>OY998251.1:17014878-18304045 GCA_963922045.1 Persicaria maculosa | reverse complement strand
AAGCATAGGTAAGGCTAGGAATTTAAACAATGAGCATTATATGGAAATATAAAGTCCTCCATCCTCTTATCATGCAACATGTCAAAAGCAATATCAATTTTACCTCCTTTCCTGGTTTTCAAGAAAATATGCTCTTCATTGTGACTTCCCTTTACTAGGCAATTTCATGATATATCTCTAATGAATCCAATTTTGCATCGTCGAGTTCAATAAAGCTTCCATTACATTTATCAAAATTTTCAATGGGGGTCATTTTTTCAAACTTTTGGAAAACATGCATGTAAGCACATAAATTAAATATGAATTCCAAAAATAGCCATGTATAAGCAATTCAAGAAATAAAAAATGCACACATAATGTCAAATAAAACAAAATATGAATGAAGTAAGCCCTTCTCCCACCCCATACTTAAACATTACAGTGTCCTCACTGTATAAACACAAGGGTAAAGAAAGAAACTCACTAGACAGGTGTGCAGGGCTTCATAATATCGAATGAACATGCTGCTGGGCCTAGTCAGAATTTAGCTTGCTTCTATCCCCATGGACCTGAAAAAATGTAGAAGAAAAATACCCGCAATAGAAAAACTAAAAGTTCAAAACCAAAAACAAACAAAAGCAACAATGTCCAAAAGTCTCAGAAAATAAATGTCTATTTACAAGCTCTAGATTTTATAGTCGCTAGGCCGACTTCTTCTTTAAGCTCAAGGTGGCATTTGCAGGGCCCATGTAGCTTAGGCTTCAAATAGAACTCCATTCTTGTCCATCAGTTGCAGTCATCCAGAATGGATCTTGTTCACCACGAAGGGTCCCATCTTCTTCTTGTTGAATTTGTTGGGAAACCAATGATCCTTTGATTTGGAAACATAGAGCTTGTCTCCAACTTTATACTCTTTAGGCTCATCATTGGAAATCCTACATAAGCGCACATACCAAGGCAAACCACTCCCATGTATAGATAAATCTTTAATAGAAATAGGAGAAGAATGATCCATACCTTGGCTTACCTTCGCAGAAACGGATTCGGGGACCACTGTATTTGGTCGATCTCGAGTCAATTTACTCGACATCGAGTTGTTTTCTGCTTCTGGTGGGCTGCTGCTCGAGGATGCTGGCGTCGAGGAAGGCAAGGTTTGGTCGATATCGACTAAGATTGTCGATATCGATGAACTCAGCTTGTCTGGTGTAATCAGCGTCGAGGGAGGAGCAATCGAGGAAGTCCGGTTTTGGTCGATATCGACCAAATTGGTCGATATCGAGGAGTTAGCCTCGGTTCCCAATGGGTGGCTTGTCGATGAAGATAGTTGGTCGATATCGACCAATTTTGTCGATATCGAGGAGATCTCGGCTTCGGATTTGCTGCTCGATGAAGCTGCTGCTGGTGGAGGGTTCTGTTTTTGGTCGATGTCGACCAAATTCCTCGATATCGAGGAATTCTGGGTGTCTTCGACCACATACTTGCATCCTGTCAAGGCATCCGAAAAATAGTTAGTCGACGTCGACTTACCTTGGTCGATGTCGAGCAGATCCTTTGTGTCGTCGTTCAGGATGGCCATGATCTTCTCCACCCGGGCTTCCATATCCCTCTTTTCCAGCTCTTCAGGAGTCATATTTCTTACCTTAGGCTCCCCGCAAGTGATGTAACCAGCTGATATAGTTTTTACCTCTTCCATGGGACCTGTGTGCCTTTCAGTTTTATTAAAAGAATACTCAATTACCTCATCGCTGATATTGAAAGTGAGTACTCCCTTTCTTACGCTTATGTTGGCATCCATCGTTGCCAAGAAGGGTCTTCCTAGAATAATTGGACAAGCAGGGTCCTCCGCCATATCAATAACTAAGAAATCAGCAGGGACAAAGAACTTACCTATTTGTACTGGCACATTGTCCAACATGCCTGTTGGGATGACCACCGTGTTGTTTGCCATATAAAGCTTAGCATCCACAGGCTCTAGGGCACCTATCTTAATCTTGGATCATTTTGTTAAAGGCATTATACTCACACTAGCTCCAAGATCACATAATGCATTAAATTTGTATTGACCAAATCGAATGGTTATAGCAAACTTACCTGGATCTGGCCATTTCTCAAGTATGTCCATATGGCTGCACTCCTCTGTAATCTCCGCTATTGACCGCTTCTTGCTTAGAATCTCCTTGAGGAATTAGACGTAGGATGGCATTTCATTGAGAGCTTCTGTGAAAGGTATTGTGACGTTGAGCCTTTGAAGCATCTTGATGAAGCGCTGAAATTTCTTTTCTGCTGGATGCTTTGGAGATTTTGTGGGAAAAGGCAGCTTCTTTTTCTGAGTCGGAGCCAGAACAGATGTCGGAGTTGCTGCAGACGGGTCAATATTGACTGGGCTCTCCTCGATATCGACTGGTTTGTCCTCGATATCGACTACTGTAGTCGATTTCGAGTTGCTGTACTGTGCAGACGAAGGGTGGTCCAATTGTTCCTCGATGTCGAGTTGACTCTGCTTGATATCGACTAAATGTTGGTCGATATCGACTTGCTGCTGGTCGACATCGAGTTGTTGTTCTGCATCGTCCTGCTACTTTCCGACCTCTAGCTCGCGTAGTTGATGCCCGCTCCTGAGTTTTATAGCTGCGATGTGTCCTGTCTTCCCCTTGGGATTTAGTTCTGAAGATCCTGGGAGCGTACCTGACTGTCTGGGGACGCCTGCTGCTAGCTGGCCAATCTGTGTTTCCATTGATTTCTGCCATATATCAATCTCCCCTAGCCTAGAGTTGACTCCCTAAATCTGAGTGTAGACAGAGTTGAAGGACTGCTTGGTATCTGAATGGTTCCTCCGTATTTCCTCTAGGACGGTCTGTAGATCATCCATTTTCTGGTCCCTTTCCGGATGTCCTGGAGCTCTGTAGGGCAGGGGGTTCCTAGGAGCACCTTGGTTCCATTGTGGTTGCTGAAACCTTTGGTCCCCCATATAGCGATTGGGACCCCCTGCGTAAGCTACCTCTTCATGGTGTTCTGCCAACCTGACTTGTTCTGTGTGTGGGCACTCAGTAGTGGTGTGCCTATGCGATCCGCATTCGATGCAGGGCTGGTTGACAGAAAGATAATTTACTTGCTTGAGGAGCTTCCTATTCTGATCTCTGTAGTACTGCTCCTTGACATCTGGGTCGATCTCCTTAGCAGGCTCGTAGAGAGGCATGAATGGGGCTGGCCTGGCATATGCATTTTTCTCATAGTTGATTGGAGTCCCATACTTGTTGTCATAGTTGGTCAGCTTGTCTATGGCAGCCCATGCGTCAGCTGGTGGCATTGTCAGATACTCATAATGAGTATATGTGTTGATCCTATCCTTAGTAGCCAAGTCAAGAGAATTGAAGAAGATCTCCTAAACGACGCATGGTTGTTGTCCATATGTAGGGCAGGATCGCAGTAGATCCTTATAGCGTTCCCATGCCTTTGCTAGCGGCTCTCCAGGCTGCTGTTTGAAAGATGTAATCTTTTGGCGAAGGAGCGTTGTCTTGGCAGGAGGAAAGAATTTATTGAGAAATTCCTACTTTACTTGAGCCCATGTCGTGAGGGATCGTGGTTTCAGTCCTTCCAGCCACTTCAATGCGGGACCAGCGAGAGACCAACGGAAGGCTTTCATCAAGATGTACT
Source organism: Persicaria maculosa (assembly GCA_963922045.1). NCBI lineage: Eukaryota > Viridiplantae > Streptophyta > Magnoliopsida > Caryophyllales > Polygonaceae > Persicaria > Persicaria maculosa. The sequence goes on along the minus strand of OY998251.1, from coordinate 18,300,412 downwards.
CCAAGGTGGTACCTTCAGCAAGAGTACGATACATATCAGTAAAGTTGGTAATATGCTGAAGGGGGCATTCATTAAATCTACCATGAAAAGCATTATGTTTAATTTCTATTAAGAAAGGAGTGCGAATTTCATAGTTATTCTGAGGGATTAGAATAGCCGATTCAGGCACGACGAGAGTTGGGTGCATGTAATCCTCTGCAGTGGTAGGATATTGGGCAAGCTCAGGTGTTTGACCAGAACGACGCATATACCTGCAAAGTACCACAAGAAAAACGTGACATTTAACTACCTAAGGCGCGAATGATGCCTCCTCGGCAACGGCGCCAATTTATTGTTAGGAGAAAATCAAGTTCAAAATATAAAATATAAATCAAACCAGATTCGTGCCCACGCAAATAATTACAAGACCTCATCCTGATGTAGCGGCGGGAAGTCAGGATCGATCCACGAGGAAGCGAATCAGCGGATCTCAGATAGCTGTAAATCTCACAGACAGAAGTAACAGACAAAAAGAAAGACAGAAAGACCGAAATAACAAAGCAAAGTAGAAAATAAAGCAAAGGCAGAACCTACTCGATATCGAGTACGATGTCCTCGATATCGACTAAACTCAACGACAACAGAAACTCAGAATCGACAAACAGAAACAGAAGACTCAGCAAAGGCAACTCGATCTCGGTAATTTTTCCTCGATATCGAGTAATCCCTACTCGATATCGACAAGAACTCCTCGGAATCGACCAGCAACAGAAACTTAAAGATGCAGATTTTCGAACACAGAACTCAGATTTCGATAGAATAAATTCAATAAACTAAAGACTTCCAAGGCCAGGGTATCAACACCACAACGATAACCATGCAAAGTAACACATAAAGGCATAAAAGATCATGCTTTTCATCAAATAACTTTCGTTATTAACAAATAGGAATATAGAGGCTTTCGCATAAACCCTAATTGTTACTAACCCTTTTCACATAATTAACCCAAGTTGCATTAAGATCACTTTCGCTTCAATAACACAAACAAGGATCACCTTCAACTTTCGCAAAAGAATCATGCTCATAGGGATAGAAGACGAATCGCATAAAAAGATCAAACCTTTACCGCATCACCTCACATGGCCACCGTCGGGCTCACCCCGACCCTAAAAGTGGGTGGACTACTCGCTCTTCATCATCAATAGACTCATCAATAATAAAAGGAAATAACTTTGCATTAAATAAAACTAAAAAGAAAGCTTACAACCGAACAAGCCAAATCCGCTTTCGCCTTTCCACCTTGCTCGCCACAAACTCTCTTTTTCTCTATGTAACTACTTACTTCTTCTCTCTGAAATTTTATGACTAGAAATCAGCCCCTAAGGCTTTATTTATAGCCTTTCAATCCTTGCTAATCAAGGAAAGAAAGTCTATCTATATCTATATCTACTTACTTAAGATAAAACAATGGAATAAATAATTAAATCTAGAACTATATCTAAAGTAGATAAAATATCTTCTCCTTTGTCTTGATAGCTCTTGATAGATGTGGATAGAATTACGTCTCGAAAACATCACCATTGGCTTTGGGATAGAAACTTAACAAGATATCCGGATAGCTCGGAATCCGCCGCCTGGGTCAACTCGATATCGAGTAGGAGTCCTCGATATCGACTAGCAGTTTCTTCGTCTTGTGCTCAGCAGCTCCATATCGGCCAACAGAACACATATCGATTTGGGTGGTCCTCGATATCGAGAAATTTCCTCGATGTCGACTAAGTCTTGCTCGGCATCCCAGTGCTCAGCTTCTCGATCCGGTGTGGCTTCCTCGAGCACAGGTTGGTCTTCAGCTTTTGGTCGATATCGAGTAATGTACTCGATATCGAGTAAGGTTCTGTACTCGAGTTATCTTGTCCGCTCAGCTTCGTCGATCTCGGCTCAGACATGGAAATCGACCTAGGTTGTCCTCGATATCGAGTAAAAGTCCTCGATATCGAGTAAGTTGTGCTGCTTTTCCTAGCTTTGCTCGATTCTGGTCAATCCTTGCTGGACATCGAGCAATGTTTACCCGATATCGACAAGCTGTAGTCGATATCGACTAACATGTTATCGAGCAGATTTCCTTGTTTCCAGCTTGATTTGTCCTGGTTCCACTGCTTCTTGACCTTGGACTTCTGTAGTTGACTTTTGAGCTTTTCTTCCTTTCAGAACTGCTGTAAATTGCTTTGATTTCTGCAAATTTAAACAGAAACTGGTGTAGATTCCATAATTTGGCAAATAAACATAAACTACATAGATTCTGTACTATTCTAGCCCAAATGCATGAAATGTATGCAGAAATCGATATAAAAGTAACTATAAAACATGGCAGATTCAGCTCACAACAAGGTTGCGTAGCCAACATGTTTAAGCCACAACATTGGCAATACCTCAATACTTAACTTCTGCACTGGAGTGAGATAGGGTAGCTTAGCGCTTTGAGGACCAAAAAATGAGGTTGTCACCAAGGTAGACAGTATATCTCAATGTTGAGCGACGAGTCTCGGGACAACCAGCCCAATCCGCATCAGAATAGGCGGTTAGATTGTCAAACTGACATCGACCAAGATGCAAGCCCATATAACTAGTTCCCTTGATGTACCTAATGATTCCTTTGAGGGCCTGGAGATGATGCTCACATGGATCATGCATGCACAAACAAATTTGCTGAACTACAAAAGAGATATCTGGTCTGGTGAAGGTCGGGTATTGCAGGGCACCTGTAAGACTTCGGTAGGCTATGGGATTAGAAACTTTGGGACTTAAGGTTAAGTTGCATCCAGCTTGGATTTATAGTCCACTGGTGTAGTAGCTAGCTTACAAGAGGCCATTCAAGCCTTGTCAATGATCTCCGGAGCGTACTTATTCTGATGCAAGAACATTGCATCAAATGAGCGGGTCACATAAACCCCTAGGAAGTAGCTTAAATTGCCAAAGTCAGTTATAGAAAAATCAAAGTTCAGAAGGGCCATCAGGCGATACCGAAGACAAGTTGATGAGACGATAAGAACAATGTCGTCGACATATAAGAGGAGATATGTCATAGATTGCCCCTTATGAAAAACAAACAGGGAGTTATCCGACTTGTTGCTACGGAAAACCATACCTTGAAGGTATGTGGCGAATATGTGATACCAAGCGTGGGGCGCCTGTTTCAAACGATACAGGCACACGTGCGAGGGGCGAGACCGATCATAAAACCCCGAAGGTTGATGCATGTATACCGTTTCCATCATGTTTCCATGAAGAAAGGCATTCTTGACATCGAGTTGATGTATATGCCAGTTCTTGTTAAACGTGATGCTCAAGACTGTGCGAATGATGGTGGGTTTGACAACTGAGCTAAACATTTCCTCACAATCAATCCCGACCTCTTGAGATTTGACGTTGACCACGAGGTGAGCCTTGTGACGTTCAAGAGCGCCATCTGACATTTACTTATGCTTGAACAACCGCATCTAGTTGATGATATTGGAGTCCTGAGGCGGAGGAACAAGGTCCCACGTGCCACTTTTAATTAAAACACTAAATTTGTCAGCCATTGCAGCATGTGATAATGCATGATCTGTATAGGCATTTCGAGTCATTCTTAAGCCATTTAGGTTGCATTTAGATAGGTTTTTAGCATAAAATACATTCATTGTCTTTAAAGTTGCAAAGTCCGGAATCTACGCATTTTATGCCTATTTATGCAGATTCCCGAAGGTCAATCTAAAGGAGAAGAGGGAAGCTACATTATGGAACCTTAGAAGCTTAGAGAAGAGTCAAGGAAGAAGATAAATGAAGAAGCGGACAAGACAAGACGAGAAGAAAGAAGAATTATGAAGACTGCAGATGCGGCGCCTGCGGCCACAGAACCGGCACCCTTCGACTCACAGCACCGGCTGAAGACATTACGACACTCGTTGGATCGGCACCAGCCACTACTCCATCGACGCCCGCCAATCACAGTTTCCAGAAGATTTTCTTTCAGCCGAATCCGGCCCATTGAGCTTCGCTTCTACCTTAAGATTGCCGACTCGTAGGATTTCCTATGCCTATAAATACAATTTTCCTCAGCAACCAGCACCATTCACTCACTACTTCACATCTCTCACACCACTTTTCCCTTTTCTGCTATTTTCGGTAAGTCATGCTCGACTAAACCCTTTATATAGTTTTGCTTATATTTTATGCATAGGTTAAGAACATGTGAGGGTTGTTTGAATACTATTTTATAGTTTATACTTGGTTTATACATATTTGGTTATTCATTACTCTTGTTATTTACATGGTTATGCTGTTTATTCATCTTAACTGACCACTAAGATAGGTAAACAACGTGTTAGGTGATTATAAATAAATCCGCTATTGTGGGCCTTAATCCGATATAGTAGCCAACATATCTTGTTGAACAGGTTGGAATTCATGCATATGAATGAGTAATGACAGGTAGTTTAATGTTATTATTAGCGGATGCGATAGCTGGGTTGACAACCAGGTGACACGTCGAATATGTAGGAAATACATGAATTATGTGCTTATGTGATTATGGACTTATTCCTTCTTGAACCCCATGCAAAAGTTTAAGCAGTTGATAGTGATCGAATCAGGAAGCTATACAACACAAACCAATACTAAGATAGCCAAGTATAACCAAACAACTCGATGATCATTGAATTACCTATGTTGCGAATATAAGTAGAACTATGAGTATATTCTCATCATACTATTATCTTCTGTTACATTCATTGCTCTAATTTACTGTTCTTTCTATTATTATTATTGTTGCTTTTGTTATGAACTGCTCGCTTACTTACTACGTTTACCCAAAGTCACACGTACTCTCTTTGGGATCGACCTATACTTACTATTGATACTCGTTATTAGTTGAAGGTATAGATTTACTATTTGGGGTGTTCGAACACATGACATTCTAACGCGCACCAAATTCTTGACGTCGTTGTAGGGGAGTGCCGAGTTTTTGACTAAACATAATTCGTAAGTTTTGGTGCAACCATCTTGCATGGTTCACACCCATTCTGCTAATCTTTCTCTAGTGCCTTGTGATACAGAAATCGAACGAAGCTTTTCTAGGTTAAGGAGACAAAACTCAAGAAAAATGGTCGACGATAGGGATCAACCCAAGAAAACATTGAGAGATATCAAGGATCCTACTCTTACATCACCGCTATTAGCCATCAAGCTCTAAGATCTCCTAATAAGCTAAAAATTTGAATTCAAGTCAGGATGGGAATCATTTTTGCCTAGTTTTTATGAAAGGAACGGAGAAGATCCAAACAAGCATCTAACGGAATTTACAGTGGTTTGCGATCGTGTTAGGCCCAACGAAATCACCGTCGACTAGATGATGCTCAGAGGGTTCTCATTCACTCTCAAGGACATTGCAAATGAATGATTCTACTATCTGCCAACAAAAAGTATCAAGTCTTTGATAGAGTTGAAGAAATAATTTTTGAACAACTACTTTCTAGTAACCGGACGTAGCAAAATCAAGAAGGAGATATCCAATATCGAGCAATCTCCTACAGAATCACTGTACGAGTACGTTGAGCGCTTCAACAAGCTCAAAGTTAGCTGCCCGCATCACGGGATCATGGAGGATGACCTAGTTCTCTACATATATGAGGGATTGTTGGATGTAGAGCGAGGAGTAATTAATGCAGCAAGTGGAGGAGATGTTCTGGATAAGACCCAAGCTGAGGGGATGAAATTTTTTGAATTGCTAATGCCTCACAAAAATATGGAAGGACGCACAAAGTTCGAGGAATACATCATGTCAAGAATGCAAGCTCTAGTCTTATCCAGCAGGACGAGATCAGTAAACTAATAGAACTGGTGAAAAGCTTAGCGACTCATGTTACTCAACCACCAGTCAAACCCTGCGGAGATCCGTCGCATCCAAATGATCTTTGTCCTCATGTTCAGGAAGGAGTAACAGAAGTCAATGCAGTTGGAGACTATGGTCATTGACAATATGGTAACAACTCCTTCGACCCTAATTTCAATTCTATTTTTTTTTATCAAGGGTTCAGAAGCATGTCAAATGCTCAAGCTTCATACCAAGGAAGGAATCAGTTCGAAGCTAGACCTCGAAATCCTATGCCAGCTACTCAACCCCAACAGGACGAAAACCTTCGACTCATTCTGGATAAGTTCACAACTACAAAAAAAGGTCATAGGTCAGATGGTGTAGGAAATCGGAGAACTAAAGGCACATGCTACAAGGAAACTATCATCGCAAGTGGTAGTAAATCCGAAACAGAAGGTTGCGGAAGAGACCTAGTGAGGGTCACAGCGTCGAGCCAACCATGTTTAACCAAAGGCGCTTCTTTGGAGGCAACCCGAGCTAGTTAAGTTTTCCTTTTTAATGATTCAATCCTATCTCGCTATTTCATTAGTTTCAATTCTTAAATTCCTGCAATAATAAAACTCCATTTTTCAGGAAGAGACGTTTATGTTTTGGTGTTGTGTTTATTAGACTAAGGTTATACAAGAGAAGAATGAAAGAAAAGACAAAAAAAAAAAAGAGAACTGAAAGATCGACGCCCGCCGCTACTTGATCCGCGCCCGTCGATAAGCCTGGATTCGTGAAATCAATGGAATTTTCTTTAAAAAACCGATCTAAACTCGGGTTAATCTCTAACATTTAGATGAGAGAGTTCAAATTCTATCTTTTTACCTTCGAATTATCTGATTTCTTCGTGGATAAATCATGTTAAACTATCATTTTATCTTTTCTTTCAAATTTTATCTTTTTATCTCCTATAAATGTAATTCATCCCACTTTGATCCGCCCTAACCTAAATTCTCTTGAGTTTTCAGAGCATACAACAGATTCAATTCAAAGCAATGGTTTGATTTTGGGAGAGAAAGAGTAGAATTGTAGCCTTCTTCGTCGAAATCCGACGGAAACCCAAAGAACAGTCGTACCGGGACCATCGGTGCACGCCGATCCTGCTGCAGATTGTTTCTTTTGAGTTTTCACTCGAAGTTTGGTGAGATCGCTCCTATCTCTTCATTTTTTTATCTTTTTTAATCATGTCTAACGTTGAGAATATAGTTATACTGGATAATCTAGACTCTGATGAGGCATTAAGATGGTATATTTTAGACAACTGCAAATACTCCGCAACAAGATTCTTTCACCCTACTGCTTTATGCACTCTAGGCTTATATGATGATGTACAGGTATTGCTCGAGAAAGGAGGGTTGAGCGGACTCCTTCATAAAGCGGCACCTACCTACCCTGATCTTGTCCGAGAGTTATTAGCAACCTTCACGCTGAAAAAAGGAGTGAACCTTTCCTTCAAACTTTGAGGCGAAAAATTTGAGCTCACATCGAAAGATTGCTGGAAAGCTCTTGGTATCACTACTAAGCCTTGTCCCTAGTGGTGGCTTGGACTAAGGGAACCAAATCCCTATAGTACATGAGAGACAATAATAGGAAAGACTGAGGGAATTGGATATGGCTTTAGGGATGACAACATCAGCCACCCACCATTGAGAATGTGTCTGAGGGTACTAAACAACACTTTCTTCGGGATAGGAGACCCCACTAGGTTCGATACATTCAATTGGGAACGACTTTATTCCTTAACCCCGGACGCAGACGCCATTCCAGACTAATTAAAGATGTTCACAGATGCTTTCTCGAGGCCACCATATATACAGGCCAAGTTGTGATCATTACGGAGGACTCATTACCCTGCTGGCTGATTGGCTACAAGTGAGTTGCGATGACCTCGTTCCTACCATTCATTAGGAGAGCAGAGTCAGGGCATCATCTTTATCATTAAAAAAATGTTTGTATAGCCAGTAAGTCCAGGTTCACTACCAAAACCCAAGATATTGACATATTTCTACATTCCAACAATGCATTTCTCATCTGATACTAGTGAGGAAGGAGATAAGTTGGATTAATTCATTACAGCTACTCTAGATACCATCTGGAAGGAGACACAGAAATTAATCCAGGAGATCAAAGTGGATCGATTGGAAACCCGTCAGTCTTTGCGGCAACAAACAAAACCGATGGTGGCTAAAAATCTCAAGATGGGAAAAATGGTCTAGTGGTTAGCTATGAAGCTAGTGTCATAGCCGCACTCGCCTAAAGACCAATGAAGCGGTTAGTCACCCATATTCTCCCTTACTCTTTTATTTTCTTTTTAATTTGATTTTCTCTTTATTTTATTTTCTTTATTGTTTCTCTATGTTCATTCATTACGGACAATGAAAAGTTTAAGTGTGGGGGAGAATGTTCATCTTAAGTCTAGATTTTAATTTTATTTTGCATACATTTAGAGCATATTTGAATCATTTTGCATATTATCGAGAAAATCAAAAGAAAAAATAGAAAATGTCGAAAATATCATGCATTTTTGCATAAAATTGTGTCATTATTCAAATACCTATCTATCTTAGTTAGCTCTCAAATTTATTTTTAATCATTTAAATTCCATAACATGTATGGATTGATTAACCTTTGTCACTAAAAAATGGTTTTTATGTGGAACATATTAAGTAGACATAATTGAGCATGTATGATCTAAGTTCCTGTGCATGATTAAAATCCAACAAAAACTTGTCAAAGTGAGAATTTTTGGCCTTATAGGGATATTATATTTTTTGGCCTTCAGTTTGACAACCTTCAATATGATATAAAGGATGACAACCTTCAGTTTGAAAACATGACCCACTTGTTATAAAAACTCTGAGCCACTTGGTATAAAAATTCTGAACCACTTGGTATTAAACCCCCGAACTACTGGGTATTAAAAAGCAGAGAAAGTGTAGAGAGGTTTCAAATATGGCTCTCTGTGTTCTCCTTTTGTACATTTACGAGCACTCAAAAATAAATGATTTACATGTACTTGATATTCTTAACCCCGCTCCAGCAACTAACACAATCAATCTTAAACTTGAATTCAATCAATGATTCAAAGACAAGTGCTATTTATTTATAAAGAACAATTAGCCACAATGTTACTCAATTATCCAATCTGCATCACAAAATTGACGATTGATCGAATAATTGAAATCAATTCCATTACAATAAGAACCCTCTAATTCTAGCGGACCAAATTGATCAGATCGGAGAGAGAGGCAAGAAAAAAGATCCAAACTTTAAACCCTTCCAGCGACCGGCAAAGAGGCAGTAGCGGCAGCAGAAAGGCAGCGCCGCCAAGGAAGGACAAGAGTCCGGCAGACCAACACCAACACCGCCTTCGTATCAACGCCGACATCGATCGGCTTTGCTAGAAGGATCGGCGGAGTCGGAGTCCTTGGTAAGTGTTGAGATCTCGCTCTGAATCAATCAGAAATCATTGTCGGTCGAGGAGCGAAGTGAAGGGAAGCAGATGCGAGAGAGAGAAGGGAAGGGGAGCAGATCGAAAAGACGGGGGAGAAGGACGAAGGACTGCAAATCTACCAATGGCGGAGGAAGCGGTTGAAGAAAAAACGCTATGGGGTTGAAGAAGGAAGCGCGTGACAGGGTTTTTATGTTTTATTTTTGTATTTTTTTAATTCGATCTTTCAGCCAATTAGAATGTTTGGAAGGATTATTTCTCACTTGAACCCTCCCCTATATATGTAGAGAGAGAGGATAGATCATATGTACTCAGTCCTTAACGTGTATCATGTACATAAATCTGGGCCGTTAATTAGTTGAGATGGAGGGTGGAGATTAATTAGCCCATTTGTGGTAGATTGCCTGCATAGATGATTATTCGGTCGAGTATAAATGATTATGCAATAGTATATGAAGGACTATTCAGTCGTATGAGTCTGTTTAGTAGGTTAGTCATTATTCGCTCGTATTGACGAATTATGCGATGGTAATTTTTAGGTAAAAGTTATGGGCGTTTTCATGGTGCTAGCTATTAGAAAAATCTATCGATATCATCGCATAATCCGTCAATACGATCGAATAGTATAGTAACACCATCAAATAATTTAGTTATACCATTGAATAATAAAGCAATACCATCGCATAATCCGTCAATACGATCGAATAATATAGTGAAACCATCGAATAATCAAAATGACTAACCTACTAAACAGACTCATACGATTGAATAATCCTTCATATACTAGTGCATAATCATTCATATTTAACTGAATAATCATCTATGTAGGCAATCAAACAAATGGGCTAATTAATAATCCTTCATATACTAGTGCATAATCATTCATATTTAACCGAATAATCATCTATGTAGGCAATCAAACAAATGGGCTAATTAATCTCCACCCTCCATAACTAATCCACGAAGGTTGAGTACACCGGAACTAACCCCTATATATATATATATATATATATATATATATATATATATATACTATTATAAAAGGGCGAACAGCCAAATGAATAGTGACTTAACGGAGTTATAAATTTCCGTCACTTTAAACGGTTCTGTGCATCTCTTAAAAAAACACATATTACGAAATTGCCACTTTTTATTTCCCTTCTCCCCGTTCCACAATCGCCGCCTCTTACTCCGAATTGGATCCCATAGTTCCCTTCTCGTTTGCTCCGTCTCCGATTGCTCCTAAGATGGTGCTTACTTTCCTTGCCCCTTCCGAATTTTGTTTACTCTAATACAATCGTCTGACGATAACGATTAACAAGGAGGAAGTGGCAAGAGCCCCACGGTGTTCTAGGGTTTGCGGCGATTGGGAGTGGTGCGCTCCTCGAAGGGCTCGAATCAGCCCTATTCCTCCAACGGGGGTCCGACTCCAACAGCTTTGGGCGGATTCATCCAGAACGGTGAGCCTTTCGATTTCACTTGATTAAATATAAATTTTGAATTTGCTGATTTTAGTTTTTATTTTTCCATTCTGTTATTAATTTTACAAACTGTGCTTTTGAAACTTGATCGAAATTGCTTATATAGTTGGATTTGTTGGTCTACTTTACTGAGTTGCTCATCAATTGATCAAACCCATTTATTCATTTCTAGGTTTGGATAGGTTGTGGAATGTAGATGAGTTGTGCAACAGTAGTGCGTGTGTTGAATAGGTTATAGAAATACGTTTATTTTGCATCCTTTGAAACTTGATGAAAAAAGGAAGGCTCTTTTACCTTCCTGGGCTTTCGTAGATGTCAGGTCTTGGGTTAGTAATTGAGGCGATTTGCGTATGTGAAATTCATTTTAGAAATGCAAGATATACCAATTTATTCTAAATATTATGTTTAGAAATAGTTTAGTTCAATTGTGAAACAAAAAAAATTCTATCTAGAAACTGAGAAGAATCCGAGAGTTAAAATTGGAGAAGAGTTGTTCTGTTTTAATTGAAAATTTTATTGTGTTTTAAATTTAGTATAATAATGTGATAATAAAAGGATTAATAAAGTTGTTGGTAATGTGAATCATAAGGCAGGCAAAACTACAATATCATTTCACAAGAAACTGATTTTTTGTATATACATTCAGGGTGTCAGAGATATTGTAGGTTGAACCTCAAACCTTGTTTCTGGTAATTCCTTTCAAAGTGATGTTCTTTAGTGGACTTATTTCCATGCATCAGTGATGAAGTGTTTATAATAGATATCACTTAAGGAATTACACTGTTGTATTTGAAAATAACCTCAACTGGTAGCCTGCAATTATTTGTCTTAATTTTTTCTCCTACAATTAAGTAACGATCTATTTTGTTTTTTTTACTTATCGGGTTATTCCCTAAATAAAAGCTTTTGTTTTTAGTGATGAAGTGTTTAGAATGGATATCACTTAAAGGAATTACACTATTGTATCTCAACTAGTAGCCTTTATTTTTATCTTAATTTAGTCTTTCTCTTACAATTAACAATCTAATTTATTTTTTTACCCATCAGGTTATTCCCTAAGTGAAAGCTTTTGTTTGCGCAATGTGACGAGTGAGGATTACTGGTAATGGGAAATTAAAACTTTTATTTTACTCTATTTTATTTGGATTATGTATATTTCTATTCTTACAAATGCTTCAATACAAATTATATGGATTTATTTATACTAGAATACCTATTTTGTTTAGCTTAGTTGATATAGAATAAACATTTGTAAACTTGAGATCTTAAATTCAAACTGTTTTTATTACAGGCCCATTGTTTTTTTTTAATCTTATTTTGGTGAAGTTTTAGAAAAAAATTAATGGGTAAATTTGTTCCATTGATTTATCCAACTGTTTTTATTCGAATTATGTAATTACAGGCCCATTTTGCTTTTCAAGAAAGGATTTCGGAGCCGTCAATACATGTTTAGACTTTTTCTTTTCTTTGCTTTAATTTAGAAATTGGATGTAGCACTAAAGCTGTTCCATTTCTGCATTAAATCAGTCCAATTTCCCTTTGTTTCATTCACTCCAGGATTTGCTTTGAGAAATAGCAAACAAATAAGGTTAACATTGCTTGTTTAAGTTAGAAATTTATGTAGCTACATCCTACAAAACCTTCAATGACAGCTTGAATATAGAAAATTGAGATTATTGCTTTCTTGAAGAGTTAGTTTAGAATATTGATATTGTTGCTCTTCCACGATCTCAACTTTCAAGATTTTTGCTTTTATCTAGGAATAGGTTTGTTTTATAGTGAGATGAATCTTGCAATTAATAAGATAGCAAATTTTAAGAGGTCCTTTCCAGTCCTTATGTTGATGTGTGAATATGTAGGATTAATGTTTGATTTGTCACTAGGCTGCATTATCGATGATCTGATGAACCATGGTTCTTTAATAATCATTTTTAATCTGGAAGTTTGTGAAAAGGCTGAATTGGAGATGATGAATAGAGAAGGTTGTGCTATTTAGTAATCCTGCGGCAAGTTCATTAACAAAATCAATGGTTGACGGCTCTTAAAATAACCTCTCCACTCACCTCTACCCCCACCCCCACTCCCCAACAATCCACATCTAACCAAAATAAAACAAGCACTTAGCTTGATGGTTAAAATTGTTTTAGGAGTGATGTTTAATCAGTTCAGGGTGGCAATAAGCTGTAGTGCCTACAATTAATTTTGAGATATCATGGAAGGCCAAAGGGCAATCAGTATTGTGAGCTACTGATAGTCAATATTCATATGGTTGATGTATCTTAACACTTGTCTAGATAGGAGTTTGTAGTTTTCCAGTGCCTTATTTTGTTTCTTTCACTGTTGAACCCTGCTGTTTGAATCCCCAGATTGTGAACATTACTGACCTTGTGTGGCGTTTCCTTCCTTTCTATTTAAATTCTTATCTTCTTGTCACCTTTGTTCGCTGAACCTATCTCACCAGTTTTCATTTCTTGATCCTACAGATGCTCTCATCAAAGGACCTGAACTTTGTAGGCTATACATATAAAAACTTTGAAATTGTGCATGGCTATCAAGTTCCTGGGATGGGTATCTCAGAAATCATTTTTATTAGCAACTATAGCTACTGAACTCTTAAACAAGTATCTAAAAATTATGTTTCTTTGTGACCGGTTGCAGCTGAACTGAAGAAGAAAGACACCATGCCTTAAATCATGCCTTATTATTTCTTTAACCATGCCTTAAATCAGCACTTTCACGAAGAATGAAGTTCAAGAAATTATGCTGTAAACGAATTAGTACCGAATACAAAGAACCATACAATAAGAGTTAAATGCTCTGCCAAATTAAGAGTTTGTGAAGACCCAGGGAAAAAAACGGAGGTGTCTAAAGCTTACAATTAATGAGCAGGAATCTCCTATTACAAATTCCATTTACGTTAAAACAATATTAGCTTGGCTTCCATTTTATGTCTGCTTGGTTTCTCTTAACTTAAATGCATAGGGAACTGAAATCAGTGTACTACTATTTGGTGTGAATGTTGACCTCTTTGACTCGATGATTGAGTATGGGAAGGATTGGGACATATCAAACGTGTTGGTAAGGGATGTCGACCCAAATTTATACAAGGAGGGGCAAAGCAAGCCGGAGCTGGTTATTATGCTTATATCTACATGGTTTGATTTGGCGGACACTCTTTATGAAAATCTCAAGGATGCAGATTCCGTGATCAATATTACCAGTTTGACTGTTTTGACACCGAGCGATTATAAAGGTATGTACCTTTACCATCCTCACTACTATATTACCATGGTCGTGTATATAATTTTTATACTAGCACTAAATACATTAACTCTTATATCAAACTGACACAAGTATATCTTTGATGGCTTGGCACATATTAAGTAATATCATACTATCGTATGGAAATTAATTATAGTTACCCTAAAAATTTTTTAAAAAAAAATTGATATAAATAACTAGATTAAATAGCATTCATAAGTTCCAAGATTTATTTAGCTGCTATAATAAATATTATTAGCCCCATCCAACTTTTTAGGAGCATCAAATTTACCAATTAATATTTCTTTCCCTTTCAAAACATATCCTACAGAATTCTCTTTGGGCACCACTCCTTCATCGCATAATCAATTGGAGGCTATGGGGAACAGAGCGAACTTATTCACATAATGGTATCTTTCATACTTCCTTAGTTAATTGAATACATTTCATTTCTTTGAACAAATACCTTAAATGATTACATATTCTAATAGACTAATTCTATTTAATTTACATTTATCCTGTTATGAAGTATTAAATCTTGGTTGATGTTTTTAATTTTGTAGAGTTTATTGAACTTTTTAGAGTGCTTTATTTGAGATATTTTCTGTGGTCTCATTTGTTGGTTTAAATACATGTCCACTACAGAGGGTCCCATCTTTTTTCTTACCTTGACCCTTCCCCCTGGCATTTGTTTCATGAAACATAAAATATAAGCTCTGAAATTTATCTCAAAACAAATCTACCATAAACCTTTTCTTCCACTGCCAAACTTCATAAATAAAGCACAAGAATGCAATTTCATTCTTCATTAGGTACCTTTCTTCTCTCTTTTCATTATGTACCTCTCTACATATATAATTTCTTTTATTATCCAACCTGCTCAATTTTCAACTACTGGGTTGTAGGGCATTCTAATTTATTGCATGTTGTGTTGACAAAGACTAGGTAGGTATTAACATTGTGGCTCACCTTGTTTCCAGGTTCCATATATATTGATGGTCACAACATTCAGAGCCTTCGAATTGGAAGTGTAAGAAAGCATGTTGGTTTGGTGTCACAGGATTTTGTGAGTGGTTGAATATCATCTTTATCATTCATAATATTGGCTTTATCTATTTCTGGGCTTTTGAGATGAAGGGATTTACATCATGTTAGTAAAAAAGTACTTGAGTCAAAGGAAATTTCGCCCGCATCTATGCTGCCAAATAACTAAACTTGTTCTTTTTGTATAATCTCCGTACTCATTATCACATTCTTGGTAATAGATCTTCAAGTTAAAACTCTGACGATGCTTCTCTGATTAGACACTCTTTTCAGGAACAGTCTGAGAGAACATTGGATATAAGGACTTGAATAATGGAATTGATATGGAGAGAGTTAGGCTAGCAGCTGAAACTGCAAATGCAGATGAATTCATCAGATCTCTTCCCAAAGAGTACGAAACAAATATTGGACCCAGAGGTGTAACTTTGAGTGGAGGCCAGAAGCAAAGGTAAGAAGCCCAATTAATAATCCCAAAGAATGTGTTTTACTGATATGTGAAAATTGTAGGAAGATTTATGTACTTTGTTGCCCATTACAGCTCTTAAGCATTTGTTCTACCCATGAATGACTATTTTAAGGGCTTATGGGTGAAAATACTTATTTTTACTTCCCTTTCATACAGGTTGTATCTTTCTCTGATAGTACACAGAATGAGCTCAGCGCCTTCAACATGAAACTATGAGTTTGTTTCCAAACACTTTGAGTATCCGAATAAGTTCAGAATACAGAACATGTAATATGCCCTTTTCTACTTTGTATTCCTTAAAGTTTCTAAAGATTTCCCAAGCCATATGCCAAATTTTAAAAAATAATTAAGTACATCGTATAACGTTTGCACACCAGAATCAGCCGCGCGCGACTGCGCGTGGCCATTTAGCTAGTATATATATACACACGGTGATTTTGGATTCAATTTTGGGTCCGTGCATGAATGCCAATGGATTCTAAAATCTTATTCTATTAAAATCTTAATGTTTATATATACGAGTTTATTCCAGTTTTCATATATACGGAGTATAAACTATGTGTATATAAATTCCGAAAGGATCACAATAAATTCCTGCAAGGATCCAAACTCCGCTCAGAAGGGCGGGTTTTAAGAATTCCGAAAGGGTTAATCAAAATCTCGTTAGTGTTTCTAGGTGCTTTCTACTCAGACGGTTTGGGGCTTTACTTTGGTGCGATTGCGCTGTCTTTTCCAGTGTTGGGGATCTGGCTGTTGGAATCGGGACATGCTGAGATCGAGGTAGTGTGTTTCGTGACGTCTCTATTTCTCGGGTTGACTGCTTCCCTAGGGATTGTCTTCATTGCCCATAGGATGATCAGATTTTGATGTACCAATGGCAAGCGGTTCTGCTGCAAAGTGGAGCTTGGCTTCGCCAGTCGGTTCGTCCTCATCGTGTTAGGTTTAGGTCGGTTTGGTTTCGCTTTTGTAGGATGCTTTTGTCTGGGTTTGCACTGTTTTCTTCTACTTTATGTTTGTTTAGACGATTCTCCGTCTCCCGACCTCGTCGACCCTCGAGTTTCAGGTATATCTGAACTCGAATTTTTACCCAATAAAAAAATATGTCATCTTTACCAACTTAATACAATATACTATATGTCCTATGTTGATCGACTGTTGAGATGATTTTGCACAAATCGATTGATTAGTTCCAAAATTGCATGTTAGGATATCACCGTCCGATTAGTTCCAAAATTGCATGTTAGGGTATCACTGTCCATGAGCTGTGTTAGTAATGATACCTAACCTAGGTTAGCTCCAGTAACCCATTTAAAATTGGACAATATGTAAGAATGATATTGATGTCTCAAGTACCTATATATACTTTATTAAACTATATATGTCACTACACGCACACACATTAAAGAAGAAAATGTCATTTAAAAACTGTCATCAAACTATTATCAAAATACTACTTTGAAAAAATATAGCATTACGGTGAAAAAATGTCATCAACAAAATGGCATCACAAGTCAAAGGTTAAAAAAAATGACATAATAAAAAATGGCATAAATGGTCAACGTGGGAGGAAAAAATGGGAAAAGTGGTAGGAAGTAGGGTTGTACATCGGTCTAAAACCTAATCGAACCGGACCAAACCGAACCGAACCGAAACCGGAAATCTCAAAATTTCAAACCGAAAGCCGAACCGAAAATATTAGATTCGGTTCGGTTCATTTATTTGCCGATTTAATTTGTGTTCGGTTCGGTTTTAACATAATTGAACCGAATTACTCTCACACACACACACACATATATATACTTTTTTTTTGATAAGGTGATAATTCGAGGGCTAGACAGACCTGAGTCAAGCGTCAAACATACAACGAAACAAAAAAAAAAGATGATGCAATACAAGAAGCGGTAAAACAGGCAGCCCAAGTCGGCCAAACAATCCTAACCCAAAAGAACCGAGAACAACGTAGACTAATCCCGGAGTCAAGCGCCACTAAGAGATGACACCGCTGGCCAACGGTACATCATTAAATATATACGTTTTCACTGGAAAAAGCCACCATTAAACATTTAAAAACTATTTAAATATTTCAATCTTTATGTGTTTGCCTTTGGATTATTCACATTTACTCTACAGCAAGCCACCCTCGATATGCCTAATTAGTAATTACACATAGTTTACGTGGGGCAACCAATGATCCATTCCCCCAGTGGTAAGGGAGAGGTGGCCCTTGCAAGAGGTCAAGAGTTCAAATCTCATTTCTTACATAATTTGTGTAATTAGTGGGTGCTCAAGCCTTCATTGACTTGGGTGAACATGCCTGGTGGCTTGCCGCTTGACTTAACCGGTAATTTCCATGCATTCCGTTTAAGACAAACCAACCATCTCGGAATGATTTAGTCGGAAAGAACTTACGAGTAGTACCCAAAGGTCCTCAGTTCGAACTCCGGATGACCGCTCTCTATTTACCAAAATCAAGGTTTAACACAAACCAAACCGAAAATGAAAACTCTCGGACCGAAAGTCGAACAAAAAAACTTCGATTAGGTTCGGTTAGGTTCAATTTGTGTTGGTTCGACCCAAATATTATGTTTGAACCGAATCATGCACACCCCTAGTAGGAAAAGGTCGGGGAGAAAGCGGCATCAAATGATAACAAAAAAAAGGCAATAGAAAAAGTTTCATCAATGTTAACAAAAAAGACATCAAATCGAATAAAAAAATATCATCATTTGAAAATAAAAAAAATCCAAATAAATCAGTCAATGTTGATCGTCAATGGTGAACTATTTCGTTGATCGGTTGATGGTCGAATAATTGATAATAATTGACCATTAATACTCTATCTGAATGAGGGTACATCCAACTAATTTTTTGAGGGGTCTAATTATCTAATTAGATTTTGTCAAAGGTATATTTAGCAAATACGCCATATAAATAACCTCAAAATTAACTAGCTAGCTTATTAAGCTTCTTGTAATTAAGAGGATTAAAAAAAAATATCCCAAACTGTTGTGAATATGTATGCATGTTGTGTAATCATAGAGAGTTGCACGAATATCCAAACTTTGATTTGATCTATTAATACATTAATCCCCATCTACCCTTGACAAAAATGATACGGAGTAGTTAATTAACAAGTCAATTACTTAACATAAACAATCAATTACCTAAGTACTTATCCAAGTCTCCCGTGCATATCTTCCGAACAAGTCCCAACTACCTCCAAACCATCTATGGAGTTCCTATGGAACATACTCGTTTCACCTTCAAAACCATATTCCATGGAGATCCTAGGGCAATACACCGTCATCTCCTGGGTCCTTGCCATCATCGCCGATCTCGCATTCCTTTGGAGAGAGTGGACCATCCAAGTGTTTGTCCTAACAAGCTTCGTCTTCCAGGTCATCCTCATCCTCATCACACCCTTCAGAAAAAAAGCCTCTAACGTCATCCTCAACATCTCTGTCTGGGTCTCGTACCTTCTCGCCGACTGGGTGGCCATCCTAGCAGCCACCTTCATCTACAAAAACCTAGAGAATACTTGCGAGCAAGGCACCCTAGCCCAAGGCGAGCTATTCGCCTTTTGGGCGCAGTTCCTTCTTGTGCACCTTGGTGGGCCCGACACCATCACCGCCTTGGCCCTAGAGGACAACGAGTTGTGGCTCCGGACGGGCCTACATTTGGGCACCCAGGCTTATTCGGCCTTGGGTGTCCTTGTCAAGTCCATCCAACAAAGCAGCCTTTGGGCCCCAACCATCCTCATGTTCCTCGTCGGGTTCATCAAATACCTCGAGCGAGTCTTCTCTTTATTCCATGGGCGCTTATCGAATTCCGAAGAGCGTCTTGATCATTATTCCGAGTTTTTGAGGGAGCCCGTACTTGAGGAGGATACCAGAATCTCCCTTTATGTTCCCTCAATGGTGTCGGAGATCGAAATGGTGAGAGATGCTCTTTACTTCTTCCTCGACTTCAAAGCACATTTGTATGTGGATAAAAAAATTCAAGCCCGACGAGAAGAAAAGCAGTCGGGACTATTTCCTCAATAGGACCCCCGAAGAGGGCTTCCGAGTGCTCGAGATCGAGCTCAATTTCTCGTACGACGCCTTCTACACCAAGATGATTGTCATTCACAGGACGCACTGGATTGTTCTTCGCTATCTCGTGATGGTTTGTGAAGCAGTATGCCTTGTGATATGGTGCTTCTCCACGAAAAATGGCTTCGAAGATTACAACATTGGAATCACGTATACTTTGCTCATAGGCGCGATTGCGATGGACGTGCTTGGACTCTTGAGGATCCAGTTGTCCGATTGGAAAATCGCATGCCTTAAGAAAGGATCGGGACTCAGAAGTTGGATTTACAGCCATTGGAGGCCGAGGGCGTTCTCGAAGCGATGGTCCGAATCTGTTCCACAGATGAACCTAATTAGTTTGTCCCTGGGAAAAAGATCTGAGACGAAGCTGAAGTGGATCAAGGACACGATAGAAAGGTGCAGATACGTGACCGAGAAGGGGTTTTCGACGTATCTGAGGGATTTTATCTTTGAGTACTTGAAGGAGAGCTCATCAGTGATGAGACCGGGTGACTGTTTTGTAGACTATATATGCTACGCCAAAGGAAACTGGGCATTCCTGAGGACGAGGATACCGAAAGGTTTCAGAGAGATGGCGCATTTGCTGAATCGGGAAAACGAATACGACGATATCTTGATAGTTTGGCACATCGTGACTGAGATTTGTTACCAAGATGATATTAGCAAACAAGTGCAGAACGATGAAAGGAATGGTGATTCGGAAAAGGAGAAATACAGAGAGATTAGCAAAACTCTTTCCGATTATGTGATGTATCTATTTCTGCAGCATCCGACTATGATGTCTACCGTTACAGGTAACAACTTCTCCTTTTGCTGACCAAGGTTTTTTTGTTAAGTTAAATATTTGAGTGAGAAAACCCTACCCGATAGCGCATCCTCACGGATGAGGTCAATGAGACCTGTATCGTTGTATATGTTGGATCCCCCGACCGAGTAGCTAAGGTGTGCAACCTTATCAGCCACTCGATTGCCGATTTGGCGAATATGGAAGAAAGAGATTTCCTTCACGCCCAACAAAAGAGTTTTAATATTAGACATGATGAGTTCGATTTTCCATGGACAATTAGCATTTTGTTGTAGGTGTCTAATGATGATCATAGAATCACCTTGGATAATTAGTTTTCCTAGGCAAAGTTCAATCGCTTTTGCAATTAATGTCATAGTGAAGGGTCAAAGCCTCCACAATAAGAGGAGTTTGACCACCGATTAGATGGTTCCCCATGTTATCGGGATGCCCTGTCCAATCACGGATAATGTAACCAATCAAGCTTTCGGTAGACGAGATGGTTTATCCATCAAAATTAAGTTTGAATGTACCCATTAGGGTTTTTTCCATTTGCAGTTTTCCGTAGTCGCATTAGGTTTATTGGTTTCATTCTCTGTGGCTTATTTGTTGGTCCAACAGATTTATCTATATCCTTGGTGACAGCCTTATTCTAATTGTTTTTGTGGATTTCAATTAGTTGTCTAGTTCCTTCCCCCATTGGGGGGCATTCTTGTCTAAATGTGACTTGGTTTCTGATATACCATATTGTCCACCATTTGAATGCAATGTAACGTTTTTTTTTCCCTTGAGAGTTTGATACCTAGAAATTCCAAAATTCGTCGCATATCTCTTGAGTTCTCAAGCATCTCAGAAATCAACTAGGCATTCTCAGCAGACACTTGTGTCTGAAAGTTATTATATGGGCATTTGATAAATAAATGAATCTCATCTTCCAATGACGTAGTTGGCACTGAAACACCTTGGTGCGTTAAGTGGAGGGTTTTAGGAAGACCATTCTGGCTAAGCCTCCAGAGAAAGTTCTTTGCTTTTGGGGGAATGCCCATGCTTTCCATCAAATAACTTTCGTTATTAACAAATAGGCATATAGAGGCTTTCGCATAAACCCTAATTGTTACTACCCTTTTCACATAATTAACCCAAGTTGCATTAAGATCACTTTCGCTTCAATAACACAAACAAGGATCACCTTCAACTCTCGCAAAAGAATCATGTTTATATGGATAGAAGACGAATTGCATAAAAAGATTGTACCTTTACCGCATCATTTTACATGGCTACCGTCGGGCTAACCCCAGCCCCAGAAGTGGGTGGACTACTCGCTATTCATCGCAATAACAGACATCTTTGATGAAAAAGAACTAACTTGCATTAATAAACTCAAACTTAATTACAACCTCTTCTCTCTTTATGTAACTACTTACTTGTTTCTGAAATTGAATATGTGATCGAATGAATAAAACTGAGCCCCTAAGGCTTTATTTATAGCCTTCATTCCCTAGCTATTATAGGTAAGAAAGTCTATCTATATCTAAATCTAATTATCTACTTGCTTAAAGATAAATAAATGGAATAAATAATTAAATCCATAAAGGAAAATTATATCTAAAATAGGTAAATCTTTCCATGTGTTGATAGTTCTTGATAGATGTTGATAGATCTCGGCAAAACCGGATTCCTTCGGCCCCAAGCAAGCCCAAACCGCGTCGGACAGCTCACCGCGTAACGCGTCTCCAGAAAGATCTCCTCGATATCGACAAGAACTACTCGATATCGAGTAAAGTGTGTCGTCGACTACGGCTGGCTCAGCAGGTCGAGTTGCTGGTGCTCGATCAAGCTCGGACAGGTGATCTGGGGTCCTCGATATCGACAAAAGTCCTCGATATCGAGTAACCATGTCGACTTCTGCATGGCCTGGTGTGGTCGAGTAGCTTCTCCTCGGCACCAACTCGGACATGTGTTTCTAGGTTGTCGATATCGAGTAAGATCCTCGATATCGAGTAACTTGGTACTCGGCATGTCCAGTCCTCGGCTTCTCGACTTGGTGTGGCTTCCTCGACTCCGGGCATAGGTTCAGGGTGTTGTCGATATCGAGTAATCTACTCGATATCGAGTAGGCTTGTGGAGTCGGGTTGCCTTCGTCTTCAGCTCCTCGATCATGCTCTACTCGACCAGCACTGCTCGGACATCATTTGTCGATATCGACTACTTTTCATCGATATCGAGTAACTTCTAGGCTCCAGCTTGATTCGTCATGGTTCTGTCGTTCTTTGACCTTGGACTTCTGTAGCTGATTTCCGAGCTTTTCCAACCTTTCTCAGAACTGCTGTAAACTGCCTCAAATTCTGCGAAATTAAACAGAAACTGGTGTAGATTCCATAATTTGGCAAATAAACATAAACTACATAGATTCTGTACTATTCTTGCCCAAATGCATGAAATGTATGCAGAAAACGATATAAAAGTAACCGTAAAACATGGCAGATTCAGCTCACAACAATGTGGCAATCTTTTAGGTATTTGTATTGGATTAGCTGAAACCACAAATTTGAAGGTTCAACTAATATTTTCTATAATAGCTTCATTTGTAGAGATTCATTCACTCCCCCCCCCCCCCTAGCTGCAAACTCTAGGTCTATAAAATTTGTCTCATCCAGTAAGGGGCTTATGTTGTAGATCCTTGTTCTAGAAGAACGATCTGTTTATTTGGTCCAGTTGTTTATGGATGGAGCTCAAGAGCATGAAACTGTGCATTGTATACAGTGGTTTTGCCGCTAGATTTGTTGCAATTAAAGTGGCCCTACCTTGTTGGGATAGGGCATTAGCACGTCATTTGCTTAAGGGTTAATTGTGCTAAATATCCTGATCTTTATGGATAATTGTGTTTAATATCCCAACCTTGTAAGATTTTGCGAAATATCTTGATCTTTGCTGTTATTTGCGCACTCTACCCTAGATCAGTTTCTTAAATTAAAAAATTACATAAATAATGGAAAAATTACACAAAATCACCCATATTCATAAAATAATTTCAATAAACCCCAAATATATTTAAAATCCCACCCCCCCCCCCCCCACAAAAAAAAACAAAATCATTTCTAATAGATAAAATCGTTTCCGCTAAATAATTATTGTAATTACTTAAAATAATTAATTTTAATTATTTTTCTTAATAAGATGTGTTATAAAAAATCTAAATTTATATATACCTATCTATACATGTGGATTTGTACGTTCATCTATTCTCTGTATGTTATTATATTTTTTTTCTTTTTGGTCCATATTATTTTATATACACTAAAACTAATACATAACATCTTATATTTGTGCTATCTTGTGACTGAATCTTAACAAAATATTTTTCATCCAAATTCCATAGCATTAAAAAAGATTCTATATGCTAAATATACATAGATGAACTATAATACTTTTACAAAAATAAAATAAAATATATTTTTAAAAAATAAATAGTAAAATATATGATAACTATTTACGATTAATAAAGATATAATAAACATATATTAAAAATAGGCGAAATCGAGTATATACTCATGAAAATTTGATTAATTGGGCATATTACTTACATATTAATCTTACATAAATTATAACTATGATTTTATAAAATAAATTTGCAAAGAATATAAGATATGATAAGAAATAAATTTATTTTTAAGTAATTGATCTTATTTTAATTTTTTAGAGCACACATTTTTATATGTTTGGCATACATTTCTTTTTTATTTTGATTGAAATGGGGGATTATATTCTTTTTATATATATAAATATGGGTGCTTTGTGTAATTTTCATATTATGTTAGTGATTTTATTAATTTAAGAAACTCATCCATGGTAGAGAGCGCAACTAACACCAAAGTTCAGGATATTTTGCATAATCTTACAAGGTCGGGATATAAGGTTTAATTAATCTTTTGATTTGGAGATAACATCATCAAACGTTTGTTTTGTTACACCTCCATTGATAATTAGACAACCCAAATACTTATCTAGATTTTTCTCTTTGGATATTCCCAGGCATCCTTCAATTTCTACAATTCGCGAATTAGAAATCCTAGCAATAGCTTGGAAAACAGACTTATAAAATTAACTTTTTGGCCCGAAATTCGGCAATAATCATCAATAATTTTCTTCACCTTAAGACAATCTAAGGAATTGCCTCGGGAGAAAATAATATTGTCATCCACAAATGATAGAAAATGCACACAGGGACCCAAAAGGCCAAATTTGAAACCCACCCCATTGCCAAGGATAGTAGATTCACGAGCTAATTTACGGGCTAGAACTTCTGCACTAAGGATGAACAAGAAATGGGAGAAAGGATCACCCTGACGTAGTCCTCTATATGGCAAGAAAGGTTCAGTAAGACCATTGTTAACTATGACCGAGAAAGAGACCGTGGAAACTCACTCCATGATCAAGAACAAATTTTGAATGGAACCCAAATTGTTCCAGAACCAGTTTAGTGAAACTCCAGTCAACACGATCGTAGGTCTTCTCCATGTCTAATTTAATGGCAAGCCATCCTTTCGACACCCTGCGGGTTTTAAAAGAATGAAAAATATCGTGGGCTATAAGAATGCTATCCTGGATGGATCTGTCAGAGATGAAAGCCCCTTGAAACGGGTGAATAAGCTTCTCAATTACTTTCTTAAGCCTTTCAGTGACAATTTTAGAAATGATTCTATAAATTGTAGAACCGAGACTAATTGGTCGGTAATGGGATGTAATAGAAGGGTTATCACATTTTAGAATAGGAGAGATGAAAGTATGGTTAATCTGACAGAATCTTACCCAAGTGGAAAAAGGCCTTCACCGCTTTAATGATATCCTTCCCCATAGTGTTCCAGTATTCAATATAAAACTCTACCGTCATGTCGTCAGGACCAAGAGATTTGTTACGTCCTAAGTCAAAGACCGCCTGCTTAATTTCCCCGTTAAAAGGTTGTTGGGTGAGGAACATGTTTTCATCCTCAATAATTAAAGGGATGATGTTGTCAAGATATTTTTGCAGCGGATTCAAGTCAATAGGTTCACTAGTAAATCATTTTTCAAAATCTCTTTTAATCTTAATGCTAATATTATCTTCTTCTAGGACAAGAGTTCCTTCCAAGGTTGTGATCGTTCAAATAATTTTTCTATTCCTAGGACCAGAGGCAATATGGTGAAAGTAGGAAGAGTTTGTGCCAACTAGTTTTTAGTATTTTGTCTTTGCACGCTGATTCCAATAAGATTTCTGAAAGAGAAGTAGCTTCTTCTTTATTGGTGGTTCCAAAGTGGGGGTGGGGGGGGGTGGTAAATTATTATTGGATTGAATATTAAGAAACTCTTATTCCACATCTTGTAATTGACGAAAAATGTTTTCAAATGTAACCTTATTCCACTTCTTCGCGTTATGCTTTGGCACTTTCGTTTTGTTATTGAAACATGGCAGAGCCATAGCAAGATGCTCGCCAAGATTGCTTAACAACGTTGCAGAAGTCTTTCCTCCGGATCCATGTATTTTCAAATTTGAAAGGTGGGGGTTTAAAATCACGATTTCGTGTCAGCGTGATTGTGATAGGGCAATGGTCAAAAGATGAGAATGCACCAAATACCGAACGTAACGTTGGGTATAGCATTGTTCTTGAGACTGTGATTGACTAATAGTAGATTGAATTCTACTAAGTATACACATATGCTTCTTAATCTAGTATCAAACAAGAGTTGCCAACAATCTATTGAAAGATGAAGGGGTAAAATATCATAAACTTTTAATCGGTAAACGGCCATGCATGGAGGTATCAAAATGCAGGGTTAGGTCGAATGAAAGGGTCGTTGCACCACAAGATGACAAGAATATTCAAGAATTTCATCAAAGCTAAATGAGTTGTAGCTCCAAGAAACCATCAGAAGTTTTGTAGCAAATTGGGAGATAAAATAGACATGCTGGTAAGGATTGACTTCCCATGTAATATCACAAACCCATACTTATTAAACACCTTAAATATAGGATTGCAATCAAAGGAGATCCCAACAGATTTTACACACCACCTAGCCAAGAAACAAGTATTAACCAAAGCAATTTTAGATAGTAAGTAGCACACAAAACATGAGCCTGATTAGTTAACTCCTTATTTCATACCCTTTGAATAAATTAGGAGTATTACTTAAGTACTTATAATTTCATCCAACAATTGCGGGTTCAGAACTACCATACAAGCTCTAAGATCCTCAAATTTTTCATTGACATCCTTAGTGGTGGAGCCAGTGGCTTGAGTTACCCGCTGGCTCGGAGAAAAAAATATAATTTTTTTTTGTGTTATGGACTTTGAGTTGCTTTTCCCCCTACTCTACACATTGTTGGCAGGTAAGAGTAGGAATAAAATTCAAGATGCTCGCATTGAACTGGAGGAAGCAGTCCGATTTCAATCAGAAGATGAATTGGAATCGAGAGATGACCTATGGTTGCGAATATTAACATGTTTGCGACTAATAAAAGGGTAAGTCTAGATACTACTACAGTTATGTATCACTATTAGAAATTAAACATAATCACTTATAAATTAGACTAGTTTTCACATAAACACTCATAAGTCAACCTCTATATAATTATTTTTTTATTCTCACGACGTTTGGTTTTTTGGTTAGCAATAGGAAGGATGCACAAAATCAAAAGGCATGTAAAAACCTGCAGAAATGGATTGATCTAGAAAGACGAGTACGCCATGAGACCTCGGACTCCACCATTGTCAACGCTGAGCTCCTGTCTGGCCTGATGCTGGAGCTGGAGGGATTACAAGATCATCAGATCGACAAGTGGGAGTTGGCAGCAAACGTGTGGGTGGAGCTCCTGAGCTACGCAGCCATCCGATGCAAGCCGAGTTTCCACGCAGTGCAGCTGAAGCAGGGTGGAGAGCTCCTCTCTTTTGTTTGGCTACTTATGGCGCAGTTCGGGTTTTGATTATCCGATGCAACCGACTCTAAAGCTTCTCACTTGGACAAATTGCTTCAAGAAGATTCACCATTGGGAGCTAAAGCGCGCATAGAGTTTTTTCCTGAGAATACAGATGGGATTTACGATGGGTCGGGGTTGTGACTCGGAAGCTCAGAGGGATCAATTGCCATATATTCCAGGCACAACGATCAAGGGAAGGCTAAATTAAAATCTTTTCTAATCTAAAAATGGCGAAGCACCAATTTCTCAACTAGTTCACCAACTTATATACAAGACTTATTAAGTTTATTATGAAACTAGCTTATCCTTTCACATCTCTGCAGAGTGGATCCGTCGACCATCCGGTCCATCCTATTGTCAAACTCTTTAAGACTTATTTAGTTTATTATGAAAGTTATTCTTTCATGATAGATTACATAGATATCATATTGTATAGTGGGCCAAAAGGCTCAATATCTTGTAACCTATATATATGATTGTCTAATGAATGAAACCCCCAAGAAGGATTTTACATCAATCTCATGATTCTACATGGTATCACATCCTAAACCCTAATTTTTCTTCTCCGCTAGCCGCCGCCGGCCCTCCCTTTCTCTCCCCACCGCCGATCTCTCTCTCTTTCCTCCCCTCGCCTCACCGGCCTGCCCCTCCCACTGCCGCCGACCACTCCCTCTCTCGGCCTCCCCTTCTCAGCCTACCTCTCTCGGCCTCCCCCTCCCGCGCACCTCACCCTCTCTCGGCCTCCCTCTCCTCGACTCTCCTCTCTCTCCCTCTAGCCCCACCGGCCTCTCCCTCCCCCACCTCTCCCAATGGCCGACGCTCCCCCTACCAAGGCGCCCTTCCACTCCGCTCTCACGATCTCCAACATCAAAAACTGCATCCCCATCATCCTTGATCATGAATCTAGTTCCTATACCATGTGGTCTCACCTCTTCACGACCTATGTTAAGGCTCATAAGGTCCTCCACCATATCGATTCATCTATCGATCGTCTCGCCACTGAGGACGACGATCTCTTCGCTCAACTAGACACCATCGTTCTTCAATGGATCTTCAACACCATCTCCAAAGATCTGTTGACAACCATCCTCGACCCCAAAGACAACGCCTTGGGTTCCTTGACCAAGCTTCAGAATCTCTTTCAGGATAACAAGTCCACCCGTGCTGTCTACCTAGAGCACGAATTTTCAAGTTGCAAGCTTGCGTCTTTCCCGTCGATATCCGCCTACTGTCAGCATCTCAAAACCCTGTCTGATCAATTGGCCGCCGTCGAGTCCAAACCTAGCGCTAATCGCCTTGTCCTCCAGGTACTTTCAGGTCTTCCCTCTGAATACAATGCTGCTGCTACTCATATCCAGCAAACGGAACCTCTCCCCACCTTCGAGAAGACCCGGTCTCAGTTGATCCTGGAGGAGACTCGCCTTCACCGTCAGACCACCGAAGCCGCCAAGGACAAAACCGCCCTGGTCTCGTCAAGCGACCTGGACGAAACCTATGCCCCGTAGCGAAGCCGCAACAACGACCAGTCGGCGCAGCGAGGCGGCCGTCGCGGCCGCAGTAGTGGTCGGATGCCCCATGCCCCTCCTGGTCTCCCGTCCCCGGCTTTAACCCTCCCTGGATGCCCTATGGCTACCCGCCTCCGTCATATCGCCCACCAAGCCCGTATCCCAACAGTCAGCAAGGAGCGGGCTTGTTGGGTCCAGCTCCTCGATCCGCCGGTCACCAAACCTACTCGTCTTCATCTGATCAGGGCTACGCTCCGACTGATGTGCATCACGCTTTCTCTTCTATCCAGCTGACACCTCCTGACTCCGCTTGGTACATGGACACTAGCGCGACTAAACCTGTCAAAACATAAACCGACCCGAAAACCCGACCCGACCGCCCGAAATTTTTTGGGTCAAGACCCGGAAATTTTTTTCGACCCGAACCCGAAAAACCGGAAATTTTCCGGGTAATCTGGGTTTCGACCCGGTGACCCGATTGACCCGGTAATTTTGACCCGATTTACCTGATTGACCAGGTGACCCGGTTGATTTATAATTAAATTTTTTAATATATAATTAAAATTTATCGTAAAATTATCAAATCATGATTTTTTTAATTTAAAAAATAAAAAATTGACAAATCCGAAATCGACCTGAAACCCGGTCAAACCCGGGTTCTAGTCAACCCGGAAAACCCAGAACCCGTTTTACCTGAGAACCGTTTTACCCGAGACCCGAAGTGACCCGACCCGAACCCGACCCGAATGACCCGTTTGACAGGTCTAGGCGCGACCTCCCATATGACGAACTCCTCAGGTACTCTTTCTTCTCTATCTTTTAAGGGTCCTGCACCCACTATTATCATCGGCAACGGTGGTCGCCTTGCTACTTCGGGTATTGGCCACGCCACATTACAGACCCCAACCAACCCTTTACACCTCAACAATGTCCTCATTGCCCCCAAGCTTGTAAAAAACATTATCTCTGTCCGTCGGTTCACCACTGACAATAATGTTTCTTATGTGTTTGATCCGTTTGGTTTCTCTGTGAAGGATCTTACTACAGGGGTTACTCGCATGAGATGTAACAGCACCGGGGAGCTTTATCATGTGTCGTCGCTCTCATCGTCCCGTCCGTCGTGTCCAGTCGCCCTCTCAGCATCGTCGTTCAATCTGTGGCATGCACGCCTTGGCCATCCTAGTGCTGCCGTTTTAGATTTGCTTCGTTCTAAGAGTCTAGTCAAATGTAATAAAGAGCCTCGCTCTAGTTTATGTTCTTCCTGTCATTTAGGCAAGCATGCCAGACTACCATTCCAGCGGTCTTTTAACACTATTTTTGCACCATTTGATATAATTCATAGTGACATTTGGACCTCTCCTGTGCCTAGCAAGGAGGGTCACAAGTACTACCTCTTGTTTCTAGATGATTATAGTCATTTCTTATGGGTTTTCCCGTTGCATTTCAAGTCTCAAGTGTTTCCTATCTTAGTCAAATTTCATGCTTACATCAGAACACAATTTCACACTTCTATCAAATGTTTTCAATGTGACAATGACTGTGAATTTGATAACAAAGACTTTCACATTTTCTTCACCACAAATGGGATCTCCTATCGGTTGTCTTGCCCCTATACTTCCCAGCAAAATGGCAAGGCTGAATGAATCATTAGAACCATAACCAACATGATGCGCTCCTTCCTCTTTCACACATCTATTCCCCTTTCCTATTAGCCTCACACCTTATCAACCACATGCTATCTCCTCAACATTCTCCCATCTACTACACTACACCATCGCTCGCCAACTCAGGCACTCTATTGCACCTTGCCTGGGTATGATCACCTTCGTACCTTCGGGTGCTTGTGCTTCCCAAATCAGTCCTCCACCGCCCCTCACAAACTTCACCCGCGCTCCACTCCATGTGTCTTTCTTGGCTATCCGTCTGATCATCGCGGTTATCTTTGTCTCGATGTTTGGAGCCATAAGCTTATTCTGTCACGTCATGTCACTTTTGATGAGTCTTGCTTTCCCTTCTCTTCCCCTTCTCCCTCCTCTCCCACACCTCCTACGTCCCAGTCCGAGTAAGAGTCTCCCTTCCCACACTTTCTCCTTCCCCAGAGCTCTACCGGTGCTCCTGCCTCTCCCCCTACACCGCCTCCACTGCCACCTCATCCTACTACCACCAGACCACACACTCGTAGCATCTCCGGTGTATTCAGACCTCGTCAGATCGTCTCTATGCACGCCTACGATCACCCCGCCAACACTTCCCATGAGCCCTCCCGAGAACCCCTCCCGTCACGCCAAATGCTGCGACCACATCATCTTCCTGCGCCCGCGGCATGCCCCCCTACCGCGGCCACATCCGTTTGCCGCGCCCGCCGCCCAGACTACACCTGCCCCCACCGTTTCCCAAGTCTCTCCTGTTTCAAACCCAACCTCGCTCTCCCCCATCCCCACCTCCCACAAAACAGCCCTCTTCGACCCGAAGTCGCAGGCAGCTATGCTCAATGATTACAGGGCCCTTACACGGGATGGTACCTGGGTTCTAGTTCCTCGCCCTCCTAAGGCGAACGTCATTCGCTGCATGTGGCTCTTCCGCCACAAGTTCCGCTCTGATGGGTCATTGGAACGCTACAAAGTCAGTCTTGTGGTTAATGGTCGTTCTCAGCAGGCAGGTATTGATTGTGATATACATTCAGCCACGTGGTGAAGCCTACCACTATTCGAGTGGTGATGAGCTTAGCATTATTGCGACATTGAGCTATTCATCAGCTGGATGTCAAGAACGCCTTTCTGCATGGTCATCTGCATGAGACAGTTTACATGTTTCAGTCGTCGGGGTTCGTTGATACTGATCATCCCAAGCACGTTTGTCTCCTGAAGCGCTCTCTGTATGGTCTGAAACAGGCTCTGCGGGCATGGTTCCAGCGCTTTGCTTCTCATCTGCTACGCTTGGGCTTTGTTGGCAGCCGCCCAGATACGTCTCTGTTTATCTATCGCAGAGGCACAAACATGGCCTTTCCGTTACTATATGTCAACGACATCATCCTCATCGCCTCTTCTGATGCTCTTCGGACGTCTATTATTTCCAAGTTGAGTGCCTAGTTCGCCATGTCAGATCTGGGTCCGTTGTCTTACTTTTTTGGCGTCGTAGTGAAGCGTCATGCGTCTGGGTTATTTCTCTATCAGAGTAAGTATGCTGTCGAGATTGTTGATCGGGCCAAGATGAGTAACTGCAAGCCAGTTGTAACCCATGTGGATACCTCCAACAAGCTCAGTGCTCACTCTGGTCCTCTGTTTGATGATCCGACGTTGTACCGGAGTCTCGCCGATGCGTTGCAGTATCTTACGTTCACTCAGCCAGACATCAGTTACGTCGTTCAGCAGATCTGCCTGTTTATACATGCGTCCGGGGAACCACACTTTCAGGCCTTGAAGCGGATCATCAGGTACATCAACGGTACCCTCGAGTTGGGCACCACCATCACCCCTTCCTCTCGGCATGACCTCGTCGCTTACACTGATGCGGATTAGGATGGTTGTCCTGACACACGTCGCTCCACGTCTGGCTAATGTGTCTTCTTCAACAACACTCTTGTGTCGTGGTCAGCTAAACGTCAGGCAGTGGTGTCTCGCTCTAGCGCCGAGGCTGAGTACAGGGGCGTCGCCAACGTTGTCTCCGAATGCCCATGGCTACGCAATCTACTTCTTGAGCTCCATTGCCCTCTTCAGAAGGCCACCCTGGTCTACACCGAAAACGTCTCCACCGTCTATCTGGCCAGCAACCTAGTCCGGCATCAGCTCACGAAGCACATTGAGCTCAATCTACACTTCGTGCGGGACAAGGTTGCTCTTGGACATGTTCGTGTTCTGCATGTCCCGTCCTCCTATCAGTACGTTGATATCTTCACCAAGGGTTTACCTCGGGGGTTTGATAGATTATATAGATGTCATATTGTATAGTGGGCCAAAAGGCCCAATATCTTGTAACCTATATATATGATTGTCTAAGGAATGAAATCCTCAAGGAGGACTTTACATCAATCTCATGATTCTACATTTCACATCTCAGCATTATCCTTCGACCATCCTATTGTCAAACTCTTTAATCCAACGTCTTGGATTAGAGGATGATTCCATTACAATCTTCTGTAACGAGTATACATATTTAAAAATTACTTGATTTTATGCAAATTGTCAAACTAGGAGCATTTTCTTTCAACCTTGTAGAATTGTTGCACAACTCCATCCGTACGTGGAGTTATTAAGTAAAAATTCAACACATCAGACAGGCCCGGTGGGTCGATAGGCCAAAAAAATCAACGACGAACAACCTGTTAATACAAGCAAAATACAAAGAAACTACTACAAATCAAAACTACCAAATTAATTACAAGGGTACAATTCCAGATGCAGGCTAGTACTATCTATGAAATAACAGAGGCAGTGTGCCACTGCTCTTCTGTCAGTACATGGAATTCATACGTGGAATCTAGATTTACAACAATTTCACAATTGTTAACTGGGTTTAGGTAATTTTAAGCGCGAACCCTATATACACCACAAATTAACGTTCAATTGAACATTATTAAAGTTTCGAATCAAACGTTATATAATGTTGAATCCAATGTTGTAGCTCAATTTTTAATATAGCTTAGGAAAAAAATTGGACGTTGTAAAAACGTTGAATCCAACGTTGTACATAACGTCTAATTGGATGTTGTGGTATGCTAGCCCAATGGGTTCGATCGGGCTTGGCTAATGAATTACAACATCTAATTGAACGTTGCAATAAAACGTATAATTCAACGTTGTAAGTTCCACTGCATCAGCAACCCCTATTAAAAAGCTGTTATGGCCGCATTTGAAAATTCAACACAACAATTCCACATTTCTTTCCTTCCATGGAGTTGGCTGCAAGTGAACATTGTGGATCGACAGAGGCGGTTACGACTGAACATCGTGGATCGACCCCCTACATTGATTTTGTAATCAAATGTGTCCGGAACCCAACACTCCAAGAGGAGACTGACTGTGCTTGTTGTCATCCCGAGTATAATGGAATTGACCCTTTCACGCTCTTTCGAATGGCGTATTGCTAGCGTGCGAGCAATACGGAGTGTTTCGCAGAAAGGGGAAATAACTTCATAGCACATGCACAGAGCAAACTAATCAACTGTCCATTCTCTTTGTACGGTCATGAGGAAGATCCCGGTATGTGGACGATGATCGTGCAACATGTGATTGATAACCATCATCTCCATCAACGCTCGAAGGATCATGCTTACGCGGGAAGGATGAAGGAGACGGAGAAGAAAAAGTACAAGTAGATGAAAGACATTGGGAATCCGCCCAAAGGCCATCGTGTATGGGTTACGACAACTGGATGCGAATAGCGTCACCTCAGTGCAGTCACTTGAGAACACCCTCAACAAGCTTGTCGTACGTTGTAAATAGAGGAAATCGGACGATAACATAAGATACACTCCATCATCTCCGAGAAAAGGGCTACTACTACGACTTCAGAAGAGGCCCAGAGGATAAAAACCTATTGAATGACCTTTTTCTAGCACATAATGATGGTATTCATCTCCTAAATAAGTATATGTATGTCATCATTATGGATAATACATACAAGACCAATGCATAAGTAATCTAGCCTACAACTTCTTACATTTACATTTATTGGTTACTATACTTATTTGAGAAAGTTGTCACGTTGGGTAAACAGGTACAAGTGTACAACTTAGCTCTATGCGTGATGGTTGACTTTAAGCCGATCGGAAATAACTTTTGCATCGTCTAAACTTTTATGGCTCGTGAGAAAAAAGACATGTGTGCTTGGGCTCTCAACAACCTCTGTGGTATTCTTTAGGGTAATGTGCTCGATTTGATCATGACATATCAGGAGTTGGGCCTCGCGACACTTAGGGTGGTATTCCCACATGTGCAACACCTACTATGCTGGTTACATGTAACTCGCAAGTGTGAAAAGGTCGCTTTGAAGATCACCAATAGTTTACAACACGCTCTGATTTTAAAAAATAACATTTGGGGTTTATTTCAATCTTCTACAGAGGAGTCTTTCAAGCCGCACCGGCGGTGGCTTTATGGCAAATGGCAGCCCGCAACCAGGGTCACGCGGTATTTGGAATCAGTGTGGCTCATTCATCTTACAAGCCTTGTCATATGTTACACCAGCCACGTTCTCACCTTCTCAATAGGTACAAAGATATCTATTACGCATTTACACATGTATATTGTTCCTAAATTTCCAAATTCGTCTGTCGCTGTCACATGATGCAATATGTGTAGAGTTGCCTTGGAGATAGATCGTTTCAAATGGTCAACTGATCGATGCACACAATGTCCTCTTATTTGAAGAGGTAAAGCACGTAGTTTCGAAGAAGTACGAGTGTTTCGATTATCTCTACGATCATTGGAGGAACATTGTCGATGGAAAAGTACTTGAACAATACACCGACTGGTTTTGGAGTGTTTGCTATGGGTATCCTGTGTGCACGATGTTCAACATTGTGTTGTTGATGGAGTTCCAATCTTACCAGATGGCATCCACCCATTTTGGAAAGATATGTCGTGGGACGTACGAATCTCACAATGTTGCCTTACCCTACGACATGTCGTCTTCGTACACTGCCTCCAATGATGCATATGACTCAGATCTGCAACCACCCACACTTGGTAGCGTACGTTCAAAGGGGAGATCCAGAGGGAGGAGGAACTCTTGTAGAACAAATCCTTTGCGATATGAGGAAGTTCGGATGAATTTTGTAAGGAAAAAGTCAGAGCAGGTCCCCGTGGTAGAACCCAAACCTCCCGACCTCCTGAAGACACCCAATACTGGGGTTTCAACTAAGGTCGCAACAATATTGACCCTTTTATGTTCATGCACATTATAACAGTAGTGAACACAATAGGAAATAGTCACTGCGGCTATCGAGTTTTGGCACAACTGATGTTACCACCAGGGGAGGCATGTTTCGCCAATATGAAAGGGTTATTGTGCAACCATTTGAAACGGAATCATCAACTTTAAATTGGTTGTTACATGGGTGGGTATTCGTTGTGAGAGTTTGTCGACTGCAAAGTTACTCCGGCATAGTGGGAGGTGACCGAAGATACTGAATCGGGTTGGCGATCATGGGTCTTGTGTTTGCGACCATCTACCAAGTGCCTCTCATTGTCTTATCTTGGCACTAGCATTTTACATGCCTCCCTATGTAAACCGAATAGTCAAATAACGCCCCTCAAGAGGTCAAACTAGGCTTGGCATGCATTGGGAACCAAGATCATTTTGACGCGGTGAGTTTAAGATGTGTTACTATTGCTTGAATTGTATTTCATCCATAAATTACAAAAATTAATATTATACTATACTTAAAGCAAATATGGCTATATCCCGACGCTCCTTTACCTCTATCAACGCATGAATGGATATCATCACCCGAGTATCAACGAATGGGATACTCCTTTCCAAGATCAATTTGATATATTTAAAGCATTGCGGGTTCATGAAGGTCGTCCTCTACACCATGTTTAGCAGTTGTGACACAATGTTTAGCCATTGTTGCCCTATTATATTAGACATTGTAAAATAAAAATCTACCATCTATTATAAAAACATACATAGTATCTTATTTCACATATTATGTTGTATAAGTTCAATTATACAATTTTATTTTTCTTTATTTTTTCTTCTTTCATACATTTATATGTTTTATAGGTTCAATTATGCGATTTTCGTTACAAGAAAAAACATTTCATAGTTGATGGAAATGGTACTGAAATACAACGTCCAATTGGACGTTATACAACGTCAAATTAGACATTATACTCCAACTTGTCATATTAGAGCAAGTCCAACAGCTTCTCTAAAAAATTTTCTTTTCAACAGCTTCTCTAAACTCATCTCTAAAATAGAGAAATTGATGGGGAGAGGGAAAAAATCTCTAAATTTAGAGGAAGGGTTAGAATATGTAAAATTTAATGCGTTCACCTCTTTCAATGCCTACCTATTTGTTCATTGGTTGTTGTATATTGATTTAATGAAGTTATTGGAATTTTATTTATTAAATTATGAATTTATGCATCTATTATAGTGTATAATAAATATAGCAATTTGTATAATAGAGAATCTGTTGGAGTTGTGGTGTAATTTTTTTAGAGATTTTGTTATTTTATTCTCTATTTTAGAGAGTTTTTTAGAGAAGCTGTTGAGGATGCTCTTAGAATTTCCAATTAGACATTATTGTCTACTCGACCCGCCTCGTTCTATGGTTAGCAACGTTGTATAGGCCAAATTACAACATCCAATTGGACGTTGTCGTGTAATTAACCATACAACGTCGAATCTAACGTAGTGTAATTAACCATACAACTTCGAATCTGACGTTGATTAATAGGTTTAAGGCGCGGATTTGCGGTGGATATAGGGACACCCGATTTTAACTCACATGAGAGGAGCTTCAAATCCAGGTCAATTAGGGAAATTTTGATTTTCAGCCATACAGCCATACAAATACAGGATTCAACCTCTGTAAAATACCTGAACAAGAAAAATGCAATTCAAAAGATTGAGAAACCTGAAAATTAAATGCCAACAGCTAAAATGCAGATCCAAAATCGTCTGATTTCAAAACTTTTTCAAGTCATATACAACTTACAAGTATTGTGCTGCACCTGAAGAACTGAACATGTATCCATATCTACTCAGGAAAGCAATAAGCAGATAAAATAAAGAACAAATAAGCAATGAGAAATATATATTTTCCCAGCATGAACAAAGCTGTAGTATATAATATATATGTTTACATGTATACTAGAGATGATGATCAACTGTCTTTCCACAGCGAGCGATCCTGTCCTCTGTCTAAATAACATTCTCAATCGGTCACATTCTCCATCGGCGATAATTCAAGTCTCTCTCGATTTCAAGAACAATGCAAGGAATTAAGCTCTTGATAGTTGATACTCCTTGCAATACCCGAACCCAGATGCAAGGATGAACTCTTGTGTCATGGAAAAGGAATTGGGTGGAACTCAAGGCTCTCTCCTTGCAGAACCAAAAACAAAAAAGACGAGCCAGATGTTTTCCATGCAATTCCAAGCCCAGATGAACACGGCGTTCCCTCTCCATGAACCAGGAAAGGCAAAGGAATATCTCCTTTTGAATCGCGGCCTAAGTTGTTCTTGACAAGCAATTTCCATAGTTGTTATTTACGTCTTCCTAATCAAAAGAAAGAGATGCTCTTACGGTGTCTTAAAGGGCGAGAAGTCTGAGCCTGTTCTGTGGATGCCTTCGGAGTAGTAGGCCCCGTGCTCTCGACAACATCAGCTTGCGCCTCTGATGATCGAGGGAGACGCCTGCAGCCAAGTCTCCTAATGATCAGCTTCGGTGAGCTAAAGGAGCTAACAGATTTACTCACTTTCTTCACCTCTTCCTTTATCTTGCCAAATTCTTGCTCAAGCTCAGCCACTCGGGATCTCATCCTATCCATGTCGACTTTCAGGCCTCGGTTTTCATTCACAACTGTCACCCACCCGTCCCTTTGTATGATTTGGCCCGCCACTTCGTTCAGGATAGCAGGGATAGCTGGGGCTGTTTCGGGGTCCATGGTATGTAGGCATCCCGCAATTGCCATTCTCAAGTGAAGCTGTTCGAAGAAAAGAACCTGGAGGACAGTCCGAAGAGGAAGCCTGTCATTTTGAGAAGCGTGTGCGCAAGCATCTACTGAGAGCTTGTGAAAATCCATGATGTTGGACAGCTCTTCCCTTTCTTTGTCCGAGAGCCATGGATGTTCCTACAAGGTAACATTAATGAAAGGGCAAAATTCTTCTGTTAAAGCATTAACATTATCTATATACAAAATTCATTTATCAGATATTCTGTTGTTTTTTCCTTTGATCTTCAACTATATCTTTATGAGTAAAAAATTACCCATAGGCTTTGCATAATTCAATTAAGGCCCTGTTTTGGATTGCAGGAAAAAAAAAAAAGCAACAATATTATACTTTGTCAGCATGTTTTCAATTTATAAGCATGATTATGATAAACTTATACTGCAATGTATATTTAATTAAGCATACCTTGAAGTATATATCAAGAGCCCTATAAAGCCCGTCGTGTAAAGACCTTGAATCTTCTGGGAGAGCCTGCATAAGTGCCCTTAGCTTGTCTGGTTTCAAGTTCACATCAGAAGCAACCTCTGCAATGTATCCGTCGACCAACTTTGCTACTTGCTTCAAAGGTTCAGAAGATGATGGTGAGCCATTGATTTCCAATGAGGATGGGGAAAATAAAAGAATCCTAGTAGAATTTGATGACAAGAAATGACCAATAATCCTTTGCACGCAATCCGTGTCATATAAAGTATCAGCATCCGAGTAAGTAGGAATCAGGAGACCATCTAGGGTGACCAGCTCTAACTGCAGCCCTATTCGCCTCTCCAACGAGTCTTTGCATTCTTGGCTGACACCCAGAATCATTGCAACACGGAGAAGACTCAACAAGAACCGGCAATAGCATCTACCCTTCTTATCAGGCAATAACTTAACAATACTTTCCAAAAGGACTCTCTCATCGACAGTCAATGGCGTCATGCTAAAACTCGTTACGGTTCTAGTTGCACCACTCTTCCCTCCCTGCCACCTTCTAAGACCCGGAAGATACTTCCTAGTGTAGTGCATTATGGCGCCAACTATTCTCTCAGGCCTTAAGCCCCTCGCTTCCATTGTCTTGATAAGTCTCTCAAACAACACGACACAAAGATAGGATATGTCCTCGTACCACCAATCAGGCTCCACACTACGCATTCTTGCACCAGTATTGATTCCGTTCCACAGGATACTTCCACCAGGGCTCTGCGAGCTGCCATACATCATCATTGGCCAGCCAAACAAACTCGGGTCTGTACATACCATGGTAGCTATAGCAACGGAACACTTGCTTACTATCTGCAGCTTCTCTGCATAGGATATGACAGGTTCAGAGCTTCTAAGTGCCAGAAGACACGATTTCCAATCACGGAGAACATTCTTATGAAAGTAAGCCTCGCACTTGGACAACAAGTTGTCTTCGTCGCATTCATCAGCCATCTCCAGATAGTCGGCTGCACAGTAAACTACCACTATATTCCTTGGAGTCAATTCTATCCGCAGACCGTAGCAGAATTTGGCTGTGATCAGAAAAATGCCGGGCCCACCAGGAAATCCTTCCAATAAGATAGTTAAAATTCCTCCTTTCCTTTCTTCAGATTTTTCGAACTCTTTAACCATTTTCGCACATCTTGATACTAGCGGAAACTGGAAAGCAAAAGCTATATTAGTTTTTCCTGTTCAGATATGTTGATTGCTCGAGATTGACTCTTTTCCCCTACAGGAAACAAAGGGGAAATCGACAAGACAGACCCAAAAGAACATAGGACATCCTTGCCATAAGTGACATACAAGTCTTAAGTCTTTCAAGTAAAAACATCAGCAATATACTGATCTTGTAACAATGAAACCTTTGCCTTGCAAGAACTGAACATTAAGCATCCAATTCGGGACTGTGAAAGCTCAATGCAGACACATAATGCTTATAATCAACAGCAAACTGATCAAAGCAAGCTAAATTCATCTCTATCCATAAACTATATACACATCATCAGCAAAATATGAGTGTTCCTTGGTGCCTTTGTTTTTCTCTTCTTTGTCTCTTCACAGAGCCTGGATACTTCATTTCATTTTATTGGTTAATACTTTTAGAATACACACCTTCTAGAGGGATCATCTATGTTCTTCTCTAGAGGAGAGGAAGTTAAGTATTACAGACAACTGTACTCTTACAAGAATGACTTCTAATCTAAGCAACATTCAGACAGATAAGAGTCAATAGAGCATAGAGCACCATTTGAACCAAACACATTAAAGTAATACCTTCATAAAGAAGCAAAAATGATAATTTTTCCTTATATTATTAATCACACTACTACTCACATATGGGAATGACTTGAAAATAAGCAAGGGAGATTGGGAGAAAGAGAACCTTGTGCAGATGGAAATGGATACCTTCCACCACCACAGTGACATCACTTGGCAAACCTGAATTGCAGAACCTGCCATCACCATGGAAATCAATTCAAATCACTTGCTTCAGAAACCAACCCTCAAATCTCAGACAACTACTCACTAAGCCAATTCAACATCCACATATAAAAACAAAATATTGGAAGAATCAAACACCAAATAAAAGTTTTTGTTTTAATTAAAAAAAAAATTCAATTACTTTCGCCAAAAATCACAAACACACAACTCAGAATTTCTTCAAACAGCTTGTCAGCAATCCCTAAAACTATTTTTTTTTAAATCGCCCAAATTGCAAAATCAGCAGACAAAACAAAGCAAACAAATGGGAGTTAAAACAGAAACCTTTACCAGTCATTGCCCTCCTTCCGAAACTCTGCAATTTTGCCACCGGGAGCCATTTTCCCTCTCTTAGAAACTCAACATGAAACAAGGGCTAAAACCAACAAAAAGGAGACACCTTTTTAGAACCACCAACACCAAATTCCACCAAACCCCTTTCACGAACAAGAACTAAGAAATTGATTCTTTTTCCTCCACTCCATCACATAACCCACAATCCAAAAGCCAATTGCTTCCATTTCCAACCCACCCCACCCAACCATGGCTATCTCTCTATGTCTCTTCTTACTTTACAGCTACTAAACCCAAGTAGGTGTCCATTAAAATACCGAAAGAGGCAACGGTCATCCCACAGCATGGACAATAGAATAGAAAATATCAAAAAAATCCCACATTGAGCATAACAAAAAGGAAAGGAAGGTGTTTTTGATGAGAACAAAAATTGGGTTTGAAGGAAAACAGATTGGAGGGGAGGAGAGGAAGGGAGAAGACTGAAATGATTGTGCTTTCCAAAAGTGAAATTGAGAAAGAGAGGGTAGTGGGTGGTGAATGTAAATCAGTCAGTGATGGTGTTTTTGTTTCTCTCTTGGGCTTTGGGGGGATTTGGGTTGTGTTTAGTGTTTTACCGGAGTACTTGTCTCTTGCCTTTTTTTCTGCTTGTGTGGGGATGGGTTGAAGGTGGGAGAAGCACTCTTTGACACGTGGACCAATCAGAGGGGAGAGTGCAACTAGTAGGGACAAGTGTTTGGTAGGTCCCATGAGGGGTATGCGTAGTAGGGTTGACATGTATATGTATGTGTCAGTGTAAGTGCAATGCGACTATGTAATAAACTGTAGAGCGCCCATGCAATGAAAGCTTCCCCTCGTTGAGGGTATCTTTGGCATGTCCTATTAACAACCATTCCAGAATGGCGGACTGAAAAAGGATTTGCGGGTAGTACCTAAAGGTCCTCAGTTCGAACTCCGAATATGGTTGCTCTTTATTCACAAATTCAAGGCATGTTCTATTAACTACTTCATCCGTCTCGCAATACTTGTTGTTTTACGTTAATGCACACTTATTAACAAAACTTATGTTTACTTTACTTTTATAGGTTAAAATACCTAAAAGCATTAGGTATTACTTATAAAAAGAGCAATCATTACCTATAAAGATAATAATTATAGCTAAAACAACAAATTTTTTGACACAATTTTACTACACTAAAAGAACAAGTATTGCGAGACGGAGGGAGTAGTAACTACCCCTTCCATGCCCAATAGAAATTAATCTATGTGCTACATGTACGGTTAATTTCTCGTCAAATACACCATAAATTTATTGATTTTCGTTGTCAAGAAGTATTTTTCAGTCTTAAAATAGCTTGTTGACACCGACTTCTCGTATCGATAAAATATTTGTCCTTGTAAAAAAAAAAGAAGTTGGGGGAAAATCTCCATAATCTTGACCCCCAAGATTTTTTTCCATGGAAAATAACATCCTTTTTAAATTCCCAAATCTATCAAATAATCACTTCAAACACTACTAGCTTCAGCTTTTTTTTTAAACTCCCAAAGCTCTCAAATCTCCACCCAAATCTCCAACCAAACACGCGCTTAATGGGACAGTGATTCTCTTACCCTCTGGTAAGCTTACCCGGGGGTAAAAATATAATCTCTTTTTGGTCAAAAAGTAAGTCAGACTAAAAAAAAAAGAAATGAAAATAGAGATAGTAGGGCAATAATTACCTGCAGCAAATAAAGTAACATTGATCCTAATGAGAAATTAAAGCACGGTAATCCTTCTCTCTCCAAATACTCCAACAGTAATTTCAAATTTTAATCTCCATCTCTTCAAACGGTCGGAATTGGAGTTGGAACTGTTAGATTGCTCAATTGAAGGAGTATTCTTAAGGAATCCGGCGACGATCGATCATTGAAGGTACTAGGATTTAGGGTTCCGGCGTCAACTGCTCGAGATCGAAGAACCTGCAATCGATCGTTTTCCGATCGCTGAACTCGCCGGACACCAAAGGTGAGCGGTACATATATTATCCGATTGGATCTATGTTCGTGAATAAGGGATTGTCGTTAATTTGCATTTTGAAACTGATTAGAGTGTAATTGTAATTCGAACGCTAAATTAATTAGGATTTCGGATTTCTCCTGCAGATCGATTTACCGATCATCCTCTTTTCTCAGCTACAATGAGCCAGAACAGGGATTTTGATCTTAACGTGGGATACGAAGATGGGTCCGGCTCCGATGATTCGATCAATGGGTCAGGCCCGCTGGACTTGAACTTGGTCTAAATTTCGGATGATGACAGCGCAAGCATTTCGTCGAACAGTGAAAACCACATCCCGGAAGACGGTGATCAAGGAGACGATGATGAAGGAGACGATGCTGAGCCTCACCAGATTTCCGATAACCAGAAAATGAATCCTCCCCATGTCGGGCTGATGTTAGAGCAGGAAGCAGATTTTATTCGGTTAGTCCACGGATATGC
This sequence comes from Persicaria maculosa, assembly GCA_963922045.1. Lineage (NCBI taxonomy): Eukaryota > Viridiplantae > Streptophyta > Magnoliopsida > Caryophyllales > Polygonaceae > Persicaria > Persicaria maculosa. The sequence goes on along the minus strand of OY998251.1, from coordinate 18,256,604 downwards.
GAGAGAAAATGGATTCATGGTAAGAATTCGGAGTTCGGAAAAGTTACCCCCCGCGGAAGGAGGCGATGGGAATACGAGCGACAGGTACAAGTCAGTTAGGATGGAATGTACAAAGACGTGTAAGTTTGTGTCCAAGTCAAAAGACCCGAGCAAGGGATCCACTTCAACCATAACAGGTTGTAAGTTCAGGGTGAATGCTATCCGTGATGGACCTGGTGTATGGAGGGTAACCGCCGTTGGGCTTGAGCATAACCACGAGTGTGATGCAGAGAATTCAAAATGCCTTACAAATTACAGATACATCACCGAAGGCAACAAGAAACGGATCTTGGATATGGATAGGGCGGGCGTACCAATAGCTAAGAACTTCACATCCTTTGTGGTTGCCAACGGGAGCCATGATAAAGTGGACTTCACTGAACGGGACCTGCGGAACCCGGTTGCCAAAAACAGAAGCCGGCAAATGAAGAAAGGGGACTTTCTTGCAATGAGGGATCATTTCGATGCAATGGCTTCAACCAACTCGAACTTCTTCTACAATTATGATGTGGACGAAGACAACAGATTGAAGAATGTGTTTTAGGCTGACGGAAGGAGTAGGGCAGCGTACTTGGAATTTGGTGATGTCATCTCATTTGATATGACATACGTCTCAAACAGATACAATGCCATTTGCACCATTCATCGGGGTCAATAACCATGGGCAGAGCGTGTTGTTTGGGTGTGCCCTACTCGTCGGAGAGGAAACCGAGCACTTCGTGTGGTTGTTTAACACTTGGCTCAGCTGTATGTCCGAGAAGGCACCAATAGCAATCTTAACCGACCAAGCCCAATCCATTGGTAAGCTACTGTATATATATCTTGTATCTACATATGTAGTTAAAATAGTCTTATTTATCGATAATGTCCATTCATTTGTTTTCAGGCAATGCAGTGGCGCAAGTGTTTCCCAATGCTTCGCATCGTTGGTGCATATGACACGTGATGCAGAATGCTAAAAAGCACTTGGGGAGCAACCCCAAATGGGATGCAATACTAAGTGCACTCCAAGATGCTCTACACGACTCCTTGAGTGAAGGGGAGTTCGAAGAGGCATGGGATGCGATGCTGGAGAAGTTTGGTTTGCGTAACAACAAGTGGTTATGCAAGATGTACGAGAAGAGAAGGCGTTGGGTTCCTATATACTTCAAGAACAGCTTCTGGGCCGGGATGTCAAGCACCCAGAGGAGTGAAGGTATGAACCATTTCTTCAAATCGTTCCTCAATATAAATACTACGTTGAAGTTGTTCGTTGAGCAGTACGGTCTAGCATTATCGAAAAGGGCAAGGGAGGAGGAGACGTCGAACTTCACATCGATAAATAAGCCCCTCAGGTGCATGACCGACCATGTGTTTGAGCTCGTGTTCCAAGAGCTGTACACTACTGCAAAGTTCGAAAAATTTCAAGTTAAGGTGCGGAACCTCGTGTACACCAATGCACTGAGGGTCGAAGACGATGTCAATGTGTGCACTTACGTCGTTACGGTAAAGCTGCCTTATTATTGTCGTACACGGTGCTACAAATACAGGGTTACCCTTCAAAAAGACAACACCGACGTAAAGTGTGAGTGCAAAAACTTTGAGTTCCGCGGGATATTGTGCACCCACATTTTGCGTGTCTTCAGCGAAGAGCAGGTGTATTACGTTTCGCAGAGGTATATTCTGGATCGTTGACGGAAAGACCTGTCCCGGGAACACTTGAAGGTTGCAGTCCCTTACTATGAGCTGATAGAAAAGAAGTCAGACGGGATGAAACGGTATGAGGATATTCATGGTAAGGTGGATAAAATCGCCGGATTGATGATGTACGATGAGGATTTGTACAAGGTTGTGATGTCTGACCTCCAGGAATTGGAAGACACGGTCAAGGAGGCTGCGCTGAGGAAGAATCGCCTATTTTTTCACAACCTGGATGGCATTGATAAAGTGTATGGGCGGCGAGTGGTGATCCCAACTGAAACGGCCATGAACGACGACGGGGATGTACCGGATAACGATTTATCCCCCATGGTAGATCCACAAGACAGAAGGGGTACAGGCAAACATAGAACTAGGAGGTTAGGCTATAGGAGGCAAATTACGCGGGAGCATACTGAGCGTCAACGCAGACAGGGTGGGCCAAGCAGCCCTGCGGAGAGCCATGCAGGTCCCAGCTATGGTATTCGCCAGCAAAACATGATGTCCATGTCTAACCCTCATCTTTATTACAATTCGGTACGTAACTGGGATTCCAAACATGCTTTCTTGTCAGATTCTTTTCGTTGGCATCATACTTATGATCATCAATTCCCCTCTTCTTTGGTAGATGATGCATACACAAGCCATGCAACACAGTGGCCTGGGCAACTATGGGTTTAGTCCATTACATGGTGCACGTGGTCTTCCTTTGAGGGTTACACAGGTGAGTGACAACATATTACTCTTCTCTAACTTCGGACTCTTTGGAACCACTTTTCAATAAGGTATTTTTCTTATGCAGCTATCCCAAACACACACGTCGGGATCTTCGTCATTTCAGTAGGAACCGTATCAACCAGTCCGGAAGACTCAATGAGTTGGGCACTCCTTGTGATGTTACTTAGTTCAATTTTTATAGTACTTCTAAGTTGGAACATTTAATTTGTATACTCAATTTTTAAACAATCTTCTTTGTATTTTGCATCGGATTACAAGTCTAACTTTTAAAATGTCAGGCCCAATTACCAGCCCATTACACTGGTAGTAGTTACCGGCCCAGTCTTCAACAGCATGATGCATTTTGCATCAACCAATGCAGCGTCTAAGTGGGTATATGACTATATGTCAATTGTCAAGTGCAATAAAATAGGAATCAAACCCGAGTCCTATTTGCCTATTTGTTGTGTGGAGAGCAATTCTAACTCATAAAAGTCATGAAAAAAAAATTCAAATGCATGTCTACTGTGTATATTTATGAAGAAATTAGTTATAGGAGAAAATTGTAATTAATTTTGAAAAAATGTTCAAGTTAAAATTTTCTTTGAGAACCATAAAACTTGTCCAGAAAAAGGCACATACCATCAAACTTGTTTATCACACACACTAAAAACTACCATTGTTTATCACACACACAGAAAACTACCATCAAACTTGTCCAAAACAACTTGTCCACAACCACATACCCAAAACAAAGTTTCCAAACACTCATAATAAAAACCTTAAAATACTACAAAAAACAAAACAGGAGAGCTTCACTTGAAGAGGTAGGCCAACACCGATGTCAAGGTGATCCAGGCCATGACCACAATGACCTGGATCAAGGACCTGATCACCGCGCCCGACTTGGCCTGACCTTGTCGTGACTTGGCCGCCTCCTCCTTGGCGATCAGCAGCAGCCTATCTTTCTTCGCTTCTGACCCCTCCCGCTGCAACAGGAGCTGTTTAGCAGCCGCCAGCGCCGCTTCGTTCTCCCGTAGGCGGTCCTTGAGGGTGGCGATCATTGCAGTAGCCATCTCAAGCTGCCCATCACGAACCTCTAGGTTCCCGCCTACACGCTCAGCTTCCCGTTCCGCTGCATTCAAAACATTCTTTGATTTTGTGAATCTTAGAGGAATTATACGAGTCTTGACCGATAATGAGCTCTTGTTCCAATTTTCTTTGATTTTGTTTCATTGTCCTTTGTTTCTTATTTTTTTCACTAAAGTCTCTTTTTAATTTCTTTATGTTACTAACTATTGGTTTTAAATCAAAACATTCAATTCAATCTAATATAACTATCGGGCTTAACTCATATTGTTTATTTAGTAACTATCTATGTGAACTCTTAAACGAGAAGAGTTTACGATGATGTGTACGTGAATCTTAGAGGAATTTTACGAGTCTTGACCGATAATGAGCTCTTGTTCCAATTTTCTTTGATTTTGTTTCATTATCCTTTGTTTCTTATTTTTCACTTAAGTCTCTTTTTAATTTCTTTATGTTACTAACTATTGTTTTTAAATCAAAACATTCAATTCAATCTAATATAACTATCGGGCTTAACTCATATTGTTTATTTAGTAACTATCTATGTGAACTCTTAATCGAGAAGAGTTTACGATGATCTGTACGTGAATCTTAGAGGAATTTTACGAGTCTTGACCGATAATGAGCTCGTGTTCCAATTTTATTTGATTTTGTTTCATTATCCTTTGTTTCTTATTTTTATCACTTAAGTCTCTTTTTAATTTCTTTATGTTACTAACTATTGGTTTTAAATCAAAACATTCAATTCAATCTAATATAACTATCGGGTTTAACTCATATTGTTTATTCAGTAACTATCGATGTGAACTCTTAATCGAGAAGAGTTTATGATGATGTGTACGTGAATCTTAGCGGAATTTTACGAGTCTTGACCGATAATGAGCTCGTGTTCCAATTTTCTTGGATTTTGTTTCATTATCCTTTGTTTCTTATTTTTCACTTAAGTCTCTTTTTAATTTCTTTATGTTACTAACTATTGGTTTTAAATCAAAACATTCAATTCAATCTAATACCATTAGTGATTTTTTTTAAAGAAAAAATAGTAGCATTTATGGATCATGATACACGCGCTGGGCTATGATTGACCGAGATTGTTGTGGGTCCGAAGCAGCGTGGAAAGCATCAGCTATTCGCATGGCTTGTATGCAATCGTGGCCCTTTATTTATTGAAATCCAACAGTGCAAGATGTCAATCTGGTGGCTCGGCCTTGCACCAATAGAGATGGGGATTTCCTTCATTTTTTGTTTAACATTACGTAGTGTATGAAATACTGTAATTATATTGTTTCATAAAATAAAACTTTTAATAATCTAAAATACTTTTGTTTAATAATACTGGTTCTTATTATTTTTTGTGCATATTCTAATAGTTGCTCCAACTGTTTGATATGAACAAAATTAAAATAATAATTATGCGTATTACTTTCACTAATTTTTCATAATAGTAATAGTAATAATAATAAAAATATTATTATTAGTTTTATTATTATTAAAATAATATTATATTAATTATTATTATTATTATTATACAAATTAGTACTGTACTCCGTAATAATACTAATAACAATAAAAATAAATCTGACCGAATTGAACTCTAAAAAACAATTTGTTAATTTTTTTGAAAATAAAAGTACAGTAGCATTCATGGATAATTTGTGATTCTGAAGCATCAAGGGATGCATCAGCCATTCGCATGGCTTGTATGCAATCTTGGCCCTTTATTTATTGAAATCCAACGGCTTGTATGCATGGGTGCATCTAGCAATGCATCAGCCATTCGCATAAATGCTACTTTTCTTTTCTTTTTTTCCAAAAATAAAAGACACGCGATGGGCTATGATTGGTCGGGACTGTTGTGGGTCCGAGGCAGCGTTGTAAGCATCAGCCATTCGCATGGCGTGTATGCAATCGTGACCCTTTATTTCTTAAATCTAACGGTCCAAGATTTCAATCCGTGTGCTAAGCCTTGCACCAATACGGATGGGCCTCGAAAAGAGGGAGGTACACACAGAATTTGTTTTATTGCACCGTTGTGCATAATCATTTTATGTTTCATTCCAAATCGACACCCTGCTTATCGCAATTATCGCCCACATTTTTATATATTTGAATAATTGGCACCCTGGATGTGGAAAAATTGACTATGCACAACAGTTTCGAATTAATAACCGATTGTACAGAGTATAAATTGTGTTAAGGCGACGACAAGCATCAATAACTTATGAAAAAATAACCTAATTGAGTAAATGTGGAATAATTGATTGTGAAATTCATTTTTCGAATAATATCCCAATGTGCAGAATAATATTTGTTTTAACGCGAAGCCATTCATTAATCATTTTTTTTATGAATAGAAATAATGTGGGATTATGGACTATGAGATCCAATTTTTAAATAATAGCCTAATGTACAAAGTACACATTATTGCAAGCAATATACCAAGGGATACGAAAACCATTTTACGTGAAGTCGTGAACTAACAAAAATTCAAGGACAGAATTAATGAAATCGTTACATATAAAAACTTAGATTAATCCCTATTGGTTGATTTTAAAGGCATGTAACACACTTTTATAATCGTATAGTTATCTTTTGCAAGAACATCTTAACTTCTCAAGTATCTCAAGTTAATGGTAAAGTATTATATAGATCTTTTGCAAGAACATTATAAGTATTCAAAGTGGGAGTATCTTAACTTATCAAGTATCTCAAGTTAATAAAACACTTGTCTAACTCACGTAGCCAATAATTTCATTTGGTATTTGAAATCGGAGGAAACTAAGATCTTTTGCAAGAAAACTAATGAATAAGATGGTATTTTTATTTTATATATGCACTTATGTTATTCACTTATTAGATTAATCCTGATGTTGATTTTATATGGAACGAATCTTCACTTAAGTATGCTTCATTGAAGAATTTCAAAATAAAGGTTCCTTGGAATACTTTTAATTTTCACATTTTAATGAAAAATAATAGTTCAACATAGATTATCGTGGGCTTCCGCAATGGGCCTCAAATGGGCTTTTTGGTTTGCAACAAGCCAACATTGTTTAAACGTCATGGGCCATCCTGAATCCATTCACAAGTTAATTGTCCCAATATATACTCTATATTGTACGTTTTCGACAATGTCATAGAATCATCAATCATAGATAATAAAATGTGCTAGATTTAGTAGATTACATAACAATGCCATAGATAAACACAAAAATCATCAAAGTTAACCAATTGTATCAAACATAAAATACAGAAGTGTCATAATGTTTTCAAAAGTGTCAACCCCGGCCCCCAGCATGACGATGACCTCCACCGCGACCACCATACCGAAATCCTCCTCTACCAGCATTCTCAGATCCTCCTCTACCACCATTCTGAAGTCCTCCTCTACCACCATCCCGACCTCCACCGCGCCCTTCAGATGGACCGCTTGTGTCCTCCGGCCAACGTACAGTTCTTCGACCGTTGAAAGGCCCTTCCCTGGTAAATTGTCGCGTGGCAACCGCATCGAGCATTTGTGGAGTCGGTGCGTACAGATCAGCATAATGAGGGTAGAAGTCGCGGGCGTTTTCATCCATTGCCTGAACATATAACACCGTAAGCTCTTGTTGATCCCGAACTGACTCCATCTCACAATCCATCTGGTGCGACCAGATTCGAAGATTATCTACTTGACAGGCGATGTGGTGGACCGTATCAAACATCGACTGTTGGTTGGCCGACACGTCCCGAAGACTCATCTCCACGTCTGTCTGGCGGCTGTGATGCAAGTCCTGACTTAGACGCATCTCCTCAAGTTCTTCCCCCAAACGATCATGCCTATCGGATATTTGGTTTATCCTATCCAAGATGTATCTTTGAGTGTCCGCCATCTCTAGAAGTTTCGTGTCCATACCGGACTGTCGGTTTGTAATTCCTTGTATCCCTTGTAACACCTGCTCCCAAGGAACAGAAGAGCTGGATTCACCTTGGTGCAAATGGACACCTTCTGGCCCTGGATGTGGTGAGGTGAAGGGCTTGTATTCGATCAGACAAACGGCATCCGTGTGCAGATCCTCAACGGGTGAACTAGTTGGACAAAGCCCTGTATCACACTCCATACCATCTTCCATTGGCACTACCATCTGATCCTTTATTTCTCGGGCAGGGGGGGCGTCCAACTCCATTGGTGTACTCCGTTCATCCCGATTCGATCTACTTTTATCTTCGTAGTGGGTCATACAGAAGTCCGCATCTCTCTTCCCATACGACAGGGGACATGGCAAATATATCACGTTATGGTAAGATTTCGTCGGTTTCCAATGCAACTCCGGCTCTAGTGGGTTGCTCAACAGACTGGCTGTGTTCAGACTCCTCTTATCGTACACATGAGACCCATGTATCTGCTGCAACCATTCTGCCGGTTATGATTCCCACTTCCTAGCGATCAGTGTGATCATACCCCCCAACGCTAACTTCCCCTTCATGCTCCCGCTTGTTGCATCTCGAATGCAAGATGCAACAAACATAGAAGTCCAGTCAGGCACGTTGCTGCTTTCTTCGAAAAAGCACCGGAACCATATAAAATCTGAGGCCATGAACTTGCTGGTCTCTCCCTGACCCATAAAAGCCATCCTAATCACTTTGTGTGCCAAGACCAAGCACGGATGCCCAAGCCAAGAGTTAGTCTCGCCCTTGTGACCGTCAAATTGTTTGCCTGTAATGTCAACCCAGAGATCTTTCAAATTGTGGCCCGATTTCTTCCAGCCAGGGCTAGGTTGACGAGAAATCCCGAGGATGTCCCGCAACTCGTCGTAGGATAGCAACCTCTCCACATCATTGAGGTGAAATGAAATCTGGTTGCCATCGTGTACTGATAAGGTAGAGAGGAATTCCAGTACATATCTTAGATACGTTGGCGCATTCTTGTTCAAAAATCCCGACAGCCCTGCCTGATCAAACATTGACTTCGTAATTTCGAACATTCCTAGTCGTTTCAGTGTCGCAACATCGTAAAATTTAGTGGGTACAATGTCCATTTCCGCTAACTTTGACCATTTCGCCTTTTGCTCCGTTGTCAGGGTAGTAAGTTGGAGATAGTCCCGCTCCATTGCAAACTGATTTCCACACCAGGAATTATACTCGTTTCATAACACATCTACTAAAACCCTAGGCCTACCCAGAAGCACCCACTGCCCACCCCAAGTACAATCAACCTCTAATGAACATAAAATCAAACATAACTGACTGATTAAAAGCAGAGAGACTTACTAATTCGGAGATTGAGTCGCGGTCTGTGATATTGAAACGTAGGAGACGCCTCACCCGACTGACGATTCTGGTTCTCAATAGCGGGATTCGCTGTTCGATTGTCGCCGTGCTGTTCCGGGGATGATTGTGTTTTGAAGTTGACGGTCGAGACTTGGGATGGAGGGAAGAGTTAATTTCGAAGAGGGCGGGTCACTGTCTTACGGTTTGCGGTTTCACACAGGTAAACTCCAACGTCTCCAAGCATCAGGGTGAAGCAGATGGAGTAGGGTGATGCACTTGGAGCAATTGGGCCGGGCCGAGGTCGCAATTGGGCCGGATTATTTGAGTTTGGTATATTGTAGTATTATGTGAGTTATGTATATACAGTATTATGCAAGTATATATGAATATGTAATACGGAAATAATCATTTATTTTAAAACACAATAATTAATTTAATTACACAGTATAAACTAAGCCTAAATTTTTTATATTTACACAGTGTAAATATCCAAATATAAACAAAGTATAAAAATACTCCAAATAATACTTTCGTAATAAAGTTTATATATATACGGACTATTCATTACCGCCATAACTAATTACATTCCAAATAATAAAATATAGGAGCTGGAACTAATTAAGTTGTACAGTATATTATAAACTAAGTCTATAAATTATTTATGTATAAAGTACCGCCATTTTTTAATTATAGGAGCTGGAACTAATTAAGTTGTATAGACCAAGTATAAACAGAGTCTAAAAATTAGTATTTCATTAAACTAATTAAGGTGTACGGTATAGTATAAACTAAGTCTATAAATTATTTATGTATAAAGTACCGTCATTTTTTTAATTATAGGAGCTGGAACTAATTAAGTTGTATAGACCAAGTATAAACAAAGTCTATAAATTAGTATTTCATTATAGGAGTTGGAACTAATTAATTAAGTTGCATACTATCCGTTGTGTTACTTGTGTAGCATTTCGGACAATCTCTTTACCGCCCAAAATCAGTTAACAAACTCCATTTATTAGGGGAGAGAAGTAATATAGGTGTAGTAATTATGACATAGGGGTGCATGGAACCTCACAAAAAAACAAACTTATTTATCCCCTATTAAAATATTTCTTTTTCGTCCAATTTTTCCTTGGACATGGGAATACCCTTGGGTAGGGGTGTGCATGATGCGGTCCAAACCGAATTTTTGGGCCAAACCAACACAAACCAAACCGAACCGAAGTTTTTCGGTTCGAGAATTTTCATTTTTCGGTTTCGGTTCGGTTTGTGTTCGGTTTCGATTCGGTTTGTGTTAAACCGAATTTTTTTTATACACTACATAAATATATTATATATATGTTTTTGAATATTTTATATATACACACATACTTACTATATTTGCATAATGTGGCTACATAATGTGTATACATACATTATATTTAAATACACATATATACACTAGATTTGCATGTGTATGTATAATATATTGTATATGTATATATACTGTATTTGTTAAAATTTTAAATTTTGTATACTTTAAAGTATTTTGGAATATGTACACATATTTTGTAATATATACACATATTTTGGAATGTGTATATATACTATATTTTATATATATTTGTATACTTTTTTTTAATGAAAATTCGGTTTAATTATGTTAAAACCGAACCGAACACAAACCGAACCGGCAAATAACCGAACCGAATCTAATGCATTTGGTTCGGCTTTCGGTTTGAGAATTTGAGATTTTCGGTTCGGCTCGGTTCGACTCGATTATAGACCGATGCACACCCTATCCTTGGGTAAGCTTACCAGAGGGTAAGAGAAGTAATTTCCCGCTGAATGTGATGGAATTTAATATATCGTTTAATAGGCTAGAACTCGATTGGAACATATATTGAAAGTCGGTACTTATTTCAAACAAGGGGCAATGTTAATTACTCAATTAAAAAGAAATTACTCTGGTATATTATGTCAAAAAAAAAAGATTGAATGTCGGTGACATTATTTACTCAATTAAAAGATTTGGTACTTAATTATTTCAAACAAGGGGCAATGTTACAATCTAAGATGTGTTTCATGTCCATGTAATTATGTTTGAATCCGCAAAACATAAAGTCGTTTAAGTGAGATGGTCTATCCGATCCCCAAAATGTAAAGTGATCAACCCATTTTCTTTGCTGTACTTATACTGTTATACATGCCTAAATCATACCCCCTCCTATCATAAATATAAGAGTTTTTACTTTTGTACATATAGTACTGAAGTCCGTTGGGATTCGGGATCGGGGGTCGTGTGTGCACGACTGCACGTGTGCCCAAGCGCTAATAGCCTAGCACACAAGTCAAGCGGGGTTCCATCATAAAACCAATTGGTAATAGGAGTAGTAACCCACTAGTTTATATACTAAGACTTCTTTGTTCATATTGTCGATGTGAGACTCTTTTGGTCTCTTAGTCTCTTCACATCTTTCATTCTCTCAACACGCCCCCGCAAGTGCAACTATGGTCGTTTTTCGCCTCTAGTTGTCACTTGGACAACGGGTCTAGCATCTCATTCTCTTTTTAGCTAGCTCATGATCGAGAGTCGGGTCATTTGACTTTTCCGCTCTGATACCATAATGAAGTCCGTTGGGACTCGAGATCGGGGGTCGTGTGTGCACGTGCGCCCAAGTGCTAATAGCCTAGCACACAAGCCAAGCGGGGTTCCATCCTAAAACCAATTGGTAATAGAAGTAGTAACCCACTAGCTTATATACTAAGGCTTCTTTGTTCATATTGTCGATGTGAGACTCTTTTGGTCTCTTGGTCTCTTCACATCTTTCATTCTCTTTTGGTCTCTTGGTCTCTTCACATCTTTCATTCTTATTAGTAATAAATATTTGGGAAAACTAATTAAAATACTCTCACCTTTGGGGATAAGGTAAAAATATATCCTCAATTTTCAAATGTAATAAAAATATCCCGACCTTTGAGGGTAGAGGTAATATATTACCATGTGTATTCTCATTGGTCAAAAATGCTAACAAGGCATCCTATGTGGAAGTCTTTTTTACAAATTTGCACTAAAATTGAGTTTTCTTGAACGGTTTTCTTACGAAAAAAATTAACCGACAACAAAATTAAACCCAAAAAAACAAAATTGATTCAGCCAAGAAACTAATTCGGTCAAAATTGCCTCAAATTAACACAACACGGCTATTCTTAACTTCAAACCGACAACAACACTAAACCGATGGCAACAACAACAACGAAGAGGGGAAAAACAAAACTTATTCAACCAAGTCCGTAAATAAATCAAAGAGGAAATAGATGTGAGAGGGACAACTCAAGATAGGGAACCACGAGGGAGAAAGACTATCATTGAAGATCGAGGAACCATGAGCTGCCTGGAAGATCTAGAAGACAGTTCAAGAGGCGACCACAGAAGAAGATAGGAGGGAGGAAAAGACGTTGGGTATGAACCCGGTCCAACTCTTTTTTTTTCTAAAGAAACCGTTCAAGAAAACCCTTGTAAAAAATTTCATGTAGGCTATCATGCCAGCATTTTTTACCCATAAGAAAACTCATGTAATATATTACTACTACCCTCAAAGGTCGGGATATTTTTATTACATTTGAAAGTTGAGGATATATTTTTACCATGCCCCCAAAGATGAGAGTATTTTAATTAGTTTTCCCTAAATATTTTATATAGTTTTTTTTATGACGAGGAACACCGAAGGTGGTAAACCTTGAATTTTCACCCAATGAAAGAGGCGAAGGCAGGGATCGAATCCGGAACTTTCTTACCCTTTCCCTTACTCTACACCACTGGACCACCCTGACTGGGCCTATTTTATATAGTTTTTAACTCCTTAAACAACGTGTAAAAAATAAAAAATCTTACATTTATAATCGAATAAAATAATAGAGTAAATTACACATAACCACCCTTAAATTAGACTAGTTTTCACATAACCACCCATAAAATTATAACTTACAGAAAACCACCCATAAATTACATTTATTTTCAAAATACCACCCATCCATTAATTCTCTATTTGTTTTATTTGAAAAGACTAAAATACCCCTAATTCTAACTTATTTTTTAAAGGAAAGACTGGGGTGGCAATTGGGCGAGTCGGGTCAGATTCGGTTAGTCGGGTTTCGGATCATTCGGGTTTCTGGTAATGTCTAATAATTTGATCATTTCGTTGGGTCGGGTTCGGGTTTCGGTTGTGTCGGGTTTCGACTGTCTTGGGTTTCAGTTATTTTGGGTTTGGATTGTCTCAAGTTTTCATTATTTCAATATTCATTTAATTTTTTTTACTAGAATCTATCTTAAAATTCGGGTTATATCGGGTTTCGGTTATAACGGGTTCGAGTCTTAATGGGTTTCGATTGAATCGGGTTCGGCTAATTCAGATTTGGTTGAGTTTCGGTTATCGGTTATTCAAATTTCGGGTCCAGAATGGGCCGGGTTGGGTCGGTGTTCAGGACAATCGGCTTCGGGTCGATCGGGTCGGGTTTTTGGGTCCGGGTCGGTTTTTGCCACCTCTAGGGTTTTTGTATGTATTTTGGAACCAATTGTTCTGAACATCGACTAAACCCGGCCCATTTTGGACCCGAAATCCGAATAAACGATAACCGAAACTCACCCAAATCCGAATGAACCGAACCCTATTCAATCGAAACCCATTAAGACTCGAACCCCTTATAACCGAAATCCGATATAACCCAAATTTTAAGATAGATTCTAGTAAAAAATTTAAAATGAATATTGAAATAATGAAAACTTGAGACAATACAAACCTGCAATAACTGAAATCCGAGACAATCGAAACCCGATACAACCGAAACACAAACCCAACCCAACCAAATAATAAAATTATTAGACATTACCCGAAACCCGAATGACCTGAAACCCGACTAACCGAATCCGACACGACTCGCCTAATTGCCACCTCAATCTTTCCTTTAAAAAATAAGTTTGAATTAGGGGTCTTTTCAAACAAAACAAAAGAGGTTTAATGGATGGGTGGTCATTTGAAAATAAATGTAATTTATGGGTGGTTTTCTGTAATTTATAATTTTATGGGTAGTTATGTGAAAACTAGCCTAATTTAAGGGTGGTTATGTTTAATTTACTCAAAATAATAACCAATTTAGCTAGCAATTTTACATATTCTAAAATTCAAACTTGTTTAGGCTTAGAGTTCCTTTAAATTAAAGTTTGTTAGAGATCAACGTTTCGGCTATGTACACCGCAAATCCCCACGTCCTTAAGGACGTGCAAGGGGGGTGAGAGCCACCCGAACCCGGACGTGCAAGCACATTTTTATTTTTTTTAAAAACGTGCTTGCACGTCCTCAGGGACGTGCTGCACGTCCTTAAGGACGTGCAAAAGGGCACGTTCTTAAAGACGTGATGCACGTCCTTAAAGACGTGTTGCACGTCTAAGGACGTGCAAGCCCGTCTAGTAAAGACGAAGAGGACGTGCCTCTTCGTCTTCGTCCTTCATTCACCAGAGATCGAGAGAGAGAGAGCGATCGCCGGCCGGAGAGAGAGACCGAGAGAGAGAGACACCCAGAGAGAGAGAGAGAGAGAGATGGAGACAAAAAGAGAGAGAGAGCTCGAGGCGGCGGTGGCGGCTTTGGAGGCTGATCTGCTGGCGGCGACGGAGGCGACGGCGATGGAGGTGGAGGGTGGTGGAGCATCGGGGGAGGCGGTGGCGGTGGAGCAGGTGGCTGAGGAGAGGGTGGTGCTGGCGTCTTTGGCGGAGGAGGAGGGTGGTGGTGGTGGGGCGGCGTCTGGCGCCGGCGAAGGAGGCCGAGCAGTGGCCGAGGAGGAGGGTGGTGGTGGTGGGGTGGCGTATGGCGGCGGCGATGGAGGCGGACGAACCGTCGCGGAAGCGTCGGACCATTGAGGTGTCCCTGATCCCGACTCCACCGGTATGTTATTTGAATTACTTTTTGTTTGATTTATTTTTAGAGTTTTAAAATATAATTTGATAGATTATATTATAGTTTTATAATAGAAGTTTATAGAATATATGATTGATAATATATATTGTTTGATAGAATATAATTGAAAATATATTTTTTGATTTATTTATATATTATAATGTTTTTTTATAGTATATAGTTTGATATAAAAGAATATAGTTGTAATTTGATAGAATATAATAGATAGTACATATTCAAATACATAGAAAAAAATTACAATTGAAAGACAATAAAAAACATTAAAACATATTATAATACTTCAAAAGTATTTAATTAACATTAAAATATATTTGAATATATTCAAATACATTCAAATACATAAAAATAAATTTATATTGAAAGATAATAAAAAATATTAAAATACTTCAAAATAATTTAATTAACATTAAAATATATTTGAATATATTCAAATATATTCAAATACATAAAAATAAATTTATATTGAAGGATAATAAAAAACATTAAAAAATATTAAAATACTTCAAAATTATTTAATTAACATTAAAATATATTTAAATATATTCAAATACATAAAAATAAATTACTATTGAATACAATAAAAAAAATTAAAATATAATTGTAATACTTAATTAACATTAAAATATAATAAAAGACAATAAAACATATGAAAATATATTAAAATACATCAAAAGACATTAAAATACATTAAAATATACTGAAAAGACATTAATATTCAACTGGATCATAATAACAGGCAGGGAGGCTCATGAGGGGTGATGGTACCCTTCGGCCTATTAGGTTCGGCGACCGGGCAGTGGTCAGCCAGGTAAAGTCTACGGCACCCCCCGAGCAGACAGTCGACGATCTAGTTGCGTTTGCAGAGCGCTTATAGCCGTCGATGGGGACTCCCCCGGCCGACGAGCACGATAGCTTCTGGAAGGGTCTGCCAGGTTGGGATCGTTCGGGCGATGCGATGATGGGGTTGCAGCCTTCTTTAGAGCCCGCTGATGTTTTGAGTAGTTGTATTACCGACGTAGTCGGTGGGCGACGGGCCGACATGGGTAGACCGCCTACTCGTGTTCCACCGACCATCCCGGAGGCATCTACTTCAGCCGTTCCGGAGACTTCTACTTCGGCCGTGCCGCCAGCAACTTCTACTTCAGCCGTGCCAGAGGCTTCTACGTCCGGCACACACGAGCCCGAGCCTTCGACCTCCGCCACACCAGCGGCGATCTCCTTTGGCTCTGCAGATGATGTGATCCCTGACGTCGTTGAGGAGGCTGACGACGGTCAGGAGGGGCAGGCTCAAGGCCAGGGGGGCCCACAGGTAGAGCCCGAGCCCATCCCTACACAGGCTGCCACACCGGCTGTGCAGGTCGACCCTTTATTGCCGCCGGGAGAGCTGCTTGTGTCTTACAAGCATCACCGTGCGTACCAGGTGTGGAGAGATCCTACGGTGGAGCTGCCGCTGCTGAAGTTCCACCACCGGGCGACTCACTTGCAGCCTTTCGAGCCCTACATATTTGAGGGCCCGGGGACCTGGGTGCAGGATCTGCTCCCATCCGGCATCCCCCAGCTGAGGTCCCTCCACTGGCAGTGTGTCGACGAGTTCACCTGCACGACATTTTTGGAGCATTGGCACCCGGAGACCAGCTCCTTCCACTTTCCATGGGGCGAGATGACCATCATGCTGCACGATGTTGCCTGTCTTATGGGACTTCCGATTAATGGTCAGCCCTGCACGACACATCTGTGACGTTAGGAGGAAATCAAGTATGAAATATAACAAAATAGATCAAACCAGATTTAGGCCCACGCAAATAATTACAAGACTCCTCCAATGCAGTAAGAGAAAGTCAGGATCGAATCCACGAGGAAGCGTGTCAGCGGATCCTAGGCAGCTGTAAATCTCACAGAAAAGCAACAGAAAAGACAGAAACAAAGGAACAAAGAAAGAAAGACAGAAATAACAAATGAAAGCAAAGAACAAAACGAAGGCAGAAGCTAACTCGATCTCGACTAGGTGCAACTCGAGATCGACTACTAACAGTAAAAGACAGAAACTGAAATCGACGACAGAAACTCAACTCAGACAAAACAGTACTCGATCTCGACAAGATGCTACTCGAGATCGACTAGAAATAGTAAAAACAGAAATTGCAGAATCGAAAACAGAAACGAAAACTCAACTCGACGTAGACAAGAGCCAACTCGAGATCGACTAAGGTCTACTCGATCTCGACAAGCCTCTCCTCTGTCTCGACTAAAACACAGAAAATATAAATTCCAGATTCGAACACAGATTTCAGAATTTCGACAGAAATAAACTCAATATATGAAAAACTTCCAAAGCCAGGGTATCAACACCACAACGATAACCATGCAAAGTAACACATAAAGGCATAAAAGATCATGCTTTCCATCAAAATAACTTTCGTTACTAACAAATAGGCATATAGAGGCTTTCGCATAAACCCTAATTGTTACTAACCCTTTTCACATAATTAATTCAAGTTGCATTAAGATCACTTTCGCTTCAATAACACAAACAAGGATCACCTTCAACTCTCGCAAAAGAATCATGCTCATAGGGATAGAAGACGAGTTGCATAACAAGATCTGACCTTTACCGCATCACCTCACATGGCCACCGTCGGGCTCACCCCAGCCCCAGAAGTGGGTGGACTACTCGCTCTTCATTATCAAGAAAGACATCAAATAACAAAAGAAACTAACTTGCATTAATTTAAATAAAGAAAGCTTACAACCAACAAGACAAATCCGCTTTCGCCTTTCCACCTTGCTTGCCACAAACTCTCTCTCTCTCTCTACTACTTACTTGAATGGAATTGTGTCTGTAATTGAATGAATGAAAAACCAGCCCCTAGGGCTTTATTTATAGCCTCCTATTCCTTGTTAATCAAGGATAGAATATATCTATTTATATCTAAAATTATATCTAAAACTTTAAAAGATAAATAAAAGCAATTTAGGAATTAAATCTAAAAGGAAAAGATAAATCTAAAATAGGTAAGATATCTTCTTGTTGATAGATCTTCTCTTCCAAGGATAGAACTTGGTGAAATCGGATAGACTCGGATTCCTTCGACCCCAAGGACTCCCAACTCGACACAGACAGCTCAAGGCACGTAACGCGGTTTCAGGACGCGCCTCGTCGATCTCGAGTAGGGCTCCTCGACATCGAGTAGAGGTGGTCATCGACTTGGTATGGCTGGGCTTCTCGGGTGGCTCTGCTCGACAAGCTCGAATCTTGGCTCCGGGCTCCTCGATCTCGACTAACTCTCCTCGAGATCGAGTTGGGTGTAGTCGAGGATGTGTGGCCTGGTGTGGTCGAGGACTCCTCCTCGGCATGGAATCGGACTGGCGCATGGTGGTCCTCGAGATCGAGTAGAGTTGGCTCGGCGTCTCCGTCTTCGGCTTCTCGACTTGTCTCAACTTCATCGACTCCGGACATGGCTTTGAGGTGTAGTCGATCTCGACTAGGTGTACTCGAGATCGAGTAGGGTCTCCGGAGTCAGATTGATCTGGCTCTCGACACTGCTCTTGGTCGGCAAGGCCTGTGCTCGGACACCGTCGTCGAGGTCGAGTAGGCTTACTCTAGATCGAGTAACTCTGGGTCCTAGCTTGATTCGACTGGTTCCGCTGCTTCTTGACCTTGGACTTCTGTAGTTGATTTCCGAGCTTTTCCGACCTTTCTCAGAACTGCTGTAATTTGCTTCGAATTTCGCGAATTTAAACAGAAACTGGTGTAGAATCCATAATTTGGCAATTAAACATAAACTACATAGATTCTGTACTATCTTAGCCCAAATGCATGAAATATATGCAGAAATCGATATAAAAGGTACTGTAAAACATGGCAGATTCAGCTCACAACAAACACCCCATACTTAAGCTTGCTTGTCCTCAAGCAATACTTTTATTTGTCATTCAGGGGAAGAAATCAAAACTCTCAACATATCAGATTCATTCTTATATGTCCCTGCAATCAATTACCATCCTCGAAAAGGTACTAGTGTCACAGATCCATGCATGTGCAAATATACAAAGGCAACATCTACTCACAAAAGGAGGGTTATGCAAAAATAATTCATGTGACAAAGCATTAATAATCAAGAGGACTTTTATTTAAGCTCAATAAGGAGTAGATTGGTAAAAGGCTAAAGGTGGGCGATATTTGGCAATGTGGCGCTAATAATCCAGGGAAATGGAGTTCTTTCCAAACTTTCATACCACATCCCTTCTTCATAAGATTCATCACTGATAACTCCACTCCCTTTGATGAAAATCGGAATTAGTTTCAAAGGCTTTGACAGACAGTTTGTGTCAAAGGTCTTGAAGCGACAGCTGTGTTGATGAAACACAAAACCTGTACTTTATTATATTATGTCCGAATATTATATTATGTTATTATATGCTTCCATATTATTATTATACATTCACTAACCTTTCAGGAAGCTATTTGAATTATATCTCCTTCCTTAAGCGTTCAAAGCTGAGAAAGATCAAATCGAGATCATGGCTTCCGAAGTTTCCAAAGATAGAAGATTGCGCTCAAGCCATGATCCTCTCTTAGCCGTTGGAGAAGATTCCTTCCTCAAGTGGCTCCTATGATCTTCACTATATAAAGGAGATGAAGAAGAGAGAGAGGGACGCACTTCAAGAATATCATTGCACAATCAGCCCTCAAGTTTACGTTCTCTCTTCAGCGTGTTCTCTCTGCTTGTTCTTAAGAGTCTTATATTTTGTTTCAAAGCATTTGAGAGATACACAGTGAGCTTATAGGATATATTTCGAGAGAGTGTTATACTCGAGAGTTTATAACTCAGGAAGTGAGCACTAGGCTATTGATTCACGAGAGTAAGAGGATTGTACTAGATAGCTGAGAGAGGTGGGGCTCTTCTAGATTGGTCTAGGACTCCAAGGGAACGTGAGTTGACTAGATTGCAATTATATAGGAGAGAGGCTTCTCGGTGAGCTATTAGGATCCTAAGCTTTATGAATCAATAAAGCCTGTTGAATCCTAGGGTTGTGGAAGAACCCTAGGCGGGGACGTAGGCCAAGTTCGTGCCGAACCTCGTTAACAATTCGTTGCGTCCTTTATTTACTGCTTTACCTTATTTCCGCACTTGGTTCGAATTGTTTAACTTTGTGATTCAGGTTTTCTCAAAGGGTTTGGCACGTGCTTCAAAAGTCTTGAGAATATCTGCGAAAAACGGGCATACTCTATTCAACCCCCCTTCTAGAGTATTTCTATATTACTTTGTTTTACATTATCGAACCTTCAATTGGTATCAGAGCTTTACTCACTGTCTTTGATCTAACAATCTTGTGAGTTTTCGATCATGTCTGGTGAAGCAAGCGGAGGATTTGCACAGGGAAGGTCCACAAGCAGACCGCCACTCTTTGTAGGAAACAACTTTGTCCACTGGAGATCTTTGATGAAGATGTTCATCATAGACCAAGATCTAGAGCTTTGGAACATTATAGAGAATGGTCCGAAGATTCCAGAAAAGAAAGGACCAAATGACACCAAAGTTGCAAAGAAGGAGTCTGAATACAACCAAGCAGATCTTGAAACCATCTCCAAGAACTACAGGGCTATTAACTTACTTTATTGTGGTCTTAGCACTGATGAGTTTAATCGTATTTCATCTTGTAGGTCAGCTAAAGAGATTTGGGACAACCTGGTTGTCACCTATGAAGGAACTAGCCAAGTGAAGGACACCAAGATCAGTATCTTCATTCGAAAGTATGAACTCTTCAAAATGAAGCCAGATGAGTCTATTAAGGCTATGTTCACACGGTTCACGGAAATCACAAACAACCTTGACTCTCTCGGCAAGACCTTTGAGAATGTTGAGAAAGTGAGGAAGATATTGAGGTGCCTCCCAAAAGACAAATGGGGTCCGAAAGTGACAGCCATAGAGGAAGCCCAAGATCTCACCACTCTACCCCTTGATGACTTGCTTGGGAAGCTGATCACACATGAGATGATTCTCAATGAAGACGATGGAGAACTTGCAGCAAGCACCAAGAACTTGGCGCTCAAGTCTAAGAAGGATGAGCCCAAAGATGTGTCTGATTCTGAAGATGAGGACGATGATGAGGACGATCCCTTTGACCTCATTACAAGGGGTCTTTCTCGAATCCTCAAGATGAAGAAGCAATTCAACAACAAAGATGGATCAGAGTCTTCTAAATTTTGAGGTAAGTCTCAATACAACAAATATGACAAGAAGACTAAACCTTTGTCTTGTTTTGAATGTGGTGAAACAGATCATCTAGTGAAAGATTGCCCTCAAAAGAAGAAGAGTCAATTCAAGAAAGGTGACTCAGATTCCGATGATGAAAAGGCCAACCTTTGTCTCATGGCTATAGGAGATGAATCCCATGACAAGCAACTTGAGGTAACCGTAAGAGAGCTTATGGCAAGTCCAAAAGAGGTATTATCGGAATTCCTTTCTAATATGATTGCCAATGAAGAGAAACTTATTGCTCAAACTAACACTCTTATCAGGAAAACCGTGGACCAGGAAAGAACTATTGAGGAACTGTCTAGGCGGGTCAAAAGTCTTGAATCTTCTTATTCAGGTCTTGACATTAAAGTCAAGACTCTCGACTTAGAGAAATCTGAACTCAAGCAAGATCTCTCGTCTCTGAGAAGTGAACATCATGACTTAGAGAACGAGAAGATCTCCCTGAATAATAAGATTCAAGACCAACAGACAGCCCTCATAAGTTTTACCAAGTCCAAGGGCACTCTTGATAGGATGTTGGGTGAGCAACAAAGTTCTCTAAACAGAAGTGGTATTGGTTACAACCCGAGGTTTTTAAAGAAGCAACACATTACCACTTTTGTGAAGGCAAAAGGAAGCAGAACCTCTCCTATATGTCACCACTGTGCGAGAAAGGGACATGTAAGAGAGACCTGCCCCTATAGAAGAAAGGATCCTCATATTATTCGCAATACATTTCCTATTCACTTGAGAAAAGAACGGATAACGCAAGTTTGGGTCCCCAAAGGCACTATTTTACCAAATATGGTTTATCCCGATAAAGGATCTAAATTTGCTCACTGGTCTAGCCACAAAGGTTGATGTTTGTTTTACAGGAGATCACCAAGGTGAAGGAGCAAAAATGGATTATTGATAGTGGATGCTCGAGGCATATGAGTGGGAAGAGTTCTCTCTTTCATGATCTAAAGGAGCAATCCACAGGAACAATCACTCTTGGTGACAAAGGAAAGTGCGACATCGTTGGTATTGGTAGTGTTGGGAGTGATCCTAACCACTGTATTAAAAATGTTTATCTTGTTAGTTGCTTGAAGTATAATTTGCTTAGTATTTCTCAACTATGTGATTATGGTAATGATGTTGGATTTAACAAGAAAAGATGTCTAGTGCGCAGAGAAGATACAGGTGAAATAATTCTAACTGCCTATCGTTATAACAACATCTATGCCGTGTATGCTGAGCAAGTGGCACAAGGAAGCTTAACATTTCTAAAGGCTTTGACAGACGATCCAAAGCTCTGGCACATGAGACTCGGTCATGTGAGTCCACATATACTACAGAAGCTTGTGTCCAAAGGGAATATAAGAGGACTACCTGAGATGGACTTCAAAGGTATTTATATGTGCAAAGCATGCACATGAGGTAAACAAACACGTAGCTCTTTCAAACCCAAAAAGGTTGTAAGTACTTCTAGACCCCTTGAACTTTTACATATGGATTTATGTGGTCTTATGCGAGTCAAATCTCCCATGGTAAAAAGTACATGCTTATTGTTGTTGATGATTTATCAAGTTATATTTGATGAATGCAATGACGGCTCTTTGAGTGAAAGTGTTGCAGATATAAATCTTAACATCCATGCAGAGAATGAGGAAGGTGATAATGCTGCCACCAAGAACACAGAGAAGAGGAACATGCGGGAACAAATTCTCAACACTGAAGAATTGGCCCAAGGTGTTGAAGATTCGTCCAAAGCCCTTGGTGTCC
The DNA here is from genome assembly GCA_963922045.1 of Persicaria maculosa. Lineage (NCBI taxonomy): Eukaryota > Viridiplantae > Streptophyta > Magnoliopsida > Caryophyllales > Polygonaceae > Persicaria > Persicaria maculosa. Next base: position 18,233,878 of record OY998251.1, on the reverse strand, counting down.
AATCCAACAGTGTTGAGACATCAGAAACTGCTGTAACTGAACCTAACAGGACCACGGAGTCAGATGTACTACAAGTCAATCCTACTAGTGTGACGAATCAAGGAGCTGAGACTAGCAAAAGGAAATTCAAATACTCCTCATCACACTCTTTAAAGGATATCATTTCTGACCCTACTTCTAGTGTTCAAACTCGTTCTAAACTTAAAGATCTTTGTGCTTTTCACGCGTTTGTTTCTCTTATTGAGCCAAAGAAGGTAGATGAGGCACTTCAGGAGCCAGACTGGATCATTGCTATGCAAAGTGAGCTTAATGAATTTGAAAGGAACAAAGTCTGGACCTTGAAGCCTAGGCCAAAGCATCAATCAGTCATTGGCACTCGATGGGTGTTTCGAAACAAGCTAGATGAGAATGGTAAGGTTGTGAGGAACAAGGCAAGGCTTGTTGCTCAAGGCTACAATCAAGAGGAAGGTATTGACTACGAGGAGACCTTTGCTCCCGTAGCCAGGCTTGAATCCATTCGCATTTTATTAGCATTTGCATCTTTTATGAGCATAAAGTTATATCAAATGGATGTCAAGTGTGCTTTTCTTAATGGTTTCCTAGAGGAAGAAGTTTATGTGGCTCAACCCCCAGGTTTTGAAAGCTCAGAATTTCCCAATCATGTTTATAAACTTGACAAAGCGCTTTATGGTTTGAAACAAGCCCCAAGAGCTTGGTATGAGCGCTTGTCAAAATATCTTTTAGAAAATGATTTTAAAAGGGGGTTGATCGACAAGACTCTTTTTATCAAGACCAAAGGAAAGGACATTTTGGTTATTCAAAAGGGGGTTGATGATATCTTTTAGAAAATGATTTTAAAAGGGGGTTGATGATATATTATTTGGTGCTACTAACACATCTTTGTGCAAAGAATTTTCTGACATCATGTGCGGTGAATTCGAGATGAGCTTGATGGGAGAACTCAACTTCTTTTTGGGATTACAAGTTCATCAATCCAAGAAAGGGATCTTTGTCAACCAAAGCAAGTACACTATTGATCTCTGGAAGAAGTTCAAGATGGATCAATCCAAGGCAGCCAAGACTCCCATGAGCTCAACATTGTCTTTAGATCAAGATAAGACTGGAACAAGTGTCAATCAAAAGGAGTATCGAGGAATGATTGGATCTTTATTATATCTCACAGCTAGTAGACCTGACATCATGTTTAGTGTTTGCATGTGTGCTAGGTTTCAAGCTGATCCTAAAGAATCTCACCTCGTGGCTGTGAAGAGAATCTTTCGATATCTCAATGGCACTAAGGAACTTGGACTATGGTACCCAAAGCAAAAGGATTTCACTTTAATTGGATATTCTGATGCAGATTTTGCAGGCTACAAGGTGGATAGGAAGAGCACATCAGGATGTTGCCAATTCTTAGGAGCATCTTTGATCAGTTGGCACTCAAAGAAGCAAAATTCAGTTGCTCTATCCACTGCAGAAGCCGAATACATTGCAGCTGGAGCCTGTTGCTCCCAAATCCTTTGGATAGCTCAACAAATGCGAGATCTTGGCATCAACCTCAAAGGTATCCCAATTAAGTGTGACAATACAAGTGCCATATCCATCACTAAGAATCCTGTTCAGCATTCAAGGACCAAGCATATTGATGTAAGGCATCATTTCATTAGAGATCATGTTGAAAAAGGTGATGTGTCCATATCTTTTATTTCTACTGATTATCAATGGGCTGACATTTTTACTAAGCCTTTGGCAGAGGACAGGTTCACCTTCATAAGACAAGAGATTGGGATGCTTAACAAGGATGCACTTTCGTAGGGGGAGCTTTCCCTTTACGAAAGATAAATTCTACTCAGTGTCAAGATCCTTGAACCTCATTTCAAAGGTTGTGAGCTGAAGAGTAGAGCACATACAACGGATCATATATTTGGTTGGTATCTCTTTAGATATTTGATCAAATATTGCTTTAATGGATTTTAACCTTCTCTATATTTTACCTATTTTATTTTTCGGGAAAATCTTTATTATTTCATGTTATCCGATTATATTCTTATTTGTGGAAATTTTTTAAATCGGATAAACATCTCTTGCCTTAATCGTTTAGATTCGAACGGCTCTTGGTTTAAACTTTGAAATTGTTTTGGTGACTATTTTCACGCTCCTCCCTTTGTTGAAAGACAAAAAGGGGGAGATGTTTTGATGATGGTTTAGACTTTAAAACTGCTGTGAACCAAGGGTCTTGGAAGACCTTGTTTTATTTTACTTTGTTCGATGTTTCTATTTGGCTTTAAAAACTTATGATCCAACATTCGTCTAACCCATGCAGGTACTTAGTCCGATTGTGCTTATGATATATCTGTTTGACTAAGTTGCAGGGATGCACAGGTTTTGTCTTTCATTAAGGGGGAGATTGATAACTCCACTCCCTTTGATGAAAATCGGAATTAGTTTCAAAGGCTTTGACAGACAATTTGTGTCAAAGGTCTTGAAGCGACAGCTGTGTTGATGAAACACAAAACCTGTACTTTATTATATTATGTCCGAATATTATATTATGTTATTATATGCTTCCATATTATTATTATATATTCACTAACCTTTCAGGAAGCTATTTGAATTATATCTCCTTCCTTAAGCGTTCAAAGCTGAGAAAGATCAAATCGAGATCATGGCTTCCGAAGTTTCCAAAGATAGAAGATTGCGCTCAAGCCATGATCCTCTCTTAGCCGTTGGAGAAGATTCCTTCCTCAAGTGGCTCCTATGATCTTCACTATATAAAGGAGATGAAGAAGAGAGAGAGGGACGCACTTCAAGAATATCATTGCACAATCAGCCCTCAAGTTTACGTTCTCTCTTCAGCGTGTTCTCTCTGCTTGTTCTTAAGAGTCTTATATTTTGTTTCAAAGCATTTGAGAGATACACAGTGAGCTTATAGGATATATTTCGAGAGAGTGTTATACTCGAGAGTTTATAACTCAGGAAGTGAGCACTAGGCTATTGATTCACGAGAGTAAGAGGATTGTACTAGATAGCTGAGAGAGGTGGGGCTCTTCTAGATTGGTCTAGGACTCCAAGGGAACGTGAGTTGACTAGATTGCAATTGTATAGGAGAGAGGCTTCTCGGTGAGCTATTAGGATCCTAAGCTTTGTGAATCAATAAAGCCTGTTGAATCCTAGGGTTGTGGAAGAACCCTAGGCGGGGACGTAGGCCAAGTTCGTGCCGAACCTCGTTAACAATTCGTTGCGTCCTTTATTTACTGCTTTACCTTATTTCCGCACTTGGTTCGAATTGTTTAACTTTGTGATTCAGGTTTTCTCAAAGGGTTTGGCACGTGCTTCAAAAGTCTTGAGAATATCTGCGAAAAACGGGCATACTCTATTCAACCCCCCTTCTAGAGTATTTCTATATTACTTTGTTTTACATTATCGAACCTTCAATCACCTTTCATAATGCTTTTACCTCTCTAACCTCAGCACTGCCTTCTCGCGAGTCACAAACGTGGGTGTCATGAATGGCCCCGGATACTTAGTGCTTTGGACTCGTCACCTGGTGTCCCATCTCGCCAAACTATTATCTCAGCGAGCAGGGTCAATCTTTGATCGGATTTTCTTTCACTCATTAAATTTTCCATATATTTCAAACAATTTCCGCCAAACTTCAATAATGATAACAACACAATCACCATATAACATCTCCATAGTGTAACATCATTCTCAACATAATCCCTGGATAAGAAATAAGGTAAAGAATGGCAATATTTGGATCATGTGGAGCAATATTTGAAATAAGACATATATATGGCTTTTGTGATGCATAAGCATAGGTAAGGCTTGGAATTAAACAATATTAGCATTATATGGAAATATAAAGTCCTCCATCATCTCTTATCATGCAACATGTCAAAAGCAACTTCAAATTTTACCTCCTTTCATGGTTTTCAAGAAATAATGCACTTCATTGTGACTTCCCTTTACTAGGCAATTTCATGCTATATCTCTAATGAATCCAATTTTGCATCATCGAGTTCAATTAAAGCTTCCATGACATTAATCAAAAATTTCAATGGGGGTCATTTTTCTCAAACTTTTGGAAAACATGTATATAAGCACCTAAATCAATAATGCATTCCAAAATAGCCATGTAGCAATTCAAAGAAATAAATTCTAAATATGCACACATAATGTTAAATATGGCAATTATGTATGAACTAAGCCCTTCCCCCACCCCATACTTAAACATTACAGTGTCCTCACTGTATAAAAACAAGGGTAAAGAAAGAAACTCACTAGACAGGTGTGCAGGGCTTCTTAATTTTGAATGAAAGAATCGCCTGGGCCGAGTATGAATATGGCTTGCTTCTATCCATGGACCTGAAAAATATAGAAGAGAAATACCCACAATAGAAAAACTAAAAGTGTTCAAAACAAAAACAAAAGCAACAAAGTCTCAAAAGTCCAAAATTAAATGTCTATGTACACGCTCTAGATTTTATAGTCGCTAGGCCGACTTCTCCTTTAAGCTCAAGGTGGCATCTGCAGGGCCCATGTAGCTTGGGCTTCAAATAGGACTCCATTCTTGTCCATCAGCTGTAATCCTCCAGAGTGGATTTTGTTCACCACGAAAGGCCCCATCCTCTTCTTGTTGAATTTGTTAGGGAACCAATGATCCTTTGATTTAGAGACATAGAGCTTGTCTCCAACTTCATACTCTTTGGGATCATCATTGGATATCCTACATAAGTGCACATACCAAGGCAAACCTCTCTCATGTATAGATAGATCTTTAATGGAAATAGGAGAAGAAATATCCATACCTTGGCTTACCTTCGCAGAGACGGAATCGGGGACCACGGTGTTTGGTCGATCTCGAGTAGGGGTACTCGATCTCGATGAGGTTTTAGTTTCTGGAGGTGAGCTGTTCGAGGATGCAGGAGCTGGTGAAGGTTGGTCGACATCGACAAGGCTGGTCGATCTTGAGTAGGATTCGGCTCCTGGTGGTTTCAGCGTCGAGGAAGCTGGTGCCGGAGAAACTTGGTCGATCTCGACTAGCGTAGTCGATCTCGAGTAGCCTGGCCTGTCTGGTGGAATCAGCATCGAGGAAGGCGAAGCCGAGGCAGCGAGGTGGTGGTCGATGTCGAGTAGTGTACTCGATCTCGAGGAGCCTGGCCCTTCTATGTTGTTACTTGCCGACGCTGGTACTAGTGGAGGCTCCTGGTTTTGGTCGAGATCGACTAGGGTCCTCGATGTCGAGGAGTCTTGGTCGGCCTTGACCCCATATTTGGTTCCTGTCAAGGCATCCGAAAAATAGTTAGTCCATAACGACGTACCTTGGTCTGTGTCGATTGGATTCTCTGTGTCCTCCTTTAGGATTGCCATGATATCCTCCACCTGGGCTTCCATATCCCTCTTTTCCAGCTCCTCAGGGGTCATATTTCTTACCTTGGGTTCCCCGCAGGTGATGTAGCCAGCTGAGATAGATTTTACCTCTTCCATTGGACCTGTATGCCTTTCAGTTTTATTAAAGGAATACTCAATTACCTCATCGCTGATGTTGAAAGTGAGCACTCCTTTCCTTACGCTTATGTTGGCATCCACCGTTGCCAAGAAGGGTCTTCCTAGAATAATTGGACAAGCAGGGTCTTCTTGCATATCAACAACTAAGAAATCAGCAGGGACAAAGAATTTACCTACTTGTACTGGCACATTGTCCACCATGCTTGTTGGAATGACCACTGTGTTGTTGACCATATAAAGTCTAGCATCCACAGGCTCTAGGGCACCTATCTTAATCTTGGATCAAATTGTTAAAGGCATTATACTCACACTAGCTCCAAGATCACATAAAGCATTAATTTTGTATGGACCAAATCTAATGGATATAGCAAACTTACCTGGATCTGGCCTCTTCTCCAGTATGTCCAAATGGCTGCACTCCTCTGTAATCTCAGCCATTGATCGCTTTTTGCTCAGAATCTCCTTCAGGAACTTGACATAGGATGGCATTTCATTGAGAGCTTCTGTGAAGGGGATGGTGACGTTGAGCTTTTGAAGCATCTTGATGAAGCGCTGAAATTTCTTTTCTGCCGGGTCCTTTGGAGATTTTGTGGGGAAATGCAGCTTCTTTTTCTGATTTGGAGCCAGAACAGGCGTCGGAGGTGCTGCAGTTTTCTCGATCTCATCCTGCCCTTCCTCGACGTCGAGTACACCCTTGTCGATCTCGACCAGATTGGGTGATGTCGAGTTGCTGTGTAGTGCAGACGATGGTTTCTGTATTTTCTCCTCGAGATCGAGCAGGCCCTCCTCGAGATCGACCAAGCTCTGGTCAACGTCGACTAGCTGCTGGTCGACTTGCTGGTCTCCTTTGTTCTGCTGCTTTCCAACTTCTGGCTCTTGCAGTTGATGGCCGCTTCTGAGTTTTACAGCAGCGATGTGTCCAGTCTTTCCCTTTGGATTTGGTTTTGAAGATCCTGGGAGTGACCCTGTCTGTCTGGGGACTCCTTCTGCTAGCTGACCAATCTGTGTATCAACTGATTTTCGCCATATATCAATTTCCCCAAGCCTAGAGTTGACGCCTTGAATCTGAGTATAGACTGAATTGAAGGATTGCCTGGTTTCTGTATGATTCCTCCTTATTTCCTCTAAGACAGTTTGTAGATAATCCTTTTTCTGGTCCCTTTCTGGATGTCCTGGAGCTCTGTAGGGCGGGGGGCTCCTAGGGGCACCTTGGTTCCATTGTGGTTGCTGAAACCTTTGGTCCCCCATGTAGCGATTGGGACCCCCTGCATAAGCTGCCTCTTCATGGTATTCTGCCAGCCTGACTTGCTCTGTGTATGGGCACTCAGTAGTGGTGTGCCTCTGCGATCCGCATTCAATACAAGGCTGGTTGACAGAAAGGTACTTTACTTGTTTGAGGAGCTTCTTATTCTGATCTCTGTAGTACTGCTCCCTAACATCTGGATCAATCTCCTTAGGAGGCTCATATAGGGGCATGGACGGTGCTGGCCTGGCGTAGGGGTTCTCCTCATAGTTGACTGGAGTCCCATGCTTGTTATCATAATTGGTCAGCTTGTCTAGAGCAGCCCATGCGTCAGGAGGCGGCATTGTCAGATACTCATAGTGAGTATATGTGTTGATTCTGTCCTTTGCAGCCAAGTCCAGAGAGTTGAAGAAGATCTCTTGAACTATGCAGGGTTGCTGTCCATGTGTGGGGCAGGATCGCAGTAGATCCTTATAGCGTTCCCACGCCCTTGCCAGTGTTTCCCCAGACTGTTGTTTGAAAGATGTGATCTTTTGGCGCAGGAGTGCAGTTTTGGCAGGAGGAAAGAACTTGTTCAGAAATTCTTGCTTCACCTGAGCCCATGTCGTGAGAGAACGTGGTTTCAGCCCTTCCAACCATTTCAGTGCAGGCTCAGCCAGAGACCAACGGAAAGCTTTCATCAGGATGTACTCCAAGGCGGTACCTTCAGAAAGAGTACGACACATGTCAGTAAAGTTGGTAATATGGCGCAGAGGGCATTCATTAAATCTAGCATGAAATGCATGATTTTTAATTTCAATAAGAAATTGAGTGCGAATTTCATAGTTGTTTTCAGGGATTAGAATCGCCGATTTAGGCACGACGAGAGTCGGGTGCATATAATCCTCTGCAGTGGTTGGGTAGAGGGCAAGCTCATCTGCCAGCTGCCTCACACGCTCAGCTTCCTGTTGCCTGCCTGCTCTCTCAGTGGCGAGAGCAGCATCCCTGGCGGCTAGATCCCTCGTGAGCCTCTCGATCAGCTGTTCCTGTGTCTCTGCAGCTGCCATGGCTCTTTGTAGTTTAGCTCTGATGTGTAGAAGGCGCTCTGGTTCGTCTAAGCCATCAAACTCAGGTGGTTGACCAGAACGGCGCATACACCTGTAAAGTAACTCAAAGAAAAAGTGAGAACTGACTACCTAAGGCGCGAATGATAGCTTCCCCTACAACGGCGCCAATTTGACATTAGGAGGAAATCAAGTATGAAATATAACAAAATAGATCAAACCAGATTTAGGCCCACGCAAATAATTACAAGACTCCTCCAATGCAGTAAGAGAAAGTCAGGATCGAATCCACGAGGAAGCGTGTCAGCGGATCCTAGGCAGCTGTAAATCTCACAGAAAAGCAACAGAAAAGACAGAAACAAAGGAACAAAGAAAGAAAGACAGAAATAACAAACGAAAGCAAAGAACAAAACGAAGGCAGAAGCTAACTCGATCTCGACTAGGTGCAACTCGAGATCGACTACTAACAGTAAAAGACAGAAACTAAAATCGACGACAGAAACTCAACTCAGACAAAACAGTACTCGATCTCGACAAGATGCTACTCGAGATCGACTAGAAATAGTAAAAACAGAAATTGCAGAATCGAAAACAGAAACGAAAACTCAACTCGACGTAGACAAGAGCCAACTCGAGATCGACTAAGGTCTACTCGATCTCGACAAGCCTCTCCTCTGTCTCGACTAAAACACAGAAAATATAAATTCCAGATTCGAACACAGATTTCAGAATTTCGACAGAAATAAACTCAATATATGAAAAACTTCCAAAGCCAGGGTATCAACACCACAACGATAACCATGCAAAGTAACACATAAAGGCATAAAAGATCATGCTTTCCATCAAAATAACTTTCGTTACTAACAAATAGGCATATAGAGGCTTTCGCATAAACCCTAATTGTTACTAACCCTTTTCACATAATTAATTCAAGTTGCATTAAGATCACTTTCGCTTCAATAACACAAACAAGGATCACCTTCAACTCTCGCAAAAGAATCATGCTCATAGGGATAGAAGACGAGTTGCATAACAAGATCTGACCTTTACCGCATCACCTCACATGGCCACCGTCGGGCTCACCCCAGCCCCAGAAGTGGGTGGACTACTCGCTCTTCATTATCAAGAAAGACATCAAATAACAAAAGAAACTAACTTGCATTAATTTAAATAAAGAAAGCTTACAACCAACAAGACAAATCCGCTTTCGCCTTTCCACCTTGCTTGCCACAAACTCTCTCTCTCTCTCTACTACTTACTTGAATGGAATTGTGTTTGTAATTGAATGAATGAAAAACCAGCCCCTAGGGCTTTATTTATAGCCTCCTATTCCTTGCTAATCAAGGATAGAATATATCTATTTATATCTAAAATTATATCTAAAACTTTAAAAGATAAATAAAAGCAATTTAGGAATTAAATCTAAAAGGAAAAGATAAATCTAAAATAGCTAAGATATCTTCTTGTTGATAGATCTTCTCTTCCAAGGATAGAACTTGCTGAAATCGGATAGACTCGGATTCCTTCGACCCCAAGGACTCCCAACTCGACACAGACAGCTCAAGGCACGTAACGCGGTTTCAGGATGCGCCTCGTCGATCTCGAGTAGGGCTCCTCGACATCGAGTAGAGGTGGTCATCGACTTGGTATGGCTGGGCTTCTCGGGTGGCTCTGCTCGACAAGCTCGAATCTTGGCTCCGGGCTCCTCGATCTCGACTAACTCTCCTCGAGATCGAGTTGGGTGTAGTCGAGGATGTGTGGCCTGGTGTGGTCGAGGACTGCTCCTCGGCATGGACTCGGACTGGCGCATGGTGGTCCTCGATCTCGACAAGGCCTCCTCGAGATCGAGTAGGGTTGGCTCGGCGTCTCCGTCTTCGGCTTCTCGACTTGTCTCAACTTCATCGACTCCGGACATGGCTTTGAGGTGTAGTCGATCTCAACTAGGTGTACTCGAGATCGATTAGGGTCTCCGGAGTCGGATTGATCTGGCTCTCGACACTGCTCTTGGTCGACAAGGCCTGTGCTCGGACACCATCGCTGAGGTCGAGTAGGCGTACTCTAGATCGAGTAACTCTAGGTCCTAGCTTGATTCGACTGGTTTCGCTGCTTCTTGACCTTGGACTTCTGTAGTTGATTTCCGAGCTTTTCCGACCTTTCTCAAAACTGCTGTAACTTGCTTCGAATTCTGCGAATTTAAACAGAAACTGGTGTAGAATCCATAATTTGGCAATTAAACATAAACTACATAGATTCTGTACTATCTTAGCCCAAATGCATGAAATATATGCAGAAATCGATATAAAAGTTACTGTAAAACATGGCAGATTCAGCTCACAACAATCTGCCCGCGGGCGCTTTGGTCCCCGCCATCGCGGAGTACTACCAGCTCACCCCTACGACTCTGAAGTCGTACAGACACGCTGGCGGCCCTCCGGTGACTGGGTTTACAACCCAGTGGCAGCAGAGACACGGGCCGCTCGTCGACCCCGCCCCCGCCGATGACCCAGAGGCCGCGGCTAATCCTGAGCAGATTCGGCTGCGCACGCATGTGGGAGGGGGGCAGCCCCAGGATGACCCTGCACAGCGTCTGTTTCTACACAGGACGTACATGGCCATCGCTCTCGCCGCGACTTTGTTTGTGGACAAGTCGCAGAGCCGGATCCCATAGAGGATATTTGGCCTTATTTGGGACATCCCACGTACGGCCACCCTTGCATGGACTGCAGGTGCCCTTGCATATCTGTACAGGGGCCTAGGCGAGGCTACCCGCTCAGGTGCGAAGGGCATAGACAGCTGCACGCCGATCCTACAGGTACGACACCGTTGAATTAGAGTTTTAGTTTACAAATATTTAAATTATATGCTAACGACATACTTTTTTGTGTCAAGGCTTGGATATGGGTGTACTTCCCTCGCTTCCGAGGTGATTTGTCCAGCGACCCAGCTAGGAAGGATGACCCTCGCTTCTACGCGAAGTTCATCGGTCCGAAGCAGCCACCGCGCATGAAGGACGACGCAAAGCTGAAGAAGATCCGGGAGCTGCGGGACGAGGTGGACCGTCTTACCGTCGATGATGTATGTATTCGAGACTCCACCTATATCACTTATAATTCTTAGCTGTGAATTACATCTGATTTGTTTAATTGTAGGTCCAGTGGATGCCTTTTGGGCGTGATCTGGACTTCGACGGCCAGTACCGTCAGTCCACCTATCGGGGCACCATCACCTTCTGCGGGGAGGAGGAGCTGTATATGCCCGATAGGTGCCTCCGGCAGTTCGGACGGGTCCAGGGGATCCCGCAGGCTGTCATCGCGCTGGATCAGGTCTGCCGCGACACGACCCTGAAGAACGCGCGGTACATCGTCGTGTTTGCCCCGGGCCACAACAGGTGGCGGGACCTGCAGGACAAGGGTCGCTTCTATAGGCTGGCCGAGCACAGGCGCACCAGCGAGGATTGCCAGGCCGGTGTCACTGCAGATTACTTGCATTGGTACGCGTCGCAGAGCCGGCCGTACGTGCTGCCGACCACGCCACCCCATCCCGACCCGCCGGCGCCTGTCCACCCGATCGGCATGGACCCATGGGTGGACCTCCCTCAGCCTCCCGTCATCCGTCCGACGCTGTTAGCCCGCTTTCGTGAGGTCGAGGGCTATTTGAGGGCCCTGGCTGGCGACCCTCAGCGTCACGTCAAGGAAGAGCCTTACCAACACGCTCGCCATGGTGGTCGCCGAAGAAAGAGGTAGTCGGACGATGACCCAGGATACCTTGCACCATCTGCGGGAAAGAAGGTACTACTACGACTTCAGACAACATCCGGATGACGACAACGTCTTGAGCGACCTCTTCCTCGCGCATCCCGACGAGATACGCTTTCTCCGAAGGTTCCATTACGTCATCATCATGGACAGCACATACAAAACAAATGCGTAAGTTACTTAATTACGATTACATTATTGCACATATAGCCAATTATAAAGTATTTTATATGTAACATATTTACACTTGCAGATATGGGATTCCTTTGTGCGAGATGGTCGGGTTCACACCCTCAGGCAATACTTACTGCATCGCCTATGCCTTCATGTCGCAAGAGAACGAAGACACATATGCCTGGGTGTTGCGACAACTTCAGATCTTGCTTGGGACGGTTCAGCCTCAAGCTATCATGACTGATCGAGAGCTAGGTCTCTTGGCGGCGCTGAATGTTGTCTTCCTCGATGTCCAGCATCTCCTTTGTTGGTTACACGTGACAAGAAGATGCGAGGAAGCTGCTCTGAAGATCACGAAGAATTTAAACCACGCTGGCATCTTTAAGGGCAACTGTTGGGGGCTGTTCGAATCGAGGTCGGAGGAATCATTTAACCGACGTCGTCGGGCGCTACACGCTGCATGGCACCCATTCCCAGGTGTGGTGGCGTATTTAGAGTCGATTTGGCTTCCATACAGCAGGAGCATCATACGATGCTACGTAGATAATGTCTTCCATCTCGGCACCCGTACGACAAACAGGTACAACCTTACTTCATATCTCCCATTACAATATGATATAATATCGAATATTTAGTGGTATGCACTTCAATGTGTACAGAGTTGAGGGTCAACACAAGGTTCTGAAGGAGGCACTTCACTCATCGACTGGTGACTTCCGCATCGTGATCGATGCAATCCATAGAGTCAACGATTGTCAACCGCATGAGCTGCAAACTGCTTTGGAGATCGACCGCTTCAAATGGCCAACAGCGGCGTATAAAGTCAACCTTTTCGATGAGGTAAAGACTTTAATCTCTAAAAAGTGCTTCGATTATCTGTACCGGATGTGGCAGGACGTCGTGAACGAAAAGGTTCCTCCGGTATGCACGGACCGACATTGGAGGGTTTGTTACGGGATCCCTTGTGTCCATGAGATTCAAGCATACGTCAACTCCGGTACTCCGATACCCGCCGATGACATACACCCGTTCTGGATGGATTTGTCATGGACTGACATCGACGACACCCCACTGTCGTATGAGCTGTCATCTTCATACACGGCTTCGAACGATGTATGCGAGGATGAGCTGCACCCACCCTCATCAGCAAGCGTCCGAAGAAAGGGGAGGCCTCGGGGGTCGAGGAATGCCTGCAGAACCAACCCGTTGCCATACGAGGAGGTAAGGGAAAGGTTTGAGAGAGAAGAAGCGCGTGCTGCTCGAAATGCTGCTCGGCCTCGTCCACAAGCGACCTCAGCTCGACGTGGACGTGATGATGTGTTCGGAGGGTTCAACTGGGGTCGAAACAACGTTGATCCCTTCATGCTCGGTCATATTGAGACGGTGAGGGACACTGTTGGAGATGGTCATTGTGGCTACCGTGCTTTGGCGGCTTTGACATCACCGATCGGCGAGACTGCTTTCCAGGAACTCAAAACGTTACTATGCAATCCCTTGGAGGATCACGCCGATATGTACGCCGGTTGTTATACGGGAGGGTACCCATTCCAGCAGTTCGTCGACTACCAGAGATGGACGGGAGCTGTGCATGGTGATAGGAGACGGTGGATAGAGCTACCCATTATGGGTTTAGTGTTTGCAACGGTATATCAGATTCCTCTCGTCGTCCTAGCTTGGCACCATCCATTCACATGTCTCCCCATGATCTCGCCGACACCTGCTAACAACCCTCAATCAGCAATTCTTGGTGTAGCCTGCATCGGAAACCAAGACCATTTTGCCGCGGTACGACTTCAAACGTCTTTTTTTATTACCTATTCATGCTTTTCATATATATATGTCAATACTCTAACTCTAATTTTCCGTTCCCATAGATCTGGTTGCGTCCTAACGCTCCTCTTCCGCTGCCTCCGCCAGAATGGGTCGAACATCATCATCCGAGCGTGGAAGGATGGGATGCTCCGTTTCAAGCTCAGATTGAGAGATTTCGAGCCTTGCGTGCCGAGTCCGGCCGCCCTTTACCATTTTCCTAGATTGTATTCCACAACTTTATTAAAATTATGAATGTAAACCTTTTTTTTCGTTCCGTTAACGTTATTCGCATATTATCCGAATGAAAACCTTAACAATTATTGTTTTCTATTTAATTTGACCCTAAATCCTTCAAATCCACTAGCTAAACACTTCAATTTTATCAATTAACATTACAAAACCGTCGGAAAACCTAAACCCTAACCCTAAACCCTAAACGCAAAACCCTAACTAGGGTTTGCACGTCCTTAACAACGTGCAAGTATTGCACGTGCTTAAGGACGTGCTTACACGTTGTTAAGGACGTGTAAGAGTTAAATAGTGGACGTGCACAGTCCCAGACTTGCACGTCTTTAAGAACGTGCAAATCTTTAATCCGGATGTACGGTGTATATAGTGACATCCGAGATCAAACGAAACAAAAAGCTATGCAAGTCAAGACAACTAGATGTTAATTAGCACCCTACATCTAGGAAAAGTGGATAAAAAAAAAACTTACAGAACCTTGTTTCTTCCTCAATCGATCCAAGGGGAATCATATCATAGGACCTAGGTTATAGACTTGTAAGGGTAAAAACAAGAAGACAATTAGCTTTTAATAAGTTGCACATCTATGTCTTTTATGATCACCTCTTGTATACAGTGCATTGATGATCTAACCTCAAATGGCAATATAATAAAATATTCCTATGAATGAAATAACTCGGTGAAAAAGGCAAGCAAGCTATCTTCCATGTGTAGTGATATAAGCTAGCAAGCAATCTCTGAAATTATAGATCACCAAATGCAATGAATGATTGAGCCAATATTTGGTTGTATACACTATACATAATACATGGTAAGTCATGCTTTTGTTCCTTTAACATCCATTCATTTTCTCAAAGAGACATCCCTTCTTGGTCTTTTTTCTTAAAAAAAAGGAAAAATGGACAAAAATAATATCAAGTATCAACTTTTGGCCAAAAATAATACGAACTTTGAAACTGACCGTTTCATATATGAACTATCGCCCTATTAACCGAAAATAATACATATGTGTATTCCGGTGAACTTTCCGACCAAATACGCCATGTGGACGCCAGAAAACACACATGGCATAAATTTTTGCCACGTCACCAAACTTGTAAGTTATGCAATGTCATAAATTTATTTTTCATTTTTTTTAAAAAAAAAAGAAAAATTAAACAAATAGGCAAATAGCTACAGTATATTTCGAAACAATGGAATCGAGGGTGGGCGTCTTCACTTTCTTCTCAATGTTATCTGCGCGTTCTCTCCTCCATTGTTTCGAAAGGTACTGTAGCTATTTGCCTATTTGTTTAATTTTTCTTTTTTTTAAAAAAAAAATGAAAAATAAATTTATGACATGACATAACGTACAAGTTTGGTGACGAGGCAAAAATTTATGTCATGTGTGTTTTCCGGCGTCCACGTGACGTATTTGATCGGAAAGTTCACCGGAATACACATATGTATTATTTTTGGTTAATAGGGCGATAGTTCGTATATGAAACGGTCAATTTCAAAGTTCGTATTATTTTTGGCCAAAAGTTGATACTTGGTATTATTTTTGTCCATTTTTCCTAAAAAAAAAGATAAAACTTTCTTTTTCTTACCCAAAACAAATACTACTCATCCAACCTAGTCGTTTAGTAAATTGTTTGCTTGTCACTGTCTGGTTTGTATTTTCAGTGTATTTTTTAACGGTTCGTTATTTGCCGACTTTATCGGTCTCTCGAGGTGTCAGACCTGTCTTGTCAACGAATTCTTACCTTATCAAAAAAAAAAAAAAAATACTACTCATCCAAAAAAAAACTACTAATCCAGTGTATCGACCTGAATTCAATTGTGTATCTGTACTTTTGCCTACTGTAAAAAAAAAAAAAAAAATTGTGTATCTGTACTGTGAACTTGACATTTACCAAATAATAAAACATTGTTTGATTGTTTCACCAAAATGAAATCATTCAATTGTTAGCTTTTCTCTTTTTTAGTCATCCTACAATTACGAGTTTTCCAGTCATCTTTCAACTATTAGTACTAGGGAACATTGAGTCAAATAAGTTACTTCTTCTCTACAAGAGTTGCTTCTCTGAACAAAAATGGCTAAACTCGAATACACTAAAACACATACCAGCTCGAATTGAAGTAAAAAAAATTAGCATTTCCTAAAAGTTTGAAGAAAAATTGCAAGTTTTGTGGTATAGATCAAGGAACAACCTAGCAACTTTTACCTTCTACTTGATCGGGATGGCACAATAACCAACTTGACCGCCAATGTTGGCTAGTCTGGCTCATAGAGCTGTGAACCACACCGGACCAGACTGATTCTAGTTCTAGACCTGCATATATGATTCAAGGACCAGATTTGGACAGTACTTGCAAGTTATAACCCCCCTACGTTAATCATACATGATAAATCAATGAAAACCAGTTTTGCCTGGTAAGGGTTTCAAAGAATATTACAACAAAATATTGGCCTTAGGCATTCCAAACTAAAAAGTACCAACGGGTTTCCCCCCACTTTCAATTCCCTTGATATACGATGCAACAGCCGGATTACACGAGAAGACGATATACGATGACCGTATAATCCTCTTCCGTGGAATTAAGAGTCTAATGAAATCATATTGGGAAATGTACTAAAGAATACAAAGACCACAATTTTACACCATAGGAAGGGGGGGAAGAGGAAAAATTAACGCATATCTGATCATTCAACCATTCGGATTATACTCTTTAATGAAAAAAGATTCTGTTTTTTCTTTCCTTATCAATAGAACTGACACAACCAACAGTGGGGATCATCTTTCGATCAGCTGGATGCGACTGGCTTTGACACTGTATTCTTGACAGCCTCGGCATATGTCCTGTGCTGATAGGTAAGCGTTGATTCGAGCAAGTCCCAAAGCGATGTCTTTGGGTTCCAACCTGAAAAACACCAAGGTTAGAGAGCAGAGGGAGATTATGAATTCATGCATTCTTCCTGCTTGGATAGAAGATAGGAAGAAACAAAGAATTACTTTGATCATGAATAAACGTGGATACACAGCACTATCTCAAGCAGGACACGTTTACTTCTTTTCTCACTCATATCTCGACTTTATATCCCCAAAAAAATGCAAGAGACGAAGTAATTACCGAGCTGTTTGTTGATGATTGTCATGTCAGGGATCCTCTTGTCACTGTCATCATACCCTTCCCCATAGAATTCCTTGGAGCTTACATCAATAGTTGATTTCTCCAATGATGGCACTCCACTGACCTTAGCATAAATCTGCAGAATGATACACTTATAGTTAACCAATAGCAAAGTCAACAGAATCAAGCTGTAAATAAGATGATAGATTGTTTATTCGCCTGGGTCATCATCTCAGCAAGCTGTCGAACAGTGACTTCGTTGTTGGGGTTACCAACATTGAAGATATGGCCGTTTGCCCTGGCTGGGTTTTCCTGTAATCAAGTAGTATTGAAGTAAGTTTCTTTGTACATGAAAAAACATATAGGAGTTCCTCTTTGACTCCTCTTCCACCAAGTGAAGTGGGTAGGAGAGGTTGCTTTGACTTACAATCATCAGGAGGACAGCCTCAATAGCATCCTTAATGTAAATAAAGGTTCTCTGGGATTCTCCACCATCTACTAGCTTTAGTGGCTCCCCCCTCAGGAGATTCTGATAGACAAAAATAATAATGATAATGAATGCGACAAAACTTGAAAACTTAAAACACATGGGCATGGGGGGAATCCACAACATGTTACTCACGTTGCTGAAACAAGCCAAAACCCTAGGGACACCCTCGCTGGGACCATCAATTCCTGGAATGAAATCCATCCTAGGTCCAATCCAATTGAAAGGTCTCACAATGGTGAACTCAAGCCCATTTTCAGCTCCTTCAGCTGTGAAAACAAGATATTGTTTTATGCAAGCCAAAAGGAATGCAAGGCTTTCAATGATGATCAAAGAACTTGCTTAAACCAATAAATGAGTTTTACCATATACAAGCCTCTCAATCAGCTGCTTTGCACACGCATAAGACCACCTCTGCTTCTCAATGGAACCAAAAATGCAGGGTGACTCATCCTCTTTCAGCACATAGTACGAAGGATCCTGTAGTGTCACGAAGAGTAGCGGCACAATGAGATCAAAGACTCTGAATATGCACGAACTTAAGAGCATATGTAACTCGAATCATGTCATGCACAAAAAGTGAGAAGGATTGCTAAAAACAACTTCTAAATTACTATATTTCAGACATTTGTGAAGGACCCAATGCACGACAACTGACCACACCACAACTAATAGATGAACATTTGTGAAGGATCGCTATTACAAATTCATCAGAGTTCTATAGCATTAACTCCTACAAAATCCCAAAATTTCCATCTCATCATTGAAATGATAATTAGAAGAAATAAGACTGTAAGGCAGCAAATAATATGACGTGCCATGCTACCTTCTTCCCCAGCCAAGCCAAGAAAAGAGGATCAACATTTCCACTCTATCTTAGAAGCACAATCTCAGAATTTGCAACATTAAAAGCACTCACACACCGATTAAATCTCAAAAACTGCAAAACTAACAAATAAATAGAACAATAAACAGCAAAAAGACTTAAGCATGGATGAATATATCCCTCCATTGCACTGTTTATCTGTTCTGGATAAGAATCAACTAGATAGTAATGTCAGATCTTCATTATAGCAATTGACATTAACAGTTCCAACCAACCAGTGAGATGGTTAAAGGACCAAACTTATGAACAAGGAATCCAAATCTTAGACGGACATGCTTTTAAACAGATAAAGCATCTTGCAACTAATCAGTGAGATGCTTGGTCATTGAGTATGTAAGGCTCAACCATTTCCCCATAAGTGGTGATAATTTTGGGTTTAATAATTTACATAAGGGCAATTGAAAACACCAAGTCACTGAATTATGTTTATGTACTACCAAGTACCAACTATTGTTTGATCTATAGTTAGATTTCATAAAACTTAATAGGTAACAATAAGAAAGGGACTTGCCAAGTATTTAATTCAGAAACAAAGACAGTCCCACAAAGAAAAGAATCATATTAATAAAACCACATAAAGAGAAGAAAGCATCACTTAGTAGGTCAAGGAAAGTGCAGATCTCTAAGTATTAAGCGCAAAAAAGGTACAGTAATGACGTGAGTGGAAAGGTCAAGCTCACCTGACGGAGAGGACTGTCTTTGGGAAGGAAGCTACCAATAGTTTTCCCATATACTTCACAAGTAGAGAAGTGGATGAGACGCTTGTTGTTCTCCGAACAGTACTTCACCTGCAAATTCAACACACCGACACTCAACATCTTAACTCCACACGAAATAAGACAATTTTCAATTCAAGAAAGGAACAAGCAACAAATCTTGAAACACAAGAGCAATGAGCTGGAATTGCATACCACTGGAAGAGCATCGATGAAGTTGCTGTAAATCGTATCCAAAGGACGGGTGTTGTAGTCAGCTGGAGTGCAGATCGCCGCCAAATTGATAGTCTACATCACAAAGCAGAATCAATCAACCACAATTTCGCAACAACTACCAAAAAATGATTGCAAAAGGTGACTCGAGACCTAATCCAACAGTAGATAAACATAAAAAGGTCATTTAAAGAACCGTCAGTGCTCTCTCACAGTTCGATAGGATCAAATCTAGCAAGAGACGAGCAAGAATTCCACGACATTTCAAGAACAAAACATCTTGCCTCAACAGCCAAGGCAAATGATTCGATATCCAGAATGATAATGCAGATGAAAAGGGAAAAATACCAGATCCGCCATCTTGATGAGGCCTTCGAGCCTGGAGTCGTGCTTGATGTTGATCCGATGGAACTGGATTCGGCCGGCCCAGGGGAGCGTATCCGGCTCTAGGAGGTGCTTGATCTTGTCATTGTAGACGTCCACCGCCAACACCTTGTGCGGTGTCTCCGACATCAGCTTCTCGCAGAGGTGCGAGCCGATGAATCCACCGGCACCGATCATGCATATCGTGATTGCCTTTATAGGATTCCCATCCAGATCTACTCTCATCGTCGTCGCCGTCGCCATTATCTGTTTATTTCTCTCTTTCTAACTTTCGCCTCGCGTTCTCTCTCTAACCCAGTATCGAACGATAGAGAAAGATCTCCGCGGTGGGAGGTTTATATTGGGAAGGGGAGAAAACGGAGACGACGAAGTGGGGCCTACTTGTGATGGGTGGTGTAAGTGTTCGTACTCTCGGCTGCAGGAGATTGAAGTCACGCACACGTAACGACGTCGTAGTGAACGGGTGACCAGTGACCACCTTGATTGGAGCAACGCTGGAGCTGAGCTGGCCAACTTGGAGCCATGGGGAAGGATCGGGTGTGGCGAGGGTGCATCGTATGAAAAACTCCGCGCTTTTCTAGGAAGTAAGGATCTGTCGGTGTGATTTCTTTTTCTTTTTTTTTTCATTTTTATACAAAAACAAAAAAGAAAACTTGTGTAGATGCTATTCGTTACACAAATTTTGCAACCGGACAATAAAATTTTACTGTAATTATATTATTCATGAGGTAACGTTAAGTTTATGCCTTGTCTCGAGTAAAAAGATTTACTGATTTAAGTCTTAATATAAAAACCATAAAATGGAGCAGTTAATCAAATCAATTGTAGATATTTCTTATATAATTTGCATATCAATTGTTTTATTATAAACTCAGATTACTTTTAGTTGTAAAATTTACAACAATAAACATTATCGCTGAAATGAGACATCAAAATTTATAGCAGAGTAAATTGAAAATTTTAAATTTTACTCTTTTTTTTTAGCTATGAAAGAATTAGACAGACAATACAGTATTGTTTACAATTAAATATGGGCAATGTTTGCTAGATGGATAAATTGGAATATTTGAAAATATTGAGATATTATTAAAAAAAATACTCTATCGATTAATTAAAATTTGTCATTTTAAAAATATACACTCTTAGTAAGAAAACAAACAAAAATATATTTATATCTTTAATTATTATTCTACTTTTTTTAAGATTACAATGACAATTTTATAAAGTAAATGATAAAATACCTAAAATAACAAATTTTTTTTAACAAGATTCACTTTCTAAAACGACATGTTTTAATTAACGGAGAGAATATATAAATTTGGCTAGCTATTAATCTCATTGTTAATTGGTTTTGAAATGAAACTGTTAAATTTATGTGTTATTCTGTCTTATATATATGGATCCGTACACGATGACACGATCTTCCTTCCGCTTCTATTGATCCACCGAGCATAGCCGAATTTAACATATGTGCAAAGTAACTTTAAGATGGAGTGTAGTATTTATGTCAAAATAACTTTCACAATAGATGATTTCTGCAATTTACTTTGTTTAATTTAATTTATTATGGCTAATATATAATTATTTTTTTAATTCTAACCATTGTGATTAGTTGGATCTGCACTCTGCACGAAAGAATAAAGATGCCTTCTCTTCTTCTTGTATAATCTTATTCTTATTCTTCTCCTTTTTCCTTCTTTCTATATTTTTTTTTAAAAAAAAAGATGCTTCTTTGGAAGGTGTCTTGGACGGAAGGAGTTGTTTTGAAAATGGAATTACTTGTCCCAAAATTTTGACCCTAAATTATTGAAAGTAAAGGCGATGAAATTTCAGGGTAGGTATAGGATATCATTTTAAAGGTATCATATAGTTGATTTCATTAAGATAACATAATATTTGATCATTTTTCTGATATAAATATATAAGCAAGTTTAAGCCTTGGACCTATGGAGTTAGGATTTTGAGAAAATGTGATCTCCATATCATATATACAAATGAAAGAAGGAAAATTGACAATTTATGTTGTACTAGTAATATATTTGCATTATTGTAATATTGTATTTATCTTTTTTTTTTTTGTAGTTGTAAGTTGAGATGTCTTTTGATTTATTTTCACTAAATATTTACTATAATATTAAATTTTAACAAAATCTTCATCAGGGTCAGAAAAATGTGGGATGAAACCGCATTTTTTTCATAACTTTCGAAATAAATATCGATTTTTTAAAATAAAAATTGACACTTATAAAACGTGGATCAAAATTGTATTTTACTAGTGTAATACCCGTGCCTTGAAGGCACGGGAGTTTGATCCATTTTAATTTGAACATCATTTTATATATCTATATAATACTATATTAATTATACTTGTTTATCATTTATAAATTAGTTGGAAAGAGATACAATACAAATTTTGAAAAAGATTTAATAAGGTAAGTAGTAATAATAGTCAAACACATCAGCTAATATAATTGGAATAAATATATAATTATTATCATTAGGATAAATCTAAAAAGGAAAATATAAGCTCCCATACAAAGATTAAAAAAATCATAAGCACATGATTGCGCGAACACTTTTAATGTTATGTAGATATACATAACTTATTCAATTTTTTCATTAGAAATATGGCTAGAAAGAGAGGGAAATAAATAGTGAAAATAAAGGTAAAATGGTTAAAAAAGATCATAAAAAGTAGAAAAGTGATATAAGAAGCCTCATCCAAGATGTAAATTAGTAATGACGATTCGCTTCTATCTCCAAAAATATTAAAAAAACTAAGATGTCTATACCATATAATATGTAAAATTTGAAAAGAAATATGATTTTGGGAATCATTGATTTTTATAATTAATTTTTATTTTGACATTTGAATTAAATATCTAGTCATTTTCAATATGACTAATAAATATAATATTGGAAATAAATATTTAAACTTCCCTTAATAATATCGATTAAAAAGAAAATAAATTTTTGATTAGTATGAAAATAGGAAACAAATATGTTTAAAATAGGAAACATGTATTTCAAAATTTCAGCAATAATACTGACCAATAAGAAAATACCATTTGAATAAAAAATTCAAGTTTAATTGTGGGCGTGACACGTCAGCAAAATGCTAGCAGAATTAGTAATATTAATAGAAGATTAATAGATAGATATTATTTTTTATTTTTTCGGATGAAAACATATAAAATATCATTAAAAAGGAGAACCTATGAAATGTATTTCCTTCTTCTTCTTCTTTTCCGGTCTTGCTATTTGCACGACGGAATTTCGCAATCCGCATGGTGTCGACTTCGCAACTCGGTAACGGAGGATCTGCTAACTTCGGATCCCTGAATTGTTAGAGCCGTCGGCCTGATTTCGCGTGTGATCTCTCACTCAATGAATGGTCGCCGAGCAGTGCAGGTCTGTTGACTCCGGAACTCGGTAACGAAACTGTACGAATGGAGAAAAAAACACCGTGCATATAACAACCCCCTTTTTTCCCATGTCATTGAGAGCATTGTAGTTGGGGATGGGGTCAGGGTCTTGGAAATAGAATGAATAAAACGTGGTTTAAGATCACATCTTTCCTTTCCTTATCTTTCCTTTTATTTAAACATTGTCCCGTGTGTTTTCATCCAGAAAAAAATTATATATATATATATATATATATATGTATATATATATATATATACTACGTATAATATATTAATAAGTATGAAAGTATTTTTAAAAAATAGAAAAAAATTATTTATATAATTTTTATCATTCTTAAAAAAACATACATAAATAGTAAATATCAACTAAAAAATCAGAGAGTAAATAGTAAATAGTTAGCTGTATGTGTAAGCTTTATTATCAATTGTCGATTGCTAATCATAAAGACAATTTTTTAAATCTATACACTAAAGATATATGATTCGTATGGCGCGAAGTTAAAAAAAAATGACTAAAATTTAAAAACAGTAGAAATTGTGTTAGGAGAGTGAAGGTCAGCTGAGTCACGTGAGTGTCACGTGAGGACTTAGGCTATAAAGAGTGAAGCTCCTGTAATGAATTTTTCATTCTTTCATAATCAAATGTAGATTGCTCTCTCTCTCTCTCTTTCTCTCTCTCTCTCTCCCTCTCTCTCTTGTTAGTTAGCCTAACCACCAAGGTTCCTAACAATTGGTATCAGCGACAAGACGATTTCCGACAATGGCAGATGGGACACGTCTCAAGGTAGTCACCGAGAAGGTGGATTCGCAGCTACACCAGCTTCAGCAGTTCACGATGGCAACGAATGAGCATTTGTTGGAAGCGATTTAGAGGCAAGATGATTAGTTCAAGATGTTCCAAGATCAACAATTAGCGATCACAAATCTCCAGAAATCATCGGAATTTCAATCGAGAATCGATCAGTCAGTCGCTCAAATTAGAGAGTGGATGAGGGTCTTTACACAGAAGGCAGCATCACAACCCAATTTGGGGGGGGCATGACATTTGAGAATCAAGAGAAGACGTCGCCAGTGGTCAATCGAGAGTACCAGGAGGAGACATCCACCTATAGGCCACCTCCGATGAGAAATGAGGGATTCATCGCTGGCCAAAATCGATTTCCTAAGATCGATTTCCCTCAATTTGATGGAAAGAAGCTGGGTTAGGAAGTGCGAAAAGTACTTCTCTCTCTTCAGTATCCAAGAAAGCTAGAAGGTGAAACTCGCGGCCATGTATATGAACGAGCGTGCAGATACGTGGCCACGTGGGTGTAGAGATACCTAATGCAGAAGAGGGGAGTGCGATGGAAGGAAATGAGCAAAGCCTTGTGCACAAGATTTGGGGAGAAACAAGGTGTTGATGTTGTTGAAGAATTCAACAAACTGTGTAAGACTAAGGAATTGGAAGATTATAATGAGAAATTTGAAGAGCTACGCGCGGGGATGCTCTCATACAATCCTCACCTGCCGGAGAGTAACTTTGTCACTAGCTCTATCAGCGGTCCGAAAGCTGAAATCAAGCCTTTGGTGAAGCTTGGACGACCGAAAGATTTAGCAGAAGCTTTGAAGTTAGCAAGATTGCAGCAAGATGCAGTGCAAGCACTGGTCAGAATCAGTAAACCACCTCGGAGGCCAAGCGCGCCATGTGACAGGCTGCAAGACGGATCCAAGAATGCGAAGGAGTTCAGGAGAACACCGGGGCTGTGTTTTTGATATGGTGACAAATATTTTGTCGGTCATACGTGTAGATCTTCTTCAGTCAAGTTTGTGTCAACTCAAGATTTGGGGTCTGGTGAAGAGGATTAGCAATCGGAGTCTGTTACAGAGGAAGAAATACAGACAGAGGAAGGCCAAGAAGGGTTTGTCAAAGCGCTCACTAGTAATGGATCGGACACTTCGATTATGGTCAAGGGTCTCATTGGTGACAAGGTGATCAGGGTGTTGTTTGACAGTGGATCCACACATAGTTTTGTGGATCCAGCGATTGCGAAGGACGCAGGATTCAAGCTGATGCTAGCCAATTTGATGATAGTAAAAGGGATAAACAAAGGGAAGTTGTTTTGTCGACAAGAGTGTAGAGGATTTAAATGGAAAATGCATGGAGGTGACTATGTGTTTGACGTATGAGCTTTGAAAATTGGGGAGTTTGAGCTACTGTTAGGGGTGAATTTGATGAGGAAGTTTAGCCCAGTGAAATTCGATTATAACAAGATGGCGATTGCCTTCTCAAAGGATGGAAGGAGAGTTGAATTACAAGGGATGCCTGAGGAAAAGAAGGAGGCATCTATAAGGCACCTTACAGGGAAGGAACTGCACTGCTTGGTCAAGGAGAATGAGTACAAATCCATGGTCCAGGTGGCACAACTATTCCATTTGTGTGCAAAGGTGGATGATACGCTGCTTGTAGTCCAGTTGTTGGAAAAATTCAAGGGAGTGTTTGAGGAGCCCAAACAATTGCCACCGGAAAGGGGTCATGAACATAGTATCCCATTAACACCGGGAGTACAGTCCATTTGTTCCAAGCCCTACCGATAACCCCATGGACAAAAAGATGAGATCGAGAAGCAGGTTAAAAAGATGCTTGCAACCGGCTTGATCAGACACAGTCAAAGTCCCTTTGCTTCTCCAACTTTGTTGGTGAATAAGAAGGACGTCACTTGGAGATTTTGTGTGGATTATACGAAACTTAATGAAGCTACGATAAAAGATAAATTCCCCATCCCCAACATTGAGGAGCTATTGGATGAGCTTCATGGAGCGGCAGTGTTCTCAAAACTGGATCTCAGGGCAAGCTATCACCAGGTGAGAGTAGCAGAAAACGACATACCCAAGATTGCTTTTCGAACTCAAAGTGGACATTATGAGTTCAATGTCATGCCATTTGGATTGACAAACGCTCCGGCAACATTCCAATCACTGATGAACATGGTATTTCCTGCATTTTTTAGAAGGTTCTTATTGATCTTCTTTGATGATATTCTCGTTTATAGTAAGGATGTGGAGCAACATTTGAGTCATTTAGAACTAGCGTTGGAGAGTATGAAAAAAACACCAGTTATTTGCCAAGCTTTCCAAATGTAGCTTTGCAGTGTCAAAGGTTGAATACTTGGGCCAAGTGATCTCAAGTGAAGGGGTCGAGACTGATCATACTAAGATTGAAGCCATAGTAAAAGGGGCGACACCCAAATCGGAAAAAAAGTTGAGAAGTTTTATGGGTTTGGCCGGGTATTACAGAAGATTCATTAGTAATTTTGGCATCATTTGTCGACCATTGACAGAGTTGCTCAAGAAAGAGGCATTTCAGTGGTCTGTTGAGAGTGAAGCGGCCTTTACTCAAATCAGGGCATTTTTTGCTGCTTCTCCAGTACTAGCTCTACCGGATTTTTCACTCCAGTTTCAGGTGGAAGCTGATGCAAGTGAAGAGGGCACATGGGCAGTGTTGATGCAACAAGGACGACCGTTAGCCTTCATCGGTAAGGCTCTCCATGGGAACCATCTTCTTCTGTCAACTTACGAGAAAGAGTTGTTGGTTATCTTTTATGCCATTGACAAATGGTGCCACTACCTCGAACCTAGTCATTTCGTGATTCTTACTGATCATAAAAGTTTGAGGCATCTGCTTGATCAACAAGTGACCACACATTTGCAGAAGAAAGCTATTCGAAAGTTTCTCGGCCTGCCCTATTCGATCCAATACAAAAAGGGAAATAAAAACGTGGTAGTGGATGCTTTGTCTAGAAGGGGATTGTCAGAAGACAATGCAATAGAAGGGTCTTGTTATGCATTGGTTGAGATTAAACCGGAATGGATACATGAAGTGGTGAATAACTAGGCAAAAGACGCTATAATTGACAAACTAAGATTAGGTGAAGCAATTGACCCCAATTCAGTGTTCAAGTGGAATGGTGACATCCTCAGATATAAAGGAAGGGTGGTAATTGGGGATAAGAAGGAGTTGAAGCTTCAAATTACCAAAGCTTTTCATACAGAGGCTACATGAGGGCACTCGGGATTACGAGCGACATATCAAAGGATTAAAGCCTTGTTTTTCTGGCCTCAAATGAAGGAATTCATCAATCAGTACATTAGGGAATGCAATGTGTGTCAACGACAAAAGCATGATACAGTAGCCTATCCCAGATTGCTGCAACCATTACCCATTCCTGATGCTCCTTGGGTATCAATATGCATGGATTTTGTAGAGGGATTGCCCAGATCAGGAGGCTTTGATGTGATTTTGGTGATAGTTGATCGATTAACCAAATATGGGCACTTCCTACTACTGAGTACGTCACCCGTTCATTGTCAGTCATGTTGCTAAGCTGTTTATGGATCATATGTATAAGCTACATGGCCTTCCTCGTGATATAGTGTCTAACAGAGACGAAGTGTTTACAAGTCACCTATGGAAAGAGTTATTCAGTGCCCTGGGAACAACACTCAAGATGTCGACAGCCTATCATCCTCAGACGAATGGGAAAACGGAGAGAGTGAACCAGTGTTTAGAAGCTTACCTGTGTTGTATGGCGTCTGCAATGCCTAAGCATGTGGCTAAGTGGGTACCTCTGGCCGAGTGGTGGTACAACACCACCTACCACACTACTATGAAAACTTCACCATTTCATGCTCAGTATGGCTATCAGCCTCCTCAATTGGGTATTCGTTCCAGCAATGTCACTACTGCTTCAGTGGAGGACTGGTTTCAGGAACGAGATCAAGCATTGACAGTGTTGAAATCGAGTTTGAGCATGGCCCATGAGCGAATGAAATTTTTTGCTGATGCTAGAGAGGACATTGCAGGTGGGGGATATGGTATATTTGAAGCTTCAACCATATAGACAGACATCCATGCCTCTCTAGAAATGTGTCAAACTTAGTGCTAAGTTCTATGGCCCATTTGAAGCGCTCAACAAGATTGGAGAGACATCCTACAGGCTTGCCCTTCCAGCAACATCCAAGCTCCATCCGGTTTTCCACATATCACATTTGAAGACGAGGATAGGCCCTGCTGTGGCAATTCAATCAGAATTACCTTTCAACAGATGACTCAGGGGCAGTGGTTACAGCACTAGAGGCAATCTTGGATTCAAGGGTTAAACACTTGGCTAATGGTGACCCAGTGGTGGAATGGTTGATCAAGTGGATCAATCTACCCAGAGATGAGGCAACATGGGAGCCTACCGGCCACATTCTCCATCAATTTCCTGAATTTTCATCTCCTTGAACCTTGAGGCCAAGGTTCTTCTTAAGAGGGGAGATATGTTAGGAGAGTGAAGGGTGAGCTGAGTCACGTGAGTGTCACATGAGGACTTAGGCTATAAAGAATAAACCTCCTGTAATGAATTGTTCATTCATTCATAATCAAATGCAAATTGCAATTCTCTCTCTCTCTCTCTCTCTCTCTCTATCTCTCTCTCTCTCTCGTTAGCCTAACCACCAAGGTTTCTAACAAATTGAAAAATTGTTTAAAATAAAGGTTTAAAGATTATGGAATAATATAAACACTGTATGGGACGAAAAAAGAGTTTATTTGTAAAAAGTGAAGTTTATTAATTTAGTTGTTATTAAGTGTATTATGGTAATTTCAAACCAAATAAACACCAAAAAAAACTTGTTGCTTTAGCTTTTTTTTTAACTCTTTTTTTTAACTATAAACTAGCTAAAATGAGCACTCATAAGCAACTTTAATTTCAACAAGCTAATTCTACTACTTTTTAATTTCAACAAGCTAATTCTACTACTTTTTTTAGTAGTTTATAATGCAAGCATACAAACCCATAAAATGATCATAACTTAATGAATTGAAAGATAATATGTTAATAATTAAAGTGATAAAAAAATTATTAATGCAATTTTAAAATCAGACAAGGTTTATCAGTTTACTTAAAAAGAAAATATATGAGAAATTATAATCATTTCATAATATTAATAAGAGAATTAACTGTAATGTGCAAAGGTTAACGATATATTGACAATTTTTTTTTTTAAATAATGATCAGCAAATAGCAAACATGTAACATGTCAGGTGAGATGGCATTGTCATATAGATCGAGGTTTACAATACTTTTGTAGATAATTGTCACCCTCTATTATAATAAAGCAAATAATGTTTATCTGCATATCCACGTGAATTTTTTTAATTATTGTAGATTGTAAAAGTTTGCCGTTAGAGCTCACGCAATTCATGAATTGCGCCATGTAGAGGTGATCAAATTAAAGTGTATATATATATATATTGTGTCTTTTCCACTTTTCCAAACATAGTTAAGTGCTTCAGCAATGCAATTTTTTTTTTTCCATAGGTAGAAATTTAAACCTATTATTATGGATTGATCACTAAATGTCATTCTTGTCCTTATCAACACTAATAGAATTGTGAGGATTTGATTTTGTAAAGTGCTCTTTTGTGTTAGTGATTCATAATTTATTTGGTACATTTTATTGAAAAGAAAAAGATATTGTACTGTCACTGAATAATACTTCATCTGTTAATTAAAACTTGTCGGTTTACAAATCTACACACTTATTAAGAAAACAAATAAAAATACACTTATGCCGCACGCTAATTATTACTCTACTTTTTACTTTATCAAAAACTACAACTAACAATTATCTAATCATTACAAATGCAATTTCGTAAAGTGGATGACAAAATATATAAAATGATAAGTTTTTTTTTAACAAGATTTATTTTTTAAAACGACGAGTTTTAATTAACGGAGGAAGTATTCAATAAGTACTTATTCTATCTTAAAATATATAAGTCAATTATTGTAAGAAAAGATAAATACTTTGGAATGGAGGGAGTAGTTTTAATTGTTGTAGGGAGTATCATTATATGATTATTATTTTTTAAAGTATTTTGTGTAAATGTTGGTATACAATTTTTTTCTCCGTATTAAGCTAAAATAAAATTAGCTTTCAATCACATCAATCCATCATGAATGGCTAAGAATTCCCTCTTGATCATCCCATATTCACATGTTTTGGTTATGGTTATGGATATACGGAGTATCATATTCATATTAAAACTTTATCATTAATCTCAGGAAAATTGACAACATTTATTTTCTGTGATTGGTCAATAATAATAAAATGACACACTAATTACAATCGATAATACAAAGAAGTTGTTTTTAAAAATCAATTTATAAGAATTAATGTGATGAAAAGATCTAAAGAGAATCGGTCAATAACTTTGTTTTGTGACTGAAAAAAATCATAATCTGGACACGGAAAGTATATTATAGCAAATCAATCGATCTACTACTATATACTTGTTTATGGAGAATATCTTCTATTCTTCATGTTTTTGCTAATATATAGTTTATGATAATAGTTTATGTCATTTTCTTCTTGTTTGGGACAATGTTGTAATAAGTCAAATATGTCATCACGTGATAGACGTATGACTGTATATAAGCACTCATTGTCATCTCATTATGTATTAGGGTTTTGAGGATTCCTCCATTCAATGAAAGGTAGAGCTGCCAATGGCCTTCCCGAAAGAGATCCCTTGCATTTTAATCTTTGCCTGGCTGATATGAGCTAGGATAGCCAAGCTTTGCTTCACATGGTATCAGAGCTGTAAGGATTCGATAATTTTCTAGCGATTAGATCGTGGGTAATCTATGTTCAACATTAACGGAAGTGAAGGCTTAGAGATTAGGACACCAGATGACGGAATGGCTACTCAAGGTAACCTCAATGAGCCTTTGTATTTGTCGAATTTTGATCATCCAGGTGCACAACTAGTGTCGATTCCTTTTGATGGGTCGAACTTTATGACCTAGAGTAGAGGAGTGATGATGGCATTAGGAGCTAAATGCAAGCTTGGGTTCATAAATGGGTCATGTGCTCAACCTGCAAGTGATTCTCCTGAATTACAGAGGTGGATTAGAGCGGATTTTATGGTTAGATGTTGGTTGCTGAATTCTATGGTGAAAAATATTGCTGAGAGTTTTATGTTTGTCAATTCAGCAAAGCAATTATGGGATAAGGTTGTAGAAAGATTTAGTCAATGAAATGCTCATATGATCTTCAAAATTAAGAAGAAACTCAGTGAAGTGTCTCAGGGCAGTATGAGTTTTGCTGATCTATAAAATACCTTGAAGAAGTTTTGGGATGAACTGCAACTCTTAGAAAGTATGCCTGAGTGTTCCTGTGGTGTTATTGCTCAATATTCCTACAATTTAGCAAAGAAGATTGCAGATATTGAATCTAGAAATCGGTTGATGCAACTCTTGATGAACCTGAATGAAGGGTATGAAGCTGCAAAGAATCAGTTCCTGGTGATGGATCTGTCACCTTGCTTGAGCAGAGCATATTACATTCTTCAGCAAGTTGAGAATGGGAATCAAACCTCGAGGGGATTAGGAGGAAACACTATTGAATCAAGTGTTTTTGCTGTAGAAAAACATGGTCAAAACAACCAATCAACAGGTTCAGCTGGAACCAACCTTTCAAGAAAGATTGAAAGGAAATCAGAAGGCTACAGAAGCTAGAAAAGCAATGTACTCATTGCAATATGAGGGGGCACACTTCTGATCGGTGCTTTAGAATTCATGGCTATCCAGACTGCTTCAGAACCTTGAAGGACAAGGAGATAGGGTATCAGTCTCAATGGCAATGAATGTTGAATCCCATAGGGGATTTGGTGACACTGATGGGTCCAGAAATGCTGCTCGTGAGAACATTTCTCTTGATGATGTTGTGTATGACAAAAGAGGCATAGGTCATGTTGATTTTTCCACGGTGGATGCAGTTTGTCAGGAGATCATAATGAAGATGAAAGGGAAGAGTAGTATTGAGAACTCTTTTGCCAATTTTGCAGGTAAAATGGCAAACTATAATGTAAATATTTTAGAAGCTTCAACACCATCAAGTGAGTGGATTGTGGACATAGGTGCCACAAATCATATGGTGCCTGATTCCTCTTATCTTATAAACAAATCTAGAATCAGTAAGACAATACATATTGGGTTGCATGATGGCACTATCAAATCTGTAACTGGAATGGGTAACCAGAAATTATCAGATTCAATGAAGTTGAATGAAATTCTAATGATGCCTGAATTCAAGCACAATTTATTGTCTGCTGGGAAGCTCCTTGATGATCATGGTTCGGTTGCTCATTTTACTCAAAATTCTTGTTACATAAAAGACCCTGGAACTAGAAGGAAGGTGTTGTATGGAGAAAGAAAGTATGGACTTTACAAGATTTTAGCAGATAACCAGATTGAGCAGCTCAGGAAGGAATGTGGTGCAGAAGGAAGTATAGAGAGAAAACTGTCAAAGAATTCCAACAAAGTCAGTGTTGACTTGGATATTATGCATGCTAGATTAGGACATAGCTCTATCTCAAAGTTGAGACATTTGTATTTGTTTAATCAAAGAGTTTTGAATGAGTTTAATTGTGAAACATGTGACTTGTTTAAGCACCACAGATTGCTGTTTGATAGAAGTAAGAGTCTAGCAGGGGCATTGTTTGCATTGATCCATATGGATCTTTGGGGACCTTACAAGTCTCCTACATACAATGGTTTCACTCATTTTCTAACTACTCTAGATGATTATTCTAGAGTTACATGAACCTTCTTGTTGAAAGATAAATTGTAGGTTCCTAAGGCAATTTTTTACTTCATTGTCTATGTCATAACTCAGTTTGGAGGGAATGTGAAGTGTATTAGAACTGATAATGACACAGAATTTGCACAAAGACAATGTGATGAATGTTTTACTAAATAATGCATCATACATAAGAAATCAGTGCCTTATACTCCCCAACAGAATAGGAGGGTTAAGAGAAAACACATGCACCTTATAGATACAGCTAGAGCCTCGAGAATCCATCTTGGGCTTCCTATCAGATTTTGGGGTGAATGTGTTTTAGCATCAACACATTTAATCAATAAGCTTCCAAGTGTTGTCTTATATTGGGCCACTTCTTATGAAAAATTGTTTAAGAAACCTGCTAGACATGATGAATTGAGGGTCTTTGGATGTCTTTGTTATGCTTCTGTCTCTCCCACTAACAGAGATAAGTTGGAACCCAAAGCTAGAAGATGTGTTTTCATGGGTTATCCTCATGGGCAAAAGGCTTACAAATTGTGGAACATAGATGGCAAAACTATGTTCATCAGCAGAGATGTGGTATTCATAATGCATTTCCCTTCAAAATAAATCAGAATGAACTGGCGAATCATGAAGAGACAGAACCCTTGATTTCTCTTCCATTAGTGAATCCAACTGAGGGTTATGGTGATCCATATGTTCCTGCACCCAAGGATGATTCATCACATGTT
This sequence comes from Persicaria maculosa, assembly GCA_963922045.1. NCBI lineage: Eukaryota > Viridiplantae > Streptophyta > Magnoliopsida > Caryophyllales > Polygonaceae > Persicaria > Persicaria maculosa. Next base: position 18,200,526 of record OY998251.1, on the reverse strand, counting down.
TAACAAGATTACACTGTCAATGATACACCAAGCCAAGAGGCTCAATCTTTTCCACAATCAAGTCCAGAAGTTCAATCTTCTCCACAAACATTTGGAGAATTTCTCCAAGTTCCTGTTGAATTCCTTCCTTTGAAGAGATCCACAAGAACTATTGCAAGGCCTGCACGATTAAATGACTTTGTTTGTCAAGCTGTTGGTCAGCAATTCATTTCTCAGTCATTCTTCATGACTTGTTTGGGGCCAATTGTCATAGAAGATCATCAATATACTAACTATTGACACTTTTTCCATGACGAATTATGTATATGAACCATCTTATTACTCGCAGGTTGCTGATGATCCCAATTGGGTTAGAGCCATGGAGCGGGAACCGAAAGCTTTGGAAGAAAACAAAACATGGAGCACTACTGATCTTCCTACAAGGAAGAGAGCAATTGGAAGCAAATGGGTATACAAAGTCAAGTATAGGCCTGATGGGAAAGTGGAAAGGCTCACTTTCTCTCCCGTTGCTAAGTCCACTACAATGAGAGTTTTATTAGCAGTTGCAACCAAGAAAAATTGGTCTATTCAACAACTTGATGTGAATAATGCTTTTCTGCATGGATTCTTAGAGGAAGAAGTTTACATGCTACCTACAGAAGGATTTGTTCTTGGCAAGCCGGGACAAGTATGCAAGCTCCAAATGTCTATTTATGGCTTAAAGCAAGCTTCCAGGCAGTGGAATGTTGAGTTGAGCCGATTTTGTTTCAGCTTGGATTTGTGAAATTTGCTGAAGATTATTCTCTATTTATCAAAAGGGTACCTACAAGAGTAGTAGTAGTAGCTCTTATGTATGTGGATGACTTGTTGTTGACTGGTGATGATGAATAAGTCATCTTGCAAACCAAACAAGCTTTGCATTCAACCTTTACAATCAAGGATCTTGGCACAACAAGATATTTTATTGAATTGGAGTTGTACAGAGATGATTCAGGAACCTTGTTGCATCAAAGAAAATATGTTCTTGATATTTTGAGGGATTGCAAACTCACGGATTGTAAACCGATGCCTTTTCCTCTTCCAAGAGGTCTGAAATTGTCCACGGACTCAGGGGTCATAATGCAGGATGAAGAACCATATAGAAGGCTGATTGGGAAGCTGTTATTCTTGACCTTAACCAAGCCTGATATTTCATATATTGTTCAGAATCTAAGTCAATTTATGACTCGGCCAAGGGAACCTCATTATGTAGCTGCATTATATGTAGTAAGATACTTGAAGGGGACTCTGTCTGTTGGCCTCCATTATTCAAATCAAGCTTCTTTCATAATCACATGATATTGTGATGCAGATTGGGGTGCTTGTCAATTCACGACTAGATCTCTCATAATGTCCACTAGAACGTCCGTGGATTTTATCATCAACTTGATGGATTAATTTCAAGATATAAGGATTTCCGATTATAACAGGTTGTTCAAAAGGATCTCCTGTGAAGGTTCGATAATATAAGAACAATGTAATAAGAAATACTCTAGAAGGGGGGTTGAATAGAGTATGCCCGTTTTTCGCAGAAAGTCTCAAGACTTTTGGAGCTTGTACCAAAACCTTTGAGATTAAACCTGAATCACAAAGTTAGACAATCGAACCAAGTGCGGAAATAAGGTAAAGCAAATAAGTAAAGAACACGAGTAATTGTTTACGAGGTTCAGCACAACTTGGCCTACGTCCCCGCCTAGGGTTCTTCCACAACCCTAGGATTCAAAGGCTTTATTGATTGCTTAGCTTAGGATCCTAATAGCTCACCGAGAAGCCTCTCTCCTATACAATTGCAATCTAGTCAACTCACGTTCCCTTGGAGTCCCAGACCAATCTAGAAGAGCCCCACCTCTCTCAGCTATCTAGTACAATCCTCTAACTCTCGCAAATCAATAGCCTAGTGCAACTTCCCGAGTTATAAACTCTCGAGTAACACTTGAAATGAATATATCCTATAAGCTCACAGTGACTCTCAAAGGCTTTGAAATAAACAACAAACTCTTGAGCGCTTAGCAGAGAGACACTTGGAAGACAGATCGCTTGAATGAATGAAACTCGTGTAGCACTTGTGTGTACTCTGTCTTCTCCTTCCTTTCCTTTATAAAAGAGCATGGAGCGTGAGGATCTTCACCACCAGATCTCCAACGGCTCCTTCGAATCAGTTTGATCTTCAATCTTCTATATATGGACACTTCGAACGCCATGATCTATTTTGAACTGATCTCCTCAATATGTATTAAGGAAGGATATAATCTCGAATATACTTCCTGAAATGGTTAGGCATACATATATATATAATATAATGGAAGTATATAATAAGATAAAATAATATACGAATAATTAAGATAGGTTTTGTATTTCATCAACTGTTAATGCTCCAAGGCCTTTGACACAAATATCCTGTCATAGCCTTTGAAGCATCTATTCCGATTTTCATCAAGGGAGGGAGTTATCAATCTCCCCCTTGATGAAAGACAAAACCTGTGCATCCCTGCAACTTAGTCAAAAATAGATAATACAATGGAATTCGGACTAAGTACCTGCAAGGGTTAGACAAATGTTGGATCAAAAAATTTTAAAGTAAGAAAACATCCAACCGAAAACCATAAATAAAAAACCAAGGTCTTCCAAGACCTTCAAGCAGAGGTTTTCAAAGTCTAAGCACCACAGATCATCTCCTCCTTTTTGTCTTTCAACAAAGGGCGGAGGTAAAAACAGTCACCAAAAAGTCACCAAAAGTTTTGAAAACGTTTCCAACAAACCAGCAATGTATCAAATTTCAGGGGTGGGATAGGGTGGGTTAAGGTTTAGGCTTAGTCATCCGGAGCATCATCAGTGAGCCTCGTCCACAGTCCTTCCAGCATCTTTGAAATCCCGCTCATCTCCGTCATGATCTCCTTCTGCAGCTCCTTAATATCCAGGCGAACTTCCTCCAAGCCCAACTCTAGGTTGTCCATGCGTTCATCGAAAGCTGGAGCAGTGGGAAAGGCTTTTGAAGGAATGGCAAGACTCAAGGTCCCTTGGGGAGACCGAGTGATGCCAATCTTTTCAAGGCCTTTAGAGTCGAACTTACCCGTATGACGCAGCTGTTCTTCATTTTTGACATCAATTCCAGAAGCTTTGAAGATGGGTGTCAAAAGGGTAGCGAAGGGGAGGGGAGAGCCTTTTCTAGCTTTTCTGGCATGAGCCATGGTTCCAAGGATAGTGTTGGCCAGATCAAGATCAAGGCCATTTAGGATGCGGTAGAGCAGGACCATAGCATTGTCAGTAAGGAGTGAGCCAGAGTTAAGACGGGGTAGGAGGCATCTAACAATGATGTTAAAAATAATTTTCGCCTCAAGGGTTAGGGATGAGTGGGTAAGTTGCTTTGAGGTGCTGTTGGATGCTTCGGGTAGGAGATATTTGGCTCGGGCAAGGATGATGCAATTCTCTTTTAAGGGGTGTACATCAGCGGGTGGAACTGGGGTAGGTAGGCCAAGGAAATCTGCAAAGCCATTGGAGTTGAGAGAGATTCTAACCCCTTTGACTATAGACTCCAAAGACCAACCATCGGTGTCGTTTTTGGCTTTTAGGTTAATGTAGAAAAGTCGGGTAAGTTGGGGGTAGTAGACAGTCTCAAGGTTAAGAAGGGTCCAGGCTGGGGATTTTTTGAGGAGCTCAATGCAGGGTAACTTCAAAGCTTCAAAGAACTCAAAATTTAAAAAATCCGAACAGCTAACCTTACGAGTTCTAAACTCGTCTACCCACTTACCAGCAGTCTCAGCATCTTGAAACCAAGAGGAGGGCAAGGATTGATTTACCTGGATATAGGCCGGGGGGTCTGCGTTCTTTCTGCGCGCAACTGTTGGGGCAGCTCTCTTGACAGGCGCTACAAGACTCTTGACAGTGCCCTTCCTGGTTCGCTTGGGGGATGGAGGCTTGACAGCAGCAGGGGCTTTCCGCTTCTTCGGAGACGGGGGAGGAGGAGGAGAAGGAGAGGGAGATTCTTCCTCCTCTTCCTCAGACCCCGAGTCCTCACCGGACCCCGCTTCATCACCTTCAGGTTCCTCGTCCTCTCCAGATCCCTCTTGCTCTTCTTCTTCTTCTTCCTCAGGCTCCTCCTCTGATGGAACCTCCTCGGCTTCGGCTTCCTTCCGAATCCGCTCAGCTTCTTCCTCGGCCAGTTTCTTAGCAAGTTCGGCCTCTTCATCAGCCTTTTTCTTCCTTAAGGCCTCCTCCTCGGCTTCCTTGGCAGCATCTCTTTCTAAGAGGGCGTCGAGATCTTCTTCCTCCTCTTCCTCGTCTGGTTCCTCAGCTAAGATCTTCCTCTTCCCTTTCTGTTTAGCACTGATCGGCTTCTTCGCAGAGCGCTTTTGAGAGCCTTTGGGAACAATGGCCGAGCTCTCAGCAATGGTGCTCTGGACGACGGTTGGGATAATAGCTTGAGGAGCGGGTTCAGGTGTGGGAGAGGTAGCAGTGGCCTGACGTCCCTTGGGGGTGGCGCCAAGTCTTTTGGGTGTGACAGTTTTCTTGGTTTTGGGTGCCATGGAGGAAATCGGTTAGGGTTTCTTGAGAGGCGATTGAGAGGTTGAAGATGAAGAAGTGGAAAGGGTTTGGAAAAGTCCGAGTGTGGGTTGTAATCGGGTACAGTATTGGGTTTAAGTAGAGGGAGTGATGGGACGGGTTTAGGGTTCCAAGGAAAGAAATCATTACATTGCCAATTTGAAGGGTTTTCAAATTCAAATTCAAATTCGAATATCCATTAAAATCGGACAAGATAACCAAAAAATCTATTTCCAAAAATAAAATATCTTTAACGGTTTAAGGAAATTACTAAATGGGCAATTTTTGAAATCCGATTAAAACAAATATAATTGATTAAATATCTATAAAGATATTAACCAAAAATATATGATCCGATATATGTACTCCACCATTTAGTTCACACACCTTGACTTAGTTTTCAAGGGTCTTGACACTAAGTAGAATTTATCTTTCGTAAAGGGAAAGCTCCCCCTACGAAAGTGCATCCTTGTTAAGCATCCCAATATCTCGTCTTATGAAGGTGAACCTGTCCTCTGTCAAAGGCTTAGTAAAAATGTCAGCCCATTGATAATCAGTAGAAATAAAAGATATGGACACATCACCTTTTTCAACATGATCTCTAATGAAATGATGCCTTACATCAATATGCTTGGTCCTTGAATGTTGAACAGGATTCTTAGTGATGGATATGGCACTTGTATTGTCACACTTAATTGGGATACCTTTGAGGTTAATGCCAAGATCTCGCATTTGTTGAGCTATCCAAAGGATTTGGGAGCAACAGGCTCCAGCTGCAATGTATTCGGCTTCTGCAGTGGATAGAGCAACTGAGTTTTGTTTCTTTGAGTGCCAACTGATCAAAGATGCTCCTAAGAATTGGCAACATCCTGATGTACTCTTCCTATCCACCTTATAGCCTGCAAAATCTGCATCAGAATATCCAATTAAAGTGAAATCCTTTTGCTTTGGGTACCATAGTCCAAGTTCCTTAGTGCCATTGAGATATCGAAAGATCCTCTTCACAGCCACGAGGTGAGATTCTTTAGGATCAGCTTGAAACCTAGCAAACATGCAAACACTAAACATGATGTCAGGTCTACTAGCCGTGAGATATAATAATGATCCAATCATTCATCGATACTCCTTTTGATTGACACTTGTTCCAGTCTTGTCTTGATCTAGAGATAATGTTGAGCTCATGGGAGTCTTGGCTGCTTTGGATTGATCCATCTTGAACTTCTTCAAGAGATCCTTAGTGTACTTGCTTTGGTTGACAAAGATCCCTTTCTTGGATTGATGAACTTGTAATCCCAAAAAGAAGTTGAGTTCACCCATCAAGCTCATCTCAAATTCACTGCACATGATGTCAGAAAATTCTTTGCACAAAGATGTGTTAGTAGCACCAAATAATATATCATCAACATAAATTTGAATAACCAAAATGTCCTTTCCTTTGGTCTTGATAAAAAGAGTCTTGTCGATCAACCCCCTTTTAAAATCATTTTCTAAAAGGTATTTTGACAAGCGCTCATACCAAGCTCTTGGGGCTTGTTTCAAACCATAAAGCGCTTTGTCAAGTTTATAAACATGATTGGGAAATTCTGAGCTTTCAAAACCTGGGGGTTGAGCCACGTAAACTTTTTCTTCTAGGAAACCATTAAGAAAAGCACACTTGACATCCATTTGATATAACTTTATGCTCATAAAAGATGCAAATGCTAATAAAATGCGAATGGCTTCAAGCCTGGCTACGGGAGCAAAGGTCTCCTCGTAGTCAATACCTTCCTCTTGATTGTAGCCTTGAGCAACAAGCCGTGCCTTGTTCCTCACAACCTTGCCATTCTCATCTAGCTTGTTTCGAAACACCCATCGAGTGCCAATGACTGATTGATGCTTTGGCCTAGGCTTCAAGGTCCAGACTTTGTTTCTTTCAAATTCATTAAGCTCACTTTGCATAGCAATGATCCAGTCTGGCTCCTGAAGTGCCTCATCTACCTTCTTTGGCTCAATAAGAGAAACAAACGCGTGAAAAGCACAAAGATCTTTAAGTTTAGAACGAGTTTGAACACTAGAAGTAGGGTCAGAAATGATATCCTTTAATGAGTGTGATGAGGAGTATTTGAATTTCCTTTTGCTAGTCCCAGCTCCTTGATTCGTCACACTTGTAGGATTGACTTGTAGTGCATCTGACTCAGTGGTCCTGTTAGGTTCAATTACAGCAGTTTCTGACGTCTCAACACTGTTGGATTGGACACCAAGGGCTTTGGACGAATCTTCAACACCTTGGGCCAATTCTTCAGTGTTAAGAATCGGTTCCTGCATGTTCCTCTTCTCTGTGTTCTTGGTAGTAGCAACATCACCTTCCTCGTTCTCTTCATGGATGTTAAGATCTATATCTGCAACACTTTCACTCAAAGCACCGTCATTGCATTCATAAAAAATAACATGTATACTTTCTTCAACTACCTGGGTCCTTTTATTGAAGATTCTATAAGCTTTGCTACTCGTGGAATAGCCAAGAAATATACCTTCATCACTACGCGCATCAAATTTCCCAAGGTTATCTTTTCCATTGTTATGAACAAAACAAGTACAGCCAAAGGGTTTAAAATAAGATATAAGTGGTGTGCGGCCTTTGAAAAGTTCATAAGGAGTTTTCTTTAAGATAGAACGAATAAGACAACGATTCAAAATATAGTTAGCTGTGTTAACAGCTTCAGCCCAATAGGTTTTAGGTAATGCATTTTCTAAAAGCATAGTCCTGGCCATATCCTCTAAGGTGCGGTTCTTGCGTTCCACAACCCCGTTTTGTTGAGGTGTCCTAGGAGCAGAAAAGTTATGGGAGATGCCATATTTAGCACAAAACAAATCAAATTGAAGTTGATCAAACTCCCTACCATGATCACTCCGAATAGACACTATGGGCTTATTTCTTAAAGCTTGCAACTCCTTACAAAGTTTTGAAAACTCAAATAAGGCCTCTGATTTTTCTTTCAAAAATGCAACCCAAGTATACCTTGAAAAATCATCGACAACAACTAGCATGTACTTTTTACCATTGGGAGATTTGACTCGCATAGGACCACATAAATCCATATGTAAAAGTTCAAGGGGTCTAGAAGAACTTACAACCTTTTTGGGTTTGAAAGAGCTACGTGTTTGTTTACCTCGTGTGCATGCATTGCACATGTCAATACCTTTGAAGTCCATCTCAGGTAGCCCTCTTACAAGCCCTTTGGACACAAGCTTCTGTAGTGTATGTGGACTCACATGACCGAGTCTCCTGTGCCAAAGCTTTGGATCGTCCGTCAAAGCCTTTAGACAAGTTAAGCTTCCTTGTGCCACTTGATCAGCATTTACGGCGTATATATTGTTGTAACGGTATGCAGTTAATATAACTTCACCTGTATCATCTCTGCACACTATACACCTTTTCTTGTTAAATCTGACATTGTTACCACTATCACATAATTGAGAAACACTAAGCAGATTATACTTTAAACCATTAACAAGATAGACATTTTTAATACTATGGCTGGAATCACTTCCAACACTACCAATACCAACGATGTCACATTTCCCTTTGTCACCAAGAGTGATTGTTCCCGTGGATTGCTCCTTTAGATCATGAAAGAGAGAACTCTTCCCACTCATATGCCTCGAGCATCCACTATCAATAATCCATTTGTGTTCTTTCACCTTGGTGATCTCCTGCAAAACAAACATCAACCTTTGTGGCTAGACCAATAAGCAAATTTGGATCCATTGTTGGGGTAAACCATATTTGGTAAAATAGTGCCTTTGGGGACCCAAACTTGTGTTATCCGTTCTTTTCTCAAATGAACAGGAAATGTATTGCGAATAATATAAGGATCCTTTCTTCTATAGGGGCAGGTCTCTTTTACATGTCCCTTTCTGGCACAATGGTGACATATAGGAGAGGTTCTGCTTCATTTTGCCTTTACAAAAGTGGTAATGTGTTGCTTCTTTAAAAACTTTGGATTGTAACCAATACCACTTTTGTTTAGAGAGCTTTGTTGCTCACCCAACATCTTATCAAGAATGCCTTTGGATTTGGTAAAACTTATGAGGGCTGTCTGTTGGTCTAGAATCTTATTATTCAGGGAGATCTTCTCGTTCTCTAAGTCATGATGCTCATTTCTTAGAGAGGAGAGATCTTGCTTGAGTTCAGATTTCTCCGAGTCAAGCGTCTTGACTTTAATGTCAAGACCTGAATAGGAAGCTTCAAGACCTTTGGCCCTTATAGACAGATCCTCAATAGTTCTTTCCTGGTCCACAGTTCTCTTAATAAGAATGTTAGTTTGGGCAATAAGCTTTTCTTCATTGGCAATCATATTGGAAAGGAATTCCGATAATACCTCTTTTGGACTTTCCATAAGTTCTCTTACAGTAGCTTCAAGCTTTTCATCTTGAGATTCATCTCCAGAGGCCATAAGACAAATGTTGGCCTTCTCATCGTCGGAGTCAGAGTCGGAATCACTCCAAGTAGCCACCATGGCTTTCTTCTTCCATTTGTCACCTTTCTTGGGCTGGCTCTTTGTCTTTTGAGGGCAGTCCTTCACAAGATGATCTGTTTCACCACATTCAAAGCAAGACAACGGTTTAGTCTTGTTTTCATACTTGTTGTATTGAGGCTTACCTCGAAATTTTGAAGACTCTGATCCATCCTTGTTGTTGAATTGCTTCTTCATTTTGAGAATTCTAGCAAGGCCTCTTGTGATAAGAGCAAAAGGATCATCCTTATCGTCATCCTCATCTTCGGAATCAGATCCATCCTTGGGCTCATCCTTCTTAGACTTGAGTGCCAAGTTCTTAGTGCTAGCTGGAAGTTCTCCATCGTCTTCATTAAGGATCATCTCATGCGTGATCAGCTTTCCAAGAAGGTCATCAAGGGGTAGAGTGGTGAGGTCCTGGGCTTCCTCTATAGCTGTTACTTTTGGACCCCATTTCTCCTTTGGAAGGCACCTCAGTATCTTCCTTACTTTCTCAACTTGGTAAAGCTCTTGCCGAGAGAGTCAAGGTTGTTGGTGATTTCTGTGAATCGTGTGAACATGGCCTTGATTGACTCATCAGACTTCATCTTAAAGAGCTCATACTTTCGAAGGAAGATGCTGATCTTGGTGTCTTTCACTTGGCTCGTTCCTTCATAGGTGACGACCAACTTGTCCCAAATCTTTTTAGCTGACCTACAAGAAGAGATACGGTTAAACTCATCAGTGCTAAGACCACAATAAAGTAAGTTAATAGCCCTTTAGTTCTTGGAGATGGTTTCAAGATCTGCTTGGTTGTATTCAGACTCCTTCTTTGCAACTTTGGTGTCATTTGGTCCATCCTTCTCTGGAATCTTCGGACCATTCTCTATAATGTTCCAAAGCTCTAGATCTTGGTCTATGATGAACATCTTCATCAAAGATCTCCAGTGGACAAAGTTGTTTCCTACAAAGAGTGGCGGTCTGCTTGTGGACCTTCCCTGTGCAAATCCTCCGCTTGCTTCACCAGACATGATCGAAAACTCACAAGATTGTTAGATCAAAAACAGTGAGTAAAGCTCTGATACCAATTGAAGGTTCGATAATATAAGAACAATGTAATAAGAAATACTCTAGAAGGGGGGTTGAATAGAGTATGCCCGTTTTTCGCAGAAAGTCTCAAGACTTTTGGAGCTTGTACCAAAACCTTTGAGATTAAACCTGAATCACAAAGTTAGACAATCGAACCAAGTGCGGAAATAAGGTAAAGCAAATAAGTAAAGAACACGAGTAATTGTTTACGAGGTTCAGCACAACTTGGCCTACGTCCCCGCCTAGGGTTCTTCCACAACCCTAGGATTCAAAGGCTTTATTGATTGCTTAGCTTAGGATCCTAATAGCTCACCGAGAAGCCTCTCTCCTATACAATTGCAATCTAGTCAACTCACGTTCCCTTGGAGTCCCAGACCAATCTAGAAGAGCCCCACCTCTCGCAGCTATCTAGTACAATCCTCTAACTCTCGCAAATCAATAGCCTAGTGCAACTTCCCGAGTTATAAACTCTCGAGTAACACTTGAAATGAATATATCCTATAAGCTCACAGTGACTCTCAAAGGCTTTGAAATAAACAACAAACTCTTGAGCGCTTAGCAGAGAGACACTTGGAAGGCAGATCGCTTGAATGAATGAAACTCGTGTAGCACTTGTGTGTACTCTGTCTTCTCCTTCCTTTCCTTTATAAAAGAGCATGGAGCGTGAGGATCTTCACCACCAGATCTCCAACGGCTCCTTCGAATCAGTTTGATCTTCAATCTTCTATATATGGACACTTCGAACGCCATGATCTATTTTGAACTGATCTCCTCAATATGTATTAAGGAAGGATATAATCTCGAATATACTTCCTGAAATGGTTAGGCATACATATATATATAATATAATGGAAGTATATAATAAGATAAAATAATATACGAATAATTAAGATAGGTTTTGTATTTCATCAACTGTTAATGCTCCAAGGCCTTTGACACAAATATCCTGTCAAAGCCTTTGAAGCATCTATTCCGATTTTCATCAAGGGAGGGAGTTATCATCCTGTTCTTCCATCAAATATTCTGTGTTTTCCCGGATACTCGGGTTTAAATACCCAGGGATTGGCTGTTTGCTTACTGGCCTCATATAATTCAGAAAACACCAGTTTTCGCGAAGCCTCTTGTTCATATCTCTCATCAAATGGTGCTATTCGATAATGTCTGCCTAGCAAACCCCCTGCCAATCCGAGTGAACATTCAAAAATTTGCCCGACATTCATTCGTGAAGGGACTCCTAAGGGGTTAAAGACCATATCAACAGGTCTTCCGTCTTGCAAATAAGGCATATCTTGTCTAGGTAAAAAAATTTTGTTACTCCTATCTAAATTATAAAGTCTTAGGTGGAACTACTTAATTTAATTTTTTACAGAGAATTATTATATAGTGTCTTTATTGGTCAGTCTCTTATCTCTTCGAAAACAAAGAAACAACACATAGTTTCTAAGTCCTCTACAGAAGCCGAGTATAGAAGCATGTCCATGACTACAAGCGAATTAGTGTGGATTGATGGAATCTTACATGCTCTCTTGATCAAGGTTCCTAAAACTATTCCTTTATTTTGCGACAACAAGGCTGCCCTTCATATTGCTAAAAATCCAATCTTTCATGTGAGGACTAAGCACTCACGTATTGATTGCCATTATGTCCGTGAAAGGTTGCAAGATGGATTTGTCAATCCACAACACATCAGAATGGGCATTTCAAGTGGCCGATCTTATGACAAAACCTTTGGGTGAAAAACAACATCTCTTCCTCTCTTCCACGTTGGGACTTGTTAGCTTCTCCCCAAGTCCAACTTGAAAGGGAGATATGGAGAATATCATCTATTCTTCATGTTTTTGCTACTAGTTTATGATAGTTTATGACTTTATGTCATTTCCTTCTTGTTTGGGACAATGTTGTAATAAGCCAAATATGTCATCACGTGATAGACGTATGACTGATGGACTATATAAGCACTCATTGTCATCTCATTATGTAATAGGGTTTTGGGGATTTCCCCATTCAATGAAAGGTAGAGCCTCCAATAGCCTTCCTGTAATAGATCCCTTGCATTTTGATCTTTGCTTGGCTTATATGAGCTAGGATAGCTGAGTTTTGCTTCGTAGTGTTGGTTTCCAATCTCATATTTTCCTATTTTAATTACTATTTTACTCATTTATTTGAAACTTTAGCCCAAAAAAAAAAGTCAACGGTTTTTCTTAAACATAATTTAATTTGCTATCAAACATTTCTCTAGTTCAGATAATTTTTGGACCATTAATAATCCATACTATCTTCGTTCCAAAATAAACGAGTTTTTAGCAATTACACAAGTTTTAATAAAATGCTTCACTTAAAAAAAAAAGATATCATCAATCCACTAACTTTTTCATAAATTTTATTATTTTTTAACACTCACTATGTATTTTAACCTATCAAAATCTTTTAAAATGTCAACAACTTACAAATGAATACAAATCATTAATATAATCCCCCGCCTAAAAATACATAAAAGGCCATCTATTTTGAAACAAAACCTACCATCTAAAAGCCCATTTATTTTGGAACAAAGGGAAAAAATTTTGGTTGCCCTAATTTAGCTTTAGTTATAGTTTTTATTACAAGGTTTGTAAAAGAAGATCAATTAACATTAATCACTTCCTTTCAACTCTTTTTGTAATAATTTCTGTCATAATGAGTATACATATCCTTGCACTAGTGTACTAGGGTATTTGAGACCTTCCAATGTAGATGCTTCAGTGAAAAGTGACACTCAGCCACATGTTGGTTGTGTTGTAAGGAATAATGATGGTCAAGTTATTCTGATACATAAATGTAACGTTAGGATGGGTTCTGTCATCTTGGTAGAAGCTTTTGCTGTATACACATGTATAAGATTGGCAGCGGAGATGGGGATTCAAAGATTTATAGTTGAGAGTGAGTGTGCTATCATTATCAACTCCATCAATCATGCAAACAATATACCATGGAAGGTCGCTCAAATAGTCCAAGAGATCCATTCATTAAGAAGAGATTTTGAGAGCATCACGTTTCAACATTGCTATAGAGAGGTCAATGGTGCAGCTGATTTTATTGCTATATCTCAGTTCAATTGTAATTTTATTTTGAGTGCTTTTTGTTGTGAGTTCCAAAACATCAACAAATAACGATAGCTCCCTCAATTTGAAAATACATTGCTATATCTCAGTTCAATTGTAATCTTTTGCCTACTGTAAAAAAAAAATAACGATAGCTCCCTCAATTTGAAAATACATTGCATATATGGTTATTAAATTATCCATATTTGTCATGTTCTAAGAGCACTTTTATCGGTAGTATAGGGCACCGATGCTTGTAATTTTTTTGAATAAAAAAATGAAGGAAAGGGGGGTTGAGATACTTGGGCGATACTTATTAAGTATCGATGCTTGGGGATATAGGGTAAAGGTTGTGTCAGACTTTTTTTTTTTTTGAAACTAATTAAAATAACCCAAATTTTGGAGGAGTGTTAAAAAAAATATCCTCATATTTCAACTGTAAGAAAAATAACCCGACCATTGGGGGAGATGGTAACAAAATATCCCGAGTCATTTTTCCGACCATAAATTGGGTCAAAACAATGATATAAATTTGGTTAAATGATCTCATTCTCATTAAAATAAGCCAATATCATCCAAAATTCACCAAAATCTTAATTTCGTCAATTATGTGTCTTCATTTTTGCTCATATTTATAGTCGTAAAAACAATTGAGATATTTTATTACCATCTCCCCCAAAGGTCGGGTTATTTTTCTTATTGTTGAAAGGTGTGAATATTTTTTTTAACACCACTCCAAAGGTTAGGTTATTTTAATTAGTTTTGCTTTTTTTTTCCCTGAAGCTACAACCAAACGACGTCGTTTTAGGATTGTGGAGGACAAAACACGACGTTTTGGCACTGTGGAGGTTGACACAAATCTGGGCAAGGGGGGTCACATCACATGTCGCCAGGACAATGGCAACAGTAATGAGTGGCACATATCGCGACAAGCGGATGACCGAGATTAATTATGGGATGGACTAAATTATAATATACTCCGAGTAGTATGCAATTTTCGACATTAAAAATGCAATTTTTTTTAAAAAAATAAATCTACCACAAAATTACATTTATTTTTCATAGACATCAATTTTAAATATATTTGACCATATTTTGAAAAAAAATATTTTTGCTTTTAATACAATTATATAAAAGAATAATGAAAAAATTATTTTTAATTATTTTTAAATAGTAAGAATAAATACTATAAACGGTTATTTTAATTTTTTAGGATAAAATATTATTTAATAATAATATTTTAATAATAAAAAACGAATATAAGAATACAATCGAGAATTGAAATATTTATTGAAGAAGGGTATATTTATAAATTGAATTGATAATAAATGATGGGTTTTGAAATGCTAGAGATGCTATTGATAAAGTGGGAAAAATAAGAATAAGATACTATGCTGATGTTGTAGAAAAAGATGAATAAAAAACTAGTATTTTTAGTATGTTAAATAGTAACCGATAAACATGGCTTAACCAACTAAAGAGCTAGAGAAATGTCTTAAGATGATCAGCAAATGTTGCATACAGTGCCCAAATAGATGGGCCAAATTTGTTGAAGTCAACATATCAGTTGTTGTCCATTCAACCACTGGCTCCAAATGAATGTACGAGTTACGAACGGATTACGGTGACGACTAAGGAGTATAGAGTATTGAGAGCATGTGCAGCATGATGTTACCTCTTCCCTTTTTCAATTTTTATCCTCTTATTATAATTTGCCACTTCATATATTTTTTTCTCTAAATTATTTTCTAATTTTCTACCTCTTCTTTAGAGGTTATCCTTGCAACCATGAGATTACCTTGTTCCCCACAGATGTGTTTAAAAAAATAAAGAGAAAGTAAAAGTAAAAGGGAAGAGGTTACTTTAGTAGAAAGGGATAACCCCTTTCAACCTCTTCCATTGAGGTTTGACTTGCAACATGGGTTTAACTTTTAAGACCTATAAGGTAGGGGTGACCACGGGTTACGGGTTGACCCGTGACCCGACGGGTCGTACGGGTCATTGACCCGGCGGATCCGGGTCAACGGGTGGGGGCGGGTTGCGGGTTAGGGTCAGGGGTTTTGAACCCGATGATCCGGCGGGTCAACCCGCCAACCCAAATTTTTTTTTTTGAAAAATATTTTTTTTATGTTTATAATAATTATTATGTATATTATTCTTAGAATAATTCATAATATATAAACATAAACTAGTTTGCAATGTGCAATGTGGGTCAAAAGCACTATCACCCTTCCCTTTTTATAGATTTGGAAGACATCCCCTATTCTCTCAACTTTCAATGTGGGACAAGACTCTTGTCCCACATTGAAAGTTGAGAGATAGAATGAGAAGGGATGGATGTATATATACTTGTACTCCATCATCCCTTAACCCCCACTCTTCACTTTAAGCTTTATTTCTTATATTTCTTATATTGAAATGAAGTAAAGTTTGAGAAGTTTTATATCCCTACATTTATATTGTAGTGGATGAAGGAAGTTTTATAAAAATATAAAATTTCTCATGTTTTTTTCCAGTTCATATTAAAATGGAATGGATATAAAAAGTGATATGTATAAAAATTCTTTACCTATCATTTTTTTTAAAATTTTTTTAGTCAAAAATATTAAAAATTTTTTTTTTTTTTTTAATTTGGGAATCCGACGGGTCAATGGGTCGACCCGACGGGTCAACAGGTTGACTCGAACCCGCCAACCCGTGGAATTCCCGGGTTAGGGTTCGGGTCGCCCTTCCACGATCCTTGACCCGGCGGGTTAAACCCGTCGACCCGCCGGGTCCGACCCGTGGCCACGCCTACTATAAGGTAAGTAAAATCATTGTTGCACATAGTCTGAGTACCTATCCACACACTGACATTTATTCACAAGGCACACTACTTATCAACTATGTTACACGGAAACGGAAACGGCACTCGGAAACGAAACGGAAACGGGGAAACGACAATCCAAATTTTGTAGGAAACGGAAACGCCAAGGAAACGGCAACATGAATTATATGTTCATTTAAAGGTCTAAAGAAGAACAATAAATATATCACCAATTCATACACATATAATGCAACACCGATGCTACAAACTGAAATGTTCAAAATCGTAATAAACATAATCAGTGTTATTAACAAAAATCAATACAGACATGTCAAACATTTTAAATGTCTTAGAACCCAACAGAATAAAGTAACTTAGGTTCAAAATAACATTATAATCAAGAACAACACATAGTACTCAATCCAAATACCCAACATCAATCTTCTAAGTATATAACATCTGCAAAGTTTAAATATATTGATGATTGATATTGATATATATATATATATATATAAGTATATAACATTTGCAAAGTTTAAATAAAAAATAATATTTGTATATATAGAAATCCTATTCATCATGACATATTGGGCTTATTTATAAAAGATGACAAATTGTATTAACCCAAGTGGCCAAGGACCTGTCCACCGAAGAAATCCTATTAAGCCGGTTTCACTGGGCACCTTCCCCAACAAATCAATAGCCCTGTGCACCGAAGAGGTGAACCAGTAGGCCTTCACCCCCATAAACTCACAGCCTTGTACCACTGTACACGAACGGGCACCTTCACCCCGGAGGGAGAGGCTTCGAAATCAATTGCTAGGAGTACCAGATCTCCGGAAAGCCGTAGAGGAAGAGGACGGCGGAGCAGGCTGAGGCGGCGCCGTGGAGCAGGGTCCAGTAGAAGAGCGAGAGACTGAGCGAGAGCCGTCTAGCGGACAGATATGGAAAAGAGCAAGCAGAGAGAGGCGAGTCGTCGGCTAGGGTCGCCGGGACGGGAGGAGACAGTCGCCTCGCCTGAAGGCCCTGAACAGATGGTGGATTGGAGGAAAGGGAAGAGCGAAATGGAAAAGGAGGCGGTGGGTTACAACCTACCGGAGCAATTTCAGACGGGAGAGGAAAGAGGATTGATTTAGGGTTTATTTTATTTTTTTTTCAATTAAAAAAATTAGGAAACGCCGTATTTAAGTGAAGAAACGTTTCTGGCTTCATGGAAACGTTGACCGTTTCTTGACTTTTTGGTCAACGAAACGATGACCGTTTCCGACCTTCTAGAAACGTTTCCGGGGCGTTTCTTCGGCGTTTCGGGATGAGTTGGTGTTTCGGGGTATCATAGCTTATCAATAGGTACCTTCCACTGAAATCTATCTCACAAGGAAATACCTTAAGAAACTGAAATCGCAATGTCCACGAAAAAATAATTGTATCCTCAACAACTGAAATCATATAGCAGAAGGGTGCCTATCCACCCAGTTGCCCAATCAATCAAATTTAATTAGAATTCAGAGAGCATAACTCCGGTTCTTGTTTCATGGATAGGGAGGCGATGTTTGGAGCCATGATCTCCAGAAGACCCTTTGGATTGTCCACATGAACCCAGTGCCCTGCATTGGGAAGAACATGGACAGAGAGCTTCCCCTTCGACGCATCTCTTGGCCTCGATGACAGCCTTTCCAGCCTCTGTATCTCACCCGGTTCCCATCTGTCACTGTTTTCTGCACGCACTATGGAGATCTCTGTTCCTCTCGGAGGGCCTTCTAGTAGAGACCAGTAGTCTGTTTCCCTGGGTGATAGTATATGGCAATTTGCAAACAAGGAGCGAGGTTTCACTTAGAAGAGATTCATCCTCTCTTTTTCAAACAAATAAGTATAATAAAAATAAATCACTACAAGTACAGATAGTTTTTTTCGTTGGCCATACATAGTTTGACAGTTTGACTGATACTTAAAGTTTGGATTTTTGTTTCAGTCCAATGATATATAGTCCAACGCGGAAAAGTGCTGGACTAAATATCATTTGACACTGTGCCTTCACGATAAGTCACAAATTATCTTTCAAGCATCAAATCTACTATTTTTATTTAGTTTTATGTTTGTCATTTAAGTGAAGAAAAATCCAAACTTTAAGTCCCCTGAATAACATTTATTAAACCACATATCATGTATGTGTAATTAAGCCAAACTCAAGAAAGAAACCTAAGTGATTTTTATAACTGCATGGAATTTATAAAATTAAAGTACTTATGAGTTCTAAAGTATTATTCTTGGTTGCATTTTGCCAGGAAAGGTGTCCTTTACTTTTGTGGTGGAGGGTCATTAAATGTTAAGGAAAATGGAGAATCACCTGTAAGAGTTGAACATCTGAATAACGCCTTCAAGATTAAATGCCCAAGTCTCCTTGTCACCTGATTTCTTGAGGTTAGTTCCAATCCACTGTGATAAGGACTTCGAAAAGCCAAGGCTCAACATGTGGTCCACAAGCCATCTAGAGCAAAAGCAGAATAACTGTCTCAAGTTTCTTCCTCTTAAAAAGGATAATATGGTTTAACCTTAAGTAAAAATAGCTGATGAAAGAAAGTTGATGTCCTAAAGTCTTATACATCCAAGCAACTTGAATTTGATGACAAGGTTAGATGGCATACTTTGTTGATGGGAAAGATGGCGGCAAGCTTTGTAAAGTCTGCAAGACCTTCTCCACTTCTCTGTCACTATCCTCAGAATTCACAACTCCGGGTACCGAGTCCAATACCCAGAACTGTTCTGCACCATGCCAGTAAGAGCGAAAGTAAGATATGCTGTCATAGTGTCATGACTCATGATCATGAGTGAACAACAAATAGGCATTTATTATCAAATTGATAACTCCTATGTTATGATGATAATATGAGTGTGGGAATGGATTAAAACAACATAAACCCATAGAACTAATAGAAGCATCTCAAAACTCATACAGCTCAATCCATATTTATAAGTTTATAACAATAGGAAATGATATTTTTTGAAGTTAAGTTTACCTGTTTGGGTAACACAACAGAGTCACCATAGTGACCTCGAGCGCAGCTCTGAGCAAACTGGAGAGCGACTTTACCGCCCATGGAGTGGCCAATAACAATAGAAGGCCAACGCCAACCTTGGGAATTGACCAAATTAGCCAAATCCTTAGCAGCATTGGGCATGTCGTGTGGAGGATCAAAACCCTCCACCTCTGCTGAAAGCCCATGGTTCCTCAAGTCCACAAGCACCATCCTCCATTCTAACAAAGGCAAATTATTTACTTATGAATAATTACGTTTGATAAAGATATATGATGATAAAAATACAAGTTGTACGCATCCATTCCCTGAACAAGTCGAGAGTGTTTTTGAAAGACCCAATGAATAGAGCCACAATTATCAACCAAGTACCAAAAGAATGAAAATTGAAAAGGTATTTCAAAAATAGAAACCAGAGGTGGTAATAGCTCGACTTCGGGCTGTCGAATACTTTCAATAAATGGCATATTTACACATTAAGAGAAGATAAGAGAAAAAGGAAACTCATTGTTACAGTATAGCCCCCTTATTTTTGTTTTGTAAGATAAAAGATGTCTAAAACGAAGCTATCCAAAGGACTAATGATCAATGGCCTAGTAAGTGGACTCCACAAATCAGGTTAGAATAAGGAAACTTGGTACTGTGTGTTGGAATGAGGCCTGCTGGTAACCTTTTGTTGAGTTAAATGCCAAATTTGGAATGAGGAATGAAATCCTATTTAATGCTGCAAATATAAATTTGATGACGGCTTTCATGCTTCAAACACCCATGGCTCAAAAGAAATTCAGACCTTCAAATTGTTTCTGAGCAGTACAACTACAATGTGTATCGACATAAATGCATAAATCTTCATGATCGAAAAATAAATAAACACCAAGTACAATTCCAATTGAACAGCAATTTCAAAATTCACACCAATTAATTCAAACCAAACAAAAACCATGCGTAAATTCTAATTAAATACTGTACGAATTCAAACCACATTAAACCCTAGATCGAAATTCAAATACCAGAAGCAGCTAAATTGCAAACCTTGGGAAATGGAGGAGAGATGAGAGGTGAGGGTGCGTGAAAATGATCTCCAATTTCTTCCAGAACCGAGGAGACCATGAAGAACAAGAGCAGTTGGGCAATTGGGATTGGATTTAGAGTTTGAAGATCTGATCTCCTCAAAGGCTAGGGTTGGGAGGGATCGTTTAGAGCTTAACTGGTGAGATAAACCAGGTTGGGTGAACGGAGGAGGGGCTGTTAACCGGAGCATCCCGGTTATCGTTAACTGTCGTCGGATCAGCCGACCTGCCATTCGAGCTCCCCTCCCCTAAAAACCAACAAAAAGCGATACGAACGAAGACGACGATGGGGTCACCAAATCCAGCTAGGAGCGAAGAAGAACTCAAAAGTCATGAAACGACGTCGTTTGCTTTTGTAAGTGGGACAACTGGCCTAAAATTGTGGCCTAAAATTGTGGCCTCTGTTGGACGAAAGCCTAAATCTCGCCAAAATGACACGTTTATGTTGGGTGCGTACTGTGCTTCATAACATTTTCAACTTCCACCAGCCCTTGGGATTTTTGAGGGTGTGTATTTTTTATTTTATTTTTTTGAACCGGAAATAATTTGGTAATAAGGAATTAAGGATATGCCAAGAGAATTCAAGCGGATGAGATTGCGAAGTACATAGTCGTCAGGTGCTGATGCACAAGAGAAAACAAGGTTAATGTGCGATAAATGACCCACAACTCGATTTGTTTCTCTATAGACATGACGAATCTGGAATCGGCAAAGTGTGATTTGAGGGTGTGTATGGATTTCAATTGTGATACGGAGTAAACATTTGTAACTTTTGAAATGGTTTGAAATCAATTGAAATTTTTACATCCCAGGGATGGACAGCAACTAATTTTCGAACTTTTTGAAGAATAATAGATGGGGCGCTTAGCCCCCTTTTCAACCCAAAATAAAAAAACTAATTTTCAACTCTGAAGTGTTAAATTAATCAAATTTATTATATCTCTTGAAGTAGAAAAATAAACCCTAGAAATCAATCAAGTTTATTATATCCGTCATATTAATTATATTTCTGAAGTGGATAAATTAATTTTATTACATCCCTGAAGTGATAAATTGTGGCCCCTAAAGAGGATCAATTAATGTTATCAGTTGAATTGAATTTTCCATATTCATTGAAGTTGATATAAAGTAATTTCAACCCTAAAACGTTGAATTAATCAAAATTTTAATTTCCCTTGAAGTGGATATAAACTAACTTCAACTCTAAACCGCTTCAGATCACTAGACTCTTAGTATATGATTCTCTAGAAGTAGAAAGAGCCCATGATCATCAAATAGATAAAGGATGTCGAAATCAAAATGATAATAAAAAGTTAGAGAGAAATAATTCATACAAAGATGAATATTCTTTAAGTATGGTGTTTTTAGACTCATAGTTCCAATACTGAAAAGTGTAACATTAATTGGTTTTAGGTGAGTGTTCACACAAGAGCAAATATAAAGCCTAGTTGATTACCAAAATCTATCATAGGTTATATGAGAAAGTATTCCACCGGAAGTGGATATAATTTTTGGCTCCAAATATAATTGATGTGCGTGAGTATAAATAAAAAAAAAGAACGAATAATTGAAAATACATGAAGCATTAATGTCAAATCCATGTCACATGCAATGATTAAAGATCCTTATGAGTACTCAAGTACCTAGTGAAAATGGTGACATAAGTCTCAAAGTACAATATACAAAGTTGTACTACTATTTTTTTTAATTTTGGTTTTTATCCTACTAGATTTTCTCAGGTTATGGTTTTAACGAGATAACTTGTGCATCATTGATAAATTAAACGCGTAGATTTCGAACTCGAATGCCCAAATGAATAATAATGCAAATTAACTATAAACGTGCAATATGCACCCTCTAATGCACCTAAAACTATCTATAATGCCTATCTAAAATATGCATTGTCGTAGATGAAAAAATAAGTTATGGGTTCGGAAAACATGCTCTAAAAGTAGAGATGAAAAGGAAGTCCTAAGTGGTGTGGAGCAAGGGGGAAGTCAGGAAGTCTTGGGTTTGATTCGTGCCTTCGTCCCTTTCATTGGGTGAAAATCCAAGATTTGCCTTGTTTTCTACCAATGAATCGAACCGGTCGGCGCAAGTCGATTTACCTGATGCGTAGTTCTTGTCGGTTGGATTACGCGCATGTGGTTTGCCACCAAATGAGTTCGTAGAACAAATACTAGGTATTGTTAATGAAATTTGTCCTAATTTAACCCAATTGTTGTGTACTGTTTAACCAAGGTGAATGAACCACCTTCTTAATTCCCTCCCGGATTTCATGCTCAAACACATACACAATGTATGCACGCATCCTCCCCTATAAATAGGGTATGCACTCAATGTTATTAAAATTAGATTGAATAGATCAAAGATATCAAAAGCTTCTCATTCATCTCAAATTGCACAAAATATATATCTCGTTATCAGCACGAGATCTAAAACCAACTGAGTTTTTCAGATTTCAAGGTAAAAACCCAGAATCTCAGCTCATCAATTCGAAAAACGTTTTTACCAAAATCGATTTTTAGAGGAGTATTCTCTGTAGTTGCCCAAAATTTGGGATCTTCTACATCAGAAAATCATAAAACCCTCATATCTCCCCGTTTTACATCATCCTTGTTCAGATCCGTTTTCAAAACTCACAAAGAATGGAACACAAAAAGAGGCTCAACACATCTTCATGAGTTTTCATACGAAAACGAATTTTTCAAAGCTCAAATACGGGAATTTCATCATAAGGTTTTCGAAAATCCTTCACTCCAAAACAAGATTAGTAGATTTAGAGGCATTACAAGATATTTGCAAAAATGCTACATAATACAATACCGTTTTTGAACTACAATTTTCGAAACTCGCCTTGTCGGAACCCCCATTGAAAAGCCTAGTTGCACTTGCAATTCTTGGTCACCCACACAACGAAGGAAACCATCATAACCGCTATTGTCACTCCACAAACGAACATCCTTATCAAAACACGATCGGTCTCGGTCATTTATTTTACTTGAGCGAACGACGACGAGAGGATGAGGGAGATGGAGGATGATGATAATGGAAAAAGGAGGGAGGTGTGAAGTTGAAGGGAGGTAGTGGTGGAGCTTTAAGCTGGAAAAAGTAAAGGGAAAGAGGGGAAAAGGATATATATATCCCCAAACCTAGCTAGACTACTGTTTTCATCCAAATTGATTTTTGAATGCATGAAATCATACATTTTTTTTCCTTCTTCTTTACACAGTGTATTCAAAGTGTAATGAACTGACATTTAAGTCCTTTCTTAGTCCTTGCATGCACATCTATATACATACATATACTAAAACCGATGCATAGCGTCCTATGTGGTGCGTTGTGGCTGATTTTGGTGACAAAAATCTTATGTGACACGTTGTAGTTGATTCTAGGAAAAAAATTAATAAAATAATATGTTATCATAGTTTATAGGAAGTTATATAAGCCACAATCTATCTATCTATATATTTATATTTTAGTGAATTGACATAAATATAAATAAAAAATATTTCATAGTCATACTTACCAAAATATTAATAGATAAATATGTAGTATTTGATAAGTGCTATTTTATTTATATAGATTATTTTTTGGTAGAAAAAATTAATATGTGGATAGATATTTTAGTAAAATAACGCAATAAATCTATACTATATATTTAATAAAAAAACAATATTAAAATCTTTTTAAGAAACAGTTATCTATTAAATTACACGAGATTAAATTAATGTTAGGTTAGAAAAAAAAATTTACCTTATAAATGGGAATTTTATTTATATTTTGAGACAATCTAAATAAAAGATATTTAGATTTTTTATAATTTGTCAAACTAATTTTATTTATATTTATATTATTTTTTTTGGTGGAAAATGATTTAAATTTAGATTATTATTTATTTATTTATTGAAAACTACCTAAATTATTTATAATATTATATTAATATATTCTCCGTACACGGTACGGGACTAACACTAGTATTAAATATATATAGTTTCATGTACATACTCCCTACAAACTAGTGCTACGTACCTAACCTAGCTTTTTCTTGCAAATTTTGGCAAACTCCTACCTACTCCATGTTCAAAGCTCAAATGCATGCAAATATAAAATATTTCACATCCTGCATGCATGATGTCATACTTAATTCATATCCAAATATAAATGCATGGTGTCATGTGAATGTTTGAATGAAATATCACACCCGTTTGCACATATACACAATTACTATTTAATATTATATTAGTGCATTAATTAATGTTATTGTAAACATGCATGATTATATCCATGGTAGAAAATAATGGTAGGTTAGTATATTAATTTGCAACCATATCATTTATATCCCACTAATTAAAATTATAGTTAGCAAATTATTTCCATGATATTTACACTCACATATATGTCTTGTAATTTTTTGCAGTGCTTACTATTATGGCAAACATCACCAAAAAAGAATTCGATATCCTAGATCTCTTAGGAGACAAGTTCCTTGAGTAGAGGGTGGATGCCTTAACACACCTTAAGGCTAGAGGTCTTGAAAAGACCATTGAGGCTAACAATACCACCACTCCACAAGAAAAGGCACAAGCCATTGTGTTCATTCCCCACCATATTCATGAAAGTCTGAAATCAGAATATTTATTGGTGAAAGATCCTAAGGAACTATGGGAGAATATGAACGAAAGATATAACAATCAGAAGAATATCTTACTCCCAATGGCCTTATATGAATGGAACTCTTTAAGGGTTCAAGATTTCAAAAATATCAGGGAGTATAACTCCGTTGTGCAGCGAATCACATCGCAACTAATGCTATGTGGTCATGAGATCACAGATGGACAAAAGATGGAGAAGACATTCTCCACATTACATGCATCTAATGTGCTGTTACAGCAACAATACAGATAGAGTGGCTTTAAGAAGAACTCTGAACTAATAGATGTAATGCTAGTGGCGGAGAAAAACAATGAGCTCCTAATGAGAAACCAAAACATGAGGCACCCTGGCGCAACACCATACCCCGAAGCTAATGATGCAGATGCTATGAATGCCAACCCAAAAGGGGGTAATGACCCTAAAGGCTCACGAGGCTACAAAAATGGGAAGTATCGTGGCAACAATTGCAAACAAAGCTATGGGAGAAACCGCTTCTTCCATAAGAAAGGCAACCATGGAGAATCATTCTCCAAGGGGATGAAGCCAAAGGTCTAGAGGGGTTCAACAAAAACCCCAAACAAACCAAAGTTACGATGTTACCGGTGTGGGATGACTGGTCATTGACCCAAAGTATGTCGCACAGCAAGACACTTGTGTGAACTGTATCAGGCTTCTCTCAAGGAAAAGGGGAACGATATGGAAACAAACTTTGTTGCCACTAACGACCCACTAATTCCGGGTGACCTTAATACCAATGACTACATGGATAATGAGTTTGGTGATGGATTTGGCCAAGATGAAGGCACTAGCTTTTAAATTTCTATGCATGAAATAAATTAAGGATGACTGTAATATATGTTTCCTTGTCTTGTATCCATGTGATGTAAGATATTTGTCATGTGATGTAAGATATCTGTGTAAGTTTAATTTCCACCATGTAATATAATGTCTAACTCTGTGTTTTTCTTAATTCTTGAAGTCATGAATCCATCTGGAGTGAAGCCTGATTATAAGCATCAATGTCTAGTGGACTGGGCAACAACCCACACCATCCTAAAAAACAAGGAATAGTACTTCACTCAGTTCACAATCTTCGAAGGAAATGTCAACACGATATCAGGTGTAGCAAAGATGATCGAAGGATCTGGAAAGGCTTGCCTTTTGCTTCCGAAAGGGACAAAATTGGTAATAAAAGACGCATTATTCTCAAGCAAATCTCAAAGAAATTTATTGAGCTTTAAAGATGTGCGTCGGAATGGTTTTCATATTGAAACCATGAATGATAATGAAAGGGAATACTTGTGCCTAATAGCACATGTATCTAACAAAAGGAAAATGGTAGAAAAACTACCAACTTATTCCTCTTGGCTATATTATACCTACATTAGTCCATTTGAGGTTAATATGGTAATAAGACCAAGTCTGGATGACCATAAGATGTTTACCCTCTGGCATGACAGATTGGGCCATCCATGTACAATCATGATGAACATAATCATTGAGAATTCACTTGGTCATACATTAAAGAACAAGAGAGCTATCCAGACAAGTGATCTCAATTGTACTGCTTGCTCGTTAGACAAACTGATCACTAGGCCCTCGAAAAATAAAATAGAAGTTGAGGCTTCTGCATTCTTAGCACGAATTCAAGGGGATATATGTGGGGCAATTGCCCCACCGTGTGGACCATTTCGTTACTTCTTGGTGCTAATAGATGCATCTACACGATGGTCACATGTGAGTTTATTGTCGACAAGAAATGTCGCGTTTGCTAAACTCCTTGCTTAAATCATACGATTAAGAGCATAATTCCCAGATTATACAATAAAGAAAATCCGTATGGATAATGCGGGAGAATTCACTTCCCAAGCATTTAATGACTATTGCATGTCCATTGGGATTATTATAGTTGAGCATCCAGTAGCACATGTGATACGGGGTTAGCCGTAGGATGGCCCGATCTTCGACGATCAAACAAGAATTAACAAGAACTGAAGCAAAAGACTCAAGAACACCAATACTTGATGAAACAAGATGCAAGACTCGAAATTGATAGTAAAGACACGACCGATAAGGACTGATTCAAACTAAAATTGAACGAGATAAAGACCTCAGGCCTCCTAAGAGGGTAGGAACCAAATACCAACGACTATAAAGCACGCATCTACAACCTTACACAACCAAGCGGACAACTTGGAGGCACAAGAAGGGGACTGGTGGTTACCAGGAACACCAAGCTCTCGCGAGGTTGATGAACTCAAAGTAAACCAAGCAAGATCAAGAACCAATTTGCAATCGATGAGTAATGCTTCGAATCGATTGACTTCTCACAGATGTGTTTCACACAAAACTGATTTCTATATCAAAAGAGGCGTGAATCCTTTTACAATGAAAAGGCCAATATAACCCTAAACAAAGAGGTTTGGCCGAAATTAGTTAATAAAAATAATAAAAATATTAACTTAACGGAATTAATAAAATAACCCTAAAAGTTTCCTAAAATAGCTTAAGTAGTAAAGTTGCTAAAATAGGAAATAACATAAGGCTCTTAAGACTTAGTAATGTCGGCCCTATCAAGCCTATGGTGGCTCGGCCTCACGCACCCCTATACACATATAGGTCTTCAAGGTAGGCTCGGGGAGTTGGACCGTGCTCGAAAACAAGGTATGACTCACGAATAAGAATGAGTCCCTCTACAGCTTCTTGGCTCGGGCTCGAGTCATAGGTCCGTCTCCTAAGATGATTGGCGTGTCCGGAGGTGTAGAAGATGGTCCCGCATCAACCTCCCCTTCTTGGAAAGGATTCGACCACGAATCCAAGTCCTCATCAACGGCTAAGTATGGAATAAGTTCCGCGACGTTGAAGGTAGCACTCACGCCATATGTTCCAAGAAGCTCCAGCTTGTAGGCATTGTCACCCACTTTCTGTAGAACCTTGAAAGGTCCATCACCTCGTGGTTCAAGCTTGCTCTTCCTTTCATTGGGAAACCTCTCCTTCCTCAGGTGCACCCACACTAGATCCCCAGGCTGGAACGTCACCAATCTGCACCCCTTGTTGGCCTTGTTGGCGTTGTACTCAGCCTTCCGCATGAGCTGCTGACGCGTCCGTTCATGTAGCTCCTTGACGAACTCAACATGCTTACCTGCATCAAAAGACTCATTCTCTCTCATGGAATATGGAGTAAGATCAAAAGGGGTTAGTAGATTAACACCATATACACATTGAAATGGAGTAATTTTAGTTGAGGAATGCAATGTCCTATTGTAAGCAAACTCCACATGAGGTAAGGCTTCTTCCCAAAGCTTTCAAATTCTTACTTAAAATGGCTCTAAGGATAGTGGTTAAGGTTTTATTGGTCACCTCAGTTTGGCTATCAGTTTGGGGGTGACTAGAGGTAGAGAATAACAATCTAGTTCCCAATTTGTTCCATAAAGTACGCCAAAAATGACTTAAGAACTTAACATCCCTATCACTCACAATGGACTTAGGCACACCATGCAACCTAACTACCTCTCTAAAGAACAAGTTAGCAACATTGGTAGCATCATTAGTCTTATGGCATGCTATGAAGTGAGCCATCTTAGAAAATCTATCCACTACCACAACGATTGAATCCCTCTCCTTCTTAGTTCTAGGCAATCCTAAAATAAAGTCCATAGAGATATCTTCCCAAGGGGCTGAAGGAATCAGTAGAGGTGTATATAAACCATGGGGCATAAGCTTAGACTTGGCCTTTAAACAGTCAATACATCTCTTAAGGCAATGTTCTACATCCCTAAGCATATGTGGCCAATAAAAGTGCGACTTAAGCATATGATAGGTCTTATCTCTCCCAAAATGACCCATTAAACCTCCACTATGGGCTTCATTCACCAATAATAGCCGAAGAGAACACCTAGGTATGCACACTTGGTCTTTCCTAAACAAGTATCCATCAAAGATATAGAAGCTATTACTAGGACCCTTGTCTCGACGTAGCTTAAATAAATCCCCAAAATCAGCATCATTCTCATACAATTCCTTAATGTATACAAAGCCTAAGACTCTAGAATCCAAAGTGGTCAAAAGGACATGTCTCCTAGATAAAGCATCAGCAACCACATTGTCTTTCCCTTTCTTATACTTTATAACATAAGGAAATGTTTCTATGAATTCCATCCATCTACCATGTCTCATATCAAGTTTATCTTGGCTCTTAAAATGTTTTAAGGATTCATGATCAGTCCTAAGTATAAACTCTCTAGGCCAAAGGTAATGGGACCATGTCTTAAGGACTCTAAACAATGCATATAGTTCTTTGTCATACGTAGAGTAATTAAGACATGCACGAGGACTCCACCTTCTAGAGCCTATGCCAACTCCGCCTATGCCAACTCCGCTAGCATCACATTCAACCTCGAAAGGTCTAGTGAAATCAGGCAGAGAAAGCAATGGAGCTTGCGTCAACTTCTCCTTAAGCTGCTGAAATGCGTCCTCCTGAGCTAGACCCCACTTGAACTCGCACCTCTTCTTCGTGAGTTCCGTGAGAGGGGTTGCGATGGAGCTGAAGTCGCGCACATATCTCCGATAGAAGCTCGCCAAGCCTTGGAAACTCCTCACATGGCCGATGTTGGTAGGTGTCGGCCAGTCCTGGATTGCCTTGATCTTTGCTTCATCGACTCGCAATCCACTTGAGCTCACTACAAAACCCAGAAAAGACACTTGATTATGACATAATTCACATTTCTTAAGATTGGCATACAAGTGTTCTGATCTAAGTGTAGAAAGTACTTCCCTTAAGTGTGCTTCATGTTCATCAGGTGATTTGCTATAGATAAGAATGTCATCAAAATACACAACAACAAATTTACCTATGAAATTTCTAAGCACATGGTTCATTAATCTCATGAAAGTACTAGGAGCGTTAGTCAAGCCAAAAGGCATAACCAACAACTCATAGAGTCCAAATTTGGTTTTGAAGGCTGTTTTCCATTCATCGCCTTCCTTCATCCTATTCTGATGGTAACCGCTTTTTAAATCGATTTTAGAAAAGATAGAAGAACCATGCAACTCATCTAACATGTCATCTAAGCGGGGTATAGGATGGCGATATTTTATAGTGATGTTGTTAATGGCCCTACAGTCTACACACATTCTCCAAGAACCGTCTTTCTTAGGGACTAACAACACATGGACTCAAACTTTCCCTAATGTATCCCTTGTCCAACACTTTCTGGACTTGGGATTGAACCTCTTGGGTTTCAGTGGGATTCATTCTGTAAGCAGGCCTATTAGGCAAAGAAGCCCCTGGAATGAGATCAATTTGATGCTCAATTCCTCTAACAGGGGGTAGACCTGCTGGTATGTCCTCGGGGAATACATCCTTATACTCTTCAATAAGAGATAGGATGTGAGGAGGGAGGGTAGCTATAAGCTCCTCACTCAACATGTTCAACCCTTGCATAGGAGCATGAGGCCGGGTTGTTTCCCCATCCGCAAACTCATCTAAAAATGTACTCTTGAAAGCCAAGAACACACCCTTAGGCCGAGTAGGGGTAGACACATGCCTCGACTGAGCCTCCTTATCTAACTCACCTTTACTTACCTTTCGCTTCTCAATCTCATCGGCCACCTGGGTTGGCGTCATAGGCTTGAGAACAACATTCTTGCCCTGAAAAGTAAAGGAATATCTGTTAGTAAAGCCATCATGCAAGACTTTACGATCAAATTGCCAAGGACGTCCTAATAAAATATGACAGGCTTGCATAGGTACAATATCACATAACACATCATGTTTATAATGTTTTAGTTTGATATGCACTTTCACTTGCCTATTCACTTTCAAATTACCACAGTCATTCATCTAATGCAATCTATAAGGCCTAGGATGCTGAATAGTAGGGAGTTGTAATTTTTCAATCATTTCATGACTAGCTAAGTTACAACAACTGCCCCCATCAATGATCACATTAACCACCTTACCCTTAACTAAGCATCTAGTATGAAACAGATTCTCACGTTGATTGTCATCAAATGGTGCAGGAACAACACTTAAGACTCTTCTAACAATCAATGATTCTCCATGTTCATAATCAATGCCATCATCATCCTCATCATAAGTAAGCAGGTTAAGGTTTTGATCATTATCATGAGCATTCTCTTCATTTTCATCACAAGAATTGTCAGACACATATTCACCCAAGTGATTAATCATGAGAGTTTTCTTATTGGGACAATCATTCATAACATGACCTCTACCCTGACATTTAAGGCACACAATGTCCCTAGATCTAGTAGTAGAGGGGTTAGGATTACTCCCTTTGGGGCCAGTAGATGGCCCAGACGAATCTCGTCCTATCCAAGGCGCCTTACCCTTCCCAGACGCTGAAGGTTGGGTTCGGCCATCTCCCTTCCTTGGGGCCTGGTTCGGCCGAGATGTGTGGGCTCCATCAGGCCGCCCTTGGGGCTGCTGTGGCCGGCTTTGGCGCCATGGTTGGGGCTGCCCACTCGTCATCCTTCCGCCTTGGTTCCTGTATCTAGCTCCACGTTCAACTTTAATAGCCAAATGTAATAATTCAGTAGGAGTAGAGTAAGGAAAACAATCAATGTCCTGAGCTAAGACGGGATGCAAAATAAGAAGAAACCTAGCATTTGTATCCTCATTATGTTCAACAACATTAGCATGAGCCATGGTTTCTTGCATAATATTAAAGGTTTCCTCAACAGATTTATTACCTTGTTTAAGGTTTTCTAAGCGTTGTCTAAGCTCTCTAGCATAATGTTGAGGGACAAATCTATGTCTCATTAAAGCTTTCAATTGGTTCCAAGACATGATAGGCGCATCAAGGGCTCTTCATCTTTCCTTAATCAAATTATCCCACCAAATAAGAGCAAACCCTTGAAATTCTAAAGAAGCCAATCTTAGGTTCAGAAAAAATTGTGACAATTCCAGATTTGATCCATTTTTGTTTCCCAGTCAATATATGCTGCATCTAGATCTGTCTTGCCATCAAAGGAAGAAATCTTTACCTTGACCTTACCTATGCCGTCCTGATCAGGATCTCTAGGCTCACGGTATTGGTAACGTCCTCCTCTGTCGTTCCGCCTCGGGCGTTGCTCCCAATAGTCCTCATCATGGAAGTCATCATCACGCTGCAAATAGTAGAACTCCTCCTAGAAGCCACGACCTCTTTCTCTTCCCCACCCTTGCCCCTGCGCATTAGCAAATCCTTTCTACCATATCTCCCCCCTCGTGGAGAGTTGTTCTCTTCAAAAATAGGATTAATGAAATTAGGGTTAGGAGGAGGGTTAGGATTTCGGACTTCCCTTTCATCATTAGGCGCTTCGTCACGCCTTTTCTCACCCTGACCACCCATGGTATTAGAACCACTTGGTCTAGACTCCAATGTCGCCACCTTTGTCACCAATGTAGCCAAGGTTTCAGTGACTGCATCCATGTTGGCCATAATAGCGTTGAATTGCTCAGCAGTCACGGTGGTGCTGGAATTGGTGTCGTTGCCATTGTTGGCATTGTTCTCGTTGTTCACCTGAATGTTAGACATGGCAAATAAAGACAAACACGGAACGATGTCAAGATTAGCAAAATAAAAACAATCTCACAAGTGTTTCGCTCACACTCTTCCCTCTAATTGGTATGATAAGCTTGTTGGGGCAATCCGCTTTGGGCAAATCAACACTCAAGCAAGGACTTAACAAACAAAAGAAAGTAATCAAGAGAAACAACAAAGAAACAAGCAACAGACAAAAGTATCGAGTCGAAAGGAAGAAGTATTGACTCGATATCGACCTGGAAAGCTCAAAATCGACCAAAACCGAACTCAACGAACATTGTAACGAGGCTGTAGGGGGTCGGTACGTATGGGGACACTGGATAACGACAAGGTCGATATCGGCCGGGGCGCTCGAAATCGACCAACTGAAAATCCCACAGAAGGTAAGTTTCGACTCGAAACAGGAGGTATCGACTCGGAAAGAGGCTGTACCGACTCGGTATGTAGGGAAAAGTGCTCGACACACAAAAGAAAAAAGAAAATGAAGGAAAAGAAAAGACAACTTGGACTTTTACCTCTTTTTGATTCACACCCTTAGCACGTTGTAGTTGCAAGGTAGGGATTAAAAAAAAATTGTGCTTGGGAGGTATGTGTTTGAGAACAAGGGAATGTCGACTTAGGGCTAGAACAAATTCACCAAGATAGTCCTTTGAAGTTTCTTGCATTAGGAAGAACAATCTTTTCTCTTTTTTTTTTTGAAACTTACTTTTGCGGTACCCTTAGTTAATTTTATCCTCCTAGGTCAAAGTTTAAATTATTTTTTTTAAGAAACTCGGCACTGATTTTTTTTTTATCTAATGCAAGAAAACTTAACAAAAATAAAAAAGGACTCTTGAAAATTTAAACTATGGTGAAAGAAAAATAAAATTTATGTAGCCCTATGAAATATATATAATTGAGGTTTGGCTAAATTTGGAAAATAAATCTATCTATGCCTTTATAATCTATGATAGATATAATTGCTTAAATCTACCAACTTTAGAATTTAAATAAAGCAATTAAATTAGATAGAACAAAGATAGAAAGCAACAATCAACTAGGGTTTCTTGTGGGATAGCAAGGTGGCCAACTAGGTGTTGGGCAATCGGCGTCCACTACCAAGGCCTGAAATCGGCCACTCCTCTAGGTCACGGCTGGTCTTGTGTTTAAGGCTATGTGCAACCACAACTATCACAAACAAGAAAAGAGGTTAGTGAAATCAAATAAAAAATTCAAGAAGTAAAAACCAAGAATAAGAAAGACTCTATTTTTGTAGGTTTTGTGTTTAGGAAAACAAAAGACACAACTTTTGATGTCGGAAACCAAAGCTCTTATGCCAATTTGATACGGGGTTAGCCGTAGGATGGCCCGGTCTTCGACAATCAAACAAGAATTAACAAGAACAGAAGCAAAAGACTCAAGAACACCAATATTTGATGAAACAAGATGCAAGACTCGAAATTGATAGTAAAGACACAACCGATAAGGACTGATTCGAACTAAAATAGAACGAGATAAAGACCCCAGGCCTCCTAAGAGGGTAGGAACCAAATATCAACGACTATAAAGCCCGCCTCTACAACCTTACACAACCAAGCGGACAACTTGGAGGCACAAGGAGGGGACTTGTGATTACCAGGATCACCAAGCTCTCGCGAGGTTGATGAACTCAAAGCAAACCAAGCAAGATCAAGAACCAATTTGCAATCGATGAGCAATGCTTCGAATCGATTGACTTCTCACATATGTGTTTCACACAAAATTGATTTCTATATCAAAAGAGGCGTGAATCCTTTTACAATGTAAAGGCCGGAGAATATAACCCTAAACAAAGAGGTTTGGCCGAAATTAGTTAATAAAAATAATAAATATATTAACTTAACGGAATTAATAAAATAACCCTAAAAGTTTCCTAAAATAGCTTAAGTAGTAAATTTGGTAAAATAGGAAATAACATAAGGTTCTTAAGACTTAGTAATGTTGGCCTTATCAAGCCTATGGTGGCTTGGCCTCACGCACGCCTATACACATATAGGTCTTCAAGGTAGGCTCGGGGAGTTGGACCGTGCTCGAAAACAAGGCATGACTCATGAATAAGAATGAGTCCCTCTGCAGCTTCTTGGCTCAGGCTCGAGTCATAGGTCCGTCTCCTAAGATGATTGGCGTGTCCGGAGGTGTAGAAGATGGTCCCGCATCAACATGTACATACTCAAAATGGTCTTGCAGAATCATTAATTAAACGATTACAACTGATTGCTAGACCATTGCTGATGAAATCTAAGCTACCATCATTAGCACGGGGGCACGCAATATTACATGTTGCAGCCTTGATTTGACTCAGGCCAACTGCATATCATAAATATTCCCCGGTGCAAATTGTGTCTCCAAGGAGCCGAATTTAGCGCACCTAAAGGTGTTTGGATGTGTTGTCTATGTCCCAATTGCACCACCGCAACGGAAAAATTAAAGATGGGTTCTCAAAGGAGACTGGGAATATATGTTGGTTTTGAATTCCCCTCAATTATTAAATATCTTGAGCCAACAACAGGTGACCTATTTACAGCAAGATTTGTTATCGCTGATTGCCATTTTGATGAATATACATTCCCAACTCTAGGGAGAGAAAAGAACAAAGTTAATCCTAGTAAAGGTGAGGTCACCTGGGATGCCATGTCATTGTCATATCTTGATCCTCAAACAAAATTGTGTGAACAAGAGGTACAAAAGATAATTCATTTGCAATGAGTGGCTAATCAGGCAACTGGTGCATTTACTAATATAGCGAAAGTGACAAAGTCACCTATACCTGCTGTAAATGCCCCTGCAAGAATTGAAGTACCTATGGAACTACCAAATAAGTCAATCGCTAATGAATCTGTTGTACGTAAAAGGCGAGGTAGACCTGATACGGGGTTAGCCGTAGGTTGGTCCGATCTTCGACAACAAGCAAGAAACTCAAAGAACTGAACAAGACTCAAACGACGCAGCAAGAAAGCTTCAAGAATCGATCAAGAAATCTGCAAGATCAATCAAGAAGTTAAAGAACGGAAGCAAGAACGAATAAAGACTCAACAAGATCAGCAAGATTCGACCAAGAAGTAATCAAGATCGATCAAGATTCTCAAGAACGCAGCAAGACTTGAAATTAAAGAACAAGAATGGAAAGACACGACCTGATATGGACTGAGTCGATCTGTATAGAACAAGATAGAGACCCCAGGCTTCCGTAGAAGGTAGGAACCAATACCAATGACTACACAACCCGCCTCTACAACCCTACACAATCAAGCGGACAACTTGAAGGCACAAGGAGGGGGCTTGTGGATACTAGGATCACCAAGTCTTACGAAGTTGATGAACACAAAGCAAACCAAGCTAGATCAATACCAATAGTTTCAATTGAAGAGCACAGCTCTATTCAATCGACAAACACTCATTGTGTTTCACACAAAAAGAGAGAATTCTAATTCATTATAATCTGAATTGTTCTACATGAGGGTGATCGACTTATATAGCCATCACATAGGCCTGTTGGGCCGAAAATAATAAAAGAACTAAATAAACTAATAACTTATGGAATTAATAAAAATAACATCTAAAGTTTCCTAAAATAACTTAAGTAAGAAAGTTGCTAAAATAGGAAATACTATAATGTTCAAGACTTGACAAAATCCCGTCAAAACCAGCAGCAGCTCAAAGAATGTGGATTTCGGCCAACATATAGGACGAATCTGGAAAAACCTTCAACAGCAAAATTGTAGATCTCTTCGTCCTCGTTCCAACAAGGTATGGCACGCCTCAATCCGATCAATATTGAATCCGTACGACCCATTTTACAGAGACGTTGGAAAGCTGTCAAGTTGCTGGACGAATGTAAAAAACGTCACTTGCACCTTTGGATCTTCTCCCAAGGTGGAGCCTTCTTCTTCCTCTTGATAAGGACATTATCCGAAGGTGTCTTGGATGGTCCCGCATCAAGACCACTTGGTTCAAAGGATTTGAAACCAAGACATTCGAGGAGCCAAAAGGGCATGATTGGTAATCCCATAATAGTCCATCCAAATAACGAGGGCAAAGAGGTCAATAAGGAGGATATCTTGAAAGACAAAGCAAATTCCTTGGAAGAAGAGAATCTTGTTGAACAAGATGAAAAAGAGAGTCTTCTCGAAGAAGACAGAACAATTGACAATTATGAAATTTCCATAAACTATGTATCCACAGGAACACAGTGGAACAGGAAAGATGTCGTTGTCGATGAAATCTTTGCCTATTCAGAAGCAATTGAAATGATGGTTGAAGACGACGATACTGAACCAAAAACAGTTGAAGAGTGTCTTCGTAGGAAAGATTGGCCTAAATGGCGAGAAGCAATTCAGGCTGAATTAAAATGACTTGAGAAGCGTGAAGTTTTCAGTCCTGTAACTCAGACACCGAAAGGGGTAAGGCTAGTGGGCTATAAGTGGGTCTTTGTGAGGAAAAGAAATGAGAAAAATGAGGTAGCAAGATAGAAGGCAAGGCTTGTCGCACAAGGTTTTTCACAACTGCCAGGAATTGATTACGAAGATACGTATTCACCGGTAGTTAATGCAACTACCTTAAGATTTCTTATTAGCCTGGCAGTGGCTGAGAAGCTACAGATGCGATTAATGGATATCGTGACTGCATATCTGTATGGGTCACTTGACACCGACATCTATATTAAAGTCCCTGAAGGACTAAAAATGCCTAAATCTTGCAAATCAAAGCCTCGAGAAATGTTCTCCATCAAATTGAGGAGATCATTATATGGATTGAAACAATCTTGGCGAATGTGGTACAATTGTCTTAGCGAGTAACTTTTGAAGGAAGGGTACAAGAACGAATCGAGATGTCCATGCATCTTTATCAAAAGATACAAATCGGGGTTTTCCATCATTGCAGTATATGTTGATGATCTAAACATTGTTGGAACCCCGAATGAGATTGCAATTACAGTTAGGTATTTGATGAAGGAATTTAAAATGAAGGATCTTGGGAAAACCAAGTTCTGTCTCGGTCTGCAAATTGAACACGTAAAAGATGGAATCTTTTGTCCATCAATCAAATTATACCGAGAAAATTCTGAAAATATTTCACATGGACAAAGCTCACCCATTGAACTCACCTATGGTCGTTCGCTCCCTTAATATACACGATGACCCATTCAGACCTCGAGAAGATGACGAAAAAATACTTGGCCCAGAAACACCATATCTAAGTGCTATTGGTGTCGTGATGTACCTAGCCAACAATACAAGGCCTGACATTGCCTTCGCTGTAAATTTACTATCGAGATACAGCTCAGCTCCTACAAGGAGGCATTGGAAGGCAATCAAACACTTGTTCCGTTACCTTAGAGGCACACATGATCTTGGCTTGTGTTATCAAAACTGTCCAAATGCAATTCTTGTTGGTTATGCAGATGCAGGATACCTATCAGACCCACACAAAGCCAAATCCCAAAATGGATATGTCTTCACCTTTGGAGAGACGGCCATATCATGGAGGTCCACAAAGCAGACTTTGACCGTGACATCGTCAAACCATGCCGAATTGATAGCATTATACAAAGCCGGTAGAGAATCTGTATGGCACAGAAAGGTGATAAAGTACATACAGAGAGAGTCTAGAATCAAGACAATCAAAGGCAAACTAATTGTGATATACGAAGACAACTCGGCTTGTGTCACGCAAGTGAAAGAAGGCTATATCAAAAGAGATCGGACCAAGCACATATCGCCAAAATTCTTCTCTACTCACGAACTTGAGAAGAAAGGGAAAATTGAAGTCCAACAAATCCGATCAGATGAGAACATCGCTAATTTGTTCACAAAGTCCTTGCCAACAACAAGGTTCGAACAATTAGTGCGCAAGATCGGAATGTGTCGTCTTCAAGAAGCTCATTAAGCATGTCAAACTCAGGGGGAGAATCATACGCGCTGCACTCTTTTTTCCTTAGATCAGATTTTTATCCCACTGGGTTTTTCCTGACAAGGTTTTTAATGAGGTAGCATTACCAAATGCGTATAACAGTAGCAAATTTGTATCTGACCCCTAAGAGTCACGACAGAAGGTGATTATTCAAGGGGAAGTGTTGTGTACGGTTTAACCAAGGTGAATGAACCACCTTCTGAATTCCTTCCCGGATTTTATGCTCAAACACATACACAATGTATGCACGCATCCTCCCCTATAAATAGGATATGCACTCAATGTAGTTAAAATTAGATTGAATAGATCAAAGCTATCAAAAATTTCTCATTTATCTCAAATTCCACAAAATATATATCACGATTCACCAATGACCTTTTTTTCATTTTTAGTTATTTACTAGTGTAATACCCGTGCCTTGAAGGCACGGGAGCTTGATCCATTTTAATTTGAACATCATTTTATATATCTATATAATACTATATTGATATATATATATATATATATACATGTTTACAACAAAAATATGTATAAAATATTTTTTTATAATTTATAAATTAGTTGGAAAAAGATACGATACAAATTTTGAAAATGATTTAATAAGGTAAAGTAGTAATAATACTCAAACACACCATCTAATATAATTTGAAATAAATATATAATTAGCATAATTAGCATAGATCTAAAAAAGTAAAATATAAGCTCCCGTACAAATATTAAAAAATCATAAGCACATGATTGTGTGAATAATTTTGAAGTTAAATATGTAGATGTACATAACTTATTGATTATTTTCATGAGAAAGATGGTTAGAAAGATAGAGAAATTAATAGTGAAAATAAAGGTAAGATGGTAAAAAAAAGATCCTTAAAGGTAGAAAAGTGATCTAAGAAGCCTCATCCAAGATGTAAAATAAGTATTAGTAATGCTTGTGAGTCTTAAAATATTATTTATTTTTCGATAGTCATTTAAGATGTCCAAAATAATTAAATTATAAAATAACACTTATTTGGCTCTAATTGATTTTTATAATTAATTTTTGAAATCGAATATTTACAAATTGATTATTACATGTTCGTTGTATGTAGACATTGTGGGGAATATTGCAATCGGTTAAAAATGATAAATCAACAATTTCAATATCCAAGAATAAAATCAGCCAAGAATTGACGAATGTTCAATGTACGTAGACGATTAAAATATATCACAAATTGACATACAACATATCAAATTAAATAATATTTTAGTATAAAAATAGGAAACAAATATGTTTAAAATAGGAAACAGATATTTTAAAATTTCAGCAATAATATTGACCAATAATAAAATACCATTTGAATAAAAAATTCAAGTTTAATTGTGAGCGTGACACATCAGCAATATAACCGAAAAGAGATTGCACTCGGGAAAAAAATGGAAACATGTCTTAATATTTTCGACAATATAACCGAAAATAAAAAAAAGGGAATGGATTCAAATCATATTTAAAATAGGAAACAAATATTTTAAAGTTTCCATAATAATATTGACCAATAAGAAAATCTCATTTGAATAAAAAATTCAACTTTAATTGTGGGTGTGACACGTCAGCAAAATGCTAGCAGAATTAGTAATATTAATAGATAGATAGATAGATAATTATGTAGATGTACATAACTTATTGATTATTTTCATGAGAAAGATGGTTAGAAAGATAGAGAAATTAATAGTGAAAATAAAGGTAAAATGGTAAAAAAAAAGATCCTTAAAGGTAGAAAAGTGATCTAAGAAGCCTCATCCAAGATGTAAAATAAGCATTAGTAATGCTTGTGAGTGTTAAAATATTATTTATTTTTCGATAGTCATTTAAGATGTCTAAAATAATTAAATTATAAAATAACACTTATTTGACTCTAATTGATTTTTATAATTAATTTTTGAAATCGAATATTAACAAATTGATTATTACATGTTCGTTGTATGTAGACATTGTGGGGAATATTGCAATCGGTTAAAAATGATAAATCAACAATTTCAATATCCAAGAATAAAATCAGCCAAGAATTGACGAATGTTCAATGTACGTAGACGATTAAAATAGATCACAAATTAACATACAACATATCAAATTAAATAATATTTTAGTATAAAATAGGAAACAAATGTGTTTAAAACAGGAAACAGATATTTTAAAATTTCAGCAATAATATTGACCAATAATAAAATACCATTTGAATAAAAAATTCAAGTTTAA
Organism: Persicaria maculosa; assembly: GCA_963922045.1. Taxonomy (NCBI): domain Eukaryota; kingdom Viridiplantae; phylum Streptophyta; class Magnoliopsida; order Caryophyllales; family Polygonaceae; genus Persicaria; species Persicaria maculosa. Next base: position 18,160,050 of record OY998251.1, on the reverse strand, counting down.
TTGTGAGCGTGACACATCAGCAATATAACCGAAAAGAGATTGCACTCGGGAAAAAAATGGAAACATGTCTTAATATTTTCGACAATATAACCGAAAATAAAAAAAAGGGAATGGATTCAAATCATATTTAAAATAGGAAACAAATATTTTAAAGTTTCCATAATAATATTGACCAATAAGAAAATCTCATTTGAATAAAAAATTCAACTTCAATTGTGTGCGTGACACGTCAGCAAAATGCCAGCAGAATTAGTAATATTAATAGATAGATAGATAGATATATTGCAATCGGAAAAAAAAATGGAAACATGTCTCAATATTTATGGCAATATAACCGAAAAAAAAAGGAATGGATTCAAATCCTATTTAAAATAGGAAACAAATATTTTAAAGTTTCCATAATAATATTGACCAATAAGAAAATCTCATTTGAATAAAAAATTCAACTTTAATTGTGGGCTTGACACGTTAGAAAAATGCTAGCAGAATTAGTAATATTAATAGATAGATAGATAGATATATTGCAATCGGGAAAAAAAATTGAAACATGTCTCAATATTTACGACAATATAACCAAAAAAAAAAGGAATGGATTCAAATCATATTTAAAATAGGAAACAAATATTTTAAAGTTTCCATAATAATATTGACCAATAAGAAAATCTCATTTGAATAAAAAATTCAACTTTAATTGTGGGCGTGACACGTCAGCAAAATGCTAGCAGAATTAGTAATATTAATAGATAGATAGATATATTGCAATCGGAAAAAAATGGAAACATGTCTCAATATTTACGTCAATATAACCGAAAATAAAAAAAAAGGAATAGATTCAAATCATATTTAAAATAGGAAACAAATATTTTAAAGTTTCCATAATAATATTGACCAATAAGAAAATCTCATTTGAATAAAAAATTCAACTTTAATTGTGGGTTTGACACGTCAACAAAATGCTAGCAGAATTAGTAATATTAATAGATTCTAAAATGTCCTCTTTCTCTAATGCTCGCTACAAAGAATTTCACAAAATCTTCACATGGATCCCATCCTTTTGGAAGTAGTCCCCAAATATACAGTGTTCGGAGTTGGACAAGCTGAATGCTTGAGCAAATATAGGAACTTCAACATGGTCACACAGAAACCCCTCACCAATGGATTGAACTCCACTTATTTGCTCAACTAGAATGACCAGACTACAAAAATCGATGATTCTTGCCAAATAAAATTTGTCAAACAGAAGCAAATGGAATTGAACTTAGCCTTGAATAGAACTTTTTGTTTCAATATACAATCACTTTCCAGGGGCACTTTCATAGCTTTAGTCCAAATAAAAAAATGGGAAATTGCAACAGAGAGGAGTTCAATACAATGTGTGTGGTTTCACTATAGTGTTACACAGATTACAGAGGTTTCCATCTGAGGAAAATCTCATAGCAAAAATGGTTCTCGACAATCACTTACGCATATAGTACAGGAATGTGCCTAAGTAAGATTTTTGCCCAATTACGTGACATTGGGTATGCTTCCATAACATTGACTCATTGAGCATCCGAAGCAACTTAACATCCAAGAGCAACCCTTCGCAAAAGCTAGCGTATAAATCTAGAGGATGAAAAATGATGATCAGAATGTGTGCAACTGTGGCGATTCAAATGCAAAGATCAATGTAGAGGATACAAAATGACAAAACACAAATACAAGGTTATATGTTAAGTTCAAGGGTTCTGACTTCAGCGAGCACCAAGTCATAGACTCTTGTTAGCTTCAAAAATAAATCTATTATTGTCAACACAAAACAGTAATGCTTAACATAATATTTTGTTTCTTATCAGCTATGTTTCTCCATCATGTTTTCCTCAATCTTTGACATAACCTACCACTGATAAATCGGGATTAAAACTACCAAATACCTAATGCTTGCAGAGGATAAGATATGCAAGTCAAACACTAATGCAATCCTACCTATAAATAATGGAATTGAGAGGAGTGACCCCAAACCTAGCACTGTTTCTCCCTTTCTTCTCTTATCACTCATCTGAAACTAAATCCTTCACAAGGTAGAAAAAACTCAGGCTGTTTCACTTTTCAGTATGTAAGTGTTAGTTTAGAATAAATTTTACAAAAAGCCTCATAAGTTGATGAAAAACATACCTCAAACTCTGATGTCAAACGCTATCATCTTGATCATCCATCTTGTCAAGGATAACATATTTGGTGGCAGATGTCACTGATTGTTCTGGATCTTCTTTGGTCCCATGACCATCCTGAAGTTTAAGGTACCTGAGGAAACAAAATAAATGCAAACTTAGACCATGATACCCGTGTTACAAAAAGCCGGATCATTTATTACTTTCTCTTATCACTTCAATAGTTTATACGTAGTACTTTATAATCTGCTATTTATTATAAATTATTCCGTTAAGTAATCAGTAGCAATGCAGCATTTAACATTAGAGGCCACGAATGCAAGCTCATGCTAGCAGTGCATCATGTGGCCAGGGTAGTGAGGGTGCAAATTTAGTGTTGCCTGGATTTATTTTAAAGTAACACAGAAAAGCTCTGGCCAGCTCGTGACTTAATCAGGACAGAGTTTGGCAGCACCCCAACTCAGAAATATTCTAGCCTTGGAATAATTTTCTCAGACAAGACAATGAAAGGGAATAGCATGTCAAAACTCAGTACAAATATAGACACAAAAAGAAATTTAGTCGGAAGTTAGAAGAATGACACTTACTTGTACCAGTTAAATAAGCTGACACCCAACAGAATTACCAAAAGACCCATCCCTTTCAACCAAGTAAATTCATCATGGAAGTAAAACACTGCAACCTGAAATTCAAATCAACAGGAGAGTGAGCAGATATAAAATATGTCACTAATTAATAAAGGTTACTTTTTAGAGATGAGAAACACAGTTCAGTGATTGTGAAATAATAGCTACATCGAGCCAACTTCACAAGTCATAGGATGAAAGTGATAGGATACCCATCACACTAGCAAGTACAATAATCAAGAGAACTGATGACCAAAGAGCCACAGTAAATTTGAATAAAACAAAAAAGTGATATTAGTCATCTATTCAAATTTAGAAAATTCATAACAAAGTCTTGCAACTTCAGAAAAATGAACTTTGTGGGACAGGACCATGCTTCAGATTAAATCAGAAATCACACATCATCCTTCCGCTGAATAAGGTCAATAGGTGATGAATAGGTAAATAGGCAACAGGTAAGCCAATTCATAAAGCAAACTAAGTACCAGAGCTGCCAAACCTCAACACCAATCAACAAAACCTCCTAGTAACTATACTATTTCAATAAAATTGACAACGTTCAACTCATTTTTGTTTACAAAAAAGACACATAGCAAGCAAACTGGAAGCACAACAAATCAGCTGGGAAACAGAAAGGGAGATATGAAGTACAAAAAAGTAATCAGCAAATGATAAGGTAGATAATTTAATAAAAAAAAGCAAAAGAATATGCAAAGCAGCTAATACCAGTATTGTTAAAGCCTCCTTGACAACACCTGCTATTGTAACTGTAACTGCACTAGTTACAGAGATAAGAATGAACTCGACCAATACCTGAAATTGCAAAAAGGAATGATATGATAAAGCCCTTTCGATGCCGTAAATATTGGAAGACAGCTGAACAGAACATCAAAAAAAAAGTTCATGAGATAATAAACCCACCATAAAAAAGGCCAGGGTGCCACCAAAAAGCATCAGCAAGCAACTTCGAAGGACATGCTGTGAGCTGTTAAAGTATATATTTTTTGCAAATTCATACCATGGATCCATCACCAGAGAAAGTAAACCAGTAGATAATGCCATGATTGGGGTCACGGAGCTCATGAAAACAAGTGGATTCTTCAAACCTGTAAAAAGGGACAGATTACACTTGAAGTATCTCCATGGAACTGAGATAAATCAAAATGGACTTTAAAAGATGACAAAATGCAAGAATTAGCCAGGGGGAAAACAATTGAGTTCAGTAGTACAAGAAAAGCCATCAAGGGCACCAAACAGAAAGCAAAACTTCAGTAACCTAAGATTAACTAAAAACTTCATAATGTTTAGCTCAATTATCTTGTGTTTTTTAAGATCCTTTTAAAGAGTGCACAAACAGAGCAAGAAAAATTATATCAAGCTGCAGCTACTGCAAATCAAAGAGCAAAATATAGTGCTTACCATATGCTTCCCTCTTCAGAAACAATCCCAGTATCAGCAAACACCGTCATGATGGGGAACATGCATACACAGACAGAATATTATGTCAGAATACACAGATGACAGTTCACAGAACACAAATAAAACGACGTGTCCTTTCAAAAAATTGATACAGATTCCCATTGCTCCTTCAACATGCTCATATGCTAAATAAATATGACACATGAAGAGAATGCAACGACAGTGACAGTCACTCCTTACCAAAATTACAAAACAAGAATAATTTGTGCAATAATGCTTTGTCCACCAGACATTATTCCACTTGAGCAATGGACTATTAACATGAATTATGTAAGAGAGCACTAGTGTAGCTAGCAGCCATGGATAGTCATACCTGGAGAAGAATCTGAGTCATACACCATCTGAATCCCGACATAACAGCAGCAAGCATAACAAAGATGAAACCCCAAACTTCAAATTCAGTCTCCCTTGCAACTATAGGTGAGAGATACAAGGAAAATCATGGAATGAGAGACATTACCACAAAATCAACAGCAGGCAAAGCAAGTCATCATTTGAAGAAAAGAAGGAATTTTCACATTGTGTCCTTAAAGACCCGAGAAATCCAGATTGTTAGTAATTGATCTCCTAAAATTACATACCATGTCTTATTTTCTCAATGTCCCATCAAATAATTGTTATTCCAATTATACCCTCAAGAAAAAAATTGATAAAATTTGGGAAGAGAGAAAACACCCTACGCACTATAAAGGGGTTTTTTCAAAGAGAGTCGAATCTTGTAGCTGGATGAGGGGCAGTGGCAGGAACCCCGATCCGATGAGGGAGGGTTTACAGTTGATTTTCCAAGAGGGGAAGAATCACTGGAACTACTGCTTGGAGAAGAGTGACAAGAAGAAAAATAGAGAGGGGAGAGGAAAGGGGTGAAGCAAGGGGTGAAGGGCATTATGGTATTTTACAAACATAAATTAAAGAAGTATGATAGATAAGGGTAAAGTAAGGAATTTCAGGGGGAAAAGTAATTACAAAAATTATAAAGTACACAAGAACATATAGAATCTTTTGAAATACATACAAAGCCCTAGAGTCCTAGACAAACAAACGTGGAGTAAGGGTAATAGAGACATATGCAAGCTATATTTAGATAGATTATATATGTAAATAGAACATAAAAATTGAAGTATACCTGTCAATAAAACTCCAAATGAGATGACCAGGATGATTCCAAAAAGTTTAAAACTTGGGGATTCCAGCCTTCAGAAACAAAATAAAGAAGTAACTTAATAAAGTAAAAGAAACCCCACTCTTTCTATGAGTCACACGTAGTGATACACAACACCAAAAGGTAATCTTTATAAGTAATGGGCAATTAATATTTTTGAAATCAAGCAGAGAAGATCACAGAAAAAAGCGTCATAGCGGATACCATCTCTATCCACAACAACAACAACAACCCAGTTTATCCCGCATTGAAGCGGGGTCTGGGGGGTCAGGATGTACGCACTCTTTCCCCGAACAAGTCGAGAGAGTGTTTCCGATAGACCCAGAATAATAGGACAATGGGACATTAGAACCACAAAATAGCACCACATAATAGTAGGTAAAAGGACCGTAAAGAAGCTAACTTCCTTATAATTCAAGGATCTTTTGAAATACATACAAAGCATACTAACTTCCTTATAATTCAAGGAAATGGAGGAGTTACCTGAACGCAAATGCAAACAGGATAAGAAATATTGGAGCAGCGGATTTACACTGCAAAACAGGAAAAAAGTAGTAATGGTGACAGGGATTAGCAAGTGGCAAAAGCATATTCGTTTTCACAGGGATGAAAAGGCATAGATATGCTATCGGACTCCAATAAGCAAAGAAAACCAACCATAGTGGCAAATGTGACAGAGATGAAAACAAGTGACGCATTGCTCAGGTTTACATCCAGTGCTGTTGCGAAAGCAGTTGGTACAACTGTTAAAGGCAAATTCCATCTGTAGCATTAGTTTTCAGAGAAGTTAATAAACAGAAATTAACAAATTCCAGAAGCAAAAAATGGTGTAACTAACCAAAATAGAGTAACAAAGCCGAAAAGAAAATTTTTGAACTAAGAAACATAAAATACTAGTCTTGTGATCAAATTATGATAACAATCACCTTACATGCCAACATCAAACACTCAATGAAGATGAATCATATTGTCAAAATTAGTAATGCACGCCAAGGGATTATAGAAATTCATAAAAGGCACAGCAGAAGATGCTTTTGTTTTGCAACAATGTAAATCCACCCCATCTCAGCCTTTTTTCTCCTATCAAGGGTCACTTAGGATATAAATAATCAGAAAACCAAAGGAATCTCAAATGTCACTAGTTACGCCTCACATTTCCTACCAAGAGAATGAAGTTTATAAATAATGAAAGAAAGATGTACACTATTTGATCAAGACATCTCCAGATTCTCTACTTCTATAATAACTCAAGAATTGATTAAAAAAGTTGCACAGCCATTCATTCTACACTCAAAAGAATAGCCAGATGTAAGAATTTTTATAGCTAAAAGTTAAAAACAAAATGGGTAACCTAATTATTAAACATCAAACAAGATATGTTAGTATTACCTCTAGAAAAGTAATCTTTCCATGACATGGTTACACCTGTTTGAAATCTATCAGACCAATACCATACAATAGCCCTTGATAAAACAGCTTGCATGGCAAAGTGAAAGGTGTTCATCAACAATGGAGCTGGAAACTTCCCTAGATGATCCCCTAACAATGCTTTATTGTACCTAATCATCAAGAACATAATTGAATCAAAGTAAAATGTCCCGTGTTCAAAGGAAGTTATAGATAAACGAACTAAAATACATATATGAAGCAGATTGTGCAAACCCAGAAAAGCACATTTATGCTGCATAAACAAATACAACGTGATTACTAAGAGGAATGGTATTCTCAAAATCCTAAAATCGAGGATATATTTCTTCATCTGTTTTCTCGAACTAGCATTATTTTAACGGATGAATGTAAGTCCATATAATTCCGTTTATGCAAAGAGCTTCAACTCTTCACCTTCAGATGTTGGCAAAAGTTCTTAATGCTGGACCAGAGTGTGAATTTTGCTAAGAGAAACTACATGCTAGGTGCCATGAGTCGTGAGATACAATGAAGCCACTAAGGCAAAATCAATTAACTTCAAATTCTTCCACCATTTTTTCAAAGCTTCAGAAGAGACACTTACATGGTCAAAAATAAGCTGAAAGTGTACCAAAGCAATATGCAAAACAACGTTTTGAGCACATTTGCAGCGGACACAACTTTCTCCGAGTTTGGCATATCCACTTCATACTTCGTATCCAAATGAACAGCACTTGCAATACCACCACCGCCACCGTCACTCAAATCGGTGTAATTTCCCTCGTTTCTAGAACCATTCTCAACACTGAACGGCGCATACTTCCGATCAGACCGAATCCCAATCTCACCGCCAACCACCAACTCACTTCCCTCCATACCAAAGCTACTAACACTACTTGCACCACCACTACCAAGAAATCGGTCTTGACTGAGAAGCGGCAACTCGAAATCGCTATCTTCTTCTCCTTCACCGCCTTCTCGCTCCTTTTCTAGATCCAAAATCGAACTCGAATTCTCAAGCGACTCGCGGTCGATTTGCAGCTTACTCAAATCGCACCAGCCGGAAAACGAGGGTTCGCGGCGAAGAGACGGCGCACCTTGGCGCTTCCCACTCTTGTCGGCGCTGGCTGCGGCGGCGATCGGCGCGGAATTTTCCTCGGGTTTTAACGATCCGGAGTCGCTAAGGAACATCTCCTTCGCTGCCCGTAGAGTTCAAGCCCATACCAGGGCGAATCAGAACCCGGCGATCGCCATTGGCGAATGGCGATCAAACCACAGGGCTGCGAGGATCGGGGAATACGAGAGGCTTCAGGAATGGAGATCGGGAGAGTTTGCAGGAATTGAGGAATCGTAGTTCGCAAGAGAGAGAGAGGGGGAGGGGAAGGAGGAGATCGGATCTGGGGAGGGCTTAAGGTCTATCGCTTTTTCGTCGGTAGGTGGCGTTACAGTTCTCATGGTTGGTTTGCTTTTTAATGGTGGGTGCTGTACTCAAATCTTGACACTTCCTACTTGAGAGCTACGTGGTGACCAAAAAAAAGTGTTTGTGTTGTGATTTAAACTTGTTGTTAGCGTAATAGCTAGAACAATGTGTGGCATGAGCATTTTAACATTAAGTTAACTTTAGGATCTTACAAGGTGATGAAATTGTATGCATGTACAGGTTATAATGTTTTGGATGCATATTAGGTTGCAAGTATCCTTAGACATTCATATGTCTAAGTTTGGATCACTTGACCTAAACTTACAACCACATTATATCATATGTTACATGTGCACAATTTCATTATTAAGGCTCAAAACCGAGCTTAGTCTTATTTGGGCCTATTTGTTGGGTCATCTTGGACTTGTGGTAGCCCATCAGGTTTGGTACCTTTGGAGTGAGAGTGAGCTCACTTAACCCTAATCTGTAGGGGTATATAAGCTTCTCTCCGGATATTGTAGCTTGTGAGCCTCATTTGACAAAACTCTAGATACATTGAAAAAGAGAGAGCGTCTGGCGGCGAAAGCTCTGATGTGAGCTCAACCTTGAAGACGGTGGTCCGGCGAGCGTCCCTAGTGGTTGAGTGGCTCGATCTCCGTGAGAATCTTCTCTGAAGATTCTCGGTTGCCTTTTAGGGGGGCTTCTCTTCTTACTCTCTCCTTACTGTTGTCTCTTAGCTTGGTTTTGAGGTTCCTGGGTTACTTGTTTCTGTGCTCTGCCACCATTGCTTGGCTTGTAACTTTCCTTGCAACTTAGTGAACTCTGAGATCGGATCTCCCCTCTTGAGATCCCGCAGAGTAGGGTTTACCCGAACTGCGTCAACAAATCGTGTGTGCTTTTTTTGTTTTTCGTTATTTACTTGTGTGTTATGGCGAATCTCGAACATCAAATTGGTATCAGAGCTTGAGTTGGCGAGATATGAGATTTGGGGCCCTCGATCTAGGATTTTGGATCTAGAAATCGCTTTGAATTCCTCTTGTTGTTTCGCTTCCGCTTGTTCCTGTGCCTTTGTTTACTATAAAAAAAATGTTTGTTTTTGGGTTCCCAGAGTTATGAGATCTCCCTTCAATCCATTTTCGTTTAGTTTTCTTAGCTACTTGTGTGTGCTAAGGCTTTGTGTTAGTTTTTTGAGCTTATCTTTCTTCTACTTGAGAGATCTGACCTGTGTTTCTCTACAGGTACAAAGATGACGGATAATGCCATGAGAATCAAGCCGTTCGATGGAACGACTGATTTCTCCATTTGGAAACTGAAGCTCAAAGCTATCCTCATCAAAGAAAAGTGATGGAAAGCTGTGCTGGGGCCTGGGGGAGTACCCAGTTGGAGCTACTGAAGAAAACAAAAGGGATCTGGATGAGGCTGCTCACTCTGAGATCTTTATTCGGCTTTTTGACGACGTAGCTCGTCAGGTTGTGAGTATCACTAACCCTAAGCAACTTTGGGATACTTTAGAAACTCTTTACCTGACAAAATCCTTGCCTAGCCGAATTGTTATCTTGTGTCTCCTCTTCAATTTCAAAATGGACACAAATCGGTCATTTCAATCTAACTTGGATAAATTCTTGAGAATGACCCAAGATTTAGAAAGATGTGATAAAAATGATGCTATAAAAGATGAGTATTTGGCTATCTTGTTGTTAAACTCTTTGTCTCCTCAGTTTTATGTGTTAAAAGATGTTATTCAGTACAGCCAAGAGTCTATAACTAAAGATAAAATTCTTGAGTCTATTGTGCAAAAGAATGAGAGTTTGAAGATGTTTAAGAACAAGGCTGATAAAGGTAACAGTAACAACACTAAAACTGAGGCTAAAATTGAGGTGTTGATGGTAAAAGGCAATAAAAAGAAGAACAAGGATAAGAACAAGGATAGGAAACCTGAGAATGAGGATAAATCTGTTGGTTCATCTAATTCTGATAAGAAAAATAGGAAGTGTTACTACTGTGGGATTTATGGTCACTATATAAAGGAGTGTCATAAGAAACAAAGGGATGAGATTGATAAGAGTCAAAATCAATCTGCTGATGTGCTTGAGTCTCATTATTCTTGTGAATTGCTTGTTGCTGATAGTTACCATTTTTCTGATGATTCCTGGATCCTTGATTCAAGTTGTACTGTGCACTCTACACCTAACAAAAGTGATTTCACTTCTCTGCAGGTGTATGAAGAGGGTGAGGTCAAATTAGGTGACCATACCTCCTTAGAAATCAAGGGAATTGGTAATGTGCCTATATGCATGTATGATGGTAAGACAAGGCTTCTCCAAACTGTTGTGTGGGTACCACAACTGAGGAGAAGGCTTCTTTCTAAGTTTGTGCTTGATTATTTAGGTTGCATTTTTCATGTTAAAGATGGTGTTATTAGGGATGTCATCAAGAATGGTACCATCATTATTATGAGCATAAAAAAGGGAGGACTATACTTTGTAATGTCCTCACCTGAAATGAATGTTACTAGTAATAAATTAATAATGGATTCATGAGCTTAGATCAAACCAAATTACTGCATTCTAGGCTAGGTCATATAGGAAATAGTGGCACAATGACCCAGGATAAACCCGACGATGCTGGGCTATCCTATGACCCTAGCAAAAGACTCTAGGACTTACAGATAACGACCGTTCTCTTTTTAAACACATAAAGAATAGGGATGCTCATTCATAAGTGCAAGTTCTAAGCATGATACTACATGGCATGCTTTTATGCATATGCAACACCTACACACTATATGGCACATAAAGAATAGGGATGCTCATTCATAAGTGCAAGTTCTAAGCATGATACATGGCATATTTTTATGCATATGCAACACCTACACACTATATGGCACATTAGGCAGGAGATCCAGGTTGCTGAGTAAGTCCTGTAGGATACTTACCTAGAGGCACGCAGAATCCAAGCAATCAACACCAATAGCAAGCCATGTCCAAAAAATCACAAATCCCCTAACAGATATACAAATATGCATAAGTCTTTCTAAATCACACAAGGCGCCCCTAACTATCATACATACTTTCACATATCCCATTTCAAATCATTCCGTCTTATCTCATCATAAATCATTTCATGCTCATATCATATCATCTCATCTCAACATATAATATCTCATCCATCATCTCATCTTGCATCATCATGTAACACTTCATGTCTTATTCACATAATTCTCAAGTAGGATTCAACAATAAATTCCCCAAGTTAAATCAAGTAAATAAATTTCCAAAGTTTTCCCAAACTCTAAATCTCAAGTTAAGTCAACTCAGAAAACCAACAATTCTTGTTAAAGTCGTACTTAGCCAAAATCCGAGCTTAAACATTTAAACCTTAAAACCAATCTCTCAAAATCATATTATAGAAATAATTCCGGCATTTTGATTTTCCAAACAGAATCCTTAAAAGACATTTCTGAAAATTTGAAAACTTCTTTTTTAAATAATTTCCCAAACATTACTTAACTAAATAAAATATCAAATTAAATCCTCTTTACAAATCATAATTATAAGATCAAGCCAATAATTCATTTTAAAATTCCTAAGTCACATATTTAAATATCACACAATACTCATTCAAATAATATCACTTTCCAAAATAATTTCCTATTATAGAATAATTTCAGAAATATTTGTCATACACATGATTTTATAGAATAGTGATGCTAATAATAATAATAGCTAACAAATATCTACTAATCATATTTATGTATATCGAAATAACACAACAACAACTTAACAATTAATATAACAACAATCACAACAACACCCTCGGCCCAAAAACCCAACCCAGAATCTAGCCCACCCAAATCCAACATAAAGAATAAAAAAGGCCCGACCCGAGCCCACAGAAACCGAAAAGAAAAGAAACCCAGATCTAACACAATGCCAGCCCAAACCTAAAGCCCACAACCCTGAATGAAAGAAAGGTGACCCGGAAGAGAGAATCTGAACCCGAACCCACAACGTGGGGAAATTAGGCCCAAAGTGAATCTTAGACACCTTCCCCAGAAAACAAACAGAGGCTCTGAACGACAACGGGAAACGGAGGAGAAGAAGATTCCGGTCTCAAGCGGCGCTCCCTTGCCCACAACTCAATTCTCCCAGAGACGGAAGGAAACTCGGACCCGACAACCCCGTCTCCTCCCCAATTTGGTTGAACGGAGCTTCTCCTGTTCCTCAACGGAGAACAACGAAGAAGAAGAAGAAAAGAACTCAAGGATTCTCCGGCGACTTTTCGACCTCACCCACTCCCAATCCGACCAAACCCAGATTTCGACTATACAAAGACCAACAGAATGAAAGCGCGGCAAGGGAAGAGGGAAAGAGAGAAGGATTACCGAGATCAGAGTTTTTGAGGATGTTTGGCTTCTTCGGCTTCGACCGAGCTCGTCAAGGGTGGAGGGAGCTCCGAGATGCCTGGTTTGCATGGAAAAGATCACGAAGGAATGCTTTTAAGAGGTTTTGAATCAGAAATGCAAGCGAGGACGTTACCGACCTTGAGAACGCGAACAGGAGACGAGGAAGAGGTACGACTGCGTCGGATTCGCTCCTGAGCGTCGTCTTCTGGGCTTCTAGGATCCGTCTTCCTGGCCTTCGATCATCGGAGGTGAGCGTGAGTTATTGCTTGTTGCTCGGACCGGTGGCTTAGCTCGAACAGGGCTGAGCAAGGAGGTGAAAGAGGGTTCTTGTTTGGCTCGGAATTTCATAGCTCAAGGTCTGTTTCTGGGTTGTTTTGCGACTGAAGGAGAGGGTAGAGGAGGGGGAGAACAGGCTGACGACTTGAAACAACGACTCTCCTTTTTATTTTTTTTAAACACTGAAACCATTGACGCACGATCAAGCTTTGAAGCCACTTTAGGAGAGTCGTCGGAGGAGCAGATCCAGCCACCAATCGATCTTTGCAAGCCACTTCCAGACTCTCTCATTTTGCTTCAATTCGTTCTCGGAATCGTTGAATTCAGAGGCGAGGTTCACAGATTGATCGAGCTTTGAAGCCGCTTGAGGAGAGTCGCTGGAGGAGCAGATCCAGGAGATCCAGCCACCGATCGATCTTTGCAAGGCGCTTCAAGATCGTCTCGTTTTGCTTCAATTCGTTCTCGGAATTGTTGAATTCAATTCGTTCTCGAAATCGTGGAATTCGGAGGCGAGGCTCACAGATTTGCGGTTGAGGAAGCCGAAATAGGAACGGACGAAGGCGGGGAGGTCGAAAGAGAGATCCCACAACCCCTGCGCCTGATCATCGGTTGCGGAGGTGGCGGGAGCGTCGGGCTTGGAGTCGGCGATAGTCGGGGATTGTCGGGAAGAGGGGAGGGGCGGGGCTGCGGAATCTGTTGTGGGGAGGGTGGGGGTTGACTAATGAAAAGCCCCATTTGAGGAAAGATAGAGGGAAATTGTAGAACAGCAATTTGAAGGAATAGGAAGCAAAGCCTGGTTTAAAAAAAAAAAGAAGGGAGAGTCGCTGTTTCAAACAGCGACTCTCCCACATACATATTTTTTTTTAATTTTTTCTTATTTTAGCAATAAATCAATATTTTTTAAAAAAAAATTACAAAGTCGCAGTTTAAAACCGCGACTTTAATATTTTATTAATTTTTTTTGAAGTAGGGCTAGAGCCACTGTTTCAAACAGCGACTTAGCCCTACTTTGGCTATTTTCCAAATAAGTTTGGAACTTTGGCTATTTCCGTAATTTTTTTCACTTTTTTGACCATTTCGGAAAAAAATTCCAAATTGTACATACTCTTTGTGGTGGTTTGAATGGAAGCTGAAAATAGTGGTGAATCAGCAATGGTGCTGGAATATGGTGGTTTGGGCTTGAAATTGGAAAGCTTGGGTAGGGTTTCCTAGCTTCTGTAGAGAGGGGGAATGGGAAAGAGAGAGGAAATGCTTCATTTGTGGGTTGTTGGTGCATTTGGAGGAAGTGAGCAAGAGGACAAAGTGTGAGCTGGGTGAAATGGGGATGCAGTGGTATCTTCCAACGACAGAGAAAGAGAGAAGAATAAAGAAAAAGGAAAAGAAAATAGGGGAGGGAGTGGGCCCCACAACGATACGTCTAAATCCCAGAATTCGAAACTCGGAACCCGCTAATCCCGACTCTAACGACATAAATCAAATTTCCAATCAAAATTTACAACTTAATTACAAATGATCAAAATCAAATTAAATTCTCAATTTTGAAGCTCAAAAGCGGAATTAAAATCCATCAAAATCCAATATTGCAAACGATGCCGGAATGACTTTAAAATCAAACTTGTGCTCGAGGACGAGTTTTCTCCCATTTTTACAGATCGAATAAAATAGTAATTTATTTAATCAAAATAATAATAAAATATATTCGGCATTTACATTCATCCATATCTAAAAACAAGTCTCGTCCCTGAGCCTAAAATCATTCTAAAGCAATGGGGAGAAGTTTGAAATCGGTGAGTTCAAGGATCATGCCATTGATTCCGTAAGCACCTCATAAGGGCCCGTATGAGATTCTCACAGTATCCTCGACGTGATCATGATATCCCCGATTGGTCGTAGCAAGTATGTGATATGGGCCCTTATCACATCCTTACCCCGACTTCTTTGTTATTGTTTGGGGGTGAAATTTCGTGTTTGATTAAAAGTTATCATATGAGCTCAAGAAATTATTTTTGTGAAGGCTTGTGTGTGACGCTTTATATATCAAACAAACAAGTAAAGATTACGCGAAATGTGTTACAAACTAAATAACATTGTGATAGCGCACTACAAGCTCATGACTAAAGTATACAAATTTAATACAATAGTCGAGCATACTATTAATAGAAAAAATTAATTATATAGTCAAGCTGTCGAGAGCGCAAATCCCTTCGCATGGGTGGCAAATTGCTCGAAATTCAGCGCTGGATCAGCTACTCGATCGGATCTGCAACAGTAGAATTCAATTGAGTTTATTATTGGGTTTTTTCACATGGGCTTGTTTAAATTAAAAGGGAGCCCAAAATAAACTACAAAACTAGCCCAAAACAAGCTGCAGGAATAGAGCTTGGCTGCCAGGTTCGTCAGTCGAGTAAAAAAAAAATAAAGAAATCAGTAAAAGAGGTAAATGGGTGGATAAGTAAAACAATTTACCCATATCTAAACCAAAAAGGAAAAAAGATCAGCAGCGTGTAAAGGAAATAAAAGATATAAAATCAGTCAAAAGAAGATATTGTGTGTTATCTTAAAGGAAGGTAAAAAGATATCTTTTCCCCTATAAAACAAGGCCTAGGTCAGTTGAAAAGGAGGACAGACGCCAGAAAAAAAATCACACGGCAAAAAAGAAAAGAAAGGCTGCAGAAAAGAAAACACACGCAAGAAAGCAAGGAAGAAGAAGAGAGCCAACAAGGTAGCTCTCCCTCTATGTGTGGGGATTCCTATTGATTCTTGAAACCCCGCCCTTGCAAACCCTCAAGCTTTCGCTCGTGGCTAAGGCCCTAGCAAACCTTGCAGGCTTTCGCTTGTGGCCTGGGTTTCGGAATCATCAAATCACCCCAAATCAAGCCGATATGCCGCCAAAATCGATTCTCGAAACCCCGCCCTTGCAAACCCTCAAGCTTTCGCTCGTGGCTTAGGCCCTTGCAAACCTTGCAGGCTTTCGCTTGTGACCTGGGTTTCGGAATCATCAAATAGCCCTAAAAGAGGGCGAAACGCTGCTGGATTTTTCCTAAACTAAACGACTAATTCATGCAGACAAATTGCAAGGCATTCAAACAATCCCAAAGAAAACAACTTTGCAAGGCAAACAACCTCACTGCAGTCAAGACTTTTCTAAGGCAATGAACATGAAAGCAAAGAAAGGGAACGAATTTTCTGGAAAAATAAATCAGTTCAGAAAAATCTAAGTTCTATTGATAAAAAAAAAAAAAGAATCTCAGCTCCTGTAAAAAGAAAAGCAAACAAATCCTCAAGTCATTATGCCTAGATTCACTCATAAAACAAGCAAAAGCAAACAACTTTATTGCAGCTAGACAGGGAAATAATGAAATCGAAGGCAGAGAATGAAACCAAAGGCAGAGAATGAAACCAAAGGCAGAGAAAGAAAACAGGTGGTCTGGACTGAGCAAATCCTCAGTTCAGAGAAATTAAGTTCCTAAAACAAATCAAATCCTCAGTTCAGAGAAATTAAGTTCCTAAAACAAATCATGCAGAACACTCTCTCTTGGTTTCCCAAACAGAGCAAAGCAAGGCAAGCATGATCCAAATCAAACAAATCCCAAACCCTCACCAGTTACAGTGAAAAAGAAACAGGGAAGTTATGGTAACATACCCAAGCCATGGAGCCCAGGAAGTGACTGCCCTCGACGCAACCCTTGAGCCCTAAATTTGATTCTTCTTTCGCCTATCCTACAGGCCTTCAAACAAAGAGAATCTCAAGTTACAAATCGAGAAACTCAACCTAAACCGGGTTAAATAAAAGGGTGAATCGCAAAGGGGAGAAACAAAACAAAACCTGTGCTTGCAAAAGCTCATTCGTTTTCAACTGCTGGACGTTTCGTACTATTCCTATTCTCTTTCAAATGTTCAAGCTAAAAGGCCCCAAAATTGGCGAAATCGCAGCCCTAGAACCTGCATTAAAATTGGTTCAATTGCCAACAAAACTAAAGGGAAACAAATTCAGCCCAAACAAGGCAAAAGAAACAGCATTCACTACAGCAGACTCACAAATTTTGCATAAAGCATAGCAAGTCAAATACCAAACGAAGAGAGCGGAGGAATCAACTTTCTCATCTCAAACTCAAAATATATACAGGTTCAAACAAACTGATGAACCTACTCAAAGGCTCAAATCAACAAAAAAAAAACCAAAAATAAATTAGTGTATGTTACACTAAGCAAACAAGCCCCAAATTTGAGCAACTACAGTGCTCAGGAAGGACATTGGCCTACTGAAAAAAATAAATTAATACTCAGGAGGGGTGTCTATCAACTCAAACACCATCAGAAGCTTCAAGATTGGGATAAACCAAATAAAATAAGAACTGCCTATCTGAACTAGCCCTAAATGCTTTTATGCCCAAATTGAAAACATTTGACTGTTGAAGTTGGTTTTCGATAGTCCAAATCATGAAAATTAAATCAAATCAAAGGCAAATCGGAAGGAAAAAGAGGAGCGGGACATACATGATCGAGAGTTGCCCGAGGAGTAAGACATGCCTTCTCCGATTGCTCAAAGTCCAAACACCCAGAGTCTCTTTCAGATTCCACGTAGCCCTTAGCTTCCAGTTCCGCCTGTCCTAAGTCCAAAAGCTCCAAACAAAAGAAATAAATCTTAAATTACAAATCGATCGAAGCCTAAATTGGATCAAATTAAAGGCAGATTGAAGAGAAAAAAAAAGGATCGAACCTGATGGTTCTTCGATCAGCAGAAGCTCCTGCCCGTCTCAGCCCTTTGAGCCCTGAACTGGCCTTCCCCTCCAATTGTTCGGAATCCAAACCAAAAAGCCCCAAATTGCAATCTAGAAATTGCAACGAAATCGATTAAACTCGAAATTCAAGCATACAATTAGAGGGTAGGGCGAAAGGAGTGTATAATTGGTGCTTTAATTTCTTAAATACCACCCAAATCGAAGCTTTGGGGGCTGAAATTCACAAAACAAAGAAAAAAAAAAACCATAGCACATACCCGAGATCGAAACGTCTTCAGTTCACTTCGCCCTCGCTCCGCCCTTGCCTTGCGCCGCCCTTGCTCTGCTCCTCTCCGCTACAATCACCCGAGACCGGAGCTCCAAAGCGTGGGAAGCTGTGGAGCACGGCGTCGTCTTCAATCGCTCGGGGCAAAGAGCCTGAGCATGTGAAGAACTGATAATAAAAAAAATGAATGAATGAAGAGACGCAGTTGCTGTCACAGGCTCACAGCTAAAGCAACACAATTTGGGCTGGGTTTGGCATAATAAAAAGAAGAGGAAATTGGGCTCGATTGGCCCTCTCTCTAAATTAGTCATTACGTACATACGTAGTGTATTCGAAAAGATTTTTGCTTAATTGCAAAATTAACCCACTAAAATATAAGAATTATGATCGGCACAAATTAGAAATTGAGTTTAACAAAATCATAAAGTTAAACTTGTAAAATTTCATTGCCGGTTTATTCCAGTGGGTCAATCTCAAAATTGACTTCTAAACGAGGAAAAAGAAAACGGAGTCAAAAGCCTAAATCAAATTTTCTCAAATTCAAACGGTTCTAGAAAAGAACTACGCAAGATTTGATTCCGACTTGTCGGATACGTAGGCCACTCGATACAAGGTTAAAGCCCGTCGAGTTCAATCGTCAAACAAAAAAAATAAAATAAAAATCAAATTAGTTCTAAGAAGAACTACGTAAAGACTTGACGCCTTATATCGGCTACGTAGGTAACCCGATATTAAATCCTAAAAATATATCGGGTACAGTCGTCAACCTCTAAATTCACTTTTAAATGAATATGAGGTCCAAATCCAACCAAATTAAATAATTGGTTCCTAAAAGAACTACGAGTGATTTGATCCCGTTCCAAACGGGTACGTAGGACACCCGACAAAAAAAGCTCAAGCTCGTCGGGTTCAATCACCAAAACCCAAAAATAAAATCAATTCAAATACTCGGAACTACGTAAGGCTTGATTCTCTTCCAAGAGATACGTAGGCAACCCGTTAAAATTCGGGTGCAGCCCAAATCACCAAAACCACTTAAGTCTTGGGGTCGATACGACTTCGAATCAAGAGGATAACCAAAAGGGGTCGAACTCAAATTCTAAAAAATTAAATAAAATATGTTTTACAATTATTCGCGCATTTTTGTTCAACAGTTATATCATAACTCAGAAGCATCATAGCGTCCCAATTAGGTCTTAGCAAGCAATCTATAAGTGCCCCTATGAATGCTTGTATCCACTTTGTGGGGCATCATAATATAAATCCGGTTCTGAAAAGTTCAAAGAAGTTTGAAAATGGAAAGATTGACCTCGAAATCGTTTGAAATCCTCGATAGTGTCTATTCTTTTAAATCCGAGTTATTTCTTTTCAAAATCGTTCAAAATCTTCAAATCCAACGTTTAATCAAGCAATTTCAGATCACGGAAGGTGGAATCATCCACCTCTAAAGTCTAATCCCATATTCTCTTCCTAGTTTCCAGAATCAAATCAATCAATCAGTCTCAATTCAAGCAATATTCACAAGCCATCAGAAATGCATAACCAAATAACCAACCAATTTCTCATCAGTACATCATACAACAAGTCTCAACATAAAACAACACAGTTCCACAAGGTCACATCAAGCATCTTCACATCATACTAAAGGCCATAATGTGCATCTTAACAACATACCAAAATCATAACAAACTTCTCGACATCACACCAGAAGTCATAAAAGGTATATCACTATCGCATATGAACACCGCAATCACAGTAGGGTCAGTCACACCAAGGGATCCCATTTAATGAACACATAACTCACATAGTCGTCCTATCCACGTTCTATCCAACATTGTCATAACAGGTTTATCGTATCAACCTTGGTATTGTACATGTAGTCATAGCGAATTTTTTTTCATCATAAGGTCAGCGAACAAAACCATTGCCAACACATCAACACAACAAGGTCATGGTATTAAGATTCAACAAAGGGAAAATCAAGTAGTATATCAATTATCAAAATGTAGACAAGCTCAATAGACATCACTTTAACTCATCACAATATCATATGGCGATCATTTAGTAATCAAGCACCATTATCTCATATATACAAGTCATATTCATCATTTACACATTTATAATCTTGCTTACCACTACGTAATATAACATCATGCTTTCACATAGTAACACATCATTACGTCGTAGTTCATATATCATATCACAACAAACCCTAACATGCTTCTAAAACAACATAACAGGATAGCAAAACATCAATATATCATGATAACACTTGTCACTTCCAACTAGATTTCAATATTGCATATCAATTATGTAATATCATTCCATATCAGGTTCATCATGGTTCCTATCTAACATCATGTCAGCCCATATGAATAAATCACATAATTAAGAAAACTCTCATATCATACCAGTCACAATAAAACGCAATCCCTGCTTGCTCGATTCCAATTCCCAAGCCAAGAACAATCCTTATCTAGATTCACCAACATCAGCTCCGTCAAAATCCCCTAAAGAAATCCCAATTAACTCTGATACTCCCATCTCGCCCCTCATCCCATAAGCACACTCGCTAGCAATCCATTTCTAAGAACTCAACTCATATCTCTAACTTCATACCCAAGTGACCTCTCATATTATATCCTCAATACTCTTAAAAACCATTTCTTACACTTCCCACACTTCCCAAGATATCACAAGTATCATGCCCTGTTAACCACACCTTTTCTAGTAAAATTCCTCGATCACCACCTCGCCTTCCTATCCTAGCCATACCCCCACCCAAGATTCACCTAGAAGCTCATCGGGAACCACCAAGCATCGCCTCTTATAAGTCCCAAACTCACTCGGTTCTGCCTAGGCCAACATCTCTCTCTTGCGACTTACCTCATAATACCATCGATCATCCTAACCACTCAAATTCCTTCACCACCCTCCGACCATTCTACCAAAGGACCTCACCCACATGTTTGAAGAAGAAGCAATCATGAAAATCATTACAAATAAGGTATACATCATATCAACTAGCATTTATAGTAATAACATCATTAGCTCATCATCAAACATTGCAACTATGTCAAAAAGATCTCAATTTACCGCCATGCTCGATAACTATTGCAAAACATTATATATAAACATAATCATGTCAAGCTAGCAAGTTTCATCATAACCCTATCTAATAATAGTTCAGATTTCTCAACATTTGCAGTTCACATCTTACAGGCAAAGGAATTTAATCATGCTTAGCAACTCAGAGTATCAACGCATCAAGGCACCATGGAACATTGGAATTGCAAGGCATCAAATCATATCATCATAGAAAAAAGACAATCAGACATCAGTCATTACCAAGTCAGCACATCAACACATAAATTTCATCGTCAAGTTAGTGCAATATCGTCATCAACAATTCATAAGGATTAACAATTCGAACGGAGGACACTCCCACTTACAAGTCATATTGTACTCAGTAATCGCAATCCTCGAAATGTGTTTGTCCCATCGACATCGTTGATCCTGAGGCCCGTGGGTTATGGGCCCACGCTTTCGCTCCGCTTCTCTATCGCTATCTAACTTCCCGTTTCCTTTTCCATGCAGTCCCTCATCCAATATATCGCGGAAGAGTCCAAGTTAGCGGAGATAGGGAAGTGACAAGAGCGGACAACCCAATGTTACTTTCGAAAACAAACACGAACCAAAACCAACGACGACAAGACTACTGACAAGACTCCGACCCAAGAATAGCAACGATGCCCTTATGGAAGTCTATTGAGTTATAATCACGATAAGCAACACGAATTCATCATAGAGCATATCAATAACACTCATCCACGCTAACATGTACCTATCTCAAGGAGAACAACATACGTATTCATTCCAAAAGACACAATCGAATCCTACATAGATGCATGTGAGACAAGCTGATAGTCTTTATTTCCATGAAAGCAGATGTGCCGAGCAATTTAAGTAAGTTATGCAAAACAAGTAATGATCATACAGGGTTCGAGGTCATGCGAGATTTGATGAGGATAACAAGTATCATGCATATGAATCAATGTACGAGCATGGTATACACATCAACAAATGAGGTCAAATACAACATGGCAAGGTATATCATAACAATCAGACTAAGTGTCATATGAGGACACACAAGAGCAACATAGTAACTATCACATCTCACAACAATGATCGTATAATAGGTTGAGAACTACATGTAATCATACGACGAGATACATTTAAAAAGCATAGATCCTACACCATGCTAGTGATACATGATAAAAACATGGGCATAGTCAAGAGCGATTTAAATTAATTCAACATAATGTTCATGAAGCACGAGGCATCATTGCAGAGTAACAAAGAGAACATCACCAGCGATAGATTATAAGCATGCTAGGAAGGAATCGTCATTGAGGCACATAAAGTAGTACAATAATTATTACATTACAGGACAAGCATGATAGGTCACCATTTAGCGGGTCATATTGGAAATCATAAGCCCTACAAGATACTACTAGCACATATCAAAACATGAATACAATCAAGGCAATTCGACTAGATTCATTCTAACATTCATGTGTCATGCGTATGCGAAATCATGATATCGTGTGGTGTGTGACCATGCGAGGTGTCAAGTCATACGTTTATGAAAGCGCGAGAAAATATCATAGAATAATAGGAAAATACCACTGAGCGATAACATGTAAGCATGCTAGGATTACCATCACGGAAAGCAAGTCGATCATCGAATTTAACATTAATCTAATCAGGATGAGAAAAACATTTTAAGAGGGAAGAATCACACTATCACGGACCTAGCTCAAGAGTGAATCCGCAATACTGTAGGCAAGGTGTAAATTCGCACAAGTCACCTGATAAGACACATTTAGATAGTGTTAACGTATTGCATTTAGATAGATTTAGATATAATAAAGTGCATGAGTTAGAGTAGTTTTCATGTTTTCATTATGTTTCAATTAGAGTCGGAATCTACGAGATTTGTGCATGATTTCAGGTGATTGTAAAGAGGTGAAGCTAAGCTCGAGCCAATGTTGGAATATTGGACGAAAATAGAAGAGCACGAGAGCTGAGGAGAGGAGCTAAACATGTAAAGGATTGGAGCTGTCCAAGCTGGCGACGCTGCACTAAAACGAGTCGTTTGAAGGCTGTATTTATTGGATCGGGGCGTACTTATACTTGTTGGAAAGAGGATTCGAAGACCTACAACTTTTATGTTTACAACTTTTCCAAATTCGGCCTAGAAAACAGTGGAATCTGGACGTCAAATGTGGCTGCTGGATGTAACTCGGTTTGGGCAAAAGAAACTCGGCCGAGTTTATTGGTGGACCCGAGTTTGTTGTGCCGAGTGCAAGAAACAGCGTAACAGCTGTTACTTTATTTTTAATCTTAATTTCAATTAGGAGAGGACATGAAACGTTGGGGGCTTGTTTTGTTTTGGGGATCGAACGAGCAGGAGACGGTGGCAACCATTGGAGACTTTAGTTTTGTGATTTCTTTTCAACCGTGAACCACTAAACCTCTTTGCTTGGGGAAATTAATCGAAGCTTCAGGTTTTCTATTTCATTGTGAGATTTCTGTTCTTAATACTCCTCTTTGAATATCATCAATTCTGTGCGCTGATTGTTTAGGGTTTTCGTGAATTTCCATTAGCCTGATCAACTGATGCCTTTTCATGATAATCTATAGCTAGATATAGATAATTACTGGTTGAGTTACCTATATCTTTGGGTAGCAAAGTATAAATCTCTGAAACTGGTTGATTTAGGGATTTGTATAAAGAATTGATTTGCAATTGATGCAATAACTGGTTGTGCGTGTCGATTGCCTTTGTTGATTTCCTTTAGACTTCATCGATTATTGAATTGAATCTTGATAGTTTCAAGATTGTTTGATAATTAGGGTTTTCAGGGTCTGGTTGTCCTGTTAACTAGATTTGATAAGGAATTGGATTCAAAAGACCTAGTCTTTCCACAACAAAGTATTCAAGAGGAAGTTATCTTTTCGATATCAATGATCAATGAACAAACCTGATTGCTGAGATTGTTTGACCTAAGCTATTTTTCTCATATTCATTTCCTCAAGTTGTTTAGTTTGCTACCTTTGTTTACTTTTATTTCTTAATTTAGTTAGATCAAACCATCAAAATCCCCTCTCTTTGTTTCTTGTTTTTGTTGACACACTTGACTTGCATACAAATCGTTGACTCTCTGTGTGATCGACCCGTACTTGCCAAACTACATTAGTTAGGTTAGTCGGTTATATTTGATAGGATTTAAGGCGACTGAAAATCCTCTGTCAAATTTGGCGCCGTTGCCGGGGAGTCAAGTTGTTATTTGTGTATTTGTCTTTTGTGTTAATTTAGCTACTAACTTTTGTTGTGAACCTATCTTACGGTTCACAACACATGTGCTACTAACCGTTTAAAATGTTGAGATTATCGCAGTTCGAAGGTGAGAACTTTCACCTATATCTCACTAGGTTGTAGAGGTGTGTGGACATCCGCAATGTGCGGGGTTTCCACGATAGTTTGCGAGATATGGTTGTCTGCGTTGTAGAGGGAATGACTGCTGAGACAAAGGCGCATGCTATATACATGAGCGGCGGAAATCTAGCACGGTTAGGTTTGGTGGGAATTTGGGATCTTATCTGCTACATGGGTCATCAGGCCTTGCAGGAAGTGTCCTTCGCGCTGGAACCTCAACCAATAGATTACTTCGATGCACCTTTGGAGGATCTATCCAAGGCCTCCTACGAGGAGAATGAGCAATTGTGTCAGCAGATTATTGAATTAGATGAACGAGTGCACCGAATGGTCCAAGTGGGGAATGAGATACTCGCCTTTTCTAACCGTTCGATCCCCTTGGTTTGATCCATTATATTTAATAAGCCGAGTTCATATTTCATCCAATTGAGTTAGGCATATTAAGTTCATTTTGCCCATTTAAAACACTTTCATATCCTTTGAAATTCATGGGCGGTTATCCAAAACTTACACTCGACCCTTTGGTACCCGAAATGCACAACCTCGGCTCTGATACCAACTTTGTAACGACCCGGATATAAATACGCGGGTTACATTTCGAAGGTCGAATACCTTTCTTTGGATCTTGCAATCCAGCTACGAGTCGAGGTTTCAAACCTCTTTTAAAGATTAGTATGAAAGCGGGGATTTCGAACCCCAAAACTATCGTAGGGCCATTGGGTGCCCTTAACCGGTCCTAATGACTAAGTCCTAGAAATTCATTTTAGGGAAGCGGAATGGAAAACAAGAATAAGATACAACTTGTCACGGCAGAGCCGGGTCAAAACCAAAACCATAAGTATAATTGATTACCACTTAGCCAAGTTAGCGGGTTAGACATGTTATTCGAATTCTCCCAAAGATATTTCCCGTCATAGAAGCATAGAGCAAGCAAGAAGCAAGTACCTAACACTATCTACGAACTCAGGCCCAGTATTCGCATACGGGCCCTAAAGACCGCGCTGAGGCCATATAACATGCATATACCTAAATAAAGGATGGTTTAATGCAGTACAAGATTTAAACACACAAAGCATGCTTTATCAAGATATAATAAAATGTAGAAAAACTGTAAAGGCGCTCAAAGAATGCCAAGTGGCATATCCCTCTCCTACGTCAGCCCCCCTTTCCGCCAGGGCAGACACTGCCAAGTTCGATGCTATAGCATATCCATCATCATATAAGTGCACGTCAACCAATCATCATATTATCATCATCATACTCATCATGCTCAGGCCCGATGGTGCTGGGCTATCATAGCATCTCATGTAATGACACAACGACCCAGGACAAACCCGACGATGTTGGGTTATCCTATGACCCTAGCAAAAGACTCTAGGACTCATAGATAACAATCTTTCTCTTTTCAAACACATAAAGAATAGGGATGCTTATTCATAAGTGCAAGTTCTAAGCATGATACTACATGGCATACTTTTATGCATATGCAACACCTACACACTATATGGCACATCAGGCAAGAGGTCCAGGTTGCTGAGTAAGTCTTGTAGGATACTTACCTAGAGGCACGGATAATCCAAGCAATCAACACCAATAGCAAGCAATGTCCAACAAATCACAAATCCCCTAACAGATATACAAATATGCACAAGTCTTTCTAAATCACACAAGGCGCCCCTAACTATCATACATACTTTCACATATCCCATTTCAAATCATTCCGTCTTATCTCATCATAAATCATTTCATGCTCATATCATATCATCTCATCTCAACATATAATATCTCATCCATCATCTCATCTTGCATCATCATGTAACACTTCATGTCTTATTCACATAATTCTCAAGCAGGATTCAACAATAAATTCCCCGAGTTAAATCAAGTAAATCAATTTCCAAAGTTTTCCCAAACTCTAAATCTCAAGTTAAGTCAACTCAGAAAATCAACAATTCATGTTAAAGTCGTACTTAGCCAAAATCCAACCTTAAACATTTAAATCTTAAAACCAATCACTCAAAATCATATTATAGAAATAATTCCGACATTTTGATTTTCCAAACAGAATCCTTAAAAGACATTTCTGAAAACTTGAAAACTCCTTTTTAAATAATTTCCCAAACAATACTTAACTAAATAAAATATCAAATTAAATCATCTTTACAAATCATAATTATAAGATCAAGCCAATAATTCATTTTAAAATTCCTAAGTCACATATTTAAATATCACACAATACTCATTCAAATAATATCACTTTCCAAAATAATTTCCTATTATAGAATAATTTCATAAATATTTGTCATAAACATGATTTTATAGAAGGGTGTTGTTAGATACACCGCAAATCCCTGTCAAAAGTGCACGTCGAAATTAACGTGCAAGCCTTTCCCATTAATTAGCATGCTAAAAAAATTAATTAACCCACTTTAACCCTACACGTCAATTCCGACGTGCAGGAGTTGGGGTGTATTTAGTTTACACGTTTATAGACTAGTGATGCTAATAATAATAATATCTAACAAATATATACTGATCATATTTATGTGTATCGAAATAACACAACAACAACTTAATAATTAATATAACAACAACTACAACAACACACTCGGCCCAAAAACCCAACCCAGAATCCAGCCCACCCGGATCCAACATAAAGAATAGAAAAGGCCCGACTCGAGCCCACAGAAATCGGAAGGAAAAGGAACCTAGATCTAACACAATGCCAGCCCAAAACCAAAGCCCACAACCCTAAATGAAAGAAAGGAGACCCGGAAGAGAGAATCCGGACCCGAACCCACAACCCGGGGAAATTAGGCCCAAAGAGAATCTGAGACACCTTCCCCAGAAAATGAACAGTGGCTCTGAACGAAGACGTACGGGAAACAGAGGAGAAGAAGATCCCGGCCTCCGGTGGCACTCCCTTGCCCACAACTCAATTCTCCCAAAGACGGAAGGAAACCCGGACCCGACAACCCCGTCTCCTCCCCAATTTGATTGAACATAGCTTCTGATGTTCCTTAACAGAAAACAACGAAGAAGAAGAAAAGAATCCAAGGATTCTCTAGCGACTTTCGTGCCTCACCCACTCCCAATCCGACCAAACCCAGATTCCAACTATACACAGACCAACAGAACGAAAACACGGCAAGGGAGGAGGGAGAGAGAGAGATGGATTACCGAGATCGGAGTTTTTGAGGGTGTTTGGCTTCTCCGGCTTTGACCGAGCTCGTCGAGGGTGGAGGGAGCTCCGAGTTGCCTGGTTTGACACTACTAAAAAAACAGGAAATAGCTATAGATGGTTAGCCACGGATTATAGACGACTCTGTATTCGTGGCCATTAGCGATGACATTGGCCACGACTATTCTTGACCGTGGCTATATTCGTGGCTAATACTCATCCTGATATGACATGCCAAAACATTCGTGGCTATTAGCAACGACCCAGATGTTCGTAGCTGATTTCGTGGCTCGATATGTGTCGGTGTCAGTAAATAGCCACAAACGTAGCCACGAATAGAATTGTCGTGGCTGTTTTCGACGCTGATATAGCCACAACACAATATACGTCGCTAAATTCGTGTCTATTAATCATCGGAAATCAAATGAACTTATGTGGTGAGTGGGCCTTGGGTCACTAATTGTAGGTGGGCCGGATATATATCATGAATGGGCTATCCAATGATACTCAATCCGTGGCTAAATCCGAGTACAGACTCACCCAAAATTTTTGGGCTCGACCCATTAAGCTTGTGAAAGCCCAATATCTTATCTCAGCCCATTGAATGAAGTGGTGATTTAGCAACGATTGAATCCGTGGCTAAATCCGTGGCTAAATCAGCCCAAATATGACTATGGTTTTTCCGATTGGCCCATTGACGGGCCCAAATATGCCTGTGAATTTTTTTTATATGAATTAACAAATTTTGAAAAACATATATATTAACTAATTAATAAATTCTTATGAGAATATTATAAAGGTATGTTTTGAGAAAAACTCATATAAGTGACTAATAAATGTTTAATAAAACATTATATTAAGTAATAAATTCTTATTAGAACACTATAAGAGTATGATTTGAGGAAAATTGATATAAATTACTAATAAATGTTTAATAAAACCTTATATTGACTAATAAATTCTTATTAGAATATTATAAGAGTGTTTTGAGGAAAACTCATGTAAGTGTCTAATAAATGTTTAATAAAACATTATAGTAAGTAATAAATTCTTATTAGAATACTATAAAGGTATGTTTTGAGTAAAACTCATATAAGTAGCTAATAAACCCTTATATTAAATAACAAATTCTTATTATAATACTATAAGGTTATGTTTTGAAGAAAACTCATATAAGTAACTAATAAAACCTTATAATACTCTAAGAGTATGTTTTGAGTAAAACTCATATAAGTAGCTAATAAAACCTTATATTAAGTAATAAATTCTTATTATAATACTATAAGAGTATGTTTTGAGTAAAACTCATATAAGTAGCTAATAAAACCTTATATTAAGTAACAAATTCTTATTATAATAATATAAGGTTATGTTTTGAAGAAAACTCATATAAGTAACTAATAAAATCTTATATTAACTAATAAATTCTTATTAGAATACTCTAAAAGTATGTTTTGAGTAAAACTCATATAAGTAGCTAATAAAACCTTATATTAAGTAATAAATTCTTATTATAAGAGTATGTTTTGAGTAAAACTCATATAAGTAGCTAATAAAACCTTATATTAAGTAACAGATTCTTATTATAATACTATAAGGTCATGTTTTGAAGAAAACTCATATAAGTAGCTAATAAAACTTTATATTAAGTAATAAATTCTTATTATAATACTATAAGAGTATGTTTTGAGTAAAACTCATATAAGTAGCTAATAAAACCTTATATTAAGTAACAAATTCTTATTATAATACTATAAGGTTATGTTTTGAAGAAAACTCATATAAGTAAGTAATAAAACCTTATATTAACTAATAAATTCTTATTAGAATTCTCTAAAAGCATGTTTTGAGTAAAACTCATATAAGTAGATAATAACCCTTATATTAAGCAATAAATTCTTATTATAATACTATAAGAGTATGTTTTGAGTAAAACTCATATAAGTAGCTAATAAAACCTTATATTAAGTAACAAATTCTTATTAGAATACTCTAAGAGTATGTTTTGAGTAAAACTCATATAAGCAACTAATAAAACCTTATATTAACTAATAAATTCTTATTAGAATACTCTAAGAGTATGTTTTGAGTGAAACTCATATAAGTAACTAATAAAACCTTATATTAACTAATAAATTCTTTTTAGAATACTCTAAGAGTATGTTTTGAGTAAAACCCATATAAGTAGCTAATAAAACCTTATATTAAGTAATAAATTCTTATTATAATATTATAAGGTTGTGTTTTGAGGAAAAACTCATATGAGTAACTAATAAGCGTTTAATAAAACCTTATATGAAGTCATAAATTCTTGTTAAAATACTATAAGGTTATGTTTTGAGGAAAAGTCATATAAGTAACTAATAAAACCTTATATTAACTAATAAATTCTTATTAGAATACTCTAAGAGTATGTTTTGAGTAAAACTCATATAAGTAACTAATAAAACCTTATATTAACAAATAAATTCTTATTAGAATACTCTAAGAGTATGTTTTGAGTAAAACTCATATAAGTAACTAATAAAACCTTATTTTAACTAAGAAATTCTTTTTAGAATGCTATAAGGGTATGTTTTGATGAAAACTCATATAAGTAACTAATAAATGTTTAATAAGACCTTATATTTAGTAATTAATTCTTATTAGAATAATATAAGAATATGTTTTGAGGAAAACTCATATAAGTAATGAATAAATATTTAATAAAACCTTATATTAACTAATAAATTCTCATTAGAATACTCTAAGAGTATGTTTTGAGTAAAACTCATATAAGTAACTAATAAAACCTTATATTAACTAAGAAATTCTTTTTAGAATACTATAAGTGTATGTTTTGAGGAAAACTCATATGAGTAACTAATAAGTGTTTTATTAAACTTTATATTGAGTAATAAATTCTTATTAGAATACTATAAGAGTATGTTTTGATGAAAACTTATATAAGTAACTAACAAGTGTTGAATAAAATCTTATATTAAGTAATAAATTCTTATTAGAATACTATATAGTATGTTTTTAGGAAAACTCATATAAGTGTCTAATAAATGTTTAATAAAACATTATAATAAGCAATAAATTCTTATTGGAATAATATAAGGGTATGTTTTGAGGAAAACTAATATAAGTAACAAATAAAGGTTTAATAAAACCTTAAATTAACTAATAAATTTTATGAGAATATTATAAGAGTAAGTTTTGAGAAAAATTCATATAAAATTTTTATGTTAATTAATAAATTTTTATGAGAATAATATACAAGTAGTTTTATTTTTACTATTTCCGATAAAATTTTAAAGAGTATTTGACTTTGTTGTTATTTTAAAGGATATCTAAACTTTTATTAGTATTTTATAATATTAAAATTTTATATTGTACTAGTATGTTTCAAAACAGAAAAATCCAATATATATAGAAAAAGATAATATAAGTTGAAAAATTTTCTATCGATATTTTGGCGGAATTGGGGCTAAATAGAAATTCTTGGGCGGGAGAATATATTTTTGAGGGTAAACTTAGCGGGCTTTTAAAATTTAGATGAGTGGCCCAAAGTGGATATAAAAGGGAACTTTTACACTTTCTAACCCTAATCCGTCTTCCGCCTTCACCGCCTCTCATTCTTCATTGCTTCAGTCTTCACCGCCTCTCCTCCATTTCTCAAATCTGAAAAACGTTCTTCGCTCGACCCTCGAACTTCGACCTCCCATGGCCAACTTTCTCCCTCTTCAAGCCTACGTCCACCCTATGGATCCCGCTTCCCCGTCCTTGCACTCCGCCTCTCCCACGGCTGTCCTCTTCCTCGTCCTCTCTTGTCTTCTGTCGCCCATTATCGAAGATGCCGACCCTCGAAGTTTACCTGGCTGAGAAATGCACTGGCTGTCCTCTACCTCCGTCCTCCTTCCCTTTCGATTCCGACATGTTGAAAGGCTCCGGTAACCACCTGGCTGAGAAATGCACCGGCTGTCCTCTACCTCTGTCCTCTTTCCCTCTCGATTCCGACCAGCTGAAAGGCTCCGGTGACCACCTGGCTGAGAAACGCACCGGCTGTGTCCTTCTCCTCATTCAAGCCACACTTGCTCGTCTTGAACAAGCTTCCTCCAAAGGTACAAATCTCTCGACCATTTCTCTTCCCTCGCCCCTCTCGACTTTTAAAGTAGATTCGCCACCTTGTTCTAAATTTTCACCTTTGATTCGCCACAGTTGCTCGACTTTCATAATTGTTCTGATTTTTAAAACTATGATTCACCACCTTGTTCTGATTTTTCACCTTTTCTGATTTTTTCACCTATTTATGTTTCTGTCTGCTCGTGTCACATATGTATGTTCTCCAAAAGATGCTTCTCTTTCGATGGCAGGGGATGGCCTATTTGTTGGTTTATATGTCCATCGATAGCAACTGGTTGGGACTTGGGGTGATTAGTTTGTGTTAATTTTACTTCATGGTTCTTTGTAGTTTGTTGTAACCTTTAATAATTAAAAGAGAAAAACTGTTGCATACAAAAAAAAAATCGAAAGAAGAAAATAATTGGTTTTCAAAGCCATACTGATTGTAGGGGTTTGATTTAATGCAGGGAGGTTATTGAGAAATTTGGGAGCTTGAACCAAGCCCCTTCGTATGAGATGAGCCGGCTGGATGGAGAAGCATACCATCGTTTATTTTGTATCTAGAATATGTGCTTTATCTTCTTGGTGTTTTAGAAGTGTCAGATCCAAATTTCTTCTAAACAGGTTTCGACATGGCCCCCTTCTAAACAGGTTTCTTCTAAACATGTTTTGAAACTAATTTCGATTTCGTTTAATTTCTTGGTGTTTTAATTGTCAGATCCAAATTCCCTAATTAAACTGAATTTCGGAATACTTTATTTCTTCTTAGCAGTTTAGAAATCAGATATTTTGGGTTTATTGGTTTAATAAAATTTTATTTCATCTTACAGGATATGAAGATCATTAGGGGTGTCAATTGGCTTCTAGAGTGTGTTCCTGCTACCCATCATCTTACTGCTGCAGATCATTAGCGGTGTCAATGGGTTCAAGGAATGATATGAAGATGATGTGTCAATAAAAAAAAATGGGATGTTTTGATTTCTTCTTTTGTAGTTTTTTTTAACCTAGAGTATGTTCTTTATTTTTGTACTTTATTTATGTATGTTTGGATTTGCTATTTCTTTGGATGTATCTATTAAATTTTTGCTACAAAATCACGAAACAAATGAAAATTAGCATCAATTAAGACTTTAGCCTCAAAAATGGCAATGACATAAATACTTGCGTTATCATAGCAACAACATTACCCCTAAAACGAGCAACAACCATACCCACGGAATTAGACCGATGGCCCATTTGTAGTAACGAAACCAGCCATGAATTCCGCAACGACTTTAGCCACAAATGCAGCAATGGCCTCATTTCGAAGCTAAATTCGTTGCCTCGGCCACGACATTCAAATGTCCATCGCCAGCCACGGAATTAGCCACGACCTGACAATTCGTTGCTAAATCCATTGCTAAACAGCCGTCGCTATTAGTCACGAGGCATATGGCTACGGAAGGCCCACCCGTGGCTATTTTCGTGGCTAAACCGGTTAGCCACGACCATTCGTGGCCAATGCCGTTGCTATTTTCCGTAGCTATTTCCTGCGTTTTTAGTAGTGTGAATGGAAAGATCATGAAGGAATGCTTTTAAGTGGTTTTGAATCGGAAACGCAAGCAAGGATGTTACCGATCTTGAGAACGCGAACAGGGGACGAGGAAGAGGTACGACTGTGAAGAATTCGCTCATGGGCGTCGCCTTCTGGGCTTCTAGTCTTCCTCGCTTTTGATCGTCAGAGGTGAGCACGAGTTACTGCTGGTTGCTCGGATTGGTGGCTTAGCTCGAACAGGGGTGAGCAAAGAGGTGAAAGGGGGTTCTTGTTTGGCTCGGAATTTCAGAGCTCAAGGTTTGTTTCTGGGTTGTTTTACGAGTGAATGAAAGGGTAGAGGAGGGGGAGAAGAGGTT
This sequence comes from Persicaria maculosa, assembly GCA_963922045.1. NCBI lineage: Eukaryota > Viridiplantae > Streptophyta > Magnoliopsida > Caryophyllales > Polygonaceae > Persicaria > Persicaria maculosa. Next base: position 18,126,441 of record OY998251.1, on the reverse strand, counting down.
GACGACTTGGTGCTTTGTGGTGGTTTGAATGGAAGCTGAAAATGGTGGTGAATCGGCAATGGTGCTGGGATATGGTGGTCTGGGTTTGAAATTGGAAAGATTGGGTAGGGTTTCCTGGCTTCTGTAGAGAGGGGGAATGGGAAAGAGAGAGGAAATGCTTCATTTGTGGGTTGTTGGTGCATTTGGAGGAAGTGAGCAAGAGGACAAAGTGTGAGCTGGGTGAAATGGGGTTGTAGTGGTATCTTCCAACGGCACAGAGAGAGAGAGAGAGAGAGAGAGAGAGAGAGAGAGAGAGAGAGAGAGAGAGAGAGAGAGAGAGAGAGAGAGAGAGATGAGAATAAAGAAAAAGGAAAAGAAAATAGGGGAGGGAGTGGGCCCCACAACGATACGTCTAAATCCCAGAATTCGAAACTCGGAACCCGCTAATCCCGACTCTAACGAAATAAATCAAATTTTACAACTTAATTAGAAATGATCAAAATCAAATTATATTATCAATTTCGAAAGCTCAAAGGCGGAATTAAAATCCATCAAAATCCAATATTTCAAACGATGCCGGAATGACTTTAAAATCAAACTTGTGCTCGAGGACGAGTTTTCTCCCATTTTTACAGATCGAATAAATTAGTAATTTATTTAATCAAAATAATAATAAAATAATATTAAAATATATTCGGCCGTTAGAGTGATGATGTCTTCAAAAGTTGAATTTGTGACTTTGCTTGAGATGATCGGACATCCTAGATATTTGTCAAGGTTGGTTGTATGTGGAATTTGTAGCTCATTTTGTATAGTTGTTTTAATATGATTTTCCATATTGACGTGACTTGGAAGACATATTTATGGAAGTTGAGTTTTTGTCCTGAAAATTGGCTATAAACTCCAGTAGTCCTATTGATTTGGTCATATGATTCTTTTGTTGCCGAAGAAAAGATGATGATGTCGTCAGCAAAAGCCAAAAGGGGGATCTTAGAAAAAGAGCGTGTTATTGAGATTCCAAGGTGGCTATCGGAATTAATGGAATCTTATTGAATTCCCGGGCCAAAATTTCTGAAACCAGAAGAAAGAGATATGGTGATGGAGGGTCTCCTTGACGGAGCCCTCGAAACGGGTGAACAGATCTGTTGGTTCGTTGTTGACTAATACTGAATAGGTAACCGTTGTTATACACTCCTTAATCCAGTTGATGAATCGGGGATCGAAACCAAATTTCTGCATAACTATAAAAAGGAAGACCCATCTAACCATGTCGAAGGCTTTTTCCATGTTAAGTTTGATTGACATCCATCCTGACTTGCCCTTTTTACCTTGAAAGAAGTGGAAGATTTCATTTGCTATTAAAATATTATCTTAAATGGATCTTTTAGTTATGAAAGCGCTTTGAAGTAGGTGAATTGGTATTGGAAAGACATGTCTTAGTTTGGTAGCAAGGATCTTAGAATTGATTTTGTAGATAGTACTGCAGAGGCTGATGGGCTTGAAGTTGTTTATTGCTTGGGGATTGTCAGATTTAGGTATAAGCGCTATAAATGTGCGATTAATTTGTTTTAGTATTTTGCAACTAGAGAAGAAACCTTTAGCAGCCTTAATAAGAGAGTGGCCAACAATATGCATGTATGTCCTAAAAAAGCCCAATGGGAATCCATCGGGCCCAGGGGATTTATCTCGGGCAAGAGAAAAAACTATCGATTTAACTTCAGAATTGGATATTGGTTGATTGAGCCATTCATTGTCCATCGAGGTTATCTCTAGAGTAATGTTCTCAAAAAGCCAACAATGGCCTTGAGCAAGGGGAGGGGTTTGCGAATCGACTAGTGAATTCTATTTTAATTTCAGATCTTATTTCTGAGACTGTATTAATTGTGAAGCCATCATTAGTTAGATTTTTTTTATTATGTTCTTATTTCGTCTACCAGTGGCGACACAATGGAAATACTTAGAGTTAGTATCCACAACTTTGATGTGAAATCGTTTAGCCCTTTGTCCCCATTAGGTCTTCGGGAAATTGACGAGGTGGTTGTATTTATTTATCAGACGTTTATGTTTAGCTTCGGTATGGTAGTCATACTTTATGTAGAGTTGATGTTGTATCTGTTGCAGTTCTGCTTCAGTGGTTGCAATTTGCGAAAAAATATTACCAAAGTTGCGCTTACTCCATGATTTGTTTTTCCTCTTATTAAATAAAGCAATCAAACAATCCCACAAGAAGCAACAACATCGAAAATAAGCAAATAAGGAACAACTTAAAACAATGGCTTATCAGTCAATAGCTTTATAGAAAAACACAGTGGCCAGATATACATACATGATACCAAGATCAGTGTGTTCCTGAATGCCAAACTCAAATAGATCACAGACCGAGTCTACTTGACGCCTCACTCGATCCTCCTCGGATAGCCACGAGGTGTCCTTGAACAACCGATCACTCAACGTCTAGAAGGAGAAGCCGACGGAATCCATGGTGGGGTGGAGCTCCAAAACTAGATATGGGCATGGAAGGATCGGATTATAAGCCACCGAATCTCATCACGCCATTAGCACCTCATCACCTTCATCCGTGAAATCCATCCAGCCGCTCTCAGAGATCCGAGATCCATCGATCCCACCGGAGGCCTCGTTGCTCTTCGCACCATTACTTCGAGTGGTTGCCCTCAGATTTCTCGTCCCACAACATTCAACGTTGTTTCAGAGCTTTCGTCTCTTAGTCGTCACCATTGGCTGTGCCATTGCTCTAAGTCGCCGTCCTCGGGTTTGCCGACCACGACACCACCATGTCTACTCCATCGTAGCCGTCAAATCCAGAGGATAACAAGGATTGAGGAGGACGATGCAATGGAAGGAAGTGGAGAGGGTTCAACCTGTCATATATGGATTTGGGGGTGATGGATATTTTACAAATTAAAACACAAAGATAGACAATTTGTTAATTTGGGTCAGCAAAACAACCCTTTTAGCAAATTTTCTCTAAAATTAATTCACACTTGAATATAATTTTTTTTAATTACAGCAAATGCTAGAAAAAAACATATTTGAAAATTTTTAATTGCAAGTGTTGCCATTTTAGGCCGCATGGCAGACTGTCAGCGTTTTTTTTTCCCACCCGAGTAAGTGCCAAAACGCAACGTCTAGCCCTCTCTGCATGTTGAACGACGTCGGGTGACTTCTTTCCACATGCACACATGCCCCTGCACATGACCTCGATCCATGTGCTACAAGCCTCCATCTTCCCGCTTTTTACTTATGTGCCAATGCCAATGTTAATTGCCTTGGGGCTCAACAACAAGCATGCTAGTATTCCAAGACAAAAGGCAAGTGTGATTAAAAAAAAAGTGACATAAAACACTACCCTGTTGTATATTTGTAGATTTATGAGATCAGATAAGAGCTTTATGATTACCTCTTGTTATATCTGATTGCATTTTACACACTAGATGCACTCCTATTTATAGGAGTCTTACATGCCCATGAACCTATACATTCATAAAAGAAATGTCATAGTACGAAAGGTGAATTATTCACCTTTTACTCACCTGCACACAACACTCCCCCTTGAATAATAATCAACTTCTTTCATGATTCTTAGGGGTTAGATATAAATTTAATTCTATCATACGCACTGGTAATGCTGTCTCATTAAAAACTTTGTCAAAAAAACCCAATGAGATAAAAATCTGATCGGATGAAAAAAAAAACCCACCGCCGGTGTTAAACCACCACTCAATCGCACATTAGAGAAGAGGATTCCTTGTTGTGCACCTCTGCCTCGACGACGCTACTCATGTGCAACCCTTGCCGCCGCAATCGCCGCCGATTGAGCCGGAATCCTCGCTGCTGCTACGATGATGGTTGTATGGGGTGATTCCCAATGGTGATGGAAGGAGATTTTCAAAGCTTTAAAGGACCACTTCGACAAAACGTGAGGAAGAAGGCCGGACTTTCTGGTTTTAGAGTTTTAATTGACCTTTTTCTCATATACGCCTCACTCTCCACGGTTTGGGCTGAAGATTGAGTGTTTTTTTTTTAAATCATCCGTAAACATGACGGAATGTTGGCCATCAATTCGTCCAAGATCAATGACTGAGATTTGTGTACAAGGTACACCCTAAAGGGTGTGTACACCAGAACCTTACCCTATATATACACGGATTGACTCCGGTGAAAATCTCAAATTATGGTAAAAACTATGAGGACCACTTTATAGCTTGGTTTATTTTGAAACCCGTGCTAAAAACCATGTTTTTAAATTTACACAGTAACTTCAGGCTAAAAACCGGGCTAAAAGCTTCTGTTTTAAAATTATGCATTGACTTTATAGCTTGTTTTCGAATAGAACTGAGCTAAAAAAAACTGGTCCTAACAGTTTTTACCGTAATTTTGGTTTTCACTGGAGCACGCCCCTTATATATGCATGTAGTACAATCATATATATATAATTTGATTGCATGGAAAGATAAGTGCATCATTAAGTCTTCGTACATATATGACGTCATATTTATAATATGATTATATTATGTACAATCATGCTGAAAATGTATGATGTGGTATATTATATTATATTATATTATATTATATTATATTATATTATATTATATGATGTACAGTCATGTAGATATGCATAGACTGCGTAAGAAAATGAGATGACAAAGTTGGTAGATAATACATAGGTATGAGATGTTAGCTTGAACCACCTAATCCCTTTATATATATATATATATATATATATATATATATATAGGGAATAGGTAACTTGTGCACACCTTTTAGGGTGTACTTTGTGCACGACTGTGGACCGTTGATCTGAAGGAAATAGAAGGCTAGGATGATGCCACGTCAATTGGGTGGTTTTTAAAAAAAAAAAAGAAAAAGAAGCCCAAACTCAAAATCAAATGGGTGTAGCGCGTGTAAAATGAATCAAATAAAAACCCTAGCAAATTTTTCTTCATCTTCGTGGAGCACTGGAGCCTCAAAGGCGAGTTGAAGGCGGTGTACGAAGATTCGAGTTGCTGGGCGGTGGCAGCGCGGTGGCAGCGGGGTGATGGCGACGTCGGTACTCGGCGCCCCTTCCCTCTTCTCAGATCTGGCGGTGCTAGGGGAAGGAGGAGACAATTAAGGGCGGTTTCTTTCGAATCTGCAAAGAGAAGCAAAAAGGGGCTGCGGGGGCTTGGTGGGCTGTTGATGTCGGCTCAAGGGCGTGGATCCGGCGCTGCTGGGTGGGTGGTGGCCGGAATGGGTGCTGTCGGCGCCAGAGAATAGGTGCGGTGGTGTGTGGGTGCGAATGGAGGGGGCTGAGAGGAGGACAAAGAAGAACCGAGTTGCTGGGCGGTGGCACCGCGGTGGTGGTGACATCGGCGCCTTCTTCATCTTCGTGGAGCCCCAATTCCGGTGGAGCCGAAGAGCCTCAGATCCGGGAGGTCGGCGATGGCGGTTCTCAAATCCGGGTGGCGACTGGCGACGTTGGCGCCTTCTTCATCTGGTGGGCCGCTGCCGATGATGCAGAGTTTAGTGGAAGCGACGGTGAATTCGACGACGCTGAGTGGAGGCAGGCAGCGATGTAGGCGCTCCTGTTGCTGGGCGGACCTCCTAGGCGATTTGGGCGGAGCGACGGTGGCGATTGGGAGAGGCGACACTGATCCACTGGTTAGCTGCTTCCGATTGTACGGTGGCGATCGGATCTGCCATGGGTAGGGTGAATGGTCTTTGATGTTTTTAATTCCTATTCTAATTTGACTTTCAGTTTTGAAATCTCCGATTTCTAATTGAGTTTGGTATGAATCATTAATGAATCATTAACCTGCGATTTCTAATTCCTATTCTAATTGAGTTTGATCAACGGTGAAATCTCTGATTCATTATTCATTAGTATAGGTCGTTTTCGGTTTGACAAACAACATAAAAACCTTCATCGCACGACTATATCTATCCAACTAAACATTATTCGGTGAAATGTCAAACATTATTCGGTGAAATATGAATCATTATTCGTATAAATTGTAAGAACTGTTTTTGGATTTAAGGTTTCGGTGAAATGTGAAACATTATTCGATGAACTACGAAACATTATTCATGTAAATCGTAAATATTGTTTAGGGATTTAAGGTTTCTTTTATTTTAAATTGATGAACGGAACACAAAATATTATCCAGTAGCATGTGACAAATTATTCAGTGAAATTGTTAAATTTTGATTTGAACTAGATGGAAAAAAATAACATAATATTATTCGGTAGAATACAAAACGTATCATGTGACAAATTATTCAGTGAAATTATTAAATTTTGGTTTGAACTAGATGGAAAAAGATAATATAATATTATTTGGTAGAAGACAAAACATTATTCAGTGGAATTGTCAAAATTTTAAAACGAAATCAGGTAGGTCCCACCGATTTTTTCACAAACCCATAAAGTTATTTATTTAAACAAAAAGCAAACCAGGAAAAATAGCTGGAAGTTGGTAGAAGTGTAGAACGTGGGTTTGAGTTGTTAGAGTGGCCCCACTTCAAATGCACTACACGCGCATGGATGGAGAAGGTAAGTTGAAATTTCAACCGGGTCCCATTAATTTTAAAACAAAAAAATTAAAAAACCACATTTAATCACAGCCATCAATTCCTTTAGATCAATGGTCAAAATTTGTGCACAAGATACACTATAAGGGGTGTGCACAAGGGAACCACTCCCTATATATATATATATATATATATATATATATATATATATATATAGAGAGAGAGAGAGAGAGAGAGAGAGAGAGAGAGAGAGAGAGAGAGAATAGGTATATTGTGCACACCCCTTAGGATGTAATTTGTGCACAAATCTGGACCCTTTATCTATAGGAAATGAATGGCTAGATTTATGCCACGTAGATGAGTATTTAAAAAAAAAACTGGAAAAGAAGGCCCAATCCCACCTGTGAAAATGTGAAGCGCGTGTGCAACCCCTATTAAATACCTACGAGGACAATTCAGCCGCCATCGATGGCGATCCTGCTTGACCACGCCGACGAGGACAAATCAGCCAAAGCTTGAGGCGAGGCGGTGGTGTTTCGACTCCCCTCTCGCTCGGATCGATGATGGCGGCGGAAGCGTGAAACCCTAGGTTTGCTTCAAACGCAGCGTCACTGTTCTCCGTCGATGGCGATGGCGATTTGTGCCCCAATCAAGGCCGACGACGGCGACGGCAAAGGTGGGTGATGCTTAGCTAAGGAGGGTCGATGACGATGGCAATTTGTGCCCAAATTAAGGCCGACGAAGACTTGCACAGATTCAGTTTGGCCTTTGGTTCTATTTCCCGATCTCACTCCTCCTTGGTTTTCATCTGGTTTTTTTTTTGTGGGTGCATGGTGGGGGTGGGGGTGGGGGTGGGAGGGTGGTTGGGTGGTGGGTGGGGTGGGGTGGGGTGGGGGGTGGGTGGGCAGGGGTCGGCCGATCGAAAAACCACGAATTGAATTTGACGATGGGTGAGGGTGAGGGTGGGGTGGGGTGGGTGGGCAGGGGCCGGGAATTGAATTTGACGATGGGATTGAATTTGACTATGGGTGAGGGTGGGGTGGGGGGAGGGGTGGTGGTGGGTGGGCAGGGGCCGGGAATTGAATCGACGATGGGTGAAGATGGGTGGTGGGCGGGGGGTGGGCGAGTAGGGTTTTCGAAATGCATAATTTTTATTCATTATTCGTCAAATTGTCAAATTATTCATACGTATGTATCAAATTTTGGTTAGGAGTGGTAATGAGTTGGTAAATTATTCGGTGAAATATGTTTTATTATTCGTCGGAATATGAACTTTTTGGTCTAACAACATCAAACAAAACATTATTCAGTGAAATGTGAGACATTATTCGGTGAAATATGAAGGATTATTCGTATAAATTGTAAGTATTATTTAGATATTTGAGGTTTTTTTAATTGACAAAAAAAACAACAACTAATCATTATTCAGTAATATGTGATAAATTATTCAGTCGAATTGATAAATTTTGATCGGAATTGAATGGAAGTGTGAAACATTATTCGGTAGAATCGTCAAATTTTTAAACAAACGAAATTACGTGAATATTCAGCGGAATTGATAAATGAGAAAAAAAATAAAATAAAAAATTACACTCATCTAAATCTTAAAAATAAAAATAAAATGAAAATGGGAAATTGGAACTCACGCACAAAGAGGAGAAGGAAGGAGAGTGAAGGTGAGATTTATGTGGGACCCATTCTATTTTAATTAAAAAAACTCAAAAAATCTGGATTAATCTCCACCTTCCATTAGTTTCAATCAGTGGTCTATAATTATGCACAAGGTACATCCTAAGAGGTGTGCACTCTGAAACCACTCCATATATATATATATATATATATATATATATATATATATATATATATATATATTTGTAAAACTGACTAAGAATTCAAAGATGCATGTAGTATAACTAATACGGTGAGTGAGTGCTATTCATTCACGTATACTTCTCTTACGATATCTTCACTTTGTCCATTCTTTAAAAAATAACCCGTAAGTTCTTCCTACAACAAAAACTTCTTGAGCTTCTTGCATGAAATGGAAAGAATCCAAGTTTGGTATAGAAAATCTTTTCGAAAAGAAAAGGTAATGTTGGGTGGAAGATTGTCTTTTAGATTTTATACCCTTTATATTTTTGTCTGCCCTATCCTCTCGTATCCTATAACGGGATTACAAGCATTTTATTACTTCTAGTCTCTTTACCCTGTTCTCTCGATATATATACCCCTTATCCGAATACTTTCACTCCACCACTTACTTTCATCCTCCTCGCCCCCCTCTCCTCTTTCCGGCACCGCTCTCATTTTTTGACAAAAAAAACCCGAAATCGATCGGGTTTTGCTAAAGATGTTGGTTTGTGGGGTGACGATAGCGGTTCTAGTGGTTTCCTATGTTGTGTGGGTAGCCAAAAATTGCCGATGTAACTAGGCTTCATGTGGAGGTTCCGACAAGGCGCATTTCAAAAACGAAATCCAAAACGGTGTTGTATTATGTATTATTTTCTGATGCAGAAGATCTCAATTTGGGCATCTACATAGCATACTCTTCTAAAAATCGATTTTGGTAAAAACGTTTTTTGAATTGAGAAGCTGAGATTCGAGGTTTTTACCTTGAGATCTCAAAAACCGAGTTGGTTTTAGAACTTGTTCTAATAACGTGTTGTATATTTGAAGATTTATGAGATTAAATAAAGAGTTTTGTAATTGTTATATCTGATTGCATTTTAAAGAGGCCATCTGGGGTTTAAACCAGCGACCTCTTGTACTTACTCTCCAGTGGTATCTTGTAAGTCCTTTCCGGCTAAGCGGAATGATTACCTTTTAAACCAGCGACCTCTTGTACATACTCTCCAGTGGTATCTTGCAAGTCATTTCCGGCTAAGCGGAATGATTACCTTTTAACCATTCCGAAATGGCTCACCGGAAAGGACTTGTGGGTAATACCCGTAGGTCCTCGATTTGAACCCAAAATAACCGCTCTTTATCTACCTATTTAAGGAACATTTACCTTTTCACCCATCCGCGGTCCGCCCATAACATGACCCTTACAAAAATCTGAAATATCTTTCATTTTTCATATCCTATACACGGATGCACTTTGCCATGGCTTCTGCTCGCCTTTCTCTCTTCCGCTCCTCGACGCTTCAGCTCTATAGCTCCTTCCATGGTGAAAGCCTCCAAACGCCATCTCCTTCCTTCTTCGGAGTTCCTCCAATCCCCTTACATGGCGCCTTCTCCGGTTAGTTTCTCCTTTTCTTTTGCCATACAGTTAGTTTCTCCTTTTCTTTTACAATTGGATTTCTGATACAAAATCCATCTGCTGAATTCCCGTTGGTTTCACTTTGCAATGCTTGATTTTCAGGTAGGCGTTTTGTTGTGTCTTCCAGGAGGCTAAAGGGCTTAGAGGAGGCCTTGCGCATGGATAGGTAAAAAGCTAACATTTTCACACTTTCATGTTGTGTGGTTTAACACTTTAACTGGTTTTCTTTTGTAAGGGGTAATTTTGCTGATTGGCATTTTGAATTGGAAAGTAATGAACTCCTTTGGTCTGTACGGATTCTTTTGATTGTTCAATTTATGTTCATATTCAAGCAAATCAAATTGCCTGATAAAATCTGATTGGTCTAGGTTTATAATAGCAGCTCAAATTAAGGAAGGTCCAATGAGGATAGTGCATAGAATCTGTAGATATATTAGTAGTTGGTTCCTTTAACCTATGGATTTATAAGCTACTGAAATCGGAAAGGATTGTGATAAATTGATGTTTGGTTACTGATTTATTGCTTGAGTGTGTGTGCGAATGATCATCATTTGCAGGCACTGCAACGATTGGTTGCCTTATAAGCACAACCTTGTGATGTTGATTGAAATTGTTTAACCTAAATAGGCAACGGGAGGCCCGAACTACAAAACCTAGCAGACGACCTCCCTTGAGGCGTGGAAGGGTGTCTCCACTCCTTCCTGTACCTGATCATATACAGAGACCTCCTTATGTGGGTTCTGCTTCATTGCCTGAACTGTCTAAAGAATATCAAATTCCAGATTCTGAAGGCATTGCTTGCATGAGGGCTGCAGGCCAACTTGCTGCTCGCATTTTAGAATATGCAGGAACTTTGGTCAGGGTAAGAGTTCATGATGTAATTGCTTAGTATGGTAAGCTATTCATAATTCATTTGTTATCTGATGCATAACCTTTAGGTTATGAGATCAAGTCGAGGATATCACTCTCACCATTAAAGCACGTAAAAAGAGGATTTAGATCTATTAAAATTTGTATTGATACAAACTCAAGCTACAACTTTTACCTTATATGGAGTATTATTTTTCCGACTTCACACCCAGTATTATTTTCAGTAATGTACATCCTGTAATATTTTTTTCGTCACTTTTCTGTTTTTTGTTTGCAGCCATCAGTTACAACTAATGAAATTGACGAAGCAGTCCACCAGATGATTATTGATGCTGGAGCTTACCCATCACCTCTTGGGTATGGTGGCTTTCCAAAAAGTGTATGCACTTCAGTTAATGAGTGTGTGTGCCATGGTATACCTGATTCTCGACAACTGCAGGTTCTATAACTACAACTGGGTTTTACCCGCTCAATGCACTTGTTCTAAGTTTCCTTAACAATCATCTTCTTTGCAGGATGGGGACATAATTAACATTGACGTGACAGTTTACCTAAATGTAACCTCCACTTCTTATTAAGTATTGTTTATGTGCCATTTTAATTGCTTATGTCACTATTGCAATACTTTTATGCCTGAAATTTCCACAGATCTGTTTCAGTTATTCTTTAGTTGCTTTGAAGTACATGAACTTGTAGGAACATGAAATTATAGCATCGTTTTTTTAAGATAAGGTTCATGATGGACGGTTTTTAGTCGCGTAAACCGTATCAAAATAATTTCGAACCTACCTAACTAATGTAGTGTGGTAAGCACGAGTCGATCCCACAGAGAATCAAGTTATTCCTAAGTTAAGTTTATTTACCAATTAGTATGAAACGGGGGGTTTTTGGGTGATTGAAATAAGAAAGAAAACAAAATAAACTATAAACAAATTAATGGAGATAACGATTAATAAAATAGTTTCACCTACAATCAATGTTCTAAAAGGCGCTAGGCGGCCGCTAGGCGGTGGGTGGCCGCCTAGCGCCTAGGCGGCTAGGCGGGTGCCCAGGCGGACATGGAACAAAATTAATAATTTTGTTTTATTTTAACGCATAACTCATGTAAATAATTCATATAATGTAATAATAATCCATAATATCACTCATAAACCCAAAATTTGTCGTGTTTAACTAACATTAAAGTAAATAAATGCAAAAGTAGGCGTCCGATTAACGACTCCAAACCTTCTAAAATTCAAAACTATAGGTTCGACTAAAAAACAAATATATCCCAACATGGGGATAACAAAACCCTAAGTTGATTAATCACATGCCTAAAAGCTAAAATTGAATAATCATCGGGCTAGGCGGGACTAAGCGGGCCTAGGCGGGGTCTAGGTGGGACTAGGTGGTGCCTAGGCGGATTACTGCCTACAGGCCCGCCTAGGCTTAAAAATTCCAAGGTGCCCTACCGCCTAGTGCCTAGGCGCCGCCCAGGCGGTGCCTAGGCGCGATTTTTAGAACACTGCCTACAATTATCCACTTTAGTTGGTTAAATTGATATTGTAACTTCTTCTCGTCCTATTAAGTTTCCTATGAATACCCTTGTCCCGACCTAATATAGTTACTAGTCCAACCAGTCCTAGAAACCCTTATCAATCGAACAGTCCCTAAAGAAGGATTTAATCCAATTGATAGCTTTAAGTTCAGAGATTAACCAAGGTATTTGCAGTCCCTAAAGAGGGATTTAACAACACATCCAATTTCCTACTCATTCAATTAGTTCAACCAGCCCTAAAGGAATAAGTTTGCCACTTGGGTTAAGGTTCGCAACCAGGAATCTACAAAACCCTAGCAATTGAATTGATTCTACCAAGTTGATCAGACAAGATAGAATAAAACAATCAAACAATAAAGCGCAAAGAAGTCGAAACATTCAATATAGGAAATAAGGAACAAGAATTAGAAACTCACAATCAATCCAAACAAAGCTTCAAATTGTAGACGAAACGGGAGAGTTTAGGTCTCCATAAAAATAAAACAAAACATACTTAGGTTAAAGGTGGAACAATGTTAACCGGCCGTATGTCACGTTTTGGTCTCCACTGTTCGGCCTTCCCTCTGCTATGAATCTTGAATGTATATATATATATATATTGCCAAACCTAATTTCCTATTCTATCAATCTATCATAAATAATATATAATATAGCTATATGAATATATATATCTAAACTATACGTAGTATATATTTGGAAAGGCAGCACTTGTAAATTGCAAGCCCAACCAATCATGTGGCTCCTCCTTCCGATGTCCGTAATTTGCGATCAGCCCATGTTTCGATCCGAGCCGGCCTCTTCATTTCCAATTTATAAAATGATCCCATAAATTATCATCAAATCTCTGAATTCGTACGATCCACTCCGAAAATACCTGAAATATATAAAAACACTAGTGTAGACTCCGAAAACTAAATAATACAAATTAACTATAAAATATGTAAAATATGCTCTAAATTAATATGCACACTTATACTAAAAACATGACTAAAATAGACTCTATCAGTTCACTACCAGTGATTGAGGAGTCTTACTTGTTATCCTAGTCAGTGTTGTGATCATCATCCTTTACCCGGGGAATCATTTCCTTTTTACATAACAGTTTTAGGATTGCAAACATTTTCTCTCTTGTGTGATGTTCCCTTTAGGTAAGCTTGTGGACTTGGGTGCATCCTCTTTTAACAGTACATAATATGTTTAAATTTGACTTTCAGGGTTATCACGGGGACACGTCAAAGACATTTCTCTGTGGCAATGTTAGTGATTCCTTGAAACGCCTTGTAAAGGTAGAATGTCTATCGAAGTTGATATGAATACTCCTTTTTTTTTTGTTTATATGCTTTAGAAATATTGCACATAAATCCTCTTTTACTTGCTGGCTGAAGAAGGTAATATCTGAAATATATCGAGAATTGTCTTGCATTTCAAAGTGATCTTTCTTATTGGTTACTGATAAAGGGGAGTTCTCATATGGTTTAGGGCGTTATTTCAAACCAAATACTCAATGTTTAAAAGGAGTGACGTACACCATAAAACAACACAATTTGATGTTCAATGCAGTTAAATTTTGTAACTTTTAGATTGTTTGCAATTTAGATGAATAAAATTATATTAAATGCAATGTAACTATGAAGATACTGATTTACAAAGTATGTAACTTGATAGGATTTCATCTCTCAGAAGCATAACAAATGCTGGATATATATAATATCAATAAACTACACTTGGCAGTGAAAAATGTTGTAGAAATTGTACGCCGTAATGCATTAGAGGAAATACAAGAATAAAATGATGAAGGAATAATATACATAGAAGGATTATAAATGAAACTTTGAACTATAATGCAATCTATTTTCATTTTAATCTATTCGTATGCTGTCGAAGAACATCTTGTGGTTTGGCGTGGCTTATAAAATAATGATAAATTTCTCCATCTTACCTGAAACGTCAACTTTATAGGATTTCAAACTAGATACATTACCAAATTTCATCAGTTTGCTTCAAATCAGATAAATAGTTTCCCTTTTGAGGGTAAAAATGGATAAATAATGTGTTCCTTTTACTCTGGCAGTGATTGGTTATAGCATTTCCTTCTTCTTAAGGGGTCTATTTTATTGCAGGTTACACAAGAGTGCATGGAGAAAGGAATATCGGTATGCAAAGATGGTGCTAGTTTTAAGATAATTGGGAAAAAAATTAGGTATAATTTATCTACATGAGCAACATGACGTGTCTAGTGTTTGTTTTTTCCTCTTCTAGTTTCTGTCACACAATCTGAAGCTGATGTAGGAACAGCTTTGCGTCGACACTAAAAAGTTCAATGAACTACCTCACCGGTCACCTGTTTATGAGTGGCAGGCCAATATATAAACTCTGTTAGTTGAATGTGTCAATTTTTAGAAATTTGCTAACCTTGAACTAGAAGAATGATTTTCATTAATCACAAGTGTTGTCTCAACGATTATGATTTTGGGAGATTCATAATTTATGATGATTGTTTCAGTATGCCATGAAAGATTAGTTACTGATAGTGACTGTTCACTTGTTTGAGCTGTTTATTTTAGGAAATTAGTTTCACCTGTTAATTCCTCAACTACAGTTCTTTTTTCAGTGAAAAATGTAATCAAATCTTATCACTGGATGTCATTTGTTCATACTTCATTTGGCATCAGGTTATGGTCATGCATTCCATAACATAGCTACATTCACTCCTATGTCCTATGTCTAGTGTGTCTTTAATGGTTGCAATGCATGCCTTCCATTGTTTATAAGATAAGAAAGTGGCATTGGTGAGCCTTTTAAACTAATAATGTTTTGATACTTAGTTTGTTGATACTTTCTGTTTGCTCGACATCTCTCAGTGAACATGCTGAAAAGTACAACTACGGTGTGGTGGATCGGTTTGTTGGACACGGTGTGGGAACCATATTTCATTCTCAGCCGGTCATATATCACCACAGTAAGCAACTTTTCACATTTTCTGTCATTGATACATCATAGTAGCTAATAATGTTTTGCACACTATTGATACATACAACTTGGGTACAGATCAAACCCGTTGCTTTATCTCTGGATGATACTTTTCTACTTTATTCCTTAACTTAGTTCATAGCAATGGGATTGTTGTTTACAGAAACATATTAGGGGGCATTTTTCTTTTCATGCTGTGAATTTTGTGTTCTTTGATCTGGAAAGACCTTTTGCTGGAATTGCTGCTACTGTATCAGTATATGAAATTTATCACTTCAATTTTACTCTTTAGTGCTTAGGTTTGAAATTATTCTTTCAATTTTCCTATGCATTAATGTTTGGTTAATCATGGCTCAATTTGGGTGATTCCCCCCTCCCTCAGGAAATAACTATCCCGGACAGATGGTTGAAGGTCAAACGTTTACTATCGGTAAATTCATCACCCTGTCTTCTCTCGTCACATGTAATTTGAGGAAGTGTTACTAAATTGTGAGGGTAGTTAAAGATTTAACATCTTGTTCCCCCTTGAAATGGAAAACTAATTGGTTGAAAATCTTGTTTAACCTTTGGTTCCTTTGACGCAGAACCAATTCTTACACTGGGGAGCACAGACTGTGATACATGGGATGATAATTGGACCGCGGTGACAGCAGATGGCAGCCCCGCTGCGCAATTTGAGCACACGATTTTGATTACACGGACTGGTGCAGAAATCTTGACCAAGTGTTGAAAGATTTTAGCACCCTAATGGGCTATGGAGAAGAAACCATGCTCTGTATAGATATGGCCATTTCTTACAAATTGCTGCCTTTTTAGCTCTCTTATTGACTATTGTGTAAAACAGCTGCGTGTAAGAAATTTTGGTCTCCAAAAATAGGTGTCCAAAACTCTAAATTCAGTTAGTAATGGCAGTTCCATTGTATATTGTATTCTGAGAATAGTTTTCCATGTAGTCTTTTTGGATTTGTTGGGCATTTGGTCCATTGTTGTTACACACATATATTTTGCATTTTATTCAAGTTCAAACCTACTTTTCTAGTAGAGTATTTAAGACAACTATAGATCTTAATTATCACAAATGCAAGTTCACTTTACATTTTATGGAAATAATTGTTCATATAAGCACAAATATATGGAATTTGTGCCCTGATCGGGTGACTCAATGGTCAGGAGTGTAAAAAAATAAGGTTTGCCTTGCTTCCTACCATTGAGTCTAGCCGATCAGTGCAAACCGGTTTACTAGTGCGTGACTCTTTGCTGGTTGAGTCACGTGTCTGGAGTTTACTATCAAAGGTAAGTTACCCTTGTTATCCAAAAAATGTATGGAATTTCTCATTTTGTATTGTATGCCATTTAATAACATGAACATTTGGGTTCAGTAACAAAATACCATGCGACTAATTGAGGATGGCCATGTTAGCAAAAACTATAAAGTTTGGGTTCGATAACAAAAATGACATACAACTCTTGTTCATTTCGTGAAAACTTTCAAAAACCAGTTTGTTATATGTACGATTTTATATTGCCAACTGCACAGTGACTTCATCGGCTTTTGGTATTGACATTTTTTTTTTTTTTGCTTGAAAATATCTTGTCGACACCGGCTTCCGGCGTTGGTAAATTGTTTATCGATTTTGCAAGTTGATGATCAAAAAATTTTTTTACCGACACTTGAAGCTGGTGAATTTATGTTAATTTGGCAAAATTTTGGTATAGTAACCCCCTTATAAAGTTTGTGTTATTTGTTATACATTACAGTACCAAACAATAGTCATTTAGCAATGGCTAATGAAGGGGTATATTTTGAAACGTTTAAAGTAAGGGAACTTTAAGTACAAAAATATGAAAATAATGGGTAATTAAGTGTAGTTTATAAAACGATGTTGGTCGAAACTCGAAATGGACATTCGCTTTCCGCTCGATCTATTTTCGCTTCGCATCTTCCGGTGAGAAGCTGAGCGAAGAAGATGAAAAGTGGAATCTTCAATCGTTTGGTACTCCGATGTGTCTTCTTCTCGTCGGTGTTGTTGATCTCTACCTGTTGGCATCGAATCAATGCCTCCGCTTCGAATCCACCTGATTCGTCCACCACTATGCACACCAACAATTGGGCCGTCTTGGTCTGCACCTCTCGTTTCTGGTAAATTATCCACTTTCTTCCTGTTACTTTGCTGGATTTCTTCGCCAGTTTTTGGAATTCAGTTATTCTACAGCTGTAATCTGCGATTGGAAATTCGGCTGTTCTAGTTTGCTTGTGAGTTGCGATTAGCAGTATTCATCCCAATTTGGTGAAAAATGGATGTGCGTTTCTATGTCTAGGGCTTTGGTATGAAATTTGTGGGAGGTGGAGTGATCTTTTTTGTTCCTTGTTCTTATCTACATTCTAAATTTGTTGCGTCTTAGTTGGAATAGCAACTGATTTTGTTCGTTTTTCGTTGTGTAGGTTTAATTATCGGCACATGGCGAACACTCTATCTCTGTACAGGTAAAAACTGAAATTCTTTCTCTTTGTGATTCATCCTTCAATGGAAGTAGAAAATGAGCTGCTTTGCTGTTCTTTCCTTTTTCAGGACCGTGAAACGGCTCGGAATACCTGATGAAAGGATAATACTTATGCTTGCTGATGACATGGCTTGCAATGCTAGAAATAAGTACCCTGCCCAAGTTTTCAACAATGAAAACCATAGACTGAACTTGTATGGGGATAATGTTGAGGTAAGTTCTGTTCATTGTGATTGTATGCCCCATACAAATGTAGACTGTGTATATCAAACCACTTGTCACCGAGTAATGTTTAATTCAATACAAGATTTCTGCACAGGGAAAGTGTGTTGTTGCTTATCTTAAAGGCCTTTTCACATTCTCAATTTTCTACTATTTTGATACAGAACTCTTTTTGGCACTTGCTTTAACGATGGTATTCAATTATAACCCTTTTGTCTAGCTGACTAATAATTGCAACAAATGATCTCTCCTCTTGGCTTAGTGAAGAGATTGTTTCTTTTACGGATTGAAAGTAGGTTGCTTAAGATATGAACATCTCCATGTATCCTTATACAATAATGTTTGTGCATTATAATTGATTGTTATATACTTGTATATTAGGGATAACTTTTAATTCTCATAATACATATATCCTTGTTGCTTCCAGCCTAAAACTAAGAAGCACCCAGTTGCTTTCAACATCTCTGCAAATATAGGTGGATCAGAAGATGGACAATACCCAAAAATTTAGGTTAATTAGTATGAATAATTAGAGCCAGACAGTAGTCTAAATTTGTTTAACCAGATGTCCATGTATCACAATTCATGACATACCTGCAAAAAATGCATAAAGCACAAAAAATGCGTGCATGTGCATCCATAAGTCATAAATACACGCAAATTACTGAATGATTGACTTCTGAAATGATTTAATATAGTTTCATCACATATTTTTGGTCCTTTTGGTACCTAATAGATCTATAATAGGAACTCAACATATTACTGCCTTTATTTTATTCTGTCTTGAATCCTTTTACCTAATTTCATGTTTTCTTGCCTCTTGATCTCTTTATATTTAGATTTTCGTTGAATCCCTTCATCAAATATTACAGGTGGATTATAGGGGCTATGAGGTGACAGTTGAAAACTTCCTGAGGGTGTTAACAGGGCGTCATGAAAATGCTGTTCCAAGGTCTAAACGTCTTTTAAGCGATGAAGGAAGTCACATTCTTCTATATATGACAGGTCATGGAGGAGACGAGTTCTTGAAGTTCCAGGATTCTGAGGAACTCCAAAGTCATGATTTGGCTGACGCTGTAAAACAAATGAAAGAAAAGCGTAGGTAGGAGTTGCTTCTCTAAAAAATTGCCTTAACATTTGCATTGATAGGATTGAGATTGAGTATCCAGTAAGTTATCCACCTGGATGGTTACTTCCCTGGAAACAATCACCCCCCCCCCCCCCCCAAACAACAACAACATCAATTTTGGAAATAGGAATGAGGTAACTGTATTAAGGGTCAGTTAGTCCACACTGGCTTTTTTTAATATATAAATCACGGGGTTGGACTGAAAATATAGAAAGTAGTAGATTTTGAGCTCCATTTATTAAATAATGTACTTGGGGTAAAAAACGGCTTCAATAATGAATTAAAAAACTTTGTTTGGACTGCAGATGCATTTTGTGGAATGCGAAAGAAATTAACCTCCAAAGAAATCGATGTATAAATGCTTACCTATGAAATATTAAATTGTGAAAGTGGAAATTATTGTGAGAGGGTAAGAGCATAATGTATCACGTATTGCCCTACTTTACAAGAACAGAAAAACATGAAGCTCAATAACATGTGATGCTTTGGTTTATCTGAGACAGTTTTAAGGTTGTTGCCTACAAATCCTGAGATGATACATGCTTTTTTGTAGCTGATTAATTTTGCTGCTTCAGCGACCTTATATATGCTTTTAGTTTTCAGCCAGATGTAATTATATAATTTGATGTAATGTTTCAGATTCAAGGAGCTCTTGATAATGGTTGATACTTGCCAAGCTGCTACTCTATTCAATCAGGTTTGTAATGCTTGACAGTGAATTAAATGGTTTTTTAAACCTTTAGCGATACTGGTTTGGCAATTAAAACTGGTGGAAGGAAGGTAGAAGATAAGGTGGCATAGGTTGGTGGCAAGTATTTGGTTCATGCATAACATACTTTTTTTTTTTTGCCTTACAGCTTCAGTCTCCTGGTGTTTTGCCTATTGGAAGCAGTCTGAAAGGAGAAAATTCTTATTCACACCACTTGGATTCGGATGTAAGTGAAAGTTTTCCATTTGCTCATCATTTATGAGTAAAATCTGTTATGGCAAATTTGTGCAAAGGAATCTTAACTATTATGTTTGTGCAAAATAATTGACATGAAAAAAATCTGTGTCCAACAGTACTATTTTAGTATTTATGTGTTCAAAATACTCCCATCTGTAAGCGATTCTTACTGGTGAGAGACAACAGGGCAACATTAGTTTAATCACATTGCATGTGGCTAGCCATTTTGATATTTCAACATCCAATGAGTGAAAAAGAAGATAAGAGATGAACTCCTTGGGTGCTACCATGCCATCTTTGGTCACCCAGTAAGGCAAAATGTACTGAAAATATACTAGTACTGAACAGTTTATCTTGAACATGAATTTTCTAGGACATAAGTTCTCCAAAGTCCAAACCGTATTTATCTGGAAAAAGCATGAAAAAGCAAAACAAGTGGACTAAATCATTTGGAATATGTGTCATCTTAACCTGTTTTTCCACTCACAAATTACTTAATCCAGGTTGGTGTATCTGTCGTCGATCGCTTCACTTATTACACGCTTGCCTTCTTTGAGAGGCTAAATATGTATGACACTGCATCATTGAGCAGGTTCGTAGAGCATTTGCACTCAAGCCATTTGCCATTTTGCACTTCTTTTGTTATTTGTTTTATTAATTGGTTTATGATACATGTTTTTAATTGGCTTGTTGTGATTTGTCCTATTGCAGTCTTTTCAAATCATACAATCCGAATCTTTTGATGTCAAATGCCTACTATCGTACAGATTTATACCAGCGCAAGTTGGAAGAGGTATGTAACTGTGGTAGTATTCTCGTATTTGCTTGTTGGTTGTTCATTTAATGTAATATCTGAAATGCAAGGGTGAAAGATATGCTGGATAAAATAATTCAGTAGGTTTCTTTTTGGTTTGTATTTTCTAATAATGGAAAACCTGTCATGTTGTTCCTGCCTTGCACTATAATCAAATGTGAGTATTAGACACGGGATTATATGGGAAGTTGATGGTTTATCTGTAGTTGGGTTGGGTCTGGACTTCAGTTCCATGAGTAGCAGGAAAAAAAAGTGTCTGACATTTACATATTCTGCCATGTTGACAGTCTTCTTGCTCTTATAGGTTCCTGTGACCAACTTTTTTGGGTCAGTAATGGAGACGATTCACACTGATTCAGCATACAAGGCTTTCTCAGGCAAGAGTTTGTATGATGTTAAGGTCAGAACAGATGTGGATCAATCAAAAGACCATGAAACCCGAAGAGAGCTGGTAGTTGATCAAAACAAAGATGTTATTTCTGATAAAAAGGTTGGACTTTTGGTACAATATTCTGCTGGAAAGTAAATTGTGCTCTCTTCTCTTTCCTTTTCCGAGCCTTCTAAATCTGACTTCAGGGTTTTATAAATGTGTTGCAGCATGAACAGTGCCCCATTCATCAGATGTGGTATACTTTTCAAAGGAAGCTTGAAAAGGTTGATGATATTGAAAGCTTTGTCAACTATGGATTGGTGTTGACATTACCTGTGTTAGCAGCTGCTACTTGGCTGTCACAATGAATGAAGGTAAGAAACTGCATTTTTTTTTTTTTTGCAAGTTTTGTCTGTCTCAAAGATAAATCTCCAAGATGCCGCAACAACTAAGGCTTATCTTGATTAGAGTTGGCAAAATCTGACAAAATCTGACCCTACTTGAGAACTCGACTCGACTCACTCGAACCCATACCCGACCGAAACCCGAAAATCTAGTGTTATGCACAACCCAAACTCGAACCCAAGCCTGACCCATTTTGACCCGATACCCGAATGGATACGGACACAGACAAACCCGACCCGACCCATACCTGACTTGTCCTTGACCCAACCTGAACAAGACCCGAGTCACCCTTAGAAGTTAGAACTACTTTTTATTATTTTATTTTTATTTTTAAACACTCAAATAACGTGCATTACATATAATGATACCTAATATAACTAAATAAATGAATTTGATAGGCAATAATTAAGATACTTAAAAAATAATCATCATTTTATAATAAAACTAATTGTGACCCGACTTGACCAACCCGGACCCGAAATCTGTGACCCGAACTTACCCAACCCGAAATTTATACTTGGCTGAACATGCAGTATACTCGACATATGACCCGACCCGACGTATGACCGAACCTATATGGGTATACTCGAACCCGACCCGAACCGTCCGATTACTCCCTTTAATCTTAATGATGCATTTATAATCACTGATAAGTAACAAGGGATTATTTTTCTTCCCTTCCGTATTATATCCCGACACTACTTATGATTTGTTCAATGTCCTGTCATATGTGTAGAAATTAGTTCTTGAACATGAGTAGTACCTTCATTTTCTCAAATAGTGCCTTATGGCAACAAGTTTAAAATCCTCCTAGCGACCAAGCCTGAAGTTTTATGAATAGCCGAAGTGTTTTTTACATCCACTCTCAGCAGCCTTCATAAACTTTCATTGCAGCTCATTCCAGTTCTGAAATTAACATTTCTATCCAAATCTGAATAGCGAGGAGTGGATCAACATTCTAAGCCAATCAAGTGTACGCTTTACACTAACTGTGCACCCATCAAGTGGAGATATCGTCTGCTGTGTGATACACTGCTAAACATTTCTTGTCTGTGGAGTCTTGGTGCTTACCACCTTCAATCAAGAAGGTACGCTCAGTAGGAAAAAAATGCAGGAAATTCGTTTTTAGAAGGAAGAGGGGGATGTTCGCTTTGTTGTACTAATATGAGGCACATTTGGTTTGTATTTACAAGTAAATTAGATATAATGAAGATGAAGATACCCTAATCAAACTAATTAATTTTTGTTCGAATTCTTTTGATCTAGTATGTGATCTTTTATTGACGGTGTATTGGCTGATCTTGCAATTGATAAAAGAGTTCTGATTGTATGAGTTGTTGCTAAACTAATTTTAATGAATCAATCGCATTATATAAGAGATCGATGTCAAAAAGTAATCCGAACTGAGTTGAAGCATAGTTGCTACTAATCCAAGTAACCTTTGCAAGGGGTTAATAATTTTCTGCTATTAGGATTGTATGAGAAAAGTATTAATATTTTTTTAAGCATGACAAATTTTGGAAGTTTTCACCCTAAAGTCGCCCTATACATGGCCAAGCCAATCCCACCATTTGGTGCAAAATTGCAAATATAAGGTAGTCATGATAGTACAATCATTTATGCTGGTAAGATACTCGAATGATGGGGCGGTGTCAAGCTTAAAGATAAACAATTTTATCATAATTATTTTTAAATTTCGTGAGAAAAAAAATGACACTTTTAAGTTCGATGTTGAAATAGGGTAGGTATTACCCTGGAGAGCAAAGTGTTATTTCATTCGGCTCCTTTATGAAAGAGGCCGGATCTTGAGTTCAATTCAACACCATTTGAACAAATAATTGTGTACCCCTTCAGGATGAAAAGCCACCAAATGTTCAAGATAGGTTAATCGCCCCGACACCCCCAATAGGCCTAAGCCATCGTCTTGTGTAGGATCACAAGATCACTCATCTCATTGTTGAAATTGATTGGCCAGTCCTTATCACAAAGCTAAAACTAGGATTTCGTTTCGCTTGTGTTCATTTGTTCGTTGGTAGAAAATGTTAAAGTGAATGATAAAATACTTCCTTTCAAAAATATCATTAAAATTATATACTTTTTTTTTAAAGAGGGAAGGATTTGGATGGTGTAAAGCCTTACCGAAGCACTATCTAAGAGTATTCTTTCGAATAAGAGCTAGTAGCTTAGGATGAGAAGCAAAAAACGTATAATCGAAAGAGAATTGGAATCGTGTCACCTTGCCCATGGTGAGAGCATACAATATTATCAAAAGAATGCATCCGGAGGAGCAAGTTTATCATTAGCATATCAATTTCTCATATGCCGTTGTTCAAGACATTGATAACTTGTTAAACTACTCTCCTTCCACTTAAAACTACGTGATCATCAAGTTTTCAGTCGTTGCACGACTCTACTCAAGCTTCGTTGCCTTTGCTTCGAGAGGCAAGTGCGAATCACACATATCAAGTACACGAAACACCATCAGACCCTCATAGTCTCTTAACCTCTCTCTCTCTCTCTCTCTCTCTCTCTCTCTCTTTGCAACAAGGTAAAGATTCGAAATGGTGTGTCGGTAAATCAAGAGCCCGAAACACATGGCCGACGTACTAACCGTCATGATATTAACAAGCTAAAACATAAATATCCTTGCCCTATTTGAACAAAACAACGAAATGCCAAACAAATGAGGAAGTCGAGGAAGATTCCGGGATGAAATTGTGAATAGTGAGAATACAAGGAAACCAATAAGCTTCCACGACGTCTCGCTGCTGGAGAGACTGGAGTAGAAACACGAGACCCTCTCGTTTATAATTTTTGTTTTAAAAAGAAAACTATATATTTTCCTCCCCTTTAACATAAAGTTTATCGGTAAGATAAGTTTCGTCTATTGGCATGACAAAATTATGCAATAGGCTGAACTCAACAACCTGGGCTGAGGAAGGAGTATGAACTCGAAGATTTTAACCGAGGTTATGCAATAGGCTCGTAGAAAGTTGTTGAGTTGACGTATTTTGCTCCCCGAACTTTGCCGAGGTTATAGTAAAGACTCGGAGAACTATGCCGAGATAGTCCTCACGCATAAAAACAAAAAAGGGGTCAAAACCCACTAAACTCAATGTAAAAAACCCAAAACTGTTAAATATATCTTATGTTTTTATCTATGTAATGCTAGGGTCCATAGTATTTAGTGTGCTCTCAGTCCTAGGTGATCACACTTGTAGTATAAATAAGGAAACCCTATTTTTAGACAACATCAATTTGGGGATCTGTTCCTAATTCCTACTACAGCAGCCGTTATGCTGAAATCAATGTGATGAGACATTGATCACTCATCTGCTCTCAGTTGTCACTTCTTGCAGCTTCTTCTTCTTGTTGATTGTTGTTTGATTCACCAATCTTCATGGTATCAGAGCTTGGCCGAATCGATCCATCAACAGTCGTCGCTGTTCTCTTCAAGTGATAAGCTTGCTACGAGAGTGTCTTGTTCTTCTCAAATCTGCTTCTGAAAATCGCCTCTGATCATGCCTGGAGACAACACTGGCGATCGTGTAACTCAGGAGAGACGCAGAGGTGATTATATCACTGCAACTGATCTGAACAATCCATTGTTCATACATCCTTCCGAAAACTCAAGTACTACCCTCACTACCATACAGTTAACTGGTGAAAACTTTCGACGATGGAAGAAGGCTATGAGCAAGGCCTTGTCTGTGAAAAACAAACTGGGTTTTGTTGATGGATCTCTTATTGAGTCACCTGAGAACTCTGCCATGTGGAATAGATGTAATGACATGGTTTGTTCATGGATCCTTAACACTATGTCAAAGGAGATCTACTCCACATTAGATGAGTTTGACACAGCGAGAGAGATGTGGCTGGACTTAGAGGAAAGTTATGGACAGAGAAATGGTCCTTTGATCTTTCAAGTAAAGAAAGAAATTCAGGAATGTGAGCAGGGAAGCACTTCCATGACTGAGTACTTCACTAAGCTAAAAGGGTTGTGGCAACAGTTGTCAGGGCTTGTTCCTCCCTTTCAATGCAAGTGTGGGAAATGTGAATGTAATCTAAATGCTCAAATTGAAGCATCTGATCAGGAAAACAAACTCATGTAATTTCTGGTGGGTTTGAATGAAGGCTATGCAGCTGCAAGGAGACAGATCTTGCTAAATGTTCCTCTCCCAACTGCCAGTGGAGCTCATGCTCTTCTTCTACAAGATGATGTTGGTAACAAGCAAACTGGATCCACCATCACTCAAGACTCCACTGCTCTGAGCTCAAATGCTGGAAAGGAGAAAGGGAGAAAGGAGAAATGTGAGCATTGCAATGGTAACTACAAGACTGACAGATGTTGGGAAGTCTTTGGTTATCCACCTTGGCATCCTAAGAGAAAATTCAAGCCTCAACTGACTAAGTTTGGAGGTGGAAATGATGCTCGATTTGATGCAAGAACTAAGAAAGAGGAAGCTATGGATAGGAAGTACAAGGCAAACAGTGCAAATGCTTCAGCTACTGATAAAACTCCAAGCTCTCCTATGAATGAATCAGCTGCTGCTCACAACCTGTCTTCAGAAAATCAACAGCTGATCAACTCACTGCTAAAGCTTCTTGACAAGAGAGACAAGGCAACTGAAATGTCACTGGCAGGTATTGTTCACTGTCTTAACTCTTCAATGTTTTCAAAGTTATGGATCTTAGATAGTGGAGCCACTGACCACATGACCTGCAATCCCAAATTCCTGTCAAACACAAGACCTCTTACCAAACCCATATCTGTATTTCTACCCGATGACACTAACAGAAATGTCAGTCTTAAAGGTGATGTTTCTATCTCAAACACTATCACTCTACATGATGTTCTGTATGTCCCTCAATTTCAGTTTAACTTGCTATCCATAAGTAAACTGATTCATGACCTTCATTGCTTTGTATATTTCTTCTCTAACAAATGTGTCATTCAGGACCATGCAAGGAGGACAGTGATTGCAGTTGGTAATGAGATTGGAGGGCTGTATCACTTAGTTCCTGATGCTGATCTGGATGCCATTCACCTTGATGACTCTAGCAATTTTGTCCCTCACCAAACCTTGAAAAATGCCTATCAGTGTAAAGCCAGATCAGGCATTCCCTCTTTTTTGCCCACTACTGCAAGCTCTGACTTGAATGCTATCTGGCACTATAGATTGGGACATGCTCCCTTAAACTCATGCATGTTCCTTCTATTTCTTCTACTATGCAAAAATTTAAATCTGAATTTACTTGCTCTATATGCCCTCTTGCTAGACAGACAAGAAATGTGTTTCATTCAAGTGATTCTCATGCTGATTGTGCTTTCTCTTTATTGCATTGTGATCTTTGGGGACCCTTTGATACCCAAACCTATAATGGTCATAAGTATTTTTTGACCATTGTAGATGATTACAGTAGGAGTGTATGGGCTTTTCTAATGAAACACAAGTCTGAGACACCATCTCTCATTATAAACTTTATTGTCTTGATTGAAAATCAGTTTTCCACCACTGTTAAAACCCTCAGAAGTGATCAAGGCACAGAATTCTTCAATTCTGATTTATCTAACTTCCTTCATTCAAAAGGAATCATCCATGAGAGCTCTTGTACAGGCACACCCCAACAAAATGGTCGGGTGGAGAGAAAACACGGGTATATTTTAGAGACTGCTCGTGCTCTTAAATATCATTCTGGTGTGCCTATGAATTTTTGGGGAGATTGTATACTTACAGCCACCTACATCATAAATAGACTACCTTCCTCACTTCTCAAACACAAATCTCCTTATGAAGTTCTCTTTCATTCTCCTCCTGATTATGAAAAACTAAAAGTGTTTGGATCTCTATGCTTTGTATCCACTCACTCAACTTCTAGAGGCAAGTTTGATCCAAGATCTGCACCTTGTGTCTTCCTTGGATATCCTTTTGGGTTTAAAGGATATAAAGTGTTCAATTTGTTGACTAAGAAGTGTGAAATCAGCAGAGATGTAACTTTTAATGAAACTGTCTTTCCTTTTGTTTCTGGTCTAGACAGTACCTTATACACTAAGCCTGCCCCTCATGTGGATGAATTCCCTGACCCCTTCATAGAGTTCACACCCATTGACATCATGCATGAGAATCCCTCCTCACCTTTGAATCCTCAGACCCCAGACTCTCATGCAGATTATTCTCCATCTCCTGTACCTCCAGCCTTTGATGAAATCCCACTCATACCTGAACCTCTCAATCCAGAGCCACCTGAACCTTGCAGATCATCAAGAAATGTGCATCCTCCAGCTTGGCAAAAGGACTATGTGTGCACTGCTCTCAAGCCTCAATCCAATGCTATCACTACTCCTAGTAAGTCACCCTACCCTATCACTTCTGCCCTTACCTACAGTCTATGTTCTCCCTCTTACAAATCCTTCATTAACAATGTGGCTTCATTATCTGAACCTTCAACTTTGGATGAGGCATTGACTAAGACAGAATGGAGAAATGCCATGCTAGCTGAACTTAGTGCTCTTGAGGAGAATGCCACTTGGTCTCTTGTACCAAAGGATACTGCCACCTCTGTTGTCAGTTGCAAATGGCTGTTCAGACTTAAATTCAATGCTGATGGCTCTCTTGACAAACACAAAGCAAGACTGGTAGCTCGTGGATTTTCTCGACTGGAGGGCATTGATTACAGTGAGACTTTTGCCCCAGTGGCAAAGATGATTACAGTTAGAACTCTTTTAGCTGTTGCTACTGTCCAGGGGTGGGATATTACTCAAATGGATGTTGCAAATGCATTTCTCCATGGGGACTTGGATGAGGAAGTATTCATGGAACTGCCACCAGCATATCACCTTCTAAAACAACACTCTTGTCCTCAAGAGGAGTGTCTAAGTGAGGCCAAGAGATCTCCTGATATGGTGTGTAAATTAAATAAGTCTCTCTATGGACTTAAACAAGCACCTAGGCAATGGTTCTCAAGGTTCTCTCAAGTTGTAAAGCAAGCTGGATTTAAGCAGTCTGAAGCTGATTATTCTCTCTTCTATAAGGCAAAGGGAAAATCTTACACAACATTGCTTGTGTATGTAGATGACATGATCATCACAGGAAATGACTCAGAAGA
Source organism: Persicaria maculosa (assembly GCA_963922045.1). Classification (NCBI taxonomy): domain Eukaryota; kingdom Viridiplantae; phylum Streptophyta; class Magnoliopsida; order Caryophyllales; family Polygonaceae; genus Persicaria; species Persicaria maculosa. The sequence continues at coordinate 18,097,797 of OY998251.1, read as the reverse complement.
GATTGGAAGGCTGAAGATGCATCTCCACAAGCACTTCAAGATGAAGGATATGGGGAAGATGAGGTACTTCTTAGGCATTGAAGCTGAGAACACACCTCAAGGATTGTTGATAAATCAAAGAAAGTACACTCTTGAACTGCTACAAGAGACAGGAATGACTGACTCAAAACCTGTAGCTACTCCACTTGATCCAAAGGTGAAAATGTCTCTTGAAGGAGAAAGAGACTTGGTGGATGCAGTGGCCTATAGAAGGTTAGTTGGAAAACTCATATATCTCACAATTACACGTCCTGATATATGTTATTCTGTGCAAGTCCTTAGCCAGTTCATGCATCAACCAAATGATGTACACCGGAGGGGTGCCAAGCACATCTTGAGGTATCTGAAAGGTGCTCCAGGCCAGGGGCTCTTGCTCTCAAACAAATCATCATTACAGCTGAATGCCTTCAGTGATGCTGACTGGCAAAGCTGTCCTGTTACCAGAAAATCCTTAACTGGCTTCTGTGTAATGCTTGGAAGCTCTCTCATCTCTTGGAGAACAAAGGAGCAATCTTATGTTGCTATGTCCTCAGCTGAATCTGAATACAGAGCCATGACAACTGTATGTTGTGAGATAACATGGTTAGTAAAGCTGCTAGCTGATCTTGGTGTGAAGCACACTGCTCCAGTTAGGTTGTTCTATGACAACAACTCTGCTATGCACATTGCCAGAAACCCAGTGTTTCATGAACGCACTAAACACATAGAAGGTGATTGTCATTTAGTGAGAAACAAGGTTCTGAGCAAAGAAGTGATTCTTGGTTATATATCAACTAAAGAGCAACCAACTGATATCTTCACAAAGATTGTCTCAACTGATCAATATCAGAAGATTCTCTCCAAGTTAGGAGTCACCAACATGTTTCAGACATGATGAACTCCTCACTTGAGGGGGAGTGTTAAATATATCTTATGTTTTTATCTATGTAATGCTAGGGTCCATAGTATTTAGTGTGCTCTCACTCCTAGGTGATCACACTTGTAGTATAAATAAGGAAACCCTATTTTTAGACAACATCAATTTGGGGATCTGTTCCTAATTCCTACTACAACAGCCGTTATGCTGAAATCAATGTGATGAGACATTGATCACTCCTCTGCTCTCAGCTGTCACCTCTTGCAGCTTCTTCTTCTTGTTGATTGTTGTTTGATTCACCAATCTTCAAAAACAAATCCAAAATACTGTTTTTCATTACGTTTAACGAGATTGACGAAATTTTCGAAACTTCAGTATTTCGATTTTTGTCGTCTCTTAGGCAAATCCATAATTATTTTGTAAAAAAATAAAAAATCCCCGAATGTAATTACATAAACTTCGTCTTCTAATAGACGAAACTAATCTAGCCATTAATGTTGACAAAAGTAATCAAAGTATAAAGACCATTACCAATGATGTATTTCGACAACTGAACCATTAGCAAAAGGCTATTTTAGCGTTCTCCCGGTGGTGCATTTGGACGAAATGAAATAAAATTATATTTAACAACCAAAACCTACGAGCAATAGATGAACTTGTAGCTACAATTAAACACCACATGAAAAACTCAAAAAAAAAAAAAAAGAAGATGGAAAAACAACGAGAGTCAAGCCTAGAGAAAACCCGCGTAAAAGGAATACCATTAGATGGCGTAAGCCTGTGAATGACGTCTTAAAACTTAATTTTGATGGCGCTAAATTTGTATCTGGTTCGGCTTCTGCAGGTTTTGTTATCAAAGATGATGATGGTCGGGTGATTGCATGCGGTGCCAGCAGATGTGGGATGGTATCTGCGCTCCAGGATGAGGCTATTGGTCTACAGATCGGATTGCTGGAAGCTCGACGACTGGGGTTCCGACCAGTGCGGTAGAGTGGACGTAGCATTGAGGGGTGCGCTGGAGGAGGGAATTGGTCAGTGATAGTACATCAGAGTTGCAGTTGAGGGCGATTGCCTTGCGATCGTGAATGCGATCAATAGCGTTTGGGCGACTCCTTGGGAGATCGAAATCCTTATGTCATATGCTCTTCGTCTGCTTGTCATGTTTGAGACGACTTCTGTGACCCACATTTTCAAGGAGGCGAACAGAGTAGCTGATCGACTCACTCACATGGCCTTGGAGTCTACCTCGTCGTCTTGGAGTGCTAATTCATGCGGAGTAGTTTATAGCAATCGTCCGTAGAGACACGTTTAGATGGACCAATAACCGTGGTTGACCACCCAAATTCTATATACTATAAAATAAAAATAAAAATAAAAATAAAAATATTGCCATTAAACTTCTTCTTCTTCTTTTTTAATTGTATTGGTTTGGTTTGGTACCCTCCTCAACTCAACGGTCGACGATAAGATTACACATCAATCTCTCATCTCCTCCCCAAGCCCAAACCCTGAAAATCTCAATCCTCTCTTTCTGCAAAATGCTTTGCTCAGTGCAACACCAACGCTTCCGCCTCTTCCACCGCCACCCGCGCTTCCTCCTCCCGCCAATCAAATCCCTCCACACCTCCCAATCCCAAACCCTAATCCCCCAATCCACATCCCCAACCTCTCCCCCCGCTTCCCAAATCCTCTCAATCCGCCACTCCCTCCTCTCCCGCGACCTCTCCGCCGTCGAAATCGCTGAGACCTACCTCTCCCGCATCCGCGAAACCGAGCCCCGCCTCCGCAGCTTCCTCCATTTGGCCGAGGAGGAGTCCGTCCTCCGCCAAGCGCAGGAGTTGGACGCTAGGATTCGGAGGAATGAGGAGGTTGGCCCCCTCGCTGGGGTTCTCGTTGGGGTTAAGGATAATATCTGCACTGTTGATTTGCCCTCCACTGGTGGCTCCCGGGTCTTGGAGGGGTACCGACCGCCTTTTGATGCTACGGCGGTGCAACGGGCGAGGGATTGGGGCGGGATTGTTGTTGGGAAGACCAATTTGGATGAGTTTGGGATGGGCAGTTCCACTGAAGGCTCCGCTTTTCAGGTTTTGAGCTATCTCTTTGTATTTTGTTTTCTCTTTATTTGAAGCCTTTAGTTTTGGGTTTGAAACTTTGAATTACGGATTGCTGCTTTCTTTTGGCTTTTCAAGTTTCATTGATTCTTCCTGAAACAGTGTTGGTGATAATTGTGAAAATCATCATTTAAATAGAGCCTTTGTTTTGGGGATAAAATTACTAGTTAAATATGGAGTGTGAGATTTCAATAGTAGAAATGACACTAACTAAGCCATTTGACTCAACTTTTGCAAAACTAACCCACAGAATGAGTGTTCCACCGATGAAAATACGTCAATCCTTAGAAAATGGCATGTCATATGTATTGTGTTGGTCAAACTCAAAGACCCCAATGACACTAATCGAAATGGCATGTCACACGTATTGTGTCAATCCTTGGAAAATGGCTTGTCATATTGTATTTGGTTAGCTTTTGCACATTGACACAGAAGAAGAAGAGTTAGTTTTGCAAAGACCCCAATTACACTAATCGAACGGTGCTTGATTCTGATTTGAAAACTGCCACAACATGATGAGATTGAGCACAAGTTTCAAGCTCTGAACTTTGGGGTCATACTCTGTAACTTGATATTTGTTTGACGAGTCTTTTCCATTCTTAGATGTTCTTAACTTTTTATGACCTTTATTTCAAATGTCAAATAGGGTCATGTTTGTCTAGCCAGTGTTTTTGGGTAACTTTAATCATGAAATATATCTCTATGATGATGGATGTTGCTTTACTCAGGTGATGCATATGTTAATAAATAGGTGACAACAAATCCTTGGGATGAATCTCGTGTTCCTGGAGGGTCATCTGGTGGTTCAGCTTCTGCTGTTTCTGCTAGGCAGTGTGTAGTTTCACTTGGAAGTGACACTGGTGGAAGTGTTAGGCAGCCGGCATCATTTTGTGGCGTTGTTGGTTTGAAGCCAACATATGGCCGAGTCTCGCGTTATGGGCTTATGGCTTATGCTTCATCTCTAGATGTTATTGGATGCTTTGGTTCAACAGTTGCTGATGCTGGAATGCTTCTCCATGCAATTTCTGGTCATGATAGACTTGATTCTACGAGCAGCAAGCAGGTGGATTCCTTTTTCTCAAGTGAATTAAATATGGGATTCAGTTACCTTTTGTTTATATAGAATTTTATGATATCATGTTGTTTTCACATGGAAACAACATGATATCATAAATATGGAATGCTTCTCCATGCAATTTTATTTTCACATGGAATAGATCGGAGAATAATATATTTCACTACCCATGCCCTTCCTCTTATTTGTTCTACTTGGTGCAATGCACTATAGTAGAAATGGCTATACAACTTATGATTGTGGGTGTATTCGCTAAGCCACTTCAGTTGGTGTTTTATCCGTGTATGTTTAAATGAAACAATAAACAGCATTTGCATAGTTAAAAAACACTAGTTGGAAGTTTAAAAGCGAGTTTAACATTTCAACTCAAGAAAGCAAGGGTGTTTTTAAATGGGGGGTAGGCCTTTTGTCTAGAAAAGTGCATTTTTGCCCTTCATTATTTGGATAATGAGAAAAAATGGCATTTGTGTTGCTTGAATTGAATCAAGGAAGTTGGATAAAATGCATGTGCAACTCACATGGTTTTAATTTCAACACACATAGTTTTGTTCAACCAAATGGAGTTTAGTATTTTTATTTTAACATACACTTGATTTCACCTGGCTTCAACATTTAAACTCTCATTCCACATACATTAGTGTTATTTCCTTATTGGATGTACAAGCAAACACACCTTGCATCATATATCCGTGCCGTACTGTTCAGTTGTCAATTTGGTGATGTTGAACATTTTTTAGCTTGCTCATCAAAGAGGTACCGAATCATTATTTTGATCTGACTTCTATCATCCAGGAGGTTCCTGATTTTACATCCCCATTCAAGTCCTTGAATTCCTTCGATTCTAAACCCCTGAAGGGACTTAGAGTTGGTTTGATTCGTGAGACCCTTGATGATGGTGTTGACCAGGAAATAATATCTTCAATTCGTGCTGCTGCTTCACATTTGGAAGATCTAGGATGCTCTATAACAGAGGTAATTCTCCTTTTATCTCCCCTGTGTTGCATTTCAACGTAGAATCATATAACTTTTCAGTGTAGAGTGATTGTTTTCTTTCTTTTAAATGTACTATGCTATCCAACTTCCTTGATTATATGTTGCTTGTGTCGTAATTGTAAGGTCTCTTTGCCGTCTTTCTCCCTTGGACTTCCAGCTTATTATATTCTTGCTTCTTCAGAGTCATCGTCCAACTTATCGCGTTATGATGGCATCAGGTAATCGTTCTAGCTGATTCATGAAACATAGATCACTAAACAAACCGTGCATTTGGAGAAGACAGGCTCTTGCCATGGTGTCTCTTCTGTCTTCTTAACCAGCTTGAACTGCTAGATGGGCAGTTTAAAGAAATGATTATAAAGTAAGGGAGAGGCAGTGTGCAAAATAATTTGAATGATGTCAACGTGGGTGAAACTCTTTAGCTTACTTTACATCGATTTGCTAGGAAATCACTTTACATTATCCTTCGGTTAAGACCAGGTTTAATCAAGAAGTCAGGTTCAAATAAAAATAAAATATCATAGAATTTTCTTGGCTTGTCTTTGTCTATATTTGTCTGATCATCTCTTTTTAAATTAAACTAGTTTGACTGGAGTAAATGAACTTTTACAAAATTTGAGGGTTTGTAAGCTGTGACAGGCTTTAAACTTAGCTTGCGTCTTTTGGTCCTATAACAAATACTCCGTAAACAACTTCTGGTATCAGTTCTTATATCATATACTTTTGCTTGGATTAACTACGAAGAATCTCATGTTACTGTCTTTGATATTCAGGTATGGGAACCAGATTGTTGCTGATGAGCTAGCTTCTCTATATGGGGATTCTCGAGCTAATGGATTCGGTTCTGAGGTGTGATTCACAAGTATTTGAAGAAGACTAGTTTTTAGTGTTTTCCGATGCTTAATCAGCATGCCAGTTCCCGTAGTTAAATTTAATCCTGTTAGTTTTATTTGGATGACTCTGTCACTTTACTGCCACACCAGTGCCATAATTTAAACCTTTGAACACTTGCTTATAAAGCTTGTCCTTCATGTGCCACGTGGGCAATGCCTCTTTTAGTTTTATTTGAAAGCGACATATGCTTCCGTGTATGCAGGTGAAGATGAGAATATTGATGGGAACATATGCACTTTCAGCTGGTTACTACGATGCATACTATAAGCGTGCTCAACAGGTTACTTATCGCCATGGCCATTTTGTATTCCATATTTTTTAGTTTGTTGATCACAAGTGATTTTTTAATTTCAAATCCCTGTATCAAGAAGCCTTTCTGTTTTCCTCAATATCAATGCATATTTTGTTCCTTTTCAACTATTATTGGCATAGAACAAACCATTTTCCTACAAGAAGTTCATAATTGTTATAGCCATACAGGTGAGGACCTTGGTTCGGAAAAGCTTCAGAGCAGCCTTGGATGAAAATGACATCCTTATTTCACCCGCTGCACCATCTGCTGCTTATAAGATTGGTACATTATACATTCTCATTTCGAAGAGATCTCTGAAAATTCAACTGATTGTTGCATATTAATTGCTTTGCCATTTGATTATGTCATTCACAGGCGAAAAGAAAAATGACCCATTGTCGATGTATGCTGGTGACATTATGACTGTAAGCATTTCAATTCCTTAACACAGTATTGTATTAATTGTTCTGTGAATGGTTCTCACTCTCTTGGTGCCCTGTTATCTGTTCTACGCACATATTAGGTTAACGTGAACCTGGCCGGTCTTCCAGCACTTGTTCTGCCTTGCGGATTTGTGAAAGGTGGCCCGGTAGGCCTTCCAGTAGGTCTTCAAATGATAGGTTCTGCGTTTGATGAGGTAATGTTTTTCACTTTCCCACAAAATAATTTGCAAGCATGTTTCTTTCTCGATCACCATGTGTCCATATGGGTTTATGAGTCCACCTATCTGATCACCACGTCTCTATCTTGTGTGCTGTGTACCAACTAGCTGATCTTGAGCAATCCGAAATCTTGCAGGAGATACTGCTAAAGGTGGGGCACGTCTTTGAGCAAATGCTTCAGGGATTGAGCTTTGTTCCTCCTCTGGTATCAGATGCCACTACTTCCATCTAGAAATCTCTCATGTCGTATGCTTTGATGTGGCGGATGGAATTCCTTATCGCCACTACAAGCCATGGGATGTGTAGCCTTCTTTTTCCCATGCTCGGCACAAGAATTCCCACATTCAACCAGCTAAGATGATTGTCAGTAGTGGATCAGATCCATCACAGTACGAGAACTCCTACGGTTTGGTCTCTTTTCTGGGAGCTGTATGCTGCCAACTTTTGACGCTTCAAGAATCCCTGTAACTCATCTGTTTGTATAATCTCTCTTTGAGCTTTCGCACGCAGTTGAGAAGAAGATTTTTCGTTGTCCTTCGTCGCCTGCCAAGGCAAGTTGGTTGAGGCCAATATCATTATAGAAATGAGGAATGCAAGTAGTAGCAGCATCAGTAGGAAGTTCCACGGGCTTTAAGGTGTTAGAAAGTGGGATATAATATAATGCTTTGAACGAATAACCCAAAAGCCTGGTAGAATCTTGCAATAAGGATTTTTTTTTTATTGAATAAACGTGTGATAAATACTAGGGGTCGATTTCAAAAAAGATACTCCAGACAAACATCAATCGAAATATATTCGATAACCAAAACACAACATTCATCCAAAATATGAAAAATTATACAAATCAACAACTATAGAACTGACTTTTTCTAAGTTGTCATTTAAAGATGAGCCCCTATATCACCAGAAAAACTACAAACAAATGAACCAAGAAAAAGAAGGAATTTGAGATGGAGCAAACTGGTTGACGGATCTTTCAAAATCAATTTTGATGGATCCAAACTGTCGTCGGGTGAGACTTCTACAAGTTCATTATCAGGGACCACCACGGTTCGTCATTGATTGTGGCAGATTCAAATGTGGGCACATTTCCGCTCTAGCAGCTGAGATTCTTGCTCTCAGAGGTGGTGTCGCTAAGGCGAAAGAGTTTGGTCTGTCCAGTATCATGATCGAGGATGATAGTTTTGGTCATTATCAACTCCTTGCAAAGACTATGGAGCTTCCCGTGGGAGATTGAGATGCTGATTTCTAACACCCTGTTCCTTCTCCAACATTCTAAAAGGGTGCAATTCAGGCACATCTTCCGGGAGATCAACTCGACCACCGACAGGATTGCGAGTCTCCTCCATACGACATTCACACAGGACCTCCTCGCCGAGTCGGCTTTACTTGTCCTCATCCGTAAGGATGCCCTTGGATAGTGGTCCAGCAAAGCCCGACCCCACTCAAATCTTTACCTTGTATATATATATAAAAAGATACTCCGTAAATACTAGGAGTCATGTTTAACCCTGAATGCTAGAGTTAGGCTAAAGGCAAGACATGCGAATGACCATTGACAAGATAATTTCAACTAAATTACACACAAGTCGTTTCATTTTTTTTTCAAAAAATTGCAAATAGGCCCAAAAATCTCCCATTTACGAACCAGAACGAATTGAAAAAACCTGAATGCGTTCATCCAAATACTCCATATGTTGAACAAACTGTTGTGCTCAAAAACTAGTAAAATTTATCAAGGAATGATTTGATCGATACTTACTTTGGTATATCAATCGTTTCGGATGATTATCGAATGACTTTCAACTATTATTCTTGGTTGTCATTTGAAAAATTTGTCGAACCTCTGAGAAGGTGAGCTAAATAAATGATCTCGACTCCATTGAACGAGGTTAATGAGGGAGCTCAGTGGATAATAGCGAGGTTATGAATTATCCTCGTTTATGAAAGCCAAGCTTCATGCATTTCCTCGTTGATGCATACAGATATAGGCGATATTTGCATTATCCCTTAATCTTGTGCACATGTAGCTGTTTGTTACAACGTGCCATAATGAATTACGTCCAATTTAGCTTTAAACTCATTCTTTAATACTGGTTGCAATTACCAAAATACCTTATATATAAATAAGAAAAATGCTCATTACTTGGAGCCACTTTAGTTGTACTTAACTAAATAGTAAGCCATATGTAGCGACTGTTGTTATGCAATGAAAATCTAATATATTAGCAATAGAAAAAGAACTCCATAGTTTAAGGAGGTTTCTTGCATATTATGTCTTAGAGAATCTAAGCAGAAGTGAATAGAATGGAAATAGAATAGAACATATGAACATTCCATCATCAATTGTTGCCTCAGCTGGTCCTTTGAAATACACAAGAGATTCATGAATGAGAATTATGATATACAAAATGTATGATGTACCGAAATAATTTGTACATCAACCAATATGGCCGAAGGTACAGAGGAGGCTCGGCTAAATATGATAAGGTTATATAGTAAGCTCGGCCTATTTTGATGAGGTTCTTCAATAAGCTCGGTCCATTTTGATGAGGTGATTCATAGCTCGGATGACCTAGGCGAGATTATCAAATTTGTACTTGGTTCCATTTTGTGGCTACGACATTTCATTTCATGAAAATTCATTGACGAATTGTGCTGAACAATAACCTTCGGTACTCATTGAAAGTTACTTAATAAACCACATAGTAGGCTCTTAAAATCAAACGGATGCATCAAGTTCACACACTAATGTAAGTCTGAATGTCCAACATAAGAATCTATGATCAAACTAACATATCAAGTTCATATGTTATTTCTATAATAAAACATCAAGATCAAACTAACATATTAAGTTCATGCACTAACGTGCATCTGAAGCTACAACATAATCAAATGTTTAGTTTGAAATAAGGAAATGCATTTGCAACCATATCTAATCGGACCAATCACATATCCTCCAGTAATCCCACAAAGACACCCTAAGAATGGATCTAAAGACCTAAATAGAACAGACCCACGAGTCAACTCCTTAGCCTCAGCTACAGGCGAGCATACGGTTGAACCTCGAATGTTTGTGATGAGGCTAGCTATTACGTACCCTAGGCTGCTGTCGGCGAGCTGACCACATAAGCTCGGCCATTGCACCCGAGGTTAGTGCAAATGCTTGACCACCTCCCACTCCCGACAACAACAACCCAAAGGCCAAATCGACCCAAATCGAAAACAACTCTCGCTTTAATCCATTTCATTCCATTTTTCTACTCATAATTTGGCATCCAAATTACACAAATCTACAATAATCAAACACAAACAACTAACAATTTCATGAATTTCAATTCTAATTTCAAAAAATCCTAACTCAATCTCACAAAAAATACCAATCAATCCAAATACAATCAAAATTATTGCCTTCAAATTGATAGATCTATCAAAATCCTTTCCAAATCTACCTAAATCCTCAACAAAAGGGCGAGCCTTCTTCCAATGTTGGCGGTGTTGTGAACCTCGTTTAATATGGTCGAGCTTAGCTTTGTACATGAGGCTAAAGACATTTGAGGATTTATTTCTCCTGGGCAAGTTAGTAAATATTTTAAAAAGAGGAAAGGACATGTATGCAATTTTGTAGAAATAATGTTGTCAATAACCATTTTTCCATTTTGCTTGTAGCCATTATGATTAATAAATTGGGAAATTTAGAGAACAACCACCATTTAAACATGGATATTTTCAATTAACCACCCCTTAAATTTAAAATTATAGAAAACCACCCTTTAAATTATCTTTATTTACAGCTCAACACCTCTTCATCTATTTTTTTTAATTTATCATTAAATATATTATATTTTTTTAACTTAAATTTGATTATAAATATATTTAAAATTTGAATTTAAATATAAATTTTAATATCTTTATCGATTAATCATATCACTTAAATATAATTATAGACCTTTTTAATATTAAACAAAGTTTAATTATTGAACAAAAACATTTAAAATATAAATAAATAATAATTTTAAGGTTATTTTTAACTTTATAAATAGAAATTATGATTTCTAATCAACGGCTTAGTGAGAGCATCAACATATGGTCCTTGGTGGAAATGAAAGATACCTATAGGCTACCAGTAGCAATTCGCTCTCAGACGAAATGAAAGTCGAGGTCTATATGCTTGATGCGTTGGTGATTGACGGGGTTGGCCGCAAAGTAAGTAGCACCGATGTTATCGCACCACAAACGAGGAGGGTGCTGAAAGAAACCCCCCAATTCTACAAGGAGATTCTGGAGCCATATAAGTTCACAAGTCATTTGTGCAAGCACCCGATATTCGGCCTCGTTTGAGGACCTAGAAACAGTTGGCTATTTTTTGGATGGCCATGAAACCAGGGATGAGCCAAGGTATATGCAGTAGGTGGACGTCGATTGGCGATCGTGGATGTCTCCTGCCCAATCAGCATCATAGTACCCAGAGAGAAGAAGAGAGGGTGTGGCTTAGATGTGGAGAGCAAGGTCTCGGGTGGAGTTAAGGTATCGAAGGACCCTTTTAGGGACCTGTCAATGGACCTCTCTAGGGGGGTGCATATACTGGCAGATTTTGTTGACCAAGTAAGAGATATCGGGTCTAGTAATGGCTAGGTACTGGAGGCTTCCGACGACACTTTGATAGAGGCTGGGATCGGGAAGCAATGGTGAGGACGTAGAGGAGAAGTCCTGCTCAAGGGACATGGGAGTGGAAATAGGCCGAGAATTGTACATATTGGTCTAGGCGAGAAGCATTTCAATATATTTAGATTGATGAAAGAGGAAGCCGAAGGGTGATTGGTGAACTTGAATGCCCAAAAAGAAGTGCAGGGAACCGAGTTCTTTGACCGAGAAAAGGGCCGAGAGGGCTGATATGAACTGGGAGGCCAAAGCTGGAGTGGATGAAATGATTAAAATACCGCCCACATAGACGAGTACGAAGACGGTGTTTGAGTGCAATTTATAAATGGAAAGGGAGCCATCAACCTTGGAGTGCCGAAAGCCCAAGGAGATCAAGAAATCACTAAGTTTGAAGTACCAGGCCCTAGGAGATTGGCGCAACCCATACAAAGATTTATGCAATTTACAAACAAAGGAGGGGTATTGAGGGTGAACGAATCCGGGGGGCTGAACTATGTAGACATTTTCATCCAGGTCATCGTGTAAGAACGCATTTTGGATGTCGATTTGGTGAACCATCCAATTGTTCATGGCTGCGAGTGAGTGCACAATTCGAATGGTTGCGAGCTTGACGACAGTGCTGAAGGTTTCAGTGAAATCAACGCCCTTGATTTGGTGAAAGCCTTTCGCCACGAGGCGAGCTTTATGGCGCTCGATTTGGCCGAAGGAGTTGAATTTGGTTTTGAACACCCATTTTAACCCAAGAGGATTGCATTGAGAAGGAGGTGGGACAAGGGACCATGTATGAGTTTTGAGAAGGGCCTCGATTTCAGTAGCCATAGCGACCCGCCAATGGGGGGATTTGGAAGCAACCGTGAAAGAGGTTGGGTCATCGAGGATGACACATGATGTAGAGAGGGCAGTGGGGAAACTCGACCAAGGCACTGTGCCATTGGATCGGATGAGCGGATTAGAGATCATGCTTTTAAAGCGAGTGGTCATGGGGTGACAGTTTGAAGGTGAGGGTGGCGCTGTGTTTATTTCCGATGAATATGGTGAAGAGACATCAGAGGTAAGAGGAGGGGATGAATGGGAAGAGGAATTATGTGGGCTGGATGATGGGAAGGACTGGGGGCCCATTGAGGAAGGTGGGATGTTGTCTATAGTGGACTGAGAGTCCAATTAGGGTGAATTAAAGACAGGAAAAGTGGTAAAATGAGTTGGAGACCAATAGGATAATCAAATTGGGGTTTAGACAGGAATTGATATTCATGAAATATTACATCCTGAGAGAGGTAAATTCAATTTTGGCTAGGATCAAGGCATATGTAGCCTTTGTGATTGGGAGAGTACCCAAGGAAGCCACAAGGTGTGGATCGTAAGGAAAATTTACGAGGAAGATATGGGTGGAGATTGGAAAAACAAAGGCATCAAAAAACTCTAAAGATGGAGAGATCAGGGTGGGTGTTAAAGAGAAGTTGGTAAGGGGATTTATTGGCAAGTGTGGGAGTCGGTAGGTGGTTGATGAGAAAGACCGAGGTCTCAAATGTGTAATCCCAAAAGTGTAGAGGGAGATTAGCATGGACAAGGAGAGCTAGACCATTATCGACAATGCGACGATGACATGTCTCAATACTTCCGTTTTTCGAGTGAGCATAGGGGTAAGTGCGACGATGGTTAATACCAAACTTGGTGAAAATAGAATGAAGTGGTTTGAACTCAGTTCCATTGTCGGTTTGGATTGATTTGAATTGGGTGGAGAAGAAATTATGCACAAAAATAATGAAGGCATGCACAACTTGATGAACTAACGACTTTGAAGATAGGGGAAAGATCCACAAAAAGTTACTGAAATTAGCAAGTATACACAGATAATATCTATTGCCTCTAGTAGTGGTGATTTGGGATGGCCTCCAATTCAAAGATCCATAAACAAAAGTTCAAAAGGGGATGTAGACTTGGATGGTGATGGTGGATAGGGCAAAGCATGAGCCTTGGCCAGTGCACACACCGAACAGAAGAGAGGCACCGCTTCTTTTCTGGAACAAAAGATTGAAGAGGACTACAAGGCTTGTTGGGTGACGCGAAGAGATGGATGGCCTAAGCAAGCATGCCATAAGGAAAGGGTGGCGGTGGAACTGAGGTGTGCTTGTGCTCTCACCGGTGATGGAGGTGCCAATAGGAGCTCGTACAATCCGTCCTTAACGGTGCCCCAAAGAAGAGGCATGTGAGTTGCTCGATCCTTGATCACAAAGAAATTGTCAAAAAAACTCAAAGTAAGTTGAGTTATCAACACAAAACTGCCTGACGGAGAGAAGATTGTGAGAAATATTGGGGACATGTAACAAATTTGTAAGCCGTAATGAAACAGAAGGAGAAAGAGGTGTGGATAAGATGGTGGAACCGTAATTCTAGATTGGCAAGGAAGAGCCATCTCCGATCGAGGTTTCTTCGATGCCTTGATAGGGGAGTGCATGATGACCGAAGCTTGACAGTGAAGGGATGAAATGGTAGGAAGCACCAGTGTCGGGAGTCCAGTTTATTGCCGAGAAGTGTGCATTCAGGGAGGGTGGAGGAGGCACTTGATAAGATTGGTTGAAACGGTTCCAACACTGCAATGCAGCGTGCCTAGTTTTGCAGCAAATCTGACAGGTGGGGCGAGGGTCAGTGTGACCTGTGAAGGTGGTGGATCGACCACCACCTCGGGAGCCACCACGACTGCCCCGTTGCTGGTAGTTACCATGTAAGCCATTGCGAGAGTCAAGGGAGCTAAAATCAGATGGTGAGCGTGGATTGGAGTTGTACTTGTAGGCAGGGTTGCGATTTGGGTTGTATTTTGAAGTGAAGTTCATGGATGGAGAATGACGAGTGTGGGTTTTAGTATTATTGGCGCTCAGGCCGGGAAGGGACATTATCTGTTGGGTGTGGGAACCGACCCGAGCTTCATGGTTGAGAAGGTGAGACAAGAGAAGGCGGGGAGTGGGAGGGTTAGTTTGAGTGGATAACGACATAACAATAGACTCGTATTCAGTGGGAAGACTAGCAAGGATGTACACAGTGAACTCGAAGTCATCGATGGACTGGCCAGCCGCAACAAGAGAATAGCCCAAGGCTCGAGCTCTATTGAAGTAATCAGTTATTGAATTGTTACCTTTTTTTAGAGATGAAAGTTGAAGGCGAGTTTGTAGTACATGGGCAGTCGATCGAGCGGCAAACAACTCCAAGATGGTGTCCCAAATCTACTTGGAAGAGCGGCATTCGATAACTTGAGCCAAGATGGGCTTAGTCCAGGATGAGGTGAGAACCGTCATGACCAGGTGGTCTCGGAGCACCCACGTTGTTTGTTCTGGGGTGGGAGTGACCGGATCTGTGGATGAGGATGGGGGGTAAGGTGTAGAGCCATCGACGTACCCGAATAACTTCTAGCAAACGAGATAGGGAACAACTTGTGTTTTCCAAAGGAGGAAGTTTTCATTAGACAATTTCACAGTGATAAATTTTGAAAAAGGAAGAAGAGATGGAGAACTGGAAACAGGTATGATGGATAAGGGATTGGTGGGGTTAGCCATTTGGATCTGGTTGGATGGGTGTCCTATGGGAGCTCTGATGCCATAGTAAAGGATGAGAAAGATCTGGATTTTGTAATGACTTTTGTTGTTTCTATTACATTGTGATAGCCGCAATACTATAACCCTAGATTACAAAGCTACAAGATGACAGTTATGAAGCAATGACAATTGTTGGGTCTTTAGAGGCTTGAATTAGTGTCATATGTGATGGGCTGAAGCCCATTCAATGTGTGGTCATTACTACATACCAAATTATCTTTCCCAAGCCTTGGCACACCAACAACACCGCTATTCTTCCCTCTTTGAATTCATGTAGTAACGCAACGGGCGCTACACAATCCTACACATAAGCGTCGTATACGCTTATTGGGATTTCGCTAAATAGAGAAAAACAATCAAAGCTCACCAACTTTTTCCAAGAATCTTCGACTCCATACTTGTTCATCAACCACACAACATGCGTTAAATGGCCTCCATAATCTCAATCGCCTGCACATTCCCAATCCCACATCGTGTACAAATAGCACAACAATCCATTCAATTGGGACACCTTTCCAGACCAGCCGTGTATTGCCTCAACATCCCTATAGACCTTCTTCGACACCAGCATTCCCCGAACCTACTAGTATTCAGATCGTAAGTAACAATCACCTCCTCTTGGTGCCGACTCCAGGAGTTGGCACCACTGATCCTCCTCCCGAAAACCCAATGGAAGACCCATCCCGGTCGTTTAATTTTTTTTTTCCCCTACCACACCAGCTTAAAAACTTCATTCCGATATTTTTTTTATTTGCACTTTCATTCGTGAGCCCGTTATTTTTTACTATTCACCTTTTTCATCTACTCAAATAATATTATTAATTATTGTTGTTGTTGTTGTTGTTTATAATTGTTTATTTTCATTATTATTATTAATAAATTGTCAAATGTTTCATGGATGAAAAAATTAGTTTTTTTACGTGGTAAAAATAATAGTGTATGTGTATTGTTGACATAATATTTTTTTTAAAAATAGCATATGCAAAATGAGTGTCGGGTAGATACAATTAAGGGTGATTTAGCTAATTGGACCTTTATGAAAATCCAATTAGGTAATTAGCCTCTTCTAAAAAAATTAAGTGGGGGATGTACTTCATTGACCGTTGACCGACTTATTCGGATTTTTTTTGCCTTTTTTGTGATGCTATTTTTTTTTACCATTGACCAATGATACTACTTTTTTTATGTCATTATTTTAGCATCACGTTTTTTTCTATTTTATGATGACTTTTTTGTGATGCCATTTTTCACCGTTGACCACTAATGTCACTTTTTATGTCATTTTTTTTTTGGCATCACATAGTGTTTTGATGTCATTTTTCAATGACAATTTTTTTCTTTATGTTATGCAACTTTTTTAAAGTAGTGTTTTGATGTCATTGTTCTAATGTAATTATTTGAGCCCACTTTTTTTAATCAAATCGTTTGATGCCACTTTTTTAATTAATCATTTAATAAATTTCTATTGATTCTACTCTTAGTAAATGATGACATATTTGTGATTACACTTCATTGATGCAATCATTTGTGGTGACATTTTTCTTACATTTTTATACAATTTATGACACGAGCATAAAGTGTGATTAAACTTCATTGATGACATCTTTTTAATGATAACTTTTATTCATTGATGACATTTGTGATTACACCTCATTGATCTCAATCATTTGTGATGACATTGTTTGTTGAAGACATTTTTCTTTATACAATTGATAACATATGAGCATAAAATTTGATTACACTTTATTTGTGACATTTTTATTGGTGACATATTTGTGATGACATTTAAGAATCTAATGACTTAAATATCACATAACATGTCTCCCCTCTTTTTTTTCCAGGCTTAGGACCAGTTGTGTACCAAAACACATGCGGAGTTAAAAACATGTTATCACCTAGCTAGCAAGCACTAAATAAAGGACTAAATCACCTAGTTAAAAAACGTCACAACGCATGAAGATTAACATTTTTGATTGGTGAGAACACCCCCATCCGATGAGAGCAAAAGAAACAATTTGATTAGTGGGAACAAATCTATTTTTTAATTAAAAAAAACCCTCACACATAGACTTGTCAAAACACAACCCGACCCGGTCGATCCGACCCGAACGCCCTAAAAATTTCCAACCCGAATCCGAATTTTTTTTCCCACTCGAACCCGAAAAACCAAAAATTTTCCGGGTAATCTGGGTTTCGACCCGGTGACCCGATTGACCCGGTAATTTTGATCCTCTTTACCCGATTGACCCGGTTGATTTATAATTTTGTATAATTAAATTTTTTATATATATAATTAAATTTTATCGCAAAATTATCAAATCATGATTTTTTTAATTTAAGAAAGAAAAAATTGACAAACCTGAAATCGACCGAAACCCAGTCAAATCCGGGTTCGAGTCAACCCGGAAATACCCGAAACCCATTTTACCCAGGACTCGTTTTACCCGAGATCCGAATCCGACCCGAATGACTCGTTTGACAGGTATACTCGCACGTTCTCTCTCCCTTTCCTTTAATAAAAAAAAACACACACACTCCCTCTTAGCTTCAACCTCCCTCTTCTCTCTCCTCCAATGGCGCTTCGACGGGACCTCACCAAGCGGTTCTTCCACCTCCGCTCAGGGAAAGCCACTGCTGCACAACCTCTGATGCCGGATCCGAGCTCCAATGTCACTAGATCTGGCCCCGGCGCTACTACCAGTCATCGTCGGACGCCGCCAGCCGCAGATTCTTCCATTAGTTTCTCCAGCGACGGATTCTTTCGTTTCTCCAGCCAACTGGGTTGCTTTTCATGCTTTATTTTCCGGAAGAAGGTTTTCAAGGACGAGGACAATGATCGGGCTCGAACTGCTTATCGTTTCACAAGGTCTGCTCTTCTTTGATTTGTAACCATTAATCTCCTTTGATGTGTTGCGAGGGATGAGGTGGGGGAGGTCTGGTTCATGGGGGGCAAAAGGGTGCAACAATCAGATAGTGTAGAGGAAGTGGAGGGGGAGGCAGTGCTATATGGGCAGTAAGGATGGCGATTCAGGAAGGGTTGTCCCATGTCATTTTCGAGTCGGATTGCCTCGGGTTGGTCACAAAGCTGAGAAGAGGAAGCCATGTTCGAGGACCGCTAGGCGCACTGTTGCGGAGAATTAGAGAGGGCGCAGCGGAACTAGAGGGAGTGCAATGGAGCTAAACGAGGAGGCAGGAGAACAAAGTGGCACATACTCTGGCGTCGAAGCGGCTGAAAACTTGTTTCTTTACTAGTTTTGAGACGTTCTTTAGGGAAGATGTAGTGGTTGTTGCCATGGAGGATTTGCATTGAGTTATTTAGATCTGATTTTTTATCAAAAAAATAAAAAAAATATAGAATAGTTTTTTTTTTTGACGCAAGATAAGAATTAGGTCGGGTCGGCCGCAGCAGAGGCCCTTCCTAGCGCATCCTTCCGGACGAGAACAAGCAGTTCTGGATCATCCTCACAGCAGACGTCGGCAGGGGAAACGTGGGCACTACGAGCAAGGTAGTCAGCCACAACATTCGATTCCCTGAAACTATGACGAATAGCAACATAAGTAAAGGACGAGATATCAGACAGTATATCAGCTTGTAGCATCTCTATTGTCAAGGGGCATTTCCAATCCCCCAGTAGAAATTTTATCACCAGTAGGTTGTCTCCTTCGATCAGAAGTGTAGATAGTTGCAACTCTTTTGCACGTAACAAACCCATTCTGAGTCCGAGATTTTCGGCATAAATCACTGAGATATTTGTACAAACAGATCTGCCAGCAGAGACCACTAAACCCGCAGAGTCACGGATGACAAAACCATAAGACGAGTTGCCAATCGGGAGTACCGAACCATCAAAATTGAGCTTATAACATTTCGGCGGAGGTTTATCCCACTTCCCAGACCGATTTTTTGAGCCCTGGTTTTCGTAGCACAACCCCTAATAGCCTGGTTGAGCGTACCGCTATGACTGCGATGATTAGGGATCAACGGACCCAAAAAAAAAATATAGAATAGTTGAATGTTATGAAAGCATGCATATTAATATATGTTTTTATATTAAATTGTTCATGAATCAAAAGTGGTAAGTAATTGATTTGTAACAGTTGCTTTCCGGCACCTTGAATCAAGAGTGTGGTAAGATCCCTGATGAACATTAGTTTCATCTTCAATTGGGAAGAACATCGCAAGCTTCGTCAATTGGGAGAACGTCAAATTTAAGATCCCCTCCATTGATTCAGCACATATAATTGAAGGGGTTAATGAAGCACATAGAAGTGGTTCATCAATTTTATAGTAATTGGTTCAGCACATATATAGAGAGTGGTTCAGTGACTATATATATATAATGATTCATCAATTAATTAGAAGTGGTTCATGAAGTAAAATAGAAGTGTTTAATCAATTTTATAGTAACTGGTTCAGCACATATATAGAGAGTAATTTAGTGACTAAATATATATTGATTCATCAACTAAATAGAAGTTGTTCATGAAGTAAATAAAAATTGTTATGCTTTGTAATCTTAAGTGTCTTGTATAAGTCATAGGATGGCATGTCACACATATGTATAAACTATAGGTTATATATCTCTTGTATGATAGATAGGCAATTAGTGGTTTTGGGCTTAAGCTCGGACTTATGTCGTAGGCTTGATGTAAAGGCCAATACTCACTTTTGGCCCAGCTCCCTTGTTTGATGGATCATTGCCAACTCGCTTAAGTGAAACGCCGCGTTTTGTCTAGGGTTACCGTGTATAACGAAACCCTAGATCCAAGCTCCCTCTAGTTGCTGCTTGCTTATGTTGGTAAGTCCGTCTCCAAGAGAGAGAGAGATAGAGAGAGAGAGAGAGAGAGAGCCGGGAACCTAAAGAGTGATGAAGAGAATCCGCCATTACTGAAGATTCCTCAAAGCTTCCTGAGTCCGATCTTTGCTAGATCCTTGAAGACGACGCATGTTTCTGGTCTTACTCGTCGTCCTGCCTTCATATCTTCTTCGATCCAAGATCTAAGAAGATCAGAGAGTTTTCTCTTGCGCCTCGCTCGTTGTTCTTCCGCTTATTGTCTTTCCTGTTCATATCTAGAGTAGATCTATAGTTTGTATTTGTTTGTGACATGCAACCATGACTTGTAACCTTGATCTCCTTAGTGGATTGTTCTCGGGTTGAGTCTCACCCTCCTGAGGCTCCGCAGAGCAGGTTCGCCGAACTGCGTCAACAAATCCTTGTGTCCTTTTGTATTCTTGTCCGTATAAGTTTCCGTGTTATTCATTTGATTCGTATCTTGTTCATAGAATTAGGTATTCATTTGAGTTTTACAAATTGGTATCAGAGCTAGGGTTTCTCTGATTGTGATACTAGAGCTTGAGTGTCCCTTTTTCCACCTTCCTGGGTCATTGTTGGCTTCAGGGAGAGGATATGGAAATAGAGCATTGGGTGGACCTAGAAAGCGCTCACGCGTGGTGCCATTCCTCCTCTGTGTTTTATGTATAACATTTTTCAAAACCCATATGTGTTTTTCTGTGTTTAATAATCTTTGAGTTTCTTGAAGGTTACTGTGAAATTCTTGCTACTGACTTTGTTATCTTTGATTTCTTGTTCAGGTACTTGAAATCATTAATAATGTCAAATGCTTCTGTGAAGATTAAGCCATTTGATGGGAAAATCGACTTTGCAATGTGGCAGATCAAGATGAAGCCCATCTTGATAAAAGAAAAGTGTTGGAAAGCTGTAAATCCAGCTAATGCTGCATTAGCAACCACAAATGTAGAGAAAAAGGGTATTCTAATCGAGGAACACACTCCCATGAAGGATGACCCTGGTATTGACAAGGTTGATGTGCCGGTAGACCTAGAAATGGCAAAACAAGCCTATGCTGAGATCATGCTTCGTCTGACAGATGAAGTTGCACGTCAAGTGGTTAAAATAACTGACCCCAGAGTCCTATGGTTAACTCTGGAGGATCTCTATCTCTCTAAATCTCTTCCTAGTCTTATTTCCTTGTTGGGTCGTCTATTTACCTTTAAAATGGATGTTTCTTTGACTCTGCATGATAACATGGATAAATTTCTTAAGATGACTCAAGAATTGGAGAGGTGTGATGATAGTATTAAAGACTCTCACCAGGCTATTTTATTATTGAACTCTTTGCCTGTCCAGTTTGACCATTTAAGGATGTCATTCAATTCTCTCGGGAACCTTTGACAAAGGAAATGATAGTTGATACTATCCAAGAGAAGAATGAAATGATTAAAGTGTTCAAACCAAAGTATGAATCTAAGCAAGATTCATTTAAGAAATCTGAGGTGATGTATGCCAATGGTGGCAACAGGCAAGGCAAAAAGTCCAAAAATTAAAAGCCCAAATCTGATGAGAATAAGCCTAAGAATGATGAAAAACCCAAGCTTGTTGAGTCTAACAGTAAAGTGCCTAAGGATTCTACTTGCAATTATTGTGTTTTACCTAGCCATTGAATAAAAGATTGTAGGAAGAAGAAAAAAGCTGGTGAGAATAAGTTTAAATCTATGTCTGTTTCTTTGCTTGAAACTGAAAAGTATTCCTATCCTGCTGAATTGTTTATGTGCACCACTGCTTACTTTTTCACCTGGGTTGGGAACTGTGTGTCCTGGAAGTCACAACAACAATCTGTCGTTGCACTTTCTAGCACAAAAGCTGAGTATATAGCAGCTACTGAAGCTGCCAAGGAAGCTGTGTGGATGAAAGGCATTCTGGAAGAGATATTTCGAAAACCTTTCTTACCTGTAATTAATTTGGACTCTCAAAGTGCTTTATATATATATATATATATATATATATATATATATATATATATATATATATATATATATATATATATATATATATATATATATATATATATATATATATATATATCATGAAAGAACCAAACATATCGATGTAAGGTTCCATTATATCAGGGACGTGGTAGAAGAACAGGTACTGCAGGTGAAGAAGATCAAAGGGGAAGAGAACCCTGCTGACTTTGGAACCAAAATAGTTCATGCTAATAAGTTTTCTTATTGCAGGAATGCCTTGCACATTTTTTATGTCCACTAACTTGCAGGTACATGAGCCGACGACGGATAAGTGCTCACTCAATCCTAAGAAGATCCACTACTGGTAGTTCAAGGTCGACACTCAGATTAGGAGGGCATATTTGTTATGCTTTGTAATCTTAAGTGTCTTGTATAAGACATAGGATGGCATGTCACACATATTTATAAACTATAGGTTATATATGTCTTGTATGATAGATAGGCAATTAATGGTTTTGGGCTTAAGCTCGAACTTATGTCATAAGCTTGATGTAAAGGCCCAATACTCACTTCTAGCCCAGCTCCCTTGTCTGATGGATCATTGCCATCTCGTTTAAGTGGAACGCCGCGTTTTGTCTAGGGTTACCGTATATAAGGAAAACCTAGATCCAAGCTCCCTCCAGTTGCTGCTTGCTTATGTTGGTAAGTCCGTCTCCAAGAGAGAGAGAGCCGGGAACCTAGAGAGCGATGAAGAGAATCCGCCATTGCTGAAGCTTCCTCCAAGCTTCCTGAGTCCGATCTTTGCTAGATCCTTGAAGACGACGCCTGTTTCTGGTCTTACTCGTCGTCCTGCCTTCATATCTTCTTCGATCCAAGATCTGAGAAGATCAGGGAGTTTTCTCTTGTGCCTCGCTCGTTGTTCTTCTGCTTATTGTCTTTCCTGTTCATATCTAGAGTAGATTTATAGTTTGTCTTTGTTTGTGACATGCAACCATGATTTGTAACCTTGATCTTCTTAGTGGATTGTTCTGGGGTTGAGTCTCACCCTCCTGAGGCTCCGTAGAGTAGGTTCGCCGAACTGCATCAACAAATCCTTGTGTCCTTTTGTATTATTGTTCGTTTAATTTTCCGCGTTATTCATTCGATACATATCTTGTTCATAGAATTAGGTATCCGCTTGAGTTTTACATAAATAGTTTATCAATTTTACAGTAAATGGTTCGGCACATATATAGAGAGTGGTTCAGTGACTAAATAAAGAGTGGTTCGGTGACTAAATAGAGAGTGGTTTATGAATTAAATAGAAGTGGTTCATGAAGTAAATAGAATTGGTTCATCAATTTTATACTAACTGGTTCAGTACATATAAATAGAGAGTGGTTCAGTGACTAAATAGAGATTGTTTCAGTGATTAAATAGAGAGTGTGGTTCAGTGAATAGAGAGTGATTCAGCATATATATAGAGAGTTGTTCAGTGACTAAATATGAATATATAAAATGAGATTCCC
This sequence comes from Persicaria maculosa, assembly GCA_963922045.1. Lineage (NCBI taxonomy): Eukaryota > Viridiplantae > Streptophyta > Magnoliopsida > Caryophyllales > Polygonaceae > Persicaria > Persicaria maculosa. The sequence goes on along the minus strand of OY998251.1, from coordinate 18,074,352 downwards.
ATATATATAAAAAGTTTGTTAGGGTGTAGTGGTCTGAGTGTTTAAGGAGGAGCACAATGTCAAAGTTTCAATTCTTAACTCATACTTAATTTGAATTTTGAAAAATTAATTGAATTATTAATACGTAGTATTAATAGGCTTTGAGGAGTAATTGAATTGTAGGGCTGTGCAAAAACGAACATCTAGGGGGCTAGAGAGAGGGGGTCTCCCTTCTCTCTAGAATTATCCCCAAATGTCTAACTTCTTCGCTCTCGGAGATTTGTCGATCCCATTTTTAGTCCTTCGATTCTTGGCTTCCAAAGGTCTGTGTACTCTATTGATGGCCTAATCCTTTCTACTCACTCAGCCCTTCCTTATGGGTTTTTGTCGTCCTGGACTTATCTCCCTCTCGCCTCAAGTCCGGGCTTCGATTCGTTCGGGTGCGGGCGAGCCGAGACGCCTCCGTTGTGTCAATTGAGTTGGGGCTTTTCATTGTGTTAGGGTTCCGACTCTTGCCTGGTCATCTCGTCGTCCCCCCTTTTTTGTCTGATCGGGATGCCCCTTCGCCTCCCGATTGTCAACCTCTTCTCCTTCGATCTGACCTCTTGTGATCTCGGTTGTCCTGGTGCCTAACACCACTGGTTTGTGTTTCAATCCTCCCTTTCCGGCGGCTTTTGCCACCCTCAGTCTCCCCTATCTCGCCGCCGTCCGGTTCCGGCTAGGGCCGCTTTCATCTTGCTTTTCCTTGTCCATCATGCCCAAGCTTTGGGTCCTTCGGGCCCAAGGATGAGGATATGTCAAAAAAAAAAGAAGCTCGAAAGGGTCTTTTCTAAATCCATCCCGAAAGGGTTTGAGTATAACCACCCGAAAGGGTTTGAGAAAATCCCACAAGGGCTTGTTGATATTTTTGTAGGTGAAAGCTTGTTGGCGTCTTGTTCGAGCAGTTTGCGGCTCTGCGACCGATGTTTCTAGGAGATCTTCTGCTTGGTTGTGGAGTCTATAGTCGGGTCTGGCTGGGGTCGAGGTGGTGCGCTCAAGGTGACTCCGTATCTAGGATTGAGTTTCCTTGGAGTTCGTCTGCACTGCCCACAGGAGTTAGAGTCCTGCTGTACTACTGGCCCGCGGTGCTACTGTTTGGTGGTGCTTGGCTGCGTTCTTCGGTGGCTTCCTCAGCTTTTTGGGTGTTTGGTCTTCTTGGACCGTTTGTTGTAGAGTTTATTTCTGTTTGGTTCATTACGCTTGTTATTTGTATTTTGTTTTTAGGTTGTTCTGTTAGACGGTTCGCCGTCTGCTGACTTCGGTCGGCATCTCGATGAGTCAGGCCTGGCTGACCTTCGAATTTTTACCTAATAAAAAAAATTGAATTGGTAGAGCACGTACAATTAATTGAGTGGCTTTGGGATGGAAGAGGTGGAATTGAATTAATTGGAGGAGTGCGTACAGTTAATTAAGGCAAGCGGAAGCGCTTGTACGTCACGCGGGTGCAAGTGAGACTGAGGGAACTCGCTCGTCTTGGGGAAGGAGGTGGGAGTTGTGCAGCGCGTAGTTTTAGGGTGTTGTTAGATACACTGCAAATCTTTCATCAGAAATGTACGTCTTTTTCAACGTGCAATCTTTTCCCACCAATTAGTACTTTTAAAAAATTAGTTAACTCACTTTAACCCTGCACATCGGAATACCCTGCACGTCAATTCCAACGTGCAGGGTTTGGGGTGTATATAGCGGAACCGTAAGTAATTTTATTACATACGGAGTAATATTTAATACTCCATCTGTTAATTAAAACTTGTCGTTTTCTATTCATGCATGTTTTTTTAGAACAATAAAAACTATATAACTTATTAACTTTTTTTTTACATTTGGTTTTATAAATTCGTATTTAATAGTAATATGTATGATCTTATTTAAAAAAATTATTAAAAAAGTTAATATTTTATATAGTTTTTAACACCTTAAAATGCGTGCGTGAATAGTAAAACGTCAAGTTTTAATTAACGGATGGAGTATTATTTTAATTCATATGGGTCAATCAAATCATTTCTTTTGTCCTCACCGGTAGAGGTGTTCTCACCCGAACCCTACCCCATACATACATACATACATACATACATACATACATACATACATACATACATACATACATACATACATACATACATACATACCTACATATATACAACCCTCTTCGGAGGTTGATAACTGTTGTGCGCCTAATTTGCCATGTTTTACATTAACTTTTATGTCGATTTCTTTATGCATTTCATACAATTGGGGTAAAATAGTATAAAATCTAGGTAGTTTATGCTTATTTGCCAATTATGGAGATCTAAACTAGTTTCTGTTTAATTTCGCATAAATCGGACGCACTTTGGAGCTTAAAGGAAAGTCATGAAGACATTGGAGAAGCTAAGAAAGAGCACAAGATGGTGCAGCTGGAGAAAACCCCACTTTTGCCATTTATCATTTTGAATCAAGTTCTGATGTCTTCATGAAAGTTGTAGCCCTCGAAAAGAGTTTTCCAACGCATACTCATATGCGTCAATTGGATGAACGAGAACTCGGGAAAGTGCGTTTCAAGATGGAGAAGAATGCTGAAAGGTGACAGGACTAGTCGACGTCGACCACTTTGGTCGACGTCGAGTACTTTTTGATCGACATTCACTCCAAAGGATGAGATCGAGCACCAGCTGAGCATAGGACCACTCGAGACAACGAATTCTACTAGACGTCGAGTACTTTACTCGATGTCGAGTACTTCCCAGTGACGAATCCGAGTCAATGTCGAGTGGAGATCCGAGTGTTGGGCTTACTTCTACACTGAGGCACGTGGAATTCTATCAAGATATGAGAAGATCTATCATGAGTTGAAGAGATTTATCTACTTTAGATATTTTCCTTAAGGATTTATTTCCTTTATTCATCAAGGTTTATCTTAAGTCTTTAGATAGATAGTTTTAGATATAGATAGAGTATTCTTTCCTTGATTAGCGATGATTGAATACTATAAATAAGGCCCTTGGGGCTGATTTTTAGGATCATCCAATTTTATACACAATTATATTCAAAGGTAGGAGTTTTAGAGAGCTTAGGCCGAGAGGAGTTGGAGGTTTGCGAGCGAGAGCGGATTTGACTTCGATCGGTTGTAAGTTTTTATTTGATTTAATGCAAGTTATTTGCCTTAAATTATTGATGTGTGTTTTGATGATGAAAAGCGAGTATTCACCCAACTTCTAGGGCCGGGGTGAGCCTGACGGTAGCTATGTAAGGTAAGTGCAGCAAAGGTACATCTTTCAATGCGATTTCATCTTCTATCCCTATGAGCATGATTCTTTTGCGAAAGTCGAAGGTGATCCTTGTTTGTTTTATTGAAGCGAAAGTGATCTTAATACAACTTGGATTAATTATGTGAAAAGGGTTAGAAACACTTAGAGTTTATGCGAAAGCCTCTATATTTCTATTTGTTAATAACAAAAGTTATTTGATCAAAAGCATGATCTTTTATACCTTTAGCATGATTCTTATATGGTTGTCGTTGTGGCGTTGAAACCCCGATTCTGGAAGCTTTTATAATATTGAATTCAATCCCACAAATTTCGTGTTATTTCTGTCTTTCTTTCTTGCGAAAAGTTACGTTTTTATTCTGCGAACACACTTGACGTCGACTGAAATCTACTCGATGTAACGCCCCGTCCCACATCGGATATCATAAGGATGTTGGGAGTGATTTATAAGTGATTCAAGCCCTACCTATGTCACAAGAGCTCTTCCTTTTCAGGCTCCAAGTGAGGACAACGGACCTGAGAGGGCTAGGTGGCATGGGCTGGCGCCTCTTAAGACCCCGGGTCTTACAGATGGTATCAGAGCTGACTTCGGGCTCGGAGGTGCGCCGACAGTATGCTCGGGTACACTCCTCCCGGAGGGCAGTCCCTTGGGCCTGACGGGGTCGTCAGTGCTTTAAGTGGGGGAGATTGTAACACCCCGTCCCACATCGGATATCATAAGGATGTTGGGAGTGATTTATAAGTGATTCAAGCCCTACCTATGTCACAAGAGCTCTTCCTTTTCAGGCTCCAAGTGAGGACAACGGACCTGAGAGGGCTAGGTGGCATGGGTTGGCGCCTCTTAAGACCCCGGGTCTTACACTCGACACCGAGTAACCTGGTCGATAACGAGTACTACCCTACTCGACATTGCTCTATTTTCGTCGTCTGTTGCACAACTTTGCAGGTTTACTCGACTGAGTGGTCGACATCGAGTACTTTACTCAACGTCGAGGACTCTACTGGTCGATTTTCTTAGCATCTTGGAACGAGAAAGGCGAGCGCTGACACGCTTCCTCGTGGACACGATTCTGATTCCCTTCCACTACAACGAGAGGAAGTCTTGTAATTTTATTTGCCTGGTTCAGGAAGTCGATTTGAGATTTATATTTGATATTTGTTTCATACTTGATTTTCCTCATAACAAATTTCGGCGCCGTTGCCGGGGAAGCAATCAATCGCGCCCTTTTTAATTCATTTTTACTCTTTTATTTTTGTTTTTAATTTTCAGGTGCATGCGAAGAACTGATCGCACACCTATCGACCCAATTCTCAAACCAGAACGCTTCTTCCATCTTCGACAAAAGCTTAGGACGATATCGACAACCAATAACGAGAATGAGGTCCAGCTCACACCAGCTCAGGAGCTTGAGCAACTCCGCTGACAGATAGAGGAATTCACCACCAGAGAAGCAAAATACGCCCGATGAGAGGAGGAATATACATAGAAACAACAAAGGTGGGAAGCCAGGGTGGACCGCGAAGTCAATGCCCGCCGAGAGATCTAGGAACAATATCAAAATTTCCCTGCAAATGCAAAGGAGTTCTTGCATCATACTCTTGAAGTTCCAGAATCGTCGATCGTTCTCCTGCGCGTTAGCTTTGAAATTCGTCCTTCTTTTATTTCTAAAATTAAGAGGAACCAATTTCATGGGAAACCCAATGAATGCCCTTCAGAGCATGTTACAGTTTTTCTAGATTTATGTGAAGATATTGCAGATGATGCTAATCTAGAATATCTTAAACTAAAGGCTTTCCATTGGTCACTTGCAGGAATAACTTCACAATGGCTCGAGGGGCTGCCTTCACAGTCAATTCGCACGTGGAACGAACTACAAGACTTGTTTCTTAACAAGTTCTTTCCTCCTGCCAAAACAGTTGCGCTCAGACAACAAATCACGGCTTTCAGACAAAAGTCAGGGGAGACATTAGCACAAGTCTGGGAGTGCAACAAAAGGTTGCTGAAATCATGTCATACGCATGGACAACCACCCTACGTGATCCAGGAGATCATCTTCAACTTCCTGGATGCACAAACTAAGGAGTGGATCAACAACTACACTGCTTACAGGTATCTCGAGTACACCCCACGGCGTGCTTGGGAAACCTTTGAGACGCTGGCAAACTATGACAACACTTATGGGGCTGCTGCGGCCTCCGAAGAAAGGTATGAAAGGCATGTCCCATCTATGCCCTTATATGTGCCACCTGAGGAAATTGATTCGGACGTCAGGGAACAGTTCCCCAATGATCAGGTACGTCGTCTCACCAAGCAAGTTAAATTTCTGTCTAAAGATAAACCTTGTTTGGAATGTAGGTCTGTGAGGCAGAACACTACTGCGTGCCCACATGCCGACCAAATACTTCAAGCTGAAACCTATGAAGAGGCACATTACGCGGGGGGACACTACTCAGGGCAACATCAGCAGCAGAACTGGAGCCATTATCGCCAGCCCCAACACCAAAGAGACCCCCCGCCCTACAGAGCTCCCGGTCACCCTGACAGGGAAGGTAAGAAAGATGACCTACAACTTATACTTGAAGAGATGCGGAGGAATCACACCAACAACAAGCAATCCATCAATTCCATCCACATTCAGCTGCACGACATCAACTCTGGACTTGGGGAGATTGATATCTGGAGTAATAATATGGAGACTCAAATGGGTCAATTGGCTTCATCAATCCCCAAACAATCAGGTATGCTCCCTGGATCATCTAAACCAAATCCTAAGAATAAATCTACATGCCAGGTAGCTGCGATGAATCTCAGGAGTGGGCGATAGACACAAACGCCCGAACAGAACACAAAAGGAGAAGCTGCAGGAGACTCCTCGACGTCGACCAAACCAGTCGATGTCGACCAGACCATACTCGACATCGAGGAGCCCCCAGTCGACATCAACCAGAACTCAGAGCCCGCCCAGAAGTCGACTACTGTAGTCGATGTCGACCAGCATCAACTCAATGTTGACTAGCCTTCTGTTAATATCGACCAGACTCCAGCACCTCCGAAGAAGAAAACCAGCCATTCCCAACCAAATATTTGAAGGACCCGGCAGAGAAGAAGTACCAGTACAGGTAGGTAAGTTCTTTGTCCCTGCTGATTTTCTAGTTATTGATATGGCAGAGGACCATGCTTGTCCAATTATTCTAGGAAGGCATTTCTTAGCGACGGTGAATGCCAACATAAGTGTAAGAAAGGGAGTGCTCACTTTCAACATCAGCAATGAGGTAATTGAGTACTCTTTTAATAAAACTGAGAGGCATACAAGTCCTATGGAGGAGGTCAAATCAATCTCGTCCAAGTACATCACTTGCGGGGAGCCTAAGGTAAGAAATATGACTCCCGAGGAATTAGAGAAAAGAGATATGGAAGCACATGTGGAGGATATCATGGCAATCCTGAACGAGGAGACAGAAGATCTACTCGACATCGACTGAGGTAAGTCGATGTCGACTAACTGTTTTTCATATGTTTTGTCGGGTCTTAAGTATGGGGTCGATGTCGACCAGAAGTGCTCGACGTCGACCAGATTCAGAGCCCTCTATCGACTACCTCTGCATCGAGCACCACACCTGAAGCCGACAAGTACTCGACGTCGAGTACTATACTCGATGTCGACCAGACCCAGGTGCACTCAACTTCCCCTTCCTCGACAAGCAAGCCACCAGACACAGCGCAGTACTCGACGTCGAGTACCCCTACTCGATGTCGACGAGATCCCGAGGTCCCGAATCCAGATTCTACGAAGGTAAGTCAAGGTAATGACATCTCTTCCCCTATTTCAATCAAAGATTTATCTATACATGGAAGAGGTTTGCCTTGGTATGTGTGATTATGCAGGGTTTCCAATGATGAGCCTAAGGAGTATGAAGTAGGAGACAAGGTCTATGTCTCCAAATCCAAGAATCATTGGTTCTCTAATAAGTTCAACAACAAGAAGATGGGACCATTCACGGTGCATAAGATCCACTCCGGAGGACTACAACTGATGGATAAGAATGGAGTTCTGTTCGACGCCCAAGCCACATGGGCACTACAGATGCCACCCTGAGCTTAAGGAGAAGAAGTCGGCCTAGAGATTATAAAGTCTATAGCTTGTAACAAAACATTCAGTTTATAGATTTTCGGACATCTTTGCTTTTGGTTTTGAAACGTTATTTTTGGGTTTTGCTATTGTGGATATTACCTGTCTAACAAGTCTTGCAGGTACGAAAAAAGTTGCAAAGCATGTGGTCGATGAAACGTTACGCGGGGGGGACACTACGTCGAGTACTCTACTCGACGTCGACCACCCACATTGAGGAACAGAGCCTGTGGCCGATGAGGAACCACCCTGAAGGCTTCAACTTTACTCGAGATCGAGTAAGTCTAGTCGACGTCGACTAGACTTCTCGAGATCGACCACTTCTACAGCAACCTCAACACTCGATTCCGACGTTCTGCACACATGTCTAGTGAGTCTCTTTCTTTACCCTTATTTTTATACAGTGAGGACACTGTAATTTTTAAGTATGGGGTGGGGGAATGGCTTAGTTTGTGCATATTTGATTTTATTTGATCATATGCGTGCGTATTTTCGAATTGCTCATACATGGCTACTTTTGATTTCATATTAATCTAAGTGCTTATATGTTTGTTTTCCAAAGTTTATAAAAATCACCCCCATTAAATTTATTTTGGAAATAGAGTCATGGAAGCTTTAATTGAACTCGACAATGCAAAATTGGATTCATTAAAGATATAACATTAAATTGACTAGTAAAGGGAAGTCACAATGAAGTGCATATTTTTCTTGAAAACCATAAAAGGAGGTAAAATTTGAAATTGTTTTTAACATGTTGCATGATAAAAGGATAGAGGACTTTATATTTTCCATATAATGCTTATATTTTGATATTCCCAGCCATACCTATGCTTATGCATCACAAAAGCCATATTATGCCTTATTTCGTATAATGCTCCACATGATCTAAATATTGCCCATTCTTTACCTTATTCCATCCAGGGATTATGTTGAGAATGATGTCACATTATGGAGATTATCATATGGTGTTTGTGTTGTTATATATCATTATTGGAGTTTGGCAGGAAATTTTCAAAGATATCAAAATTTTAATGAGTGAAAGAAAATCCGATCACCTTAATTAGGAGATAAAGGCAGATCGACCCTGCCTGCGTTGAGTTGTTAGTTCCGCGGGATGGGACACCAAGGTGAGGAGTCCAAAGCACTAAGTCCGGGGCCATTCATGACATCAATGTTCTCTCTCTCGGATGCCGTTGGGAAGCCCGAGCTCGTCTCCTCTTCTTTCTCTCTCGGATGCCGCTAGAAAGCCCGAGCTCGTCGTCCACAACCACGACCACCACGGCATCGCTGGGAGCCTCTTCTCTCCTCCAGATCTGAGACTCCATCGGCACGGAATCGTCCACCACGATATGAAGCCGGAGAACGTCTTCCTCATCCTCCTCGATCTTGTCCTGATTTAGGAGGCAGGAGGAAGAAGATGAGAAGCTTAGCAGAGAGGAGATTTCACCACCACCATCAGATTCGAGCCCGGAGACACTAGAGTCGTTGACGAAGGCCGATTTTGAGTCCCGGATTCAAGGCTTAAATGGTGAATCGCCATTGAAACTTGTTTTTGCTCGATTTTTATTTCAATTCCTTGTTGAAATAATCAATATGTTGTTCGTTTTCAATTCGGGCTTGAGGAGTTTGACGATGGTAGTAGCAGGAGGAGGCACCTTTCATCTGGAATTCGACAAGGCTGCTAATCCTCGAACCTTTCTTCCCTGCTCCATACTCTCACTGTGCAAGATATTGTTTGTAGTATTTCTGTTAGTTTTACGTATATTTCTGATGCCGAATTGTACCGTCTTTAAATCCATGAATTTATCTATTTGTGTGGCGATGTCAATTTTTTTGGCAGGCATGATTTTGTGATGTTTTTGTTAGTCGGTGCACTGTAACCAATCGTCTTCCTATTGCTTGTCTTAGGAAATGGCTGAAAATGCTCCTACAGTTTTCAATGTTCATGTACCGACATTTGTGGATTCCATTTGGGTTGCTACTCTTACGAGAATGCATACATAAAGCTATTGTAGAGTTTTTGAGATTGGAATTGCAATTCTGTCATTGATTGGCGACTGCAGTAGAAATGTGCCTACATATAGATTTTGGTTGCATAAATAGATGGTGATGCAACAGTATACAAAAACACAATATGTAAATGGGTTGAAGCCCACTAACAATTGATTACTAAACATGTATTAAACATGTATAAACTCTTTTAACATATAAATCCCTGTTACAATAATAGTGTATGTATGGTTTATCCTACAAATCAAGGTCTATTACAACATGTATAAAATGCAGTGAGAAGGGTGGTGACAGTCACCCTATAAAAAAACTCAAAAAATAAAGTTGTCACCCAAAAAAAAGATGTCACCAAATGCGTAACCAACATTGTCACCACTAATAAAGGTGGTGACAGTGACCCCGTAAAAAAAACTCTAAAAACAAAGTTGTCACAAATTATACTATGTTGTAATTAATATACATTTTTGTATTTATTATAAGTATAATTTGTTTTTTTATATGATTACACTTTTTTTACCTTTTGGTGACACTAATAATAATAATTGATCATTCTTTCACTTGATACACTGCTGATGACAACACTTGGTACACTTGTGGTGACAGTGATAAGGTTGGTGATAGGGATATCGTAAAAAAAATGTAAAAACAAAGATGTCACAAAAAAAAGTTGTCACCACATGCGTTATCAACAGTGATAAGGTTACAGCGTCTATGACCCTGTTTTTATAGTGGTGACACTGTCAAAGACCCTGTTTTTATAGTGGTGACAATGTCCACGACCCTGTTTTTATAGTGGTGACAGTGTCTATTACACTGTTTTTATCATGGTGACAGTGTCTATGACCGTTTTTTTATTTTGGTTACAGTGTCTATGAGTCTATGACTCTCTTACCCATTCATATATTAGAGGAAAATTGTCACCACATATATTTTGGCTTCTCATTAGCCTCTATAGGGTTTGTGCTTCCCTTGTCCTAGGGTTTTCCACTTGTTTGATTGAATTAGTACTTTCGTAGGGAACCAATTTGAGTGGAAAATTTTGCCAGATTTTCGCCTTGATTTAGGACGATTTTGGGACTCCGAAACCCATACCACATGCTTAAAACTATATAGCTTTACAAAACTATGTAACTTTGCAAGGGGAGGTTCCGAGAATCCATTTCGGTAGTATTTCGGCAGCATTTCGACATGTTTAGGGATATTTTTGTAGTTCCAAAATCTATACCATATGCTTAAAGCTATATAATTTTACAAAACTATACTACGTATAACTTTGAATATGAGATCTTGGAATCCATTGAAACTACCTTGATTTCTTCTTCCTGTTGCTCCAGAAACTTTTCTACTGAGTTTGTACTGTCTTTTCTTTGCTGATGTCGTGTGTGGCTCTAAGTGTTTTTTTTATCTCTATCTGTGTAAAGGAAAAAAAAACCAACGGATGCCCCACCTTGGTCTTTTATAGGGAGTGATAGAAACATTTGCCTAGCCTCAACCCACTCCCCCACTTTCCCTCCTTCGTGCAATTTCTTTTTCTTTTTTTTTTCGTTTTAACCGTAGAAGTTACGTACTGCAGCAGTTGAGCAGTTGAGAATATTTTCAACTTGCTTTTTTACTCTTTTTTTTCTTTTATGGCAATTTGGGCTGAGTTTTTCCAGGCATTTATGTGAATTCATTAAGAGCAAGCCCAACAACTTTTGTATATAATCTCTAAAATAGAGATGAAAATGTCAAAATCTCTAAAAAAATTTCACTCAAACTACAACAGCTTCTCTATTTTACAGATTTTTACATTTATTATAGACTATAATAAATAAATGCATTTATTGAAGACATTTAATTCTATATTTCTAAAAACTTCATTTAAACTTAATTCTAACATTTAGACTCAAATTTGTTAGTATAAAAGTTATCATAAATTGGATAAAATATTATTCAAATTTAATAAGATTATTTTCAATTGATTAATATATATTTTGATTAGAAAATAGATTGGTGATTGATCATATTTGCTTAATTAATTAAATTAACTAACTAATAAGGCTTATTTTATAATTTATAAAAATAAAATCATTTCAATATGAGTTATGTGTTCAAGTGAATATTTTTTGAAGTGAAAATTTTATAGCATTAAATTGGATGAAATTAATTATGCTATTTTATTTATAAAATTTAACATAGAATTATGATGTTTTGTTTATCTATGTATATTTATTTAACATAATTAATTTATATATTATATCAAATCATATCAATTTTTTTAATTAGTTTTTAAAAATAATTATATTTTTATTACTAATAAATATGAAATTATTTTTTTTCTATATTATGGGTGAAAATGTGGGGTTGTGTCATTAAATTCTATATTGGGACAAGTGAACATTAACTTATAGAGATCAACTTCTCTTCCTCCAAATTTAGAGATTTTTCCCCTCTCTCCATTCATTTCTCTATTTTAGAGATGAGTTTGGAGAAGATGTTGGGGAGAAAAAATGACGTTTTTCTCTAAAATCTCTTCTTTTTTCTATTTTAGCAAAGCTATTGGCTTGCTCTAAGGGTTGTATTTTCAGCCCATTTGAGTTACATTTTTATATGCAATGCTTAAATAACATTATTTTGCCTTATTCTCTTTCTTTTCAGGTAAACTCTTTGCTTACGGGAGCTTGCAAACAAGCCACATTTGGAATTGTAACAAGTGGCTTTTGTAGAAGTTGGTGAGCCTTTAACATTTATTTTTTTTTGGTGAAAGGTGAGCCTTGAACATTTGACCACTGTATTAGCTTTCTCCACGGGTGTGAATCTCCTGTCCCCGAGTTTATCCCCTTCCACTGTCCCCTCTCACATACTCTCTTTATTTTTTATTGCTTTTAATCTATTTTTTATTTTTATTTTTATTTTCTTTTTCTTTTTAATTGATGCTTCTGAGGGGAGGACAGGGGAGGGGGACAGAGGATGTGAATCCCTTTCTCCACTTGTGTAGAGTTTTGTAAGACACGTAGAATACGCAAATTGTAATACATTTGTTTGATATGTATACAACAACTCAATACACTTTTATAGATGAATGTGTAATTTTGTTTGTCGTGAAATTTCACCTCCGAACACTCATTGCTTGGTGGCGCTTGACGGCGGGTCATAATCTATGCTGTCCCCAACGTATTGGGTTAGGTTCGTTTGTTCGCATGAATTTGTTAGCTTGCTACTATTTGTATTGCACCGTTCTATTTTAGGTTGTATATTTGATTCTCGAAAAGTTAGACTATCTTACTCTTGAATTCTTATCTTATATATAAATATTCTCTCTACTGACTATACCCCGGCAATTATAAGTTTATAACTCAACACATTCATTGATCCGGGCAAGAGAGGAACCTCCCTCTCCCACCGATATACTGTTGTAACCTTTTCTCCTTTTCAACTCGTTTAACCCTCACTCCTCCATCAGACCAGTATCCTCACATGCCTCTTTTCCTTTTTTCACATACCTGATCACTCCCTGCTATTGTTAATGAGTTGTAAAGTCAAGCTTGTCATCCTTACCTCGAATTGACTTGTGAGATGGACTAGTGTGTCTTCCACAACAAAGTTAACATAATTTCTCATTTGGTAGTGACTGCTTTGACTCGGTCATTGGTAGGTTGGGAATTGGGTGGGATTGATACTATTGATACTCCATCCATTCGGTAAAATATGTCATTTTATTATTCACGTACGTTTTTTCAATAATTTTTTTTAACAATTTCGTAGTTACTATTATTAGGTACGAACTTGTCAAAAACTTTTTTATAAAAAATGGATATTTTATACTCCGTATAATTTTTATCATCTCAAAAAAAACTTATGTGAATAATAAACGACATGTTTTGCCCACAGTAAATTTGCCTAATATTTTTTACTTATTGAGTTCGATGCAAATTTCTACCTAGATATAATAAGTTGTATTTAGATTTAGATGTATATAATAGATTGTTTATGCTAAATTTGCAATATAATAGCTAAAAAGGTTAGGCAAGTGTATCAATTAGCAATAGTATCACTAACTATCAATCCCAATTTCCAAACCTACAAGACCGAGTCAAAGTAGTCACTACCAAATGACCCACCCCGTTAACTTTGTTTTGGAAGAGTGAAGACTCCACTAGTAGTCCACCCTCACTAGTCATCTCGGTTTTTTTGTATTCATTCTCTCAGCTTTGGAATTTTTGGGCTTTAGGGTCCCATACCCATTTGTCAATTACTTCCTCCTCCTATTCAAATTAAGAGCTCGTTTTCGTATAAGAATGAAAGATAAAAAGAATGGAAATAAATTTTATATAGAAAAATATATTTAGGGCTCATTTGGTTAAACGTGGGAAGTATAGTTCCCGGGAAGTTAACTTCCTAAGAATTGAATTCCCGTAAATTGAAAATAATGGCAATTGAGAAATTGTGTGTTTTTTTTTTGGATTTTGGATTATAGAAATTGAAATAAAAAAAATAAAATTTTCTATTAAAAAGGGTGGAATTGGAACTTACCTAGGGGGACTAAGTAAGTGCACTTCCTCCAAAATAGGGGAATTTAAATTCTCAGAAATTCAACTTCCTGGATTTTTCTGTAACAAAAAAAAAACCAACCAAACGCTAGTATTATCTCCAATTCCTGGAAATTTCTACTTCCTGGGTTTTTGGAATGTCAACCAAACGAGCTCGATAAGAGAAGAATGTTATTTTTTGCGTGAAAAATAAGATAGGATGGGTAATGATTAGAGGAGTATAGGAGATATGATTATCCCTTGCTCAAATGAGTGATTGAAATAAGGAGAAACAAAATCAATTTTTTTTATCAGGTAAAATTTCAGGTAGACCGAGCCTACCTAATAGCATCCTTTTGGATGAGATCCTGTAGACCTGGATCGTTGAACACCTCTCGCCCCTTGGCAAAGCGGCTAAGGTGTGCAACCTTGTCAGCCACTTTACTGCCATCACGGGGCACATGAGAGAAAGAAACGTGTTAGACTCCTAGAAGAAGCATTTTATTATCTGATATAAGGAGTTCGATTTCGCACGGGCGACAACAAAACTTGTCTCGCAGATGTTTGATTATTAGTAGAGAGTCCCCTTCAATCTGAAGATTTGAACTATGAAGTTGCGTGACTTTCTGTTAGGGGTGTTATTCGAGTCGAACGAGCCGAGTACCTAGGTGCTCATGTTCGGCTCGTTTTTTATCGAGCCGAGCTCGAGCCGAGCCTGATTTTTTTACGAGCTTAAAATCGTGTTTGCATTCGGCTCGCGAGCTGTATAAGGAGCTCGAGCTCGAGCTCATTTTGCTCGTTTTTATTCGAGCCGAGCTCGAGCTCGCGAGCTTGTTCGAACTCGTTTTTGCTCGTTTTGAAGTTTCCAGCTCGTGTGAAGCTTGCTTTGTTGAAAGCTCGAGTTAAGCTCGTTTTGAGCTCGTGAAACATACATTTGTTGTTTTGACGAGCTCGTTTTGAGCTCGAGTTGAGCTCGTTTTAAATAAGATAAGAGAAATTACATAATTACCCCTTTAATACGAGCTATACGAGCAGGCTCGTATAAAGCTCGAGCTTGGCTCGAGCTCGTGACGAGCTCGAAATTCTGCTCATACTCGTTCGTTTTTAAATATGAACGAGCCCAAGCCGAGTTTTTACGAGCCGATCACGAGTAGCTTGTCTCACATAACACCCCTACTTTCTGTACCCCAAGTAATAATGCAAGAGCTTTAGCCTTGATAGGATTCTGTTTTCCCACATTCTGACACCCAAGAGCAATCGGGTAGCCAGCCCAGTCTCTAATAATGTAACCACATGAACTATCTCTTTTAGAAATTGTTGATCCGTCGAAATTTAACTTATAGGTGCCAATAGATGGCTTTTTCCATTTAGCTATTCTTTTGTTTTTATATTTTCTAATGTGCGCTTTATTTGAGTCACGACTTTGGGAATTGTAGTCCATCTCATCATTAAATTTACATGCTCGCGACCAGTTCTCGGTAGAAGTCCGAACTATCTTATTGAAATCTGAGTTAGTTGGGATTGGTGCGTTTGAAAAAATGATCTTGTTTCTGATAAACCAGGTAGTTCACCATCTAGTAGCTAAGAGGGTTTTCTTTTCATTATTTAATCTGTTGTTAAAGAGCTTAATAATTGGTCTGATATCCCTAGACTGGTGGATTAGAGCTAGGATGTCATGTTGATCGGTCCGTGTGAGTATCCCTTGAAGAGTTTGTGTTTGACATTCTAAAAACAAGTGAGTATCATCTTCGATTGCATCATTACAAAACATGCATGTATTTGGAACCAACATGCCTCGGAGCGCTAGTCTCGCCGTTGTAGGGAGTCCTTGTTGACAGAGTTTTCACATGAAATTTTTAACCTTCGGTTGCGTACCTAATTTCGAAATCCAATCAGATTTCTTCCTCGGCCATCCTGTTTTGAGAAATCAAATTATAAGTGCTCGACGTTGTGAACCAGCCATTCTTGTCCGGCCACCAGTAAATCCTATCTTCGAAGTAATTAGTTGGGAGTGGAATTGAGATAACATCGTCAACCATAGATCTTTGAAGAGTAGCCTCTAATTTCTCGACCCACCATTTTCCTCCAATTATGTAATCACTGACTGTTTCATCCTGATTAGTAATGGGGGCAATCGCTTCGAGACGATAATGGAGCCAAATCAACCAAATTTTCCACCCAAAATTTAATTGTCTTACTATTACCCACGGACCAGATCAACCCAATTTTGAATTTGCTTATCAGCGGGCATAACTTAGATCGGAGCAGCCACCTGATAGTACCCTTGAGGTATTTGTGGTTTATCAGTTTTACCCTCATATTGTAGGGTTCAGCTAATATTTTCCATATCAACTTCATTTGAAGAGCCTCATTCATCTCGCATGCATTGCGAATCCCCAAACCCCCATTTTTAGGTTTACAGATTCTGTCCCCGCTAATAAGGGGGCAATGTTGAAGGTCCTTGTTCCAGAAGAAGGTTCTATTTATTTGATCAAGTTCTTTGTGAATAGCAGTCGAAAGCATGAAGCTTTGCATTGTATATAGAGGCTTAGCAGACAAATTGGATCCAATGAAAATTGCACGACCTTGTTGAGACAAAGCATTTGCCCTCCATTTTGTCAATTGATCTTTTGATTTACAGATGATATCATCAAATGTTTCCTTGTTGATGTGACCATTAATGATCGGACAACCAAGATATTTTTCAAGTGTTCTTTCATTGGGAATGCCCAAGCATCCATCAATTTCGGTTATGCGCCTTCTAGATATACCTACCGTGGTTTGAAAAGCCGACTTATGGAAGTTGACATTTTGACCCGAAACTTTGCAATATTCATCAACAACTTTTTTGGCAGTTTGACACGCTGATACACTCCCCTTAGCGAAGATAATGATATCATCAGAGAAGGAGAGGAATGGAATACATGGACCGCCATTTTCGAATCTGAACCCAATTTCTTTCCCTATATTTGATTCGTGTGACAGCTTCTTGCTAGTACTTGAGCCCCAAGAATAAATAAGAATGGTGATAACAGGTCTCCCTAGCGAATACCCCGTGATGGCTTGAAGATATCTGTTGGGGCATTGTTGACAATGACCAAGAAGGATACCGTGGATATACATTCCATAATCCACGAGATGAATGTTTGATGGAACCCGAATTTATCTCACACTAATTGTATAAACCTCTAGTCTACCCTATCGTATGCTTTTTCCCTATCTAGTTTCATTGCCACCCACCCTTCAGCTCCCCTTCTACTCCTGAAAGAGTGAAAAATCTCATGTGCAATAAGCACATTGTCTTGGATTGATCTATCTGAAACGAAAGCGCCCTGAAGGGGGTGAATGAGTTTCCCTATGATTTTCTTCAATCTCTCCGTCAAAATTTTCGATATGATTTTGTAGATAGTTGTGCAAAGACTGGCCGGTCAATAATGTGAGGTTGTAGATGGGTTTTCACATTTTGGTAATAGTGAAATGAATGTGTGGTTAACCTGCCTCATCATCTTCCTAGAGTGGAAAAAGCCTTTTACTACTCGTGTCACACTAGCCCCAACAATGTCCCAATAAGTCTTATAGAACTCTGTTGTCATGCCGTTAGGGCCTGGAGATTTATTAGTTCCTAACGCAAAGACCGCAACCTTGATCTCCCCGTTAGATGGAAATCAAATAAGATCAAGGTTTTCCTCAACAGAGATAACTGGATTGATTAGCTCTAATGATGATAATTGCGTTGCTGGAGTAATCTGCTCACGCTGAAATCATTTTTCATCTTATTGAACTCTGTTGTCATGTCGTCAGGGCCTGGAGTAGACCTGTCAAACGGGTCATTCGGGTCGGGTTCGGATCAGGTCACTTCGGGTCCAGGGTAATTCGGGTCCCGAGTAATACGGGTTTCGGGTATTTTCGGGTCCCGAGTAATACGGGTTTGTCCGGGTTTTCGGGTCATTTCGGGTTAGTCAATTTTAACTTTTTAAAATCAAAATTTGCGATAATCACCATAAAATAAAAAAATGTAAAAATAGAATATTGATTAGTAAAGAGTACAATAAATCACTTAGGAATACTGTATTTTCACATGTAACATGTTCTTAAATATGAAAGAGATTATTCATATTACAATAAAAATAAGACCCTTTTAACAGTTGTTAAGTTCTGTAAGAAACCATCTTTTTTTCATAAAATCCAGTAATTGTTTTGTAGCAATCTCCAACATCACGACTTGATCATCATCCTCCAATAAACTTTAAAATCCACTGTCATGACTGAATATCGATTCTCTACCAACAAGTCCATGTGGCTAGGAGACACCTTCCATCCAAGCTCACCACAACAGCTTATCAAAGTGTTTCATTGTAGCATATGCACAGAGTGGAGACATCTTACCCTGACACGTAAACATGGATGAAAGATCTCAACTGAATTCAACCATAATCAACAGTGAAAGAAAATAGAAATCAGAAAATTTTGAACTCAAGATATTTCCATAAAATGTTATTGTTGCATAAAATGCAAGGAGATCAAATGAAGAATAGAACAGACAATTTGAAAATCAGTTAATACAAACTTGGAGCTTATTATAGAAATGAAAGATTTACTTGATAACGGTTGGGATAAAGATTGAGACAATAAGATAGCATTTCTTTTTTGAGCAATTTGCAACAAGAATACAAGATAAATATATACATTTTTTGTTTCCCATTTGCCCTTCATTTTTTCATATACTGATTCAGCTTAGAAAACATTTTGGACAAATCGCCCCACATTTCCATGATTCCATATGTAGACAACATCACTTAAATTGAACATCAATAGCTAATTGAAACAAAAAAATCAGTAGCTAATTGAAACATCAGTAGCTAATTGAACATCAGTAGCTAATATATGATAAGATAAATATATAACCGACAGTAGCAAATTGAAAACTGACAAATCTAGATGCACAACCTCGCTAGTTCACGAATTATTTGAAGACCAATCTAGTTCACGGATTGAGTTGGGGTTAGCAAGAACTCTCTAGTCTATTCCCTTCAATATAGGTAGATTTACTAGATTACCTCTAAAACCAGTAAAGGAAAGCCTTACTACTCATTTTTAATAAAAAAAGTTAAATCAATAACCGAATCAACTAGAGCAAGAAATCAAATTCAACCAATCGTGTACAAATATATATGCACCAAATCAATCCGAAACCATGGGGATGGGATTGTAAGCTTTAACACACGAGCAATTAAAAACTACTCCTTCATCCAACCCAGTACTTGCATAATCGAAAGTAGCCAACCCAGTACTTGCATAATCGAAAGTAGACCCGGACCCGGTTTACCCGGGAAATTACCGGGTAGTTCGGGTTCGGATCAAAAAAAAATTCCGGGTCAAAAAACCCGGGTCTTGCCCCTAAATTTACCGGGTGTATGGGTCGGGTTTTCCGGGTCGGGTTGTGTTTTGACAGGTCTAGCATGGAGATTTATTTGTTCCTAACGCAAAGATCGCAGCCTTGATCTCCCCGTTAGATGGAAATCGAATAAGATCAAAGTTTTCCTCAACAGAGATAACTGGATTGATTAGCTCTAATGATGATAATTGTGTTGCTGGAGTAATCTGCTCACGCTGAAATCATTTTTCATAATCTTTCTTAATCTCGCATTTAATATCCCTCCCCCCCCCCCCACCCCCCCCCCCCCCCCCCAATTATTTGGGTACCTTCAGATGTGGTTATGGAGCGGATGTTTTTTCGATTTCTTCTGCCCGTTGCCACCTTGTGAAAATAGGAGGTATTTGTATCTGAGAGTTTGATATGTTTTGTTTTTTTATCTTTGATTCCGGTAGTTTTTTTGGAAGAGAAGAAGCTCCTCTTTCTTTTTTAATAAGTTCGATTCCGTATATTTTTTTGCTATTACCATTTTCTCCTGGGTATGGTCACTCGATTGGATTTGTATTAGCTGAGTTTCCACCTCTTGAAGTTGCCTGAAAATGTTGCCAAAAGTAGTCTTATTCCATTCTTTTTCTTTTTTCTTTAACAGTTTAGTTTTGAACATTAGTTGGAACATTGTTGATCCCGGACAAGACGCTCTCCACGCTTGTTTGACAATATTCCTAAAGTCTTTATGTTTTGTTTAGATATTTTCAAATTTGAAAGGCGGCACTTTGTAAGAAGACTGATTACACAGATCAATTGTAATAGAACAGTGATTTGAAGACGATAAAGCGTCATTCCACGTGCTTAGAGCCGGATAATGTTGTAATATTTGGTGTTGGATAAGCACCCCATCCAACTTTTCTTTGATATTCCCAGGGTCATCCACTTTTTTACACCAAGTGAAAGGATCTCCAAAGGTCGAGATATCAACTAATGGGCAATCATTTTTAAAACAACCGAGTTGTCTAAATCGAGCAGGAAAGGTTGTCGCACCCCCCCACTTTGTCTTCAAAGCAACAAATCTCATTAAGATCTCCCAAAATGATGTGTGGGTGGTGGCAGTTTTTTATTGAAGAGATCATTTGATTTCAGAAGGATACTTTTTCACTCTGTTCAGGAGGAGCATAGACAAACCATATCACGGCCGAGAAGTTATCATTTAGATTTGTGTATTTGAGTGCAATTATTCTAGGAAGATGTACCTCAATAGTAACAATTTCATGTGTTAATTGATAGGATTTCCATAGCACCCCGATTCCACCTGATCGACCCATAGCTGGCGACCAAACTGCATTATCAAAGCCCGCACTCTTCCATTTTTTCTCTTCGGGGATTTTGTCCGTTTTAGTTTCTGCTTAAGCCAGAATATGAATATGATCATTTTGTTTGAAAAGTTGAGAGGAGTGGGTGATGATTAAATTTTTTAACAACGTATCTTAAACTATAATTGGACTACATTCGTTTAATTTCCCTTTACCTTTCCAAAATTTAAACCAAACCAGCCCTAAGTGTTATTTAAGATTTTTAAATTTGATTCAAAGTATTTTTCTATTTTCTACACAATTAAATAAGAATGAGTTATGAGAATTATTGTTAAAAATTATTTTTGTTGACCATTTTTATTAAAACTCTCTCCTTATCGGTTTAAGAGGTTGAAAAATATTTATTAAGTGATAAATTTTTTTAAAAAAATGTAGATAATCAATGTTATTTAATAATTTACTTAAAAATTATTTTCTAAAATAATTAATTTTTTAATTATTAATAATTTTTAAAGCATGATTTTTTATAATAAAAGTTTATAAATATATCAATATAAACATATATATAAGGTATAAATATAATTTTTATAATGTAAACTGATAACTGAAATCCTATATCTATCTTCTATATCTATATCTATATCTATATCTATCTATATAAAATACTAAAGCATAGGCCTGAAACGGGTTCTGGTGCGATTTCGCATCCATGGAATTTTCTGGATTAAAACGGGATTATATTTGCTTACGTGTCATATTCTGAATAAATTGATATTATATTTTTGGGCCACATCAATTAATAAGTCAATATAGTTAGGTAAAAAAACTTATCTTTCTAGATCAAATAATCTATCCAATATTATTTTTACTTTTGTAAAATATTAGTAAGCTTTGTAATCTAAAATAAATATAATATTTAATTATTGTACATCGATCTACGTGTTGCTGATTTTTTTATAGATATTAATATTTTACTTTAGCCATTTAAACTAAATTCAAGGTTTAACCATCTTATAAAACGATCATGTAGATATTTTTTTTTTATGAAGCACGATTTTACGAAGTTAATCAATCTAAATTTTTTTTATTATAAAATATAGTATAAATATGTACCACGCTGTCAAGATTCTAAAAGATGAAGAAGGAATATTTGGTCAATTATTCTACATTTTAGATCAAATAGAATATAATATATTTATATATGATTTTATTTTTGTGAGTCACGGCAATTAATAATCTAATATAATATTTAAATATAATTAATATAATAAAATATAATTTATTAACAAAACGTCCAACCGTGCGGGTAACAAATACTAGTAATTATATATAATATGAGCATTATTTTTTTCAAAAAAAAAAAGCATTATTGATATTTAAACAAATATTTTGCTACAAAGTAGTTGTTCATTCAAAATGTGGATCACCTCCATGAGCACCTATAATCTACTCCTAGTGATCCTCCTGGCAGCCATAGCCACCAGCTCCACATCCTCCGACCACTACCTCCTCAGCTGCGGCACATCCTTCTCCGTTGCCAACACCCCCTCCACCTACGACGGCCGGACATGGTACTCCGACAACAACTCCACCTTCTCCAATGACTTCCCCTCCACAACCGTCGCGGCAGCCACCACCGTCGTTAACGTCCCAGAAATCCCCTTCTCCACCGCCCGCATCTTCACCTCCAACTTCACCTACTCCTTCCGGGTATCCCCTGGCCCCAAATTCATCCGCCTCTTCTTCTACCCTCCTTCGAGCAATTCATCGGACTCCTACCTCACCGTCGAATCGAACACCGGCCACATCCTCCTCCGCAACTTCAGCGCCTACCTCGCCACTTCAACTTACATGTTTAAAGAATTCTACGTCCATGTCGAGGCCTCCCTCCTCCATCTAACCTTCTCCCCAACCCCACCCTCCCCACACGCTTTCGTCAACGGCATCGAGATCGTCTCCGTGCCAGAGAACCTCTACGTTCGACCCACGGCGCCAAAATACATCGCCCATCCGAGTGTAGAGTTCGACCTCGCAAACTCCACCGCGCTGGAGACTGCTTACAGGCTAAATGTCGGCGGGAGCGAGGTTGCATCGGAGGAGGACAACGGAAATATGTACCGCCGATGGGAGAACGACTACAATTACTTGATGGGCGATTTCTATGGCCTCACCGGGCTTCTCGACGACAGTCAGAAGCTAATCAAGTACGCATCGGTGACGCCAAACTACAGCGCACCAGCAATGGTGTACCAGACCTTCAGGGAGATGGGGATCTACATTAGCAATGAGCAGAAGATGAGGATGAATATGACTTGGGGATTTGAGGTGGACTTGGGGTTTTACTACCTGCTGAGGCTCCATTGGTGTGAAGATGTGGTCATCGTCAACGCCGACAACTACAGGGTGTTTAATGTTTACATCGATCAACAGACGGCAGAGGAAGGTGTAGATGTATTCGGGTTGGTTGGAGGACAGACGGCAGTGTTCGGTGACTATGTAGTCTACATGGAAGCAGCAACTGGAAACGGTAGCAGGGGAGTTTTGCAACTGGCGATGCAACCCCACACTCCGTCTAGGTAAGACCCTCCACAACCATAACGTCACCTCTTCTTTATTTTTTTTCTCTCTTCCTATAATATTTTGACACATCATTTATTTTTTCTTTTAAATAGTTTTTCAATTTATTAACCTCTTTCATTAAGGTTTTTTTATATTTTTACTTCACAACCATGAGTTTATCTCATCCTTCCATTTTTCTCATATATTTATATTCAACATATAATTTCCACCAATCATAATATTATTAGTTAAATAAAAAACATAAAAAAGAAATAAAACATTATGCTTTTGCACATAGTCCAATATACTTCTTACCTTTCTACACCAAGTTAACCCCTTTCCTCCCTTTACCTTAAGGAAAAGGGAGGAAAGGGATCCTCTCTCAGCCATTTTTTGTTGTATGGCACAACAAATCCTCCCTCAGCCAAAGAATGCTTATTGTTTACTAAAGATTTGTTAACATTTAACACCATAAGAGGTGTTAACATATTATCACTATACCCTCTCCGTCTCGCAAAACTTGTTATTTTAGCTTTATGCACACTTATAAATAAACCCTATGTTTTCCTTACTTTTATAGGATAAAATACCTAATTAAAATGAGTAATTACTACCTGTAAAAAGAGTAATCATTACCTATAAAGATAATAACTATAGCTAAAACAACAATTTTTTTTATATAAAAGTTTACTACTCTAAAACAACAACTATTGCGATGCGGATGGAGTATATATTATATACATTTATTATATTTATTTATTCATTGACTGATTGATTGATTGATACGCCAACTTGTAGATACATAGATATCTTATTGAACGGTTTGGAGGTATTTAAGTTAAGCAGAGCAGATGGCAGTCTTGACGCACCCAATCCTGTTCCTGCCCCTCAGCGAATCCCTACTCTAAATCAACAACCGCCTCCCAAGTCACCCTTTCACACTAATCTCTTGATCATCACTGGTTGTGTTGTTTGCTTCATCCTCCTTGCCCTCGTCGTCTACTACCTCTTTATCCGGTGGGGAGGATGCTACTTCTTACAATCAGTTGATCCCGAAAGCAACACCCACAAAACAAAAACTGGGATTTCGTCACCATCATCATCGCCACAGTGTCGCATCTTCATGTTATCCGACATCAAATCTGCTACAAGCGACTTCAGTGACGCCTCTATCATTGGCAAAGGTGGATTTGGCATCGTCTATGTCGGTATATTGGATGGTACTACTGATCATGCCCCAATCAAGGTGGCCATAAAACGGCTGAAACCATCTTCGAAGCAAGGCAACAACGAGTTTAGGACCGAGATTGAGATGCTCGCAAACCTCCATCACGAGCACCTAGTAAGCCTAATAGGCTACTGTGACGAGCAAGATGAGATGATCCTTGTGTACGAGTACATGCAATCCGGGACATTGCGTGACCGCCTTTACGACACTGATAGCAGCCCTCTCTCTTGGAGCCAAAGACTTCAGGTTTGTGTTGGGGCGGCGAAGGGATTAAAATACCTACATGAAGGTGGGAAGCACAAGATCATCCATCGCGACATCAAGTCATCAAACATCCTACTAGACGATCAGTTGGTTGCCAAGGTGTCGGACTTTGGGTTATCGAAAGTCGGACCAATGAGTGAAGGGGTTGATCCCATTAGCACGAGGGTGAAGGGGAGCCTTGGGTATGTAGACCCGGAGTATATCAGGAGGAGACAACTGACCGAAAAGTCCGATGTGTACTCACTTGGGGTGGTGTTGTTTGAGGTCATTTGTGGTCGCCCTGCAGTGAACCCCAACCTTCCGAAGGAGCAAATGAACCTCGCGATATGGGCTCGGATCCATCAGAAAAGAGGGAGGCTAGAGGACATTGTGGATCCTAATCTTAAGGGACAGATTGAGCCGGAGTGTTTGGTGATGTTTGGTGAGATCGCCGAAAGGTGTGTACGCAACAATGGCATTGATCGACCCTCTGCGTCTGAGGTGTTGCAAGCTCTACTGGATATCTGTCTTAGGGAAAAGGCATAATTTAGGCAGAAAGTTTAGTGAAATCACATGATTAAGACAAGACAATGTTTTAGTTCCGATCAACACTTAATAGATTTTTTTTAGCGAATTAAAAAGGCAATGTTTTAGTTCAAAACGGCGTCGATCGTTTATTGTTGTACTTTTTCTATTTAAACAAACAAAATGATGTCATTTAGTCTATAATGGTAATGTTTTTTTTCCCTAAAAGTGAATCATTTGAAAACAAATAAATCAATTAACATATAACTTCTTGTTTTTTTTAAGTCTATAATGTCGATCATGAATATGAGTGTTCTCTTCTCAGACATTACAGATTAATCTACCCTAATCTCGTCCTGTCTTGTTAGATGCCCACCCCTAAATCAAATGCATTGGGACTTTATTTTTGTATTCCATATATGCCTTTAATTGCATCGTTTGTACGTGTGTTCTTGGTTCGTTTTTTTAGCTTGTGTGGTGATTTGGATGATTGTACAAGATGTTATACATGATTGACTACATTCAAGGGAATTCTAACAAACCTATGTAATGATCGAACAATTTCGAATGCTGTTTTGCGGATTACAAAACATTCACTAAAATGCATAATTGTCCGTTATTAGGAAGAACCGAGGTATAAAAAAAAAATTACAACTTTTATTTAGCTCGGTTCTTGGAAAAACCGAGATAAAAGACGCTTTAAATTTTTTCCCAAAAAAAAGATAAAGAAATATGTTTGTCTTCTCTCCGCCAAACCTGTTCCTGCCAAAAATGAACAATCGGTCATTGCCCACTAAAATCGCCACCCCAAATCGATAATTTACACATTTCAAACTGATATCAATTAGTACTAAACATGTTTACAAGTTCCATAACCACAAACACGCCAAATTTTATCATTTTTACTCAAATTTAAACAAATCTACCAAAACCTGAAATCAATCTCCAAATTCCAAAAACCATAAAAAAAAAACAATAAAAAAGCAACTAAATCAAACCTTATCAATGACATATCTTCAATTTGGTATGGATTACTTCAAGAAATTGCAAACGTAGGGAGAAATTTGTAGACCTCTATTGTGGATTCTGTGACTGGTGTGTATGAGAGAGAGAGAGGGGAGTGAGGGATTAGAGGGGAGGAACATGTGATGTAATTTACTTCAATTAACAGGGTTATTATAAGAATTTTGCTCTAGTCATTCTAAAACAGTAATCATCAGCGTCCGTACACTGGTTTTCACTTCTTATTTTCAAGGGCGATTTTGGTACTGGGCCTTTTTTAAATATCCAATTAGTCACCTATAAATCAATTTAATTAGTTTTGCCCTAGCCCCCTTCCCAATAGGGTGGGTTGGTCAATGGTCAACCGTTTGACCATTGACCGGTCAACGGTCAACCGTTGACCGGTCAACGTTGACCAACCCATTTTGATGCCAACTTTTTTTTTTTTTTTTTTTTTTTTGATGCCAACTTTTTTTTTTTTTAGTGATGCCATATTTTACCGTTTTGATGCCAAAATTTTACTATATTTTATTTTCACTTTGATGCCACTTTTTTATGTCAATTTTTTGATAATATTTTTTTTACCGTGATGCCATATTTTTGATGTTATTTTTTCAAAGTAGTATTTTTGATGACATTTTTTTCTTTAATGTGATACAAATTTTTCAAAATGGCATCAATGGTCAACGTGACATTAGAGTAAACAAAAAATGTCATCAAAGTTTAAAAAAAGTGTCATCCAATAATTTAATTAGAAAAGTGGCATCAGATTGAAAATAAAATGTAATAAAATTTTGGAATCAAAACGGTAAAATATGACATCACAAAAAATGTCATCAATGTTTTAAAAAAGTGGCATTAAAAAAAAAAGTCATCCAATCATTTCATTAGAAAAGTGACAATATTTTGATTCCACGTTTTAAGCTCTTATGCCATCAATTATATAAAATTGTCACCACAAAATGTTGGCATCAAACGGTAAAATATGGCATCACTAAAAAAAAAAAAAAAAGTTGGCATCAAAAAAAAAAAAAAAGTTGGCATCAAAATGGGTTGACAGGTCAACTTTGACCGTTGACCGGTCAAGAGGGCTAAGCAAGCTAAAAAAACAATTAATGGGCTAAGAATGCTAAAAAAACAATTAATGGGCCTATCTAGCTAACCAAATATGCTTAAAGGGCTTTTTCAACAAATTCAATTTGTATTTGTATTTGAAATGCAACTTATAAATAAGAAGATTACCTCCTTTCTAAAACATAAATCTAGACATAAGGCGCATCTTATCCTTTGTAAAAGAACAAATATTTATCTGGAAACCGCGCATTTGGGCTCCCCGGATTACTGCACAAATGACAAGAACATGTCCATAAACGTTGACCGACCCAGATTGATATCGAAAAGAAAAAGAACTAAATGGGAACCCCCACCAAATGGAACTTATAAACTAAATTTTGACTGATCTCTCTCCCCCGATGGTAGGGGCACGTTTGGCTACATCCTTCGGGATTCTGTAGGTGCTCCTATTTTCAGTAGTTCCGGATCTTCACCAATTACCTCGGTTTGTGGATGTGAAAGCATGGGTCTTTGGAAGGGTCTTCAAGCCGCAAAAGAACTGAAAATCATAAACCTAATCATTGAAGGAGACAACTTAACTTAACAATTATCAGAAGTCTAAAAGGTTTGAGGAAGCCTACTGGAGACTCTGAAATGATTGCCTCGGACAGTTTAGTCTCGCTGAGCTTCTTTGGTTCTGTTGAGATTCGTCATGTCTTCCGTGAGGCAAATCTGATGGTTGATCGCTTGTCACGTATGGTTTCTGCTTCTAACGGATCTTTGACTCCTGATGATTCTCTGCTGCGTAGTCTCATCCGCAAGGATGCTCTTGGCTGATAGAACTTAGCTCTGTGGTCAAATTCTTTCCGTTTCAAAAAAAAAAAAAAAAAGAAGATTACCAAAAACACTCATTGCGGTTTTCCCTCGTTCAGCCATCCATCTTTAGATTCAAAAGATTAAAAGGGAAAAGATGCTCTCTTGAATCAAACAAGCTGCCAAGCTCCCATGTCTAGATTAAAAAATTACAATGCAGTTGTATGGCTAGGTTCACTAACTCAAAATTATACAAACAGATTCCGGATATATAGTCCTGTCAAGAAAGAGGCGCAGCACCCAGAAAACCACACCAACAAACTAGAAAGTCCTAGAGTATTTCCTGATTTCGTGTATGATCAGCTGTATCGACACAAGATCTTTGTTCAGGTTGGATCCACCTGCGATTTTTTTGACACAATCTGAAAGCCGTGTGTAGTATAACAGCAGTTGGGTCAATGCAGTTCTGAGGATCTCCATACCGCATAAGAAGTTGCTGAAGGAAGTGATGACATCTTTGTGCATTAGTTCTATGGCTGATTTCCACCTGCTATCGAAGTCCTTCACAAGCGGCTCCACCTCTGTTATGGTTATGGCCTTGTCGCTGCCTCCCAGGTCTTCGGCTGCCCAAATACTGATCTCTTAGGAAATACTAGTGAAGGGAGACGAGCAAGAGAATTTGTGAAGTATTGATTAGTTTGATGGGGGAAGTCTGAGACTTACCTGCTCTAGTCTTCACAAACCTGATTAGGTCGCTGAAGTGCTCCAATAGCAGCTCTTCCTGTAGGTAGTCTCAGATTAGCTTTTTGTGGAAAGTAAATCAATTTAAAAGTGTTTCTCACTTAAATTTCATCAAGTGTAAAAAAAGGTAAGAGGACAAAGCTGAAGCTAAAAAGAAGCTAGCATATGAAGATCTCAGTTCTGTTGAGGAGTTGGGATTGGATGAAAGGCTATATTTTGCAGTTTTGAGTCTTTTGACCCGAATATGGTATTTAACCTCACGTTGGATTGTGATAATATTAATTGCCCGTCAATGCAAGGAATTGAATAAGCATATCATCATTACACTTGAAAGCAAATAAGCAATTACTTACCACATATATTGATGTGTTGCTCTTCAACATCTCCTCAAAATACATTTGAATCTTTCCACCATCTGTACCAGCTTCCTGATATCCATTAATCCGATAAGTTTCATGCTTCAGGAGATGCAAATTCATTCTATTCACAGTAGATACTTTACCTTCAAAACCGAAATAGTCAGGTCATAGTTGTTTATGAGGAAAACAGTCTGCAACTTTGATTTCTGGAACTGTCTGGCCAGCTTGTTGAGCAAATCGTCTATTGCCATTCTAAGCCGTTCCAAGTTTAGTTCAAGCTGTAAGCGATTCAAAATAAAATGGTATAAAGATCTTTGCTTCAGTAGCTAATCGAGCTGAGTTCCGATACACTACATTTTCAATTTTACTGTTTTGGAATCCCCGGGTCATTTTTTGGGTGATTCTACCTTTTTTTTTTAGGAGAATGTCCAAACTGCCAGTTATATGACAAAGTAATGCCACAGAAAATAGAAGCGTAAATTAGCACACCTGACCATCTCCGTAATCGACATTTAGGTGAATCAGAGACACAGTGAACTCAGAATAACGCCTCATGACATAATGGGGATGAACATCATCTTCCCACAATGTCTTCACATTTGCATTGCGGAGACTGTTGAGGTGCATGTCAAAAACCATCTTGAAACGGGGCCACAAAGAGATATTGACCTGTTTAAATTCCCGACAGAGGATTCAAATGTGGCTTTAAGTGATTTTCCACAAGTGTAAATTTGCAAACTAGCAAGTGATTTCTAATTGGTAGAGTGATTTAAAGTTTTCCCAACATCACTGCCTACAAGGCTACAACCCTTCAAGATGGCCCCAACCTTAAAGAGAGTGTGGTCCATGAGCAAGAAAGCTCAACTCACGAGTGAATAATCATGTATTCATGCTTCATAGTTGCCCCTTTTTTGCAGGAGATTGTTATTCATCATTTTCATATTCAGTAAGATGACGCATAAATAATCAAACCTTGTCTAAATAGGAATCCAGGCAGGGAATCCGCCGTCTTGACATAGTAAGCTGCAGAAGGATTAGGCAAGAGTAGTTAAGCAGCAAGCCGAGTTAAAGAAAACTCAGCAAGAACAGGAGGGCTGAGGGACGCATAATTTTTTTCCCTAGAAAAAATGCAATGAGAAAAAAGGAAATCAAAATCATCAAACTTGATTGATATTTGATATCTTTCAAAAAACATTGGAAAGAGTCATGCAGAATACAGATATTCTAACTTCACCAACATTAACTGTGTATACAAAGTTCTTGACACGCTTCAGTAACCTTGTTATACTTCATAGACCATACACGAAAGTTGATATGCAGAACCAAGGCTAATGCAGTGCAAACATAGAGTTTATTTACATCATTAACTGTGTATCATTATCATAGGCATGGAGATTACCTGGTGTTGGTGAATGATCCGAATCATAAGCATTATGCCAATAGCGTCAAAAGAATTCAAAAGAATTGTGTTGAAGTGCTCATCTATAACTGCAAGTGGCCCTGAAATAAAGATACATGTACCAATTTTATAGGGCTTTTTCCAGCTCCATGGAGATTAACATGCATGCAACCAAGAATTAGCACTCCAAGCCTTTTTACTTTTAGATCTTTAAAACGATCAATTTCTTTCAGAAGATATATTAAAATTCATGAATGTCAAAGGAGATATTTTGAGAAGAAGCTTTTTGAGAATTCATAATAAATATTTGAGAAAACCAATGGATTTTGTTATTAAATAAGGGCAAAAAATTACACAAAATTACTCAAAAGTTACCTGCAAATATTTCATTAAACATGGATTCCTCCCCAAAAAATTCATCACAGAAAAGATACCTGAAAGCAAAGACGATTAATTTCAAAAAAAGCATATGATGAACAGTTATTACATTAATTGTGCTTAACCGAAGAAATCCTTTGTAAAATAGCCCAATTCTCTAGCATTCCAGTACTTAAGTAAAGAAGACACATTTTCTTGATACATACTCAGAACTTGCAGTGTCCATCAGCAACTTCTGCAAGCTTCTAAATAGAACCTCGTAGGGATACTTTTGAGAACTAGCTTCGGCGATATGAGGAATTAAAGCTGGTTGATCGATTTCCTGGCATGCACACGAGAATACATTGTTTCAGGAATACCAAAAATTGAAGATTAGGATCTCTTTTGCATAAAGAGGTATGGATGCATTTTCCCTTAGCCTGCTCCCAAAAGCAGAAGCCAGACTGAGCAAACATACATCAAAAGAAGTGGCTTTCAGATTTTTAGGAAGATGAAATGGCCAAATTAGCTGGCCCCAACTTTGAACTTTACACAACATTTCATTTAACTCAAAGGTTATTCCTTAATTTGATCAAATTATGCAGCAGGAAAGTTATAAAATGAACCCTAACAAGCTTATCTAAGAAGACCAATATACACAAATAGTTTCTCAACACCTACAAACAACAGATCTATATCTGCAATTCTGCATAATGGAATGTAACCAGCAGATTATTAGGGACATATTTGGAAGCAACACTCTCATAGACAACCAAGCAATCAATGCAACAAGAAGCAGAAACCACAAAGGAAGTGCTAAAGGAAACCTTCAAAATGTTTATCCTCTCCCCAACAGCAAAAACAGAAGAACGGTTCTTCAAATTTCCACTTCTGGTTGAAAAGAGACTAGGGCTGCTGGTCTCAACACCAATTAAATCACTAGATGTTGCCAAATCCTGCTGTAACTTTTCTAGTGCTTGTATATAAGCACGAAAATGTGCACTTAGAACCTGAAAACATGAAAGATAGCATTAGGCCACAGGAGGTACTATCATAACTCAGACACTATCTACTTTGATTCTATTACAACAAATAATTAGATAAACCAAACTGAGTGACAAATACTTGCCTCCAGAATACTCATATTACCTTGTTCATTGTGTCAATATATGCTCCACGAACTTCAGTGTATATGTCTTTTCCATGCTCCTTGAGGAAAAGAATGACGTATCTGTCAGTAAATATCAATATGTCATTCATCAAACAAATTATCCATGCATGAGCATGCCAGAAAGATACCACTAGCATGTTTATGGATGACCTAGACACAACTGATATCACTCACTTGTATTTCAAAAGAACATTCTGTTGAAGGATCTGGATGTTTGTCTTAGGCTTTCTCAGTGCATATAGCTTCTGAACAATGAAGTCGAACACCTACAGACAGATACATCATTAAGCCACAAAATCAAGCAATATAGATCGCCTGTGGAAATTAAGTAGATTACCACAGAGTACCTTCTTTCCTACTCCAATTATATATCACATCAAATAAGTTCTACAATGCTGTGAATCATGATGGTATAGTTCAATGCTTTCCCCTAGAAGTAGGTATAGAAGTAAATCAAGTAATTAGTTATTCTCTAATCTTACATCATTAATACCTCATTAAATGCATACGTCTACTTAATTAGGAAAGGTCTAGCAAAATGCATTGGAACTCTTGGATTGAAATCATTTATTTATGAATAATAATCCAAAAGCATCACTACTTTCTGGTGTAAGCATGCCGTCATACAGCAAAAACTCTAGGTTTGGGCTTGGCTTGGACTGGACTGGACTGGCGCATATTCTTTTATTAAATATATGTAACAGTAAAAAATGAATGACACGTATATCTCTTTCCAAACACTACAATGCTTACTACTTGCCACAAACTACATTAATGGAGACACATACAACCTTGGAGACAGCCTTCTGCCGTAGTCTTTCTAACTCAGGCTGTACATCCTTTAAAGCCTGGGATGATTTCACCAAAGGATCTGTCTCCACATATTTGAGTTTCTTACTAAGAATCTCAAGCGTCCTCATATATTCTTCACTAACCTGAACAAAGTTTAAATGACAGTCAATAATCATCATTTATCAAGAACATAACTTAAAACCATTCAAAAGATGAAAGCAAAACATGAGAACTAAAACAGGAAAAGTAGTTATATGGCCATTTAAATCATCTATACAAAAGTGTGAAGTTATATATTTTGAAACTACGATGCAAAGCTACCAAGAAACTCATCAAAACTTCTAAAAAGCAACAATTTCTATGCTGGGCTTTCAATTTTAACAGAATCTAGATTCAAAATTGTTTTGCAGCAGCTAACAAAGTGGCAGATTAATAATCTAACATGATTTTCTTGCCTAGAGATTTCCCACGTCAAGAATATCATGTTGTCATCCGAAAGGATGCTATAGATTGATCCACATATTGTGCGTGAACCAACATTGACACTTATCCATATAAAAGGACAAAGAGAAAACAGCCACAAGTAATTGACAACAGCCACCTTCTTTGTTAAGCTTGATCACATGCGGTAAAAGTCTCCATCAAATGTCAAGTAGATATAGAAACTCAAAATGAAAATTTTGACAGTTAAAACCTAATCAAAAAAACATTCTTCATGTTTCAAATATAAGAGAGAAAAATAAGAAGAAGATTAGCAGGAAGATGAGTAACCAAAGTGAACCATTACCTCTTCATCAACTATTACATCAATCATCCTTGGTGGAACAATTATATCCTCCACAAACTTGGCCAATTTTGATTCTGCCACCTGTTGAGATACGAGAAAACCAATACCAAGATTAAGAGTTTTGCAATGAAAGTGGCATAACACAAAATTAATGAACTCCGAGCATGTTACAGGTAAAGCACTCATGTACTATCCCATCCAGGATGCTCAGTAAACAGTAGCTTTTGCCTTTTCCAAGTGGTTCTTTTATTTTATGCATGCGATTGAATGTGCAAGTGAGCAGAGATAATTAGAAGGTTCATTCTGCAAAGATCAGATATGCTTTTTATGACTTGCACCTTCGAGTTATGCATAATAATTTCCTGAGCACATCCATAACTGAGGACAAAATCATTCAAATGTTCAAGAAATCCTCCTGTTTACCAATAACAGGAGCCATGAGTTAAGTAAAGGATCATACCTTGCGGTTCTTCAGCTTAAGGCCCATGTCCATCGATTTCTCTTGGAGAACTTTAATGTCCGAGCTTATGGAACCAATCTCTGCCTATAAGTGAACTTATAAAATATTAAAGATCCATATGACATCACACCCAAAAGAAAAGGATCCAAATGATATAAAAACTCAGTAGGATAAGAGAAAGGATGGGTAAAATATGAGCTGGTGCAAGCATCCAAAATAAACACCAAAACATCCTCAATAAGAGTGGTTTCATACTGAGTGCATCACAGGTAGGTAAAATTTGATCAATTTGACTATTATATCCACGAAAAATGGTCAGCATTCACACAATGATCGCTAGACACCGTTAGTTTTAGTTAAGATACCATGCCATCACCTTAGGACGTTAGCATATATCAAAAGATAAGTTATTCTTCCTAATATCTTCAAGAACTAAAAAAACACTGTTAGTGGAAATTTATATAATTTATTCCTCATCTTATATCAAAATACTATATCAACTGACAGGTCACGTCAAACTAACATTGAATATCTATTCATTGGAACCATAGATTGTTACACTTTCAGGCCGGGGCACTTCAGGTTATGCTAAAGTATTTTTAACCTCAAGCTATCAAGAGTTTTCCTCCATTAAACAGCATGTTTGATGAACCATACATAAAGTAACTCAACATTTAAAACATAGAACTTGATAACAAGATTTATCAGCAAATGTAATATGCATGCTTTGTCAACTTATTCATCTATTTCAAGGGAACTCCGTAATTCCATAAACCAGCTCATTTTGCAAAATCGAAGCTGCCTATTCAATTAAGCATTAATTTTTCTTCTCAAAAATGATATGTTCTACTATTTCAAGGGAACACTATGAACCAAATGATTTTGCAAAATCAAGGCTGCCTATATCACCAATTGATGTCTCTTCTCATAAATGATAAATTTAACAGAATATCCTATTTTAGAAACTTAATGAAAGCAATACAATTAGAATCCAATAGCAAATTATCCACATGAGTGCTTATATACCTGGAACCCACTCAGGAGGGCTTCCATATGTGACAAGATGATGTCACAGTCACGAATTTGGTCATGAAGTGAGACAAGATTGTCACTTTCTTTAATGTAGTCCTGTTTCATTCACACAATTAATATAAAATATGATGAGAAGATTTTTTTATATATATATAAAAAAAAATCTTAATTCACTTGAAGTTCCCTGTTATCTAAATTCTAGCTTTCATCTCCTTCTCAGCCATATGATTTTGAAACAAATAGTGAAGACTGGTTCTCTTGTTCATAAAAAATTCACATGACAGGAACAGGGAGAGCCCACAACACAATTGTCAAGAAACAGTGGAAATTTGGGCGACAGTAAATGACTAGATGAGCTATTAGAAGTTATATATTCTATACTCCGTAATAGTTATTAAGCGAGGTCCTTTACTTTTCAAGCCAGTGTTATACTAGGATTTTTATTCTGAAAGTAAATCTTGATGACGAATTTAGAATGGAAGGGAAGGACATAGGTAAAATCTGAGAAGCACTGTAGTCTGAATAAACTATGCAAAAAATAGGATATACAACATCACTAATGTTTGTAATTTTGTATAAACAAGAAGAGAATGAACAGAAAAATATTAACTGACAGATGAATCATCCCATATTAATAAATAACAAAGTCCGAGCTCAGGATGCATACCTGGATTGATTCCAATTCAACTTCACGTAAATTATTCTCAACACCCTTTGTATAATCACGAAGTTTTACGCCTTTAGAGAGGATATTGGCTACCACCTGCTCAAGCATTCATATCTTAGAAAAGACCATTTAAAAATTATGGAAAGCTGTCGAATATTATGTCAATATCTGAAAACTGGATCTGTGGACATGATAGGGTTTGGACGAGTCACAAGCACAATTAATGTTCTCTAAAAGAACTTCCTCCATACCCCATGCGTACATACTACATACATAAGATGATGATTATACACAAAGTGGAAAACATTACTAGAATACTAGTACTCATTAGTACTACATTCTATATACATCATTAGTTACTTGATATTGTTCATCAACACAGCTCCAAAACCTAATAATAATATGGCAATTTTCACTAAATTTCAGAAGGACATTTCATAGGCAGGGGAAAAACCCTTGAGGGGGGCACTTGATTATAGGTATGGGAATCAGAAATAAGTTCAAAGAATGCCAAACAAATTCATGACCTTTCGTTAGATTTTTTGTTTTCAAATCAATTCATGTGTGCCTCGGTTCACTTGGCTTCTCTCTCTCTCTCACTCACTCACACACACACACTCTCTCATTGCCTCCTTGTACAGCTTTCATTTCTTTCTTTATTGTGGAATCATTGAAGAGGGCACACAGTTTGCAGACCAAAATTTTAAAATCCGAGGGAGAAGGGTTTGACGTCAAAGTCACATCTCCTTCCTTCTTTCTCCTTCATTTCCTTCTAACAATTGGAGAAGGCACCTGAAGATGCCTTGCATTGGATATTGTGGTGAGGGTTTTTTCTAACAAAATCATGATTTGCTTCGTAAATATAGCCAAACACCCCATATCATATCAAGAATCTAACTCCACCCTCATACCGTCAAAACCTTCACATAATTCAAAACCAATGCCCAGATTTTAACTAAATGCTACCTAAAACGATGTGTAGGAATGTAAAATGCTGATATGAAAGTGAGAGACGACAAAAAAAGTTGATAGAGAACATACGTCATCGTTTTGACATTCTTCTAGTTCTTGCTGAAGCCCTTCTAGAGATATATCATCATTACTAAATATAGACAGCAAAAATGGCATAGGAAAGCAAATCAGAAAAGAAGGAATTCATGATTAAGATCGATACATGCTAAAACACTGCATAAGCAAATGCACAAGCTAGGGAAGTTTTAAATCTCATAATCATTTTGGAATGTTTGACATGGATGAATAACTCCTTAAATCATTAAGTTGCAAAATGAAAGAAATTATCCAAACCGATTCAATAGACGATCAATCAAACTTTAGCACTAGACATTATGGATAACTGGTGTTTCTATGGCTTTAATAAGCTTCTCCAGGAATTCTGAAAAAAGCTAGTTTTTCATTTCAGTATACAGCTTATTCATTAATCAATCACTAAACGGACCCATGGGCTTTGCAATTAGTCACAACAAAGGGAAACTAAAGAGCCACATTTCATCACAACAACTTGCTATCAAGAAGCAATATAAAACCCCAATCACAAACACATTAGCCTGATTTATAACCATCAACAACGGAAAAAGACGATAGTTTGGATAGTACAATCCAGATCAACATTAAATCAACATCTAGCAACAAAATTTCACTCATAGAGTTCAAAGTCATCTTCCAAGTTCCAAAACTAATCCATTAATGGAACTTGCATCCCAAAAAAAAAAAAAACATTCCCCATCAATTCAAGCTTTTGAGTTCAACTTCTATTCAATTCAGAAACTTCCCCTAGAAAAGCAGCATAAACGGGGTCATTATTATTTGCTAACCAGCACAACATACAATTCAAACTACATTTTACTCATCTATGTTCCCATTCAGCACGAATTAGATTTTTTTGGTGAAATTCAGCACGAATTAGATTCAAACACCTTAACGTGAAAGAATCGTAACCGAAGAGGATAGTGAAAAGTGGCAGAACACATACCTGCCTAGACCCTCTTCCATGGACAAATCTCCAACAAAGGCACCGAGATCAACAACATCGTCTAGGGTTTCCGAAGCTCCGGTGCGGGGAATCTCCTCCTGCGAAGACACAAACCAGGTACACACAGATTGATCGCTTAGCAAACAAAATCACCCAAAAAAAATCATTTACCAAAACTGGTACAAGTTTGTCATGCGAAATGGATAGTTCAAAGAGCTAAAAGCATAGAAACCAAGTTCAGCCAATTGAAGGTGAAAAATGGTGCAAAGGCGTACCACCGTGGGTGTTGCAACCTCGGCCATGGTCACTGGAATGGATCAAACCTCCCGGATTAATCTCAATTGAGAAGGAGGAAGAAGATGGAAACCATAGCACAGTCACCGGTTAAGCAGATTCAGATCAAGGAAAAGAGGGAGATCGTGGGTGGATCGGGAGAGGAGGCAAAGACAACCCAGGGTGGTGTTCCAGTGCGGGAAGGTGCACGGTATGTAAATGAGCCCCCCTACCTCGAATATGCGTTTCGGGTTTGACCCGACCCGTAAATTACGTCGGGTTTACGTGTTGGTCGTTAAATGAACCCCAACCGGCCCAACGGGTAAGGGCCTAGCTCAAGTATGGGTCCGAACCCGCAATCAGGTCAGTCGTAACAAGTCAATTCAGGCTCGACTCAATATCGAGTTGGGTTATGTTGAGGTCGAATTATATTAATTTTGAGTATGCGTTATTTAGAGGCGAAGTCAAGAAGGACATGGAGAGCACGTGTTCCTTCTCATCTTGTACATTACATATATGGAGTTGTAATCGTCTGTAGTTTCATTTTCATATATTATAAACCTAAATCTAATGGAAAAGTTATAAATTTATGAAAATTACAAATTTATCACTTTGAATTTAATTTAATAAATCACGATACTTTTATCTTTTACTTAAATATGCATGTTTAAAATTTTATATATACCTAGTTACACATTGTTACATACTTACTATTTACATATTGACTCGTTGAGTTTCAGAAGTTGTCTTTTTAATCAAAACAATACTATCTCATAGACTAAAATGACATCGTTTTAAATAGAAAAAATAAACAATAACAAATAATGTCATTTTGAACTAAAATGTCGTCGGCCTAAACTAAAACGTTGTCACTCTGAACAACGGTGTTAGATCGACAATGAATTGTGCCTACTCTAATAAAATCCCGACTCTGCCATTGTAATTATCTTTGAGTTTGGATAGTTGCATGGTCACGAAGAGTTGAAAGCTATATATATATTTTTTTAAACTAATTAATGCAAATAATTCAAGTTTTACGATGTGTTTTTGTTAGAATGTAATTTAATGTAGTAGAAAACCTTGTAAACTGTATAATCAGACACCAACATTTTAATTTGCATTATAATTCAATACATCAACTATACAACACATCATAAAGCTTAGGGTGTGTTTTCCTCACCTATTTTTTAAGAGGTGGAGGAGATGGAGGTGGAGGTAGGCCAATTTTTCCTACCTTGGTGAGAGGGGGTGGAAGAGGTGGGGTGGAATTCCACCCCCTTCACCTCTTAAATGAAGATGGGAAGGGAAAAGAGGAAAACATGGCCTTAGTAAGTAAAGATGATGTTTAGTGTCTAAGAAGTCACTAGTTCGAATCATGTTGAATCTTCTCTTGCGAAGTTATGAATGCGGCTCGATTGTGACTGGCGAGTGGTGATCGGAGCCGCATTCATAAAAGAGTTATGAATGCGGCTCCGATCACCACTCACAATCGAGTCTAACCATATGTCGAAACACAATTAACACAAGAGAGTACTTACAACCCATCAACACAAACTCGGCATCGACAACAAAAATCAAACATCACTAAGAAGATACTCCCTCCGATTTTTAATATAAGGCATTGGGATTTTATGTACGTAGTTTAAGGAGGTTAAAACTATATAAAATATTAATGTTTTTTATTATTTATTTTACATTATAATACTTATTAGTAATAAGTAGTATAGTGTAAAAAAATTAATAAAAAACATTAATA
This sequence comes from Persicaria maculosa, assembly GCA_963922045.1. Taxonomy (NCBI): domain Eukaryota; kingdom Viridiplantae; phylum Streptophyta; class Magnoliopsida; order Caryophyllales; family Polygonaceae; genus Persicaria; species Persicaria maculosa. Next base: position 18,034,556 of record OY998251.1, on the reverse strand, counting down.
TTTTGGGTAAATTACACATAACCACCCATAAATTATGGTACTTTTCACATAACCACCCATAAAAACCTAAATTACAGTAAACCACCCATAAATTAGTTATCTTTTCATAAGATCACCCACCCATTAAACCTCTATTTGTTTTGTTTAAAAAGATTAAAATACCCTTAATTCAAGTTTATTTGTATTTAATGCAATGATTTATTTTCAAAATATTTCCCATTTGTTAAATAATTCGGTTACCCTTTTAAAAAAGGATAAATTATAATAAAATTATTCATGTTCGGCTAATTTGTCAAATGATATGTATAAGCTTAGCTTATTTTTTAAATGATATGGTTTGTAATTAAAGATATGAGCTAATTTACCCTTCTTTAAAGCAACAATCTTGTTTTATTTTAGAGCTTATCCCTATCTTATTCAACATTTGAAGGAGAGGAGACTGTTAGGAGTTATTGCAAGTCTCGACTATTCACATTTTTAGATATACGTTGGTTGGAGTATTTAGGGTGGGTTTGATTTACATTCCATTTTAATTATAATTCAATTATTTACTTCGATTTATGTGAGCAGTTGGTTGTAGAACTAAAAATCTCATAAAAAATGAGGTGAAATAGTAATTTAACCAAATAATCACATGCATCGGGATAAAACTTTTACATTATATATAATTAATAAATTATGGAATCCAAACACACCCTTAATTTATCTTGAATTTTTTATTTATCAAAGACGACCTTGTCTATTTTACATTATAAACATAATACAATTGGAATCCAAACACGTACTTATATACATGCAACATCTTTCCTTTACAAAGTACAAACTAATAAGCTTGAATTAGGGGTATTTTAGTCATTTTAAACAAAAAAAAATAGAGGTTTAATGTGTGGGTGGTCATATGAAAACAAATCAAATATATGGGTGGTTTACTGTAATTTAAGTTTTTATGGGTGGTTATGTGAAAAGTAACATAATTTACGGGTGGTTATGTGTAATTTACCCTAATATTTTATATAGTTCTAAGCTTCTTAAACCCACGTGCACAAAATCTCAATGCCTTATATGAAAAATCGGAGGGAGTAGATATTACAACTTGCATCTTGTGTGGTTCACATGAATACTAATTCCACAATAGCTATTACAATTTCAATATACAATTGTGTCAAAAAGAGTTAATTGAATGTAGGTAAACTTGGAACGTTGTGTTACTTGTGTCCTGTTTGCCCCAATCAGATTTTGCAGGTTTACCTAATTCGTTTGGTTTGTGACTTGATGTAGATTTAGTGGTTGACTCATTGTCAATGCCAACCTAAAAAACTGTAATTGCAAGCTCCCCACAAGAAAATGGTAAGAAGTACTTTTGTAGAAGAAAAAGGAGTGCAATTACAAAGTAAACATGAAACCATTCTATGAATGTGAATACTAAAAAAACATGAGGAAAAATCCTGCACTAATTTAGCTAAAGGGGTAAATATGCAACTCCGATGAACCAGAAAAGGAAGCAAACAGTAACAAAAAATACAAAAGAAATTGCGCGCGGCTTGAGATGGCACGTTCTTTCACACTGTCTTTGCGAAATTGCCACCAAAGAAAAATGTACATACTATCGTCGACGCTGTTTGCTAGTGTGGTGATTCGGCTATTGGAAGAGTCTGAGGAAGTTGTTGGCATATGCCATTGGCATCACCTCAGGGTGTGGCTGCAATCAAGAAGAAGATCACTTTAGATATGAGTTAAAGGAGTGTTGGAGGAAGAGGCAAATGAGATTCTGTACTCACCACTGCTGAGAAAGTGACAATGTTGGGCTTCATTTCCGGGGCTTCGAATCGAATGAATGCGCCCTTGTTGCCCATCTACAGGAGCAAACAAATTCATCAGGACACGTCCTGTGCTAAAAGCGTTGTAGAAAAAAATCCCAACAGAGTTACAGAGCTTGTGAAATTACCTGATCACAGTAATTGGGAGCTGAAAATACAGTGATAAGCTTGCCATCATGTTCGATTTCATAACCCTCGTCTTTGACTTCATGGGATCGGACAACTAGTTCTGCAAATAACAAGAAATGTATAACCACTAGTAGCTTCAAAATGAAATGATTCTGAGCAGTGAGCATCAAGAGTCTGGACACAGTACCTAAGTTGTTATCCTCTAGAAACCTCTTCGTCACATCTCCACCAAAAGAAAGCCCAACGCCACGCTTACTTGGGCCTCTTCCAGGCGCGGGTTGTGGATCACTCCAGAGAAGTTCACACATCAATCCTACCAGTAATATAGTGAATTATTTTCTCACAATAAATTATGCTAAAGAGAAAGTAATTGATTATGAGATGATTAGGAAAATCATGTTGTAAATGTTCCAACTAATAAAATAAATCATCAATCAAATCGCATCCTTTAGTTTTATTTGAATTACTCCACAAGTATATATAAAATATGAGAATGTTAAAATTATCTACATAACTACATTCCCAACTCCTTATCTCAAGATCCTGGACTCCCAGAAGATTTTTTTAAAACAACAACAACAACCCAGTATATCCCGCAACGAAGCGGGGTCTGGGGGGTCGGGATGTACACACTCTTTCTCCGAACTAGTCGAGAGAGTGTTTCCGGAAGACCCAAAACCATAGAGCAAAGGAAACACAACGTCCCAGGGCACCTAGTAGGAGAGTGTTTCCAGAAGATTTTTTTAAGAGCTACTATATTTTATCCTCGTGATTGTACTGAAACAGAATCGCAATTAAAAAGAGAGAGGAGCTTCATGCTTGAAGTTGGAGATACACAATATAAAAACACAAAGCTTACCTTCTTCGGGAGGTTCGCAAAAGCGATCAATTGCTCTGATGTCTGATAGTTTTACTCCATCAACACTGAAAAGACCTCCATGAACAACGAAAACCTTATTGTTTAGCACATGAGCTAGCGGTAGACAACAGAAGACTTCAGCGAAAAGTTCAACAAATGTTTCACTCAATTTGGATTTGACTTCCCCTTCAAATCCATATATCTTGTTCATGCTCTTGCTCTCATGATTTCCTCGAGCCAAATGAATGGCTGAAATTTAGAAAGAAGCATGTTAGACCCTAATGACATGGCCAACCAATGAAGGAGCAATAACATAAACACTAATATGATGCCTCGCAATCTTGTTTCAAAATCATGTGTGTCAAATTGAATAACTATAGCTTAAAGATGCAAAGTATTTACCAGATGGGGACATGCACTTGAAGGCAAACAAGGTTAATATAACCTCAAGGGAAAATGAACCCCTATCCACAAAGTCGCCATTAAACAAATAAGGGTTTTCCTCCGAGGGGAGACCATTGAGTTCAAATATATTCAGAAGATCAAAGAACTGCAACAAAAGGAATTGGTAGTTACTAACTCGTGTGTTAATGAATTGACAAACACTAAAGATAAAGAATATTCGTAGAATATTCAAGCCACTGAAGCTCCTACAATAAACAAAAAGAAAACTTTAAAATTTGAGCTAATAAGGAAATTTGAGCTAATAAGAAAACTTTAAAATTGCCAACGGCCCATTTTTTGCATGGCAAACAAGCAACAATGGCTCAAACTATCAAAGTGACAAGAACTAACAGATGTAGAAACTGATGGCCGATGTGCACCAGCATTTCCTCATCTAGTAGCTGTTATATAATGCAAAATGAAAAGAATAAACCAATACTGTATGGACTTGTGGATTACCTGGCCATGTACATCACCACATACGGTAAAATGTTTCCCATCAGGTACATTGACATCAACCAAAGATGGCAAGGTGCGTAACAGGTCCCTCATTTGCAATACTATCTGGCATGCATACCTAAACAAAGAAAACAATGTCAAATAGAAGATTTGTTTTGGTAAAATCAGATAGAAGAGGTTTACTCTCAATATACTCTGACAAGATACTTGAAACCATAAATCTAAAAAACATTGGATTGGATTTTCGTTCTATACATACCGTCTATGCAAACACTGTTCCTTTTTGAAGTCCTCCAACATTCTATTTATGAACTCCAAAGTCACCGTATCTCCTTCTATCCTTGCACCAGAATATTGCTGCTCCACCTCTGAAAAGAAAAGAAAAAAGAGAGGTATATCAATAATGGAACCACATAATAGTAATAAAAGCCTCTTCATTCATGGTCAAGTCAATCTTGACGCCTTCCAAATTCTTACCTCACCGGGAAAAAAAAACATTACAGTGATTAAAAATTTTTTTTAAAAAAAACAAATGAGTTGCTTTATGGTTGTAGATTGTTTACAAATACCTCAAACTGATAAATTTAGAAAGAAACAACACCGTGCCAAAGAAAGCAACTCAAATAACTCCCACATCAGCAAATCATTGGAACAAATGGGACAATATATTTTCTAGTGGCTTCATATTATCAAGAGTTGCAAAAGTTGAAATAAACCATGCAACAAAAATTATTTGTGAAAGGTTAAGCTAGAATCGGTTGCAACAGAATGGAAGTTATGAATGTAGAACATCATTCACATCTAAATGAAGAAAACAAAAGGTGGGGGATCTTCGGAATACATGTAGTATGCAGAGATAAAAAAAATAGAAGGAAAAAACGAATGAAAATAAATGTCTGCAAAGACAAATGGTGGGAATCTTTTCTCGTTTTGCAAAGACTAGCAAGCTGTAAAAACTTTTATATTTTTATTTTATCAATTAATGCATTCAGAAGAAAAATTACCAATAGAGTGATAATCTATAGAATCAGCGACTGAGCGTCTCTGAGAATCCGGCACAGAGATGGCCTCTTCGAATTTAATCTTTTTAACAGCCTTCTCACATTCCTTCAATTTCTTTGCAGCATCGGGATCATTTGGGCATAACCTTTTAACCTGGAAGATAACATTACATATGAACATCTACCACCTCATAACACATGATAATTGATGAGCAAAAATCATTTCCTCCATGAGTTCCCAAAGGGCCAAAATATTTGGCTAAGAAATATTTTACAATATACATGAACTTGCACTCATATACAAAAAGATAGTGAGACAGAATCAAACACAAGCTACTCAAAACCATAAGACCTTTACTTTCGATGACAAGGCCCAAGGGCAGATCATACGACCAGACTGAAGAGGGCCCCCAAAATTGGGGGCCAAGTCTTCATTTACACTATTAATGCTAATGTGCTTGTTTACGGTAAATGACACGTGGTTTGCTCAGGTAGTTGAAATTTTGCATTTCCCACCTGAACTCCGGGTTTTATTCCCGTTACAAAAAGAATTATTATCTTTCTTTTGGGGGGAAATCTGCAAACCAGACTGATCATTACATGCTAATGAACTGAGAAAACTTCCTACTATTGAACAATACCTGTTGAAAATCTTTAAGGGCATCTTTAAATTTACCCATAGCAAGATATGCGGCTCCCCTCCGATAATAACCCTAAAAAAGGAAGTATCAATTGGAGTAAGTTACTAAATGCGGAATCAATAAGACACTATTCATATGTATGGAAGCAAATCAAATACATGCCTTTGAGTACTTGGGATCAATTTCAATAGCCTTCGATGCATCCTGCAAAGCGCTACCATATTCTTCTAGCTTGGTGTGGGCGAATGCACGGTTTGCCCAGTATACTTTATTCTGACCGTTCACCTCGATTGCTTGGGTGTACAAATCAATAGCTTGATGGTATTTGTGTGCTACATAGCGAATTCAAATTGTTAGCAACATCCTATTCTTGAAACTAGCCCAAGTAAAGATCTGTTCATCCACACAAAAGTAGCACAATTACCTTTAAATGCATCATTAGCTAAATTCTTCAGTTCTTCGGCCCTTGATAAATTCGAACTTCCAGTGTCCATATCGGGCATCAGATTACGTAGTCAGACAAGTTCTAGCTACGACCGATTCAAAAAGATCACAATTCCTGCTCAATGAGAAAAGAGTTCACACAATGAAAGCCTGCAAAAGTCCAATTGACAGCAAAAGTCCCACCCTGGGGATGCTAAATTACTAAGCATTCATGCTATCAGCTTATTGAACATAGAAATTGCATCACCGTTTCAAACCTGACGAACGCCTATAAGAATTAGGTAAAACTAACAAAACGCAACCAAAAGTTTTCCAATTTCCCGAAAACAACAAATTAGGAGTTCCTCAATTCGATTGCAGGCTATAAAACCTAAGCGTAAGGAAGTATAAATCAAAGCCCTTGTTTCTATGACCGACGAAAGATTCAGCAGAGTAGTGAATCGAAGAGGTGAGCAGTACCATGAGAGAGAGGGGATCGGAGGATGGAGGAGGAGGTGGGGAGAGTGTGATACCTGGATGGAGGCGGCTTAACCCTTTTCTGCCTCCTGCAAGTCTATAAAGAAGGCGAGATAGAGGGAGGGGTGAGAAGAGTTTAGGTTGTGTTTGGTTCGCAGCTGAGAGAAAAATCTGTATTTTTCGTTCTATACTTATACCAATAAAATGACCAAACTGTCCCTCCCGGGACTCTCGGGCAAACGAGGTCTTTATTCAGGCTTGTCCCTCCCGGGACTCTCACAGTTTGGGTTTTACTCCTATGATTTAGTTTTAGTATAGGGTGCTATTATACACACAGTGGGGTTTTCTCGCCATTGGGACAGTGCTGACGCCAACTTCCGGAGTCATCATCCAGGACAACGACATCGTCAGCCGAAGAGGACAAGGATGGAGCTGATACCGACTATCTAAGTCGGCAAGATGTCCTACAAGCCTCCAGTGCCTTCCTCATTCAGTGCCTCCAATGCCTTTGTAAGTTCACCGCTGCCAAACTGATACAATTTGGAAAACGTAAAATTGGCCAACAACGAGACAGCTAAGATTTATATCTATATATAGATAGTGGGTATGATGCAAAGTAAATGTATATGAAATAAATTATAATAAAATATGAAATAAATTATAATAGAAATCTTTTAAAAACTTACTATAAAACAACAATATCCTAATAATTTGTTAGTGGAGAATTTGGACAACGAGGAACGAGAATGCATTTGAAAATAAGGAAATTGGGAATAGGGAAGTATGGATAAAACAAACTAAACAATTACTCTTTTTTTTGTTCTACAAACTAAACAATTACTAGTAGAATGGAAAAAAGCGAAAAAAGATGTTGGGAAGGAGAACAGTATGATAAAAGGGAATTATCGATCACAACAAATAAAAAAGAAAAAACCAAAAATGGAAGAAACCCCCAGAGGGGATATTCAAGATCAACTTTGATGGATCTTACCCGTTGGATGGGTTAGCTTCTACAGGTTAGATTATCAAAGATCAAAACAATAATCCGGTGGACTGCTGGGCGAAAGAGTGCTGAAAATGCTCCCTTCTGGCGGCGGAGTGCACAAGATTATCATCTCTATTTTATAGTTAATTTCATTCTCATCAAAATACTAGTCGACTTATTTTAGTGTTAGGTCAACTTATTATCATCTCTACTTATCCATTCCATATATGATCTATAATCCTTGGTTATATAATCGATCAATAATCAACTCTCTCAATAATACTAAGAAGAATCCCAACACAATCCATTTTCTATTTAAGTTAGGCCAACTTATTTGAAGGACTATGTTGTAACTGGAGATGGTGATGATGAAAACATATTCAATGATGAATCTCTTATCAACTTTTGTTTATTTGCTGATTGTGATTCAATTGCTTATGAAGAGATTTATTCGAATTAAAAGAATGACACGTGGGAGCTCACTTCTTTGTCGGCGGGAAATAAGCCTATTAGAGTCAAATGGGTGTATAAGACAAATGACAGACGAGACGGGCAAGTAGATCGGTACAATGCGAGATTAGTGGCAAAAGGTTACAAGCAAAAGCAAAGAACTAACTATTTTGGGGTATTTTCTCCAATTTTCAAAATAGATACTTTCGTTTGATTTTATCTATTTCAGAAGGTTCCTCTATTGCAGGTTTTATCATTCGGGATCATCTTGGCGAGGTGATCACTTGTGGCGGAGCCGCCAGCGGGCATAGCTCGGCTCTGGTCGTGGAAGCAAGAGGCCTTCAGCTAAGTGTCTCAAAAGCAAGGGAGCTTGGAGTTCATAATATCTTGGTAGAGGGCAGCAATCTAACGATTGTCAGTGCGGTGAAGGGATGCCAGAGTTGTCCGTGAGATCAAGATCATCATATCGAACGTTCTATTCTCATTACAACTATTTCACATGTTATCCATCTCGTAGGCTTTCTACGAGATCAACACAGTGGCAGATAGTATAGCTCGTTTAGCACTACTAGCCTGCTTGCTCATCCCTCCCTCTTAGATGATCGTGAGTTATGTATCCTCATCCGAACGGATGCTCTTGGGTGGTGGTCTAGCATGGTCTGACCCCACCCAAATATTTGCCTTATAAAAAAATCTATTGCGGCTCGAAATATATGAAAAATGTATCACATGGATATGAAATTAGCATTTCTAAATGATGTACGTGAAGAAGTTTATGTTGAGCAGCCAGAGGCTTTTTTGAAGAAAGGAAGAGAAAATAAAGTTGATCGTCTTAAAAGGTCTTTGTATGGATTGAAACAAGTATCTTGTGCTTAATTCACGAATAGACCTAGGGAAATGTGGGCGTGGACCAGACTTAGGACAGGTTTTACCCAAGATTTTGTTCCGATGTTACGAGCGCGGATCGGACTAAGTCTGCTTAACGAGTTGGATGTCGTATCCAAATCTGTTCGAAATTATGGGCGCGGGCTATATCACATTGTTACCTCACGAAATATCCATATTTTATTTATTATATGGTTAATACCCTTATATAATTAAATTATATTAATGAATACCCTCAATATATTAAAGTTTTTAATTAGTTATTAGTATTTTTTGTAGCACAAACCAACAACTTATATTATATGATGATCATTGTCAATCAGATACATCAAACCAGAAAGAAAATTCAACTCCGAATTAACAATAAAATATATACTCGGTCGCAAGCTAGCTAGAAAGTGTGCAGCCACATTACCCTTCCTCCTTACAAAATTTCATCGACAAATACCCAAAGAATTAGCAATTTACCAAACCTCCTGGACGATTAGACCAAAGTCCCGAGATGAGGCACACCAGCCGTGATTTTGTTTACGATCGACAGACAGTCCGACTCCATCTCTATCAGCTCTGAAAGCCCCTATGCCGACATAACCTTAGACCCCACAGAAGCACTTCCGCCTCGACCACCTCCTCCTCGTCCAATGTTTGCACCTTCATGGTTGTCGCAAAACAGCACCTCCTCATCTCCTCCCCGCACCACCACACCCAATCCACACCCTTTCGACTCGTGAACGGTAGCATCGCAATTCAGTTTAATCTTCTCGACATTAGGCCTTACCCACCCACATCTCTCCATATGAGCCTCCTCCTTAACCTCAACACTAACTCTTCTTCCCACATCCATAAATTCCTCATGATGTTGCAAAGCTTCATTCACCACCCTTCTCAACTCGGCATTGTCGCTCTCAAATATGTGTTTGTTATGTACCCTTAAATCGCGTGAAGGATTACAACATACTTCTCTTGTCCAACCCCCTTCTCATTCTTGACTACCCCCTAAAAAACTCCAATACAGAAGCTCCACGCTTCCCCCACTGCATCGGCTTAGGAAACTCCTTTCAAATCCGTCGGGCAACATGGCATGAACAAGAGCATGCATGTCAACTTCTTCCATTCCACACACATCGCAATCTTCCTCAACTTTCACCCCTCTTCTCAGAAGATATGCCCGACACGGAAGCACCCCCTACAAGCTCTCCACATAAACGATTTAATCCTAGGCTGTACCTTTAGCTTCCAAACTTTCCTCCAAACACGTACACTTCAAATTCGAGTCATCCGAACGACTCCCATCACCCTTCATGGTCATCCGCTCCAATGCAGCCTAGTATGCCAACCGAACCATGAACCTCCCATCCTTGGTTGCCGGCCAAACAAGCTCATCCCTTGCCTCCGACCTTACTAATCTTACTTTCAAAATCTCATGCACATCCACTGGCCACAAAATCTGATTTAGCACGGTTTCATATATCCGAAGCACAACATTCCCATTTTATTAAGTCCACCACCCTTAAATTCCTATTATGATCTTGCGGCCTGGTTAGAACCCTATGATTTCCCGGTCTCGGAATCCACTGATCTTCCCAAAACAGTAATATTAGCCCCATTTCCAACACTCTACACCAATCCCGATTCTAGAATGTCTCTACCTCTCATCAAGCTCCTCCAAATATAGCTTGGGTTGTGTCCCAAAGTTGCCCTCATGAAGTTCGAATTTGGGTAGTATCTTGCCACCAAAAGCTTCCCAAGAAGAGAGTCCGGATTCTTCACAAGACGCCAATCTTGCTTGGCTAAAATAGCTTGATTAAACGCTTCAAGATTACGAAAGCCCATGCCACCCCTTTCCTTCGGTAAACACAAGAGCTTCTAACTCAACCAATAGATTTTCCTCTTCCCCTCACTATCTCCCCACCAAAAATTACACATCAGTTGCTCAATCTCCCTACAAAGACCACTTGGTAACATAAAGCACCACATAGTATAGTATACATCGGAATAGCTTGACCGATCGACTTGAGCAGTACTTTCTTCCTACTCTTGGAAAAAGTTATTTCCTTCCACCATTTTAGCTTCTTCCACACCTTCTCTTTCACTTGCTCGAAAATAGCCTTTTTATATCGCCCGATCATAATAGGCCGCCCAAGGTATTTCTCATGCTTAGCGACCTCCCGAATGCCTTCTTTCCGACACATTTCGACTAAAAGACAGCTCCGACTTTGCTAGATTAACTTGTTGACCCGAAGCCTCTCCATATATACAAAGGATATTAACAATTTCCACTCTTTGTTGACAAGTGGCTCTAGCAAACAACACATTGTCATGGCAAAAAATAAATGAGAGATTTTGGGAGCTCCCCTAGCAATCGCGATTCCCTTAACCCTCCCCTCCTCTTCACTCTTTCTAACAATCCTAACAACCCTTAAGCACAAAGCAGAAACAAATAAGGCGATAGAGGGTCGCATAGTCTCAACCCTCTTTTAGGAAAGAAAACAGGTGACGGGCTCCCCTCGATTAGGACCGAAAAAGATACAGTAGTCACACACCTCATAATAAGCTCCGTCCACTTATCAACAAACTCCATCTTCCGCATACAATACTCCAGGAAACTCCACTCCACTCGATCATAGGCCTTTTCCATGTCCAGTTTAAAAGCCATGTGACCCTTCTTACTGCCTTGCCTTGTCTTCATATAGTGAAAGTTTTCAAAAGCCGCAATCGCATAATCGAAATGAGTCTGTCGGGAACGAAAGCACTCTGATTGGGCGAGACTGCCTTATCAAGCACTCTTTTGAGCCTGTTTGCCAAAACTTTTGAGACAATTTTTTTTTTGATTAGGTAAAAATTCGAAGGTCAGACAGGCCTGACTCATCGAGAGGTCGACCGAAGTCGGCAGACGGCAAACCGTCTAATAAAGCAACCTAAAAATAGAAATACAAATAATAGGCGTAATGAACCAAACAGAAATAAACTCTACAACAAACGTTCCAAAAAGACCAAACTCTACAACAAACTTTTGAGACAATTATATGTGTGTGTCTATATATATATATATATATATATATATATATATATATATATATATATATATATATATATATATATATATATATATATATATATATATATATATATATATAAGTCTCAATTCTTTCATTTTGTTAGGATCGTTTACTTTAGGGATAAGGGGAATAAAAATGTATCTAAAACCATCAGGAAAAGAAGCCCCATGAGGATGTTAATCACCAACTTACTCACATTAGCCCCAACGATATACGAGAACTTTTGGTAAAAAAAAGTATTGACATACCGTCTGGGCTAGGTGATTTCGTTAAGTGCATAGAAAAATGGGGTACCTCACCTCCTCACCCGTAAAGGGACATAGCAGCTCAAGATTGTCCTCGTCAGTTTTGAGAGAGGTTGAAGGAGAAGGATGTTTGATAATGAGAGAGAAGAGGTGTTGAAGGAGAAGTATATCGGTCTATTAGGCATTCAGGTTTTATAGTTTCACCACCGTAGTCAGTAGTCACAAAACTGCAGCAGAAGCTGAGTATTGGAGACGCCAGAAATGGAGATGTGGTCATTCCACCGTCCCAAAGTCGCCGTCGCGGGAGAAGATGGAGATGGATGAGACTGAGATGACTGAGACTTGAGATAGATTTGAGTTTAAGGGAGAGAGGCGAATTTGGATCTTAAGACTAGAGGAGAGAGGAGAGGGCGGAGGCGTGAAAAAACTGAAAAATGAAAGGTTGATCTAGAGAGTAGTGGAGTTAGGGTTTAGTTTTTTTTTAAAAAGCAAAAAAAAAAATGGTAGGGTTGGAGAGTCGAACTGTCAATCTCCATGTACCACAATTGCAAAAGACCCCACTTACCATCTGAGCTATTTAAACACCTTCTTCTATTATCAAACCATAATAATAATATTACCTATTTTCTATTAAAAAAATAAACGGTTCGTGTTGGGTATTCGACAAGGAGATATGCTCGATCCAAACACGAATAATTTAATGTCATGTTTTAGCGGTTCGAGTCATTTTCGTTTCGTGTTTTTTCATGTTGTGTTTTAGTGTCGTATCAGTCGTGTCGGGTTTTTCTGCAATATCAGACTTAAACACTGCTATAGAGTCTCAAATAGTGCTGCCGATTTCATAGCCAAGGCTACGGTCACTTGTAATATGGGAACACTCTCCATGTGCGGAAAACTTTGTAACATCATTTTTAGGGATGATCAGGGTTGAGCTTTGCCTAGCAACAACAAACATTTTTTTGCATACTTAAAAAAAAATATAAACAAAAATAAACCTGACATCGGCATCACTTCAATTTTATACATTTTGACTAAAAGTTCCTAAAATTTAACATGGTATAGCCCCAGAGCCAATCTAGTTAGGGCCCGTTTCTTTATTTTTGGGCTAATTATTAAGAGACTGAGGTGTTAGACACGTATTTGGACAAGTCAGACGGAATAAGATATTTTGGCCCGATTGACACTTGATGAGGCGCATAGAGATCTCATTTTTACTATAGAATGAAAATAATTATTAAAATATAATTACAAAACTCTCGTTTCACATGGCCTAGTCGAAGTTTTCGAGCTTCAAAAGTGCTTGACGATCCAAACACACCCTTAGAGCATACCCAACAGCTTCCTCAAAACAATTTCTAAAATAGAGAGTTAGACGAAGTTCAATATTCTGAATATTTTGTGACCCAATTCCAACCGCTTCTCCATTATGGAGTTTACCCCAAAATATATAGAGTTTTCTCCAAATTTAGGGAATGATCTACATATTTTCTCTCCATTCTCTATTTTGAAGAATGTAATAGGAAAGCTGTCGGACCTAAAACCATCCCAATATTCTCCAAAAAATCAAGATGGAGAATCTGTTGGGCACGCTCTTACACTCGCTCTTTTCACCACCATGGCTTCGAATGCTTTTTCGTATGTACTACATAGTCTACATAGTTAAATTCATTCGATCAAAGTTAAAACATTGTCAAATTCATTTTAGTTTCTCTTAAATCTAAGCCTGAATACCACTTGATCAAAATTCATTTTAGTTTCTTCGGTGATTCCGGCCTTCTCCTAGCGTCCTCCCTGCCCTGGTGGTTGGGGGCGAACTGTTCGCGGGTGCGGGCGTCATCCCTAGGCAACAATGTTGTTCAATTCGCCCGTCCTCTCTAAGCAATTCTCTGCCGACGCCACGCCTACCGGCAAGTGTAGGGGCTGTTCCGGTGTCCACAATTGCTGGTGCCCATCGACGCAGGTGGGAGTTATTGATCAGGTATGTCTCTATCCGAATTAGGAGACCGGTTTCATTGCCCGTTCCGAGGTAGTGAAGGATGCAGGGATGGTCGCCCCGCAAACACCGGTCTCACGTCAAAATATTTTTTTGATCACCTCTCTAGGCATTTTAGTATACCAGAGGTTGTCGACAAATACAAGGTGGTCATATCTTCGGATGTGGGTGTTTATGATTTGCTAGTCGCTAATCTCGAACGGGCTGGTCGATGGATGTGTGGTTTGTGTTTGCGTAATCACGCGATTAGGATGGCATGTAAACATGGAGGGGTAGGAATTCCTATCGTCGGGCCGGGATGTAGTGATAATGGGGAGTCGTTCGTCATCCATGGTATTTCAAGACCTTCCGGTTCTCTTGTTATCCATAATGTTGGCAATGCAAGGCCGATGGATTTGATTTTTGATGAGGATTTATTTGAGCGCTTTCTTGAAAAACGGTTTATGACTTCCAAAAGTATCCCTTTCAAGCTCCGTCTTGAGTTTGGAAGAGCATATCTTGAAGCTCTTTGCAAATTCATTGCTCAATCATCGGATGTTTCTTGTTGGGTTCAGTTGTTTGTTCTCCCGACTTGTGTTCTTAATACGGCAGCGCAGCGGGGTCGCCCTAAGAGCATGTTGTTGTTGCAGGAGGATGGTCAAGTCAGCAAATAAATACAAGACTTCCTCCCGTTGTAGTAGAAGGTAGTCAAGATCGATCCACGAGGAAGCGTGTCAGCGCCCGCCTTTTCAGTTCCAAATCTCAGCAGAAAATCCGAAATTTTGTGAAATTTATCAATAAAATTAAGGACTTCCAAGATCAGGGTTTCAACACCACAACGATAACCATATGTAAAATAACAAATAAAGGCATAAAAGATCATGCTTTTCATTAAATAAATTTCGTTATTAACAAATAGGAAGATAGAGGCTTTCGCATAAACCCTAATTGTTACTAACCCTTTTTCACATAATTAATCCAAGTTGTATTAAGATCACTTTCGCTTCAATAACACAAACAAGGATCACCTACAACTTTCGCAAAAGAATCATGCTTGTAGGGATAGAAGACGAATTGCATCCAAAGATTGTACCTTTACCGCATCACCTTACATGGCTATCGTCGGGCTCACCCCGACCCTAGAAGTTGGGTGACTACTCGCTCTTCATCATCAAGAAAGACATCAATAATAAAAGGGAACTAAATTGCATTAATGAAATAAAAGAAAGCTTACAACCAATCGAAGCCAAATCCCGCTCTCGCCTTCTCCAACCTCAATCGGCTCCAACTCTCTCTCTACTCTCTCTATGTAACTAATTGTAACTTGAATTGAATGAATAAAACTCAACCCCTAAGGCCTTATTTATAGTGTTCCATGTAGCTATTCTAGGATGGAACAACTATATCTAAATCTATCTAATAACATAAGATAAAAACATGGAAATAAAAGAAATAAATCAACAAGGAACTATATCTAAAATAGGTAAATATCTCTTCCATCTTGATAGAACTTGATAGAATTTGATCTTGTGGATATCTCCATTGGACTTTGGATAGAACTTTGATTAGAACTCGGACTAGCTCGAAATCGACCACTGTTGGTCAAGTCGATATCGACTTGGGCCACTCGATATCGACCTGCAATTTCTCGGCTTCAGCTTCCTGACTCGATCTCGACCTCCAGGGATGAAAATCGACTAACTATTACTCGATATCGACTTGTGAAACTCGATATCGACTTGAATTTTCCTGCTCCCAACTTCTCGGGTCGATTTATGGATTCTGCTCGATTTTGAATTACTCGATATCGACTAGGTGAAGTCGATATCGACCTGCTCTTTCCTTCCTTAGTCGATTCTGGCTTCTTCAGGTGGAAATCGGCTGGTCTTCCTCGAAATCGACTTATGGTACTCGATATCGACCAGGTGGTGTCGAGTCGATTTCTTCGTTTCCAGCTCGATTTTTCCTAGTTCCTCTACTCCTTGACCTCGGACTTCTGTAGTTGACTTCGAGCTTTTCCTCCTTTCTTTGAACTGCTGTAAAATGCCTCGATTTCTGCGAAATTAAACAGAAACTGGTGTAGATTCCATAATTCTAGCCCAAATGTATGAAATGCATGCAGAAATCGATATAAAAGTAAGTACAAAACATGGCGAATTAGGCTCACAACAAACACCCCATATTTAAGCTTGCTTGTCCTCAAGCAATACTTTTAATTGTCATTCAGGTGAAGAAATTAAACTCTCAACATATTAGATTCATTCTTATATAACCATGCAATCAATTACCATCCTCGAAAAGGTACTAGTGTCACAAATCCATGCATGTGCAATAAAAAGCAACATCTACTCACAAAAGGAGGGTTATGTAAAAACAATCCATAAGTGACAAAGCAACAATAATCAAGAGGAATTTAATTTAACCTCAATTAGGAGTAGATTGGTAAAAGACTAAAGGTGGGATATTTTTGGTCATGTGGTGCTAATAATCCGGGGAAATTGAGTAATTCCAAACTTTCATACCACATTCCTTTTTTCATAAGAATCATCACCTTTCGCTCATCGCTCAATGCTTTTTTTCATTATAATGCTTTTACCTCTCTAACCTCAGCATTGCCTTCTCACGAGTCGCAAACATGAGTGTCATGAATGGTCCCGGATACTTAGTGCTTTGAACTCCTCACATGTGTGTCCCATCTCGCCGAACTATTATCTCAACGAGCAGGGTTGATCTACCTTTATCTCCTGAGGTGACCGGATTTTCTTTCACTCAATAAATTTTCCATATATTTTTTTCAATTTCCTGCCAAATTCCAATAATGAACACAACAACCATATAATAATCTCCATAATGTGACATCATTCTCAACATAATCCCCGGATGGAAATAAGGTAAAGAATGGGCAATATTTAGATCATGCGGAGCATAATATGAAATTAGGCACAATATGGCTCTTGTGATGCATAAGCATAGGTAAGGCTAGGATATAATAATATGAGCATTATATGGAAATATAAAGTCATCCATCCTCTTATCATGCAACATGTCAAAAGTAATATCAAATTTTACCTCCTTTCATGGTTTTCAATAAAAATATGCACTTCATTGTGACTTCCCTTTACTAGGCAATTTCATGCTATATCTCTAATGAATCAAATTTTGCATCGTCGAGTTCAATTAAACTTCCATGACACTAATCACAATTTTCAATGGGGGTCATTTTTTTCAAACTTTGGAAAACATGCATATAAGCACATAAATCAATAATGAATTCCAAAGTAGCCATGTATAAGCAATTCAAGAGATAAACTTTAAACATGCACAAATATGGTCAAATAAAGTCAAATATGCATAAAGTGAGCCCTTCCCCCACCCCATACTTAAACATTACAGTGTCCTCACTGTATAAAAAAAAGGGTAAAGAAAGAAACTCACTAGACAGGCGTGCAGGATGTCAGAATCGAGTGCTTTGTTGTAGGCCCCAGTCGATATCGAGTAAGCATGGTCGATATCGACCTACTGTACTCGATTTCGACTCCATTGGACTTTGGATAGAACTTTGATTAGAACTCGGACTAGCTCGAAATCGGCCACTGTTGGTCAAGTCGATATCGACTTGGGCCACTCGATATCGACCTGCAATTTCTCGGCTTCAGCTTCCTGACTCGATCTCGACCTTCAGGGATGAAAATCGACTAACTATTACTCGATATCGACTTGTGAAACTCGATATCGACTTGAATTTTCCTGCTCCCAGCTTCTCGGGTCGATTTCTGGATTCTGCTCGATTTTGGATTACTCGATATCGACTAGGTGAAGTCGATATCGACCCGCTCTTTCCTTCCTTAGTCGATTCTGGCTTCTTCAGGTGGAAATCGGCTGGTCTTCCTCGAAATCGACTTATGGTACTCGATATCGACCAGGTGGTGTCGAGTCGATTTCTTCGTTTCCAGCTCGATTTTTCCTGGTTCCGCTACTCCTTGACCTCGGACTTCTGTAGTTGACTTCGAGCTTTTCCTCCTTTCTCTGAACTGCTGTAAAATGCCTCGATTTCTGCGAAATTAAACAGAAACTGGTGTAGATTCCATAAATTGTAAATAAACATAAACTACATAGATTCTGTACTATTCTATCCCAAATGTATGAAATGCATGCAGAAATCGATATAAAAGTAAGTACAAAACATGGCGAATTAGGCTCACAACAAACACCCCATATTTAAGCTTGCTTGTCCTCAAGCAATACTTTTAATTGTCATTCAGGTGAAGAAATTAAACCCTCAACATATTAGATTCGTTCTTATATAACCATACAATCAATTACCCTCCTCGAAAAGGTACTAGTGTCACAAATCCATGCATGTGCAATAAAAAGCAACATCTACTCACAAAAGGAGGGTTATGCAAAAACAATCCATAAGGAGTAGATTGGTAAAAGGCTAAAGGTGGGATATTTTTGGCCATCTGGTGCTAACAATCCGGGGAAATGGAGTGATTTTAATCTTTCATACCACATTCCTTTTTCATAAGAATCATCACCTTTCGCTCATCGCTCAATGCTTTTTTTTCATTATAATGCTTTTACCTCTCTAACATCAGCACTGCCTTCTCACGAGTTGCAAACATGGGTGTCATGAATGGCCCCGGATACTTAGTGATTTGGACTCCTCACATGTGTATCCTATCTCGCCGAACTATTATCTCAATGAGCAGGGTCGATCTACCTTTATTTCCTAAGGTGACCGGATTTTTCCTCTCTAACCTCAACACTGCCTTCTCACGAGTCGCAAACATGGGTGTCATGAATGGCCCCGGATACTCAGTTAACAAGCTTTTGATGGATAAAGGTCTGGACAGTGGCAGGTCCTTACTTCTTGTGGCCTTTTCTTATGCATTTAATCTTGTCGATAGGAGTGCTTTGATTTGAGAAGTGCGGGCCCGTTGCCCCTCTATTGCTCCTTGGGTTGAATTTTGCTATGCCCAACCTGCTCGTCTTTACTGGCAGGATGTCCCTTTGCGTTCTTGTCAAGGTGTGCAGCAGAGTGATCCCTTAGGTCCATTGTTGTTTGCTCTGGTTCTGCATCCGCTTGTCACAAAAATCAATACCTCATGTGTTCTTGATATCAATGCTTGGTATTTAGATGATGATACTTTAGCTGGTGAAATCGTTGAGGTTGCTAAAGCTCTGGAGATTGTGGTCAAGGAGGGTCCGAAGTTAGGGTTATTCATTAACATTCAGAAAACTGAATTATTCTTGCCAACCGAAGATGTGAGGAGCTTAGATGTTAGTTTGTTTCCATCTAACATTTCTAGACCCAAATTGGGGGTAAAATTATTAGGCGGACCGGCCAGCAACAATGATACATTCTGTAACAGGTTGGTTACGAAGAGGGTTGACAAGGAGTTAGAGGTTTTAAATGCTGTAAGGAAGCTCGATGATCCTCAATGCGAACTGCTCCTTCTCAGGAATTGTATTGGTGTCTCAGAGATGATGTTTGCCCTTCATACTTACTCCCCTCATGCTCTTTCCGGTGTTATTAGTTGGTTTGATGAGGAGTTGCGGATCTCCCTTGAGCATGTTTTTATTGCAGGGGGTCCTGGGTTTGGTCCATGGCAGTGGCGTCAGGCCACTCTTCCGTTAAAGCTTGGTGGTTTTGGCGTGCTCATGGCATATGACGTTAGTCATTTTGCCTTCACTGCATCCCGTCTACAAACGGCTGAACTCCAAACCTTCATTTTGAGTAATCTTGCTCGCCGGGATGGGCATGCTCATACTTTTTCTAGAGTCCTTGATCAGGCTGGTTTAGCCACATCAGCACCCGGACGCCCTGATATTGGCCCTAACATTGTTCTCACCCAGTCCATTTCGAGGTATGTCACTTGTGTTGGTTCGAATATTGATGACTTAGTTGTATCACCCGTCCCCAAAAAATTCATGTCAGTGATGGCGGATCGATACTTCAAGTTCATTGACGACATCTTAGTGTCTACTCTTAATCCAACTCCTAGACATTTACACATCTTACATGCTGTGAGAGGAGAAAGAACACAAGATTTTCTGTTGGCCACTCCTATTGAGGGGCTTGCACAGACCATGCCATCGCGACAATATCGTTCTGTCCTCCAGTACCATCTTTCAATTCCTATGTTTAGTGGTTATCCAACTTGTCCCAGTTGTGAGCTTGATAGGATGGATCCTTTTGGAGATCATGATCTACATTGCAGTAGGGGCATAGGGACTAAACATCGACACAATATGGTCCGAGATGTTTTAGCGGACATTTGTTTTAAAGCAGGCATCGCGGTTCAGAAGGAAGCACATACAGGTATGAGCAGTGATGATGGTGTTGAGCTGAGGCCGGGTGATCTGTTAGCGTATGAGTGGGACAATGGTAGAGACACTTGTGTTAATGTGGTGGGGGCGTCACCGTTCACTACCAGAGCCAATGACTCCTTTGTACCCGGCAAGGCAGTCTCTCAAGCAACGGAAAGGAAGGAGAGAAAGTATGCATATATTTGTGCGGCTAAGGGATACTGCTTCATGACATTTGCGTTCTCTACCTTTGGGGAGTTGGGGGTGATGCTATTGGTTTCCTAAAGCGGGTTCAGTTGGTTACAAATAGTCATGATAGTGGGACTGTTATGGGCGATTTTATCTTTCATAGAATCGGTTTTACTATTCAAAAAGCTGTTAGAGCCCAATTTATTACGAGTCTTCCAACCAACTTTGTGTAATTTATTTTTACCATTATAATAATAATAATAATAATAATAATAATAATAATAATAATAAAATGATTATTCTAATAAAAAATCAAAACTATCACAATCATACCCAAATCAGACATTTATATCGCAGTGTCAAAAGCTCAACGACCTACGCAACACAGCTCTCTCACTCAGGCACGAGCAACTGCCACATCTCCTCAATCTACCGGGACCCACCACACGATCTCCCTCCTCACTCCACGTGTCCCTCCCATCCACCGTCGATCCTAACCCCTCCTCCTGCTCACCTCCCCCCGCGTCACACCCGATCCCCACCCTCACCTCCTCTACCGCCGGCGCCAACGCACTTCCCTCCCCCTCCTCCGGCAACAGCTTCGCCGTCCGGCAGAGCGGGCAAGTCACGTGCGACTCCAGCCACATCTCAATGCATCCGACGTGGAACACGTGACCGCAAAACGGTATAACCTTCACCCCCTCCCCGTCTTCGAACTCACTCAGGCAAATCGCGCACTCCAACGACTCGTCGTTGATCCCCTGCTCCGCGGCCTCACCGTAACTATACACCGGCAGCGAATCCACCGTATGGGGATCCGCGCCCTTCGCCGCCGCCGATCTGTAGGCGGAGAGCGAGGAGGGGCGGCGCCGGCGGTGGCGGAATCGGGAAGGGTCCTCGACGGAGTCGCTGCCGCCGCTGAAACGGCGCATGTACATGGAGAAGAACCCCATGAAGAAGATAGCGGTGAGGAGGACGAGGACGGTGAGCACCATGGAAGTATCGAAGGGCTCGTTGATTCTGTAGCCACCGAATCCACCATAGCCAGTGCCGGCGATTGATCCGCTGCTGATGTAAGAACCATCGTTGCTCTTGTGGCTGTTCCTGTGTTGTGCAGGCAAGGTGTTCGACGAAATGTCTGACTGAAGCCCAGGGGAGCTGGCCATATAGGGCTCGTGTTCTGGCAGGAGAAGCAGCTTCCTATTGCGTGCAGCCATTGGAATAGCTGGGCTAATTAATTCGAATTGGGGATTTGGGAAGTTGAAGAAGAAGATGGAATTGAGAGTGAGCTAGGCGTTTGGGTGGGATTTAATGAAGGGAGTTTGGAGCTGATAAGCGGCCATGGAAGTGAAGGAGATGGGGACAGAAGTCGGCATGTGGACCCGGCAGCCATATCAGTACTCTGGAGCTTACGTGAAAGGCATGGCATTCTCCATTTTAAAAATGATTTCTTGTGCACAGAAAACCAACACAAAACAGCATCTGAGGCTAATTCAATGCTATCCCAAGTAGTTGAGTTTGATGCCAATTTCCTCTTTTTCTTTTCAACTATCCTGACCAATCATTCCACTCGAGTCCACTTTGTGTGTCCGACTAATCGTACATCAAATAATGTGTGTAAAACTCGGCTCGAGCTTGGTCGAATCTAGTGACCAACCCAGACCAAGACTCAACTGTTGGCAGATGTAGCTGGTACAGTACTATTTATTGTTGGTCAGAGTAAAAATTGAGTCAAAGAGAGCTTAGGTAAAAGAGAGGGTAGTTGTGGGCACTGATGAACCTATCTACTGAGTACTGAATATTAGGGGTGGGCATGGGACGGGACGGGATTGGTGTAATCCCGCGTCTCGTCCCGCGTATGTTTTACGGGACGGGATTTAAAAAAAAAAAATTGAATCCCACCGGGTCTTATCCCTCACGGGACGGGATCGGGACGGGACGGGATTGGTCCCTCGTAAAAAAAAATCTAAAATAATCCAATAAAACTGAATTAAAAATAAAATTTTGTAGTATGCTACGTACTGAGGCATTATATATATATATATGCTACTGAGGTTAATTAAAAAAAATGCTACTGAGGTGCATATAATACACACAACATTTGCTACTGAGATACATGCACAACATTCATATCAAATTCAGAAGGTGAATACTACTCCAAATCCAAATAAAGTAGGTTTTAATAAATACAACATATATATACATACAATGGTGTTATGTATATTTAGTTTTAATATTTTTTATATAAAATATATATAGTTTTATATATATGCGGGACGGGACGGGATTTGCGGGATAAGAACTATCCGTCCCGCGTCCCGTCCCTCGTATATTTTGCGGGACGAGATCGGGACGGGATTGAATTTTTTTTCCCAAAATCCCACCGGGATCGGGACGGGATCGGGACGGGATGCGGGACGGGACGGAATTTGCGGGATTTGTGCCCACCCCTACTGAATATGTTCCCCAAATGATCAGTCACTGTAGTTAGGAAGAATATGGTTATGTTTATTTACATTGCTTCCATATTATTCCATGGCCTTTTCATTTTTATTTTATTTTTAATTATTATATATTGCATGATATGGTCTATGTCCTATCAACGCTACTTGACACAAATTATGTTCAATTCAACAATGTGCAATGAGTTGGCTTACACAGACATGTTCCATTTTATGCTCTATCTACCTCTGCATTTGGAGTTTGTCATTTAGATATAGGCCGCGGTTTCTGAATTTGCGGTTCTAGTTCGAAGGAGAATCTTACTTGGCCGGAAACTTAAACTTTACATCAGACAGTTTCAACTGGAACCAGTTACATGTATTAAAAAAACATTTAAGAAAGGAAAGTAGAGGGAGGAAGTGGCTTGAACTTGACGTAAATTAAATTGTCTATGTATCCTCTCAGGATGGTTGGCAGATTTAAAATCCGTGTAGTTTACTTAACCTTCCAAAAATCATCTTATTTTTACAATTTGCCCATCGACTTGGGCCCCAACGGTTAGTTTATAAGCAACTCGATTGCTTCTTCCCAGTCATCCGTCCCAGGAAATTAACCATAATAGGATTCATGTTACATCTCCCGGTTTAGAACCGAAACTTAGTCCCCTTACATTTTGAACTTAGCTAGTTTCTTTTTGCACTATGTTTGCTACTATGTATAAATAAATAACAAAATTTTCTTTCCTATTTTTAGCTTATAATGTCTACCAGAAAACACCATTAAAAAATCTCTCATAGATTTTTCAAGTGGTCAAGTCTTACTAGCTTAGTTTGTTCTGATGACGTGCAGTGACCAGTAGGTCATGAGTTCGAATCCCCCTTCCCTATATTGTAATATAATGGGCCTAGCGCTTACCTATGAAAAAAAAATCTTCAAGTGAGTATGGGAAATAGGTCGACAACAATTATGATTTGTTTGGTACCGCTATAACTATAAGCATTCAACATGAATTACCTTAAGTCCTTAACATAAATGTCGTCAAAATTAATGTAGATGCTTCGGTCAAATATGGTTGTGAACCTCAGATTGAGTGCATTCTGAGGAATAATTATGGTCAAGTTATTAGGATATATACATAAATGCAATGTTATGATGAGTTCGGTCATCCTAGCAGAAGCTTTTGCAATATATGCAGGTATAAGATTGGCAACGGAGCTTGGGATACGGAAAGCTATGGTTGAGAGTGATTGCTCAATTATTATCAATGTCATTAATAAGGGGATAAATATTCCATGGGAGGTGGTGCAAACAGTTCAAGAAATCCGTTCTTTAAGCAAAGATTTCGAGATCATCACATTCCAGCATTGCTATAGATCGAGAGGCGAACTGTGCAGCTGATTTTATTGCAAAATCTTAATTAGTTGAGCTGTAATTTTATTTTAAGTTCTTGTTGTGAGTTCCAGAACATCGTCATGTTAGATGATCATGAATGTCGGTAGTACATCCAAATTGTTGCCTACTGTAAAAATAAAAATAAAAATAAAAATAAAAATAAAATAAAATAAAATCACTCTTTAATATGGTAATGGAACGAACCTTGCTAGCTCATTATTTGCATTTGAACCTATGGTAGTGTTTTCCATTCCATGGATAGTGGTAATGTTTGAGAAGGTTTATTGCCAAATGATGACTACTGATTGCAATGAATTGGGAATTTGTATTGGATTCTAACTTTGGAGTTTTGTATACCACCACTAAAAAATTGAGCTGGAATCAATATTTTAATAAATGCAGTCAATAAAAACTATTCCTTTTCAAGTGATTTTTTTTTTAAAAAAAAAACTTGGTTATGGTTGCGTCATCTTGCATTTGGATAAGGAAGACTGAAGAAAATAAAATTAGACACAATCAATTGATGGAAAAGAAAAATAAAGAGGTGAAATGAGATGGGAAAAAAAGGGAACTTCATTTCTTCTTCTTTTACCTAAATTTGTTTGAATTTGCTAACAGGGGGAGGTAAGAGAGATTGGATTACCCTACAAAATAAAATAAAATGAAAGTGGAAAAGATAGGAACAAATGAAGACAGTCTAATTAGATTGACTTTTGGGTAGCTATAAAATAAAATGTTTGTCTTTTACTGATGTAAACTAAAGAGATATATTAATGGATTGATTATGTGTAAGTTATTAACAATGATTGTTTGAAAAGGGACCATTTTGAATGTACGTGTTTATTTGTATTTTAGCACATTAAATTAAATATAGATGGAATGTGTATATATATGGCCATGTACTGTACGTATATTTGACTAGAAGAGTGTAGACACTTGTCGACTCTTCATCACCAACTTCGATTGGTGGTTTTACGTTAAGCCCATTTTTAGTAAAGAGGGTTTAAGAGTTATAAATCTCACCTTTGGCTCTATTTTGACATCACGAGGAATACAGTGTTATTAATTAGAGGGATATATTTGCTCCTTCATTTACTTGGCTCTATTATCCTTATATATGTTCCCCATCAAATGAAATCATCAATATCAATCAATATCAATATATCAATATATCAATATATCAATATATCAATATATAGTACTAAAACAGAGACGTGGAAATCCTATGTGGCGGGCTCTGGTCGAATTCGCTTATGTGTCATTTTCTGGTGCGATATGGGACGGGTTTTGACCACGTCAATTAATGATGATCCAATAAATCTAAGCCACGTTAGACGATAACCTCATCTATTTATACATGTGTCATCCTATGTGTCTATTTTAATTAATGATTAAATTAATTTTTATTATAAATATTCAACATCATATCTTACAAATCTTATCATTTTACTTAAATTGTTTTATAGATATTTTATCTAGAAAAAAATATAGATTAGATTAATTTATATGAAAAAGGTTAGATTTGTTTTATATATCACTAACAAAAAGATAAACACTATTCGATTATACAAATTAATTTAATGTTTTATGTATTCCCATTATTCCTATGACTATTGAATTAACCTTAAGATTTATATACATAGCTAGGTACGTAGCTACTTTTTTTTTTGAGCGAAAGGTACTTAGCTACTAATATCATTAATTGATGTATAAAACTATTTATAATTCAATATATAATTATTACCAAAATTTACTTGTGCTTTTTTTAATAAAAAAATTCATCATGGACCATAATTATATATATTTTATATAGATATATTATATATGATTATATTTTATATATGTCAAATAACAATTAACTGCGTCGTATGGTACATATATATTTTATATAGGATTAGGCATGGTATGGTACATTTATATTTTATACAGGATTATGCAAATTTGACGCATGGTACATTTTTTTAAAAAGGTTGACAGCATGCATACTCATCCCAATTTGCCGGCATGCATAATATTAGATAGATTATTTACCTAAAAAGATAAGTTTACTACCTAATTAAGATATAAGGTTGAATATTTATAAAAAAAAAATTCTAATTAAGATATAAGGTTATATTGGATAGATTATTTGATCTAAAAAGATAAGTTTTCTATCTAATTTAAAGACAAGGCTGAATATTTATAAAAAAATAAGTGGGATCATTAATTGAGATGACAAAATTATATTGACTTATTAAAGACATGGCTCAAAAAGATAAACAGAATCTCATTTTTTTTTGGTGAAGATAAGAATCTCATGGTATTACCATGTTGTAATTATCGATATGTCATCATTCATAATTTGATTATATATTCTCATTATTCCTATTTTATTTTCTGTTTATGTTCTGTTATGATGCGAGTGTGTAACACCTTTATTTATGCTTCATAATTATTATTTTTGAAATTGCTTTCTTCTTCTCTTAGGTCCCAACCGTTGCCACTGTTTATTTTTAGTGTTAAAACTCAAACACTGAAATTCAGCAAATGAAAATGAGTAATCAATACCAATCATCTTATCATTTTACCTTAAGTTATTTTAAAAATATTTTATCTAGAAAAAAATCTAGATTAGATTAATTTATATGAAAAAAGGTTAGATTAGTTTTATCACTAATGAAAATTGATTAAATTATATATAGAGAGAATTAGTTTATATATTCTATTAAATTATTAAACAATCACATTAACCAATAGAGATAATTCAAATCAATAAGTGTTTATCCTTAACAAATAATTAATTTTTAAACCAAATTTATGCAAATATTGCTCACATACGTACGTACCAAATAATTTTGTTTATCTTTGAACAATCACATTAAACAATAGAAATAATTCAAATCAATAAGTGCTTATCTTTAACAAACAATCAATTTATAAATCAAATTTATGCAAATATTTCTCACATACCAATTAATTTATAAAGCAAATTTATACAAATATTAGATCCATTATACATCATGATTTGTTTAGCGATAAAATAATTTTGTTTTATGAAAAAATTTGGTAAAAGAATAACTAAATTACATCATACAAATTTGCAATTACATGCCCTTAATCTGACCTGTAGATTGAATTTTATCATTAAGCATTCATAAATATATATATATATATATATGAATTAAAAAGTAAAAAATAATATTTATATAATTATTATGATAGACAAAAAGTTATATCGAGTGTGTTAATTTATAAAATAATATTTATATAATTATATAATTATTATGATATAAAAAATGCCGCGAAGATCGCGGATAATAATACTAGTTATATATATTTTAATAACAAAGTGGTTGGTTTACGGCAGTTAGGTTAGACATGAAATAATCAATTAGGTAGTTTTTTAATATATAATATCTTGGTCATGGAGTTCATAATATTTAGAGGGCTAAAATTTACTCATTTATATTGGAAATAATTCACAATTTCCTAAATTCAAAATAATAAAAGGAGTCTAAATTACATACCTCTTGGCTCAATTTACCCATTTTTCGAAGGCAAATGTCCCGGCAATGGAAGACAATAGATTCTTTATCTCCCAACATAAAACACAATGGCTGTTGTGAATACAATTTTGTGAAGATGAGGACGTACAATATAAGACCAACACTTCGTAAATCTTACATCCAAACCAAGGATCGGAAAACCGAAAAGAAATGGATTAAACCTGCAAAACTAGACAACTCAAACTAAATTTTGATGGATCTTGAATTTCACTAGGAAGAAGTACATCAGGATTCTAATAAGAGACCACTAAGGAGCCCCCATCCAAATCGGTTATGAAAAAACAAATTGTAATACACTTCTTGAAGCAGAGACGATAACTATTATCTCAATATTAAAAGGCTTGTCTGTGGCATATAACATGGGCTTACAAAATCTAGACATCGAGGGTGGCTCCCTAACTATCATAAATTCATTAATTAGGCTGTGAAAACCTCCTTGGGAAATTGAAATGGTTATTTTCGATACCATGAGAGTCTTGACAAATATTACAGGAGTTTCCCTTCACCATTCATCTCATTCGGCTAAAGTTGTGGTTGATATGGTTATAAGATTCTTGACGAGAGATCAAGAATCCTTTGTAACAGCTTCCATGGAAGATCACAAAGAGGAGAGAACGAGAGAGATGAACAAACAGAAATGTAATAAACTTCTGTATTGATTGAATTGCCTTTCACCCAACTGGGTTTCGGTATTTATACAAATGTTCCTCACTCACTTAGCAATTTACCAAACTACCCTTATATGCTCTATATTCCCCTCTCAAACTGAGCTTGTGGAACAAACCAAGCCCAGTTTGGAACACAAAATCAAGTGTTGATCAGCACCCAAGGGTTCGGTAAAGACGTTTGTGAGTTGAAGGCTTGTACGAATGTAAGTAGGAACAAGAAATCCATCCTATAATTTCTCACGAACATAATGACAATCCAATCGAAGGTGTTTAGTCCGTTCGTGGAAGACCGGATTTTCGGCTATCTGAATTGCCGATTTGCTATCACAATGGAGGACAATTGGCTTGGGAATGGCACATCTGAAATCTTCCAAAATGGAATCAAGCCACACAAGTTCACTGGAGGTCTTGGAAAGACTCCGATATTCTGCTTCTGCAGAACTCTTAGAAACAGTACTTTGTTTCTTTGTCTTCCACGAAATTAGAGCTTTGCCCAGAAATATGCAGAATCCAGTAAGAGATCTCCCAGTATACAGACAGTTTCCCCAATCAGAATCACATAAGGCATCAAGAGCCATGAGATTATCTGTGGGATAAAACATGCAAACCGAGATTGAATGTGCCCTTCAAATATCGAACAACATGAATGGCAGCTTGCCAATGGGGAAGACGAGGATCACTCATGAATTGTCTTAAGTGCTGGACTGCATAACAGATATCCGAACGAGTCAAATTCAAGTACAACAGACGACTAACCAGGCTCCTATACTTCTCTGGATCGTCCAAAAGAAGCCCCTCATCAATGGTAAGTTTAAGACCACGAGGCAAAAGGAAGGAGCTAACCTTATAGTCTTCCATTTGAGTGTCCTGAAGTATGTCAAGAACATATTTTCGCTGATTGAGT
Source organism: Persicaria maculosa (assembly GCA_963922045.1). Classification (NCBI taxonomy): domain Eukaryota; kingdom Viridiplantae; phylum Streptophyta; class Magnoliopsida; order Caryophyllales; family Polygonaceae; genus Persicaria; species Persicaria maculosa. The sequence goes on along the minus strand of OY998251.1, from coordinate 18,005,258 downwards.
AAGGTTCCCTGATCTGTTCTAGACACTTCAAGACCCAGAAAGTACCGTACCTCCCCTAAGTCCTTAATGGTGAACTGGGAATGCAAATCATTATTAAGGGAGACAATCTTAGCTTGACTGTCACCAGTAATCAACCAATCATCCACATATATACTAGGACAACTACAATCCCTTCAGGAATCAATTTGATGAAGAGGGAGTAATCATAGCAAGACTTCATAAATCCTTTGCTGATGAGAAACTTGGACAGCTCAATATTACATTGTCTTGATGCCTGTTTAAGGACATAGAGAGACCTCTTAAGGCGACAGACTTGACCAGGTTCGGCCTTAGTGAATCCATCAGAAACCTTCATGAATACTTTTTCATCAATAAAGCCATGGCGGAAGGCATTATTGATGTTAAGTTGGTGAATTGGCCAACGTTTAAAGGTAGCAAGAGCAAGCAACACTCGAACAATGGTAAACTTAGCCACTAGTGAAAAAGTGTGCTTGAAATCTTTGCCCTTAATCTGGTTGTATCCCTTTGCAACAAGGCGAGCTTTAAACCTCTCCACACTACCATCTGATCTAAATTTGATCTTGTAGACCTACCTACAACCGATTGTTGTTTTGCTAGGAGGAAGATGAGTAAGAGACCATGTGTCATTGGCTTCCAGTGCAGTGATTTCTTTCCGCATTGCCTCTACCCACATGGGATCAGATTTGGTTTGGTTATAAGAAAGAGGTTCCTTTAGAGAAAGAACTTGATATAAAGACACCACTTAGTCATCTGGATAAAAGGCAGGGTCATCAATGCTTGTGACCATGAAAGAATTGGACAATGAGGTGGAACTGTTAGGACAAACAAAGTCCTGTAGGTATTTGGGAGGGTTGATTTGTCTTGTGGATCGTCTAGGTGGGGCAGGTTGAGGGTGAATTTGGTTAATAGGGGATAAAGAGTCAGATGATGTAGTAGGTGTAGCAGGTGTAGGTGAGGCAGAAGGGACTTGGTTTATAGAAGGATTGGGTAATGAATTATGTGATGATGTGGGAGATGATAAGGAATCTGAGACCACAATCATGGGTGTGACAATGGAAGAGGACTGCTCAGGAAAATGGGCAGGATTGACTAAGGGAAGGGAATCAGTAAAGGGATTATGTGTGTGATCAGGAGGTGATGAAGCAAAGGGAAAAATGGACCCATAGAACAGTACATCACGGCTTATAATCACCTTCTTGGTACTGAGATCAAATAGCTTATAAGCCTTTTAACCTCTGGGATAGCCAATGAAGACACATCGTCTTGCTTTGGGAGCCAACTTGTCTTTACTCAGGCCTCTGATCAAAGCATAGCACAAGCATCCCAAGACCTTCAAATTAAGGTAATTAGGAGGTCTCCCATATAATCTTTCATAAGGAGTAGACCACTGAAGAACTGTAAAAGGCATAAGGTTAATCAAATGTGCAGCAGCTAGAACACAGTCACCCCAGATATCAATAGGCAAGCTAGCTCTCAATATGATAGCCCTGGCTGTCTCAAGAAGATGGCGATGTTTGCATTCTACACGAACATTTTGTTGTGGCACATATGGGGCAGAAAGCTGATGCACAATACCTTTGTGTGCAAAGAATTCCTTACACCCAAAGAACTCAGTGCCATTGTCGCTTCTCACAATTTTAACTTTGGCATCAAATTGTCGTTCAACCAATGACACAAATTCACACACAATTTTGCTGACCTGTGGCTTGTTAGGCAACAAATATAGCCAGACACCCGTACTGAAATCATCCACCAAGGTCACAAAATACTTGGCTCCATTGTAACTAGGAGTCTTGTATTGTCCCCAAAGGTCAACATGTAACAATTCAAACTTTTTACAAGCAATACCCAAACTGTTATCAAATGGAAGAGAGTGAAGTTTGGATAATACACAAGCTTCACAAACTAAAGAATCATCAACCTTAAGTCTGTTGCCAAGAACATGCTTCAATCTAGAAAAAGCAAAAATACCTAGTCTGTCATGCATCAACTGAACACGACTAGACTTATTACAACTAGGTTTATTATTATGAGAAGTACTAATTTTGTTGTTGCAACCTCCAGTATGAGAAAGCAGATCCAAGTGTGCCTGGTATAGCTGCCCTGGAATCCTCTTAGCACTTAGCAATATGTAACCACTGTTAGGGTCCTGAAATAAGCAATTAGACTTCTTAAAATTCACTTCAACTCTTGTATGATCAATGAGCTTTCCAACTGACAGCAAATTAGCCTTAAATTTAGGCACGAAGGACACACTCTGTAATCTCAGACCTGATGCTAATTCAATATCTCCTATTTCTTGAACTCTCTTTATAGTACCATCAGGCATACATATGCTAACCTGTTTACTGAGCTTTCGTTTTGAACTTAAATTTTTTTCATTAAACGTCAGATGATCAGACGCTCCAGAATCAATGATCCATGACAAATCATAACCTTTGCTATCTCGAAAAGTATTCATAGTAGAGAGTATACCTGCACTGTTGGTGGAAATCATTGGAGCTTTTCCCTTCATTGCTTGTAGAACTTCCTGATAGATCGTGTTTGCCATGGCCATGTCGATTTGCGGTTCTTCTGTTATCAGTCCATCATCTAGAGGGGAATCAAACATCCCTGACATAACAGTTGCAGATTTCATGGCTTTCTTCCCTTTAGGATCCCTCACCCAGTCAGGATATCCTATGATTTTGAAGCAATCATCCATTGTGTGTCCTTTCATCCCACAATGACTGCACATCTTATATGCCTTGTCTTTCTTGGATGTCTTCTTAGATCTAGACGAGTTGTTCACAGCAAAAGCATTGCTCTCCTGAGAGCTCACGCCTGTACCGTCTCCCCTTGCTGTTTCAACCTGATAAACCAAATAATATTCTTTGTTGACAGTCGGCATATTATCCATGGCAAGTATATGATTTCTAACACTATCATAAGGGTCATTGAGCCCCATGAGGAATTGAAGGAGCTTGTTCTTGTTTTCGGTATCGGTGATCTTCTTGATCACTCCACAAGAACATCTACTGACTGCACCACATGTGCACTTTGGAATTCCTTCAAAGCTCAGTATCTCGTCCCATAGTTTCTTCAATTTGTTGAAGTATTCCGCCACTGACATTGATCCTTGCACAAGATTGCACAAAGATTTCTTCAATTGATACAAGAGCGGACCATTTGATTGAGCATACCTTTCCAACAGTTCATCCCAAACCTACTTCGCAGAATCTGCATACATGAATCCTTCTGGTATCTCAGCAGACATGGAGTTCAGAATCCAGCATCGAACCATATAATCGCATCTCTTCCACCTTGGTAAGTCCTCCAGCGACACTTCTTCCTCCGGTGAACTTCCGTCGATGAACGCGATCTTGAATTTGGCTCCCAATGCCATCTTCACTCCTCTGCGCCAACTCAGAAAATTGGATCCATTGAAGGCACTTGCGACAAGTTTGGCTCCAGGATGATCTGAATTTGACAAACCAAGCGGATCATTTAAGCTGTTGTTCGCGGAATTGGCTCCACTTTCTCCGAGCACTGGATTTCTCACATCTCCACCGCTTTCCATATTGCCGATCTTCCTATGAACGCTGTCCGATTGAGGATCTCCTGACCGTGCGCTCTGATACCGTATAAGATTTTTGATGAGAGATCAAGAATCCTTTGTAACAGCTTTCATGGAAGATCACAGAGAGGAGAGAACGAGAGAGATGAACAAACAGAAATGTAACAAACTTCTGTATTGATTGAATTGCCTTTCACCCAACCGGGTTTCGGTATTTATACAAATGTTCCTCACTCACTTAGCAATTTACCAAACTACCCTTATATGCTCTATAATGGTTGCTCACCTATCCCACACATTGCAAGGGCAGGACATCCTAACCAGTAGTGGTCTTTAAGACCACATCCGTAAAGACAAGCTCGGTTTAACCTAGTCTAGAGTTCGGTCAACTTAAATCTCTTTCCCAATTCAAAAATAAAATAAAAGTATCTCCATTTTATGGAAGATACGTCAAAAATTGATAATTTATTTTATAATATTTTTAAAAGAAAAATAACTAAAAATAATTTCAACTATATATTAAGTAGCTACATTTAAAAATTAGATTATTTTATGTTAAATAGTGATAAGACCACTATATTATTCACGGAAAATTGATCGGAATATATAAAAGACTTATCTGCATAATTGCATTTATGGACCACTATATCACTCATTTTTTCTATTTAATGCATAACCGCATACGTATATTTATTTATTTATTTGCAAAAATTTACGAAAAGAAAATAAATTCTTGTAGGGCTTGTGTTTTAATTTGCCTTACGTGTGCGAGCTACTCTTTGCCATGATGGGGATGTATGATCACATGTCATTTCCCCAAAATTATACTATATTCTAGTGGAGAGATAAGACCAAAGAAAAACAAAAATTTATTTGGTAAACTTGAATTTAGCATATGGATGGGCTTATATAATATTGAGCAAAGGGCATAGAGTTGTGTCACCCCATTCCATATGTTGAATACCTGAATATGTTATAAATAAGTGATAACAATACATTTAAGAAGAGTCTGAAAAACGTGCTGAAATTTATACATTAGGATAAAATAAAGTATAAATTCAATACCGTCGACCAATTTTGGGTGAACAAACGAGCAACCCAACAATTAACTCCAACAACATTGTCCAATCTTGGCTGAATTATGTAGCATCAACATTTCTAAAGAAGTAATTTATATGTGTCCAACACTCGAACAAGTTTAATTTGTTAGATTTTTTAAAATCAAATTCTTGCTTTAATTAGGGGTTCATTTGGTTCAATGTGAGAATTGAAATTCCGGGGAAGTTACTTCATGCGAATTGAATTCACGGAAAGTTCAATTGATGAAAATTGTGAAAATGTGTTTAATTGAATTTTTTATTTTAGAGGATTAAAAGGGGAATTAGAAATTTCCAAATACAAAATGATGGAAGTTGAACTTACCTAGGTGGGAATTGAAATTTCCGGGATGTTGAATTCATGCATTTTTTAATTTTAAAAATATCAATCAAACACATGAATTCCCGGGATTGAGCACTCGTGCTGGTTCTGGGCCCTAACCCAACTCGTGCTGAATCTGGGCCACTGTTAAATTCTTAATGGGCTGGGCCTTGAAAAAAATTATAGGCCATTGAATGGACTGAACCTTTTCTTGGTTGGGCCCTTTACATGCGTAGTGAACTGTATTGTCCACTGTGGTTGGTAGCACAACAACATAACAAATGCCTAACTCAAATGGTAATCACTAATCAGTAATCAGTAATCACCCATAAATTTAGGACTAAGTAGCTGCATTGTTAATTTGAGAAAAGCACGAACATTCAAATTTGAGAAAAGTAGTGTCAATTATATCATAAAACGAAAATAATAGCCTAAGGATTACTTTTAAAGAGCCCACTGTAAATTAAAACTTACATAAGAATTGTCATTGACTGATCTTTTCAAAATAAGGACAGCAGGTTGCGTAAGTTTTAACAAGGAATTAGTACCATTTCCGCATCATGACTCATTTACATAAAGGATCAGGGTATGAGATTAACAATAATTATAATAACATAATTTTTTTTTATTAGGTAATGATTCGGATGGGAATACCCTATCCGAAAGTATCATGTCGGATGAGACCTAAAAGACCTGTGTCAAGGTATAAATCTAGCCCCCTAGTAGAGTAGCAAATGTGTACAACCTTATCCGCTGCCCACACTACAAGAAAAATAGTTTTGGGCGACAAAACTATGAAAACAAAAGTGACAAATTTACTTTTGTCGCCCGAATTCACCCTTTAGTGACAAAAATATCCTTGGTCGCCTATACCTTGTTTTCCATGACAAAAATTTCAATTTGTCGCCGAATCGCACACTAGGGCTACCAAAGACGGCAAATCAGTCGCCCAAAATGTTGGTCCGTCTATTATAATCGGGCCCTCTTCTTCCTCAAGAGCCACAACTTCACCTCGATCATGTCGCCGCCTCCACCTTCCTCCTCCTCTGTCGTCGATCTCCGCTTCTCTGGCTGAATCCTCTCCTTCAGCGCTCCTCTCCTCTTCCTGCTCACACTCTCCTCTTCCCCTTCTTCGCAGCCTCAGTAGAACCTTACTACAGGAGACTGCAACCTAGATCCGGATCTGAATCAGGTGTCGTGCGGGACGACGTGTTGGCGAAATCTGGACTTTTCCTCCAACCACTAGAGATCCGGCCACTAGTTTTCCACCACTCGTACCGCCTCTTCTCTTGCCCTTATTTTTCCTCTTTCTTCCTTCTCTCAGATTCACCCCTAAATGGAACCCTAACTCCTTCACCGAGATTGTATAATCCAAACAAACTATCCATAAAATGCAAATCTGACCAATCGATCAGTCCATCATTCCAAAATTTACATTCTCTCGGTATCTGATTTTGAAAATCTCAGGGAATTGATTTCATAGAGGTCTTGAAATGGTTACGGTGACAATAGCACATGAATTGTCGATCCTTTGTATGACTTCTTTCTTCTTATCAATCTCCTCTGCTTTGATATTTTTTTTTAGTTTTGTGTTTTTAGGGCTTAATCGATCCTTTGTATGATTTCTTTCTTCTTATCAATCTCAATTCGTTTTGTGGAATGCTATGATCGACTTGAATTGTGAAAATAAATACATTTGATTTTGATTTTGTGTTATTGTCTTTGAAGGATAAAAGTCTGGGCTTTAGTCACCGGGTTTGGAATCACAGTTGAGGGTGTGGTCAAGACAGTTGTTTCCCTGGTGGCCTGGTCTATCATAAGGTCCATTATGTTCTTTTTATTTATCATTGTGCCAAGCTTTTTTGATAATTGGTGATCTTGTGGTTTAGCTACTGAACTATTTCTCAAGGAAAATAAAGTTGATTGTTCGTTTCATGCTAACAATACGCTTTTGATAGATTTTGTAGTTCTATTTAGGGGAATTGCACACTAGAGCAACACTGCAAATAGCCCGGTGTGTTCAAAGTCCTCCAGCCCTTATAGGATCCTCCATCTTATTGGTTTCACTCTTACAGGTTCTATTCTATCTCTCATTCTAGACCTCCTAGCATAAATAAATAGTGTCAAATTTTCAATAAATCATGAACAACTCTAGCCTGCAGGTAATCTCTAATAGAGATGTTTCATGATCTTATTTCCTCTGAAATAAGTGGCCCTTTTTTCCCTGTCATTAGGTTTATAAGATCAAGTGTCGAGAAAGCTGGGAGTTCTATCAAGTAAGCAGTTGTCATGTAGGATATATATAAGCATATTATTTGGTACTGACATTGTTATGATATTATTATCAGGATATCAATCAAATGATTATGTGGGGGCTGATTATATATATGCTGCCTAAATCTGGCAACAGAGTAAGTTTCTTTCATTCAGTGGAACCTTTTTCATTTCAAATGTAGGTAAACAGTATTATACATTTTGGGATTTGAATGTATTTTGAATTCTTGTAATCTCATTTGGTATTTATGCATTATTGATTATTGATGTGTGTATGTATTTTTTAGGGTATAGAGTTTGATTATGTACTTATTAGAACTGTTTTTCTATGTTCATTCTAACTGAAGATACAAGGACTTATTAAGACTTCTATTTCTGTATATTTGTGCTATGTGACTTTTATTTAACATTTTGTTTCCATGTCATGTAATAAACACATCGTGACAAATTTAGAAGAGTTAACTACTCATAACTAATTATTTAATGGAAAAACTTTACTCTTTTTAACGAATACGTGGAATTTGTTCTTTGATATTTTTTGAATTGAGACTAGGTCTTTAATTGATTTGATATGTTTTTATCATTTTTTTTTATCAAATCTCAAACATCATGCATTGTTACGAAACTTTGGTTCTTTCGTGTTGTAGAAAATCCCGATTAAGATGTACCCAAGGAGGCCAAGAGACGCGACAGCTGTTTACGCTTCCACAGAGAAAGCTGAAAAAGAGCTCGGTTGGAAGTAAGCTAAGCCCCTTTTCGCTATTCAGTACTCATGCATGTTGAACTTACAATGCGCAGCCTTCGGGTTAGGGGGATCATCTGACTGCTTCTTGTGGTGCAGGGCGCGGTTTGGAGTCGAGGAGATGGGAAGGGACCAATGGAAGTGGGCAAGCAACAATCCATGGGGATACCAGGGCGCAGCGCAAACCACACTGTCACTAAGAACGATTCAGTACAAGAGTTGTGAAAAGAAGGCCACAAATCAGCAGACTGAGATTGCTAATCAAGTTTGAAATCCTTTGTTTATACATATATATTGAGGTCAGGATCTTTGAATAATAAGATGTGAAGTGTGGGATAGTACTTAGTAGGGCTGTGTTCTTCGTGAAGTTCATCATCAAACTTGGATTCTTCCTCTCTATGAAGAGTAGTTTGTCGAATATTCGAGCTGATTGCTACTCTGATTAAATGTGAATTCCAGGCTATATTTGATTTCTGGGCATCATGGAAAAGCATAGATGTGAAGTGTGGGATAGTCGTTGCGATTTTTTGAATCTAATTCCAGGTTTTCCTCTATCTTCTTCTTTCAAAGTTTGTGCTATTTATTTAGCTTGAAATCTGAACCTTTGTTACCCCTTTATAATTAATCATTACCTAGTATATTTTCTTGTTAAGTAGCTAAAATGCTCGTTGGATACTAAAATTACTATTGTTTCTTGTCTAATAATATATCTACCAAGAAGTGTTTAAAAGAGCACTTCGATGAATACTTCAACTTAGCTATCATTAGATTTGAAGGACAGTGTATAGGAAATTGTTGTATGCTATCTTGTTTGAAAGGCAATGGTATAGTGCACTTGGGATTTTCAGTCTAAGTTCTAAGGAGGAGCAGAAGCAGGGAACTATAGGATCATACCAAATTAACAAGACTTGCTTTAAGATTGTTGGTATTTCACTTAAAATAATTGTGAAATAAACTCTATATATTTCTTCTTTGTGCCTTATGAGTTTCTTCTTTGCTCTAAACCCAAACCCAAGCATACAAGGAACTAAAGAAGCTTAAATATATTTTCCCTTTTCATGTTTATCATTGTAAAGCTTTATGGATCAGTACTGAACTTTCTCTTACAGGTTTGTCTTTAGCTTCCTTGGAGATAGCAGATGTTGGGGATCGCTCAGCTGGTATATCTCTCTTCATATTTCAGTTATCTATTCATTTGGTAGAAAGCAGGTGCTAAATCTCTTTCCATGTTGACTTTTGTTTTCTTAGTGGATTTAATGTTGATTGCATTGTTTGTCTTATTATTAACTCATTACTACTCCTACTCATTGAGATACATATAATATGCATCGCTCAAAACATTGCATCACCATGAAAGTGACCAACAATGGTTAAGCATTTTAGTCTCGACAGCATTCATATAAATTCATATAATTTAGTTATTGTTAATTTTGACCAAGTGACCAACAATGTGTGGCTTTTAAATATTTATTAATTTAGGTGGGGATATTTGATGCCCACAAATAATTCAAGAGCACAGTGAAACATTTTGATGAAAATGGCTGAAGGAAACTGAGGTGCTTACATTTTCTTATAACCGGCATGCAGAAACCTAGTTCCTCATTTCCTTTTTTAAACTGAGCACTTTTCATGGTCCAAGGGCACCATGAAAAGAAGTAAGTTCCCAAAAAGATAGTTGTGGAAGGGCACTCATTTTGCCCTTCCTAGCCTCTATGATCACTTTGTTGAGCTAATTATTCTGGAAAATAAGTTTCGTCACTCGTGTGTTATTTTTTTGAGTTTTTATATATGTGAGAACTCTGGTTATATGACCTGTTGTCTTTATCACTCATGTGCTACAGGCATCACTCATGAGTGCTCTTCCTAGCCTCTATGATCATGCATGTGTTTTCTTGAATATGTGTAATGCTAATTCTGTTAATATACCAGCATATGTATGACCCGTTATCTTTATATATTGCTTCTGATAAACCTCTTTGTGTATAATACTTCTGATAAACCTTCTTTCTTTTCATGTGTAGGCCTTATACCATTTTTCTTTCCTTACTTCCTTTTCATTGAAATCCTTCTGATAAACCTTCTGATCCAATGTCTGAATATTAAGTTCCTTACGAATAAAGACTTTGGGTGAACAATTCTTAAATGTGGATAGATTGTTGATTTGCTTAGATGAATATGTAACAGACGTGTGAAAGTATATGTAGATTATCTATTGTAATGATAGGCATTTAATTGTAGGTTTTGTTTTATAAGTTGATTGATATGTATTTGGAAATTTAAGGCAATTTATTTGTTTAAAAATTTGTTGTTCATTGGTTGTCGAGAGAGCAGTGAGCACAGCTGCACAGGTGGTGCAACGTAGAAATTTGATTAGTATGTTTCCTGAAAGAGACTTTTTAGCCCGGGTCAATTCCGAGATGCGGGCTAAAAAGTCCGTTTTTTTTTAAAATGAAAGGGATATAATAGCCCGGGTCTTTATATATCCGGGCTATATACTAAAAGACTTTGGGTGACAAAACCAATTTTCATCACAAAACATACAGGGCAACAAAATATAAAATTTGTCGCTAATGGCATATTAGGGCGACGAATTTTTCTTCCCGTCGCCATAACTTTGGGCGACGCAGCTAAGGCGACAAACAGGGGACGAAATTATTTTTGTCACAAATCACTTTGGGCGACGAAATAACTACTTTGGGCGACGATTTTTTTTGTCACAAAAAACTGCTTTTCTTGTTGTGCTGGTCCGCTGCCCAGTTACAAATACGGGGAATATGGGATATTTGAACATTATTTACTCCTTGGAGAAGGGCTTAGATATCGGACATAACTATTTCTATTTCCCAGGGACATCCGACTTGTGTACTGAGATAGTCCGTGATAATTTTTTAGTCTCCTTCTATTATTAGATATGTTATCTTTAATTCCCTAACTTTTTCCACCCCAAGACGGAGGGCTAGTGCTTCTGCCATAAGGGGGGATTGTCCACCATTACTAATCGGATCACCACACCAATCTCTGATGATGTAACCAATAGAGCTGTTTGAGGTCGATATAAATGTTCCGTCAAAGTTTAACTTATATTTGCCAATAGGAGGCTTCTTCCAGCGGCAGACTTTTGCATTGTTTTTGGTGTGGCTTTTCCCCCCGTTTTGTTTCGCTAACCCATCTTTTTCAGTCATGTTCCAACTGCTAGCTCTTTTCCAATTTTCAATATTATCCCTGATCATTTTCTTGAAACCCTCTGCAGAGGGGATGTTTTCATTTCTAAAGATAGTTTGACTCCTAACAAACCATATAGTCCACCATCTGATTCCTATATTTTGTTTCATCCCCACCGGAAGAGCGGAGCCTAATAGTTGTAAAATTTGGTCCATGTCTCTATTTTCAGATAGGAGAGTATGTATGAACTCTTTGAGATATGTCTCCGGAAAATTGTTGACGGGACATTCTATGAATAACTGAATATCATCTTCCGCAAATTGGTTGCAAAAGACACATGTGTTTGGCACCGCCACCCCCTTTTGGGATAAACGGGTAGCCGTGGCAATGCCTTTTTGTTTTACTTTCCATATAAAGTTTTTAACTTTTGGAGGGGCGTCAAGTCTCCAAATCCAAGATAATTCATCCGATGATTGATGTGCGCTCAATTTGTCATGTTTTGCATCTACTTTTACTTTGATTTCTGTGTATAATTTATACTTTTATATTAGGAAAGCATGAGATTTGTGTAGTTTATGTTTATTTGCAAATTATGGAGGTCTACACAAGTTTCTATTTAATTTCCCAGAAATCGGACGCACTTTTTGGAGCTTAAAGGAAAGTCATGAAGACATTGGATAAGCTAAGGAAGAGCACGAGATGGTGCAGCTGAATAAAACGCCACTTTTCACCATTCATCATTCTAAATCAAGTTCTGATGTATTCATGAGAGTTGTAGCCCTAGAAAAGAGCTTTCCAACGAATATTCATATGCGTCAATCGGACGAACGATGACTCAGGAAAATGCGTTTCAAAACAGAGCAGATTGCAGAAAGCTGACAGAATCTACTCAATGTCGACTAAAGCTACTCGACGTCGACCACTTTTCACTAGAAATCGAGACACTAGAGATCGAGCACATGCTGAGCCAAGTCACGAGACTTAGTCGACGTCGACCACTTTGGTCGATGTCGAGTACATCACAGAAGCGAATCCGAGTCGAGATCGAGTAGGAGTCCGAGTAAGAGATTGCTTTACACACCAAGGCACGAGATGATCTATCATTATGGAAGAATTTATCCATATTAGTAATTCCCTAATTTACCTTAGGGAAATTTTAATTATTTTATTTTATTTATTTATCAAAGTCTTATCTTAGGAAATAGATAGATAGAATTTGATAGAAGATATAGTTGTTCCTTTCCAAGATTAGCTAGATGGAGCACTATAAATAAAGCCCTAGGGGGATGATTTTCATCAATCCAAATAAAGTCGTCTTCGGGCGTAACTGCGTAAGGTAGGTAGGAAGAGAAGAGGAGGCCGAGACCGAGGAGAGAGAAGAAGAGATTTGTGAAGATCGGTGTACTCATTTGGTTTGTTTTATGTTAAAATTGTTAGTTTTAGTTATGTCTTCCTTTTAAATTATCTCTTCTAGGATTGGGGTGATCCCAAGATAGATATGTGTGTTTGATTTATGAATTCATGATTTTGTATGTCTTTATTATCATCTACCTATGTGATTAATCCTTTGCGATAGTCGAGGACAATTCCTTATTTGCAATTATGAAGCGAAAGTGAATTAATTATGAATTTGGATAGTAATTAGGCCTTGCTTGCGAAAGTTGGTTGATCCTAATTAAGAAAAGGTAGAAACAAATTATGTTTTTATGCGAAAGCCTATATTACCTAAATTGTTGGAATTTGCGAGAGTTGATTCTTTGATTATAAAGCATGCATCTTCATGTAATTCATGGTCTATGCATATGTTTATCGTTGCGGTGATCCTTAACCTTGGAAGTTTGTCTTTTTATTATTTGTTTTATTGTCTTTATAAAATTTTCGCAGAGAAATCCTACACGAAATTGACCACAACTGCCCAATCCATCCATCGACGTCGACCTAGTTCTCCTCGACATCGACTACAACCCTAGCCACTACTCCCTCTACTCCGCAAACTCTAAATCGACTAAACCAGAAGCGCTAACTTTACTCCTGAGGACGAACCTGACTCCCCTATACCAGGGCCGATCCTGATATAATTGAGGCCCGGGGCGAATAAAAATTAAGGGCCCTAATAATTTGAAATTTATATCAGTCTCCAACAACAAATTTGATTGATTTAATATCCATATCATTTCTAAAATAAAAAATGGTTCAATTGAAAATAATAGGAAAAACAATAGAACACTTCAGTAGTAACGAAAATTGTTTTGCATCAAAACTCTTCTGTAGCAGAAAACTTCACCTGACTTTAATACCATAAAAATAAAAATACAAATACTCAATATAAACAACATCTCTCTCCTAGATCTATAACCAAACCTCATGAATTTCAAAGTCAAACACATTATAGATCTAGAAAGTTACAAAACCCAAACTGAGTTTGCAAACCCATCCACTATAATATAACAGTAAATTACAAAGCCAAGAAATTTAGGGAAAAACTACACCAAATTTCTAAATTAATTATACCTTCAATTTCAAACTTATCAAACTCTAAATCTCAAAAATATGCATAACATAAAAATAGAGGCCTAGACTTTTGATGTAGATATGTTACTATAAATGTAGAAATTTTACGTAGATAGAGGCCTAAACTTTTGCTTCACTTAAAGAGCCCATATAGATGAAAAAGAAAGAAAAGATATGGAATAACAAAATATTTTCATTTAAAAAATAATAGGCACTTTAACTTGACCTTATAAGAATTTATACAGAATATTCTATCTGGGTGGTCTTTTGTTACCTTTAACTTTTAAGCCTTTAATGTGCGATTTATTGTAATTTTAAAAATAGCGACTAATTAAGTTTATTTACACACACACACACACACACAAATTTTTTTCGGGCCCACACACACACAAATTTTTTTCGGGCCCTGGGCAGAAGCCCAGTCTGCCCTTGCTTCTGGGCCAGCCCTGCCCTATACTATAGCGGGGGTCTTGACTACAAATTTATTTGGTCGAGAAACCCTTTCGTCAATCTTCTTTGTGATGTGGATGAGATTAAATTGAAAGCATTTGACGTTGTGAACCAACCCTTTTTGGCGGGCCACCAATACAATCTGTCTGCTAAAGGGGTGATTGGTAAGGAGAATTTCATAATTTCCTCTGTTATCGTAGCTGGGAGTACAGAGAGAAGCTTCTCCCTCCACCATTGTCCTCCTATAATGAAATCACTTACCGAATCATGTGGATTTATGTTATGTTGGGAGTCTATTCCCTCCATAAGAGGTGTCGTTGTTACCCAATTATCTTTCCAAAACTTAATTGATTTCCCATCCCCCACCAGCCAGATGAGCCCCGATTTGAATTTCGGAATCAGAGAACTCAGTTTCACCCATTGCGAAGAGGCATTGCCTTTTCTAGAGTAGGTAAGGATGTGGCTCTCTTTTAAATATTTGTATTGTATGATTTTGACCCATTTATTCTCTGGTTTTCCCAGAATTTTCCATAAAAGTTTTAATTGGAGTGCTTCATTCATGTCTCTGGTTTTTCTTATCTCCAATCCTCTACCCGCTTTTGATTTACATATTTTGTCCCAATTGATGAGCGGACTATGCTGTGCGCCTTTGTTCCAGAAGAAGGTTTTGTCGATTTGATCTAATTGTATATGGACCGCCACCGGGAGCATGAAACTCTGCATCGAGTATAAAGGTTTTGATGATAGGTTAGAAGCTATTAGGGTTGCTTTGCTTTGTAGTGACAGGGCATTTAATTTGCACGCCATTTCCTCAACTGATCTTTAAATTTACATATAATTTCACCAAAGGTTCTTTGGTAACCCTCCCATTTACAATTGGACAACCCAAGTATTTTTCCAAATTTCGTTCTAGTGGTATGTTGAGTATTCCTTCTAGGTCTCGTGCTCTTGCTCTAGAAATTCCTGGGGTGGTTTGAAAAGACGACTTATGATAGTTTACTTTTTGCCTTGAAAATTTACAGTAGTATTCAATTATTTCTTTTACTTTTATACAGGCAGAATTACTACCTTTAGAAATTATTATTATATCGTCCGCAAAGGCCAGAAACTAGACACAGGGGCCCGTATGGCCAAATTTAAATCCGACGCTGTTGTGATCAGACTCAGCCTCCATCGATAGTTTGCGAGCAAGAACTTCTGCCCCGAGAAGGAAGAGAAACGGGGAAAGGGGGTCCCCTTGCCTCAAGCCCCTCGTTGGTTTGAAAAGATCTGTAGGACCGTTGTTTACTAATACAAAGAAGGATACCGTAGTCACACATTCCATAATAATATTCACAAATCTTTGGTGGAATCCAAATCTCAGGAGAACTGATTTCGTAAATCGACAATCTACTATGTCGTATGCTTTTTCCATATCAAGCTTTATTGCAGTCCATCCCTTGGAACCTTTTCTTGCACGAAACGAGTGGAAGATCTCATGTGCTATTAGGATATTGTCTTGAATTGCTCTGTCGAAAACAAAGGCTCCTTGTAATGGATGTATAAGTTTTCCCATTATTATTTTTAGCCGTTCTGTTATTATCTTTGAGATGGTCTTATATAGGGTAGAACATAGACTAATCGGTTGATAATGTGTAGTCATAGAGAGATTATCATTTTTCGGTGCCAACAATGTCACAATATTTTTTTTATAGAACTCCGCCGTCATACCATTCGGACCAAGAGATTTGTTGTTACCCATTGAAAAGACTGTTGTTTTGATTTCGCTATTTGTTGGTTGTTGAATAAGTAATTTGTTTTCATCTTCTGTAATAACCGGGTTGATCACTGAAAGATATTCTTCCAATTGGCATGGGGGGGGGGGGGGGGGGGGTTGTATAAGTTTGTTCCCGACTAAATATTTTTTCAAAGTCTCTTTGGATTTCCTTTTTAATATTTTCATCACCTATTATTTGGGTTCCTTCTGCAGAGGTAATTGTTCTAATTATCTTATGATTTCTTCTTCAAGTGGTTACCCTATGGAAATAGGAGGAGTTGGTATCTGCTAATTTTAAGTGTTTTGATTTAGCTCTTTGATTCTAGTAGGTTTTATGAAAGAGGAGTAAATTTTTTCTTTTTGATAAGAGATCTTGTCCTTTTGTGTATAGATTTGGGGTTTGGCTAGTTGGTTTAATTGTTTGTAGTTCTATTAAGGCCTCGTCAACGTCTTAAAGCTGACGAAATTAATATGTTTCCAAATGTTTTCTTATTCCATCTTTTAGCTTTTTGTTTAAGGATTTTCGATTTGTGCGTGATCTGAAACATTGCAGAGCCTGCACATGAAGCTCCCCATCCTTGTTTGACAATATTACGAAAGTCTTTTCTCTACAGCCAAATATTTTCGAATTTAAATGGGGGTGGTTTGAAGGTAGTATTTTTGGAGATGTTAATTGTAATGGGACAGTGGTCCGAGTTTGAAAATGCTCCATTTTTAGTTGCCAGATCGAGGAACATATCAATTATCTCATGATGGCCGGACTAGCACCTTGTCAAGTTTTTCCAGTATGTTATATGGGCCAATTTGTTTCTTTCTCCATGTAAATGGGTTACCGAACGAAGGGATCTCCACCAAGGAGCATGCATCTTTAAATTTCATTATTCTCTGGAATCTACTCGGTAGTGTTTCTGCACATCCACACTTATCCGAAGGTTGGCTTATTTCATTTAAGTCTCCCATAATTAAGTTGAGAAGGTCGTTTTGGGCAATTAAATTGTATACTTTTCTCCAAAAGTCCTCTTTCTCTGTAGGGTTAGGGAGGGGGGGTATACAAAAAGCATTAGGCATTCAAATTCTCCTTTGTGTTCCCGTATTTTACTCCGATGATTCTTGGGAGATCTGAATAGGTTAATATATAGATGGTTGGCTAAAAAGCATGATTCTTGGGAGATGAATAACCACCGAGATGGTCTCTCTTAGAGTGTATGATCAATTTTCATCGTTAGAAGCTATGAAATATTTTATTTTCTCCCTATAGATAAGAACTCTAAGGATATAAATGCAAAGTTGGGTAATTTTAACAACAATAGATTAGATAGATTGGTCAGAAGATCAAACACACAATAAAAAAAATTGAAAAAAAATTATATTTGTGTTTTAAACTATTGCTGGTGTATATTTGTATAAAAATTTGATGGGAAATCATCTTTTATTTTTTTATAAAAATGAATACGTTATTTGCAATATAATTTTATAAAAATTATAAAACATGATTTTTCATCAATTAACTCATATTGTATAGCCCATGAATTTAGTTACTTTCTAAACAAACCTCCACGTCCACATAATTGAAACAGAAAGATAGTGATAAGGCAATCTCCATTTGGTGAGGAAGTTCTGGTCTTCACTGCACGGCGCACGCCATCTCCTTCTCCACTCCCATAGTCCCATACCTTTCTAACCTTTCCTTGATTTAAAAAATTTAGAAAAATGTATTGTGAAAAGCAAAATTCCCACCCATACCTATTTGCAGAACCATCACATAACACACCAACAATTTTTAAAACCGCACCCTTTACTTGAATTTTTTTTTTTTTTGCCAAACAGACACTTTTTTTGGACAAATTGGTGAATTGTCATACTTTTTGGACAAATTGGAAAACTGTCCGCTTTATATACCAATTCTCAACTTTTTTTTTAATTTTTTTATTATCCGAGGGTTGCCCCCATCGTCTCTCCAATCTCTCTCTCCGCTCCCGATTGAAGGCGATGGAGGTCTCGATCTCTCCGGCACCGGAGCCGCTGTCTGGTGGCGAGCGAGGGAGGGAGCGAGCGAGCGGCCGGTGCGAGGTCGATCGAGCGAGCGCCGAATTCGAGATCTCCTCGAGCGAGCGAGCGAGCGATGGCCGGAGATCTCCTCTGAGATCGCGAGCGAGCAAGGGAGCGAGCGTGCGGGCTCACCACATCGTCACCGCTTCTTCATCCGACAATGTCATCTCCCTCTACGATTCACTTTTCCTCTCAGCCGCTCCCAAACTTCTTCATCCGACAATGTCATCTCCCTCTACGATTCACTTCGCTCTCTCTTAGCCCTAACTCCACCTGTCTTGCCTCTGGATCTATTGATAAAATTGATCAGGTACTGATAACTATCTCTGAGATACCTTTCTGATATGGGTAGGAACATGTGTGTTTATGATCTTTGGTGGTTGTTGTGTTTTGTTTTTTTGCTGGTGGAGTGCTTGATGTGCCACACAGATTCTGATGAAGCTATCTCTTTCTATGGTGGAGTGGTTAGTGGTTGTTGTGTTTAGATCAAACGACTTCTGAGAACATGATGTTCCTGACTGCTGAGCGGTCTTTTCCCGAGAGACGTTGTCCTGTTACGCATCTTTTACCTCTTGTAGATGTAAATGAAGAGTGAAAATGGGTCGTTTTGGACAATTCACTTGCTGAACATGATGATTTTGCATCTTTCACCTCGTATAGTTCATGATTGAAGACTCCACCTTGATTGTAAGATCTTGAGACCTAACGTATAGGTGATCTAAAGGATGATGAAAGACAAAAAGTTGGGTTTCAAGGTCTTGAAATCCAGACTGAAATGTTTGGAATATCACTTATGCATTTCTCTATTGACTTGTTCTCTCACAGGAAAGAATCCGAGGCCAACCTTGTTGGGCCTAAATTATAATGGGCTTTATATTGGGCTATGAGATGTGATTTGGTCTTAATCGATTTATATTTGTGCTTCTCATCTAACTCACGTTGTGTGCTAGATACACTATGTATGTTCTTTTAGGATTTCATTTGCCATACAAGGAAAGAACCGATCCATATATGATAATACGTGATCATGAAGAAGATTGAAGGAACAATCTTGGAAAGCACACAATTGGAAGGATCACTTCTGGAAAGAATTCAAATGTCTTGGAAAAGAATTTGAAATTCAAACGGTTCTCCCTCCAAGAAGCTCTACAAGTTTTCCGACTATATAAAGACGAAGGCTAAGAAGGATGGGAACTACCTAAGCAAGCATTCAAGAATCATAGCATCCTAAAAGCATTCGTCATCCTCAGTTTCTCTTACATCTCTAAAAGCCTAAGTGTTGTTCATTGTTTAAGAGTTGAGAGAAACACTAGTACTTGTTGTAGAAGTCATTCATTTTACACTTAGAGTATTTCATACTCGATCAAAGCACACTTGGTGTGTGGTGTGAGCTTTTATTTCACTTGAAAGGTTGAGAGCTAGAATAGAAGCGGTGAGGCTTTGTATAGAGAAAGGGTAGTTTCTCTAGGAAGTTCTAGGCTCAAGTGAAGTGAAATAAGAAGTGTTTGAATCCTACGGATTGGATAACCCTAGGCGGGGACGTAGGCCAGTTGGTGCCGAACCTCGTTAACAATTCGTGTGTTCATCTTTTATATTCCGCATTTACATTATCATATTCGATTTTGCTTCGTCAAGTCCTGATAGCCTGTTTCAAGGTCTTGACAAGTTGCACTAAAGTTCTATTGTTGCGAAAATCGTCCATACTCTATTCATCCCCCCATTCTAGAGTATTATTCATCGCCTTATAGACTCTTCAATTGGTATCAGAGCTTGGCTCACTGTTTTGATTTAACAATCTTGTGAGTTTTCAGCATGTCTACCATAGATGATGGAGGTTTTGCTCAAGGAAGGTCAACCAATAGACCACCACTTTTCTGTGGCAATAACTTTGTCCACTGGAGATCACTGATGCAAATGTTCATCATTGATCAAGACCTTGAGCTATGGGGCATGGTCAAGAATGGACCACACGTTCCAAAAAAGACTGTCGATAGAAAACAAGTTGATAAAACTGAATCTGATTACGATCAGACTGATCTTGAAAACATTGCTAAGAACTACAAAGCTATGAATCTACTGTACTGCGCTCTCGATGCTAATGATTTTAACCGTGTCTCAGCTTGCAAAAGTGCCAAGGAAATTTGGGACAAGCTTATAGTTACTTATGAGGGCACCAGTCAAGTCAAAGAGAGTAAGATTAATATCTTTCTCAGGCAATACGAGCTATTCAAGATGAATCCTGATGAGACAGTAAAGGAGATGTTTACGAGATTCACTCAAATTGTAAACAACCTCGACTCACTTGGAAAAACCTTCTCCAACCCGGAGAAAGTTCGGAAGGTTCTTAGGAGCCTCCCAAAAATCAAGTGGGGTCCCAAGGTTACTACAATTGAGGAAGCTCAAGATCTCTCTACACTACCATTAGATGATCTTCTCGGAAAACTTATTACTCATGAAATGATACTAAACAAGGAAGATGGAGAAGTACCCTCAACAGCAAAGAACCTTGCTCTCAAAGCTAAGAAAGATCACTCAGAATCTGAGAGTGATGAATCAGACGACGAAGATGATCCCTTTGCTCTCATCACACGGGGATTAGCTCGAATTCTAAAGATGAAAAAATAATTTTCCAACCGTGAAAATACTGATTCATCTAGATTCAAAGGCAAGTCTCCCAACCTGTCAAAGAAGCCAAAAGTGCTAACATGTTTTGAGTGTGGCGAGACAGATCATCTCGTAAAGGAGTGTCCTATGAAGAAAAGAAATAAGTTCAAGAAATATGAACAAAAGAAAAAGGCTATGCTTGCAACCTGGAGTGACTCAGATTCATCAAGTGACTCAGACACTGAAAAAGAGCAGGCAAATCTCTGTCTTATGGCTGAACACGAAGGATCACAGACTCAAGACCTTGAACAAGTGGTAAGAAACCTAATGTCTAGCCCCCCTGATGTTCTTTCTGAAGTCCTAAGAAATATGATTTCTAATGAAGATGCTTACAACAGTGAAATCAACACCTTGAAAGAAAAGCTAATAGATCAACAGAAATGTATTAGTGATATGTCGCTGGAAATGAAAAATCTTGAAATTTCTCGGTCGGCCCTTGACATTAAAGTCAAGACCTTGAGCTCAGAGAATTCTGAAGGTATCTTCCTTGGTTATTCTACTATTAGCAAAGCTTATAGAGTTTATAACAAGCGCACCAAAATTGTTGAGGAGAGTATCCATGTGGTATTCGACGAAACCAATAATGGTGTGTTAAGTGAAGGTTTTGCAGATCTCAATCTAAATCATCATGATTCGGATGGAGAAGAAGAGGACAAGGCTGAAAATAAGCAGGACCAAGAAAGAAACATGCAAGAACAAATCCAAGATACCAACGAGCTATCTCAAGACCTTGAAAAGGAACTATAGAATCGGGATTCAATCATTGAAGAATCCAACTCTCAAATTGTCACTCAAGACCTTGAAGAAAGGCCTGCTACTATCCCAAGCGATCAGGGTCCAAAGCAACGAAAGTTCAAACATGCCTCTTCACACTCAGCTCAAGACATCATATCAGATCCATCATCTGGGGTACAAACTCGATCTAGATTAAAAAATCTTTGTGCCTTCTATGCTTTTGTCTCTCTTGTAGAACCAAAAACCCCAGCTGAAGCACTCAAGGACTCGGACTGGATCACTGCCATGCAAAATGAGCTAAATGAGTTTGAAAGGAACAAGGTATGGACTCTTCAACCCAGACCCAAAGCACCAATCAGTCATAGGAACTAGATGGGTGTTTCAGAATAAATTGGATGAAGCAGGCAAGATCATTCGAAACAAAGCAAGGCTTGTTGCTCAAGGTTACAATCAAGAAGAAGGTATAGACTACGAGGAGACATTTGCTCCCGTAGCAAGGTTAGAAGCCATACGTATATTACTTACTTTTGCATCTTTCATGGGCATCAAGCTATTTCAAATGGATGCCAAATGCGCATTTCTAAATGGGTTCTTGGAAGAAGAGGTTTATGTTGCTCAACCACCAGGTTTTGAAAGTGAAGAATTTCCTAATCATGTGTAAAAATTGGACAAAGCTCTCTATGGTCTCAAACAAGCCCCAAGAGCTTGGTATGAAAGATTGTCCAAATACCTTCTTGAAAATGGTTTTCAAAGATGATTGATTGATAAAACTCTCTTCATCAAGACTCGTGGAAATGATCTTTTGATTGTTCAAATATATGTTGATGATATATTATTTGGTGCTACTAACAATTCCCTCTGCAAGGAGTTTTCTGAGATTATGTGCAGAGAATTTGAAATGAGTCTCATGGGAGAATTAAACTTCTTCCTCGGTTTACAAGTTCTTCAAACAAGTAAGGGAATCTTTCTAAATCAAGGGAAATACACCAGGGATCTGCTTAAGAAGTACAAAATGGAACAATCAAAGGTAGCAAAGACCCCTATGAGCTCAACTCTCTCCCTTGATCAAGATAAGAATGGTAAGAATGTGAACCAAAAAGAGTACAGAGGTATGATTGGTTCACTCCTATACCTTATTGCTAGTAGACCTGATATAATGTTCAGTGTCTGTATGTGTGCTCGATTCCAAAGTGACCCCAAAGAGTCTCACCTTATTGCTGTAAAAAGAATTTTCAGATACCTAAATGGATCTCAAGACCTTCGGCTCTGGTATCCCAAACAGAGTAACTTTCATTTAACACGCTACTCAGATGCAGATTTTGCAGGCTACAAGGTTGATAGAAAAACCACCTCTGGTTGCTGCCAACTCCTAGGATCTTCCTTGATAAGTTGGCACTCCAAGAAACAAAATTCAGTGGCCTTATCAACTGCAGAAGCCGAGTACATTGCTGCTGGTGCATGTTGCTCTCAGATCCTTTGGATAGCACAGCAGCTCAGAGACCTTGGAATTGATCTTAAAGGTATTCCTATATTGTGTGATAATACTAGTGCTATTTCCATCACTAAAAATCCGGTGCAGCACTCGAGAACCAAACACATTGATGTGAGACATCATTTCATAAGAGATCATGTGGAGAAAGATGATGTATCAATATCCTTTATATCTACTGATTTTCAGTTAGCTGATATTTTTACTAAACCACTCCCTGAAGATCGTTTTAACTTTATTAGACTGGAGTTGGGTATGCTTAATAGGGAAGCACTTTCTTAGGGGGAGTAATCACTCCCTATATGAAAGTTCAGAATTCAAATGACATCTCAAGGCCTTGACTTCATAAGGTTCCGAGATGATCATCCGAATAAAATTATATTGGATCAAACTCTGTTAGTATCTTATGGATATTCAACAAGAGTTTCTTTGATTTTCTTTATCTCTTTCAAATATCTGTTTTCAAATACTTCCTTTTCCATTTTAAAATTATTTAAATCTCTTTAATTTTTGCAAGTAGGATTTGACACCTTGGGTTTAGAAAAATCAGATAATCATTACTTACTATTCATGTGAGTTATTGAATCTGTACTTGCCGATTTGAAAAATAGAGAAACGATTCAGTTTCCAGATTTTTGCTTTTTAATCCGCCCTTCCTCTCGGTCTAATCCACTCCATTCTCACTCTCTCTGTGCTCCCTCTCTCTCTCTCACCGATTTCCAAAAACCCTCCCTGCTTCTAAACCAAAAATGGTGGGATCAAAGCGCTCTTCAGCCTCCCTGTCTCCTGCTCCATCTGCTAAGAGGTACAAAATGCCGGCCAATAAGGGAAAGCAGATTATGGAAGAATCTGAAGATCATTCCGAAGATTCCAGCGAGAACTCACCATCGCCACCACCTCTGCTCAGGAAATCCAAAGGCAAAGCTCCAACCACTTCTGCTCCTGCTCGTCCTCCCCAGGTATCCTCTGGCATTTCCCCCAACTGGTTTTGCTCTAAAGAGGTTGCAGAGTCCTGGAAACAGGACTTTTGCAACCGAAGATTATGCTTCTGTGATGCTGTCGATTTCTCCCTTCTCCAATCCATGCCCTTGCCTTGCATTTCCCTCCTCAAATCCACTTGTTTCTGGACTGTCCTCAACCCCGGCAATTTTGCCTATCCCCAGCTTACTCGACTTTTCTATGCCAATCTCACTGTTCATCGGGTAAATGGAACCCTAACCCTAGTATCCAAGGTCAAGAACACCCGAATTCGCCTCTCTCCCGAAAGCCTTGCTCTCATTCTTGACCTTCCTACTGAAATCCCCACAAAAGAATTCCCAAGCAGATTCGAGTGTCTCTCACGAGCACGAGATGAATTCTTCCTAAAATCTCAAGGCCCTGGATCCTCGTCATCCCTCAAACTCACTCACACTGCCCTAAACCTTCAAGCCAAGCTCATCTTCACTATTCTGGCTCGCTGTATCTTCCCACACATCCATTCCAGAGAACTGGTGACCGAGAATCTTCTCGAGATCCTTTTCCTAATTATGAACGGATATGAGCCTGATTTGCCCAAACTCATTCTCGACTACATGACCCATGTCTCTACCTCATCTCGGCCTATGCCATTACCCTATGCAAACCTCTTGCCCAAAATCTTTGAAGCCTTTGACATCGACACATCAGGAGAAGAAAAGCAAACCTATAGCGGGATCATTGATGAAGGATGTCTCGAGAGATTGGGTATTGTCATAAACCTAAGGGGGCAATGGTTTCTAAAGAAAGATTCGAAAGGAAAACAGGTTGCTGAACCCAATATAAACAAGGACAGATTGGCTGCTGTGGAGACTGAGATTCAAGACCTTAGGTTTGATCTGAGCAGAATGTGGTCGGATGTGGTGATTCGCCAGGACCAGACTCATGAGCTACTCTCTATGGTCAACTGCAAGCTAGAACAGATGATGATTCTCAATGCTCTAACCTACACTGCTACAGGCTCTATCATGCCACTGGAACAAGAAACTTTCGATCATGTGCGTGAGAAGACAGGGAATGTCATCCTTAACTGTGAAAATCAAGTGAAGAAACGCCCAATTCTGCGCCCCACTCACCATGAACCCACCATCCTCACAGCCGAGCAATATGGTGTGGTCAAGAAGTACAGGGATGTGGAGCGTCAGAGACAGCTTGCAGAAATGGAAAGAGACAAGGTCACCAGAGACACCCTGGATAGGTGGAGGAAGAGGTGCAGAGATGAGGTCAGGAGGAAGTATCTTCCACCCAACAAGCAGTACCCGACTTTTGGCGAATGGGTTGAGGAAGGCGCTGGCATCGCCCCTCCTGAAGATCATGCTGCTCCTGGCGCCCCTGGCACATCCTCTGCTGCTGAGCCATCCTCATCTAAGAAAGGCAAGAAGGCTCTAAGGAGCAAGAAGAAGAAGGTTGCAGATGGGGATTCTGACTCAAGGCCTTGATCTCCCACCCTCTTTGCTCTACCTTATAAAAACTCTTATTTTGCTGCTCGTCCTTTAAAACTTCTGGCTTTTGGTTGATGTTTTCAGACATTTTCATCTCTCTCTACCCTTTTGTTGGAAGACAAAAAGGGGGAGAATGTTTTGGTTGCTGCGTTTTGGCACTGGTTGTTTAAGTGCTTGATGTTTTAAAACTTAGATGATCCAAATATTTTATGCTCATATTATATAATATGCTTATATCCTTATAATGATTGTTGGAACTATATTATGAAAACTGAAACAGGTTTTGTCTTCCATCAAGGGGGAGAGTGAATACTCCACCTTGATTGTAAGATCTTGAGACCTAACGTACAGGTGATCTAAAGGATGATGAAAGACAAAAAGTTGGGTTTCAAGGTCTTGAAGTCCAGACTGAAATGTTTGGAATATCACTTATGCATTTCTCTATTGACTTGTTCTCTCACAGGAAAGAATCCGAGGCCAACCTTGTTGGGCCTAAATTATAATGGGCTTTATATTGGGCTATGAGATGTGATTTGGTCTTAATCGATTTATATTTGTGCTTCTCATCTAACCCATGTTGTGTGCTAGATACATTATGTATGTTATTTTAGGATTTCATTAGCCATACAAGGAAAGAACCGATCCATATCTGATCATACGTGATCATGAAGAAGATTGAAGGAACAATCTTGGAAAGAACACAATTGGAAGGATCACTTCTGGAAAGAATTCAAATGTCTTGGAAAAGAATTTGAAATTCAAACGGTTCTCCCTCCAAGAAGCTCTACAAGTTTTCCGACTATATAAAGACGAAGGCTAAGAAGGATGGGAACTACCTAAGCAAGCATTCAAGAATCATAGCATCCTAAAAGCATTCGTCATCCCCAGTTTCTCTCACATCTCTAAAAGCCTAAGTGTTGTTCATTGTTTAAGAGTTGAGAGAAACACTAGCACTTATTGTACAAGTCATTCATTTTACACTTAGAGTATTTCATACTCGATCAAAGCACACTTGGTGTGTGGTGTGAGCTTTTATTTCACTTGTAAGGTTGAGAGCTAGAATAGAAGTGGTGAGGCTTTGTATAGAGAAAGGGTAGTTTCTCTAGGAAGTTCTAGGCTCAAGTGAAGTGAAATAAGAAGTGTTTGAATCCTACGGGTTGGATAACCCTAGGCGGGGACGTAGGCCAGTTGGTGCCGAACCTCGTTAACAATTCGTGTGTTCATCTTTTATATTCCGCATTTACATTATCATATTCGATTTTGCTTTGTCAAGTCCTGATAGCCTGTATCAAGGTCTTGACAAGTTGCACTAAAGTTCTATTGTTGCGAAAATCGTCCATACTCTATTCATCCCCCCCCTTCTAGAGTATTATTCATCGCCTTATAGACTCTTCAATGACCCATCTGTTGTTCCTTGTGAATGCTTTTGACTTTACATCCTATTGCTTGTGCATCGAAATTGCGTTTTCTTTCGTTTTTTTAACACTCGGAGAGTGTTTGTTTTTTTGCAGCCACAACAAGCTGCAACCGCTGGTGGACCATATCCTGACCTTCCTAAAGATGCTGGAGAAGAGACGTGCATCTGGAGTCAGTGAGAGCGAGACACTTGAGCTTGCTCACCGGCTGAAGAAGATGCTGAAGGTCTGAATGAGTACGACGAAGCCAGGGCTTTACTGAGGACCTTCCATATCAAGGAGGCTGTCTGAAGTCTTTGGAGCCGACAAACAAAGTCCAGATCCCTTTGAAGGTTCAAGAACTGCAGCTGCTATAGAATCATTTGCTCTAGAAAAGTTGGAAACAATGGTTGGACCTGCTGAGGTCACAAAGGTGACTTCCCTGGTAAGCTTTCAAAGATCCCTGCCCATTGGTTTTGCTATGAGGTGCAACTTTCTATTACATCTAATTAAACTAACCATTTTGTAAATAGGATGTTATGGGAGAGACATGTGGTTCAGCTGCCATTTGCTTCGTTTCCTTCCTTCCTAACATATTAGACTCCAAGGCTGAAAGAAGGAACAAATACCTAGAGATGTTATTGTCAGCTGCAGAGAAATTTAAAAGAAAGCCATACAGGTGAGTATGCAGATTGGTTTAATTTTCCCAGTTCTTCCTGAATTCTTACTCCGATGAAGAACATCAATATGTAGAGAATTTGTAAGGCAACCTGGCAGGGATTGAAAATTTTGACTTGTTCAAATGAATACTGTAAATATGATCTCTCTGTGATTCACTAAACAATGTTATCTTTGATAAAACAATTTCCCATTTTTTAAAAAAGTCCCCTAGATCTTACGATTTTCAATTTTCATCACATACACGGCGTTGTAATTTGGTAATGTGATTATAAGGCGTTGTAATTTGGTAATGTGATTATAATTAGTAATCTACGCCCATGTTTTGGGAACTTGAACTATAGCTTTGCTATTTTGCAGCTTTGTCCGGGCATCTGCAGGCAAACAGCCTGATCTGGAGAAGCGAGTGGGTGTTGGTGGATATGGATATCCAGCAATGGTGGCCCTGAATTTGAAGAAAGGTGCATATTCACCACTTAAGAGCGCCTTTGAGCTTGAACACTTGATGTAAGCTACACCTTCTAACTCTCTCGAGTTCTAATCCTTCTCAGCTGTTAGTATCTCCTTTAGTTAGTCATCAGCCGAGTAAAAATGGTATATATGTGTAAGCTAGCAAGTTTACTTGTGTGAGCCAGTAAGTTTACTAGCTCAAATCGGTAGAGCGTTGTGAAGCTTATTAGCTCAAATCATATAGTGCATTTGGTCAAATGACATATATATATTGGTAATAAATCTCCACCCATCTTGTTTTATTATTTTGTGAAGCCTAATAGCTCAAATCGGTAGAGCGTTGTGTACAAACACAAAGATACGGGTTCAAATCCCATATAAGCTATCGTGTTGTTGGTTGTGTAAACTTTGGTTGAAGCACCGAGCCACTTGAATTGGAGACAAATAGAATGAAAAGTGTTTGTTGGAGGTGCTGACACAAATAGAATAAAATCTTTTTAAAAAAAAAGTGTTGACACAAATAGAAATAAAAAGTTGTGCAATTCCAAGAAATAGTTGTGCAATTATAAAATACAGTTGTGCAATTATAAAATACAATTGTGCAATTTTAAAATACAGTTGTGCAATTATAAAATACAATTGTGCAACTATAAAATACAATTATGCAACTCTAAACTACATTTGTGCAACTTTAAGGTGCGGTTGTGCAACTCTAAACTACGGTCGTGCAACTCTAAAATATATTACAGAATACGAAATATATTGGGCAAACTTATGTTGATGAAGTACTAAGCATCCATAAAATGGCCAAATCCTTAAAGTGCAGTTGTGCATCTTTAAAGTGCAGTTGCACAACTGCACTTTTTTAGTAATTTGCAAAAAAAATAGCGTTGACATCGTTTTTATGTGTATTTTTAGTGCTGACATCGTATTTTTAGTGCTGACATAGTTGTGATGGATGACGTGAAAAAGAATTTTTTTTTATAAAAAGTGCTGACACAAAACTCCTTTCACCTCCAGTAGCTTACATTTCAAATGCCATGAACATTGAACAATGTTGATTCTGCACTTTTTTAGTAATTTGCAAACAATTTAGTGTTGATATCGTTTTTATGCGTATTTTTAGTGCTGACATCGTTTTTATACGTATTTTTAGTACTGACATTGTTTTTATGCGAAGACGCAAATTTTCTCCTATTATAATTGCACAACATAAACTTAAATTTGCACAACATATTATTATATTTGCGCCTGCGGCGCAAATTTGCACAACACAATATTTGCACAAATTTGCACAACAGATTGTTATATGTGCACAACATAAAGTTATATTTGCACAATAAAAAGTATTGAAACGAAAAAAAGCGGAAAAAATATTATATTTGCACAACTTACGGTTATATTTGCACATCGTATTCTTATATTTGCACGACAAAATGTAAAAAAAAAAACTAGACTTGGGTCATATTTGCACACCAAAATGAAATTTCAAAAAGGTGCTGACATGGGGAAAAAAATGCAATTTTAGTTCGAATTTGCAATTTTAGAACTTAAAATGTGCAATTTTAGTTTGAAAAGAGTGCAGTTTTAGTTTGAAATTGTGCTCAACATGAGCTTTTTTTTTCTCAATATTATTTTATACTTGCCCAATAGATTATTGCACAACATGGTCTTATTTTTACTCATCAATAATAGATTATAATTGCACAACATGGGGGATTCGTGGAAATTTGCTCAACATGATCTTATTTTTGCTCAACAATAGATTGTATTTGCACAACAATTGAGACTTGTGAAATTGTGCTCAACATGAGCTTTTTTTCCTTCTCAATATTATTTTATACTTGCTCAATAGATTATTGCACAACATGATCTTATTTTTGCTCATCAATAGACTATGTTTGCACAACATGAGGGATTGGTGGAAATTTGCTCAACGTGATCTTATTTTTGCTCAACAATAGATTATATTGGCACAACAATTGAGACTTGTGAAATTGTGTTCAACATGATCTTATTTTTTCTCAAAATTATTTTATAGTTGCTCATTAGATTATTGCACAACATGGTCTTATTTTTGTTCATCAATAGACTATAATTGCACAACATGGGGGATTGATGGAAATTTGCTAAACGTGATCTTATTTTTTCTCAACAATAGATTATTTTTGCACAACTATTGAGACTTGTGAAATTGTGCTCAACATGATCTTATTTTTTTCTCAATATTATTTTATACTTGCTCAATAGATTATTGCACAACATGGTCTTATTTTTGCTCATCAATAGACTATAATTGCACAACATGGGAGATTGGTGGAAATTTGCTCAACGTGATCTTATTTTTGTTCAACAATAGATTATTTTTACAAAACTATTGAGACTTGTGAAATTGTGCTCAACATGATCTTATTTTTGCTCAATATTATTTTATGGTTGCTTAATACTAATAGATTATTGCACAACATGGTCTTATTTTTGCTCATCAATAGACTATAATTGCACAACATGGGATATTAGTGGAAATTTGCTCAACATGATCTTATTTTTGCTCAACAAGTTCCAAGGTTACTAGAATACGCATAAAAACGATGTCAGCACTAAATAATACGTATAAAAACGATGTCAGCACATATAAATTTCACATAAAAACGATGTCAGCACTAAAAAATTTGCACTAATATATCTTATTATTGAACATTTATTACAAAATTTTGTAAATTACTAGAATTATACTCCCTCCGTTAAGAAAAACATGTCGTTTTAGGAATAAAATCTTGTTAAGAAAAACTTGCCGTTTTAGGTATTTTGGTGCTCACTTTCCAAAATTACCCTTGTCATGATTAGATGTTTGTTAGTTGTAGTTTTCAATAAAGTGGAAAAATAAAGTAATGATTAGGGGTATAAGTGTATTTTTGTTTGCTTTTATTTGTTTTCTTAAATAATGTGCAAATGTCTAAAACGACATGTTTTGATTAACGGAGGGAGTATAAAATTTAGCCTATGCGGGAGTCGAACCCACATATCTGCGCATAAGCACATCGCTCTACCATTGAGCTAGAAGGCTTTTAAATTATAATTATAAATAAGGTGCTGATATGAAATAAAGTGCTGACATACTGCACTTATCACCACTATGAAATAAGGTGCTGACATGAAATCAACGTAATGAAGGACTTATGTAGGCAAACGAATATAAATTAAACATGATGACTTTAAGCAAACAAGTATTGTTTATATTGCTACAATCATATGAATTGGGGGTCTTACCTTATGTAATTCGAAGGGAATGGGATGAGCATTCACATATATCTATAAGAAAGACATTATCAAAGAGATAAACCATTCTTAAGCCTCACCATGTGGAATCAATAACATAATTAACATTTAAGTGTGCAACTCTAGTGAGTAAGTGACACTCACCATTTTCAGCTTCCTTAATTAACTCCTTGCTATCCTACCTCTCCATCTGCACTGAATAATAGCATCTATTTGCACAACAAAAGGAGATGAAGTGAAACCCTGCAAACAAATAATGGCAGTAAAACAATTTTGATTTCACAAATTATCAAGTTTGAATGCAGAACCAAATTCAGAGAGAGAGAGAGACATACCTCAAGTCCAGCGCCTTTTCTGCACAGGATCTCAGTTGAATTGCCCAAAAGCGAGCAATTGCATCCGAGGCGACCAACCTAAGTGCTGCAAAAACCCAACCCCCACCAGCACCAATTCATTATCATTCAGCCAAGGGTCGATCACACCGAAGAGCAACAAGGAGGAACAATCCAAGCACCCAAAACCCAACAGGTGACTGCGATCCATTCAGGATGTTGAATTCATTCTTACACTAAACATGTAAACTTCAAATTAGCATTGTTGGCCATCTCTTAGGATATCAACTTTCTAGCTAACAAACATGGCAAGTTGACAAGACCATAGAAGAAAACTGAACAAGAAGTGAACAACCTTCACTCAGCGTGTTGTCCTCTGTTGAAATTGTACTATTTTCATTGTTGAAAGCACTTCAGTAAATCCAATGTTTTTTTAAGAGAATACTGCCAAATGATTATTACCACCACTTAAATGACAAAGGTTTAAACCAAACAACAAGAAGTTTAGGTAATGTATCTTCTACTGCACTATCAGGAGGCAGGAGGTGCCTATAGATAGTTTTGACTAATGCAATCAAATGCAAATCATATGTTCTCTTAATATGAACTTTATAGATAGTTTTGAGGAACTATCCCAAAATGAAATATAATATTCAACCAATTCTACAACAGTCCTAAATCTATGCACTATCATCAACATGCATTTTATAGAAAATTAAGAAGAACAAATAGATTCAGAGAAGCACTGCTTAGGGTGCATACATTGAGATAAATAAAGAGCACTGAAGGAGATGGAACAAGTAATTTAACCTCGATCAAAGATTGATTTTGAAATCTTTAGAGGAATCCTTCGGTGGCGCCGGCGATGGAGGATGTATAGATCTCTCTAGAACCGCCAACGAACTCGTAGCCTCCAAGTCCACCCGGATCAGTTGAGCAGCGCGAGGAAGATCGCGTGGTTGAGTAGATCGGCGAACCGCTCCATCTCCTCGCCGCCACCGACGGTTTTCGAGCCATGGTTGAGCAAATCGGCGCTCAAGTATTCAGATCGCGAGCAAAGATCTGGTGCGAGATCAGATCTGAAAGTTCAAATGTCGATTCGTTCGGTTTGCGTTCGATTCGTTTTTTATTCATCCGTATCCGGCATCGATTCAACCATGGGCGCGGCCGCAAGAGTTCCTTGAAGCACGCCGAGAGGCGGTGGCGGATTTGGCCACGAGCAGGCGGCGCCGGGGAGGAAGAGCGGGGGAGGAAGACAGGTACTTTTCTATCAATCGCGTTGGAATCTCTATGATCGGAGAGAAGAGCAACAGAGGGAGCGCGCAGGAGAGAGACGGAGCAGAGGGAGAGACGGAGCGCGTAGGAGAAACGCGTCTTATATTGTAGACATTTCACAAATTTGTCCCAAAATGTGGACATTTCACCAATTAGTCCCTATTTCGTGGCTATTTCGCAAATTGCCAAAAAAAAATCATTCATTCAACGTATTTCACATAAAATTATCAATTTTAATCAAATTTTATAGTAATACCAAGAGCATCTTTATCCATGGTACCCAATTCAAGTATCATATCTTACCTTTTTTCTTGCCACATCATTTTAAGATACTTGAATGCACAACCATGGTACTCACAAAAGTATCTTAACATATATTTCATTTTATTTTTAAATATTTGTAGGGGTAGAAAAAAAAGTGGTCTCCACATGTTATCGTTCATTGGATAAAACTTATGATATTGTGTAAGAGTGAGTATCATCCAACTCACTTGTAAATAATAATCACTTGTAATAATTGTCTTTATTTTCACCCCAACTCTTACATTTATTTTTATTTTTTATTTAAAAATAAAATTATGGTACTCCAAGTACCAAATTAAAGATACTCTCTTATACTCTCTTTCAATATGCCCGTAGAGAGTGTTTAAAGGTGTCACCTTTACTTTAAAAACAAGCAACCTTGTTTTGAACAAGTAGTGCTTACTGTTTAATCCGTGTTAAGTCATTTCACATTTTCCATTAGGTTTACTAGCAATATAAAATATCTCTAAATGATGAGCTGCCAATTGAATGTGGATAACATATTTGTCTAGTTGCACGCTATAAAAGCTTCTCCCCTTTTTGAAGGGTGATTGGTAGGGGAAAAAATTCCATCTTGGACAGTGACAAATTAACCCTTTATATCTCCAAATCCATAGATATCTATATATAAATGCAATCTCCTTTTGCAATCAATTTGTAAAGCAACTTTGGTTTCAATTTGGTTTCTGAAGCATGGAAATGAGGGGTTTCTGTTTGGGTGCTCTCTCTGTGTGTGTTCTTGCTCTGATTTGTGCTCCAGCACCTGTTCATGGCAGATCTTCATCCAGGTTCAGGACCCATGATGAATTAGAGGATTGGGGCTATGTTGAAGTCAGACCCAGTAAGTCAAATCCTCCAATAAACAATACCCACAATTTATTTTCCTCAATTTCTTAGCAAAATTCAATCTTTTTGAATTTTCTGATGATTTTTTGGGTGTTGTTGGAAGCAGAAGCACACTTGTTTTGGTGGCTTTACAGAAGTCCATACAGAGTTGAAGATCCCAAGAAGCCATGGCCAATTGTTTTATGGCTTCAAGGAGGACCTGTAAGAAATCATTTATCATTATCATCACTTCTTGTTAAATTAAAAACCCAGATCAGTTTTGGAATGAAAATTGTTTTTTTCTTGTATTGTATATTGAATTAAACATGTGTTTTGACTTTTTTTTTTTTTGTTGTTGTTGTTCAGGGAGCATCAGGGGTAGGAATTGGTAATTTTCAAGAAATTGGCCCCTTGGATACCAATTTGAAGCCCAGGAATTCCACCTGGCTCAGGGCTGCAGATCTCCTATTTGTTGTAAGTTCAATTCCAATTTCCAAGCAATTCTTTGATTTCACTGAACACTAAAGAACTCTTCAAATCATTTAATTGCAAATTCAAAATATCCCCTTTTTGTAAAGTTAAAAGAGAATAATTAGGGATACCAATGACTTGCTTTTTTGGGGGCAAAAAGGATAATCCAGTGGGGACAGGATATAGTTTTGTGGAGGAACATGATTTAGTGGTGAAATCTGATGAGGAAGCAGCAAATGATTTGACCACATTGCTGATAAAGCTCTTCAATAAAGATTCCACCTTGAGAAAGAGGCCTTTGTACTTTGTGGCTGAGTCCTATGGAGGAAGGTATGCAGTCACCACTGCCTTATCTGCCCTCAAGGCCATTGAAGATGGCAGATTGAATCTCACACTTGGAGGTATTCAATCTGATTTTCTTTTAACATAACATTTTTTTAGTATTTTAGATTTCACAAGGTTGAATCATTCATGGATATGGGTATGTAATATGTATGCAGGAGTTGTTACAGGAGATAGCTGGATTTCCCCTGAAGATTTTGTTGTGAGTGCTTCTCATGTTTTCTTTCTTCTTTTTAATTTGCCTCTTGAGACCCCAAAAAAATTTGGGGTAAAATTCATCTATAGCTCAATAACTTTTTACACGGTTACAAATTACAATCGAACTTTTATTAAAGTTCGAATAAAGTTACAAACAGTTCTCTAAAGTTCTCTAAATATATATGCAGGTATTTTTTTGTCAATTAAAGTCCTTAAAATATGAAATTTGATGTCAATGTAGCCATTCCGTGAAAACAAACCTAACAAAATGATGTATTTTAGTCATTTGTAACTTTGTCCATAATTTAATAATGACAAAGGAATTTAACTTCAAAAGTTTATCTACAAACAAGTTTGACGGTATCAATGAGTTTAGATCGTTATACACGAAATGTAGTTTTGATGTGACGGGATGATGGGTGAGTGAAGTCATTCCATCACATGACCCATCCATTCATCCACCACCGCTACACCTTGGTTGGATGTAGATGGAAGGTGTGGTGCGAGTGGTGGATAAGTAAATGGATGGGGATGTGGGCCCACCACCCGACCCATTGATGGCTCTATTTGTCTCATAGTTTTTAATATTGGGGCCCTTAATTGGAATTTTTTCGAAAACGGTGTTTGACAGCCAATGTGGCATTTTATGGATTCCATTTTGCAGTTTTCATGGGGACCTCTTCTTAAGGACCTATCAAGGCTGGATGACAATGGCTTGCAAAGAGCCAACAGGTTTTCTTTCTGATTTTTATTTCGATTTTTCCTTGATTTTTCACATATATATATTTTTTCTTGTAAAAAACCCGAACTTTCAGTAAGTCTCGTTTAGTGACACAAACTATTGAAAACCAAAATTTAACACATTTTAGGAGCGACTACATTCAGTGTTGTCGAATAATGGTTTTGTACAAGTTTGTGACACTAAACGCGACTTGATGAAAATTCGTGTTATTTACCACATTTCCCCCCGAAAAAAGGACCATAGTTAATACTCCGTATATGATAAACAAGTTAACAATCTCTTGCAAAACAGATTTGCAGAGAAGATCAAGCAACAAATCATTGCTGAGCAATACACAGATGCAACAAATTCTTGGGCTTCCCTCGAAGGCGAGATCAGTTCTAGCAGCCAATCTGTGGTAATCTACTTGTTCAGTACATAGAAATATCCCTGGACTAATATGCAAAGTACTTGATTTTTGTGTGCTTTCATCTTTGTAGGATTTCTACAACTTCTTGTTGGATTCGGCTAATGATCCTATTGGGTCATTAGCATCCACGGATCCAGTATCTTCAGCGGGTATAATTTCATCAAAGAGGTTTGCATTCAACAGATACTCTTCAGGCATTGCCTCACCTGATGATGCTGTAGATCTCGGTTCCCTAATGGATGGTCCTATAAAAAAGAAGCTTAAAATCCCCGAAAATGTTACGTAAGTACCTTTTTTTCGTTGGTAACGGAGGAACATAGTCCTTAAGCGACATTGGAGGCGAATTTAAGGCAAAGATTTTGACATTTGTATTCTATTTGGTACTAGATGGGGTGGACAAGGAGACCTTGTTTTCACAGGGCTTGCAGGAGACTTCATGAAGCCAAGAATTAGTGAGGTAACAATATACTCCCTCTGTTATTAAAACATGTCGTTTTAGCATGTAAATCTGTTAAGAAAAACTTGTCATTTTAGGTATTTTGCATTGCCATCCACTTTACAAAATTGCCGGTAGTTTTCAAGATAAAAAGTAGAGTAATAATTAGTAGTATAAATGTATTTTTGTTTATTTTTTTAAAAGTGTGCAGATTTCTAAAATGACAAGTTTTTAATTAACGAATGAAGTATTAAATTTGTTTTCTTGCAGATTTATTAATATTTGAAAAATATGACCTTTTTTATAGGAAATAAACAACATATGAATTTTGAGGCTCTAATCCATACTTTAAATAGAAACTAGAAAGAAAAATCACTAGATACCATGTTAATGAATCATGAAGTCATAGATAGATTAAAGAAAGAGGGTATTTAAAATTTTTGTAAACAAGTTGATGGGTCTTTGTCAAAATGAATGGGCAGGTTGATCAACTTCTAGCCAAAGGGGTCCAGGTGACTGTATACAATGGACAAGTAAGTATCTCAATCATTATTTGTATCCCCTTTACCTTTGTCTTTGGGCATGGTATAATTATTGATGTTTTGATTTGAAGCACCGAAAGTAATGATGGGTACTAATCACATTATTACTATTTAATCTCAATAATGAACACATGAATCTTAACAACCAACACATGTATGGTGTATATTTATGGAGTATAAAGACCTCAATGTTTCTAATAATGTTGTTTTGCTTGTAATCACAGCTGGACCTTATATGTTCAACCAAAGGGGCAGAGGCATGGGTCCAAAAACTCAAGTATGATTAATTGCCTTTTGTCTTCTTCAAGCAATGGTAGATTAAGACAAGTAAAGTATGATCCACCAATCATACATGTCAATAGAGGAATGAGATCTCCAAGAATCCCTTCCTTTGGAGTTCTTTTTAATGTGAAAGAGTGGTTGTTTTGGACATCTATTTTTAAGTGTTTTTTGTGATGATGGGTATGGTTGAAAAACAATGTAAATATCAAAAGGGTAAAGTAATTAATTGGTAAAGGTAAATGGGCTATTTGGATCTTTGTTTGATGTAATTTTAGAGTAAACAATGGGTAAAAATAGATGAGTGATTTATGGGGTAACTTGAAAGTAAACTTTGAATTGGCAAAAGTAGCATTTGTGTCCTTTCAAACTTACTTTCACTTATATGTGGTAGGTTGGGTTTTAGTAAATAAGGCAGTTTTGGAGTTAAAGCAATATCATGTCAAATCAGATTATTTTGAAACTCATTAAATTAAGTTTAGTTTAAATATTTATGTGAGTTATTTAAACTAAAATAATTTCATTTTGGCTTTTTAGTAAAGTTGTTTTTGGGTGAATTTGAAAGCTAATGAAGATTGCAATTCCTATGTCAGGTGGGATGGACTCAGTAATTTCCAAAGCATGGACAGGACACCTCTGCATTGCAACCAAGGCACCACCACAAAGGGCTTCAAGAAATCCTACAAGAATTTCCATTTCTATTGGATTCTTGGAGCTGGCCACTTTGTGAGTACCTCCTCCTCCTAATCCTCCTATGCTTTCTTCCCTTTTCCGCGAAATCGCCAAATGCATTGTCTGAATAACCTAAAGTAACCCGTCAAATTTGCCTTCATCGTCGTAGAATTAGTTCACGCAACTCCCAAGAAAATCAAAGTCTCATAAATTAAGACAACTTAAACGAGTGTCTTTTCCAAGATTGATACTCCGGGGAGTCTATCTCACTCCGATTAGGGTCTAAGAAGTCGAGATGTACACAATTTCCCTAACTATGTCAAGAAGATGTTTCTGAATTACAAAAATAACCACACCAAAGCAATGAAAAGGAGTAAGGGAATTTCCCTATGTGACGGATAAATTGCTTCTTTAGGTCATTCAGTCTTTGCCACGAGTGTATCTCTCGTGAAATCTAAAACTGAATGTTCTCGTCCACGAGAAATGTATTAAGATGAAAACTAACCCTTCATTGGGTAGTTTGATCCTAACCTCTTTCTCTCTATAAACAAAAACGCAACAAAAATGCGTCTTTTAAGAAACTGCCTTGTTACCAAAGACAAACTGTTTGAGACTGACAGTTCAAACCAAAGACATTTACTTTGCCCTTCTGACTCTACGATTCTGAATAGTCATGTTTTCTAATTTACTACTTTTATCATTTACTTTACTGCATTTACTACGGAGTACATTAAAGTAACACTCCGTATAATGTATTGTTGGTTCTGTGCAGGTACCTGTGGACCAGCCCTGCGTTGCATTGAGTATGGTGGCTTCCATCACTGACTCCCCAGCAAAATTATGACCAAATATAAGGGGAAACAACAGTCATTTTTATAAAATCAAATTGAATTGACAGCATTAAAACCAGCAAATATTTATTGTCAAAAATAAGAGTCAATGAGTGGGTAAAAGAATATGTTACATAGGGTGAATCTAGGGCAACAGTCAAAAGTAGAGGAAAAAGCACTGCAAATGCTTATTTGTAATGATTTTACTCTATTTGTTTTCATAGTGCATGTGTGTAATTCTTTTTTATTTATTCCAATCGATTTTTTTCGAGTTGTTACTTTTTGGTAAAGGAAAAAAAAAATTGCTCTAATCTTTGAAACTTGGATACAAGAAAAATGGATTGTGTTTTACTTTCAACTTTCTTCCTATTTAGATTGTTAATGCAGTTCAAACTTGTAAGTTCTACATGTGGTCTCAAATGAGGACTTGACGTCGTCATAGTAGTTCTATTAGCAGATAGCATTAAAGCAAGACCTGAGAAGTTTCATCTTTTCATGTCTGAAAGATTGGGTCTTTTCAAACTTGCGTAGATCAGCTGTGCTACCCTAGCTTGATCCATCTTACCCCACGAACATATCGAAAGTAATGAGATGGGATACACTAGGATGGTAAAGCAAATTAGACAATACATCAATATCTCTCTTGATAGTATCAATCAATTCGTGTCGCCTAAGGAAAAAAAAATTCTAATTACTGTACTGAGTTTCCATATCTTTGGACTTTGGGTGTGTTTGGTACTTTTGTAAGATGTTTACAGTGTAATTTGTAAGGTTTATCAACTATGTCTTTAGCAAACACGCTCTCTTCGTGTCACTGGTTTTACTTCTCAGTCCTATGTAACAACGAAAATGGTAAGTTGTTTTAGGTGACATAGTTTGAACTTCTTTAGTTCTATTATGAGGGGAAAATCTAACTACTTCAAATTTATTTGTGAACAAAAAAATACAGGTAGGTAAGGGCAGTTTATGTCACAGAAAGGCATATACAAACACACAAACCCATCTATGTGCTTCTATAAACAATGATACATATATAAAAAAAAACAATATTCATTTTACACCTCAAGAAACAACCAAAAATGAAATAAAAATTTACTTGAGTCTTTAGATTAGCATGTACCCGAAATGCCGTAGGAAACGTCACTCGATCTTCTCGAGTATTTCCAGCCTTGTTTTCCTCTTCCAGCCTTTCACTGTAGCAACCAGGTTTACCAGTCCCACAACCTGAGATTTCGCGTATTCCTGCAGCATTTTGCAATCATATTTCCATTAGAAGATACTTCTAAACGCATTCGGGATAGAACAAAAGCCGGAAGAGTTCCTATTTCCATACCGGATGCGCACGTGCCCAGTGAACATACTCAGTTTCCGGAAGGTAGTATGCCTGTCACAGTTGTAGAAGCCAGTAAACACTATCCATGAGTTTCCGAGAAATCATTTCGAGGTTATTCATGTAACTGCAATTTTATGCAAGCATACTTTACCTTAATGAAGACATCCACTCCTTGCAACTTCGGCTTCACGTCTTTGGAGACGAAATGCTGTAGACCATTAATCAAGACCTGATAGGAATGGGCGAATGTTTTAGCGTGAGAATGAAAATAAAAGGATTGGGAGTTCAAAGGGAATCCTCGTTTGGTTCCCTGTTGTGTAGGTATAGTACCTGGAGATCCAAAGACATGAGAGCACGGCCCTCATCAGTGCACCTCTTTACTCGAGATAGACCTTCAACAAGTGTTTCAGCGACAATGTCAACTCCATATTCCAAGAGT
Organism: Persicaria maculosa; assembly: GCA_963922045.1. Classification (NCBI taxonomy): domain Eukaryota; kingdom Viridiplantae; phylum Streptophyta; class Magnoliopsida; order Caryophyllales; family Polygonaceae; genus Persicaria; species Persicaria maculosa. The sequence goes on along the minus strand of OY998251.1, from coordinate 17,964,745 downwards.
ACGTCTTGAACCTGGTGTTAAAAATAAAGCCATTCCTCTTTAGTTTTTTTTTAATCATGGGAACCAAACAATTCGCATTATCAGACGACGATGTGAATGTTCCAGAGGTCAGCATCTAGATAAAGCAATAATGTTCACAATAGTGAAATCCATAATTCTTGGGGATGAAAGCAAATTTTTCAATAGAATTTGCCGCTTGTGTTTACCTCCTTAGGTATCCCTCCATGAGCAAGCCGTGTTTTGTAGTGTTTGAATTCTCCTAACAACAAATCTACATACCTGTTTTAATGAGCATTCAAATGTTAGCAAAATACTTAATGGATTCCATGATAGCAAAAATTAACAACATTTGTAAATCTTGGAAACCAAATGAGAGGAAATCAGACATAATCTGTAAGAATTATTCAATCAGTCAAGAAATGTATACCCGTTATGCTCCATCCCAAGATCTTTGATTTCCCACTTAGCTGAAGCAATCCGATCGACATACCTGAAAAACGTAGTCATATTTAATATGCACAAGGTTTTAGTGGACTATCATAAGCACTTGGGCAATTTAAAAACAGAAAAGACACTTTTTGAATAATTGGGTAGGCGATCTAGCTGAAAGGCCCAAAACACAGGCAAATTGTCATAGCATTTTGACTCTGAAGGACAGATTGAATTATTCTACTTTCTCTCACTTCTGCAACGTCAAGCCACTTATGCAGCATGCAGAAAACTGCAAACACCATCTTTCTTTTAAACAAAAATGTAAAGATTTAAAGGCCTTAAATTTGCCAGATGTCCTGATCAGTAGAGCCTTTAAATAGTTTTTTTTTTTAAAAAAAAAGATAAGCAAATGGAACTGAAGGCTTTAAAAAAAAACCTATAATCATGGGAAAAAAAATACCAGTTCACTATAATAGTGCAAATGTGAAAAATACCAACAATGTGACATACATCACCAACTTCATGTGAAACACGAAATGAAATGCAACAAGAAATCCTAATTTTATTTCTTACCCATTAATGTGAAGAAGCAACCTAGCAGTTGTCTTATGGATATGCTCCACAAGATCAGGCACGGAATCCACCTGACCGGAAGAAAGGATATTCATCAATTACCAACAAGGATCTTATCAAACAAGGGGTGTATAAAAAGAACCCACTGTGTACTGCTACACATGACATATCTTTTAAAGCTCGCTGGTGAGTTAGTAAACAAAAACTTACCACGTTCGAAAAAAAATCTTCAACCATAGATGCATTATGTTGCAAAAGCATGGATTGGAGATGAGACTTTGATCTATGCAGGATGCGAGCAACAAAAGAGATAGTATCAGTGGCAGTGCATCTTTCCTGTAGCAAAATGATGGGAAAAACGGGGGATAAATGAACCTTCCAGACAATAATAGAATAAAAGCAAACACATTGGTTGTGAATTTACAGCATTTAAATATAGCTGAACTATGGCAGCATATTTAGTACAGTATGAACTTTTTATGTGAGCCAAATGCTTGATAGAGATCCATTCAAAAGGCCAGTCATACATATTCATGTTGCTTTGCATAATACTCCGTAGTCCGTATCTGATTGACTATACATATTGGTGCATCAAGCCAACGATAAGGTTTTCCACAAGTGGAATAAACAGAGAATTCAAGCAAATCAACCAAGATTTCCCAATTCGAAGATATTCCTCACCAATACCCTCGAAAGAAATTTTATCACAAAGATATCCTAATATCATCAAAAACATGAAATTACTGTAGATACCTCCATTTTTCATAGAACGAGGTATATCAACGTGATTGCTTAATACAAAGAATGAATTGAGAGCTTGATAATAAATCAGACTCTGAGTAGAGAGAACAGTTCAGTATTCACAAAAAAAAAAACTTGAGCAAGGATCACAAGTAACAGGCAAAAGTATGATAGGACTAATTCTCGACTTTTTCAAGAGTACAAGATCTAATTCCGTGATCCAAGTGTTTAGCACAATAGATGACAGCAGTACAATTTCTTCTATTCAATACATTATATGCACCATAATAGTCAATTTCTCACCATACAGTACAGAAGCCACCATTTAACAGAAAATTTAACCCCTTGATCTGTACATACCTTTAGGCCAAAAGACGTATTAGGAGGACTCACAGGCATCACATCAGTGAGTTTCAGTGTTGCATTCAGTGATGCGTGCGGAGAGGGGGAGGCTTGAAGCTGGGGTCTCGTCAACTGATCACAGTCTTGTGATATTCTATTTAAAGCTGTTCTGATGCGATCTTAACACCAAATAAACATGCACAATGTCAAATCCTTTAGTCCATCGGAGGAGAGAACGAAGATATTTAACACAGCCCCTGGAGGGTTAAGCCAAGAAGGGCCAAAAGAGAGAAATTAAGAGCTCAAGGGTTATGTCAAGCTTACAATTAATAGAGTCGGCTCCAGTCCCATTTGGAAAGCCTTTTTGCTGGCCAAAATTTTCATATATAAAATGATAATAGACCTCAAACAACTGGCATATTCCCTGCAGTGATCAATGCAAAAAGCTAGAGTAACATTGACTACATAAGCAGGATAAGGAGGAGCCAAATGGGCAGCAGAGAAACTACCTTGAAAAACACAACATTTGCCAGCTCCAACTTCTGCATAAATCGTGCATATTTATCCATAAACCTAATGAAAAAGCTGAAGTCAGAAAAACCATACCATTATCATTTACATGATGCTCAAAATGAAAAATACTTCACCTTAAGAGACAAAGTGTGGATCCTGTTTGTGATGCAGCTTCATTGTCTTTCCACTGCAAAGAATGTTTTCGAGATAGACTACGCACAGTATTCCAACTGGGTTGTTGACTATCCTCATCAATGAAGTCCGCCAGAAGATCTTCAGTTTCGTCTTCCAAGATTCTGCCGTTTCCATTGATAAGATTTGCATCACTGTTCTGAGGAGATATCTTGTCACTTTCAGAGGGGTCATTACTTTTTCTATTAGCATCTCCCGAAGATCTATCCAGAAAAGGGGAAGCATTGTGATCTCCCGATGGTGATGTAACTTTGGGCATAAATGGATTTCCATCCTCAATCCATTGAGAAAATTGACTCTTCTTCAATCCCTTTCCAACAGAGTTGGGTAACTTGTTGGAATGATGTAAACGTGAATTCATATCATTAGATGAAGCAAGCAGGGGGGCACCATCACCAACAAGACCAGCAAAGCCTACCATCAATGTCGCATCTTGTGGTAATATCTGCCAGTTCTCCCGTTCAAAGACCATCTTAAGTGCCTGAAATATTTTCAAAAAGCAACAATCAAGATTGATATCCTCAACAGAGCCTAAATAGTTGATGCATAGTCGAAGCTAAGCCAAATTTTGACTAAAATAATCATGTGCCTTTGTTGTCTGGGTGCAATTAAGACTAATGACATGCTCCCTTTAGAGATTAAGTTATCCCCAAACAGGATTAATTGAGAGTTTGAAACAGTAACGTGACTTTTTGTTACGAAAGAAAGACAAGTAACATACAAATCATGCATAGATTTGACACAACTTTAAACACACCCACACCACCACCAGTTTTAAGTTTTCATCATAAATACATTTACTTTATTTCTACTCTATGATTCTTATTTCACAGTATAACTACAATCATGAAAGAGTGCTTTGTGGTCCTCTTTATATTTTATATCATATCTTTAAAGAACAGAGCTTCTTTTTCCTTTTTTTTCCATGACGTGCTGAAGAGCTTTTTTCTGCACTTTTCCATAGATGGTGCAGCTATCTAGTGCATTGGAAGAATAAAACTTACATGTATATTTTGTCTATGAAAACTTCTAAAATAGTTTTCACAAGCACCCTTAAGTTTACTCCTGAACTCTGATGCTTCAACATCGCAGAAAGCCTCTCCAGCCAAAATGAAGACATTGAGATCTTCATAATTTTTTAGGAATTGGTGAATGCTTGTTGAAGAAAAGGCAGCTGAAGACAGCAATACTGAAATGCGACTTGTAGTAAGTTGCCAGAGATTTTTCCGTCCCCTGTGTAGAGACTGTGATACAATGGCCGTAGCATCCCTTCGCAGTTCATACCAAGGTGACCCACTGCTTGACGCTGCATTTGCTTCAGTTATTGCCTCAGAGGCTGAATCACTAGAATGCACGGAAATTGATCCATTGTTTTCTGAATGATGATTTGAAGAAACTGTATTTGCACATTCCTTAACAGAAGAATGATGCTCCTGTTTCTCCATAGAGGAAGGATGCGAGACATTAGCTACCCTAGAATCAGAACTTTCAGACCGTAAACTTGATTGAGCATCTACTTCAGATAGCGTACATGAGCCATCTAGCTTCTTGGTAGTATCCCATGTCTGACAAGGAAGCGCACACAATGAAAAAGAGGGCAAATAGGAATGTATGGGCAAGCATTAAACATCTATTAATATAGTACTCCCTCAGTCCCAAATTGTTTGTCATTTGAGAGGTATGCACACAAATGAAGACAACCCATAACAAAGGAGACAAGAGTAGTAGTGACTCCACGTTCTCTTTTTTGCCTTCTATTTCCCTCTCAATTTTCCCTCTTTCCAATGCCCCATGTCCCCTCTAAAGATAAACTTTTACCTAGATAATCTCAAAACGTCAAATAATTTGGGGCACAAAAAATTCTCTCAAACAACAAATAATTTGGGGCAGAGGGAGTAAAAACAAGAACCTGAGAGTGAGATGCAAAAGAGCAAGACAATAGTAATATAGAGGAGTGCAGACCTAAACACTGTTACATAAACATAACATAAGTGTTATATAGCTCAGGATTCCTGATTCTCTACCTTAAAGCTCATGATTGCATAGTATGAACACATCAACTTGAACAACACAGTTAGTGTTCTCAGCAAACAAACGCGGAACTTGGATTCAGGAATCCACATGCACAGGTCACTGTATGTCAATCTGGCGCTAATCCCAATCAAGCAAACATATCAGAAGTTGAACAGAAGCAATCATTTACATAACTTAATACACAAAGCATACCCATTTTGTGAACTCTGCAGGTCTTCATCCTGCCAAAAAATAGTAATCTAAATTAAGATGCCCTTTAGTAAGAAAAAGAGAGTAGAAATTGTTCATAGAAGGGGGGATATAACAAAACATGTGTGCATGTTATGTTGCAAATAATGGACCACACGGGACCACATTTGCTTATGTTTCTTTGTCTTTTACTAATTTCTTTATCCATGGAAGAAAGTTTATATAGAAGAACTATATACAAGCTAAGAAAACAAGATACCAAAGAAATGGACCCAATACAAAATATGAGAGACCAATAGTGAAGCTAAGAAAACAAGATACCACAGAAATGAACTCAATACAAAATATGAGAGACCAACAGTGTAGCTAGGTCTTCCAGCACTGCAACTCCTAAGCATCAAACAGTATGACAAACAATGAACAGAACCCTTGGCAGAAATCTAAAAGATACTAGACCAGATTTGCTTTTATAATCACTTGCCACTATCTTTTTTCTTCACTTATTCAACATGGCATTACACTATGCAGTCCCCTGCCCTCTTCAGAAAAGAAAGAAAAAGGATAATCAGATCTATAAAGCTAGGCAAAGCATGAGGAACTATACTATAGGCAGTGCCACAAAATCAACTTGCACAGGTGTTATCCAGATCCACACTTACCTCCTGCACTAGAGTTTTCAAGACAGAGTGAGTTTCCAAAAGAACTTCCTGCATAAAAAAGCTCTGAATCTTTTCAGCAAGACCAGAAACGTCCCCAATTAGTGCATAGGCATCAACGACCTGAAAATATGACATCAAACTTGAATGCACAAATCAAGAGAGAATGGACAACAATTACTCAAACTACACCATGAACATTGTTCAGGCAACAGTTAATATAACAGTGAACCAGAGTATACTCACAGTTATATATTTGTCTTCTTTAAATTCCTGACAGACTTGTAATAAGAGTGAATCCAGCTTCTGAAGAACTGTTCCAAGCCAAACCTGCAGGATTATAGAAAGGATTCTCCGATGATACATGCAAAGGCGAATAAAAATATACCATAAAGTGGAAAATTTCGGACACAAGACTTCATCCTTTAGTAATGTGATAGACATATATGATTAAATATTTATTCAGGTTTGAGTAATTGTTGTCCATTCTCTCTTTCGGACACAAGGATTATAGTTCATTGTGATGCACCAAATATGATTAAACATTTATTCAGGTTTCTATTACCAATTGCAGAGAAGCAGTTAGTGAGAACCATCATTTACATTTCCCTAGCCTATTATTTGGCAGCTGAAGAAGAAGAGAACAACCTCATGCTCTACTTAAAATAGTCCATAACATCTCCGAGGAAAATTTTGCACACTTTTTCACAAATCTACGATATACGAAAGGGCTATTTGAAGTTGCATAGACAAGAGATTTGAAATAATGTTGTTTTCTGAAGCCAACATCAGAATAATATTTCCGTGTAGTGTCCAGGTAAGCAGCATATTTAAATAAAGAAGATGAGTTTTTGTTTGCACACTTTTCACAAATATACGAAAGGGCTCTTTGTAGTTGCACAGACAAAAGATCTGACACAATGTTGTTTGTTGAAGCCAACAGCAGAATAATAATTCAGCGTAGTGCCCAGGTAAGCAGCACATTTTATAAATAAAGAAGATGAGTTTTTGGACTGGAAGAGTTTGTATGTATTTCCACTGCAACTTATATCAGAGAATACTACAAAATAGCAAAAGAGAAAGGAATTAAGAGTTAAATTCCAACTATGCAGGAGGTCAGGCCTCATTTCGAGAAGTTTATTTCAATGAAGTTACTGAGTATTCACCTCAACTCCACGGCTCATTTCTTGTACTGCTGAAAGCTCTGAAAGGCTATCTAAAAGCTGCAAATATTCAGATAATACCTGGAAAGCCTGCAAACAGACATGAAGAAATGAGAAGGCATCAGAAAAATCATAAAATGGGAGCTGAAATTGTCAACCTTTGGATCTCACTATAAAAATCCCACAATCCTATGTTTCTTCATCCGAAAAATATGTTCCCTTGCTTAACAAAATAGAGAATTTTTATCTATAAGATTGATTTTGTACACTACTCGTACTTCCAATAAACAAAACACCCACTATGCCAAGGGTCATGGTCATGATGGACATTGTATCCCGCAAGTTAAAAGCACTATCAACTTATCATTATACCCCTTAAACTGAAAATATGAGATAGATAATAGCAAAACATTTGGGACAGAAGAAATACACATATTCAACAAGATTGTAATTCAGCAGAGCAACATATAAAGGTGACAGCTAAAACCAACCTTGCTAAAGTTTCCTTCCTCCACATGCTTTTCAAGTGCCATTTGCATGTCCAGAGCAAGAAGAAGTTCTGTTAAGATTGGAAGCATCCCCTGTATGCAAATATTCTCTGATTAAGCATTCTTACAAACAAGTGCTAAAGATAGCTATGCCTATCAATATTGAAACATGGAATTAAGAAAGTAAACAAAACTCATAACAATTAAGACAGCTAAATAAGATAAGAAAATCACCCATCTCAATTAAGACAGTTCCATTTTAAATAGAAAAACATGGCAAAAGTTCTCTGCAATTAATGATGCACACAAATCTAATGCGTATACAAAATTCATCATGATTTCAGAAATGGTGTTGTTCCTACATATTAATTGGACAGATGAACACATCAATTTTCTCTAGTAAAAACAGCGCAGTGTACAAGTGCCCAAGAATAATACAGGGTGCTATTACGAAAGTGAACAGTTGAATTACAGTAACTTATTGCTGTAACTCCAAGTAGCCATAACACTTCTACAATCGCAGCCTTTTGGAAGTGGGTTTATTACCCCTTCCCAAAAACTAGAGATAAACTTGGTGAAATCAAATTGACACTAAAAAGCTTGATAATATTCAAATCATGTCAATATTATGACAAATCCTAAATATATTGACAGCTATTTCTGTATGAGCGGTCTATGGACACACATTTTTAGTTGTGATTGAATCAGTACTCCAATATTTAGCTGAACGTGAAAACATATGGAAAACTTTTATATATATCCCAAGAACTGTTCAAATTTAATGTGAAAAGTTTGAGTAATGTACCAAAAGAGCTTGCTTCCTCTTGGATTTTGATGTAACAATGAGATCCCTTGATACCTCATTCATTGATGAGGTTAGGTTTCTCCTACCATTCTGCAGAAGAAGAAGGAAATCAAGCAGACCTTATCATTGAAAAGGTAGATTAAACAAAAAGAACATTCTGGAAAGATTGATACTTGCCATGGCAGTACAGGAATATATGATTATACTGCTGACTATAATATCTTGTTAACTTTAAGAATAACATAATACTTACCATGCAAATCACAGTTGCAATCTTCAAATCTCTTTCTAATTCTCGAACCAAATGCATTCCCTTCACTGTCAATAAAACATCAAGAACATCAATGCCTAGAACAATAAATCTTTTTAAGACTTGAAAATATTTGTACAGACAAATGGTGAACCTTTACGAAGTTTCTTGGTTTATAGGTCTTGTAGTTTAATTTGAAGATTCGCAAAAAAAAAAAAAAAGGTCGTCTCACCAGGAAATCAACATCAAGCTCCAAATTTACAAATTTAGAGTGTACACAGAAATGGGCCCATCTTCCTCAGTTAAACCTCATTTTTTTAGTCAATAGATTACATACAAGGCCCTGAACTTTTAAGAGATACACCTAAATTACCCAGATATAAATGTTCAAACAGATTTTGTTGATATTTATTAGTTAATTAGGACGTAATACAAATAACGGATTTGGTTTATATATATATAAAAAAAAAAAATTAGACCATGTGTATTGAAAATCCAATGAAATGATCTAAAGGTACCACAGGATTGTGCATATACACACATAGCGGTCAAATAAGCATTTGTAAGATACAGTACATCATAATACAGGATTGTGTCTACGTCTTCTTCTAATAGTTCGCACTTTCGGAATTAAATCTCAAGGTATCAAAATGAAAAGGTATGTAATGAATTTAGAACCTCAATATTATCATGTTCTAAATCACGTTTATCTAAAAAAAAAAGTTCGAAATCACCACCACATATAGTGTAGAATTCTCAAGAAACTAACCCATCTCTTCATGACGCTCCATAAGATGATGAGATAAACATTCTGTTATGTTTTCTAACTGTGCCAATTTAACAGTGGCCTGAAAAGAAGAAAAACTAGATTAAAACTAAAATAATCGACACACTAAAATGCATGGTAGAATTCCAGGACCTCCTATTAGTTCTGTACGAATTACTGGAAAGAAATATATATGCTAGTAAGCAGCTACAATGCAATGCTGATGAGGCCTAAAAATGCTCCCTCAACTAGCACCCTATATACTTTTCAAAGACATATTTTTCACATAAGAGAAACTTTACTAATAATTAGATCTATTGGCAGAGGACAAAAGTGCTACCCAAAAAACAACAGATTGGGTAATAGAAAACAAAAGGCACTACAACCATCCACAAACAAAGGAGTAATTGAAGGAGAGAAGACCAGCTAAAAGCTCGTACAAGTGAAAGTCCTCTTCTATCACAATCTTACCAGTTTCTTCAATTTATTTTTAGGGACATGTTTTCTCAGAAGAAGGCCCAGTATACCTGGTCTTGTCTCCCTTAATAATCCATACACAAGTTCAATGATTGAGTAAAGATGTAACCACGTACAGTGATACAAGTGGCAGCCAGTTAAAGCTGCCTTATCCAAATTTGAACAGTAAGCTTTAATGTGAAAAGACATGCAAATTTTGTTTGGAAGCATTCATGGGTTTGAGTTGCAAAGTTAAGTGGATGTAACAAGTTCAACTTCAAACACCTGATCCCTCATCCCCAACCAGGGAAAAAAGTAGAACAATGGGGCTTGGTCTTTCGGATATAGCAAACTTCTACCCCTGGTCTAGTAAACACTTGATGAGTAAATAAAGGGAAAAAATAAATAGATATTGATGCATAAGCATTTCGATCACAGCTATGTCACTGGCAATCAGAAAGCAAAAAGAAAAGGAAACCCCCCTACAGAGCTACAAATAGTCTATGTTCCAATTACAAATTTGAAAAGATGAGTGGACCCGTGTTGAATGTTTATAGGCGCTCGTCTATCATGCCAGTCAAACATAAAAATTGAAAACATTACCATCCAAAACAGATCAAATACCGATGCACAAAAAGCAATCAACCAAAATCAGTTCCAAGTATCAACTGATTAAAGGAAAATTAAACAAAAGATAAAGTAGATGCTACAGCTATGCTTATTCAAAATATCGTAAAAACAGCCAACCTTACCATCTTTTCAAAATACTCCAACTCATTGTCGTCGTCTGGAAATCGTTCCAACACATGTCTAACTGCATCGAACTCCTGCAGAGAGAAATTACCAGATTCTTCAGGACAGAAAATGATGATAATATAAGTACTACTGTACTAGTAGTTCTTTATGAGTTAAGCTATAGCAACATATATGTCATGCAGCATATTTTCAAAGGGGGACTAAGAACAAGGTAAAAGCAAGGGCTTTCAACTCTTCAACAGTGTTACACTCTAAACCTAAATGCTACTTGATGGTATCCATATAGAAATTGGAGTCAAATCTGATAAAAATAAGACCTCTTCATAGAATTCGGCTTCCAACTCTTCAACAGGTTGACCACGAGCCCTGCTTCCATACATAGAACTCAGTTCTTCGGAACAAGATGGGAGAGAAAGCCTCTGATTAGGAGGCAAAGAAGCAAGAGCACGAGCTACAGCTGCGGCGGCTGCAGCCCTGGCAGGGACCTAAAAATATTCAAATAGTGAGTGATGACATAAAGAAGCCTTTTCTTACATAAAAATGAGCTAGAAATCAGGATGTGAAAATATAATTAACATATATACTATACTATTATTTATATATAATCAATGTTCTAAAAAACGCTTGGCGGATGCTTGGCGGTAGGGTATGGTTAAGGATTTAGACGGGGCCTAGGCGAGGTCTAGGCGGATTTCATGGCGGGTCTTTAAAGTCTAGGCGGGTTTTTACGACCTTGAATGCCTTGGCGGCGGGGCGAGTTCAAGGGTTTAGGCGGGGGTTTAGGCGGGTCTTGAAGGGTTTTTTAGAACAGTGTATATAATAAGACAAAAAGAAATTTCTTTAGAATTGATCCAAAGCATATGTATCAAGCATAAACTGAAGCTTCAAATCTGCTTATTAACAGCAAAATATTTGACAGTTTAACAAGCAACTCTCTACATTCACTTCAGACTCTAAAATTATATATATAAGTGGATGATACGAGACCTTGCAAATATTATGTAGCACATTGCAAACGAAGCCTGCAAAATGGGAGAAGGATACCTAATGCCAGCTATAAGAGATTAAACAAAAAAAAGACCTGACATCACTCAATTCCCAGAGTGAAGTATCGCCAGAGGGCTACCTAGATGCAGATTCAAATTCTATCCAGTGGTATATTGCCTGCCATTCTAAAAGGATAGTTGAGCTACAAGTATCACTAACTAGCTACCTAGAGGCATGACCAAAGGATGGTTAACAGACCCCATACTCTGGTAGACTAAGGAGCACCAACTGAGCAATTATACAATTGTTAACAAAGAAATTAAGATGGAGAATGGATTTGAAAAAGTTGCGTAACCAACCTACCAGGATGGTTTAATAAAGTAGAGAAGGGAGAAACATATGAACAATGCAGCTAGGGTGTGTTTGGCAAGACATGCTTATAATGTATAAGATCTAATGAGAAATTTAAGAAGGTGATAATGTGTTGCTGATGAGACATGATAAGATATCTCATAAGGTGATGATTAGCTGATATGAAAGCCATATAATGAATAAAGGACATTTACAAACACACTAAGCTATGCGCTGTTCAGTTCTACCAGAAAAGTTGCCTCATTGTCTCAGCTTGTTGAGACCTGAAATTCAGTAACCAACAATTACAATCACCACATACAATTCTTCCTTAAGCCTGTATCAAGAAGTCGTCCTATTACTGTGAAACCCTTCTATGCTACCTAGTTCTACAGCTATACGCCTGTATCAAGAAGTTGTCCTATTACCGTGAAACCCTTCTATGCTACCTAGTTCTACAGCTATACTTACTCAACCAAATAATAGTTCAAGCAATTCTTCCTTAAGATAATATGATATTCCTTAAAAAAGGCAACAAAATTCTCAGATCTAGTGTTCCTTCAAATAACAACAATATACGATCACAATCTTCATGTAGCAATGTTGCCATTTCACATTGTACCACAAATAATCCAAGAGAAATGGCACTAAATAGAACAATTATAAACAGCATTTTGCAAAAATAATCCAACGTATCCTTAATTGTACAAATGGTTCATCAAACTTGGAATGAGCATGAAGAAAGTTCCATCCAAATTCAACTAAAACTCAAATTGAAGCTGTACTGAAGCACGATCGTTACATTTAAACTAACGCACTACGCAAAATCCATTTTGATCAACAAAAAAAGGGGAGAAAGCTAGGGCACCTCAGGGCGATCGGAGGTAGGAGGTAGGAATCCAAGAGAGCGAGCAGAGCGAACAGAACTGAGGATCCTCTCCCCGACCTTGGACAAGTCCATGGTGCCACCGCCTTGAAAGAGCAAAAGAGAAGTGAGGAACAAAACCCTAGAACTGTCAAACTCGAAACCTTCCTCGCTACTGCTGCTACCACCACCACCACCACTACTATCACTCGTCAGTTGACCATTGAGAAACAGAAACGAAAAAGGGCTCGGAAAAAGTGATGATCCAAAGGGGGAAATCCCACGCTGCATTTCACAATCTCAGCAGTTTGGGACCATAGACGACTTCCATGTCAAATTGAGCTTCTGCTTCTTCTTCTGCGCCTTTGTCGTCGCCCTGATCAGATCTGAATCCCCCCAAATTTGCTTCCGCTGCGGATTTCGGATTTCTTCCCGGTTTGATCTGGATGGACTTCAATTCGTCACTGGAAGAAGTTGAGCTATGGCGGGTAACTATGGCGATCTCGCTGTGGAGTTGGGACTAGATCTTAGAATTTTCTCCAAATTATTTACATTCAACTTCAAGAGGAAAATTTCTTTGAGGGGTATAAATCAAAATTTGAGGTTTGCTGTTCACATGTCTGTCGATCGAGTATAGCAACAGCCAACAGGGTCAAAACTACGGAGTATAGATAAAGGGGATGCGAGCACTCAAATAAATTACATTTTTCCTCCACAAATTTTAGAATGGTTTTTTTAAGTTTTCGGAGGGTTCGTCTTCAATGTCCACGTGAGATTCAATCATGTTGTATTATTCATCAACGGTGATACTACGTCATGTTGTATAGTTATCAGCGGTGATATTATGATTGGGTTGTATCGTTGATCAACAGTGATATGGTGGTGTTTGATTGTTCTTCGTCTGCGTTTTTTAATTGATGTTCTTGATTTAGTGTAGCCTCCACGTTTTGTAGGGAACGATTAGCCTGATGTTGCATCTTATTTTCTATTTTTCCTTGTATTGTATTATGACGGCTAGTTTGTCTGCAGATTTGTCGAGCTCTCGAGGGATCAAGTAGTATGTTGTTTGGTCTCTCAAATCTTTTCTTGTATAAAAAAACTTAGAAAATTTGAAATGTCAAATTTGATACATATTGGATTATTATATGTGCGTGTTGTTAGATACTTCTTGAATACACCGTAAATCATAAGTAATTATATAACCACATGTTCAATTTGGCGTTGAGTTGAGGTGGAAGAAAAGAAAGGCGAAAGACATACAATGTTCAATAGCAAAATTTTTTGGGCGTTGAATGGGTTTGAGCGAGTCTGACAATGTTCATTGCTGATCGTCGATCGATGGGTTCGGGTCGAGTCTAACAACGTCTAAAAGGACATTGCCTTAAACTTCATATTTTTTGGTTAACCAACTTCTCGGTTAGATTACCGTGGATATAAATGAGGAGTTTTTTCCTTTGTGTTGGTTATATTTCTATTTAAAGATTATGCGCCACAAATATTCATGAATAATAGTAGGACTCTTTCCCTAGTGTTGTTCGACGTATGAAAATACATTGTTTTTCAACGTCCAAATGGACGTTGTTATTCCACAATCTACAACCCATTAGGCTTGGCCAAACCTTATAGGTTTCGCACATCAACGTCAGATCGCACGCTACAATCTGAAAATGTATTAGGCATTCAACGACGTACACTTCAAATTCCTTTTTTTAAAAAAAATAAAAAAAATGCAACGTCTAGTTAAATGTTGATCAATATCCCTTTCGACATTGTTCAACGTCCAATCAGGCGATGATTTTTATTGTTTTATCATCTAGATGCTTTGAATTATATTTATGTGTTGGTGGAATGAAATGTCGTGGGTTTCACCTTGCCAAAGAAATAATAACTCAAACAAACAAATTAGTATAGTAAGTAAGGGGTCGATCCCATATAGAATCAAATCAAGTACTTCAATTGCAATGTGTATTTACCAATATGTAAGGACATATGAAATATATTTGAAGATAAGCATGCAATAAAGAATGTTAATAAGAGCGAATAAAAGATAGAAGAGTAGTGTGGTTTCATCTACAATTCGCAACATTAGTTGGTTCACTCAATATCATTGACTTGATTCCTATTTATTCTAATGTAATGAATGTAATTGATGTTATTCCGACTTTGGTTTAAATCGATTGACAATATGCGACTCTCACCCAATTTGGATTCAAACATAAAGTAGCACAAATTCCCAAAGTCTTGGCAGTTTGGCAGTACCAACCTCCTAATCAACTAATATGCGTCAAAGGTTAACACCCCTTCAACCCTAATCTCATAGAAACTGATATTTAAGCAAAGTTTCATTACCCTACACAACCAATTGATGCTTTCAAGGAACGAATGTCGTGTACTTGTGTGCTTGCTACTATGGTTTTAACTATTCTCACGACTAAATTAAAACATAGCATGAATGCAAATTCTGTCGAGACAGCCAATCAAAAGAGAATATATGCAATCAACAATATGAGCACAAGGATAATGAAATAACTATAGGAATAACATAGAAATCAAAGCTTCACAATTCAGCCAACCAAGTATTGAATTGCAAATAAAACCACAAGAATCTTAATTACTCATAACGTACATTAGATCTCTCAACTTCAATCCTCTAAAGCGTCACATGAGTTAGTGAATTATTAGATTAATGAATGACTAGAAACTACTGAAAATATATCTAATAAATAGCCTACTAACGTCGGCAAAAACCTAAAAAGTATAGATAGAGTTTCCATAAAGATAGAATTGGGGCGCTTGCGCAGATTCGGAAAACAGGAAAACCAACGAGCGCAGATATAAAACTGGCGGGCGCCGCTATAAAAACGTCGGGCGCCGTTCTTTTGCAATGGCGAAATGGATATTTCGCCGCAGCAAAATCTGTGCTTTTCCAGACTTGTAGAACTCGTCGAGAGCTTTCCAACGCATCGTGATAATAGGTAATTGATGTGCGCCTAATTTGCCATGTTTATTGTTTACATCTATATCGATTTCTGTACATATTTTATACTTATGGGTTAGAATAATACAGAATTTGTGTAGTTTATGCTTATTTGTCAATTATGGAGATCTACACTAGTTCTTGTTTAATATTGCAAAAATCGAGACAGTTTTGGGACAATTCAGAGAGACGGAATTCAAGCAAGAAAACCATTAGACATCTACTGCAGAGTCACTCGACGTCTACCAAGTGATTCGACGTCGAATGGAAATTAGAACCAGCACATCGAGCAGAAGTGGAGAAGAGTAACACCACTCAACATTTGAAGTCGACGTCGAGTGCATTACTCGACGTCGAGTGAAGACCTCGACACATACATGTCGAGTGGAGCCAAAGAAGACGAGATCGAGTGAAGCTGAGCCGAGACACAAGATGTGACTCGATGTCGAGTAACCTACTCAATGTCGAGTGCCCCACAGAAGCCAATTCGAGTAGACTTCGAGCCTGAGTCCAAGTGTGGGATTTCTTAGCATGGAAGGAAATATCTTTTATTAACACTTGGAAGACTTTATCCACATTAATAATTCCCTAATTTACCTAAGTGGATTTCTAATTGTTTTATTTTATTTATTTATCAATGTTTTATCTTAGGAATTAGATAGAATTGCTCCTTCCTTGGATAACATGGATTGCAACCTATAAATAAAGCCCTAGGGGCCGAGATTTTAATCATCCAAGCACACAAGCAATTGTGTTTACACAGTTTAGGCAATTTAGAGAGTTTTAGAGAGAGAGAGAGAGGACGAGTAAAGGTGGAGAGTGGAAGTGTTCTGGCTTTGTTCGGTTTGTACTTTCTCTATTTTAGTTTAATGCAAGTTATTTCCTTTATATTATTGATGTTTGTTATCATGATGAGAAGCGAGTAGTCACCCTACTTCTAGGGTCGGGGTGAGCCTGATGGTAGCCATGTAAGGTTATGCATCAAAGGTATGACTTTTATTGCGATTTCATCTTCTATCCCTATTTGCACGATTCTTCTACGATAGTAGCAGGTAGATCCTTATTTGTATTATTGAAGCGAAAGTGATCTTAATATTGATGTCCACTAAAGTAACCATGTTTTATGCATATCTTAGCTCCTTATTCTAAGTACATTGCATATTTCGGGTTGGGAATATGTTGAATTTATGTAGTATAAGCTTATTTGCCAGAAATAGAGGTCTACACAAGTTTTGGTTTAATATTGTAGAATTAGAAGCCATTCCGGGACGAAACCAAAAGAAGGAGACGAAGCAGGAAGTTACTCGACATCGAGTAAAGCTACTCGACGTCGACTAACGCTGGACACCGAGGACGGAAGACATACACCACTCGAGCACAAGGAGTACTCGACATCGACAAACTTACTCGACGTCGACAACCTTACTCGACGTCGACAACCTTACTCGACGTCAACTGGACTTGGACGACTACCCGAGCTCAACGAGAAGGAAGAGTACTCGAGACACTGGAGATCACCTGCGATCGAGTACACTTACTCGACGACGACTAGACTGGTCGACATCGACTACGCTATTTTGGACCGCGAGTCCGTTGGGCCAGTCCGAGGACGTGTGGACTACTTGGGCACGAAGTAAGATCAGATCTATCACGTTTTTTTTTATCAAGATCTATCTAAGGAGGAGAAGATTTATTAACCACATGAAGATTTAGATATTTACCTTTTTAAATTAATGTTTCTTTTATCCAAATTTATATCTTTAGGATTAGATAGAATTTTCTTTCCTTGAGGATTAGCAAGGATTAAGCACTATAAATAAAGCCCATGGGGCTAGTTTTTCAGACATTCCAATTCAGAGAGAACACAAGTAGGAGAGTTAGGAGAGAGAGAGGTTGGAGTCGAGAGAAGTTGTATTTGGCGAGAGCGGAATTGGCTTCGATCGGTTGTAAGCTTTGGTTTATTTTAATGCAAGTTATTTCTCTTTATTATTAATGAGTTTTCTTACGATGAAGAGCGAGTAGTCCACCTACTTCTAGGGTCGGGGTGAGTCCGACGATAGCCATGCGTGTTTGAGATAAAGATTCGACCTTTATTGTGCTTTGATCATCCACTGCCTTTATTATGTTTATTGCCTAATTAATAGAGATTCAGGTTAACCACTTGGATTATAAACATAAAATTGGTAGATACAATTAGGGTTTCTTGAAAGAGTTGTCTAATTGTTGGAAAAGGCAAAAGCTTAATCCTTAATGTGATTTGCATGATTATCTCTCTTTATCTTGCCTTATGTGTGTTTGGGTATCATTGTTGCGAACCCCGGTCTTGCAAGTTTTCTTTCATATATTTGTTATTTCAAAATCTGCGAACTTTTGTTTTGGTTACGTTTCTGCGCGTTCTACTCAACATCGACTACTTCTAGTCGACGTCGACCACTA
Source organism: Persicaria maculosa (assembly GCA_963922045.1). NCBI lineage: Eukaryota > Viridiplantae > Streptophyta > Magnoliopsida > Caryophyllales > Polygonaceae > Persicaria > Persicaria maculosa. The sequence goes on along the minus strand of OY998251.1, from coordinate 17,946,773 downwards.
ATACTCGATCTAGGGTTTCTGCTCGAGATCGCTGCTTGTTTTTGTCTCTGCAAGTACTCGACTTCGACAACCTTACTCGACGTCGAGTAGGTTCCTCGACATCGACTACTTCCCAGTACCTGCTTCTACTCGAAATCGACTGTATTGACCCCTGTCGACTACACCCTAGTCAAGGTCGAGTACTTTGAGTCGAATTCTGGACATGATTCGCCTACTACTTGAGATCCGCTGACACGCTTCCTTGAGGATCGATCCTGACTTCCTTTTGCTACATCAGGAGGGAGTCTTGTAATTATTTGCGTGGGCACAATCTGGTTTGATTTATATTATTATTTATTGAACTCGATTTCCTCCTTACAACAAATTGGCGCCGTTGTCGGGGAAGCAATCATTCGCGCCTTAGATAGCTAGATTTCACGTTTTCCTTGAGTTTTCTTTTTGTAGGTGTATACGCCGTTCTGGTCAACCACCTGAGTTTGACACCTTAGACGATCCGGAACGCCTTATACACATCCACTCTAGATTGAAAAGGATCACGTCGACCACAGAAACACAAACTGAGATGATCGAGAGGCTTCAGAGGGAACTAGCAACCAACAATGCTGCTCTCGCCGCTGAGAGAGCACACGCCGAGTAGGAAGCTGAACAAAGGAGGTAGACGGAGGTTGAGCTTGCCCTATATCCAACCACTGCTAAGGACTACATGCACCCAACTCTTGTCATGCCTGAATCGGCTATTCTAGTCCCCCCCTAATGATTTTGAAATTCGCATTGCTTTTCTTACTTAAATTAGAAATAGTGCTTTTCAGGGAAGATTTAATGAATGCTCTCTCGCTCATATTACTACTTTTGCTGATATGTGCCAAACTATTGCTGAAGGTGCTACTCTTGAATACGTAAAAATGAAATGTTTTTGTTGGTCTCTCGCAGGTCCAACGTTGAAGTGGCTAGAAGGACTGACTCCACGATCCCTCACAACATGGGCTGATGTAAGGAATGCATTTCTTAACAAATTCTTTCCTCTTGCCAAGACAACGCTCCTAAGCCAAAAGATTACAACTTTCAAACAAAAGCCTAGGGAGCCGCTAACACGAGCATGGGATTGATACAAGGATCTACTGCGATCCCGCCCTACTCACGGCCAGCCACCATATGTGATTCAGGAGATTTTCTCTAATTCCCTTGATCTAGCCAGCAAGGAAAGGATCAATCAGTACACGCAATATGAATACCTCACGCAAACACCAGCATAGGCGTGGGCATCCATTGAAAGGCTCACCAACTTTGACAGCACCTATGGGGCTCCTGCAAATTACGACGACAACACCTACACAAGGCCAACCCCATCCATTCCCCTATATGAGCCTTCTAATATAAGGAGATTGATCCAGATGTCAAGGAGCAATTCTACATAGATCAAAACCGTAAGCTTCTTAAACAAGTTAAATTTTTATCTGTTAACCAACCCTGCATTGAATGTGGTTCATAGCAGCACACCACCCCTGAGTGCCCACATACAGAACAAGTTAGGTTAGCAAAAACTCATGAGAAGGTAGCTTACGTAGGGGGTCCCAATCGCTATATGGGGGACCAACGGTTCCATCAACTACAATGGAATCAAGGTGGCCCTAGGAACCCCCCACCATACAGAGCTCCAAGACATCCACAAAGAGACCAACGAAAGAATGATCTACAGATGATCCTTGATGAGATGAGGAGAAACCAGGCACAACACCAGCAGTCCACCGACGCCATCCAAACTCAACTACAAGGCCTAAACACAAGGTTTGGAGAGATGGACATATGGAAAAAGAACATGGAGACCCAAATGGGTCAACTAGCGACACAAATCCCAAGGCCGTCCGGGAAGCTCCCTGGGCATACAGATCCAAACCCCAAAGGGCAGATAGGACACGTAGCTGCTGTAAAACTAAGGAGTGGGCACCAATTACACGAGCCAGAGATCGGAGAAGAGAAGGGGAAGAACGAAGAACTACTCGACGTCGATGACAATCTAGTCGACGTCGACCACCCAACACTCGACATCGACCATCCCCCACTCGACATCGACCAGAAACTCAACGAGGAAACTTCTGCTCGACAACAACACTCGACGTTGACTATTGTAGTCGATGTCGAGGACACCCCCATCGGTGTCGAGGACACCCCAGCAGATGTCGAGGATTCTGCATCACCTCCGAAGGCTAATTCCGCTCCAAAACAAAAAAAGATGCTTTCTTTCCCTTTAAAGACGCTGAAAGATCCCACCGCAAGTAGGTTTAAACGCTTTGTTAAGATGCTTCAGCAACTAAACGATTTAATTCCTTTTACAGAAGCTCTTCAAGAGATGTCTGCATATGTCAAGTTCCTCAAGGAGATCCTTAGCAATAAGCGATCAATCACAGAAATCGGCAGCGATTGGAAAAGGATGGATTTTCCTGAGAAAAGACCTGACCCTGGTAAGTTTTCTATTACTGTTGGATTTGGACAACAAAAATATGAGGCACTGTGTGATTTAGGAGCAAGCGTGAGCATCATGCCCTTATCAAGTTAGACAAAGGTAAAGATAGAAGCAGTAGAGCATGTGGATGCCAAGCTATACATGGCAAACAAATAAGTGGTCATCCCTACATGTATGGTTGATAATGTCCCTGTCCAGGTTGGTAAGTTCTATATTCCCGTTGATTTCCTTGTTATAGATTGTGCGGAAGATCCTACTTGCCCTATTATTCTTGGTAGACCTTTTCTAGCAACTACAGATGCCAACATCAGCATCAAGAAGCGATTGCTCACCTTCACGATATGTAATGAGGTCTTAGACTTCTCTTTTGGCCCTACAAAGGAGGAACTCCCATGGCTGGAGGTAAAGAGCATAGGCAACCCTGGGGACGAGCAAACAACAACGGAGGAAAGTGCTAAAAAGCTACCCGATATCGACAAGCTCTACTCGACATCGACCACCCTACTCGATGTCGAGTATTCCCACTCGATGTCGACTTCCTCTAACGAGCTCCAGACCTGCCAAGAGCCTAAGTATGGGGTCCATGTACTCGACGTCGACTAACCCTCAGCCTGAAGAATGCTGTTTTGGGCGCGAAAAGGTAAGTTCAGGTATGATTCCTATCTCTCCTTGATGTCCATGTTTTGTGCCATGTTTTACACTCTTATATCGATTTCTGTATACATTTCATGCATTTGGGTTAAAATAGTACAGAATCTATGTAGTTTATGCTTATTTGCCGAATTATGAAGTCTACACTAGTTTCTGTTTAATTTCACATAAATCGGACGCACTTTGGAGCTTAAAGGAAAGTCATAAAGAAGCTAAGGATGGTGCAGCTGGAGACAGTGGCGGATCCAGGATTTTCGTTAGAGGGGGGCTGAAAACTACAAAGGGCGATAGGATCGGTGCTTCTCATTAAACATGATTTTTGTCCCTATAAACCAAATAAGTCATTATAACTAATGTGATTTGTCAAATTCCATAAATCATTCAAACCAAACTCTATCGATATATAAAATTCAACTTAAAACTCCCTACTCCCAATCCACGTATTTATCCCAAATTGCTACTTAAATCCAAAAATTTATTAGCGAAATCACAAACCCTAATCGAAATTTATCCAAATTGATTCTCAAATCAAAAAATTCTAATCTAAATTGATTCTCATCTCAACGAATCGAACTTAAAAACAATCTAAATAAAATTCAACTTAAGTTAATCCCGATCCATATTTATACTCCTATAAAAAAAATTCACAACCACAATTCAAAATCACAAACCGCAAATTCACTTATTCATTTTTCACAACCACAATGACAAATTACAATTCCAAATCACAAACAACAAATTTATATCTCATCACAGCCGCAAGGGCGCAAACCACAATTTCACATCATAAACCACAAAAAACCGATGCAAAAAGTAAAAAAAAAAAAAATTAGATGCAAAAAGTAAATAAAAAAAAAACAGATGCAAAAAGTAACGCGTGTGTTCAAAAAAAAAAAACTGGGCTTCTGATTTTTGTTAAAAAAAAACAGCTGCAAAAAGTGAAAAAAAAAACAGATGCAAAAACTAAAGGGAATGGGGAATCGAACCTGAGTAAGCTGCTCCATTTTAAATCCTTCCCGTGTCCTTCACCAGCAAGCCAAGACGTCATTGTTGATTTCTTCTACTTAACTTTTATATATTACAAAATTACCAGATATATAAACCTTCAACCTTCGAACAGCGGGGGGCTTCAGCCACCTCGAGCCCCCCCGTAGATCCGCCCCTGGCTGGAGAAAACGCCACTTTTTTCCATTCATCAATATGAATCAAGTTCTGACGTCTTCATGAGAGTAGTGTCCCTCGAAAAGAGCTTTCCAACGCATACTCATATGCGTCAATTGGACGAACGAGGACTTGGGAAAGTGCGTTTCAAGAAGGAGCAGAATGCTGAATGCTGAAGATTGGTCGATTTCGACCATATCTGGTCGATATCGACTAAGAGTCAGTCGATATTCCCAGATAGACTCGACATGGACCAGCAGACACGAAAACGGAGGAAGCATAACTCGATATCGACTTACATAACTTGATATCGACCAAAGGTCAACTCGATATCCCTTGCCGAGCAACATAACTCGATATCGACCAACTTTAGTCGATATCGACCAACTCCCAGATCGAGTACGAAGTTGATTCCGAGTCCTTGGAAGATTCCGAGTGGAGATATCTTGCATATGAAGTTTTGAGGGACATTTTCTATCTTTTTTATCTTTTTTATCTATCCTAAGGGTGGAACATCTAATTACCCTATAAGATTTATCTAGTTTTACCAAATTAGATTTATTTATTTCCAAGTAGAGTTATATCCTTAGATATAAGATAGAGTTTCCTTACCTTGACTAGAAAGGATTAAGGCCTATAAATAAAGCCCAAGGGGCTAGTTTTTATTCAATTCCAATTTAGAGAGAGAAGACAATAGCGAGTAGGAGAGAGAGTGTGGAGGCTGAGAGGAGTTGGAGAGCGAAAGCAATTTGGCTTCGATCGGTTGTAAGCTTTGGTTTATTTTAATGCAAGTAGTTATTTCCCTTTTATTATTGATGTCTTTTGCTATGATGAAGAGCGAGTAGTTCACCCACTTCTAGGGTCGGGGTGAGCCTGACGATAACCATTCATGTTTGAGGTAAAGATTCGACCTTTATTATGTTTTGAGCATCCAATCCCTTTTGTATGTTTATTACCTATTTAATAGAGATTCAGGTTAACAACTTGGATTATAAATATAAAATTGGTAGATACAATTAGAGTTTCTTGAAAGAGTTGTCTAATTGTTGGAAAAGGCGAAAGCTTGATCATTTTATGTGATTGCATGATTATATCTCTTTATCTTGCTTTATGCATGTTTGGTTATCGTTGCTGCAAACCCCGATCTTGGAAGTTTACTTTTATATTGTTTATTTCGAAATTTGCAATTCTTAGTTCCGTTACGTTTTTTGCAATTCACTCGAAATCGACTTACACATTTCGATATCGAGTCTTCTAGTCGACTGACAGTCTTCTAAGCTGGTCGATATTGGGTATTGACAATTGGTCGATATCGAGTTGCACTTGGTCGATATCGACTTTTGCTTGTTTTTGTCTTTGCATGTACAGGAAGAGGACATCGAGATTGGTCAATTTTGAACTATCCTTGGTCGATATCGAGTCACTTGGCCGAAATCGACTGACGTTGTAGAAACCAGAAATCGACTAAAATTGGTAGATATCGACTAACCTTTGGTCGATATCGAGTTATTTCCCTGGAGTTGAAATCCGATGTGAATTCACCCGCTATCTAGGATCCGCTGACCTGCTTCCTCGAGGATCGATCCCGACTTCTCGTTGCTACATCGGGAGGGAGTCTTGTAATTATTTGCGTGGGTACGAATCTGGTTTGATTTATATTCTTATTTATTGAACTCGATTTCCTCCCTACAACAAATTGGCGCCGTTGCCGAGGAAGCAATCATTCGCGCCTTAGGTAGTTAGATTTCACGTTTTCCTTTAGTTTTCTTTTTGCAGGTGTATGCGCCGTTCTGGTCAACCATCTGAGTTTGACGCCTTAGACGATCCGGAACACCTTATACACATCCACTCTAGATTGAAAAGGATCATGTCGACTGCAGAAACACAAGCTGAGATAATCGAGAGGCTTCAGAGGGAGCTAGCAACCAACAATGCTGCTCTCGCCGCTGAGAGAGCACGCGCTGAGTAGGAAGCTGAACAAAGAAGGCAGGCGGAGGCTGAGCTTTCCCTATATCCAACCACTGCTAGGGATTACATGCACCCGATTTTATCGTGTATGAATTGGCTATTCTAATCCCTCCTAATAATTTTGAAATTCGCACTTCCTTCTTAATGAAATTAGAAATAATGCTTTTGAAAGGAGATTTATGAATGCCCTCTCGCTCATATTGCAACTTTTGCTGATATATGGTAAACTATTGTTGAAGGTGCTACTCTTGAATATGTAAAAAGAAAGCTTTTCGTTGGTCTCTTGCAGGTCCAGCATTGAAATGGCTTGAAGGACTGACCCCACGATCCCTCACAACATGGGTTGAGGTAAGGAATGCGTTTCTTAACAAATTCTTTCCTCCTGCCAAGACAGCACTCCTATGCCAAAAGATTACAGATTTCAAATAAAAGCCTGGGGAGCCGCTGTCATGAGCATGGGATCGATACAAGGATCTGCTGCGATCCTGCCCTACTCATGGGCAACCACCATATGTCATACATGAGATTTTCTACAATTCTCCTGACCTAGCCAGCAAGGAAAGGATCAATCAATACACGCAATACACATACCTCACGCAAACACCAATAGAGGCATGTGCAGCTATTGAAAGGCTCACCAACTTCGACAACACTTATGGGTCTCCTGCGAATTATGACCACAACACATATGCAAGGCCATCCCCATCCATGCCCCTATATGAGCCTTCTAAGGAGATTGATCCCGATGTCAAGGAGTAGTACTAAAGAGATCAGAATCGTAAGCTTCTTAAACAAGTTAAATATTTATCTGTTAACCAACCCTGCATTGCGGCACACTACTCCTGAGTGCCCACACATGGTGCAAGTTAAGTTAGCAGAAACTCACGAAGAAGTAGCTTACGCGGGGGTCCCAATCGCTATATGGGGGACCAACGGTTCCACCAACCGCAATGGAATCAAGGTGCCCCTAGGAACCCCCCACCATACAAAGCTCTAGGACATCCAGAAAGGGACCAGTGGAAAGATGATCTACAAATGATCCTTGACGAAATGAGGAGGAACCAGGCACAACAACATCAATCCAACATCGCCATCCAGACTCAACTCCACGACCTCAATACACAATTTATGGAGATGGACATCTGGAAAAAGAACATCGAGACCCAAATGGGTCAACTCGCACAATAGATCCCAAGGCCATCCGGAAAGCTCCCTGGGCATACAAACCCAAATCTTAAGGGGCAATCCGGACACGGCCGTTGTAAAGCTGAGGAGTGGACGCAATTTACACGAACCAGAGATCGGAGAAGCAAACGATGACACTGGAGAAGAGGTCGATATCGACCAAGCACTGGTCGATATCGACCAACCTCAGGTCGATATTGACCCAACTGTACCAACAAACTAGATTCCGACCTCAGCAGTCGAAATCGAACAACAACAGGTCGATATCGACCAACATGTGGTCGATATCGAGCAACCTCCAGTCAATATCGACCCTTCTGCATCACCTTCGACATCTGTTCTGGCTCCGAAACCAAAGAAGACACTTCCGTTCCCTTCCAAGGGGCTGAAAGATCCCACTACAGGTAGGTTTAAACGCTTTGTTAAGATGCTTCAGGAACTAAATATTTTAATTCCTTTTACAGAATCTCTACAAGAGATGGCTGCATATGTCAAGTTCCTCAAGGAGATCCTTAGAAACAAGCGATCCATCACAGAAATCGCCAGCGACTGCAAAAGTATGGATTTCCCTGAGAAGAGACCTGACCCTGGTAAGTTTTCTATTAATATGGGATTTGGACAACATAGATATGAGGCATTGTGTGATCTAGGGGCAAGCGTGAGCATCATGCCCTTATCAATCTGGCAAAAGGTGAAGATAGGAGCAATAGATCTTGTGGATGCCAAGCTATACATGGCAAACAATACAGTGGTCATCCCTATAGGTATGGTTGATAATGTACCTGTCCAGGTTGGTAAGTTCTATATTCCCGCTGATTTCGTTGTTATATATTGTGCGGAAGATCCTACTTGCCATATTATTCTTGGTAGACCTTTTCTAGCTACTGCAGATGCCAACATCAGCGTCAAAAAGCGATTGCTCACCTTCACAATAGGTAATGGGGTTTTAGATTTCTCTTTTGGCCCTACAAAGGAGGAAATTCCATGACTGGAGGTGAAGAGCATAGGCAACCACGGGGATGAGCACACAACGGAGGAAAGCACCACAAAACAACTCGACATCGACTGCACCAGGTCGATATCGACCACATCACTCGATATCGGCTACTCCTTGTACTCGAAATCGACCTCCCCTGTTGAGCTCCGAACCTGCCAAAAGCCTAAGTATGGGGTCCCTCTACTCAATATCGACCACCACCAATCGATATCGACCAACCGACGGCCCAAAGATTTTTTTTTTAGGCACGAAAAGGTAAGATCAGGTACAATCCCTGCCCCTCCTCTGTCCATTAATAAAAATAAAAGTATTTTTAGAGGAGACAAGACCCCGTGGCGAGCTAACATGCGCAGAATTAGGACTAGAATGAAGAAGAAGGAAGGCAAATGATTCTATGAGAACAACAGCTTATCAACGGAGCTGACATACTACAATCAGGACCTAGATGATCCAGGAGAAGGGCCAGGCACAAGTGGGCCCCACATTAAGGGTCCTTAAGCAAGAAAAGAAGAAGTCGGCCTAGCGACTCTAAAATCTAGAGCATGTACATAAAACTTTTAAAATTTAGGACTTTAAAACTTTTGGTTTTGTTTTTTGGTCTTGAATACTTCATGTGGAAAGTCTTGTCTTCGTGTGAAAAATAACAATTTTCAGGTCGAAAATACGGGGATCAAGTGGAACTGTCGGAGCAACCTGTCGACCTTTGAGGCGATTTCGACCAGAATACGGAGGAAACATGGAAAGTCGATATCGACTGAACATTACTCGATATCGAGTAGGTTGATCGATATCGACCAAAGCACCCGACTTCGACCAGATTGATCACACTTGGAATCCGACGAATTGCAGTTGATATCGAGCTCCACCTGGTCGATATCGACTTCTGGCAATCTACTGCAGCCGTATTTCGACCCTACACCGTGTTATTCGGCGAGTTCCTTCCTTTACCCTTGTTTTATTTTATTTATACAGTAGGGACACTGTATATTCTAAGTATGGGGTGGGGGAAAAGCTCATTATCATTATTTTATTATTTCATTCTTGTTTTTAGTTTCACATGGTAAATTTTGGGTGAATTTTTAATTTTTGGGCCTAATTGCTAAACTCAATGTTTGTTTTATGAGACATCTCCCAAATCTTGTAAATGGTTCAAGGATATAGTGTCATGGAAGCTTTAATTGAACTCGAGGATGCAAAATTGGATTCATTAAAGATATAACATGAAATTTCCTTGTAAAGGGAAGTCACAATGAAGTGCATTATTTTCTTGAAAACCATGAATGGTGGTAAAATTTGAAATTGCTTTTGACATATTGCATGATAAGAGGATGGAGGGCTTTATATTTCCATATAATGCTCATTGTTATATTCCTAGCCCTACCTATGCTTATGCATCACAAAGCCATATTATGAGCCTTACATTATTTTTGCTCCACATGATCTAAATATTGCCCATTCTTTACCTTATTTCCTATCTAGGGATTATGTTGAGAATGATGTTACATTATGTAGATTGTTATATGGTTATTGTGTTGTTATTATCATCATTGGATTTTGGCAGGAAAGTTTCAAATTTCATGGAAAATTTAACGAGTGAAAGAAAATCCGGTCACCTCAGGAGATAAAGGTAGATCGACCCTTGTTGTAGGAGGAAATCGAGACTTGCAATTCAAAATATAAATAAAGTAAAGCAAACCGGATTCCGTCCCTTGCAAATAATTACAAGACCTCCTCTTGATGTAGCAGCGGGAACTCAGAATCGATCCTCGAGGAAGTGTGTCAGCATATCTTAGGCAGCGGAGGAATCTCACGGGCAGAAATCGACTTCAGGGTGCTCGACCTTGACTAGGGTTATTCGACAGGGGCCAGGCAAGTCGAATCTGAGCAAGACAGCAGCTACTGGAATTTGGTCGATCTCGAGTAACCAACTCGATGTCAAGGAAAACCTGGTCGTAGTCGAGTTATTTCGTCGATGTCAAGGAAGCCTGTAGAGACACAAGCGACATCGATCTGCTTGATCGAGAGTGAGTAGTCGATGTCGACCAAGCTTTGGTCGAAATTGAGGAAAACAGAAACTTAAATGAAATAAAAAAAGAACAAGGCTTTGCGGAATTCAGAATAAAATATGTAAAAGCAAACTTCCAAGATCGGGATTTGCAACAACGATAACCAAACATGCATAAGGCAAGATAAATAACGATAATCATGCAAATCACATCGAAGGATCAAGCTTTTGCCTTTTCCAACAATTAAGCAACTCTTTCAAGAAACCCTAATTGTATCTACTGATTTTATATTTACAATCCAAGTTGTTAGCATGGATCTCTATTAAATAGGTAATAAACACATAAAAGGTAGTAGATGCTTAAAACTTGATAAAGGTCGGATCTTTACCTCAAACACGCACGGCTATCGTCGGGCTCACCCCAACCCTAGAAGTGGGTGGACTATTCGCTCTTCATCGCAATAGCATACATCATTGATTGAAAAGAAACTATTTGCATTAAACCAAACTGAAGAAAGTACAAACCGAACAAAGCCAGATCACTTTCGCTCCCTTGCTCCACTCAGCCTCTCTCTCTCTCTCTCTCTCTCTCTCTCTCTCTCTCTCTCTCTCTCTCTCTCTCTCTCTCTCTCTCTCTCTCTCTCTCTACTTACTTCTCCTTCTGAAATTGAATGCTTAGAAATCAGCCCCATGGGCTTTATTTATAGAGCTTAATCTTTGCTAATCAAGGAAAGCAAACTATATCTAATTTCTAAAGATAAAACTTAATTAAGATAAAACATAAATCTAAAAGTAAATATATCTAAAATAACTAAATATCTTTATGTGGTAGATAAATCCTCTCTCCATAGATAGATCTTTGATAAAATAGGATAGAACCAGCCTTGCTTCACTCCCAAGCAATCAACTCGTACTCGGATTAGCCCAATCGACTAGCGACCCAGAGAACATTTTGTGCCATGTTTTACATTGACTCTTATATTGATTTCTTTATACATTTTATGCATTTGAGTTAGAATACTACAAAATCTATGTAGTTTATGCTTATTTGCCAAATTATGGAGTCTACACTAGTTTCTGTTTAATTTCGCAGAAATCGGACGCACTTTGGAGCTTAAAGGAAAGTCATAAAGAAGCTAAGGATGGTGCAGCTGGAGAAAACACCACTTTTCTCCATTAATCAATATGAATCAAGTTCTAACGTCTCCATGAGAGTTGTGGCCCTCGAAAGGATCTTTCCAACGTATACTCATAAGCGTCAATTGGACGAACGAAGACTGGTCGATTTCGAGTATACTTGGTTGATATCGACTAAGAGTCAATCGATATTCCCAGACAGACTCGACATGGACCAGCAGACACAAAAACGGAAGAAGCACAACTCGATTACATAACTCGATATCGACCAAAGGTCAACTCAATATCCCTTGCCAGATTCAATATCGATTGATCAGAGCCGAAGCCGAGCAACATAACTCGATATTTTAGTCGATATCGACCAACTCTTAGATCAAGTACGAAGTCGATTCCGTGTCCTTGGAAGATTCCGAGTGGAGATATCTTTCACATGAAGTTTTGAGGGACATTTTCTATCTTTTTATCTTTTTTTATCTATCCTAAGGGTGGAATATCTAATTACCCTATAGGATTTATCTCGTTTTACCAAATTAGATTTATTTATTTCCAAGTAGAATTATATCCTTAGATAGAAGATAGAGTTTCCTTACCTTGACTAGCAAGGATTAAGGCCTATAAATAAAGCCCATGGGGCTAGTTTTTATTCAATTCCAATTTAGAGAGAGAAGACAATAGCGAGTAGGAGAGAGAGAGTGGAGGCCGAGAGGAGTTGGAGAGCGAAAGCAATTTGGCTTCGATCGGTTGTAAGCTTTGGTTTATTTTAATGCAAGTAGTTATTTCCCTTTTATTATTGATGTCTTTTGCTATGATGAAGAGCGAGTAGTTCACCCACTTCTAGGGTCGGGGTGAGCCTGACGATAACCATGCATGTTTGAGGTAAAGATTCGACCTTTATTATGTTTTGAGCATCCAATCCCTTTTGTATGTTTATTACCTATTTAATAGAGATTCAGGTTAACAACTTGGATTATAAATATAAAATTGGTAGATACAATTAGAGTTTCTTGAAAGAGTTGTCTAATTGTTGGAAAAGGCGAAAACTTGATCATTTGATGTGATTGCATGATTATATCTCTTTATCTTGCCTTATGCATGTTTGGTTATCGTTGTTGCAAACCCCGATCTTGGAAGTTTACTTTTACATTATTTATTTCGAAATCTGTAATTCTTAGTTTTGTTACGTTTTCTGCAATTCACTCGAAATCGACTTACACAGGTCGATATCGAGTCTTCTGGTCGACCGACAGTCTTCTGAGCCGGTCAATATTGGGTACTGACTTGGTCGATATCGAGTTGCACTTGGTCGATATCGACTTTTTCTTGTTTTTGTCTCTGCAGATACAGGAAGAGGACGTCGAGATTGGTCGATTTCGACCTACCCTTGTTCGATATCGAGTAACTTGGCCGAAATCGACTAACGCTGCAGAAACCAAAAATCGACTAAAATTTGTCGATATCGACTAACCTTTGGTCGATGTCGAGTTATTTCACTGGAGTCTAAATCCGACACGAATTCACCCGCTATCTAGGATCCGCTGACCTGCTTCTTCGAGGATCGATCCTGACTTCCTGCTACTACATCGGGAGGGAGTCTTGTAATTATTTGTGTGGGCACGAATCTGGTTTGATTTATATTCTTATTTATTGAACTCGATTTCCTCCCAACAATACTTCTCTATCCATCAATAAAAATAATAAGAATTTTAGAAGAGACAAGGCCCCATGTTGAGCTAACCTGCGCAGGATTATGGCTGGAAAAAGAAGAAGAAGGGTAGGGACATCCATGCGGACGATAACTTATCAGCGGAGCTTGCATACAAAAATCAGGACCTAAATGATCCAGGAAAAGGGCCATGGGCAAGCAGGCCCCACATTAAGGGTCCTTGAGCAAGAAAAGAAGAAGTCGGCCGAGCGACTATAAAATCTATATCATGTACATAAAAACTTTTAAAATTTTAGGACTTTATACTTTTGGACTTTGTTTTGTACTTTGCTTTGAATACTTCATGTGGAAAGTCTTGTTTTCGTGCAAACACTAACAAATTTCAGGCCATGAGCAGAAAGGATCGCGAAGAGGGGAACACGAAGTTCCTGGCAAATCAGTCGGAATCGACTAAGGCCAAGTCGAGGTCGACTACAAGGAGGATCGAGCATACATATCTACTTGACGTCGAGTAGGCCACTCGACGTCGACCACCCCGGAGCACCCTCGACTTCAGATTTCCACTCGACGATGCATATTGTACTCGATGTCGAGTAGAGTACTCGACGTCGACCACCTCCATTTCACTCGACAATGTTTTGAGCATATTTTGCCATGTTTTATATATACTTTTATATCGATTTCAGCTTGCATTTCATGCATTTGGGTTAGAATAGTACATATTATATGTAGTTTGTGTTTATTTGCCAAATTATGGAGTCTACACTAGTTTTTGTTTAACTTCGCAGAAATCGAAGCATTTTATAGCAATTCGAAGAAAGGGTGAAAGCTCGAAGTCAACTACAGAAAGTCCAAGGTGAAGGAGCAGCTGAACCAGGACAAATCGAGCAGAGAACAAGGAAAAAGCACTCGACAGAGCTAGTCGATATCGACTACTTCTGGGCGATATCGAGTAATACATGGTCGAAATCCAGTAGTCGAGCAAGCCATTCACTCGAGAGCCCAGAGCTACTCGATGTCGAGTAGACGTACTCGATGTCAAGTACACCCGACGAATCCAGAAAGTGCCCGATCTCGAGTGCAATCCGCGGATAGAAGAGCGTGCTCGATGTCGAGTAAATCTTGTCGACGTCGAATACCGTCTAGCGTCAGTTCGAGTCCGAGATCAAGTGGAATCCGAGACATATGAGTTACTTGCAAGCCAAGGCATGACAATTCTATCCATCCACATGAAGATCTATAAAGAGAAGAATGATCTATCCACATTAGTTCTAGTTTCCTTATAGATTTATTTCTTTTATTTCCAAGTTTTATCTTAATGCTTTAGATAGGAAAGATTTATATATAGATATAGTTGTTCCTTCCAAGATTAGCGAGATGGAACACTATAAATAAAGCCTTAGGGGCTGAGTTTTATTCATTCTCACTCAGTTCCAATTAGTTCCATTTGAAGGTAGGAGAGAGAGCTTGTAGTCGAGTGGAGTTTGTGAAGCGAGAGCGGAATTGGCTTTATTCGGTTTTAAGTTTTGTTTGTGTTTATTAATGCAAGTTATTCCCTTTTATTATTGATGTGTTTATTGATGATGAAGAGAGAGTAGTCACCCAACTTCTAGGGTCGGGGTGAGCCCGACGGTAGCCAAGTAAGGTGATGCGATAAAGGTACGATCTTTTGATGCGATTTCGTCTTCTATCCCTATGAGCATGATTCTTTTGCGAAAGTTGAAGGTGATTCTTGTTTGTGTTATTGAAGTGAAAGTGATCTTAATACAACTTGGATTAATTATGTGAAAAAGGGTTAGTAACAATTAGGGTTTATGCGAAAGCCTCTATCTTCCTATTTGTTAATAACAATCGAAAGTTAATTGATGAAAAGCATGATCTTTTATACCTTTATGCATTATTTTATATGGTTATCATTGTGGTGTTGAAACACTGATTCTAGGAGCTTTTAGTTTATTGAATTTATTCACCGAATTTCGTGTTTGCTTTCGTCCTGTCTCAATCTAAAGTTACAAATTTTGCTTCTGTGTTGTTACTCGAGATCGACAACAGTTAGTTGACGTCGAGTGCTACAGTGGTCGACATCGAGTAAGTCCTACTCGATATCGAATACTTTTCATCATTTTTGTGTTATGTTTTCTCTGTTTTGCAGTTTTAGTTGACTGAGTGGTCGAGATCAAGTATTTCTACTCGAGATCGAGTACTTCCTGAGTCAATTTCGAGAGTTTCTGGAACTGAAAAGGCGGGCGCTGACATGCTTCCTCGTGGATCAATCCTGACTACCTTCAACTACAGCGGGAAGAAGTCTTGTAACTAATTTGCGGAGATTAGGGAGTCGAATTTGGAATATATATTTCATACTTGATTTTTCTCCTAATAAATTTGGCGCCGTTGCCGGAGAAGCAATCAACCGTGCCCTTTTTAGTTCATTTTCCTCTTCTTTTTGCTCTTTAGTTCCTTTTAACTTGTTTCTTTCTGTTTTTGTTTTTCAGGTGTATGCGAAGAACTGATCGCACACCCATCGATCCTCTTCTCGAACTAGAACGCTCCCTCCACCTTCGACAAAGGCTAAGGAGGATGTCACAAGTCAAAATGAGAACGAGGTCCAGCTCACACCAGCACAGGAGCTTGAGCAACTCCGCCTACAGATTCAGGAATTCACCACCAGAGAAGCGATATACACCCGACGAGAGGCGGAACATGCACAGAATCAACAATGGTAGGAGGCAAGGGTATATCGCGAGATCAACGCTAGGAGGGAACTTGAGGAGCAGATAGGACACGTCCCTGCAAATGCAAAGGAGTATCTGCATCCTACTCTGGAAGTTCCATAATCACCGATCATTCTCCCCCCTGTCAATTTTGAAATTCGTCCTTCTTTTATTACTGAAATTAGGAGGAGTCAATTTAGGGGAAGAATCAATGAATGTCCTTTAGAGCATGTCACCACTTTCATAGACTTATGTGAAGCTATGGCTGATGGTGGTAATCTTGAATATCTAAAACTAAAGGCTTTTCGTTGGTCCCTTGCAGGAGTAGCACAACAGTGGCTGGAAGGATTGCCTGCACGATCAATTCGCACATGGAATGAGCTACAAGACTTGTTCCTTAACAAGTTCTTTCCTCCTGCAAAGACAGCTGCTCTCAGACAACAGATCACGACTTTCAGACAAAAGCCAGGGGAAACATTAGCACAAGTCTGGGAGCGCTATAAAAGGCTGCTGAAATCCTGTCCTACACATGGACAACCACCCTACGTGATCCAGGAGATCATCTTCAACTGCCTGGATGCACCTACAAAGGAGCGGATCAATAACTACATCTCTTATAGGTATCTCGAGTATACCTCATGATGTGCTTAGGAAACCTTTGAGACGCTGGCTAACTACGACAACACATATGGGAC
This sequence comes from Persicaria maculosa, assembly GCA_963922045.1. NCBI lineage: Eukaryota > Viridiplantae > Streptophyta > Magnoliopsida > Caryophyllales > Polygonaceae > Persicaria > Persicaria maculosa. The sequence continues at coordinate 17,930,139 of OY998251.1, read as the reverse complement.
TTCTGCGGCCTCATACGAATGGTATGAAAGACCTTCCCCATCTATGCCATTATATGAGCCATCAAAGGAGATTGATCCGGACGTCAGGGAACAATTCCAAAATGACCATGTACGTCGTCTTACCAAACAAGTCAAATTATTGTCTAAAAATCAGCCTTGTTTGGAATGTGGGTCTGTGAGGCACAATACTACTCCGTGCCCACATGTTGATCAAGTACACCAAGAAAAGTCCCACAAAGAGGTAAGATATGCAGGGGGACACTACTCAGGGCCTCATCAGAACCCACACTAGAGCTAATATCACCAGCCCCAGCGTCAAAATCCCCCGCCCTGATGCGGAGGAACCACCCAGACACCAAACAGTCTATCAATTCCATCCACACTTAGCTGCATGGCGTCAACTCTAGGCTTGGGAAAATCGATATCTAGCATAAATCTATTGAGACTCAGATTGGTCAACTGGCAACATCCGTCCCCAAGCAATCAGGTACGCTCCCTAGATCCTCTAAACCTAATCCTAAAACTAAATCTACAGGACATGACCTAAGGAGTGGGCGACAGACACAAACGTCTGAGCACGACACAGGAGGAGAAGCTGCAGGAGATTACTCGACGTCGGGTAAGCCAGTCGACGTCGACCAGGCAGTACTCGACGTCGAGGACCCTTTAGTCGAAGTCGACCAGAACACGCAGGCCAACCCGAAATCGACTACTGTACTCGATGTCGAAGACTCCCCAGTTCATGTAGCACCTTCAACGAAGAAAAGGCTGTCATTCCCAACAAAATCTTCAAAGGATCCAGCGGAGAAGAAGTTTCAACTGTTTGTGAAGATGCTCCAAAGGCTCAACGTCACCATTCCCTTCACAGAAGCTCTTCATGGGATGCCGTCGTAAGTAAAGTTCCTAAAGGAGATTCTAAGCAAGAAGTGATCGATGGCTGAGATCGCAGAGGAATCCAGCAATATGGACGTTCTAGAAAAAAGGCCAGATCTAGGTAAGTTTAAGTTTAATTCTTTGTGTGACTTTGGGAGCCAGTGTAAGTATAATGCCTTTATCAATCTGGTCCAAGATTAAGATAGGTACTTTAGAGCATGTGGATGCAAAGTTATACATGGTGAACAACAATGTGATCATCCCAACAGGAATGGTGGATAATGTATCAGTGTAAGTAGATAAGTTCCATGTCCCTGCTGATTTCTTAGTTATTGATATGGCAGAGGACCCTGCTTGTCCAATCATTCTAGGAAGGCTCTTCTTAGCGACGCTTAGGGATGTCAATTTCACCCGCACCCGACGGATATCCATCTCACCCGACTTGAAAAAGTGGGTGAAAATCCGAAATAAAGCGGATATTAAATGGGTAATGGGTGAACGGGCGATGGGTCGGGTCGGATTCGGGTGAAGACATTCCCCACCCGTCACCCAATCATTAACCCGATCCGTCATCCGATCCGTCACCCGACTTATATTATATAATTATATTTTATATGTGAAATTACCTATATACCCCTAAACCCTAATTCAAGATACATTTAAAACGATTAAAATGAAAATATCTTGCCATAAAGTAAGCTATGTAATTTTTATTTGAAGATATTCAATGCAATTGGCTCCTAATTAAAATGGAAACGTGAATGCATTGAGCTCCTAATTAATGTTTATTCGTCGATGTGTTCGACATATGTTTTTTAATTTTTTTAATGAATTTGATGTCTTGTGTATTTCACCCGAATTATCACCCGATCCACCCGATCACCCAGAGGGTGATGGGTAGAAGGGGCGGGTGAAATATTTGGTGGGTGATGGGTCGGGTAGGGTCAAGGGTTTTGGGTGGTGGGTCGGGTGACGTAAGTAGATCATCCACCCATTGCCATCCCTAGCGACGATGGATGCCAACATAAGCGTAAGGAAGGGAGTTGCTCACTTTCAACATCAACGATGAGGTAATTGAGTATTCCCTTAATAAAACTAAAAGGCATACGGGTCCCATGGAAGAGGTTAAATCAATATCAACTAGGTACTTCACTTGCGGGGAGCCAAAGGTAAGAAATATGACCCCCAAGGAGCTAGAGAAGTGAGATATGGAAGCCTAGGTGGAGGAAATCATGGCAATCCCGAACGAGGAGACAGACGATCTACTCGACATCGACCAAGGTAAGTCGATATCGACTAACTTTTATTCAGAATCGTTGCCAAGTACTAAGTATGGGGTTGATGTCGACCAAGAGTACTCGGCGTCGAGTACTCTAGTCGACGTCAACCAGATCCAATGCCCTCCATCGAGCACACCAGCATCGAGTAAGCCACCCGAGGCCGAACAGTACTCGACGTCGACCAGGCGCAGTCCAAATCGACTTCTCCTCCCTCGACGAGCAAGCCACCGGACGACGAACAACTCTCGACGTCGAGTACTACTACTCGATGTCGAGTAGAGCAGGAGGTTCCAAAAGCTGATTTCGCACAGGTGAGCCAAGGTACGGACATCTCTTCTACTATTTCAATCAAGGATTTATCTATACATGGGGGAGGTTTGCCTTGGTATGTGCGATTGTGCAGGGTTTCCAATGATGAGCTTAAGGAATATGAAGTTGGAGACAAGGTCTTTGTCGCCAAATCAAAAGATCATTGGTTTCCCAACAAATTCACCAAGAAAAAGATGGGACTCCTCGATGTTAAACAAGGTCACTGGAGTAGTCGATGTCGACAAGGATTCCTCGACGTCGAGTAGGTCTGGTCGAAGGCGAGTAAGGTTGTCGATCTCGAGTACCTGCAGGGAAAAAAACAACAGCGATCTTGCTCGATCGAGAAGTAGTGGTCAACGTCGACTAGAAGTAGTCGATGTCGAGTAGAAACCGTAACAAATTAAACAAATTGCGAACTGCGAAATAAACAACTATATGAAAGAAGACTTCCAAGATCGGGGTTTGCAACAACGATAACCAAACATGCATAAGGCAAAGATAAAGAGATAATCATGCAATCAGATCAAAGGATTAAGCTTTCGCCTTTTCCAACAATTAGACAACTCTTTCAAGAAACCCTAGTTGTATTTACCAATTTTATGCTTATAATCCAAGTTGTTAACCTGAATCTCTATTAAATAGGCAATAGACATATAAAAGGCAGTGGATGATCAAAATACAATAAAATTCGAATCTTTACCTCAAACACGCATGGCTATCGTCGGGCTCACCACGACCCTAGAAGTGGGTGAACTACTCACGCTTCATCACAGCAAAAGACATCAATAATAAAAGAAAACTAATTTATGATGTTGAAAGTTTTGATATCATCCCCTGTATAACCATCCAAGTTATTTCTTGGGGACAAGCAAGCTTAAGTATGGGGTGAAACCAAAGGACGAGCTCTACTCGATGTCGACTAGCAATACTCTAAGTCGACTAGAGCTGGGAGCAAAGACTGATCAAGGACAGAAGACGGACACAGCTCGAGTTCGAAGACTACTCGACGTCGACTACTGTACTCGACGTCGACCAGAATTGAACCGTACACGAGATTGAGGAAGAGAAGGCTACTCGAAATGACGAAGACAACCCGAGATCGATGAGTCTACTCGACGTCGACTAGACTTGGTCGACGTCGACTACGCTGTTTTGGGCCGCGAGTCTGTTGGGCCATTCCGAGCATATGAGGATTACTTGGGCACGAAGCAAGGCCAGATCTATCATGTTTCTATCAACATCTATCTATGGGAAAGAGGATTTATTCACTACATGAATATTTAGATATTTTCCTTTTAGATAAATGTTTATTTAGTTAAGTTTTATCTTTAGAAATAGATAGATATTCCTTACCTTGATTAGCAATGATTAAGGTCTATAAATAAAGCCTATAGGGCTGGTTTTTATGCATTCCATATTCCATCATATATTCGATTTTAGAAGACAAGAGAGAGGTAAGAGAGAGAGAGAGAGAGAGAGAGAGAGAGAGAGAGAGAGAGAGAGTGGAGGCCGAGAGAAGTTGTAAAGCGAGAGCGAAATTGGCTTCGATCGGTTGTAATCTCTGTTTTATTTATTTAATGCAAATTAGTTTTCTTTTATTATTGATGTCTTTGGCTATGATGAAGCGCGAGTAGTTCACCCATTTCTAGGGTTGGGGTGAGCTCGACGATAGCCATGCGTGTTGGAGGTAAAGATTCGATCTTTGTCGTGTTTTGAGCGTCCACTGCCTTTTATATGTTTATTGCCTATTGAATAGAGATTCAGTTTAACAACTTGGATTATAAACAAAAAAAATTGGTAGATACAATTAGGGGTTCTTGAGAGAGTTGTCTAATTGTTGGAAAAGGCGAAAGCTTGATCCTTTGATATGATTGCATGATTATCTCTTTATCTTGCCTTATGCATATTTGGTTATCGTTGTTACAAACCCCGATCTAGAAAGTTTTCTTTCATATATTTGGTTATCCTTTGATATTGTTGCTTTTATTTACGTACTGTTTCTACTCGACATTGACAAACCCTAGTTGGCGTCGAACACTGATTCTCGATCGAGCAAGATCGTTGTTGCTTTTGTTTCTGGAGTACTCGATAGGATACTCAAGATCGACCAACCTACTCGATGTCGATTAGAGCTTGTCGACGTCGACCACCACCAGTGTCTTCTGATTGCTCGAAATCGACTGTACTGAACCCTGCCGACTGCCACCTAGTCGAGGTCGAGTACTCTGTAGTTGATCACCGTTCGTGAGATTCGCGTTATACCTGAGATCCGCTGACACGCTTCCTCGAGGATCGATCCTGATTTCCCACTGCTACATCGGGAGGAAGTCTTGTAATTATTTGCGTGGGCAAGAATCTGGTTTGATTTATTTCTTTATATTTTGAACTCGATTTCCTCCTACAACAAATTGGCGCCGTTGCCGGGGAACCAATCATTCGCGCCTTAGGTAGTTAGATTTCACGTTTTCCTTTAGTTTTGTTTTTGCAGGTGTATGCGTCGTTCTGGTCAACCACCCGAGTTTGACACCTTAGAAGACCCAAAACGTTTTATACACGTCCAATCTAGGCTAAGAAGAGCCATGTCGACTGCTGAAACACAAGCTGAGATGATCGAGAGGCTTCAAAGGGAGCTAGAAGCCAACAATACTGCTCTCGCTGCTGAGAGAGCACGCGATGAGCGGGAAGCGGAACAAAGAACGCAGGCAGAGGCTGAGCTTGCCCAATTTCCCACCATTGTTGAGGATTATATGCCTCCGACTCTTGTCGTACCTGAATCGGCTATTCTAATCCCACCTAATAACTTTGAAATTCGCACTGCCTTCCTTATTGAACTTAAAAATAATGCTTTTTATGGAAGATTCAATGAATGTCCTCTCGCTCATATTACTACTTTTGCTGACATGTGTCAGACTCTTGTTGATAGTGCTACTCTTGAATATGTGAAAATGAAAGATTTTCGTTGGTTTCTTGCAGGTCTAGCACTAAAGTGGCTTGAAGGACTTGTTCCACGATCCTTCACAACATGGGTTGAGGTAAGGAATGCATTTCTTAATAAATTCTTTCCTCCTGCCAAGACAGCGCTCCTACGCCAGAAGATTACAACGTTCAAGAAAAAGCCTGGGGAGCCGCTAGCACGAGCATGGGATTGATACAAGGATCTGCTGTGATCCTGCCCCACTCATGGGCAGCCACCATACGTCATTCAGGAGACTTTCTACAATTCTCTTGAGCTGGCCACCAAAGAAAGGATCAACCAATACACACAATATAAGTATCTAACTCAGACACCAGCAGAGGCATGGGCTACTATCGAAAGGCTCACCAACTTTGACAACACTTATGGGGCTCCTACAAACTACGACGAAAACAACTATGCCAGGCCAACCCCATCTATGCCTCTCTATGAGCCCTCTAAGGAGATTGATCCGGATGTCTAGGAGCAATACTACAAAGATCAAAATCATAAGCTTCTCAAACAAGTTAAATATTTATCTGCTAACCAACCCTGCATTGAATGTGGTTCACAGCGGCACACCACTCCGGAGGGCCCACATACAGAGCAGGTCAGGCTAGCAGAAACTCATGAGGAGGTAGCTTATGCAGGGGGTCCGTCCCAACCGCTATATGGGGGATCAAAGGTTCCATCAACCACAGTGGAACCAAGGTGCCCCTAGTAACCCCCCACCATAAAGAGCTCCAGGACATCCAAAAAGGGACCAGCGGAAAGATGATATATAGATGATCCTCGACGAGATGAGGAGAAACCAAACACAGCAGCGGCAACCCAACAGCGCCATCCAGACTCAACTCCACGGCCTCAATGCACGATTTCGGAAGATGGACATTTGGAAAAGGAACATGGAGACCCAATTGGGTCAACTTGCGGCGCAAATTCCACAACCATCCGGAAAGCTCCCTGACATACAGATCCAAATCCTAAGGGGCAATCTGAATGAGTAGCTGTTGTAAAGTTGAGGAGCGGGCACCAATTACACGAGCCAAAGGTCGAAAAGAAAAAGAATGAAGCTGTAGACCCACTCGATATCGAGCAGAGCCTAGTCGACATCGACCAAACTACTCGACGTCGAGTAGATCCACCCGAAGTCGACCAGACACATGGCATCGAGGAATGTTCTGCACGACAACAGAACTCAACGTCGACTACTGTAGTCGATGTCAAGAAGAATCTAGTCGATGTCGAGGACACCCAAGTCGACATCGAGGACTCTGCAACACCTGCGACATCTGTTTTGGCTCCGAAGCAGAAAAAGATACTTCCTTTCCCTTCCAAGGCGCTGAAAGATCCCACTGCAGGTAAGTTTAAACGATTTGTTAAGATGCTTCAGAAACTAAATGTTTCAATTCCTTTTACAGAAGCTCTTCAAGAGATGCCTGCATATGTCAAGTTCCTCAAGGAGATCCTTAGCAATAAGCGATCCATCACAGAAATCGCTAGTGAATGCAAAAGGATGTATTTCCCTGAAAAGAGACCTGACCCTGTTAAGTTCTCTATTACTGTGGGATTTGGACAATATAAATAAAAGGCATTGTGTGATTTAGGAGCAAGCGTGAGCATCATGATCTTATCAATATGGCAAAAGGTGAAGATAGGATCAATAGAGCATGTGGTTGCCAAGCTATACATGGCAAACAATACTGTGGTCATCCCTACAGGTATGGTTGATATGTCCCTGTCCAAGTTGGTAAGTTTTATATTCCCGCTGATTTTCTTGTTGTAGATTGTGCGGAAGATCGTACTTGCCCTATTATTCTTGGTAGACCCTTTCTAGCCATTGCAGATGCCAATATCAACGTCAAGAAACGAATGTTCACCTTCACGATAGGTGATGAGGTCTTAGATTTCTCTTTTGGCCATGCAAAAGTGGAAATTCCATGGCTGGAGGTGAAGAGCATAAGCAACAACGGGGAGGATCAAACAACAAAGGAGGAAAGTGCCAAACATCTACTCGACGTCGATCCGGTCTACTCGAAGTCGACCACCGTACTCGACATCGACTACTCCAAATTGATGTCGACCTCCTCTATTGAGCACCCGACTTGCCAAGAGCCTACGTATGGGGTCCCTGTACTCGACGTCGACCACATCTACTCGACGTCGACTAACCCTGAGCCCGAAGATTTCTGTTTTGGGCACGAAAAGTTAAGATCAGGTAAAATCCATACTCCTCCTCAATCCATTAATAAAAATAAGATCTTTAGAGGAGACAAGGTCCCGTGGCGAGCTAACCTGCGCAGGACTAGGAATAAAAGGAAGAAGAAGGAGGGAAAAGGAAACTACGCAACCAACAACTTATCAACGGAGCTTGAATACTATAATCAGGACCTAGGTGAGCCAGGAGAAGGGCCACGCACAAGAGGGCCCCACATTGAGGGTCCCTAAGCGCAAACGGAGAAGTCGACCTAGCGACTCTAAAATCTAGAGCATGTACATAAAACTTTTAAAATTTTAGGACTTTGAAACTGTTGATTTTGGTTTTGGTTTTTTTTTTAGTTTTGAATACTTCATGTGGAAAGTCTTGTTTTCGTGCAAAAGTTAACAAATTTTCAGGCCAAGAAGTATAAAGGATCGCGAAGAGAGGAGGAAGAAGTCCGTGACAGTCAGTCGAAATCGACTAGGCCAAGTCGAGATCGACTACGAGAGGATCGAGCACAAAATTCTACTCGACGTCGAGTAGGCCACTCGACGTCGACCCCCCAGAGGCATCCTCAACTTCAGACTTCCACTCGACGCGGCAAAGTGTACTCGACGTCGAGGACATCTACTCTCTGTCAACTACCTTGTTTTACTCGACAACCTTGTTTTGATTTCTCGACGCATTATTCAGTGAGCTCCTTCCTTTACCTTTGTTTTATATTGATTTATACAGTGGGGACACCATATATTTTAAGTATGGGGTGGGGGAAGAGCTTTATTATATTTTATTCTTGATTTTGGTTTCACATGGTGAATTTTGGGTGAATTTTTAAATTTTATGCTTAATTGCTAAACTCAAAGTTTGTTTTATGAGACATCTCCCAAAGCTTGTAAATTTTATAAGGAAAAAGATTCATGGAAGTTGTATAGAACTCGACGATGCAAAATTAGATTCATTAGAGATATAGCATGAAATTGCCTAGTAAAAGGAAGTCACAATGAAGTGCATATTCTTGAAAATCATGAAAGGAGGTAAAATTTGATGTTGCTTTTGACATGTTGCATAATAAGAGGATGGAGGACTTTATATTTTCCATACCATGCTCATATTTGTTATATTCCTAGCCATACCTATGCTTATGCATCACAAAAGCCATATTATGCCTTATTTCATATTTTGCTTCACATGATCTAAATATTGCCCATTCTTTACCTTATTTCCTATCTGGGGATTATGTTGAGAATGATGTTACATTATGGAGATTGTTATATGGTTGTTGTGTTGTATCATTATATTTGGAGTTTGGCAGGAATGTTTCAAAGATATGGAAAATTTAATGAGTGAAAGAAAATCCGATCACCTCAGGAGATAAAGGTAGACCGACCTTGCTCGCTGAGATAATAGTTTGGCGAGATGGGACACATATGTGAGGAGTCCGAAGCAGTAAGTATACGGGGCCATTCATGACACCCATGTTTGCGACTCGCGAGAAGACAGTGCTGAAGTTAGAGAGGTAAAAGCATAATATTGAAAAAAAAGCATTGAGCGATGAGAGAAAGGTGAGGAATCAAAGGAAGAAGGAATGTGGTATGAAAGTTTGGAAAGTACTCCATTTCCCCGGATCATTAGCACCACATTGCCTAAAATTGTCCACCTTCTACCTTTTACCAATCTACTCCTTATTGAGCTTAAATAAAGTCCTCTTGATTATTGTTGCTTTGTCACATGATTGTTTTTGCATAACCCTCCTTTTTGTGAGTAGATGTTGCTTTTTATTGCACATGCATGGATTTGTGACAGAAGTACCTTTTCAAGGATGGTAATTGATTGCAGGGACATATAAGAACGAATTTATGATGTTGAGAGTTTTGATATCTTCCCCTGTATGACCATCCAAGTTATTATTTGGGGATAAGCAAGCTTAAGTATGGGGTGATTTGATGTCCATGTTTTATGCCATGTTTCAATGCATATTTTAGCTCCTTATTCTATGTACATTGCATATTTCGGGTTGGGAATATGTTGAATCTATATTATAATACTAAAGGAGAAGTCGTCTACGACATGTGGCGGCTTCTCCTTTAAAGTAGGGTTTCTTTATTTTTTATCTTGAATTTGTTAATTAAATAATTGGATATTTAAGTAATTAGAGTAATTATTAATTGAAGTTTAGAATTTATCGATAGGATTTTGTCGAATCTCTGGTGGTTATGATTTTGGATTAGATCAAGTTGTTAATTAATTAATTAATAAATTTTTCGATCGGTTACGATTGGATCACATTTTTACGATTTCAATTCATTTAATTAATTAATTAATTTTCCGATCGGTTACAAATGGATTACGTTGTTACGATTTCATTTCATTTAATTAATTAATTAATTAATTTTCCGATAGGTTATGATTGGATCACGTTGTTACGATTTCATTTCATTTACATAAACCCTCAATACGTAATTGATTGCAAATGAATTTAGCTGATTGTAATTGATTCTCTAATTGAAAGATACTCCGTATAAAGGAAGGTAAGGTTGACCACTTGACGTTGAGGTAGATTTTATTTTCAACCGAGTTACTCATAATGACAAATACTAAAAGTAAGGCTTCCATAGAGAATAATAATATGAAGCATCGAAAAAAAGATACGTACGTTAAATATTATTTTAGTTTATGCGTTTGAGAGATTCATTTCGGTTTGACTGAGTTAAATCAATTGATGATAGAGTTCTTTAATCACGTTTGTATGGATTAGTTTCGTTTTGATTAAATTTCTTAATCACGTTTTTTTATTTAGTTTATTTGTTTGTGTGGATTAGTTTCGATTGTTATGGAGTTCATTCTGGAGTTTATGCGTTTTAATTAATCTTTTTTTTTCTAGATGATGAAAAAGAGTGTAACACTAAAAAAATTCATTACCTGGACGAGTTATTACCACAACACCTAAACAACACACGAATCTGATAGAATATTATTGTTCGCGTATTAAGAATGTCTAGGTCCCTAAGCTACAATGATCTTGGAAAACTTCATTCGATTGACATGATTTTGATAGATGAAAACGTAACTGTGTTTAAATATTTATTAGTTTGTTTACACTGTCCGATCTAATCATGTGTTCGAAATTAAAGGTGTCAATTAGGTTTTGGTCTCGATTGGATTTTATATGTTGATGTGATGCCTTCTCCTTTAGCATAGGAATATTAACCAATTAACCATGTTGGGATGGTTGAGGCGGAAAGGATCTCAGGGTAGTACCCGATGGTCCCTGGTTCGACTCCTAGATATGGTCGCTCTATATTTACCAAAATCAAGGAATATTAACCAATTAGGTATTTTTCAATTTTTAAATAAACTATTATTTATTATAAATCAAATTACTTATTTAAATACGTAAGAAATTAATTAATTCATTTTTTCCTAAATCTTAACCGATTGATTTTATTTTTAAAATTCTTTTTATTAATTTCATTAAAATTATTTTGAATTGGATATTATTGCAATTTTGAATTTGAATAACAATTCGGATGAACTTAAATAACTAACAAAATCTAATTTTGGTTTTATTTTTATTATTTATTATAAATCAAATTACTTATTTAAATACGTAATTAATTAATTCATTCATTTTTCCCTAAATCTTAACCGATTGATTTTCTTTTTAATTTTTTTTATTAATTCCATTGAAATTATTTTGAATTGGATATTACTGTAATATTGAATTTGAATAACAATTCAGATAAACTTAAATAACTTTAAAAATCTAATTGGGTTTCTTTTTATTGTTTATTGTAAATCAAATTACTTATTTAATTAAGTAATTAGTTCATTCATTCATTTTTCCCTAAATCTCAACCGATTGATTTTCTTTTTAATTTTAATTTTATTAATTTCATTAAAATTATTTTGAATTGGATATTATTGCAATTTTGAATTTGAATAACAATTCGGATAAACTTAAATAACTTCAAAAATCAAATTGGTTTTCTTTTCATTATTTATTATAAATCAAATTACTTATTTAAATATGTAATTCATTCATTCATTCATTCATTTTCCCCAAAATCTGAACCGATTGATTTTCCTTTTTAAATTTCTTTTTTATTAATTTCCATAAAATTATTTTGAATTGGATATTATTGCAATTTTGAAGTTGAATAACAATTCGGATAAACTTAAATAACTAACAAAATCTATATTGAATCTTTTCAATAAGATTCGTATACAAAAATACAATTGTGTCTTCCATTCTATAAATTAGATCATCTCTCCATCAATGTGCCTTCTTCACTGTAAGTTTTTATTGATCATTATAATTTATTTTAAATTTCTTGCAATCTTGTCATCGATCTAATTTTTAGCATTTTATCTTCATACTTTGTTTGTTTGTTTATAATTTATTTGAACTGGCTCTTAATTAGTATGTGCACGCAATTGTTTGTTTATATATAACATATAAGATAGTGTAAAAGAAAAACTTTGAGAATCGACTTGATTTAGTTCAATTTGTGTTTTTCTATCCCCACTCAAACGTTATAGTTTTCGAGGTGAGTAATGTACAAATTTCTATTCTATAATTATAACTTACAAATTAACTATTAATGTATTTCTAGAGTTTAGAGTTTATTTAGAATTTTTTTAAATATATTTACTAATATTAAATAATAAATATATTGATTTAAAAAAAACCCGCACAAAAGTGCGGGTATTAAACTAGTTCGTATAGTATATGCTTATTTGTCAATTATAGAGGTCTATACGAGTTTTGGTTTAATATTGCAAGATGTGGAGCCATTTCGAGACGAAACCAAAGGACGAGCTCTACTCGATGTCGACTAGCACTACTCGAAGTCGACTACAACTGGGAGCGAAGACTGATTGAGGACGGAAGACGGACACATCTCGAGTTCGAAGACTACTCGACGTCGACTACTTTACTCGAAGTCGACCAGAACTGAACCGTACCCGAGATCGAGGAAGAGAAGGCTAATCGAGATGACGAAGACAACCCGAGATCGATGAGTCTACTCGACGTCGACTAGACTTGGTCGACGTCATTGTTGCATGATTATCTCTTTATCTTGCCTTATGCATGTTTGGTTATCGTTGTTGCAAACCCCGATCTTGGAAGTTTTCTTTCATATAGTTGTTTATTCAAAAATCTGCGAATTGTTGCTTTTATTTACGTACTGTTTCTACTCGACATTAACAAACCCTAGTTGGCGTCGAACACTGATTCTCGATCGAGCAAGATCGTTGTTGCTTTTGTTTCTAGAGTACTCGATAGGATACTCAAGATCGACCAACCTACTCGATGTCGATTAGAGCTTGTCGACGTCGACCACCACCAGTGTCTTCTGATTGCTCGAAATCGACTGTACTGAACCCTGCCGACTGCCACCTAGTCGAGGTCGAGTACTCTGTAGTTGATCACCGTTCGTGAGATTCGCGTTATACCTGAGATCCGCTGACACGCTTCCTTGAGGATCGATCCTGACTTCCCACTGCTGCATCGGGAGAAAGTCTTGTAATTATTTGCGTGGGCAAGAATCTGGTTTGATTTATTTCTTTATATTTTGAACTCGATTTCCTCCTACAACAAACCTCCGCACTGCCTTCTCACGAGTAGGGCTGTTCATCGGCCCAAAACCGATCCGAACCTGGCCAAACCGAACCGAACCGAAAACCGGAATTCTAAAAAATAAAAACTGAAAACCGAACCTAAACTAATAGGTTTGGTTCGGTTTTTTTACCGGTTTGGTTTAGGTTTGGTTCGGTTATGAACCTAAGTGAACCGATTTAAGTTGAGCATTTTTTATACCGGTTTTATTTGAGCATTTAAAAAATATAACTAATTGTCTACATATATATATACAAGTACACATACACATATGACCTTTTTTATTAGCATTTGGGCTACCAATTACCAAATGTCATAAGGAAACCTAATAACCTATTGCTTTGTACAGCACTACATACAACAGTTGCAATGTAGCACCATGAACACTAGATTAGCTGCCGAGCAAGTTAAGCTTTTGTACAACAACACATACAACAGTGCCTAAACCCAAGGGAAGGGACACGAACTGACCAAGGGTAAATAAAACATTTTAAAAAATCGGTTTTCTCCCGGTTTAACCAAACCGAACCTAAACCGAACCTAAAACCGAAAATAGAAATTCCCTGAACCGAAAACCTAAACCGAAATAGATTGGTTCGGTTAGGTTCCGGTTTTTTCGGTTCGGTCGGGCCCAAAAATTCGGTTCAAACCGAATATGAACAACCCTACTCACGAGTCGCAAACATGGGTGTCATGAATGGCCCCGAATACTTAGTACTTCGGACTCCTCACCTTGATGTCCCATCTCGCCAAACTATTATCTCAGCGAGCAGGGTCGATCTTTGATCGGATTTTCTTTCACTCATTAAATTTTCCATATATTTGAAACATTCCTGCCAAACTCAAATAATGATAACAACAACAGAATAACCATACAACAATCTCCATAATGTGACATCATTCTCAACATAATCCCTGGATGGAATAAGGTAAAGAATGGGCAATATTTAGGACATGTGGAGCAAAATATGAAATAAGGCTCAATATGGCTTTTGTGATGCATAAGCATAGGTATGGCTAGGATATAACAATATGAGCATTATATGGAAATATAAAGTCCTCCATCCTTTTATCATGCATACATGTCAAAAGCAACTTCAAATTTTACCTCATTCCATGGTTTTCACAAAAATATGCACTTCATTGTGACTTCCCTTTACTAGGCAACTTTATGCTATATCTCTAATGAACCCAATTTTGCATCGTCGAGTTCTATTAAAGCTTCCATGACACTAATTCTTTGAACAATTTACAAGCTTTGGGAGATGTCTCATAAATCAAACATTGGGTTTAGCAATTTAAGCATAAAAATTAAAAATTTACCCAAAATTTACCATGTGAAACCAAAAACAAGAATAAATATAAACAAATAGAATTAAGCTCTTCCCCCACCCCATACTTAAAATATACAGTGTCCCTAGTGTATAAAACAAAGGTAAAGGAAGGAGCTCACCGAATAATGTGTCGAGGAATCAAAGCAGGGGCCGTCGAGTAAACTAACGTAGTCGACGTCGAGTAGATGTCCTCGACGTCGAGTACAATTCACCGCATCGAGTGGAAGTCTGAAGTCGAAGATGCCTTTGGGTGGTCGACGTCAAGTGGCCTACTCGGCGTCGAGTAGAACTTTTGTGCTCGATCCTCTTTGTAGTCGATCTCGACTTAGCCTAGTCGATTTCGACTGACTGTCACGGACTTCTCCCTCCTCTCTTCGCGATCCTTTATACTTCTTGACCTGAAAATTGTTAGTTTTTTCACGAAGACAAGACTTTCCACATGAAGTATTCAAAACTAAAAAAAAAAAACAAAACCAAAACCAAAAGTTTCAAAGTCTTAAAATTTTAAAAGTTTTATGTACATGCTCTAGATTTTAGAGTCGCTAGGCCGACTTCTCCGTTTGCGCTTAGAGACCCTCAATGTGGGGCCCTCTTGTGCTTGGCACTTCTCCTAGATCATCTAAGTCCTGATGGTAGTATGCAAGCTCTGCTGATAAGTTGTTGGTTGCATAGTATCCTTTGCCTTCCTTCTTCTTCCTTTTAGTCCTAGTCCTGCGCGGGTTAGCTCGCCACGGGGCCTTGGTTCCATAGTATCCTTGGCCTACTCGACGCCGAGTAGATGTGGTCGACGTCGAATACAGAGACCCCATTCTTATGCTCTTGGAAAGTCGGGTGCTGAACAGAGGAAGTCGACGTCGAGTATGCGTGATCGATGTCGAGTACAGTGGTCGGCGTCGAGTAGACCTGGTCGACGTCGAGCAACTTTTTGGCGCTTTCCTCTGTTGTTGTTGGCTTATCCCCGTGGTTGCTTATGCTCTTCACCTCCAGGCATGATATTTCCTCTTTTGTAGGACCAAAAGAGAAATTTAAGACCTCATCACCCATCGTGAAGGTGAGCAATCGCTTCTTGACGCTCATATTGGCATCTGCAGTAGCTAGGAAAGGTCTACCAAGAATAATAGGGCAAGTAGGATCTTCCGCACAATCTATAACAAGGAAATCAGCGGGAATATAAAACTTACCAACCATGACAGGGACATTATCAACCATACCTGTAGGGATGACCACTGTATTGTTTGCCATATAAAGCTTGACATCCATAGGTTCTATTGCTTCTATCTTTACCTTTTGCCAGATTGATAAGGGCATGATGCTCACGCTTGCTCCTAAATCACACAGTGCCTTTTATTTATATCGTCCAAATCCCGCAGTAATAGAGAACTTACCAGGGTCAGGTCTCTTCTCAGGGAAATCCATCCTTTTGCATTCACTGTCGATTTTTGTGATTGATCGCTTGTTGCTAAGGATCTCCTTAAGGAACTTGACATATGCAGGCATCTCCTGAAGAGCTTCTGTAAAAGGAATTGAAACATTTAGTTCTTGAAACATCTTAACAAAGTGTTTAAACCTACCTGCAGTGGGATCTTTCAGCGCCTTGGAAGTGAAAGGAAGTATCTTTTTCTGCTTCGGATCCAGAACAGTTGTCGGAGGTGCGCAGAGTCCTCGACATCGACTTGGGTGTCCTCAACGTCAACTACAGTAGTCGATGTCGAGTTTTGTTGCTGCGCAGAAGGTTCCTCGATGCCATGTGTCTTGTCGACTTCGGGTGGATCTACTTGACGTCGAGTAGACTGGTCGACGTCGACTAGAGTTTGCTCGATGTCGAGTGGATCTGCAGCTTCATCCTTCTTCTTTCCGACCTCTTGCTCTTGTAATTGGTGCCCGCTCCTTAGTTTTATAGCAGTGATGTGTCTGGATTGCCCCTTAGGATTTGGATCTGTATGCCCAGGGAGCCTTCCGGATGGTTGTGGAATTTGCGCCGCGAGTTGACCCAGTTGGGTCTCCATGTTCTTCTTCCAGATATCCATCTCCCCAAATCGTGTAATGAGGCTATGGAGTTGAGTCTGGATGGCGCTTGTAGATTGTTGCTGTTGTTTTTGGTTTCTCTTCATCTCGTTAAGGATCATCTGTAGATCATCTTTCCGATGGTCTCTCTCTGGATGTCCTAGAGCTCTGTATAGTGGGGGGGGTTCTTGGGGGCACCTTAGTTGAATCTTTGGTTCCCCATATAGCGATTGGTACCCCCTGTATAAGCTGCCTCTTCATGAGTTTCTGCTAGGCTGGCTTGCTCTGTATGTGGGCAATCTGTGGTGGTGTGTCGCTGTAAACCACATTCAATGCAGGATTGGTTAGCAGATAAATATTTATCTTGTTTGAGAAGCTTACGGTTTTGGTCTTTGTAGTATTGCTCCTTGACATCTAGATCAATCTCCTTAGGAGGCTCATAGAGGGGCATAGATGGGGCTGGCCTGACATAGTTGTTTTTGTCATAGTGTGCAGGAGCCCCATAAGTGTTGTTGAAATTGGTGAGCCTTTCGATAGTAGCCCATGTCTCTGCTGGTGTCTGCGTAAGGTATGTGTATTGTGTGGATTGATTGATCCTTTCCTTGGCGGATATATCAAGAGAATGGTAGAAAATCTCCTGAATCACATATGGTGGTTGCCCATGAGTAGGGCAGGATCGCAGTAGATCCTTGTATCGATCCCATGCTCGTGCTAGCAGCTCCCCAGGCTTTTGTTTGAAAGCTGTAATCTTCTAGCGTAGGAGCGTTGTCTTAGCAGGAGGAAAGAATTTATTAAGAAATGCATTCCTTACCTCAGCCCATGTTGTTAGGGATCGTGGAACTAGTCCTTCAAGCCACTTTAGTGCTGGACCTGCAAGAGACCAACGAAAAGCTTACATTTTTACATATTCAAGAGTAGCACCTTCACCAAGATCGAGTTTGGCACATATTAGAAAAAGTAGTAATGTGAGTGAGAGGGCATTCATTAAATCTTCCATAAAAAGCATTATTTTTAATTTCAATAAGGAAGGAAGTGCGAATTTCAAAACTATTAGGAGGGATTAGAATAGCCGATTCAGGCACGACAAGAGTCGGGTGCATATAATCCTCAGCAGTGGTAGGATATTGGGAAAGCTCAGCCTCTGCTTGCCTCCTCAGTTCTGCTTCCCTCTCAGTGCGTGCTTTCTCAGCGGCGAGAGCAGTATTGTTGGCTTCTAGCTCCCCCCGAAGCCTCTCGATCTCTTCAGCTTGTGTTTCAGCAGTCGCCATTGCTCTTTTTAGTCTAGAGTGGACGTGTTTAAGACGTTATGGGTCGTTTAAGGCGTCAAACTCAGGTGGTAGACCAGAACGGCGCATACACCTGCAAAGTAACTCAAAGGAAACGTGAGATCTAACTACCTAAGGCGCGGATAATTGCTTCCCCGGCAACGGCACCAACTTGCTGTAGGAGGAAATCGAGTTCAAAATATAATAAAATAAATCAAACCAGATTCTTTCCCACACAAATAATTACAAGACTCCCTCCTGATGTAGCAACAGGAAGTCAAGATCGATCCTCGAGGAAGCAAGTCAGCAGATCTCAGATAGCCAAGCGAATCTCACTAACAGTGATCGACCACAGAGTACTCGACCTCGACTAGGTGGTAGTCGATAGGGGCCTCATACAGTTGATTTCGAGCAAACAAAGTCAATGGAGTAGTCAACGTCGACAAGGACTCCTCGATGTCAAGTAGGTCTGGTCGAAGTCGAGTAAGGTAGCCGATCTCGAGTACCTGCAGAGACAGAAGCAACAACGATCTTGCTCGATCGAGAATTAGTGGTTGACGTCGACTAGAAGTAGTCGATGTCGAGTAGAAACCGTAACAAAACAAAGTGCAAACTTCGAAATAAACAACTATATGAAAGAAAACTTCCAAGATCGGGGTTTGCAACAACGATAACTAAACATGCATAAGGCAAAGATAAAGAGATAATCATGCAATCATATCAAAGGATTAAACTTTCGCTTTTTCCAACAATTAGACAACTCTTTCAAGAAACCCTAACTGTATCTACCAATTTTATATTTATAATCCCAGTTGTTAACCTGAATCTCTATTAAATAGGCAATAAACATATAAAAGACAGTGGATGATCAAAACACAATAAAAGTCGAATCTTTACCTCAAACACGCATGGCTATCGTCGGGCTCACCCCGACCCTAAAAGTGGATGAACTACTCACACTTCATCATAGAAAAAGACATTAATAATTAAAGAAAACTAATTTGCATTAACAAACTAAAATAGAGCTTACAACCAAACGAAGCCAATTCCGTTCTCGCTTCACAACTCCACTCAGTCTCTATCGTGAGCCTAATTTGCCATGTTTTACATCTGCTTTTATATCGATTTCTGTATACATTTCATACATTTGGGTTAGAATAATACATAATTTGTGTAGTTTATGTTTATTTTCAAAGTATGGAGGTCTACACAAGTTTTTGTTATATTTCGCAGAAATCGGACACACTCTGGAGCTTAAAGGAAAGTCATGAAGAAGCTAAGGATGGTGCAGTTGGAGGAAATCCCACTTTTTGCCATTCAACATTCTGAATCAAGCTTTGATGTCTTCATGCAAGTTGTAGCCCTCGAAAAGAGCTTTCCAACACATGCTTATATGCGTCAATCTGACAAACGAGGACTCAGGAAAGTGCGTTTCAACAACAAGGCAGAATGCTGAAAGCCAACAGAGTTACTCGAAGTCGACCAAACTGGTCGACATCGACCAAACTTTGGCTCGACATCCGCTCAAGTGGACGAGATCGAACGCGAGCTGAGCAGGAGCCACACTTAGTCGACGTCGACCAAATTTGGTCGATGTCGAGGAAACTCGACGAGCCCAGATGATAGCCGAGATCGAGTACAATCCGAGGAGTGAAGACCTTACTCGACGTCGAGGAACTTGCTCGATGTCGAGGAAAATTTTAGAAAGGCCGAGTCGAGTACGAGGAGAAATCCGAGCCTAAGAGGTTACTTGCAAGCCAAGATTCAGGATATTCTGTCAAGATACATCAAGTTCCATCAAGGAGAAGGAAGATATATCCACTTTAGTCTTATCTCCTTTTAGATCTAATTTTTTTATTTCCATGTTTTATCTTTATGTTATTAGATAGATAAAATTAGATATATATATATAGTTTTCTTTCCCACATTAGCTTGGAATGAAGCCTATAAATAAGGCCTTAGAGGCTGATTTCTATTCATTCAATTCAAGAGACAATTAGTTACATAGAGAAAGTAGAGAGAGAGCTTGTGGTGAGAGGAGAGAATGTGTTGAGAGACGGTTTGTCTTCGATCGGTTGCAAGTTCTCTTTAGTTTATTTTAATGCAATTTATTTTCCAGAAATCTTTGATGAGTTTATTCATGATGAAGAGCGAGTAGTCACCCAACTTCTAGGGTCGGGGTGAGCCCGACGGTGACCATGTGAAGTGATGCGGTAAAGGTTCGATCTTTTTATGCAATTCGTCTTCTATCCCTATGAGCATGATTCTTTTGCGAAAGTTGAAGGTGATCCTTGTTTGTGTTATTGAAGCAAAAGTGATCTTAATACAACTTGGATTAATTATGTGAAAAGGGTTAGTAACAATTAGGGTTTATGCGAAAGCCTCTATATTCCTATTTGTTAATAACGAAAGTTATTTGATGAAAAGCATGATCTTTTATGCCTTTATGTGTTATTTTACATGGTTATCGTTTTGGTGTTGAAACCCTGATCTTGGACGTCCTTAGTTTATTGAGTTAATTTCGTGTTTACATTCGTTTTCGTTCGAAAAGTTGCGAATTTAAGTTTCTGCTGTTACTCGAAATCGAGAAGTTTTGGTCGACATCGAGAAAATCTGGTCGATGTTGAGTTAATTGGTCGAGATCGATGAAGTTGTGAGTTCCTTCTTTCTATTCAGTCGATTTCAGGTGTTGTTGGTCGATTTTTCAACTCGATATCGAGTAACAGTGGTCGATATCGACCAAAGTTTGCTGCTTTCGTTTCTGTTATTTATGCTTTCTTCTATGTTTGTTTGGTTGATTGTCTGCTGAGATCTGGAACTGAAAAGGCGGGCACTGACACGCTTCCTCGTGGATCGATCATGATTTCCTTCTACTACAGCGGGAGGAAATCTTGTAATTTATTTGCGGAGATCAGGGAGTCGAATTTGAGATACATATTTCAGACTTGATTTTCCTCCTAACAAATTTTGGTGCCGTTGCCGGGGAAGCCATAAATCGCGCCCTTTTTAGTTCTATATCTTTTCTTTATATTTGCTTTATTTTTTTAGTTTCTTTTTATTGACGAGGAACCTTCTGCGCATCAACAGAACTCGACGTCGACTACTTTAGTCGATGTCAAGGACACCCAAGTCGACGTCGAGGACTCTACAACATCTCCAACCTCTGTTTTAGCTCCGAAACAGAAAAAGACGCTTCCTTTCTCTTCCAAGACACTGAAAGATCCCTCAACAGGTAGGTTTAAAAGCTTCCAAGGCGCTGAAAGATCCCACAACAGGTAGGTTTAAACGCTCCAGGAGATGTCTCAATCCCTTTTACAGAAGCTCTTCAGGAGATGCCTGCATATGTCAAGTTCCTCAAGGAGATCCTTAGCAACAAGCGATCAATCACAGAAATCGCCAGTGACTGCAAAATGATGGATTTCCCTTAGAGGAGACCTGACCCTGGTAAGTTTTCCATTACTGTGGGATTTGGACAATATAGATATGAGGCATTGTGTGATCTAGGTGCAAGCGTGAGCATCATGCCCTTATCAATCTGGCAAAAGGTAAAGATAGGATCAATAGAGCATGTGGATACCAAGCTATACATGGAAAACAATACAGTAGTCACCCCTACAGGTATGGTTGATAATGTCCCTGTCCAGGTTGGTAAGTTCTATATTCCTGTTGATTTCCTTGTTATAGACTGTGCGGAAGATCCTACTTGCCCTATTGCTTTGCTCAATGCTTGTTTGGGACATGGTTCTTTGTCAAAGCTTTGGCACTTGACTGTTTGCAAAGGTTTACAGACTGCTCAGCTTGATTGTGATACATGTGTTTTGGCTAAGCAACATAAGATCGATGCCATTTGAGAAAAGTATCTCTCTCGCTTCTCAAGCTTTTGAGCTCGTACACAAGGATGTTTGGGGTCCATATAGGACACCATTCATGTGTGGTGCAAGATACTTCTTGACCGTGGTTGATGACCATAGTCGTAGTATTTGGATCTTTTTGTTTCGATACAAGGATTAAGTGTTCAAGCTCATTCAGGGCTTTCTGGAGTTTGTTGAAACCCATTTTAACTTGAAGGTCATGATCAGCCGATCAAACAACGGAACTGAATTTCTTCAGCACAGGGTGCAAGACTTAGGGTGTGTTTGGATTCCAAATGCATTATGTTTAGAATACAAAATGATAAGGCGGTGTTTGGTTAACACAATTGGTATGGTGTTTAAATTATGATGTTTTTGGATTCTACAGTTTATTAGTTATAATGAAATTATTTTATCTCGATTTATTTGATTATTTGGTTAAATTACAGTTTAACCTAATTTTTAAGAGATTTTCAATTTTAGAACCAAACACGCACATAAAACGAGGTAAAATATTTGCATTATAATTAAAATGCAATGGAATCCAAACACACCCTTGTTGTTGAACAAAGGAATTGTTCATCACAGATCAGTTCTTGGGGTCCCGGAATAGAACGGGAGATTCGAGCATAGGCATAGGCATTTGGCGGAGACGACAACCCGAGCAATTTGTCTCCATGCTACTCTCCATATGAAATATTTGGGGGAATGCATTCTCTCTGCCACTCACCTTATAAATTTTTTATTGTCAGCTGTTCTTGCCTAGAAATCTCCCTATGAGGTCTTGTTTCACAAGTTGCATGCCTTTGACACCTTGTGGGTCATAGGTTGTTTGTGCTTCGCTTTATTGCCATCGGCTATGCATGGCAAGATGGATGCGAGAAAGGAGGTATATCTTAGTTTGATATCCTCTGGACAGAAAGGTTATAAGTCGTATGATTTGCATACCCACAGGTATTTTGTGAGTCCCCATGTGGTTTTCAAAGAGAATGTGTTTCCCTTCAAAGACCAAGTGTCTCCTGCTATTGCTGCTCCATCTTCCTCTCCTCTGCCTTTTGTCAAATTTGGTATTTATGAGGTATTTGACAGGTATAAGTATTCATCTCACACCCCTCATTTGTCAAATACACTTATACTACCTCCACACCTTGGCACGGACACTCCACCTTCTGAGTCTCTTAATTTGACTCCCTCTCCTTCACAAAGTTCTCATGTGCCTTTGGACATGGTTGTTGAAGATTCTGCTACCAATGATGCAACTTCCTCTCCTGTAAGGCCTCATTCCATGTGTTGAGATAAGATTATGTTTATCATAATCTTCCCACTCAACACACAGATACTGATGCAGACTCTTTTTGTCAAGCATTCCATGTGCTTACCACATTACCTGAAGCCAACAAGACCTGCGTTCTTACCACATTACCTGAAGGTAAGAAGGCAATTGGATGTAAGTGGGTCTATAAGACTAAGTATAGGCTTGAAGGGGAGGTTGAAAGATATAAGGCTTGATTGGTAGACAAGGTTTACAATCAAGTAAGGAGAAGGATTACAAGCACACATTCTCCCCGGCTACCAAATTTGCCACTATTCGTATATTCTTAGCACTACCAGCTTCATTTTCATGGCCTTTACATCAACTTGATGTTAACACGCTTTTTTTATAGAGGAAATAGTACTAAATACCACTTTTTCAAAAATCTTTGCAAAAATACCATCGTTTTGGAAAAATTTGCACAAATACCATTTTTTCCCCAAATTTACAAAAATGTCCAGGTTAACACCCCCCAAAAACCTGCTATCCTAGGTTATTATGCCCAAAAAAAAATAAAAATAAATTACAGATCTGGTTGTCGATGGTGTTCGTCGGGGGGCTTGGTGGGGGATTACTTCGTCGTCGTAGTCGATGGGGTCGTAAACCACCCACGCAAAGAGAACGACGGGGAAGGGATGAGGAGACCCGGAGGAGCCAAGATGCTTCAGCCCCAACCCACCACCTCCTCACCGGCCAGAAACGAGGCCGAACCAGAGAATACCCACTAGATCTGGGAGATGAGCACCGCCAGATCCGGAAAAGCACCCACCACATCCTCCCAAATCGGCCAGGGAAGCACCCAAACCCACCACCAGCCCACTAGGACCACCTTCACAGCAGCGAGCCGAACCAGGACCGGCCGAAATTCAAGCCACGACTCCACTGGTTCCACCATGGCCGCCACCACAAGCGCAGAGCCCAATAGCGAGCAAAGGAAAGCGGGTCCGAGCCACCACTGCCCAGATCTGAGAGGAAAACGCACTAGGAAAAGCAAATCTAAGCAAAACTGAACGAATTAGGGCTAGAAGAGGAGAGAAATTCGAGAGGGCTTCTCGAAGGCCGGCCGGTACAATCGACGGAGGGGACTGGCCGGAGAGGTTCGCCAGAGCACCAAACCACCGACGACCTTCAATCGACGGAGGGGACTGGCCGGTGGGGGCGATTTGGGGACGAATTGCAGATCTGGGCGATTTGGGATCGGAGCTCTCGAAGCCAGGGCTGAAGCGGAAGAGGGAGCCGAGGGTGGACAGGGGAGGAAGCCGGTGAGGATGCCGGAAGATGACGACCAGGGTGGCCGCAGGGGCGAAGGTGCGCGGCGGCAAAGGGTGGTCGGGGATCCGGGGAGGCTGAGGCTGCCGTGGTGGACGCCGGGGAATGGAAGCGGCGGAGGGTGGGCGGCGAGAGAGGGAGGCAAAGGCAGCAGCGAAGGTGAGCGGGGATTGGGAGGCGGGGTAAACGGCGGACGGACTGGACGCCGGCGAAGGTGGTCGGACTGAACGCAATAGCTTGGACAAGCGGCGGCGGAGAGCGAGGGAGGGGAGAGAGAACAGCAAACCTGCAACCGGCTTAACCCTTCCTAGTTTTATTTGCAAAAATACCACCAATGGTAGTTGTGCAAATTTTCCAAAAAAGTGGTATTTTTGCAAACCCACACCAAAAAAGTGGTATTTGTGCAAATTGCCCTTTTTTATACGGGTATTTAGATGAAGAGGTTTACATGACTCTTCCTCTAGGCTATCATCTTGGTTCTTCTAGCCAATTATGCTTGTTGAAACTTGAAACGTAGCTTGTATGAGCTCAAGCAATCTAGTAGGCAGTGGAATCTTGAGCTAACCAAACACCTCACCGAGATTGGGTTTACTCAGTCTACCCAGGATTATTCATTGTTTGTCAAGAGAATTGGTAGCAAGATTATAGTGGCACTAGTGTACGTGGATGACATGCTTTGATATGGAAATGATGAGTTTGAAATTGTAGAGCTCAAGCAATCCATTGATGTTGTTTTCATCATCAAAGACCTTGGTCTTGCCAAGTACTTTCTTGGCATGGAGATCTCTCGTGGTTCTTCTGGGATTCGTTTGAACCATCGAAAGTATCTACGTTGTTGACTGACTATGTACCATCGAAACTATGCAGAGAGATCTTCATCTTAACCTTGATGATGGCAAACTTCTCCCCGATCCGGAATCCTATAGACGTCTTATTGGAAGGTTGCTTTACCCGACTGTATCTTGACCATATATTGCTTATACAGTCCAGCAATTAACTCAATCTTTGTCTACTCCTCGGCTTCCTCATATGAAAGCGGTCTTGTTCCTACTGAGATACTTAAAGGGTACAATCAATTGCTCGTTGTTCTATCCCTGTAACACTTCTTTGGTGCTTAAGGCTTACTAGATGTGGATTGGGGTAGCTGTATGTTCACTAGTTGCTCTCTTACGGGCTAATGTCTTCCTTGGTGATTCATTAGTCTCATGGAAGACCAAGAAGCAACGAACGGTGTCGAAATCCACTGCAGAAAAAGAATATAGAAGCATGTCCACCACCGCAGGGGAGTTGATTAGGATGGATGGTTTGTTACGTGATTTTGGTTATTCCTCGTCTGATTCCCCTTTGTTGTGAGAATTGGGCTGCTCAACAGTTGGCTGCCAACCC
This sequence comes from Persicaria maculosa, assembly GCA_963922045.1. Lineage (NCBI taxonomy): Eukaryota > Viridiplantae > Streptophyta > Magnoliopsida > Caryophyllales > Polygonaceae > Persicaria > Persicaria maculosa. The sequence goes on along the minus strand of OY998251.1, from coordinate 17,904,483 downwards.
CGTCTTCCATGAGAGGACTAAACATCTTCGAATCGATTGTCATTTTGTTCGCCAATTGGTTCAGGAAGGCTTCATTTTTCCCGTTCATGTGTCTTTCTAATCTTCAATTAGCTGATTTGTTTACCAAACCTCTTGGTGCTCAATAACATTTGTTCCTCTTTCTCAAGCTTGGTCTTGTGTTTGATCACCCATGTCTACCTTGAGGAGGAGATGTAGAGAGGTCTTAGTTAGTTAGATTGGGTTGTTAAACCTAACGATATCATTTGCCCTTGTGCAGGTTAGCCTAGGATCAACTGTCTATGTTAGCATATATAGAAATTAGTATAAATAGGTTGTTAGATCTGGAATACATTGCAAGTTTTGGGCATTGAGGTACTCTAACCGAATAAAGAAAATTCGGAAATGTGGTTCATCAAGTTCCTCAACTCCATCGTAGGGGAGAGGTTGGTGGTTCGTGTTTACAGTGAAATCTAGTTTGAACCTCTAGATTCATAATAACTCTTTAATTAGTAGAGGATTTCAAAAAAGAAAAATATCATAACTCTTAAATTAGTAGAGGATTTAAAGAAAAATATCAGTACGTAGTAGAAGAGTATAATTACATAATAATAATAATAATAGTAGGCCGGAGAACATGAGAGCTCTCCAAAAAAACCGTAGCCGCACCCTTAACCCAACCTCTGCGTTCGCCGCCTCCTGCGGAGGCTTCCGGTGGCCTTCCCCAATGGGCTCTTTGGCGGCTTCGACCCACACTTCCAGCGGCGGGTCCTGGTCTGGCCACTCCCTTCGGGTCTTGGTGGTGGTGGGTTCTAGTGGCGGCGGGTTGTCGCCCACCCTCGACCTCCCGGCCGCCGGTTCCCCTCTCCAGGCATCCTTCTGTTGGTCGTCTCCCGGCCTCTCCTCCTCCGCCTACAACAAACTTCCGGTGGCCCTGCCGCTTGGCTCCTAGCCGTACCGACCCTGTTCCTCAACGAGGTCTCCCTTACCGGCCACCTCTCACAGATCCGGCCTTGGTGGGCTCGTGTGGCTTCAGCGGATCGACCTTCTCGCTCCCCTGCCTTCTCGACCTCCCTCACCATCCGGCGTACACCTCTCCTCCCTCATCGCCTCCTACTCAGCCATCGCCTCCGGCCCGCCCTCGCCCTCCGGGGTCGCAGCCTCTCCGGCGCCCTCGATGGCTTCGGCAGGCCTCTCCAAGTCCCTCTCAAATCTCAAAAAAAAAAAAAAAAATCCTTATTCCTCCCGCCATCGAAAACCCCTAATTAAAAACTAAATCCAACCCAAACACATCACTGCTTTTCCACCCTTAACCTAAAATTTCTTTTGAAATCTATTTACAAAAGATTTTTATCTTTTGTCTCTCAACCTTCAAATCTCAAGAATCAAGATCTCAAGTTTTAGGCTCCGAGGCACCACATGCAACATGATTGATGATCAAAGTCACAACTTTGTGCTTTGCTGGGCAACGAACCCGGAATCAGATCTACAACCATCGTCACTTCCAACTATGTCAGCGTCAACTTTTCCTCTATCTGCATGCAAGATCTATAATTTCCATGTTTTTTTTTAAATTTAAAGTTATCTTATTGTAATTTTAAGTTTAAGCAATTTTTTTTTTTTACTGGCGACCCTCTGTGTAGGGTTCATCAAGCCATCTTTCGATGGCTTCAAGATCGCTTAGTCGATCTACTTCTTGCCTACTGTAAAAAAAAAAAAAATACATAATAATAGTATAATTATTTCTCCACTTAAAATGTATAAAATTTTAATAGGACATCTATTGCTAAATAAAAGGTACTATTTTTACAAACAAATTAAGTCAAGGGAGACTCTTTGGCCTGTTGTATTAACGACCGCGATCGAACAACTTGGGCACATTGATTGAATATTATAAAGAGATAGCTCCAAGCCTCAAGGTATCACTTGTATCTTTGTAAGTGTTCGGCCAAGAGGTGGGAAATGATCATGATGTATCATATCCTCACCATAATTAAAGTCGTACTACTATCATAAAGCCATAGAAAAAACAAAATTTTGTGTACAAGTTGTGGATATCCATATCCTATATGGGTCTTTTCCCTCCCTTGGTTTCATGGTTTGGACGTGTCTCATCCAAGTGGTTGATGAGTTGCAATTTGCATTTTTACATGCCAATTGCAGACTGAATTGTAACGTTGAATTGTATTTCAGGCTACTAGAGGAAGGGTTGAGAAACCATATGCAGTGATTTTTTTTTTAGCTATTGGGCAATGTTGAGAGATGTGAATAAGATCAAAAGTGTTCCACATCGAAAGTTGAACAGTCCTAGTATACGAGTCAGTGGGCTACTCCTTTTATCGCCAATTGGTTTTAAGATGGAACCCACTCGATTTATATGTTAGGCCATTAGTTACGGAATCAAAGGGCCCCCACCAATAAGTGAGACTGTGAAATTCTGACCCCCAAGCACTGATGAGAGAGAAAGCGATTCCCAGCTACAGTAAATCCCCTTTCGAAAGCCCTACAATCAAGCCATTCACCGCCACCAATCCGGACCAGAGGAATGAAATTGGTCTTGGGATCTGCCATTATCTAGTTTCCTCAACAATAACCATATATCTTAGAGCATCTTTAGTTGTGGTACTATGAGTACCATAACTAATTTAAAAAAAAAGAAAATAAAATTAAATGTCAGAATTTTTTGTTAAACCAATGCAATTATGTGAGAGAAGTATCATACCTATGATACTCACTTTATTGGTTCTCTCCCATTTTTATACTTTTTATTTTTTTAATAGGTTATGATACTAAACTAGAGTATCACTACGAAGTATTAAAGATGCTCTTATGAGCTTAATTGTAATCATTAGGTGCATTAATTGCGATTTCTGGATGGAAACCGTCTCTGGAGAGATGTCTGCAGGCTCTCGATAGACTGTACTGTCAAAGTCGTACAAGGTCTCTCTGAGTTGTGAAATTGAACCCGATTTGGACAATTTTCGAGGCAGGTTGTGGTGGTGGTGGATGGTTGCTTGGTGCCCACCTCCACTCTGGACGTACGCTCATTCGAGAGAGGGGTGTATATGTCTTGTCTGTCTGTCTCTCTCTTCTGTCGCCAGGGGGTCTTCTCGTGCTTCAACTCCAATTCGGTTCCAACTAATTTAATTATAAGGTACGGATGTAATTTCCCTTTTATTGTAATTGATTATATCCTAATCAACCCCTTTATAAGGGCTCCCTGGGTTGAAAGCATGGGCGGATCTGTCGGGGGCTCGGGATGGCTGAAGCCCCCCGCATGTCAAAATAAGAGTATATGTATATTTTTATATATCTGTTAATTTAGTAATATATTAAAGTGAAGTCAAATATTATCATAAAGACATGTTGGCTCAGTGGAAAAACATGTTGGCTCAGGGTATATGTTGGATCTCCGGTTCAAATCCTACTGCTTTCCCCCTTTTCCATCTTTTTATTAAAAAAAGGTAAAACTAATTCAAATAACCCAAACTTTGGTGGGGTGAGCAGGTAGCACCACGAACTTTATAAAGTGACAAAAATAACCCAAACTTTTACTACTATGTGCTTATATCACCTCTAGGCACCAATATCTTTTTTAAAACAAAAAATAACACCTAACTTTTATAGTTTTGAAATAAAATCTAAAACAATACTTAAACTAGGTTTTTTTAATCGAAATTACACAAAAGGTAAAAAAAATTTTAAAAGAAAAATAAATTTTCGACTTAAGATAATTGAAAAAAATATCGCTAATTTATGTCATATTTTAAAAACCCAAAATTTGGTTTGAAAAAATGATATACGTTAGAAATATTTTTTAAAAATATTTCTCAAATGAATTTTTTAATAAAAATTACACAAAATATAACTTTTTCTATATATTACCTTGAAATATTTCTCAAACGATATAACTTTTTATATTTTTCAAATAGGACCTAAAAATATTAAACTAAGTTTTTAATCAAAATAAAAAAAAATATACATTATTTTAAATAAAAAATAAAATTTTCCGCTTAAGATAATTGAAAAAAAATCGCTAATTTATTTCTTTTTTCAAAAACCCATAATTTGGTTAGAACAAACTATATAACTTAGAAATATTCTCAACTGAAATACTCCGTATATTTTTAATTTATTGTATTTTTGTTAATTTATTCTTATTTTCAATTAAAAAATAAATTAAAATAATTCATTTGAGAAATATTTTACAAATATAATTCTAACTTATATCATTTGTTCAAACCAAATTTTGGGTTTTAAAAATATGACGTAAATTAGCGATATTTTTTTCAACTATCTTAAGTCAAAAAATTTATTTTTCATTTAAAAAAATTTACCTTTTGTGTAATTTTGATTAAAAACCTAGTTTAATATTGTTTGAGGTTCTATTTCAAAATTATAAAAGTTAGGTGTTATTTTTTATTTTAAAAAAGACATTGGTGGTGATATAAGCACATAGTAGTAAGAGTTTGGGTTATTTTTGTCACTTTATAAAGTTCATGGTGCTACATGCACACCCAACCAAAGTTTGGGTTATTTGAATTAATTTTACCTTAAAAAAAAACACGTTGCATTTGTTTTTTTTTTAAAAACAGTAACCCCTATGTTGCATCTGTGTTTTTTTTTTAAAACAGTAACCCCTATGTTGCATCTGTTTTTTTTAAATGTTGCATCTTTTTTTTTTAAAACACAAACCTCTTTTTTCCTTATAATCAATACATATAATAACTAATACAATGCAACCTCCGTTTGGCAAAACTTGTCGTTTACAATTCACGTATGCTTTTTTAGAATAATAAAAACTATATAAAATATTCTTTTTTTTAAAATTTTTTTTAAACAATTTTGTAGTTATTATTAATAAGTACAAACTTGTTAAAAAAAATGTACGAAATTGTTAAAAAAAAATTTAAAAAATGAATATTTTATATAGTTTTTATCATTCTAAAAAACGTACGTGAATAGTAAATGACAAGTTTTGCCGAACGGAGGTAATATTAATTAAAATTCAACAAATGTCGTTTTTTTTTCTAAGTAGACAACATCAAGCAGCTTGTTCATTACCCCAACAACTATTTTTTTGGGATCGAAGTAGATACAACATTGTGTCGTTTGCTCGGGTATACTTACATTACAGTTGGTGATTTAGGTTCCTGAATCCGCAAAATAATATAGTGTCGTTTTTAGCGCCATTCAACAAATAAGCAGTACCGAAGGTGTCAACGGTGTATATAGGAACAACTTTTAGAGTCGAGCATTTTAAACCGTCATTTCTTGAAAAAAAATTTCAGCCCCCCCCCCCCCCTACAAAAATTCCTGGATCTGCCACTGGTTGAAAGACCCCTTCTTTTCTCTCACTCTTCTTCTATCTTACTGCACTCTTACAATTCTGGAAAGAGTCTCTGGAGCTTTAAGGTGTCGGATACTACTATGGAAGAAAAGGGAAGTAAAGGCAAGGAAAAGATGGTGCATAGTCCTGATAGGAAGGAGCCTGATGATGACGAAAAACCCAACTCTGAGCATGATTCAAATTGGCCACCAGACCCGCTGAACAAAATTGAAAACATGAAAGAACGACCAAGTAAGAGTAAGAACAAACTCCCTTTTGATCTTGAAAGCTATCGCCGGAAACTGGCCGTGGTCAAGCAGAATGTGCAAGTCCTCAAGCAGACAACCCTATTTGCTGCAATCATTGGGGAACCTCTTGAACTGAAAGAGATTAGGGCGAAAATTCGCAAGGATTAGAAGTTCCTTAAGGGGAAATTTCAAGTAATCCCTAAAATAGATAAGTGGTTTGAAATGAAATTTGTGTTACCTGAAGATAAAGAAAGGGTTTAGGCGGGTCGCCCGTTTCATGTTCTGGGACAGCTTCTGCTTCTTAGGCAATGGAGGCCGGGATTCGATCCCGTGTCTGAATTTCTCTCAATCCTGGATATATGGATTCGAATACCAGGTTTGCCGTCGGAATTCATTAGTAAGGAATCCTTACTTCGATTGTTGAGGCAAACAAATTAGGAACTGTTCTCAAACTGGACGTTTTCACAATGAAAGGGAACCGGGTCAAGTATCCCAGGATTTGTGTGAATGTGGATATCAAATCCATCCCAAAGAAAAAAGAAGTTCTGGTGTTGGATGAAAATGACAAGCTAGTCTCTTATCCGATGTGGTTCGAAGAATTCCCGGAAGGATGCGGATCCTGCGGAAGGTCGGACCATCTCTTTGCCGAGTGCCCTTTGAGGAAGTTGGAGGGTGTTGCTGTGGGTGGCTCATCACGCCACTGATCTGGGAGTTGAGGGTGACTGGAAACGGGTTGCCTCCTCTTCTAGACCTCCGACTACTGCTCTGAAAGTGGGTAAATCAAAAGATGAAATATTCAAGTTCTTTGGTGTTGATGCTGGGGTGAGCTCGAGTTCATCCTCCACTGCCTCCATGGGCCCTGTGGAGGGGGGTTTGTTTCCTCCTGCCCAACCCCTCATTGAAGTCATGACTGGTCCGAATGGGACAGTTGCAGTCGAGGCTGCAGATCCCTTTGAGAATAGTCCCGAGGACGTGGTAGTGCACTGCGATGCCGAGTATGTCTTTGGTGTTGTACATGAATTTGCCTCCAACCCCGATATACATACCAAAAACTATGATTTCTCTACATCTGATCACTGCCCAATCATGCTTGAACTAAATGAAAATATTCAAACTAAGGCACCACCCTTTAAAATGGAAACTATGTGGTTAGATGGAAGGGATTTTGAAAATATAATAACCCAAGCATGGCGAGTCGATTGTCCCAGGTCGGGGATGTATAAACTAGTAAAGAAAACTCAGATTCTCAAAAATCTTGCAAAGCAATGGAACAAAAAAACATTTGGAAATATTTTCAAACAACTAAAAAATGTGGAAGAAGAACTGCTAAACATTCAAACAACTGTTGTAGAAGCCAGATCCCAAGACTAGAATGGAAAAGAATCGAGGCTAATAAACAAAAAAACTAGAACTGCTGAAATTCCATAAGCAATACTGGGGTCAACGGGCGAAAGCTAAACATATCAACTTGTCGGACACAAACTCCGGTTACTTTCACCGGGTGGCTACGGGCAAAAGAAATAGGAAAGCTATAAAAACTTTAACATTGGCAGATGGATCCACTACTCGTGATGAGGAGGCTATTCGAAGAGAAATTATGAGAGAATTTCAAAAACGTTTCGGAAAAAGTGATACCCAAATAGACCAGTTACTACAATACACTAGAATAATTAAGTCATCAATAGCGGCGGATGACAACTACCAACTAACAAGACGAGTCACTAACAGTGAAATTAAAAACGCATTATTCTCCATGGGTAACAATAAATCCCCGGGTCTAGATGGAATACCAGTAGAGTTTTGTAAAAAAAATATTGGGGGATTGTGGGTCCATCAATAATCAAAGTAGTTAAAGGTTTCTTCACCTCTGTGATGTTACTGAAACAAATTAACCACACTTTTATCACCCTATTACCGAAGTGTGAAAATCCATTGACTGTGAACCATTACAGACCCATTTGTTTATGTTCAACTGTCTACAAGATCATTTCGAAAATCCTTACGGAAAGAATGAAGGCGTTCATTGGAAAACTTGTACACCCTTTACAGGGCGCATGTGCATCCGATAGATCCATTCAAGATAAGGTATTAATTGCACATGAAGTCTTTCATTCTCTCATATCAAGAACGGGGAAAGAAGGGTGGTTGGCAATTAAGTTAGATATGGAAAAGGCTTATAATAGAGTCGATTGGGCTTTCCTAAAATCTGTTCTCACAAATTTTGGGTCCAGCCCTCGATTCACCTCTTGGATTGGGGAGTGTGTCGAAATTGTCTCATACTCTGTTCTTGTGAACAATGATCCAACCGATGTCTTTCTCCCTAAAATAGGCATTCTCCAAGGGGACCCTCTTTCCCCTTTTCTCTTCATACTAACTGCTGAAGTCTTGGCTAGAAAGCTCCAAGAGGTGGCTCTAACTGAAAACAACATGATCGGATTCAGGTGTAGGCGTGACGGCCCTTGTGTTCCCTTTCTTGCATTTGCTAATGCGTGCTCATATTCTCAAAAGGAAGCTATGAGGTGTGTCACTCAATTAGATCGATCATTGACGAGTATTGTCACTTTTCTGGTCAAAGCATTAATTTCCATAAATCCGCTTTCCAAACGTCTCCAAAAATCCATGAACGAAACAAGGAAACATGATGCAGTACTGACGGAGGATTTTCAGTCGCCTTAAATCCTATCAAATAAATCCGACTAACCTAACTAATGTAGTTTGGCAAGTACGGGTCGATCCCACATAGAGTCAACGATTTGTATGCAAGTCAAGTGTGCTAATAAGAACTAAAGACACAAAGAAGGGGGATTTTGATGGTTTAAACTAACTAAGAATGAAAAAGTAAGCAAAACTAGCAAACTAAACAACTTGAATGAATGAATATGAGAAAAATAGCTTAGGTCAACCAATCTCAGCAATCAGGTTTGTTCATTGATCATAGAAATCAAATAGATAACTTCCTCTTGAATACTTTGTTGTGGAAAGACTAGGTCTTTTGAATCCAATTCCTTATCAAATTTAGTTAACAGGACAACCAGACCCTGAAAACCCTAATTATCAAACAATCCTGAAACTATCAAGATTCAATTCAACAATTGATGAAGTCTAAAGGAAATCAACAAAGGCAATCGATACGCACAACCAGTTATTGCATCAATTGCAAATAAATTCTCTATACAAATCCCTAAATCAACCAGTTTCAGAGATTTATACTTTGCTACTCAAGAATATAGATAACTCAACCAGTAATTACCTATATCTAGCTATAGATTATCATGAAAAAGCATCAGTTGATCAGGCTAATGTAAATTCATGAAAACCCTAAACATTCAACGCAAAGAATCGATAATATTCAAAGAGGAGTATTAAGATAGAGAAATCTCACAATGAAATAGAAAACCTGAAGCTTCGATTAATTTGCCCAAGCAAAGGAGTTTAGATGTTCATAGTTGGAGAGAAGTCACCAAAAGTCTCCCATGGTTGCTATGTACAAAAACTCTCTGTTCGTTCGATGGCTCACATTCCATCTTCCCCACTAATTGAAATTAAGATTAAAAATAAAGTAACAACTGTTTCTAAAACTCGCTAAAAAACTCGGGCATGCCAACGAAATAACTCGGCCGAGTTTCCTCTTGCTCCACCCGAGTTCCTTTCAGCAGCCATGTTGAAGTCCCGTTTTTTCTGTTTTCGAGGCTGAATTTGGAAAAGTTGTAAACACGAAAGTTGTAGGTCTTCGAATCCTCTTTCCAACAAGTATAAGTACGCCCTGATCCAATAACTACAGCCTTCATACGACTCATTTTAGTGCAGCGTCGCCAGTTTGGACAGCTCCAATCAATTCTTCATGCTTAGCTCCTCGACTCTCGTGCTTTTCTATTTTTGTCAAATCTTTGAGCATTGGCTCGAGCTTAGCTTCACCTCTTTGCAATCACCTGAAATCACGCACAAAAATTGTAGATTCCGACTCTAATCGAAACATGATGAAAACATGAAAACTGCTCTAAACTTATGCATTTTACCCTACCTAAACACATTTAAATGCTTATATTAACACTACCTAAATGTGCATGATCAGGTACCATCTTCTACACCTCCGGACACGCCGATCATACTTGGAGAAGGACCTATGACTCGAGCCCGAGCTAAGAAGCTTCAACGAGACTCATTCATGTTTGTGAGTCATGCCTTGTTCTCGAGCACGGTTCAACTCCCGGAGCCACTATTGAAGACATACATGTGCATTGGGATCAAGGAGGTCAAACCACCCTAGGCACATGCTAGAGCCGATTTCACTAAGTGTTGAACATCTTATGTTATTTCCAATTTTAGTAATTTTCCTTAAGTTATTTTAGGAAACATTAGGGGTCTTTTAATTATTTCTTTAAATTGTTATTTTTATCAATTTCAGCCGACATAAGCCTTGTTAGGGCTATAAAGGCCGGCTTCACCCATTGTAGAACATGCGTCTATTCATCTATGAAATTTCAGTTTGTGTGCAATACAATTGAGAGAAAGTCAATCGATTCGAAGCGTGGCTCATCGATTGCAAATTGGTATTGATCGCAGCTTGGTTTGCCTTATGTTCATCAACTTCGCAAGACTTGGTGATCCTGGTATCCACGAGCCCCCTCCTTGTGCCTCCAAGTTGTCCGCTTGGTTGAGTAAGGTTGTAGAGACGGGTTGTGTAGTCGTTGGTGTTTGGTTCCTACCCTCTACGGAGGTCTGAGGTCTTCATCTCGTTCTACATAGTTCGAATCACCCAAACATATCGGTCTTTATTGTTTTGTCGAGTCAAGTTGTTTAATTTCGAGTCTTATTTCAACCGAGTCCTTGTTTTTTACTTTAGTCGATATCGAGTCTGCGTTTGTCCTTGTTCTATTGTCGACATCGAGTTGTTCTTGGTGTTCTTTAGTCTTTCTTGTTGCGTTCATTAAGTTCTTCTCGAGTTCTTGTCTTTCTTGTTTGATTATATGAGTTTCTTGTTTGATTGTCGAAGATCGGGCCATCCTACGGCTTACCCCGTATATCAAAACAATTCAACGAATCTTGCAAATACCTATGTCAACCATATTGGAAAAATACCTTGGTTGCCCTATCATAAATGGACGAGTAAATAGTAACATCTTTGAAGACGTTGTCACAAAATCAAAACAACAACTTACAAAATAGAGAGCTAACAATCTATCTTAGGAAGAACGTGTTGTCCTCATTCGAGCAAATCTAGCTGCAAAACCGGTCTATACGATGCAGAGTTTTCTGCTACCAGCTTCTATTGACAAAGAGTTGGACCAAATTAATAGAACCATCTTTTGGAATAAAGATTTGTCCTTTAAGCCACTTACAGGATGGAATAAAGTCTGTAAACCAAAACAGAAGGGTGGTTTGGGGTTAAGAAAATCTAAAGACATGAATGAGTCCCTTTAGACGAAACTCCTATGAAAAATCCTAGATGAACCAACAAATATCCGAGTTAGATTAATTTCAAATAAATACCTATGGGGAATCCCCCCTTTTTGAGCTATAAGTAATGTGGAAATGTATCATAATGGGGTAGGCTCATGTCCTTGGCCAAAAAATTCAAAGAAGGGTTAGTTTGGAATGTGGGTATCGGCCATTCAATAAACTTCTGGACAGATAGATGGCTTTGTCATAAGCCCTTAGCAGAAATTCTGCCTCAGACCCACTTACAAGTTCTAGAAGAGAAGGTCTCGGCCTTTTTTTAATGCGGACGGGAGCTGGAATACAGACAAACTGCTTCAGAATCTACCGCCCCGATCTTTCCAATAAAGTTGCGAATATTTTCATCCCTGACCAAAGGGTGGAAGACAGACTTTACTGGTGGTCTGACAAACACGGGTGGTTCACTACGTAGAGTGCCATGAATTTCCTCACAGAACATCGTCATGAGAATGACTTGAATTTTTCGTGGATCTAGAAACTCGATGTTCAACCTAAAATAAAATCCTTTATTTGGAAACTGATCTATGATGGATTGCCTACGAAGGAGCGGTTGATGCGCAAGGGTATTCATTTACCTACTGATTGTATCTTCTGTGGGGCTCCATGTGAAAATACTAAACAACTTTTCCTCGACTGCGTCTTTGCTCACCACTGTAACCTCAAGATGGCCTTTGTTAGGTCCATCCTGCTGAATAATTTAGATCATGTTAACAACGCATGTGAGCTCCTTAAGGTTGCTGTGGCAACTCTCTCAATGACAGAAATGAGCCGTTTGGTGGTGTCTTGGTGGGCAATATGGCATGTCAGAATCAAAATCAAGTTTCAGGAAAGCAGGATTCCTAAGGTGACAGAGTTTGATACTCTAATTAATAGTATGATGGAAAATTGGAGTAAGGCTAAATCGTATAAGGTTGACTCTACTGACTGGGGCGTTCTGAGACGGCCTCGTAAGAATGTCAACAAAAGGACTTGCAAATGGTCAAAGTCAAGTGTGGGATGTATTAAAATTAACTTTGATGGATCCACTCAAAGGAATGGCGACAGTGCCACTGGATTCGTTGTCAGGGATGCAGAAGACAAGGTGATACACATACAATACTCGAAGTGTGGGATTCAAAGCCCACTTACCACGGAGACGTTGGCCTCCTAGAAGGCTGTGTGCTGAGCGTCTTCTAGTGGTTATGGAAAACTTGAATTTGAAGGCGATTCATTAACAGTAGTTAACAATATTAACGATCGGTTGCGTCCGCCATGAGAAATCGAAATGATAATATAAGATTTCCAAACACATCTCAGCCGGATAAGGTAATGGAATATTCGTCATGTTAATCGTGATGGCAATGCTGTGGCTGGCAAGGTCGCTCACCTTGGCCACACCACTCCGAACAACGTCTCAATATATATAAGCATTCTGGTCTCCATGACCTCATCCGTAAGGATGTTATCGGTTGACGTTCAGTCCACACCGAATTTTTACCGTAATAAAAAAAAGGCCCCCACCAATGAAAGAGTAAACTGAAAACCATGCATATATATGCCTATCCATGGAAGAGCTAATAACTTATCCCTTAAATGTCATGTGCTTTACCGTTGACAAATCGAGCAACCTAGTTAATGCCTTTATATTTTGTACTAACCTTCACTGATATTACTAGAGCATCATATTTACCTCTCATTTTTTTCACTTGTCGGTTTGTAGGGTCCAACCATTAACTCAAGCGACCAACTATGGAAGGTTCGTGACCTGAATACTCTAGGGAAGATGTTGAAGTGATGATACTCATGTGACGAGCAGCCCGTGCACAAGCCTGTTCGGACGGATCTATCGAACAGGGCCCCCAAAATTTCGGAGCCCTTATAGTATTCAGACTAGTATTTATATATAATTAGCCTATAACCCGTGCGCAACGCACGAGATTTTAAATTAATCTAAGTAAACTAATCATATTTTTCGGATGTTATCGTATTATTTATTGCCGTATAATGTAAATTTTTCTAATAATTTAAACTAACAAAACGATATTGCTAACTATTTTAATAATTTACTAATAATTTTAATAATTTTCTAGTACGTTATGATTATTATTTGCCTACTCTATTTTTTTTTATTAAGTTAAGAATATAGGCGTATTATTAATTAATTTGCATTATATACACACAGAATAATTAATTTGCATTATATACACATAGAAGAAGGATTTTTTAAAAAAATATTCACAATTAAATAAATTAGCAAAATGTTCATGATTTTAAAATATTTACCAAAATGTTAAAAAATTGCAGGTCCGATAGAAACACGAGATTAAATCCGCATGTTACATGTAAATCCAATTTTTGAACCCGGGCTTGGAAGAGATATGTACTTTTCTTATAGACACGCGGATGAAGTTTTGTATTTTTTTTTTATACCCAGACATCGGGGTTGAATAGTATGGTACCCTTGCGTAAAGTATGAGATTTATAAATTATTTTATACAATGTTCCCTATCATAATACATATAAAAAAAGTTTAATTAGTTAGATAAAAAATAAAATGATATTTTTCTTCATTATTTAAAAAACAGTTGATCATCTCAAAGCTAGTGAATGTGATGGCATTAGTGGGTGTAATCTGTATCTAGCTGTGCAACTGCGGTAAAAGCCTTAATATAGTATTTGATAGGTATATTTTTCAACTTTATCACCAGCTGTATTTTATTTTTTGAATATTTTTCAACTTTATCAAAGCTGATATATTTAATTTCATTAATTATAAATAAATAAAATTTATATCAAATAACTTATATTTTCAATATATATAAGTTATATAAATTCTTAATTATAATATATTTACAATTTTATTTACATTTATAAAATGTAAACAATTTGAAATATATGCTAAATAAAAGTATCTACTACGTATATATTATAGTTGAATATTATATGAAAAATCAATAAAATTTATTTCACTAGTATATGGTTGTAAAAATAACAATTGAAATTTGATTCATTCAATTCAAAATTTCAAACGGTTTAAAAAAAACGGTTTTTTTTCATTAAAAAAACATTTTTTTTGCATAAAAAAACAGTTTTTGAAAGACCGAAAGTTGTAGAATTTTTTTTTAAAAAAATTATCTAAATACACATGTCAAATTTTAATTGGTGGTGTAGAATTATGTGTATCACCATCCGAGGAAGAGAGGGGCACAAAATAAGAGTTGATTAAGAAAGGGAGGGGTAAAATTGGGGAAAAAAAACATATTAGGCCGCCACGTGGATAGCCTAACTATCCTCCAAAAGACTCAGCTTTAAGATATAGGAGGATTAATTTCCTTCCCAATTATACCGTGAATTGCCGAATAGCATAGCGGTTGGCAGGGGCGGCCGCAGGGGGCAGCCGTCCCACCCTTCGGCGACGTAATTTTGTAGTATATATGTTAAAAAAATAAAAATAAAAACAATTAGGTAAAAAAAATAAAAAAAATGTGAACGAGAACACTAAAATTGTCTAGCTTAGTTTGTGAAAAGGAGAGAAGGAAGGAAAAGGGATCCAACTTCAAATAGGCCATGGGTTCAAACCTCATTCTTTCCCTTTTTTTCCACTATTTTTTATTTCAACCAAATTTTCTCTATTATAAATGTCATATTTAAATCAAATTATATATTTTTCTTTTAATATTTTCATAAGATTATTCATTATGTTGCACATATATTTTAAAAAATTCTTCTAATTTTTATTCCTATGAAAATTTTTTAGTTAAACCACAATTTATGAGGTTTTTTGTTACAGTTTTCAATCTAATCAAATTTTTTTTTCATTTACCAATGATCAATTTTTTAAAAAATTTATAATTTTCTTTCAATATTTAAAAAAAAAATCTTAATCATGCTACACATATATAAATTATTACATGAACTTTTGTAATAAAATATCATATTTATATCACAATTTATAGTTTTCTTTCAATATATTTAAAAAAATTATTTATTATATATACCGAGGAAATTTTTTTCCCCCGACACACAATTTCACCCCCGCCCCCCCCCCTCTAGCGATTCATGCGGCCGCCACTGGCGGTTGGGATGCGGGGGCTTTACCTCTCAAACGCATGTTCGATTCCCAGCAAAGTAGGGATGGCAATGGGTCGGGTGGTGGGTGGATGATCTACTTCAATCACCCGACCCACCATCCAGAGCCCTTCACCCTACCCGACCCATCACCCACCAAATATTTCACCCGCCCTGTCCACCCATCACCTACCGATTATTCGGGTGGATCGGGTGATAATTCGGGTGAAATACAACTCGTCAAAATCAACAAAAAAATTAATAATAAAACATACGTCAAACACTTCGATAAATAAACAACTAGCAAATATAGTTATATTCAATCAAATACGTGTAAACATCCACAAGTAAAATTTAAACTCAATAAACAATTAAACAAACTCAATGAATATTACATATAACTTAATAAACTACCTACTGGATAAACCCATCCCATACATATATAATACTGCAGTAGATTGCTTGGTAAAAAGGAGACGATTGCATTCATTTTTCCATATTAATTATACAAGCCAATAACATTGCATACTTGAAATAAAAATTGCACAACTAACTTCATGACAATATATTTCAAATACAGTAGGTATATAGGTTAGTATAAATTTATTGTGAATTTGGATTTGGGATTATATTGGTAATTATATATATAATGTAATTATATAATATAAGTCGGGTGATGGGTCGGGTGACGGGTCGGAAATGTCTTCACCCAAATCCGACCCGATCCATCTCCCGTTCACCCATCACCCATTTAATATCCGCTTTATATCGGATTTTCACCCACTTTTTCGGGTCGGGTGAGACGGATATCCATCGGGTGCGGGTGAAATTGTTATCCCTCCAAAAAGACACCGTGTGGTCCCTTTTAGCTTAATTTTTAATTTTTAATATGGCCTTCTTTTCTCTTTCATTTCAGGCAAATTTGCTAAAATGACCTCCATATCCGGAAGGTTTGCAAGAGTAACCCAATCCGGAAAAAATTTGCATGAAAGCGGATATCCGCTTGACAAGGGGAGCCGGTGGCCGGTCACCATGTGGGGTACAGCTGGACTCCACTCTCGGTGGGAGGGGGGCATCTTTACTCCTGCAAAAGCAAGGACCAATGAGAGAGGAGGGAAGAAGTAGCTGCTGGACAGAAGAGAGAGACAGATAGAGGGAGAGAGAGAGAGAGAGAGAGAGAGAGAGAGAGAGAGAGAGAGAGAGAGAGAGGGGTGGTGGTAAAAGTGCAGGCTGAGAGGACAGATAGATCAGTGAGAGTGTCAGTGAGGGGGAAAAATATTGTTTCAACTAAATGACATATTGTTTAAGATAAAACCAATTGAAGAAGGAAGGGTCTGGGGTTTATTTTACGGATTACGTGTAAGCAGTAAGGTGTAACTGGACATCCGTATTCGATTAACATGTCAGCTATTGGCTTTAACTGGACACGATTGTAACTACGAAAAACACAGGTCATTTACTACCATAATCGAATGGAGAAGATTTATGGGATAAGCATATTCTCTATAATGACATATTGTTTTACGTGTGCCAATTATAATATTTACCCATACTTGGATGCCATGATCTCGTTATCTGCGGCCGTCACTAGCATGCTTGACCCATATTGGAATCGAATGGATAAGATTGACAGTGAGGGGGCATAAACATACTTATAATGACATGGTAAGGTGAAGAGAAAAACCATAGAATAACAATAAAGTGGGTGGAGGTAAATTCGTGGGCCGACTGGTAATCCCATAGTTTTTACTGGACACGAAATAAATACGACATGACAGACATTAAAATATACTGGACACAAAATGGCGGAGACAGAATCACTTGCATTAATCAAATACGACACAGGAGCAAACATTTAAAAGATAGTAGGAGAGGTCCTCAACATAGAAGACAGTGAAAACCAAACTTAAGGTAACAAGCCTTCAAATTGTGGCTGCGTGGTGAATCTGTATCCATCACAATCGAAGTGTGGGCGCATATTGCGGGCACGATGGTCAGACGTCTCGTCGTTGAGTGGGAAGTAGACCGTGAAAGTTCGGTTACTCCCATAACCGGACACACCAAGGACCCTCCCGGCCCAAAACCCATCGTTGTTGCGGCAGTCGACACGGTCTTCGGGCATGTAGGCGTCGTAAGAAATACGAGGCGGCCGTGGACGAATTCGTTGAACCGGGAGGACCTCCCTCAGCAGCTCTCTTCTGTTGTTGCGTAGGAGGGTCACATATTCGACCTCCCAGTGGTTAGGGTCCAGTTTCCGCACAAGGGTCGCCTCGTAGAACGACCCGAGCATCCCAGACTCACCGCCGACAATCTCTACTCTTTGATTTCGTCGGTATGACGGCGACGACATTGGTCCTGCATAACATGAAACAAATAAGGTAGTATAATGATACAAGTAGCACAACTAAAATCTACACAAATGAAGTGATCGACAAACCTCCATCGTCTGATTCGTCGAATGATATAACGATGGGGACAGGTCGGGGAGGGAGGCCAGATGAGGAGCTGGGGTAAGAGGATGCCATTTCATTGAAGGGTTGTTGGAGAGGTTGTTAAATGGAAATGGGGACTTAACTTCACCGATTTGTGGGGAGTATGGATGGTGAATGGCTATCATATAAGTGGGGTTTGTGGGAAATAGCAACATTGTGCCAATGTGACCGTTGAGGGAGGAAAAAAAGAAACAAAAAGCAAATTGGATTGAATGGCCGTGTTTTGTTGTTGTCTACAATGAACATGGCAGTGGACTCATCTACACATGACACGTGTCAATTATGACATGACAAAAGATAAAGTGGGTTTACTTCTTGTCGGTAGACGCTACATGACACCCCTTTAAAACAACTAGCCGGTTGATTAACAGCTACTGGATAACAAACAGTTTTCCACTATACAACTTTAGCAGTGGTTTTAGTAAAATTTTGACCTTTGTATAAAATTTGGTTTCCCACTCACCATTAATACTAAAAAGATGCAAAACCATAGAGAGAGGAGTACACCCATAGTAATTTAAAACCACGAAATACATTTTCAAACAATATATTATGTTGAAAGAAATGAATAAAATTTTGACCCAACAATAACTTCAGAGAGACCAAGGGGGGGGGGGGGAATCTCGCAGAGGGTAGGTAAAGACATTTGATAAGACAGGAGAGAGAGAGAGAGAGAGAGAGAGAGAGAGAGAGAGAGTGTGTGTGTGTGTGTGTGTGAGAGAGAGAGAGAGAGGGCGGGACAGAGAGATGGCGGGAGTGAGATTAAATCTCCCGCTCTGTCATTTACCCCTTAAGAGAATAAGAGGGAGAGGAGGGAGGAGGGGGAGTCCATAAACCCATTCACGCGCTTGACACCTACTGGGGTTAACTGGACAGACAGCGACTTCTTGGCGGAAATGAGTAAGTCATCCTTCCATTTAGGTTATGCGATACATCTCTCCTCACAATGTGTTCTTCTCCCTGTAAAACTGAATGTCCCCCCCCCCCCCCACTAACTAATGGAACAGGGGAGAACTCGTCCGTGTGTATCACTGTATTGTTTGGCGGATGGTGGGATTGTGAAGAGGGCATTTGGGTCGTGAAGTCGTCGAGGATTCAAAAGGCCGTACTAGTAGACGAAAGTATTGACTACGTCTCGCTGAAGAAACAACTGATGGCCAAGTTTAATGTCGATGGGAGGAGGCATGACGTTGAGCTCACATATGTAAAGCCGAAGAAGGAATGGTGCAGACCTTTTTCCATTGGGGATGATGAAGACTTGCAGGCCTACAAGTTCGTAAATGGTCTTTCCGGTGAACGATTTTGGCCTATCGACCTCCATGTCTCCCTGATACGCAAGGTTGGCGGCGATTTCATCACTACGGAAGGATCCACAATGGCCCATCCACTCGGGGGTGGGCCACACTTGACCCTAGAAGATCACCCACGGTTACAAACTAAAACCCTCTTGGCAGGGGATGAGGAATTGGAAGTTGTGGTAGCACAAGGTGTCGATCGAGCAAGAAGAGTTGTCCAGTTAGAAACTAAGAGTGTCCAGTTAGAGAGCTCACTTGTCCAGTTAGATAATCCACGTGTCCAGTTAGAACCAAGTGATGCGTTGTACAACGCAGTTGCTTATGACCGTGGGAAGCAGGTCATTTCTGTGAGCAGTGACGTCGAGGATGTAGTCAGCCCGTGGGATCACGACGCGGAGCGAGCGGTAAGGGAAGTAGAGGAAGCATACCAACGCGGAGAAGGGAAGACCGGAGCGTTTCCGACGACTGTGAAACTTGAACCAATAGAGTGGGCGCATCCCGCTAATGGGAAATTTAAATTGCAGAAGCGCCGCCGCACGTAGCAGGGGCATAGGAACTTCCATCTGCGGGGCCTTTCGGAATGAAGTAGATAGTACGCCCATTTTGGTTAGACGCCTTTCGCAAAGAATTATGTTGGCTATCTGCAACTTCGTATGGGGGGTTTTGTTCTAGTTTGTTCTAGTTCTAGTTTGTTCTATTATGTTAACGGGATGCCATATGACATTACCCCCTTTTGACATGACACTATCGGATTTTGGCATGACAATAGTTGCATATTGACATGACAGTTGCTTCATATTGACATGACATGTCATAATTAAAAAACCAACGAATACAACAATCCAGCAATAAGTACATATCCACATGTCTAAAACCAACAAACATAAGTGCATAACCAAATGTCTAAACCAACTAACAAGTCTACACAAACCAACAATGTTTATAAAACCAATGGGGGAGTTTTTTTTAAGGATCGGATGGGGTTGTAAGACGTCCGTGAAACATGGCAACACAAAGGGCATGGCGGTACGCCGCAATGAATGAATCGTCCAGGCCACGGAACTTGGTGTCACCGGTCGCGAGGAGCTGCAGGAAACGGATGGCATATGGACCGCAGTCGCCCCTACATCAAAATAACGAAAATTGCTCACACAACCTGTGCCAATGTTTTCTAAATGAAGAGCCGATAATGACTTACGATTGTTTGTTTTGGGGAATCCCCTTCACCCTTTTGTACGCCAAAGGTTCCGGGACTTTGCCGACCCATTTGACTCGAAGTTCAGGGTGACCGTTCATCAAAATGGGGAGGAGGTGGGTAACCGCCTTCAGGAGGCCCGACATATGGTGGTCAGCGACGTGGCTTGTGTCGCAATCGTACACGTCCAATGTCCACTCCACGAAGTTGATGTCAAGGGCCACCCAGTCCTCGTTCTTCAGATTCCAAGGTGCCAACACGCGGTCGACATCGGCCCAACCCGTCGGAAACTTCTCCGGCAACTTGCCGTCGAAGTATTGGGTCATCGTGTCGTCCCCCTTCACCACCTCAAGGTCCCCCTTCGCGTCCGCCAGTTTCTTGTGCAGGAGATACCCCCACAAGAAATCCAAAACGGCGACCCCTTCGTACTTGTCACCGGCGTTGATGTCCTTCCGCAGTAGGGCGCAAGCTTGCTCAATATGCTGGACGCAAGGAAAAATCTTTATTTTGGAAGACCATATGAGGAAGAAGGTGATGACTCGAACCACAATGTGGGAACGTAACTAACCTCGGATGACACCCAGTTGGTCGGTGATTGAAGTGTCCCAAAGAACTGCTTCGCTAGTAGGGTGCCTTCCACCGACCGGACGGGGTCACTTCCGTCCTTCATCCACGCAGCGAACGCATCAGCATCTGCCCTGGTCGCCATGCCTAGCTCGACGGCATCCATTGGCTTCTTGCCCACACGCGGCTTCTTCGCTGGCTGCGTTTCCTCCGCCTGGGACAACGTTTCAGGATGTTGACGGGTGCTTCTTCTCGGCCGTATGAGGGGCACCTCAGCCTCAGCCTCAACATCAGAACCGGGTGCCACCAACTCCTGCAACTTGAAGCCCATTGCGCATGACATGACAGTAAACACAAATCACATGACATCATTTATATATTCACATGACAGTCTCATGCGCAAACCTTGTCCTTGTCCTTCAACTTGTCCTCCTTCAACTTGTCCTTGGCCTTCAACTTGTCCTCCTTTCTCTTGTCCTTGCCCTCGTCCTTATCCTTGTCCTTGCTCTTATCCTTGTCCTTCCCTGATCCATTAACCTCAGCACATGACCTCTGCGTAAATTAACATGACATATATAATGATAAACATGACATCTATATGAATTGACATGACGATTATGATCTGATACCGGAAGAACCTTACCTCCTTTCCCAGAACTTCCTTGTCCTTGTCCTCCTCCTCCTTGCCGTTATCCTTGTCCTTCACTGATCCCTGAACCTAACCACATAACCTCTTATTAACATGACATATACTGGAATTGGCAAGAACATGTATTGATACTAACATGACATACATTACTAACAACATGACATTTACAGGAGATGACATGACGATTGTGATCTAATACCAGGAGAACCTTACCTCCTTTCCCAGAACTTTCTCTCGCTCCTCGGACTCCCTGGTCTCCTTCCACCGCAGTTCCCTCCTCATGTTTTCAATCGCCTCCTCAAGCGTCGCCATCTTCGAATTTACCTCCGCGGATATACTCCTCAGCAACTCGTCCATCTTTGCCACTAACCGTGACTCTATCTCTAATAGGGTAGCTTGTGTCTGCGTGCCCTCCTCTGATTCTTGTGTTGACCCACTTGCTCCCTTTGGTTGTTTCTTTGCTGAGGGTTTGACATTTGCTGATACGAACGCCCGGGCTATGTCGTCGAAGAAGTTGTCCCGCTTGTCGTGAGTGTTTCGGGCATCGCGGTATAAACCGGTTGCTCTCTCCACATCATCGGGGAGCAGAAGAGGCCTCACGGCTGCAGGGTCATTGAAGTGCCCCAGCTCCTTCGCCTCCTGCAGTCGGGTTTCGATTGAGGCATACTCGAGGTTCAGGTCTCTAAACTCGTATCGCAGACACCTGGGGTACAGCTTCTCGTCTATGACATTCGCGAATTGGTCGGCCATTGGAGTGAGGGCTTCGTACACCCATAGCTGCAATTACATATTGTCCAGTAAATAATCAGTTAATGTCCAGTCAATAAATGTTAGACGCCTAGTAAACCAGTATAGGGCGTCCAGTCATATCTGTGTACGAACCTGGAAGGCGAGAGGGAAACCCATTAGGCAATAGGCCGGGCGTGCATTGGAGCTGCCCTCATCCCGTTGGAGCTTCCTCTCGATTGCACGGTGTAGGAACTCGTTCGTTCGCTCGTAGCAAAGCCGACCCCACGGAAACGCCAGGAACCTGTCAACGTCGTCGACAAGGTCGACCACCCACCCATGAATGTAGTTTTTGGGTTCCTTCCCGAACAATACTCCCTCGACCAGCATCAGCAGGACAAATTTCAATTTTCTGGTGGACGATTTCTCAGATGCCATCGCCACACGGAACTCTACCTCGAACTCAGACATCCTCATCTTTGAAACTCCAAAGAAATCATACACTGCCTTCTCGAACCCGTCGTCGTCCTCGGGCTCTTCGCCATAGCCACAGTTGAGACCGGTGACAATGGCAAACTCAGCTATTGAGAACCTGACGACCGCTTCATGGATCTTGTACCATGTTTCATTCTCCTTCTTCGACTTCAATTGTCGTTGGAGAACATAGTGTACAAGCTGTCCCGAGAACTGGACCCTTGTGCCCAGTCTTGCAATGCCCCCCAACGGGCTGTCGGTCAGGCGCTTCCAATGGGACTCGCTCAACCGGTTGTCAATGTTAACCAGGAGCGCCATCCGGGAGTGTTGGTTAATTTTTGCTTTGAAGTGTCTTTCTTCCTCTAAGGCGTACACAGCCTGCACAAACTTCAACATGTCAGCCACACTGCAGCACAACAATCACAACTTACATTACTCGAACGAAAGCCATATTACCGCGCCGGATGTTTGAGCTGTACGGTCTACAATCTTCTTCATACTTCGCTGCGACATTTTTAATATTCACCAGATATCCTGCACAGTGGAAGACCCAAATTCAGTATTCTACACATCAATTCTTCTCCCCCAACCCACGGTTCCCTTCATATCAATATCATATGTACCATGACAGAAACACAATTACACATGACACATACACATATACACATGACACATGGTTGTGAAAACATGACAGCATACGTATTCAATCTGTCCATCTCCATTTGCACACAAGTAATCCTATTCCAGATAATTTCGATTCCACATAAACTTTTCACCCTTTCTACAATTTTCTCTAACCCTAATGCGCCGCATTTCAACCAACACTACTAGAATTCTGTTATTTAACATCGGCTCATTAACATCAGTCAGAAAAACCCGCCATATTAAATATTTTTTTAACATCGGTTTCTAAATTTGAGAGGTTAAAAATAAAATAGACATTACCCTATATTTTAGACCGATGTTAAATATTTCGTTTGAATTTTTTTATAAAAAGCGCGGAACGAAGAGATGAATAAATTTGAGCAAAAATTAGAGCGGCAAATAAAATCAAACCCAAAATTGCCCCATTTTCTTAACTTTCAGATCTGTTCTCTACTCTGTGCGTCTGCCTCGCCTCTTTCTCCCTGAAAACAGAAGGCAACAATGGAGATCTATTGGCTCTCTCTCTCACCGGCAAGCTCTTCCATGGCGACTTCCTCGCCCAAACTCACACCGCTCGCTCTCCTTTAGCTCTTGATCCTACGCCTGCGCCTATCCCTGCGCCAACTCAAGCAGCGGCGTCGTCTCCTTCCTCTTTGCCCTCGCCATCGGGGTTGCCTTCGCCCTCGCCCTCGCCATCGAAGTCGCCCTCGCCCTCACTGGTAATTTCTCCCCTCCCTAACTTGAGTCTATTCAGATTAACCCTAACAGTCACAAACACGGGAGGAGTGCAGCGCCTCCTGACTCGCGAGGGCGATTTGGCGAATGATTTACGACCGAGGTGCGAGAGGCCTAAAGGCTACTTTGCCGGCACTGCTACTGGAACCAAGGTGCGAGGCGAGTGTACAAGCGACTGGTGGCGGGAGTCGCGGGCCTGGCGGCTGAATCCGACTCATACAGTGCTCCTTGTGCGGGAAGAGAAGAACGGTAAGTGCTCCTATTTCGGTCCGATTTGTTTCAATGCTTGGATAAATTAGAGTTTTGATGTATGTTTATACACTTTATTGAATTGATTTTGTTGAAATGTTGAATTTGGCGAATTAAAATGGATTTATTAGATTAGGGATTGAGATTTGAGGATTGAAATATGAATTGGGGGTTTGATTATGCACTTGATTTGGGGCTTGAGATTTGAGATCATTTAAGTTGTTGGTAAGTAGAATGTAACATTCAAATTCTCTGTAGTTAGCCGGGGTTTTTGTCTTTCCAACTAAGATTTCATGGTAACTCTGAGCTAGTTGCTGAGTTGGTCACTGCCAATGGAATCAAAGCTGCGTTTGCGATAAAGGATGAAGCAGAAGGCTCTCAAGGGTGGATGGTCTATCCATCTTTCTTTTCCTTCGTCTTACATTCTTATATTACCCTCTACCTAAATGAGACTATTCAAATTCGCTCATGAAAGACAGAAATTTGTATTCACAAGGTTTCTCAGTTGTGTTGCAGAATAGTGGCCTCCCTTGGATGTTGCCCAAGAAATCCGTTGGCCTGGACTTCAGCAGCTTGACTGATGCACTTCCCGTATGTCTAGTATTCTCGCACATTTCAAACCCCTACGTTTATAGAGAATTGTTTTTTTGTTTCTGATCTGTTTGTTGTTTGTATAGATCTAGCAAATTGCAAACACTATAAATTGCATTGGCAATCAAGCATTCATAATGTTGATTCAGTTACTTATTATATATCATGAATTAGTTAGGAAAATCAAGTCACATAGACCTCATCATGGCCCAATAGCTGCATTCCTGGATTGTTTAGTGACTTGATATTGCTTTGATCGCATGACATCTCAAGTTCTTGTAATTTTCGAGTGATTGATCTTTAGAGGCCTTCAATGTTCTTACGACTTCCCCATCTGCCATTTCTGCAAGTCCAGCTTCCAACTTGTCCAGTCCACCAGCCCTTGCAGGTTATTTCAAGAAAGGATCAACAGCAGTAGAAGAATCCAGGTTCTCTCTAGTTTGCATTCTAATGAACTTTGCATAAAGTGTGGGTAGATGGAACTTTAGGGTGTATTTTGCAACATACGCGATAAGACTCCCATATTGGCAGATTTTAACCTTATTAGCACTTCTTACATGGATAACATAATTACCACTCACACCCATAAGAGTATTTATGGATGTGAGTGGTATATATAGATGGAACTTTGCTTTCTTCCCCATTTCTAGGTATTTTTTTAACAATGGTTTCGCCCCCTTTGGGATTTTAGTTTTACTGCCTGTGAATGAACTAATCCATTCAGTTAGTGAATCTAATATTGAGCTTTTCTAGCATCCAAAGCATCAAAATTTTATAGGTGTTTCATTTGCAG
The DNA here is from genome assembly GCA_963922045.1 of Persicaria maculosa. Classification (NCBI taxonomy): domain Eukaryota; kingdom Viridiplantae; phylum Streptophyta; class Magnoliopsida; order Caryophyllales; family Polygonaceae; genus Persicaria; species Persicaria maculosa. Next base: position 17,878,997 of record OY998251.1, on the reverse strand, counting down.
CTTCTTATTCGATCCATTCTCAATCTTAAGTATCCAAGTTAAAGAATAAATACATTTACTATTTTCGAGCAATATGAATCTGTTCGCCACTACAAGTATGAAAACAAAATCCTGCTTTCTTCATTCATTCGCATATTGCGTGGAATCCATGGATTTTTAACTTGGACGTACAGATGGCATGTCATTCCAGACAAACATCAAATTGATTATTAAGTGTGAAGTGAACTTGCCACTGAGTTGCTTTATTTATTTTAAACAAACTATCTGTGACTGTGAGGCGCAAATAATATCCGGCCTGTACATTTTGTTTGGATGCACATATATGCTAATGCCATTAGAGCTGGAAATGATGTCTACGAATTTGTGAGTGTCTGCCTAGTTTGCTTATACATACATTCATGCTATATATGTTCAATCATCGATATGCTGATGCAGATTGTGAATATGATTGTTTTAACATGGTTTTTGTTCATTTTACAGTGAGGACTAGAGGCTTTACGAGTAGTCCATTATTCCAGGAGGTAATTCTTCCTTGATAACCACTTTTCATTGCTGAGCCTGTTGAGGTAGTTTGCAGATTTGATTATATGAAATTTCATGGGCTTGATTGATGCATATTGTTGCCTTAGGTGCATATTAGTCTAGTTCTTTTTTTTTCATATATAGTGTGCTTTGATGATTCAATCAGATTGATGGTGGATAAGGCAAATGCAAATAAGTGCAAAGAATATCAAAGGTGTTTTAGTTTATAACAGGGAGAAATGTTTTATGGTGGGCATGGTTTTGTGGCTCGACCACCTGCTGTGGACCTTCAAGATGGCGATGCTACATCTCAAGCAGTAAAAAGGAGATTGTCTCGAGAAATAAAACAGAAGCTTGCTAAAGTTGCTAAAGTAGCAGTATGTGAAGCAGTTATTATCACTAAACTTTCTTCCTTTTTATTGGTTTTTTGAAGGTTGAGATGGTTGTAAGGTCTCAGGTTGCTAGGTATGGATATGGAGATAGGAAAGTCACATTTTTTTAATGCTTTCAGCAGCTGAGCCATGACCAGATATCGAAGGAGCTGGTAAGTCATATAATGCATATTGTTAGCCATTTAGTGAATGTTAAAACACTGAAGGCACTGAGCCAGTTTGTTGAAGTTTAATAATAGTAAACCTGCCGTGTTTTATTCATTGTATTTTTTTTCAGCTGCCCACGCAGTTTGGAGACATTAATTAAAAAAAATTAATCCTACCTTTCTATTTTCACAGAGAAACTTGAAAATAATGATTAGTTCAAGTTTGCCAGCTATAATGCTCTTTAACCAGAAGTTTTAGTTAAGTATACAGTGAAAGGTTTCTTGCTTTTGTCTGCTTCCCATTTTTATTTTCACTTTCAGTTTCTTTGATATTTGGATGAAAATCATAAAATTGCTATGTTGATGATTTCTGAGTTACTAATCTATAGGATGAAATAATACCGATGGGAATTATTACTGTTTCAGTGTCGGCTGAAGAAGCTAGGAAGCGTGAGGAAGATATAACAGCAGGAAGAGTCAAGATGAATGGGCGAGAGCTTTTCATCCAGGAACCTGCTTTGTTTGACAGTAATTAAAATTAAGGTGTGTTCTTATCCTATTCAGTAGCTTTGCATCTTTGTCTTTACTGCCTGAAAAAGGAGATTTTGCAGCTTATTGTTTACAGCCCGAGAAAGAAGAGTGTCTTTGTGATAGGACATAGTACTAATGACATTAGTGAATGAGAACACCCCAAAATGATGAAATCCCTACACTCGTCTTATATTTTCATCTCATCTAGGTGTTGGGTGCTAGTGGGAGGTCCTTCGATCCTTGCTTCTCTTGCTGTTTTTTTTTTCGGTATTTTTTTTATTCTTTGCCTTTTGTCCAAGGGATGTTAACAACCTTGCTGCATCTGACTGGTGTAGGATGTTGTTGCTGCTGTTTATGATGAAAGTGGGTTGAAAGTTGCTGTTGTTTATGATGTTGTCGTGCCTAGGAATTTTTCTAAGCATCTAAGCATTGTTGTGATTTAGCCTATTAGCTCAATTGGTAGAGCGTTGTGCTCAAGCACAAAGGTGCGAGTTCAAATCCCGCATAGATTACCATAATAATAAAAAAAACTACAAATATATCATTTAACATCGGGTAATAACTGATGTCTTTCGAAAAAATAATATCGATGTCTATGTGGGTGATGTTAAAAGTAAAAATTGTTTAACATCGGCTAAAGCCTGATGTGATGACTTACAAAGACATCGGATTTAAAAATATTAACGATGTTATAAACTTTATAGACATCGGGCTATGGCCGATGTAAAAAACTTTTGGCTTTTTACATCACCCACATAGACATCGATTTTATTTTTGAAAGACATCGGTTATTACCCGATGTTAAATGACAAATTTCTAGTAGTGCAATTTCCCCCAAATTCTCCCCTAATGCGCCGCATCTACAGTCATAAGCCCCATTTCGCCCAATTCCCACCTAAACTGAACGGATCTACACTCCCCTTATCCTGATAAGTTGGATTCAACAACACTGTTACCCAATTTCCCCGTTCCCAAAAATCCCCTTCTCTCCCACACGCGCAAACCCCAGTACCCAAACTTTCCACCAATTGTTTTTAACTTGACGCCGGTTACTTCCTACATGACAGGGCGATATTGCGTACCGTCAACCCATTCGACCCCTTCTTCCCATTTTCACACAATCCAAACCAGTTTTGTTTCTTCAAATCTGTTCCTCCCCTACCAATCGAAGCAAAACGTATTTAATCGGCATTGTGAGGGTTTACTTACTTCGAAGTCTCGTCTCCTCTTCTGCACTGTCGTCCTCTTCCTCGCCTTTGCTTCTTCTTTTCCTCTCTCGCTCTGTCGTCTCCTTCCTCTTCTTCTTCCTTCTCTTCTTCTTTTCCTCAGCCTTGCATGTGGAACTGTTGCCCTCTCTCTCTCTCTTCCTCTTTTGTAAGCCGTGAGAGCAGTTGGGGTCGACAGTTTTCAATTGAAACCGCTTCCACTCTCACTCATCCACTCTCTCTCCCACAATAACTTCCCCCACTTCCACTCTCTCTCTCCACAATAACTTCCCCTTTCCTCTCTCTCTCCACCCCGCTTCCTCTCTCTCTCCTCCTTTTACCTTCTCTCTCTGTCCCGATTAAATCCCCTCTGTCCGGTTAAATCCAACCGGCAATTATGCCTTTTTTTGGTGGGGGGTGTAACCTTTGCAAATGTTGTGGATAGGGGGTTAGGCTAGCAAACCATTTCGGGGCAAGGGTCATATAGTTTAAATCCCTCTTCATTTCATTTATTTAATGTGAAACTAAAAATTACAATATAAATTTTTAAGATTAACTATTTCTTAAGCCCACTTTTTTAAAATAAAATTATTTAAATTTTATAAATGGAATAAGAAAAATATATATGAAAAGTAAAAAATATACCCTATTTTTTTTAGAACCACCGAAATCCCTGTAGAGAAAAAAGTTTTTAAGGCATTCGAGGTTGTTCTTATTCTTAAAAATTTTGATTATTTGATTTTTAAATTTGATAAATATAGCAATATTTTAATATAATAAATAGAATTATAATATCAACATTTTCCCATCAAATAGTAATTAATTAATTTGATCGCTTTTAGTTTTTGAATAGGGCCCTCAAAATAATTGGCACGGCCCTAGTGACGACCATTCGTCCCGTACTCCCGTTAGTATAAGGCGACCGAACGACCATTTAGGCGACGAAGAAGATCCGTCGATCAGCTGAATGTATTCCTGACGTGGTGATGGAAAATCATATTCTGTGTGTGGTTTGCATTACAATGCCGTTTCATTCAGGAAACTTGCAAGCAAGACTTTAACATTCGAAAAAGACGGGGTTTTCGTCTATTTGCTATCGACGCGGTCTTGACACTAAATCAGTAAATCTCGTACATCTCCACAATCACTGTTAAGAAAATTCAAAGATTTATAATAATTCGATAATCAATTAGCCAAGTGAGGTCGATTTCAAGTTCGGATAACTTCATTGGTAAGGTTAATAAAATGTCATATCCCAATAAAGGGGTTTTGGATTGATTGAATTGAGTGATAGTAATCCTCGATCAAATGGCCGGTTTGCAACTATCTTGGGTGAGTGCAAACGACAAGAACATGTAAATCCAATTATCATTATGCAGTGGACCTCTAGTGTGGAAAAAACCCCTTATTATGCCCACAAAATTAAGCGACCCTCTATTATTGGTTACGTTCTTGATCAAAACTGCGCGTTTTGGCGTTTGGAGTATCTTAAGACTTATCTAAGATAAGGGAAAAACTAGGGGTGGACACAAATCCTGTAAATTTCGGTTCCGTCCCAGTCCCGTCCCGGACCCGGCGGGATTTGGAAAAAAAATATTGAATCCCGTCCCGCAAAAATTACGCGGGACGAGGATTCCTTATTCCGCAAATCTCGTCCCGTCGCGCGTATTATATTATATATATATATATATATATATATATATATATATATATATATATAAAGTATACAATATATAAATAAATATATATACACAGTTATATACATTAATGTATATGTTCAATATATGAACACAGTGTGCGTCTATATGCACACTGTCTGTATACATGAACACAGTGTGTGGATGTCTATATATATTCACACTGTTACATATAAATATATCGTATATTTTTTTGTCTTATGTGTAAATGTGTAATTATATGTATAATATATGTGTGTATATATGGAAAATTGTAAAATATGAAAAATATTATAAATATATACGTGTTACGCCTTAAAAAACGCAAAATATATAAGAGTTTTAGATTTTTTTTATAATGTTTATTATTTGAGGGACAGGGCCCGTTCCGTCCCGTCCCGTAAGGGATAAGGCCCGCGTGGGATTGAAAAAAAACTAGTGAATCCCGTCCCGGTCCCGTCCCGCAAAAATTACGCGGGACGACCCTCATCCCGTCCCGTCCCGCGCCCACCCCTAGGAAAAACATTATATATCATCGGAATAATGGTTAAGTTAGATTTTTTTTAGGGTCTTGTTAGATACACCGTAAGTTAGAGAGATATGAATTTAGAAGAAGAAGAAAGAGAGAGGTAGAGGATGTAAAACCGACGGCTCCTGAGTTCTACTCATAGATTTGGCATTTAGGGTTTTAATTACAAAAATAAATAAAATAATAATAAAAAGGGGAAAAGAAAAGGCAAAAAAAAATGAGGTAAGATGGGAGGAGACGAGGAGTCAGGAGCGTAGTCACTGTTTTGGGAAATAAAAATTAAACGGAGCGCGAGAGGATTCGAACCCCAACCTGTTTTCAAAGCTGAGATCAAGCGCGTCGTTAGAACCAATTGAGCTAGTGAAGCATATTGATACATAAGGTTCGTGTCGGGATTCTATATATACTAGTATTATCCTACCCAGCCTAAAAATTAAAAAAAAAAATTTAAACGGTTCGTGTCGGGTATCCGACAAGGCAATTTCCCCGATCCGAACACGAACCGTTTACAGCCGTGTTTTCTCGGTTCGTGTCATTTTCGTGTCGTGTTTTCTCGGTTTCGGGTTTTTCGTGTCGTGTTGTCGTGTTTTCATGTCGTGTCTGTCGTGTCGGGTTTTTCTGCACACCCCTACCTCCAGGTGTTGGTCGATCCACCAAAAGCGACAAACAAAGGCCGATCTGCAAGAGCCCTATGCGGAAGAAGTCGCCGACGATGACGACGATGAACGACGCTGATCTCAGAGTTGGTCGAGGGCTCAGTTGTGAGGCCTGGGCGAGTGCGACAAAAGAAGGGAAGACGGCGCTGGCGGCGGGGCGGTTCTGGCGGTGCCGGCGATCGGGGGTGGTGCGGTATTGGCCTCCAATGGTTGATTGAATTGGTTTGGGAAGAAGATTGAATTGGCCGGTTTGGGAAGAAGAAGCACGGGAAGGAGAAAAGAAAATTACTCCCTCGGTCTCATATTAAGTGTCGTTTGTCTTTTTGTGCACGCTTTTAAGGACCGAAAAACTCTATAAAATATTATTATTTTAATTAATTTTTTTATATAATGTTATACTTATTACCACTAAGTATCACATTATATTAAAAAATTAATTAAAAAAATAATATTTTATAGAGTTTTTCGCTTCTTAAAAAGCGTGTCGAAAAGTAAAATGACATTTAATTTGAGACGGAGGGAGTATAATAGTAGGGGCAAAAGTGTTAATTGTTACACTCCCCTAATTTCACCTCTCTTTTATCCTAAGGCTTAATTTTTGCCCAAATTATGGACAATCACAAAAAAAAAACCCTTAATGTTATGTAAAATCAAATTTCTCGACTAGAAACACATATATTGTTACTATTATTGATACTATTTTTATTATTATTTTAGTCTGGGGCCACCTTAAAGACCCACTGCCTGCACTACACCAGCAACCGTTGACTCCTTAAACATATATCTTGAATTATCAACACCCTCCAAAGAGATGGAGTGTGTTCTTTTGTGCAAGTTTAAAAGGAGAGATCCCACACCCCATGCTAAAATAGTGAGCCATGAAAGAAATGGAGATGGAGATGGAGACGGTAGGAGTGCAACAAGGCGAGGAAATGGAGAGGGAATCGGGCCAAGACGAGTCGAAGAGGATCCCAGCATGGAGGGAGCAGATCACTCTAAGAGGAGTCATAGTAAGCATCATTCTTGGAGTGGTTTTCAGCATAATAGTTATGAGGTTCAACCTTACCACCGGGCTGGGCATCAACCTTAACATCTCCGCCGGCCTGTTCGCGTTTGTGTTGATTCGCTCTTGGACCAAAATCATAGAGAAGGCTGGGTTTCCCGGTGTTCCCTTCACTAAGCAAGAGAACACCATGATCCAGACTGCTGCAGTTGCGTGCTATAGCATAGCACAATCAGGTTCCGATTCTCGAAATCGATCATTATATGATTGATTCTCAATTGCTTTGTATCAAGTGTTTTTTTTTTTCTTTAGGTGGGTTTGGGTCCTATCTTTTGGGATTGAACAAGAAGACGTACGAGATGTCTGGAGTCGACACTGCAGGGAACCCTCCGGGTAGCTACAAGGACCCTGGCTTTGGTTGGATGGCTTCTTATCTATTCTTGGTTTGCTTCATTGGCCTATTTGCATTGGTCCCTCTAAGGAAGGTAGTTAAAATAGACGAAAGTTTATTGTACGTACTTGTGTCCTCATACAAATTAAACATTATATCATTTTGTCGAAAAATTGTTTGCAGATCCTAATTGTAGACTATAAGTTGATTTACTCAAGTGGCATGGCAACCGCGGTTCTTATAAATGGTTTTCACTCGCAGGGAGACAAACTGTCCAAGTATGATCCCGAGACATATGCCTAGCTAGCTACTTGTTCTAGCACATGTTAGGAGATGTGCCGTTTTCGTACGATGAATTTCATGTTTGTTGTGATATTGATTGACTCAGGAAGCAAGTGAAGGGTTTCACCAAGATCTTTACAATGAGCTTCTTGTGGGGATTCTTCCAATGGTTCTATACCGGAAAGCAACAGTGTGGATTCAAACAGTTTCCGACGTTTGGATTGCAGGCTTGGAGGCAAACGTAAGTACCAACTTTTCTTGGATCCATTTCAACTAATTGCATCGATCTTGGGTTACTTGATGATACGTTTGGAATCCCCGATCCTTCGCCTGTGGACTCAGAATCAAGAACACCAACTTGTTGATGGTCCGATCTTGCAATATTCTTGATATCCTTGATGTTTACAAGTAGTTACAATAAAAGGGTTCGAACTATTGCGAAAGAAACGAAAACAAACAAATAAAAACTAGAACAAAAGACGAGCCAACAAAGGAAACAACAGCAGCGACGGCAACAGTGGTGGCGACGGATGTTGCGGCCGCAGTAGCTATTGCAGCGGCTGCCTCAGCGACGGTTTCTGGGTTCTGCAGCGACGGATTCTGGGTTCCTTATGGCGACAGAATCTGGGCAGCTTTGGTGTTTGGCCGAAGGTGATGGTTTTGGTAATTAGTCTTGTGATTGCCGATGGGTGCAAGATCATGAGAGAGATTGTAAGCTTTTGGATTGGAAGAATTGTAGAAACCTTAAAATCTTATTAAGGTTCCACAATATAATTTTTCAATCTAATTAATTCAATGAAAATACAATAGTTTAAATATGGAACTATACCAATTCTATTTTGTGCAAAAGATAGAGTTTTGACTTACATAAATAAATACTAAATCCTAATAATAATCCTAGATAAATATTCCTACTTAGTGGCCAAGGAAAATATCTAGAAGAGATAAACTTTCCTTTTCCATTTGATTCACCTAACTAAGTATTACTAAAAATAAGACATTCCATAAATAGTTCCAACTAACATAGGAGTTACTAAATATGGAAAGAACGTAAAAACTACTAATAATAATTATTAAATAATTAAAAGGCGAAACTAATTAAAATAACCCGACCTTTAAGGGTGTGTTAAAAATATATCTCAACCTTTCAAATGTAAGATAAATATCCGATCTTTAAGGATATGTTAAAAATATATCCCTACCTTTCAAATGTAAGATAAATATATCAACCTTATATTATAAGTGATGTTCAAATAATATATAAAATAATTCTCTACCAAAAAAAACTAACATGGCATACATATGTGGCAAACTAAATTAATAAAAAATTAAAATTTAAAAAAAATATATATAAAAAATTAATAGAAGGGTTTAAGAAAACAAGTTTTTTCATTTATTATTTTAAAAAAAAATTCAAGACACTTTATTAATATTTCAATTTTCCATATTATTCTTCTTTGTTCAATTGTCCCATTTTTTTACATAATTTATTTACTAAAATTCTAACTATTCTTCTTTCTATTTTAAATTTTCATCAAAATGTGAAATTAGTTAAATGGTCCATTATACGAATATGGGTGTTATCCCTCAAATATAAAAATAATCTAAATAAAATATTAAACACTTGTAAATATATCATTATATATATATATATATATATATTTATATTTTATTAATTTATTTCTTTCCCTTTATAAAAAGAAAAAAGAAAAGAAAAGTGGTTTAATAAAACAAGGTTTTTGATATAGAGTTATAAGAAAATAGTGTGTATAAAATATAAAAGACGAAAGATATGTAAATCTATAATTTTTTTATATAGATTTTTTAAACTTTTTTTTAATTTTTTTTTTGTCATGTATGCATGTCCTGTTAGCTTTTTTTTTGAGATATTATTTTAACATCACCTATAAAGGTCGAGATATTTATATTACATTTGAAAGGTTGAGATATATTTTTAACACCCCTTTAAAGGTCGGGATATTTATCTTACACTTGAAAGGTTGGGATATATTTTTAACACACCCTTAAAGGTTGGGTTATTTTAATTAGTTTCGCCTAATTAAAATATCTTTCTTCTCTTTAACCATGGTGGTGCCTTCTTCTTTTTCTTGAGGAAGACCATCAATTGCCCTCGAATTGATCTTGAGAGCTCGCTTGGATCAAGATCATTGTTTGATCCACAGAAGGCCATCTTGATCCGCATCACTTGATTTGATTCAATTACTAAATACTAATGCCTTCTTTGATAACAAGTCTTTGTTAACTCGATCTGCGCAGATTTTACTTCGATTTTAGCTTGACTTATGTGGGAACCGGGATGATTTGCTCCCACCTTGTGAACCTATCTTTGCTCCTAGGTGCAGTTCTCTCATGGGGGCTTATGTGGCCCCTTATAAGCAAACGTGAAGGAGCGTGGTACCCGGAAGACCTACCCGAAGACAGCATGAAAAGCTTGAATGGATATAAGGTAAAAGAAACCCTCGGACTAGACATAGCAATGGAAGACTTGTCAAAACTTTGTGAATCATATCATATATTATAGGTGATTTGAGTTGAAATGTGTTGTACATATGCAGGTTTTCCTCGCCATTGCTCTCATTTTCGGGGATGGCTTTTATAACTTCACCAAGGTATTCATTGTCATGATAAGAAGCATCCATGTCAAGATGAAAGTGAAGAACCCTGAGGAAGGTAACTCACATATACTCCTCTTTGTTTTCTAAGAAAAATGATTACAATTAATATTTGAACTGTATCAAAGACCTATAGGACGATGAATGGCATGGGTCGTGTTAACGTGAGCTAGAAGCCTAGCACATAAGCCCCCTAGTGAAGTTACGTCATAAAATCAATTGACAATAGGCAGAGTAGACCACCACAATTTGTGCTTTCAAATATCAACAAAACGACATTCAGTCAGACTTCGTTTGAAGCAATTTGTTGATTTACATGTCCATTTCCTAAGCAAGATTTTGTTCGTTTGTAGGTGAAAGAGACATCATAGGAGGAGAGAACGCGAAACAAGATGATTTGTTCATACGCGAAAGCATTCCAATGTGGGTAGCAGCAAGTGGATATCTTACCCTCGCCATCATTACCACCATTAGCCTTCCCATGATGTTCCCACAAATGAAATGGTACTACGTCGTTGTCGCCTACATTATCGCGCCACCCTTGGCCTTCTGCAATGCGTATGGCGCTGGCCTAACCGACTTAAACATGTCCTACAACTATGGGAAAGTCGCCCTCTTTACATTGGCCGCGCTAGCTGGGAAGGACTCTGGAGTCGTAGCGGGATTGATAGGTTGTGGTTTGATCAAATCCGTGGTTTCGGTCTCATGTACCTTAATGCAGGATCTCAAGACCGGCCACCTAACCCTCTCGTCTCCAATAGCGATGCTTGCCAGCCAAGCAATCGGAACAGCAGTTGGCTGCGTGGTGGCGCCGCTCAGCTTCTTCCTCTACTACACAGCATTCGACGTGGGCAACCCGAATGGAGACTTCAAGGCGCCCTACGCCATAATCTACAGGAACATGGCGATCCTCGGCGTTGAAGGATTCAGCGCATTGCCGCAGCATTGCTTGCAGCTCTGCTGCGGCTTCTTTTTCTTCGCCATCGTAAACAATCTTGTAAGGGACATGTACCCTACGAGGATCGGGAAGTGGCTGCCGCTTCCAATGGTGATGGCAATGCCGTTCCTCGTAGGGGCTTATTTCGCCATAGACATGTGTGTGGGGAGCTTGGTTTTGTTCATTTGGTATAGGATTGATGCTAATAATGCCGAGCTTATGGTGCCCGTTGTCGCGTCGGGTTTGATATGTGGTGAAGGGCTTTGGAGCTTGCCTGCTTCACTGCTTGCCCTGGCCAAGGTAAAGCCTCCAATTTGCATGAAGTTCTTGGCTTCTTGATAGGGTGTTTTTTTTATAGGGAAATTAGCTTTTATACCAATAGATTAATTATGTAAGGCTTGGAAGCCAAGATTTAGCTTGTATCATGATTCTTAATCAATACAAAGTTATCCCTACATTCTAGTAATAAACATACAGTTGCAAGCTACCGCATGATGCTTGAGTGCCGGTGCGGCGGGGACCATCGGATGATGGATTTCATATTATTTCTTTTTTTGATAAGAAGGGATTCGTAATAGTGTGCCTGATTTGTGGTTGAGATTAATGCTTATCAGTATATTGACGTCTCAGTCTCTTCCATTACATTGGATGCTTGACAAGTCAGAAGTAAAACTTAGCATTTTGTGAGTTAAGACATGATAGAATTTTAGAGATATACGGATTACCTTGAATAGCGGAAGCGAAATCAAGATCGTCATGCCTTCGAATTTGATTACCGGGTAGATCTTCATAGCACTAAATCTTGTTAGAGATTCGGGAGCTGGGGAGAACATACGATTCACATCCTACACACCATGAGAGAGCGTTGGAGAGGAAGGAGAATCTCTCCACGAAGGAGAGTTCTCTGTGGGTTTCTTTCCTGAGAAGAACGTCTGACGACAGACTCTTAGGGTTAGAGATCAGGAGAGAGGAGTCTCTCCTATTTATCTCTTTATTTATTAGATAAATTAATATATAACGAATATATATTATTTATCCTAATATTAGTTAATTCTTAACGAATAAGAATTACTTACCTAATTACGTAAATTAGGCTTTTATCTTTTGGGCGTACATTTAATTATGTTTGAATTATATCTTATAATTCTAACATCTCCCACTCGCACAAAAGATCATATTTCTCCAAAAGCTCAAACTCATACTCGTCGTGTATAGGCCGTGCAACTCGGCAATACTACCCGGATAAAAATCCCGTTAAGGACTAGGGCACAACGTTAGTTGAAAAGTATTGCTGCATCCGTAGGATTATCTTTCATCGGACTAGTTGACACACAAAACTGGATCCCTCTCAGTTTGATTGAACTGTAATGGCGATTCACAACAGTACGTAATTGTCGGATCCAGGAAATCCCATTTTCGTCAACGATTACTCATAATATATACCTTCCTTTCGCATTGGCATTACTTTCTTGTAAATGATGACCACTTTCCCAGAAATGCCCCATTTAGACCGCATCACTCATGGCCATCGGAACACAACCAAAGTAGCGCATCACCACCACAATCAGTAACCCAAGCCGTTAGTCACTAAGGGGCTTCCTTGTTTACATATATCTTAGCTCACGCAGTGATAGAGATAGGATCAATCTATCACCTCATAGGGTCGACTAGCATACACTAGTATGAAAGTGTGCTACAGGAAGCGCTTCTCTAAAGCGTTGTCCACTCAACCTGTAAAGGTGTTCATCTCCTAGTCACGCAGACTTGAGAACCATTATACCCTACAACACCTTGCTTTTCGGAACAGATGGGTGAATGGGCATAGTTACGAGTCATATAAATGACTTACTATAAATTACCCATTCAGTTTTTCCCAACTGGAGAGACTTCATCCTGACATCCAAAGACAGTCAAGGCGGTTATCCTCTCATTCTGTTCCCATAAGAATTGAGATACCTTACACCTATAGTGTCGAACACTTATAGGAACGTTTGTTCGTGTGAGAGAACAAACTATGGTTCAGTGACAATGTAACATATTTCATATTTACATCACCAGTTTTCACCATGACAATGGCACAACATATGAGTTAAAACCAGGGCCGACCCATGGGCTGTGCGAAACGTGCAATCGCCCAGGGCCTCGTATAAGTTTTATAATATATATTATATATATATATATAAATTGCAAAATGTATCAGCTTGTTACGGTAGCTCAGTTGGTTAGAGCCTGTCCGCGCGGCTGCGCTAGCTCTTGTTCCGCATATGCCCGAGTTCGAATCTCCCCAATAGCAGGTAGCAGCCCATTTTTTTCCACAAAAAATTACAGCACACCTAGGCCGTTTCCAATTTTTTTCCCAAAGCAGCACCATGTTTTTGATTTTTTTTTTCCACAAAAAATTACAGAAGCAGCCCATTTCGATTTTTTTATAAAAAATTACAGCTGCCCAATTTTTATTTTTATTTTTTTAATTGGTTTTCATAAACCTTCAAGCAACAAGCTATTCCATCTCCGGAAAAGAAAAAAGGCTCTTTTGCATGGATATACCAAAACTTTGCCAACTTTGCAAAAATGACCCCGTCCTAAAACTTTTGCAAAGGAATGACATTATGTCATTCTTGCAAATTATTGGGCAAAGGTTAGAATGGGTTGCCGGTTACACATTGGAAAAGGAGGGAAAAAATTGGACAGGTGTCGATTTTATAGAGGGAGGGAGGTAATCATTTTGGCCAAAAAAAAATTAAAAAAAGAAATGGCTGCAGAGTTACAGTGATGTATGTGAGAGAGGGAGGAGAGAGGGTGTGGAAGCATAGAATGACATGCATTAAATGCTAGGAGAGAGGGTGTCCACTTTTCACAAAAACAATTCCCGCCAAAACCACATGGAGGGAAAACACAGGGGGAATTTCAGAGGCAGTATAAAAGGAGATGGGGGAGCTCGCCAGCTGGACACAGAAAGTGCAAAACATCTGCTTCTTCTCTATGGTTGCCATTAACGTCTAGTTGGATGGATAAAACCCAGATATTCTGTTACTAGCCAGGCAAAAGGAATTACTAGTCATCAACAGAATATATGTAGCCATAGACAGGGATACACGTGACATCTGCAAAATCCAGACCTCAACGAATATGGGTAAGTACGGTTTATGTTTTGTATTCACATGTAGTAAATTTTCCCCATCCTTCCCTTACCTCTAACAGATACTGAGAGGACCATCTTAACCTCATAATTTCGCAGGGGAGAAAGGGGTGGTATTACTTACTCTCGTTTGCAATGGTCGATGGGAGCATCTCGAAGGAGGATGGGTGTATCAAGGTCAAAACGCCCATAAAATAATGCTCATAGAGGAGACCATGTCGTTTGGGTCCGTCAAGAGTAAGATAATGGAGAAGCTCGCGGTTGACCCAAGGTGCTCTGAGTTGGAATTGAAATATCTACTCGATACGAAGACGGAGGGATGTTATCCGATTCAAGTGGATGATGAAAGTGATTGGGATGCTTTCAAGTACTGCAACTCAAGGGGTGGCGATGGCACATGGCCCCTTCCTTTGTACGCATCGGTGAACGAAGGTCAAAGCCAACATGGAAGTCTCTCCATGTGTGGGAACATGGAACAACGCAGCAAATCACCAGGCGGAGACAACAGAACACTCGTGGTGGAAGAGGGTGGTTTGGATGATATGACAGTCGATGGGTCCAACTCGCATCTTCTTCTGAATTCGGATAACGGCTCGGATAGAACTATTGATGGCAAGGAAAATACTTCATCTGGCAAGGAAAACCACACTGCTGGCAAGGTCATCCAGACAGCTAGGGCAGAACCAACAACCGCCACGGAGGAGACGAGAGGTAAACTGCTGGACGTGGACCGGGGGAAACAAATCGTATGTCTGAGTAGTGATGAGGAGGATAATATAAATGTGGGGGGGGGGGGCATAAAGGGAGTGTTGTTTCCGTCAACTTGGCGAGCTCACCGGAGGAGGAGTATGGAAACATCGGAGTACTAAAATTGGAGTCGATAGAGGAAACTTCATCAGTGGGTTGTATATCATCCGATGATGAGATGTACGAGGCCGAACGGTGGGTTTCGAGGAGGAAATCCCCGGGGATGTCGACCGAGGATGTTGAGAAGATGTTGGACAAAGCTTTTCCGAAAGGAGGGGACCCCCGACGCAAGAACACTGACCTTCATGAGGGTTTGTTGTTGAAGTCTAAGGAGGAAGTGCAAAACCGGGTAAGGTGGTCTGCGTTGGATGGCTGTTTTGACACACATGTGAAGAGGTCGTCCCCGGAAGTGTACTCCGTGGTGTGCATCGATCCCGAGTGCAAGTGGATGTGCCGTGCGTCAACATACCTGAAAACAAGTTTGTGGAAAGTGAGGAAGTACGTTCCAGAGCACACCTGCGGGGTTAATGTTCGACACAACCACGATCAACAGGCAACGTCCGAGCTTATTGGGAAGAGTCTTGTGTCCAGGTAAAAATGATTCTTACTGACCCCCTACCGTGAAACTCTAGCCACTTTATTATGTTTCCTAGTCAGTCGTCATAATACTCTAGCCAGTTAGTAACCTGACACGATTTATGAAATGCAATGCAGTTTCACTGGTACCCGTAAGCCGGTAACTCCAGCCCACATACAGGCGTTATCGAAGTCCGAGCTTGGAGTTACTTGCAGCTATTGGAAGGCACGACGCGCAAAGGCGACAGCAAGGGACACCCTATACCGAACGGACGAGGATTCGTATCGGGTAATGGCGTCGTACTTGTACATGCTTGAGAAGACGAACCCAGGTTCCCACACCTGGCTTGAGTGGGATGCTGAATGTAGGTTCAAGTACGCGTTCGTCAGCTTTGGGGTCTGGATTGAAGCCATCCCCCACCTACGGAAGGTATGTTCATTAGCCACTTGTTTGTTATACCTAGCCAGTCAAGGTTTTTACCCAGCCTTTGACAAGGTATGTTCAGTAGCCACGTATAACACAGATGTTTAATTGCCAAATGCCCGTAGGTCATCTCCGTCGACGGCTCCTTTCTGAAAGGCAAGTTTAAGGGGACCTTGCTCTTTGCCACTGCACAGGATGCCGATCACAAAATATACCCAGTTGCGTTTGCGGTTGTGGATGGCGAGAATGATGCTTCCTGGGCATTCTTCTTCCGAAAAATGCTTCGAGTCATCCCGGACACCACAGACTTGATGTGGGTCTCCGATCGGCATGTGAGCATCGTCAAGGGCATACGTGACAGCTACACCTTTGCCAAGCAGGGCTTCTGCACATATCACCTCTTCCAGAATGCGAAGCACCACCACAAGTGTGGCTCCTTGCAACAGTTGTACTTCGACATGACCAAGGCATACACCATAGCCGAGTTCAACCAACTCTTCGCAGACTTCTCCTCCCATAGCCCCACAGCCGGACAGTATCTTCGTGAAGCAGGATTTCGCAACTGGGCAAGGGCTCACTACTTGGCTAACCGCTACAACATAACCACAACGAACAACGCCGAATGCCTCAACAACGTATTCAAAGAGCCTCGGGATATGCCGATTGTAGCGCTATTTGATTGCATCATCGAGACGGTGCAAGAGTGGTTTGAGACACGGAGGAAGGCAGGTGGCACGGCCGGTAAGGTGGTAAGTGATTGGGTTGTGAAGGCCATCATGTCTAGCTACCATGCATCCATATGCATGGTTGCGAGGCCCCTCAGCGATCACGAGTTCCAGGTCATAAAGGGAACCTTGAAGTGGCTGGTGAACCTCAGCACCCGTTCATGCACATGTCGACACTTCAACATAGATCAGTACCCCTGCTCTCATGCCGTAGCCGCGACAAAGGCTCGAGGCCTCGATGTGTACTCCCTAGTGAATGACTACTACAGGGTGGAGGCGTGGCACGCGACCTACCACGGAGTGGTGTACTCCGTCCCCCCCATGGACACTTGGGATCCGCCCGAACGTATTTCGCAGATCCGTTTACTACCTCCAGCTGTGAAGAGAAGGCCTGGGAGACCGAAGACCAGCAGGTACCCATCGCGTGGGGAGTTCGTTCGCCGGAAGCGTCGGAGGACATAAGTATTGGGTGTTGGTTTTGTTGACGCAGGTAGTCTTTTGGTAGAATGCGTGTCAAATAGGGGGAACTTGGGGTAGTCTATAACTTGGCGTTGGGTTGAACAGATGTTTTGGGTTTTGGAATATTTAGCCAGTCTTCTGCATTTCCTATCCACTTTTGGTAATTCCCTAGCCAGTTTTATGTAATTACCTAGCCATTATGTTCTTATCTCTGTCACATATCCCAAATTGGTCATACACAAGGTGAAAACATCAAACTCTGGGTGACAACAAATACCTTCTATCTTAAACAAACCTGTTGGGTTACAACAATGTTGGCGAAGTCACCAAAACCTGAGCAGTAGTAACCATCAAATGTTTCCAAGGGTTCAAAAGGGTGCAACTGTTATATAGTCAAGCAATAACGATGACAACACCAAAAGCTATCCATAACGAACAACAACATCAAGTCCTAAGATACATAAGTACTTTGCCTACGTTAGCTAAGGTGTTACATTTTTTGACATAACCAGATCCATCAAGTCTCCGCAGCCTCCGAGATAGTAGCAGTTGGGCTAGAAGGAGGAACGACACACCTCACGACGATCTTAGCAGCAAGTGCGTACCTGTACGCGGTTATGAGGGCGTCGTCGGCATCTGCGGAAAGGTCTGTCACGCCTTCAGCAAGCAACTCCATGAATCGCAGGGCGTAAGCACCACAGTCTCCCCTGTGTACATATCCCAAAATAAATAAGACGACTAAAGGTATGCGGAACGAAAATGACAAAATAAAGTACAAGAAAGGGCTTACGCTTGGCCCTGTTGGGGTACGTCCGGCATTCGGGTCAGCTTCATGGGTGTCGTGCCCTTGTCGGCAAAGCGAAGTGCGAGCTGTGGGTGAGCGGCAATCACGTGGGGCAGAAAGTCAACAACAAACCGCATCTCCTTTCCAAGATTGCGTTCGTGGACGAAGCTGACATCGCTATCGTATAACTTCACAGTCCACTCGTCGAGACATACGACCATTGCCACCCAGTGCTTCTTGCGGAGGTTGACAGGGGCCAGAATATACTTTCCCTCAGCCCAGCTCTTCCCCATGAACGTTGGGGCCGACCCATCGAGGTAGGCTAGCATCTTCTTCCCGACGGTGTAGCCGGTTGTAGCTGTCGTGTGAGTCGCCCACTCTGTCTCCAACACAATTGGCCAGAAGCTATCCATAACGACAAAATCTTTGTACTTCGGTTCATCTCCATGCACTTTCTCACGTTGGAAACACAGCAGTTGGTCCATGTGCTGGTAAGCAAGAAATAACGGTGTGAGAATGGTAGTATCAGCTGTGCATATACTATGACACGATTAACTCATAGGTACAGTGCACATACCTCAGTAGACATCCAGAACGTCGGAGTCCTGACGATCTCATAGAAACTCTGGGTAATTGCCATCCCAAGATGTGTTGTGGTTAGTGTGGGCACTCCCCTGTGGACGTATTCGTTATTCTCCATCAATTAAAGGTAAAGGTGCATAGAGACCAATATAACAACGCACCTTGACAGCCACCCGTCGACGGCGTCCACATCCTCCTGCGTGGCAAAACCCTCAGCCACATAAGCTTCTGATGGATGTACCTGAATGAGCTTGAACTTCACAACACGGGCTCTCTTTTTGACGGCGGTGATGACCTGGTCATCTACTTCTGCATCTTCTTGCTTTGTCCGTTTCTGCTTCCCCTTCTCCTTCAGTTGAGGAGCTGCAGGTGTAGGATGGACCTCCTGCGTCACAGTGGGATCGTTTTGGGTGTCATTTTCTTCAGTTGTAGCAGCTGGCTCCGACTTGTTCGCCTCAATCTCCTATTGCTTTTTGCCGCGTTTAGGCCTCCATCTAGGCTTCGGCTTTGCAGGGGAATGTGTAGGGGAGGACTCCTGAGTGACACTCGCCTGAATCGTGCCAAGTTCTTGAGTTGTGGGAGCAGGATCAGCGTTGTCGGTGCCAATCTCCTCTTGCGTCGTTGGGCGTTTATCTGACTCCGTCACCTTATCCGCAGCCACTGCAGGGGGCTCCTGTTGGGTTACAGCCTCCTCTTGTGTGACAACGCCCTGTGTTGTGGCAGATGGATCGGGGTTTTCTGTCCCATTATCATCCTCCTTGTCCTTGTCAACCTCCATGAAGACAGTCTCCTGCCAAGTTCGCAGGTTAACTAGCCATTAAGTTACTAATCATAGCCAATTTCACATGTTTGACTAAGGGGTGAATACGACCTCATGGCATGACTAACCTCTTGCTTTGTATCTGACTCTGGTCCGGCATTTTTTGCATCCTTGACGTGGCTCTTGATTTCTTCCACTGCTCTCTCGAGGCTCGACAACCGCGTAAGTACCTCTCGGAGCATCATGATAATCGTTGCATCCTCAGGGGCTCCATGGCTGGGGGAAGGTGGTGTTTCTTGTGCCTGAATGCCGACAGGTGGGAATGAATCCTCGTACGACTTCGCCACCTTGTCAAAAAAGGCATCGGGTTCCTCGTGGGGGTACCCAGCATCCAGATAACTCTCCCGCTCAGCCGCTTCAGGCATAAGGGTCGTCCGAGCATCGTCACACTTGATCCCATCCTCATTCTCTATGTCCAGCATCGTCTTCACCCTCTCATAGGGGAGGTGCGCCTCCGTTATGCTCCACCGAACGCATCGGGGAAAGATAACCCCCAGACTCCTGTTGGCAAAGCGGTTGTCCACACCCGGCACCGCTTCATAGATCCAAATCTACACGGCAAAAATAATAGTATTTTACTAGCCAGTTTAGCAAAAACCTTGGCCATACTCAGAATTAGCCCAGCCATACAGACAACAAATCTAGCCAAGTATTGAATAGCATTAAGTTTGAACTCGTACCTGGAACGCTAATGGGAATCCATTGAGCGAGTACCCGGACCTCTCATTCCCACCTTTCACTCCCTGCTCCACCTTCCTGACCAGTGCCCCATCAAGACTCTCGTGTGTGGCTTCATAACATACCTTACCCCACGAGTAGTCAAAGAATCGGTCGAGGTCTTGAATGAGGGCGACCACCCACCCTTTCACTCCCCTGCCCACGTCCCCTGGCAGCAGGATGCACTCTACAATGATGAGGAGTGCAAGCTTCAACCTCTTCCGCTCACTTCTCTCTTTCGCCTTTGCGACCTCCCACATGACAGGAAGGTTGGACACCTTGACCCTTTCCCTTCCAAAGAAGCTCCGGATTGCGCCTTTGTGATCTTCCGCCTCAAATGCCCGATTCCTTGCACCACATTTGAGGCCTGTGACTAGGCAAAATTCCTTGATGGAGAACCGGAGGAGTCGCCCTGGATCTCATACCATGTCTCACATTTCTTGAGGGTCTTGAGTTGCTTCTCCAGGAAGTAATGGATAAGAGCTGAGTAGTAGAGCACATTGGCGTCGATCTTTACAATGCCGCCGAGCCTGCTATCCTTCAGCATCTGCCAATCAGCTGCAGATAGCCCATCATCCATGCCCGTCAGTACACCCATCTTGGAGAACTGGTTGGACCTCCCTCTAAAATACTTCGACGGATGAAGGGCAAGACTCGCCTGCACAAATATAATAAGAGAGTACCTATGTTCACATCACATACACAAAAAAATTAACGCCCCTAATCTACTGGCTCATAAGATATTACAGCTTATACCTTCTTGCTCGAAGGGGTCGACACCTTTTTTCCTTTGCCTTTTGCCATTGTCCTTAATCTGTCATTCAGATAACACCCATTTCAGCAATAATCCTAGCCAGTACTTACAAATGAATAGCCAGTCAAAGTATTTTTCCTGCCAGACGTTTTAACATTTTGCATTTGACAACACCACACAATTGCTTCGAAAAACCATCAACACCACAAAACGAGAGTTACGAATTTCAAACACCACAAAATAGACTACACCACAAAATGCATGCAATATGAGACAGAAAGCTCAAAATATTACACATAAAAAAAATAGGAAGCATCAGTGAACATGTGTGCAACACACTATCAAAATTGATGCCATCTTAACTTTTGTCAAATACATGTAATTCTTAAGACAAGATAAGTGCATATTCTTTGACCAATCTGCAATCCTCACAAAAACATTAAAATCTACTCCAAGGGGTCAACAGGGCACTTATACACTTTAACCAGCAAGCAGAGAATAAGGCCTAAGATAATAAAAAGAGAGCTTCAAACAAATAAACATTCAAACAGTTGTCACAAAGCAATATCAAGTTGGACCAGGACAATTGCCAAGTAATTACGGTCCGAAATAGGTCTCAAAACAAGTTTACTAGTCTTGTTTTTATGACACAATGTAATGAAAAATGAATTATAGCTTCTTTAACTATATAACAATCTCAGCCTCTTCCCTGAATTCCCCAAATCAAATCCTACCCAGATTTTCCTATACCTAGCCATTCAATCGTTTCCCCTATCCACAAGCAGGACCCCGCTCGCCATTGACGAGTTTTCCCATCCCCAATTTCATTGTTTGATTGGGGTTGTCTAACCTCTTCTACCAATTTTCGACCTTCAATTTCATCCCTAACACCCCTATCCCCAAAACGCTGACCACATTTCCAGTTAGGGTTTCCCGTTGCCATTTTTCGAACCCCAATCCCCCAATTCTTCCAACCGGCCCTAAATTGATTTTACATGCTTTGAATCCCCCGAACTACCATTAAAGGAGAAAGCTTCGAGATATATTACGGGGTTTTACCTCTCTTCAATGGCGGAATCGGCACCATGGGTTGTCTTTCTCCAATCTCGGGTCGTCCCTCGCTCTGGTTTCCGGCGTCACAGTAAGCGCCGCACCTCTCTCTCTCTCTCTTCCGGCGTCGTCCTCAATTCCGGCGTCATAGCAAGCAGTTCCACCTCTCTCTCTCTTTTCCCTCCAATGGCGGTTTCCCCTTCGAATTTCTAACTGAAGACGTGATGTGAGGTTTGCTTTCTTCACTTTTCTCTTTCCATTTTTCTACCGTCGGAGTTACCCGCTGCAACAGGTTTGGGTTACCGGTTACATTTGCAATTGGTTGGGTCAATTTGACATTTTTGCTATTTGGGCCGGGGGGGTTATTTTTGCAATGGCCAATGAAAGTGGTATATCCACTACCATTTACTCAAGAAAAAAATCATAATATAGGGAAATCAATTCAACTTATTCAACCATTGCAATCGTCTGTTCAACCTCAAAGATTTCGATAGTTTATTTTTTTGTTAGCTTTTACTTTTTATTTTCTGAGGTGTTCATAATAATTATTTTTTTGTTATTGGTTTGTATCTATGCGAATATCTCTTTTACTTTTTTGTTAGCTTTTACTTTTACTAAGTTGGGATTTAGTTAATGATTTTTTGTAATGATTTTGCATATGCGAATACCTCTTTTCTTAGTAGATTTGGTGGACTATTTTTTTCCCTTTGAATTAGTTGGATAAAAAGGCCTCAACATATATTAGTTCCACAGGGCCTCAAAATAAAACGGAACGGCCCTGGTTAAGACCAAAGTCTCTCACTTGCTAAAAACTCAAATCAGAGAGGTGGCTCGCAAACCATCAAGAGTCAAACATATTATGACAACGTTGTTCTTGAACAACATCTCACTGACTAGACAAGGCTTGATCTGAATATCATTTGATCTCCAACTTCTTTTGGAAATCATGGTATTGACAAAAATGGACAATCATAACCTATAGTCATGACATATGCTCGCCATATTTCGCCACAACCAAATTTGTGTTTTCAGGAGAATATTTTTTCATAATCTCCTCGGAAGCTACTGAGGATGTAAGAATCTCAGCTTCCGTGGTGGAAGGACAAGCAAGACAGTTTCTTGCCAGACATCAACGTCTCTTCTCCCTAAAGATAACACCTATAGATTGATGTTGATACATACATCAGTGTCTCCTCCCTTAGATCACTAAGATCAGGGGCGGCCCCAGGGTGGGGCGGGCGTACGCGGCCGCCCCACCCTTCGACCCACGTGTCCCGGGGTTTGGAAAAAAAAATAAAAAATAATTTATATATATAGAAGTGTTGTAATAAGTAAAACTAAGATGAAGATAGAACCAATTAGTCTACTTTGCTTAGTTGGTTGGTGGGAAGGAAGGAAATTATTGTTAGACCAAAGGTTGGGGGTTCAAGTCCCACTAGGCTCAATTTTTATAACAAATTTCACCTCCCTAAAAATAGCTTTTCTATTATTTGTTCAACTTACACCCCACTTTCTTTGTTTCTACCCCTTGTTTAATTATATTCCCACTTCCCGACTTTCCTATTATATACAAATTATCTGGCTATAACTAATTAAACCCCATAAAATTAGTGAAATTAGCCTCTTATTTTATAAAAAAAAAAATTCGCCTCCCTCAAAAAAGTTTTTTTTATTCTTTGTTCAACTTGCACCTACTCTCTATGTTTCTACCCCTTATTTAATTATGTTCCCACTTCTCGAGCTCCCTACTATATACAAATTATCTAACTATAAACTAATTAAACCTCATAAAATTGGTGAAATTATGATTTGATTATGAGAATAAATTTTGTGAAATTTTATTAGAGTTTTGATTTTGAGAATAAATTTGGTGTTTTAATTATTGTGTATGTGCTTTTGAGAATGAAATTTATAAATTGAATTTGGGGTTTGTGAATTGAATTTGTGAAGCTTTATGCAATATTTGTATTTTCATAACCTACGTATTCAAATCACAATTTATATCATGTCTTTGGGAATCAAAAGATATTATAAAGTTGGTGAGTTCACAATCCTAGCTAATATGCAAAAGCCTTGAATTTAACATGATTGAATTTTGATAAGTTTACACTCCTAAATATGACAAATGCCTGAATTTCCAATGAATGACGAGAAACAACTATCATAGCAACAAAGCAAATGCAAGCCTACTTTTCTATAATCCACTGCTAAGTTGAAAATCGTAGCTTAGGTAAAGGAGTTTATTCAAGGCCAATATCTCAGTACACACTAGAAAATTTCGCCCCACCTTTCGGAGGATCCTGCGGCCGCCACTTACTAAGATCCATATCTATGTTCCAACATTGACAGAGATATCAACCACCATAACACAATACATAGTTTACAAAAGTGCTTTTGCAATCATTTACTGTGTTCAGTGCATAAGACCCAAATCAGTTCACTACTAGAAAAATCCAATTAGACATCTGTTGTCAACCGATGTCTTTAAAAAAAATTCCGATCTCTATGAGCGTGTAGTAAAAGATCAAAATTTTCCACATCGGTTATGAGCAAATGTCTTTTCTTTGTTAAAACATCTGTTTTATTTTAAATATAGATATAAATCAATCTCTTGATTTTGGTTCTGACATATTCACTTCTTGATAAATATTGATTTTGGTTCTGACATATTCACTTCTTGATAAATATCCATGATTTGTCATTTGAAAACTTTTGAAGATGTCCTCCCAAAGCAAAAAAGTGTCATTTACATCTTTATTTCTAAAATAACCAATGTCTTAAGACAATATAGACATCTTTTGTGTTATAGTGATCACGTGTATTAACATTTTATATATATAATTTGTGATTTTTTATAGTTTTAAAATAATCTATCGTATGAAATATGCACATAATTGATGTATTAATATGATATAGACATCATTTTAGATTTTTATAAAGATGTTGTAAGCAATATATATCAATTATATTAACATTGTGATGTAAAAATACATGTTACACATTAATCTAAATTAATCAGACGATGTCTATAATGATACTAGCATCCATTCTTATATAATAGTTCGATTTCATAGCTATTAAGACAACAATTTTTATTTATAATCCGATACTTTTTCATTTGATACACTACACCCTTCGTTTGCTTTGTGTGCTCTTTCGGTTCCCGGAGAAGAAGCAATGACGGTATCTGGGGAATAAGCATCGGCTAACTCTGTGCCAGCAGCCGCGGTAAGAAAGAGGATGCAAGCGTCGTTCTCATGGGTGATGATAAGACCTTCGCCGATGAGCTAGTCAGAATTGTGCCTGCTTCGTGACGCATGGTGAGATTCCTTTACCACAATTATCTATTTCTAATCTATACTAGAGAATTTGTGCGCTTGGGAGTCCCTGATGATTAAATGAAATAGACCAATATTTTTTACCATGACTGCAATTTTAGAGAGATGCGAAAGCGAAAGCCTATGGGGTCGTTTTTGTAACCGGATAACCAGCACAGAACGATATAAAATAAGATTTTGCAAATTATGAGTACTTTAATGAACATATACATTAAGATAAATGTGAAATCAACATTTACAAATGTTTTACAAAGGATACACTTTTACAAATGATGAGTACTTTTAAATCATAATATATCAAATTAAAAAGGACTTTCAAATCATAATTACGACTTTGAATTTTTGCCACAAGAGTGTCCTCCCCTTCTGCAGCAGCAGGCTGCAATTTCTATCTCCAGAGTGTCCCCTTCTTGAACATCTACATTATGCCAAAGATTTTCCAGGAGCAAGCTGCAATTTTGAACTTCAATAGACTTAAACAGATCAAAGTAACAATGTAAAAAATGAATATCTAGTAAACAACATAACTTATTGGGAGAAAGAGCATAATAGTGACTAAATACATGATAATCCTAGAGAGTAGGTACGAAATTCATCAAGTATCACCTGAACTCGGACCATATCTCACGTACTTCCATCTTGAACAAACATAAACACAATATCAATTAACTCATGTACCAGATAATCCTTGGCATAATTCTATCATTAGGCTGCACCAAATTTCTATCATCAGGCTGCACCTATCCTTTCACACCAATCAGATAAACCCTAACAATAACCACCACCTAAATTTAATTAACGAATCAATTATAAGACAGGTTCCTATGCATTTTAAAGAAAAATAGATTGAAAACCAACCAAATAAAATAGAAAAAAGCACAACTAAAACCGGCCTGATGACATCGGACCATCAAAATAATGTAGATAAAATATGTAAATGTCAGCATTCAAAGGGTAAAGAGGATTAAAAGGGTAAAGAGAGGGAAGGAAAAAGAATGCTCCACCTATCTGTTAGAAACAATGTAGATTGGTATATGCAATTAGCAGCAGCTACCTTTTCTTCCGGGTTACTTCCTTCCTCCTTGTAGACTGAAGCACTACTTTGATTGCAGGGTCAAACACAGCCTTGGCATTCTGAAAAGGTTCAATTTGAATGAGTAATCATGAAAAAAAATTCCCTTTTAAAACGGTGAATCTATGGTCGCCACTCCTGTTGGGTTTTGGAACTGCACTCTCATAAGCATCTGCACCACTCAACTCTTTGCCCTGAAAAATGGTCATGATATTAAACACAAGCTCCTATGAGTTCGTCTATCAAATTTCTTAGATAATTTCCATGATTGAATAAACGAGTTTGAGTACTTCAGCAGACGTTAAGATGTTTGATCTGGTAGAACCAGCGTAGCCTCTTTCTTCTCGAAGATCTGAAATAGAGTACATGGAAGCAGTATATATTAAGGCTAACTTCTATCATCTGAATGACATTAGTACACAACTAAACATGAATTCCCAAGGTATTATTACCAAGCTTTGTTCAGACAAGAACCACTGGAACATTGGGAGCAAATCGCTAAAGCTCGGGTATCCACTACAAGTTCAAAAACCCACAGCTCATTAATTCCCAAAAGATTAAACTCATCAAAGAAGAAAGATCTATTTATGGTTAGAGTAAACATTACAATCACAAGAAGCCCATCAATGGGGATTCCATCATTTTCGAATTCCCATTTTTTATGCCTATATCAGCTTTTTTGGCAGCAATGTCATTCTACCTTGTCACCTCAGCTTCTTATAAGCTCATTTTCAGTTCCCTATAAGAAATCAACAGACCTCATTATACATCATCTCAATTCCATGAAAGAAATCAGCACATCACCCCAAAAGAACGATAAAAAAACAAACAATAAGGAATTTGGAAAATATGAATGCACCTTCTTTAGGACATTCTCGTAGCTTGTCCTACTGATGAGGGAAAAGGCCAGAATAAAAATGTATGCACCTCTGTAACTCAATGGCCTCAACCTATTGCAGTCCTCTTGGCCTGTAAACACCAAACCCCCAAAAATGAAGCTCAAGACAAAATCTTGAAAAACTAAATGGAAGAAGATGAAATGTCAAAATCTGGAGCCATTCAAATCTCATCACTAATCAGATATCTCCAAAGATGGCAAATGTCATCATCACATGGTGAACCTATCATCTTTAACAATTTATTATGATCTGTTGTAGTTGAACATGAGATTACTATCTTAAACAGGAAAACAAGCAGAAGAAAAGCAAAAGAAGCATCCATCCCATAATACTCACATTGCATCATGTCAAATTATGAAGTTTGAACATTTAAAAAAATGAATCCCAATCCCAATTAGTACTTAAAGGGGCATACTAGTGAGGCAATTTGGGCTTGTGGATCTTGGTCAGAAAATGTTTGCTTGGGTATTTATAACATTTCATTGACCAAATGCCTATGCTTGATAGCATGTGATCCCAGCAAGAGGATAAACCATCTCTATGCTTGAAGAGCCTGAACCTTCTTTCCGTTTTTCAATAGTTCCTTTACCCCGGGAAGCAGTTTGGACTTCATGTCTTGAAAAATTCCCTGCAAATTTAAAATGGAAACAACTAAACAAAAACCCAAGAGACCATGCTAAATAGATAAAAGGTAATCACTGATAATGATTAAAAAAAAGAGTCTAAAAGCATCTTGATACTATTTCTTGATAAATCGCATATCTCCTTGCACAATATTTAAGTACAAAACTAACTTTCAAGCACACATTGGAAGGAGTAATGAGAAGTATAGAGCATTAAATCGAGCACATACTTATTTCAATATATAACTAAACTCATATATAACAGCCAATTAGACCTAGGAAATCAAATAAGACATTCATGAGGACAAAGCCAATTAGACCTAGACTATAACTAAACTCTGATATAGCAGCCTCACCTTTGAATCATGATACTGCAGAAGGTTTGCTGTAGTAGCTAGTGACACTCTTTGGAAATGAAGATTGTGGGTTATGAAGACTAGATATTAATTGCACACCAGTAAGACAAATTCATTATCCATTACAAGCTGGAAGTTTTGATTACCTGGACTCTAGTTGAAAAGAAATCCAAATAAGAAAGCACCACCACCAATGCAACAGCTCGTAATCATGCAGTAGGATACTCTTGAGATATCTTCTTCAGTGCCTGCAAAGATTGATCGCGCCAAAAAGTAACTAGCATATTAATCCCCATATGGCAGTTCAGTATATAGGTAGGTATTAACTCACCCATACTTTATCTAAATCGAATTCTGGAAGTTTTGATTACCTAGACTCTAGTTGAAAAGAAATCCAAATAAGAAAGCACCACCACCAATGCAACAACTCGTAATCATGCAGTAGGATACTCTTGAGATATCTTCTTCAGTGCCTGCAAAGATTGATCGCGCCAAAAAGTAACTAGCATATTAATCCCCATATGGCAGTTCAGTATATAGGTAGGTATCAACTCACCCATACTTTATCTAAATCGAATTCAGTATATAGGTAGCGCCAAAAATGAACCCCTAAATTCAAATTGTAAAAAATTTACTTCATTGGCTACATCTACTCTAAAAAAATCACCTATTCTGCCAAGTCCATATACTCAATTGTCAACAACCTGTACTCATTCTAATATGTAGTACTCTTGACTTCATTCTATTATGTAGTCTACTCTAGAAAGTACTTAAAGAAAATATTTTTCTGATAGAAGGTAGCCAGCGAGGGTGGATTCTTAATATAGCCCTTAGGATGGTTTCTACCCCTAAACTTCTATGTGATAATTGTTTTAGAAAAGGCTATAAACATCAAGCTAGAACAATGGTAGCATCCAAGAGGAATTGATAAATTAAATCACAGCAGAGAATAAGGGGATAATTATAGAATTTTTAAATAATCTAGACAGGAAACTCGAAAGTAAAAGTACAGCTTTCAAGTTCCAAATTGATAGGCCAAAATCAAATCGCCAATTCAGCAGTTCTTCAGAGACGAGAGAACTCATCTAATTCAGATTTTCTACAGGCAAAAAAAAAATGTCAAACAACAAAGCTTCAGCGCAAGTATGAACACAAAACGAAATCCATGAAATTTGGGCAAAATAAATAAAGAAGTAATTGTAGTGTTCGATACGATGAAAACAACCAACTGACCTTGCTAGGGTTTCGACTGGAGGCAAGATTTCAAATTGACGTTGCTAGAAGAGGTAAGGAAGAAGCAGAGGGAGAAACCTGAGATCTGTAGGGAAAAGGAGGGATTTCGGGAGCGGAGCGAGGGGGAGGCTTGGTTTTGAGATCTGGAGAGAGGAAGAGCGAGGATGGAGGCGGTGAACGGGGGAGGAGGCTGTAGCAGAGAAGAGATGAGGAGGTGAAGGAAGGTCGCTGTAGCGGGGGAAAGTCGCTGGAGCAGGGAAGTTCACCGGAGCTGGAGGAAGGTGGTGGTGATTGAGATCTAGACAAGACGATAGAGCCTAGAGGTGGTCAGGTGGAGTGAGATGATTTTCTAATTTTTTATTTATTTATTAGGTAAGAATTTGATAATCAAACAACGGGCTGTCTGATAACTTAGGGCGTGTTTGTTTGTAGGTTATTTTTAAAAGGGTTGAGGTTATTTTTTAAGGTTGTGGTGGTGAAGGTTATTTTTTTAGGTTGTAGAAGTGGAAAAGGTTGAGGTTAATTTTTAGAAATAACCTTGTTAGATGTTTGCTTGGTAAAAGGTTTTTTTTTAATAATTTGTATATAAAAGGACTAAAATGCCCTTGCTAAATTGAATTGGTTCTATTAGTGCTGCTTGGAAATAGATCATCATTGCATTTGCTTGATGATCTTCTATGCTTTAATTCACCAGAAGGATCAATTAAAGAAGAGGGTGTGGGGTTCTTTTTTATCTCAGTTTCCCCAACCAAAGATCCATCCTTGAAACATCCCATTTCTGACACAAGTGGGATCAAAATCAAGTTTCAAAGTTTGATGCTCAAAATTTAGAAGTAAAATTTCATCTTCCTCATTACGGAGTATATATATTTTTAATTGTTCCACATTAACAGTACAAAAAGGGGAAAAAAATGAAGGTGGCATGAGAATTGTGAGACAGAATTTAACATCAAGGAAAAAGAACAAGGACATGTTTGTCACATGCATACATACATACAAATGATCAAAGTACTGCATATGAAAAAGTATTTAAACATTGATGAACACATACATCATCATATTCAATCTGTAGATTGGATTATTTGGTGGCTTGCAGAATCATTCAAAATTCCAGGGGCATCATTCTTTGATGGCACAAGTATCAGTTTAGTTAGCTTTGTATTCTGCTCATAAGAGATGCTTTTGCTTCCTCTTCTTCTTCTAAACTTCACTGCATTTTGATTTATCATAGTTATCTGGAGTCAGCACCAATACATTCGATGGAACAGAAGCAATCTTTACACTAGTCCCTGAAATAAAAGAATTCAATAGCCAAAAAGAACTGATCTTTATTTCAGTGATGCAAATAAAAGAATGTATTATAAAAGAGAACAAGGCATCAATTAGAATCACTTCAATTGAACTAGAAAGCATTGCTTGTGAGATAAATTCTAACTATAAAGTGCATTTACCAGCTCATAAATAATACACGGATTTAAAACATCCGTAATGAAATCGAAATTGTTTAAAGCCTAGTAGTCTGTAGCATATTTGAACAGAACTCTTTTGTATAACAATGAGTAAACAATCTAAAATTCAAAGCGGAGAAGAAATACTATTTGGTAAACTATTCTAGTCCATCTGTCATAAACACTCCAAGGAAGTCTTTTGTATAACAATGAGTAAACAATCTAAAGTTCAAAGAAGAGAAGAAATACTATTTGGTAAACTTTTGTAGCCCATCTGTCATAAACACTCCAAGGTACAACTTTTCATCACATATCACACATCCACCACCAACAACAAAAGATACTGTCAGCAAATTTGTTTTAAAAAAAAATAGCAGAATGAATTAAAATGTGCAATGTCAAGGTTCTACATTTGTTAGGCGAACCACAAAGGTCAGGTTTTCCCAAAAAAAATCATGAGATTTTATAATTGCTATAAATGAATTCGCAAGACAGCAATCAAGAATATACAAACTTGTAAAACCACTTGATTAAATTGTAACTACAATACCTGCTTCATTATTCACAAACTCGGTAAGAGACTAAGCTGTCCGTGCGCCTTCATATCTAACAACCAACGAAATTTTGCAAAATATTAGGTACATAGTCATAGTGCATCATCACAAATCAGGTACAAGCACGTCTATTTACTTCTTAGGTTCTAGAGACCCCTCGGGAAACCATTTAATCGTGGGATATCTAGTAACCTCAAACTTGATGCAAATACTTTTTTGGTCATTGCAGTCTACCTGCAGAATCAGCATCATGTTCAATAGACAATATTCTTGAGCCATTACACATCAATGAAGCAAATCAAAATCCAATTTCATGGCCAAATCGTCATGACAATGATTATTCATGCCACAAATCACAATTCACACACATTCATGCCACAAATCACACACATAGCAAATCCAATCTAAATTTCAGCCCCAACCTGAAACCCTAACCGTAAAAAGTCTGAAATCTCGGCTCCAGCAGTCATTGGAACACCAGCAAGTTAAATACAGGCTTGGAAGATAGAGCAGAGAAGAAGAAGGGCGAATGATTGTACCTAGAATCGTTGTATCGAAGCCAATTTGTGAAGATTCTCCTCGATGAGGCTCGAAATCGCCTGGAAAAGAAGAGAGTGAAATGAGCTGTGTGAGGGAGGAAGGGCACGAGGGGAGGAAGGAGAGAGTGGAAACAGCTGCAGGAGTTGTGAGGGAGGAAGGGCACCTGGGGAAAACCTCCGGTTGAAGAGTCGACAACCTTCCATCCCCAGGGTTGTAGAACCGGCGGTTTCAACCGCACCAGAACCGCCCACAACCTCCACCGGCGTCCCCCACAACCTGGTGCCAAACAGTGCGCGGAGCCGGTTGTGTTTTCTTTTTAAAACCACAACCTCTCATAACCGGGCAGCGAACACGCCCTTAATAGGCCGACGAATCGGCAGACGGACAAACCGTTAACATACAACAAACTGAGTAACACAAAACAACCAAAATGAAAGAAACCCTCCCAAATAACCCATAAAACCCATCAGCAAGCGGAGGAGGCGAGGAAGATCTAAGGCGAGCCACGAATGCCGAGGACACGGGAGAGCGCGACGACTCACACGGCGCCTCGACGCCGAGAAGGCGGAGAACAGCAACCCACCTTCGGAAAGGGCAAAACCTGCGGAAGTGCGGATCACCGACGTTGCCCCCACCTAGATGAGGGAGCTTCGAAGACCATGAACACAACCACAATCCTCTCGATCATACAGGACGCCCGATGCTGCAACTCAACTCGGAACTAAACGTACCCACGCCAAAGCAACGGACCGACGCCAACGGAGGGGACTAATACCGACCAAACCAAGGAGGAAATCAATCATCACACGGAAGTTTGTGTGCTAATCCGGAACCAAACTGAAAAGTCCGCGAATAAATTATTATTAATAATATTATTAAAATTATTCTCTAATCCCTTACGGGATTTTGGACAACCCCTTTCGGGATTTTTGATAACCCTTTCGGGATTTTAGATGATTTTCTAAGTGAATGTGGAGAGTGATGAAAATTTTCAAAGTTTTATAATTTTAACCTAAATTTTGAAAGCCCTCCAATTTTTTCAATGTGTTTTAATCCCGCTCATTTTTACTTAGAAATTTTAAATTTGCGCGTGTTTTTTTTTATTATTTTTTAAGAACGAACAATTTCATATCTGTTAGGGAATTTGACCGTTGTCTAAATGAATTTTAACATCACAAAAAAAATTATTGATATAATAGATAAATTTAACATCTGTTGTATTATTGACAGACTTAAATTACAAGATGGTGGAATTGGAATCCACAAGATAAAAGACATGAACAAAGCTTTACAAATGAAGCTGCTGTGGAAAATATTAGCAGAACCAGAAAATGAATGGGTCAAAACAATCCAACATAAGTACCTCAAAGTGAGAAAATATGGAATTATAAAAGGAAAAGAAATTCCTCTTGCCAATGGACAAAGCTAATGGAAATTAAAGACGAATTCTGTGAAGGGCTAATATGACAAGTGGGAAACGGAAAGAGCATTAGATTTTGGAAGGATCCGTGGATCCAAAATGAAGGAAGCCTAAAACAAAAGAGCCTTATTGACCAAATAGATGAAAACGAATCGGTTGATAACTTCATAAGACCAGATAAGACCTGGGACAAAGACAAACTGAATATCTATCTCCCACCAAAAATTGTTGACAAAATTCTACAGGTATACATACCTTCCAACGAAATTGAAGACAGATTATACTGAAAAACAAGCAAAATGGATGGTTTTCTATGCCAAGTGCATTAGATTATGTGACTAGGACTAGAAGAGTCAACGCAGACCAAATGGATTGGATATGGAAAATTGATTGCCCCCCAAAAGTAAAAAACTTCCTATGGAAAAATCTATTAAATGGAACACCAACAACGGTTAGACTACAGAGTAAAGGAATCCATGTGTCACTACAGTGCCCCCTATGTTCTCACCAAGAGGAAGACAACATTCACCTTTTCACTGACTGTCAGATCTCATTATCGCTTATAGGAGGCCTCGACAAGAGGATTGAACAAACGATTCGACATATGGACAAAGAGAACAAAACATACAAGAATATTATAACGGAAGTGTTCCAAAATCTAACTCCCAAAAAAAAATCAATCCTCGCCTTTGGATTATGGGGTATATGGTCAATGGGAAACAGAATAACTTTTGACAACAGCAACATCAATTCTATGGCAGATTGGATACAAAATATAAAGCAATTTAGAAAAATGTGGAAAAAAGTAGAAACAGACGATCAACCTGATCAAACTACCGAACAAAAAAACTCCAACCTCAAAAAGAAAACGTAAAAAGCAAAAATTGTCAGATGGAAAAAACCGGCTGCGGATTTTGTCAAACTAAACTTCGATGGTGCTCGGACGGATTCGAACAGAGCGGCGTCTGGGTTTATTATCAGTGATTGTTGGCCTGTGGCGCTCGTGGACATGGTTCGATTTCGGCCGTGCAGGTTGGGTGCTTTGGTCTTATCTCGGGTCTTCTTGAAGCCTCCAAGCGGGGCTTTGCCCATCTTGAGATCGAAGGTGATTGCCTTACGATCATAAACGCCCTTAAGGGTGTTTGGCACTGTCTGTGGGAGATTGAGATGTCGATTTCGGATGCCCTGGGTCTCTGTCGCACCTTCCAGCGTGTCACTCTCGGTCATATCTTCAGGGAGGGCAACCAAGTGGTTGATCGTCTTGCGCATATTGGCCTTTCATCTCACTTTGTAGCGAACTGCGTTCCCGTTGAGATCTTCGAGCTCGTTCGTGGGGACGCCATCGGGCGGGGAGCAAGACGTACGTATCTTTCCCCCGAATCCTTACCTTGTATAAAAAAAAAAACATGTTCGCTTGTCTCATCTCGGCATACAACAGAATGCGAGATTGCACTCAGTTTCTCAAGTGTTCCTCACTTAATCCATTTCTTTTGAGTCCATGAACCCATTTCCATATATGAGAGTGACATGCCTTAGATTATCTGCAATTAACTTATAGACAACTACCCACTTTCTATGTAGCATATTCACCTGACAATTGTATCAATGTTGTCATGCTAGAATCACAACATAATTGGCTATAAGTGTGTCATCTGCAATATCAGAAAGTTAAAACTTTCCAATATGACATATTTACAATTATTCATATTTTGAACACAAAGTACAAAACATCTTATCATTGTCATCTAGATGCATGTTTCAATGCTTACATAGGTGTGAGTCCAAGACTGGTGTCTTTCTCAAAACCTTATCAGAAACCTTTCAGAAAACGAATTTCCTTAAGTCCTCCCACTGGGAAAAACTTTGCTATCTAGGTCAACTTGTAAATGGATACAAGATTTTGTAGCCATCCATCGGTCTGATTGAACACAATCTAACCAAATAGAGAGAAGGTTCCAACCTAACTCTCTTGATCTCGGGTATAACATCAGGTTGTAAACCTAATTTACTCTCAATAGATCATTGCGCCTACAAAGCCTTAAAAACTCAATTATCTCATTTCTTTATGTCTAGGTATAATAGAAACCAGTTCAAAACATGGCTTCTTCTATAGACTCGTTATCTGTCATCACCATTCGCTAGTTATGTCTTAGATCTACCAACAGATCATGGACTCTAAGCGGCAATAGTTGCTA
The DNA here is from genome assembly GCA_963922045.1 of Persicaria maculosa. NCBI lineage: Eukaryota > Viridiplantae > Streptophyta > Magnoliopsida > Caryophyllales > Polygonaceae > Persicaria > Persicaria maculosa. The sequence continues at coordinate 17,843,639 of OY998251.1, read as the reverse complement.
TCTCATTTGGATACTTTTGGAGCAACCACATATAATGTGTTTCTGAGATACCTCGTGTTCAAAACAACTCCCACTCTAAAGTGGTTTCAATATGCTCACAATTGTTCTAGATGAAAATCCTGAACTCGAAACACATTTCTTCAACAAGTTGTGAGCCAAGAACGAAACTTCTTTAGCTCTAAACATTCTCAAGAACACTAGATCACGATTGACCCAGAATGTCCTGAACATTGATGTGGCAAGACAATTTGTATTACAACTATCATAGGATAATGTAATAACTGAACTACCATATGCTAGGTTGTGGTTTCATTAGTCAAAACTCATCCTAAGTTGTCTTAACAACTGTCTCACAATCATGATTAAGGATTTCTGAGCTACGAAACTCATCATCCTTACTAGATTGATCCCATTAATCTTAGAAGTTCGCATTTCCAAGATGATTTAAGAATGTGATCATGTACCTAGCTATATGCCTAGTACACACATTCTTCATGATACCTTTTATCCAAATGGATTTGATGCACCTAAACATATAAGGCTAAAATATATAAGAACTAGCGCCTTAAGTTTATTCTATATCTTAAGGTTCACAAAGTGACCCTTAATCATAAATACATCTCCCAGAGATCTTCTTATGTCTTTAGCCTGTAACATGATACCTCGTGTGCCATATCCAGGAAGTAACTGACTAAGGATTGTCCAACAAATGAACCATTCCACAAATCAGCACAATGCACACTTAGCAGAAACCAATGTTCGGTGCTCGGATTTGACCATTTCATGTAACTTCATTAAACAAAAGAATTTAAGACATAAAACTTTTTGAATTTCATCTGATTTGTCCATCACCCAATGTAAGAGAAATCATGGTTATATGTTAACCAACAAGCTCACCTTGTATATCAACATCCATTTATACACCCTAGATCCATATTGATCTTAGGAGATCATGAAATTCAAACAACATAATAGAATTTGTGTTTTAAGCTTCTAAATTTTGTAGAACTGAATCTACAAAAATGTAGTAATATGTTACAAGTAGCAGATTGCCCTCGAAGCCTCAAGAGAAGTGCTTAACGCAATAAACATCTAATTTTTTAGACAATCCCACAATTATCATCCTAGACATACCCCAAGGTGTGTCACATCATTTTTAGATAAGGAAACATCCTCTTTTGACAACTTTGTCTTTTCTCAGGTTCCATTGAACCTATTCTCCCACTCGTTAGTAGAATACCTTTTTAGAGTATGCATTTCGTTTACCCTTTATCACTTTGCAAAGTGGTTAAACTATGCTTCCATAGTGATACTTCTCATGAATTACAACAATTCAGTGAGGATTAGAAAATGTCAAGATCTGAACTTGACATCATCTTATACGATTGGCTACAGCTAAACTTCGAAGTTCAGCACCAATCCTTGGGTATATTATCTAATCTAGTTGCCTAGTGATCATCTTGAACTAAGCAGATCGCAACTTCATCATTTGGACCTAGCAACGACTTGCTTACTTCCAATGATTAGATTATGCATAAGTTACAAATCATATTTGCAACCATTATCACAAAAGTGACAAATTAACCTCTTGTTACTGAACAAAAAATTAGCAAACTTATGATTTTAACATTGGAACCGGAAATCCAAAAAGATCTCAAGGTCTTTTCCATTACTAGCATCATGACATCACATGGTCTATATAAGGAAACTTCAGAAGCCCCTGACATTTTCAGGAAAGATAAACTTTTATTACTACGATATAGATCGATGTAATCTCAGTTCTGCTAACTTTTGATTCAAATCAGTGAATTGAGTACATCTCCCATATCATCATTGACCGGAAACATGTTACTATTTATGCACGAAGCACAAACTAACACATATCATCATTTACCATGACCTTCAATTCAAAAACATACTTGTAGCATGCAATCAACTCTATTAGAACACAGATTCATGACGACATAATCGTCCGTCTGACGATTTTCAAACAACGTATGTTTAAGCTTATCTTTTGAACTGTGCGAGTCTATCTAAAGATTTTCTCCCCCTAGGACCATGTCCCTAAGTGAAACAGAGTATACTAAATAACAACCTTCCTTAGCATGAAAATGCCTTAGAACCATGAAATTCAGTTTTACAACTCTTTTGATCTGAGAAAAATTCAAAGTGAGCTTTACAAATTAGAAAATAATTTTTAAAGCCTAGGACTCAAGAGTCGAACTCTCATCAAGTCCATCTGCTCTTTTTATAATTTTCAAGGGAACTGCATTACTGTTGACGTACCCGAAGTACTCAACATCAACTCACTGTATTTGTATTCCCAACGTATGGATATACACTAGAACAAATCCAGTATAATCGAGCAAAGTCAGATAACATGTCTTCATTAGGAATATCGACTTTCAGGATCCTAGACATATAGGTCTGGAAAATTTAATGAGTGAAAGAAAATCTGGTCACCTCAGGAGATAAAGGTAGATCGACCCTGCCTGCGTTGAGATGTTAGTTCGGTGAGATGGGACACCAAAGTGAGTACTCCGAAGCACTAAGTATCCGGGGCCATTCATGACACCCATGTTTGCGACTCGCGAGAAGGCAATGCTGAGGTTAGAGAGGTAAAAGCATTATAGTGAAAAAAGCAATGAGCGATGAGCGAAAGGTGAGAAACCAAAGGAAGAAGGAATGTGGTATGAACGTTTGGAAATTACTCCATTCCCCCGGATCATTAGCACCACATGGCCAAAAATATCCCACCTTAAGCCTTTTACCAATCTACTCCTTATTGAGCTTAATTAAAGTTCTCTTGATTATTAATGCTTTGTCACTCATGAATTATTTTTGCATAACCCTCCTTTTGTATAAAGATGTTGCTTTTATTCACGGGCATGGATTTGGTGACATAAGTACCTTTTCAAGGATGGTAATTGATTTCAGGGTTATATAAAAATGAATCTATGATTTTGAGAGTTTAATTTCTTCCCATGTATGACCATTAAAAGTATTTCTTGAGGACAAGCAAGCTTAAGTATAGGGTGTTTGATGTGCGCCTATTTTGCCATGTTTTTCATTAACATTTATGTCGATTTCTGTATGAATTTGATACATTTTGGTTAGAATGATACAAAATTTGTGTAGTTTATGTTTATTAGCAATATATGGAGGTCTACACACGTTTTTGTTATATTTCACAGAAATCGGACGCACTTTGGAGCATAAAGGAAGGTCATGAAAACATTGGAGAAGCTAAGGAAGAGCACAAGATGGTGCAGCCGGAGAAAACACCACTTTTCACCATTCATCATTCTGAATCAAGTTCTGATGTATTCATGAGAGTTGTAGCCCTTGAAAAGATCTTTCCAACGCATATTCATATCTGTCAATCGGACGAACGACAACTCAGGAAAGTGCGTTTCAAGACAGATGAAGAATGCTGGAAACTGTGGAAGAGTTCGATATCGACCGGAGCAAATCGTCTGCCCCATTTCCCCGCCCCAAATCCCTGTCCCACGTAAATATTTGGCCTCCAAATTTAAATAAAAAAAATTATAAAAAAATATATTTAGCTTCTACATACTTATTATAACATATTTGAAAAAAAAATCTTAAAAATCGAATTATAATTTTTTTTAAAAAATATATAGTGAAACAACAACTTTTTAAAACTTAAAAATATCTTTATATCTCGTTTGAATTATTATAATTTTTGTAGGTTGATTTTTTAAGATTTTTTTTTCAAATATGTTATAATAAGTATGTAGAAGCTAAATATATATTTTTTTAATTTTTTTTATTTAAATTTGGAGGCCAAATATTTACGTGGGATAGGGATTTGGGGCGGGGAAATGGGGCAGACGATTTGCTCCGGACATCGACCACTTTTGGTCGATATCGAGTGGATCACATCGAGCAGAAATGTCAAAAATCGACCAGACCACTGAGAGCAACATAGAAGAGGTCGATATCTATCACCTTTGTTCGATATCGGTCAAGATATGGTCGATATCACTTACAAAAGCCGAGATCGAGTGAAGCAGAGAAGACAGGTCGATATCGACCTAACTTGGTCGATATCGAGTAACCACCAGTAGCCGATTTCGAGCAGTCCGAGTCCAGAATCCGAGTAGGCTTTCTTCCACGTGAAGGAAGAGATATTCTATCAAGACATGTGAAGATCTATCAAGTTCAAGGAAGATTTATCCGCATTAGATATTTTCCTTGTTTAATTATTAGATTTATTTCCATTATTTATCAAGTTCTATCTTAAGGTTTTAGATAGATAGATTTAGATAGAGATAGAGATATTCCTTCCTAGATTAGCTAGGGTTGAACACTATAAATAAAGCCTTAGGGGCTGAGTTCTAGGGAATTCAATCTTCCAACACACAATTCATAGCGAGTAGGAGTAGAGAGAGAGAGCGCTTGTGGCCGAGTAGAGTTTGTTTGGCGAGAGTGGAATTGACTTCGATCGGTTGTAAGCTTTATTTGAGTTTATTAATGCAATTTAGTTCCCTTTTGTTATTGATGAGTTTCTTTATGATGAAGAGTGAGTAGTCACCTAACTTCTAGGGTCGGGGTGAGCCCGACGGTAGCCATGTAAGGTAATGCGATAAAGGTACAATCTTTTAATGCGATTTCGTCTTCTATCCCTATGAGCATGATTCTTTTGCGAAAGTTGAAGGTGATCCTTGTTTGTGTTATTGAAGCGAAAGTGATCTTAATGCAACTTGGATTAATTATGTGAAAAGGGGTTAAGTAACAATTAGGATTTATGCGAAAGCCTCTATCTTCCTATTTGTTAATGACAAAAGTTATTTGATGAAAAGCATGATCTTTTATACCTTTATGAATTATTTTATATGGTTATGGTTGTGGTGTTGAAACCCTGGTTCTAGGAGCTTTTAGCTTATTGAATAAATTCCCACAATTTTGTGTTTTGTCTTTATTTCGTTGCGAAAAAGGTAAGATTTTCGGTTCTACGTTACTCGACATCAACAACAGGTAGTCGACATCGAGTAGGTCTTAGTTGACATCGAGTACTGTTTACTTGACATCGACTAGCTTTCGTCGGTTTTTGCTTCTGTTTTTGCTGTTTTGCAGTTCTGTCGATTGAGGTTAGTCGAGATCGAGTACCTCTACTCAAGACCGAGTACTCTTCTGGTCGAATTCGAGAGTTTTCTAGGACTGAAAAGGCGAGCGCTGACAAGCTTCCTCGTGGATACGATCCTGAATACCCTACTACTACAGGAGGAGGGTTTCTTGAATTTTATTTGCTGAGACAGGGAGTCGGTTTGATTTTATATATCGATTTATTTTCATACTTGATTTCCATCCGCATCAAGGACTTTATTCTATATCCCTAGCCATACCTATGCTTATGCATCACAAAGCCATATTATGCCTTATTTTCAATTGTTGCTCCACATGTTCTAAATATTGCCTATTTCTTTACCTTATTACCTATCCGGGGAGTATGTTGAGAAACTGATGTCAAATTATGGAGATTATTATATGGTTGTTGTGTTGTTATTATCATTATTGGAGTTTGGTAGGAAAGTTTCAAAGATATGGAAAATTTAATTAGAGAAAGAAAATCCGGTCACCTCAGGAGATAAAGGTAGATCGACCCTGCCTGCGTCGAGATAATAGTTCCGTAGGATGGGACACCAAGGTGAGGAGTCCGAAGCACTAAGTATCCGGGGCCATTCATGATACCCATGTTTGCGACTCGTGAGAAGGCAGGGCTGAGGTTAGAGAGGTAAAAGCATATAAGTGAAAAAAGCAACGAGTGAATTATGAGAGGATGAGTGATGTGGAATATCATATGAAGGGAGAAAGTGCATCAAAGCAAGAAAGCAAGTTTGAAGAATTCTCCCCGGATTTAGCACCACATTGCCCAAAAATAGTCCACCACTTTGTCTTTTACCCTTTCTTCATCATGCGCATAAAAGTCCTCTTGATTATCAAATGCTTTGTAACATATGAATTGTTTTTGCACAACCCTACTTTTATGTGTGAAGTTGCTTTTATTCACATGCATGAATTTGAGACATTAGTACCTTTTCGAGGATGGCAACTGATTGCAGGGACATATGAGAATGAATCTATAATGTTGAGAGTTTTGATTTCTTCCCCTGTATGATCATTAAAAGTATTGCTTGAGGACAAGCAAGCTTAAGTATGGGGTGTTTGTTGTGAGCCTAATTTGTCATGTTTTACATATACTTTTATATCGATTTCTGCATACATTTCATGCATTTGGGTTAGAATAGTACATAATCTATGTAGTTTATGCTTATTTGCCAAATTATGGAGTCTTCACCAGTTTATGTGTAATTTCGGAGAAATCGAGGCAATTTACAGCAATTCGGGGAAAGAAAGGAAACCATGGAAAAGCTCGAAGTCCACTACAGAAAGTTCAAGGTCAAGGAGCATCTGAACCAGGACAAATCGAGCAGAAATCAAGCAAAGGTCAATCGACAGAGCTAGGCGATATCGACCACTTCTAGCCGATATCGAGTACTTTCCCAGTCGAAACCAAGCATGTCGAGCAGCCAGTCACTCGAGAGGGCAATTTCTACTAGACGTCGAGAAGACTTAGTCGACGTCGAGTACACACGACGAGTCCAGATGGTGCCTAAGCTCGAGTACAACCCAGGAGAAGAAGATGCTAGTCGACGTCAAGTACATCTACTCGATGTCGAGTACCGCCAGGCGCTAGTCCGAGTCTGAATCATGTGATGTTCGAGCAATTTAGGTTACTTGCAAGCAAAGGCACGTCAATTCTATCAACATGGAGTGAAGATCTATCAAGTCAAAGAAGAATTTATCCACATTAGTTTTATTTCCTTATAGATTTATTCCTTTATACATTAAACTTTATCTTATGTTTTTAGATAGAAAGTTTTAGATATAGATAGATTGTTCTTTCCTAGATTAGCTAGGGTTGAACACTATAAATAAAGCCTTAGGGGCTGGTTTCTAGGCATTCTCATTCAGCTCCAATTCATAGCAAGTAGGAGAGTTAGGAGAGAGAGCTTGTAGCCGAGAAGAGTTGGAGTGTTGAGAGACGTTTTGGCTTCGATTGATTGTAAGTTTTTTAGTTTATTAATGCAAGTTATTTCCCTTTTATTATTGATGTGTTTATTTATGATGAAGAGCGAGTAGTAACCCAACTTCTATGGTCGGGTAAGCCCGACGGTAGCCATGTAAGGTAATGCGATAAAGGTACAATCTTTTGATGCGATTTCGTCTTCTATCCCTATGAGCATGATTCTTTTGTGAAAGTTGAAGGTGATCCTTGTTTTTGTTATTGAAGCGAAAGTGATCTTAATACAACTTGGGTTAATTGTGTGAAAAGGGTTAGTAACAATTACGGTTTATGCGAAAGCCTCTATCTTCCTACTTGTTAATAACGACAGTTATTTGATGAAAGACATGATATTTTATACTTTATGCATGATTTTATATGCTTATCGTTGTGGCATTGAAACCCTGACTCTTGAAGCTTTTATATCATTGAATTAATTCCACCGGATCTGTCTTTATTTCTGTCTTTCTTCGGTTGCGAAAAAGGTACGTTTTTGTTCTGCTGAGCACTCGATTTCGACCAGATCTAGTCGACGTCGAGTAACGCCTAGTCGATGTCGAGTAAGTTTACCCGATATCGAGTGTCTTTTCGTTCGTTCCTTGCGTTTCTATTCTCTGTTGTGCAGTTTTTACTCGACTGAGTGGTCGACGTCTAGTACCCTACTCGAGGTCGAGTACCTCCTGAGTCGATTTTGAGAGGATTCTGGAACTGAAAAGGCGGGCGCTGACACGCTTCCTCGTGGATCGATCCTGACTACCTTCTACTACAGCGGGAGAAAGTCTTGTATTTATTTGCTTGGACAGGAGTCGGTTCGCTTTTATTAAGTTTTATTTACTTTAATACTAGACATATAATCCTCCTTTCAACAGGGACCTCCAGTGCTCGGTGTAGGTTAGGGTTGGGAATTAGGATTGTGATACACACGTCTTTATAGAGTCATGGGTGTGTTTTCTCTATTTTTATTTTCAATTAATAAAAAATTGAGGATTAATATCATGCATTCAATTATACTAAATCAACGATTAAGATTTGTTAACATTTAACACTGTAAGACTTGTTAACATTGAATCCATATAGAATTAGTAGTTGAGATAAAATTAGTATGGGCAACCGTGAAAGCCACAATCGTTAATGGCAAAATGAAAAAACCCCTAGATTTAGCCCCCATCGCTAACCCACCGTGAACAATTAACAACCCTAATTAATCCTCACATTTCAGACTGCTCCAATCTAATTAATTGACATATTGAATTAGACTTCGTTATATATAGGGTTGAATTAATTTAAAAAACTAATTTAAATGATCAATTGATTAAGAAGGGGTTGTTCGTTACACCGCTAATTTTTACTGCATACACCGCTAATCTACGCATAAAGATGCGGAACTAAATACGCATCCTCTTGCGTAAATCGGCGGGGGACAGGCCAAATAGTTCGTTTGATACAGTATTACTACGCATAATGTTGCGTAACTGGGAGACACTATTTACAAGTCCGCCAAACAAGGTCTTACGGTGGTGTTTTGTTCCGCAATACGATGCGGACCTAAGGCAATAGGGATTTGCTTTATGACAGACATTGTACTCCTTACCTGATCATCGGTAAAATAGCTGTAGTTATGTTGGTTAAAGAATAATTCGTTGAGAACGTGACACATTCATAGAAAGTCATAAATAATCCTTAGAATAAGTGTATTGAATTGTAGTTGTAATAAACAAAAGTCGGAAGGGACGAGTAAGACATCGGAAAATCACAGGTAGAACAGGGGGGTCCATCTCGAAGTCGGAAGGGACAGTATTGGTTGATTTTTTCTAGAAACGGTTGATCCCAACCAACAACGCTCTGTTGTCGGTGTCGATATCACTCAGGATATATGGGTGGGAGCAATGAGTCGTCACGCAACCATACCTGTGGAAAGATCAAAATGAATACGTCAGTATTTGTGGTTGTGAAGTCTGAAAAAAATATGTCTTGTAATTGGTAGCTCACCGGCACCCAATGGGTTCTGTTGTTGACGATGCAGATTGCCAAGTTTGCTTTCTGTGGCGGAGGGTCGCGTGCATCGAGAGGGAGTAGAAGCATCGGATAATTCCTGCTGAGGATGACTAAGGGCGTCTGGAATCTTGTGGCGGAGACGAAATCCATCATAGGACACTCCATCCAGTACTCTCAGTCGGCAATGGGACCAGTGAAGGTACATTTAAAAATGTAGTCGTCCAGTCGCGGTTCGTGGCTATAAACGTGTCGATGCTCTGTCATCTCCTGTGCGAGGGCGAGGCGGACTTGTTTCCACTCATTCTCGCCCAAACCAAGGATCTCAGCAAATGCTCGATATCCGCAATGGCCGTCTGACCCGACGTTCTTCACTCTATTGATGAAGATTGTCATGAATGGGTCGATGTCATCATCTGCCCAGGGGAAATGAGTCTGCACGACCGGTACGGTTGATGGGGCCTCCACGTCGGCTATGTTGGAAGCCGCCTCTTCGTCGCGCATCACATCTGTGGAGTCGTTCTGTGCACGGCCGCGACCACGCCCGCGGCCTTTTTCTGCGTGGATGTTGTAAGAGGAAATCGATTTTAAAATATAACAAAATAATTTAAACCAGATTCTGCCCACGCAAATAATTACAAGACCTCCTCCTGATGCAGCAGCGGGAAGTCAGGATCGATCCACGAGGAAGCGTGTCAGCGGATCCTAGGCAGCGGTGAAATCTCACAGAAGTCAACAACAGGTGTCCTAGATCTCGAGTACAGCTACTCGACAGAAGATCGGACAGTCGAACACAACAGCAACTCCTCGGCAGTTTTGGTCGATCTCGACAAAGCCTTCACTACCACATTTAAGATCAAAGGCTGCGGTTTACGGAGGCGGTTAGTTATGGAAGCGGTTCATGGCTGCGGTTTAGGAAAGTGTAATGGGTTTGGCAGCGGTTTAATTTATGGGGGCGGTTTTGGCAGCGGTTTTCAAATGCCTGGTCTATGGGGGCGGTCCGGGTACACTTTGGAGGCGGTCAAAAAAAAAGTATCTATGGGAGCGGTTTGCCAAAACCAAATAAAATCAATATTATTATAATACTAAAGGAGAAGTCATTTACGCCATGTGGCGACTTCTCCTTTAAAGTAGGTTATTTTTAATTTTTTTATTTATGGTTTGGTAATTAATTAATTGCAATTTAAACTAATTAAATTAATTATATTAATAATAATCAATTATCAATTTTTTTTAATGTGTATCCGATTGTTATGATTGTTTTTTTTTCTGATTTGTTAATTAATTAATTTCAATTTAAATTAATAATAATCAATTCATTGTTTTTAAACGTGTATCCGGTTGTTATGGTTTTATAGGTTATTTTTATTTTTTTATTTATAGTTTGTTAATTAATTAATTGCAATTTAAATTAATTATAATAATAATAATCAATTATCAATTTTTTTTAAATGTGTATCCGGTTGTTGTGATTGTTTTTTTTAATGATTTGTTAATTAATTAATTTTAATTTCAATTAATTGTTTTTAAACGTGTATCCGGTTGTTATGATTTTATATGTCGATTAGTTTAATTGATGAAAGATATTCTGATGTTTTAAGATGATATGCCGATTAGTTTAAAATGTGTATCCGGTTGTTGTTAATTGATTGTTATCCTATCGGTAAAATGAAAAATATGCCGATTAGATTTAGAAATTAAAATATCAATTGATTGTTTATCTGGTTGTTATGATTTTTTTGTTAAGCTAAACGGTCTTATCCGGCGGTGATCCCATGGTTTCGCCTCTATATATTAGTGATTCATGGTATGTCGTATGAAAAGTTTTTTCAACCGAGCTAGATTAAGATTGCCCACAATGTCAAATAATAAAGGTAAGGTGCCCATAGAGAATAATAATAGGAAGCTTCGAAAAAAAGGTACGTTAAATATTATTTTATTTATCTTCGTTTTTTTATTCATTAATAACGTTTTTGATCTAGTTTATTTGTTTGTGCAAATTAGCATCGGATTCGTTATGGAGTTCATTTTGGATTTTAGTTTCGTTTTGATTGAATTCCTTAATCACGTTTTTTATTTAGTTTATTTGTTTGCTATTCGCCTTTGGTCCGATGTACTAATCATATGTGGGGATGTGCCCAATCCGGGTGCATTGGCATCTCAAGCTCAACTCCAAGCAATATTGGCGGGTGAAGATCACTATTACGAATTTCAACTACAGGATGAACTATTCGCAGTGGAACGTACTTGATCGTGTGCAACCTCCCAACTTTGATAACATGACCTAGATTTTCAGCTTCAACTATAAGTCATTAATGTCATATGAAACTATAAGTAAGTTCTTATTATATCAACTAGACCTGTCAAACGGGTCATTCGGGTCGGGTTCGGGTCGGGTCACTTCGGGTCTCGGGTAAAACGGGTCTCGGGTAAAACGGGTCCCGGGTAAAACAGGTCCCGGGTATTTCCGGGTTGACTAGAACCCGGGTTTGACCGGGTTTGACCGGGTTTCGGGTCATTTCGGGTCGATTTCGGGTTTGTCAATTTTTTCCATTTTTAATTAAAAAAATCATGATTTGACAATTTTGCAATAAATTTTAATTATATATATATAAAATTATATTTAATTAAAAATCAACCGGGTCACCGGGTCAATCGGGTAAAATCGGGTCAATCGGGTCACCGGGTCGAAACCTAGATGACCCGGAAAATTTCCGGTCTTTCGGGTTCGGGTCGAAAAAAAATTCCGGGTCAAAATTTCCGGGTTCGGGTCGAAAATTTTCCGGGCGGTCGGGTCGGGTCGACCGGGTCGGGTTGTGTTTTGACAGGTCTAATATCAACACTTTGTATCCGTTGAAGCATGTTTGTCTAAGCAATACCAATTTATTTGTTTGTTGACAGACGACACAACAATGTTATAGGGCATGCAGTTCTACAATGATCTTCTCATGCAAGTCGGGCCATATGGCAATGTGCAGTCTGAGCTTCTCTTCGGAAAGGATTCATCTACTTTCAAATTTATTTATTTGTTATTAATTGCTAAGTATTTGTTTTTTTTTAATTACTATAGGATTTATTATTTTTTTTTTGGTGAAATATATGATTTGTTAATTAGATTAGATTAATATATAATTTGTTTGTTATTCGGAGCAAAAAAATAATAATTTGTTTGTTATTAATTGATAAGATTTTGTTAGTTATTAATTGATAAGAACTAAAATAAATTCATAAAACTTTTTTATACACTTTTTTAATATTAAATGTATTAACTTTAAAAAAATAACCGCACAAAAGTGCGGGTACTAAACTAGTAAAGCAAATAAAGGAGCAGTTCATGTAATTTAAGGGAGCGGTGGCGGGGTTCTTTGTATTTCATTGCCCGACCCGCCTAATTTCCAAAAAATTTCTAAAAACCCGCTAAAATAAATAAATTTTGATAAATATCTTTTTGTTCCCATCAAAACCTAGAGACGTCTCCATGGTCCCTTTTAGAAGACGACCTGTGATTTGGGGAGCAATGGCAGAATCAGAGGTCTCAGTAGTTGTCGCCCGCACAACAATTCAAGGGATTCACTCATGAAATTAGAAGCTTCAATCTCGGAACATCAAGTGATTTGGGGAGAAACGGGTTGCGAGATCGATTTCAGAGAGCATCGAGCGATTTGGACGAGGAACACCGACAACCCTCCGAAATCAGGCGACAAATTTCAAGTTTCAACACCAGATCTTACTCCCAATCTCTTTGAGTTGTAGGTACATCCCCTCCTCCTTCTGTAATTATGATTTTAGAGATCTAGGGTTTATGGTTTTTTATGGGGTAGAGAAAAGTCGAAATCTAGGGTTTACTTGTTCCAATTTCATTAAAATCGAACTGATGTTGTTCGATGATGCCCCTTTTGGCTGAGTATTTAATTTCGGAGTTTGAAATTGCCCTTCCTAATTGAATCTTATGCTCATACACTGATTGATGCATACATTGCTGGTGTCTGGTGCTACTATATTATATAGCTGTTACTTTTAATTACATGAAAAGAGATTTTTTATGTCACTTCTTTGCCCTCTTTCTTTGATTTCTTAGAAGATGGGGGCCTGAAAGGGAACTATTTTCTCCCTTATGAGTTGTTTGTTTATTAGTCTTCGCTTTTGAAGCGGTTTCAATAATGCCTAGCTCATCTTCCTGTCAGTACAAATGTGCATAAAAAGAAAAGTCCTTAACCTAAATATTGCAATGAAGGTATGCAATTATAGAAAATAAACCAAAACTAAAGACAAAATAGCACCACTACAAGTCTACAGTCATTTTCAATGAAAATTAAAATAAGCTTAATGATGAATGAGCAGCACGGAAGAACAAATGTGACAAGTGGTAGATTCATTAACTATTTAACTCACTTGGCAAGGCATGCAAGTATATGTACTTAGATTATGACAACTTGATAAAGCCTACTTCTGGACATGAACACATTTCTTTCTATGAAACATCCAAGTTTACATGCAACTTAAAGGAAAAAAGATTTTTCCCACATATGGTCAAATATGAGTGGTGTAATTTTCCTATAACACTTAATTGCTTTTTGGGTTTATTTTCAATGGCCTATTATATAATTGTCACTTTTATCTCTTTTAAATTGTCAAACAAATCTTAAATTCTAATGGTACTCATATTACGAGCGGTTGAGGTTTAACAAATAGATTGTTAATGGATTGGAAAATGATATCGGTCAAGCTGCTGCTATTCCTAGAAGCAAAATTCCTCCCTGTATTATAACAACTATGGATTTAATAGTTGTCTTGTTGTCATAGTTGATACATCCCCTTAAAGTTATAATAGTTGTATTGTTGTCATAGTTGACCATTTTTTGTCCTAATGTGACTAGCATTTGGGTATGTGTGTTTGGGGGTGGGTAGGTGGAAGGGGTGGTGTGTGTGTCTGTGTGTGTTTATGTGGGTGTGTTAGATAGATATATAGATAAAAATCGAATCATACCTGATTATTTTTTAACCATTTGATTTCCTTGTGACTCTTTATCTTGTTGCAATGTACTGCTAATAAAGCTTATTTGCTTGCATAGTAGAGTGCATTAACTCTTCCATTGTTTTTGGCTGCTTTCTTTGATGGGGAATTCTTATTTGCTTGTGAGATCTGCCTATATATGCATTTTTTTTTGTTATAATCTTGGTGCTCTATGTGGTAGTTTGCCCTGCATGAGTATCTTTTCCTGATAGAAATAGGGATAGAACTTGATCTTAGATAGGTAGGCATTAAGCAATCTTTTGCACCTGTTTTCTTCCTCCAATCTTGCCTGCATGTCCTGCTTTTGCACTTCTTTCCTAGACAGTTGCATTGTTATGCTTATCTATTGCATGTTTCCTTGTGCATCATCGCCACAATCTTCTATGGTACACGGTTTTTAACCCGCTTCTAGCTGCAATTCCAGTGGTTGCGCCTTCAGTTGGTTTTCTTTCTTTCATGATCCTCCCCTACTCAATCTCACCAGCTAATGTCATGGCCTTTTTTTCCACTATCCCAATTTGTTGTCATACAATCAGGCTGTCTCATCCAACAAGCGAGCCCAATGAATTTGATGATTTAAAAACATTTTTTAAATTATTTTCTTTTTATTGTTTACACTAGAAAAATGAAGAAATTGCACATTCTTATAGGGTTCTCTTAAATGGTTTCAAAACTTCTTGAAATGAGATAGATATTTAGTTGGGTTATTTGATTCCATATAGTTGTACTTGTTGTGTTGTTTGAAATGAGATAGATAAGCGAGAAATATTTTAGTTCTTTATCCGACTTGTGTAAGCACGAGCTTCTTATCATGCCACTAGTTTTGGGCAGATCAAAACAAGAGTCTCTCAGCTTGATGATGATAAGCTCCTATAACAGTTCCGTGATGACCTCTCAGGTAAAGCTTTACAAATCTTTAGGTTGAATCAATCTTAATAACAATTTTTGGTAAAAAAAAATGAAGTTAATATTAAATTTCCTTGTGATCTGGTTCCATCCATAAGGACTATAATCACCCAATGTCGGCTATCATCTTTAGGTTGTTCGTATATTTTCAGATATGGACATGGATGCTTTTTATTTCACTCATGCAGTTATAACTTGCAATTGATGATCGAACTTTATGCTTATTATTGATTTAAGGTCTTTCCGTGCATTTTCAGTCAAGACGCATGGACAAGTAATCAAGTCATATCAAGCAATGGATCCAAAACCTCTTCAAAGTAATTTTGTTTTATTGCCCTTCTACTTTGATCCATTCTAAATTTCTTAATATAGTACCAATGATTGGATATATTTTTCTTTGTAGGATTCTTAACTTTTTCTTTGTCATTGTATCACATTTTTAGGTCCAACCAAGACTAGTGCACAATCCTTGGATGTTGAATGCATTTTTGAGAAGATTTCTCGTAGAGAAGAATATGCTATTGCAACTGCAGGTTGGTTTTAAATTCTGTTTTTTCCTTTAAATGACATGGACTGATATTTATGTGCATCCGTCATTTAGATTAAATGAAACATGGGCATGGCACAAGATGTTCACGAAACAAATAAGCAATTATGTTTTTCATATCCTCCTTCATAACCTAATTTTCTAATTTATCATCTAACTTGGAGATAGATTTCTAGATCAAAGGTTTTCATCTATCATATATTTTGGGATGGGGTAAGGTCCGTAAGGATGTGCCCCTAGCTTTTTATTTCATGAATCAAAATTATGAATTTGCATATTTTGGAATATTCATATGATTATGAATGTGTTTTTTATTTCACATGGGAGTGAGGCAGTGAGCTATTCCTCTAGCTCATGCAATTTGGATTATGAATGTGGTTTTTTCGGAAGATTCATATGAAGTATATAGGGCCTGAGGATTTACGGTCATATCATGGAGTATATTGTATATACATGTGTGTATCATACTTTCTTATACTTTGCTATCATATTTATTGTTGGTACAGGAATGCTAAGCGATTTGTGGTCCATGACATCTTTCATTTTGCCCGGGCTACCACTAGCACTCAATTCTGGTTGTGCATCAGCATTAGGTCCTTTTTGTTTTCCTGCTACTGTTACTGATGGGTTTTCTCTCTATTGTAATGAAGGTTATGGATCAATGTAAACATTTTTATTTAATATCAAATGTAGATATTATTATAATGAATATTCATTAGTTATTTATGATTTTAAATAAATATATTTTTCATTGAACAAAGCAAATTATATGCCAAAACCAACAATTATAAAATCTGTAGAATTAAAATATTTACAATAAATATAATTAAAATATTTTAATTTAAAATGAAACAAAAATATGTAAAATTAAATATATATATAACCGCTGCCACAAAAAAATAAAACTGCTGCGTATGATAGGGAGAAGAAGTGTTTCCTTAAGGTAATAGGCAATGGTTTGTCTTTATTTTTGGCAGCGGTTGTCCCCTTTATATGAAACCGCTGCCTCAGAGATAAGGCGACGGCAGCAAAAGCGGCGGGTCAAAACCGCCTCCAAAGAGCTTAGGCAGCGGTTTTCCTGTATAAGGAAGCGGTTTTGGACCGTCGCAACATATCTTACTCGATCTCGAGTAAGCTTACTCGAGATCGAGTAGGGTCTCGTCGACGTCGGGTTGTCTTGGTCGAGTTCCTGCACACTGAAGCTACGGCGATGCTGGATCGAGAATCAGTACTCGATATCGAGGAGTGCAAGTCGATATCGAGGAAGACAGAAAGCTAAAACGAAAGAAAGTAAAAAAAACAAATGCTTTGGGATTCGAAAGTAAACTATATGTAAATGACTTCCAAGATTGGGGTTTGCAACAACGATAACCAAACATGCATAAGGCAGAAATAAACAGATAATCATGTGAATCGCATCAAAGGACTAAGCTTTCGCCTTTTCCAACAATTAGACAACTCTTTCAAGAAACCCTAATTGTCTCTACTGATTTTATGTTTACAATCCAAGTTGTTAGCGTGGACCTCCATTAGATGGGTAATAAACACATAACAAGTAGTAGATGCTCAAAACACGATAAAAGTTGGATCTTTACCTCAGGCACGCAGGGCTATCTTCGGGCTCGCCCCAACCCTAGAAGTGGGTGGACTACTCACGCCTCATCGCAATTGCAGACATCATTGAAAGAAATAACAACTTGCATTGAACTAAATTCAAAGCCTTTACAATCCCGACGATCCAACTCTCGTTGAACGCCAAAACCTTAAAACCTCTGAACTCCTAAAACCTCTATGTATAACCGTGTCTCTGAAATTGAATGACTAGAAATCAGCCCCATGGGCTTTATTTATAGGCTTCTAAACCTTGCTATTCAAGGATAGAAACATCTATCTATATCTAAATCTATATCTAAAACATTAAAGATAAATAAATGCCATAACATAATTAAATCTAAATAAGGGAATTATATCTAAAGTCCTCAAGTGGATAAATCTTCTCCTTCATGATGTAACTTGATAGAATCAGATAAAACTTGGCAATCTTCGGCCCCAAGGAATCCCAATCCGAGTAGGACAGCTCACAACGCGTTACGCGGCTTCTGGAAAGTTCCTCGATCTCGAGTAAGTCTCCTCGATCTCGAGTAGAACTGACGTCGACTTGGCTGGCTCGGCGTCTCGGGTTGCTGGTCCTCGATGTGGCTTGGACTCTGGCTCCAGGGTGTCCTCGATCTCGAGGAGTGGTCCTCGATCTCGAGTAACTTTGGCTCATCGACTTGTGTGCTCGGAAGTGTCGGGTAGATCTTCTCGACATGCTCGGACATGGCTCCCGGCTTGTCGACCTCGAGGAGTGTCCGGGCGCCAGGTCGGGTAACTTCTCCCCGGTCTCCTCGATCAAGCTCTCCTCGACTCCGGGCATAGGCTTTGGGACTTTGTCGACATCGAGTTGGGTACTCGATCTCGAGTTGGGTACTCGATCTCGAGTTGGGTACTCGATCTCGAGTTGGGTACTCGATCTCGAGGAAGGTGTGGAGTCGGGTTCTTCGTCTTCAGCTTCTCGACATGGTCCTCCTCGATCCTGGCAGGTGTCTAGACATGGGTTGTCGAGATCGACTATGGTTAGTCGACATCGAGTAGACTTGGGCCTCCGTCCTTGCTTCTTGGTTTTCTCCCGAAATGAATCCATATTCTGCAATATTAAACAGAAACTTATGTAGATCTCCATTTTTGACAAATAAGCATATACTACATAAATTCGACATATTCCCAACTCGAAATATGCAAAATGTATAGAATATGGAACTAAAATATGCATAAAGACATGGCTACTTTAGAGACATCAAATCACCCCATACTTAGACTTGCTTGTCCTCAAGCAATAACCAAACAATAACCAAGACCTACAACACATCCTTCAAGTCTTCGCCTTTTGTCAAAAGCAATATCTCAAGTAGTGGCAGTGTAAGACAAGTGAATTTAACGTCATCACACATATATGAACGATCCATAGGCATAGGCAATATACATCCAACCTCACAGGAATAATGTGTTTACACTCAACTCTCAATGTGTTTAGGCTATGAAGATCAACTCTCAACTCAATTCCATATACAATCTCATAAACATTGCAATGTAAATATGAATCCACTTCGCAACCAATTATGTAAATGCAACAAGAATTATCAGGAGGACTTCGCTCAATAGAAGTCTTCAAAGAAGATTCCATTCGGCGGGGTTGTAATGGGGCTTTGGTAAGAAATATAAGGGTATGGAATTATTTGGCCATGTGGTGCTTAATAAAATTCGGGAATCAAGACTCATAAATCTCCAACACAACTCAACCAAACCATAACTCTCAATCATATGCATCAACCAAACTCTCCAATTTAATTATCTCAATGAAGTATGTAACCTTTCAAACCCAATTTAACCTCCCCAAAGTATGCATCTTGCGAATAAGGTAAATTTGACTCATGAACTTTATTCACAAACATATGTACTTTTTCTCTTTTTTTTTCGATTTTTTTTAAACGAAAATAAAATAAAACTAAAGGTGCATTTATAAGGTGAGCCAAAAATCCTTTTACATAATATGCATAGAAAGATAAAAATATAAAACCAACCCATGTCTCAATAAATTCAAAAATCCTCCCTACTTGAAATGCAACATAAGATTATTCTTTTCACAAATCATCTTTCCAACCAACTCTAAGTCTTAATTCCCAAATGGGGGTCAGGCTCAATTTGGCTAAGCATAATTTTGTGGAGTTCACAATAAAAGTCTCAGGCTAATGTTCTGGCTTCAAGCAGGGATAATGCAGGGTAGGTAAAGAGAGGATAAAATTGGCTTAAAAGGTGCCTCCATCATTTAATTCTTATTCACATAAAAATATAAATGCATTGGCTTTGAATAACTATCACAACATTTAGAGATGCATAGGAAGAGTAAATACAATTTTTGTTGGATTTTAACCTTTAGCTTAGGATCATATGTGCTCAATTTCATCACAAATTCACAATCCACATAAAAACAATTTCGAGGACTTAGGCTAAACCTTCCAAACATGCCATAGGGTTTACATGATCAAGTCAATCATTATTCATCATCATAGGACATCTAAGTTTAGGCGTGGCCACGGGTCAGACCCGGCGGGTCGACGGGTTCGACCCGCCGGGTCAAGGGTCGGGGAAGGGCGACCCGAACCCTAACCCGGGAATTCCACGGGTTGGCGGGTTCGGGTCGACCCGTTGACCCGTTGACCCGGCGGATTCCCAAATTAAAAAAAAATATTTTTTTTAATATTTTTGACTAAATTTTTTTTTAAAAAAATGATAGGTAAAGACTTTTTTCTACATATCACTTTTTATATCCATTTCATTTTAATATGAAGTGGAAAAAAACATGAGAAATTTTATATTTTTATAAAACTTCCTTTATCCATTACAATATAAATGTAAGGATATAAAACTTCTCAAACTTTAATTTACTTCATTTCAATATAAGAAATAAAGCTTAAAGTAAAGAGTGAGGATTAAGGGAGGATGGAGTACACATATATATACATCCATCCCTTCTCATTCTAACTCTCAACTTTCAATGTGGGACAAGAGTATTGTCCCACATTGAAAGTTGAGAGAATAGAAGATGTCTTCCAAATCTATAAAAAGGGAAGCGTGATAGTGCTTTTGACCCACATTGCACATTGCAAACTAATATATGTTTATATATTATGAATTATTCTAAGAATAATATACATAATAATTATTATAAACATAAAAAAAATATTTTTTTCAAAAAAAATAAATTGGGATGGCGGGTTGACCCGGCGGGTCGACCCGCCGGGTCATCGGGTTCAAAATCCCTGACCCTAACCCTAACCCGCAACCCGCCCCCACCCGTTGACCCGGACCCGCCGGGTCAATGACCTGCCGGGTCATTGACCCGTACGACCCGTTGGGTCACGGGTCGACCCGTAACCCGTGGCCACCCCTATCTAAGTTAGGGTATACCAATTAAAATAATGCAGAAATTTAAACATGCATATTTTTTTTCTTTTTTTTTATATTATTTTTCGACATTTTTTTTTGTGTTTTATTTATTTTTTTCTATGCAAAAATAAAACTAAAGTATGGCAAAAGACTAAAGTGCATAAAATTTAAACATGAATGCATAACATAAAATTTAAAAACTTGAAATTACACCATGTATAACCAAAAGCAAGACTAAAACATATAATAATGATAATGAGCCAATCCCCCACCCCATACTTAAAATTTACAGTGTCCCCACTGTATAAAATCAAATAAAAACAAGAGTAAAGGAAGGAACTCACAGGATAACACATCGAGGATGGCGGATCAGGCATGTCGAGTGAACAATTTTAGTCGATCTCGAGTACAGGGAACTCGATCTCGAGTAGATTTCTGCGTCCAGTGGTTTCCGAAGTCAAGGAGCTTCTGGGCTTTGGCGATATCGAGTTGGCCTACTCGATATCGAGGAGTTTCTGGGCTGCTCCTCTTCGTCGTTGTCAACTTGGCCTTCGTCGATTCTGACTGTTTTTCAGGGACTTCTTCTTTCCACTTTTTGCGATCCTTTTATGCTTGCCGACCTAAAAGTGTTAGATTGCACACAAAAAACAAGACTATCCACATGACCATTAGCGTGGGGCCCGCTCATGCTCTAGATTTTAGAGTCGATAGGCCGACTTCTCCGTTTGCGCTCAAGGACCATTAGCGTGGGGCCCGCTCATGCTTGGCCTTTCTCCTGGATCATCTAGGTCCTGTTGGTAGTATGCAAGCTCAGCGGACAAGTCGTTGCTTGCAAAATCTTCCTTCTCTTTCTTCTTCTTCCTACCAGCTCTTAGTTTCCGCAGATTCTCTCTCCACGGGGCCTTACCTCCCCTTAAATTATTGAAAATTTTCTTTATGGACTGAGGGGGAGTAGAATTCATACCTGAACTTACCTTTTCGGACCCAAAACAGAAATCCTTGGGCTTGGGGTTAGTCGATGTCGAGTACGGCTGGTCCAGATCGAGTACAGGGACCCCATACTTAGGCTCTGGGCAAGTCAGTGGCTCAACAGAGGAAGTCGACATCGACAAAGGCTTGTCGAGATCGAGTAGAAGGGTTGTCGAGATCGAGGACGCTTGGTCGATCTCGAGGAAAGTGCTGGTGCTTTCCTCCATGATAATGCATATATTAGATAGGCATTATAGGCATTTTAAGCTTAGATAGGTTGCATTTCTTTCGTTCTTTGTTATTAAATTGCATCTTATGATTATTCTAGAAGAGTTCGGATTCTGCGCAAATTTGTGGTTATCTTGCAGATCGAATCGGAACCTTTGAAGAAATTCGGAAGCAGCTGGAAGCTGATGACCTTGGCACGCCCGCGCTGCACTCGACGCGCCCGCGCTGCTACCCGGAGCGCCCACGCTGCTAGGAGGAAGTTGCCTACGTCGTTGCATCAGATAGAAGTAGCAAGACGATCCACTGGCGCGCCCAATTCGGAGTCTGACGCGCCCAAGTCGGAGTCTGACGCGGCCGCGCTGCTACCTGACGCGCCCGCGTCAGTCCCTGAAGACGGATTCTTATCCGATTTTCCCTATCTTATTAGTTTTAATATTATATTGTTATATTTTTACGGGATGTTAAACCCGATTTTATTAGTTTATATTACGGCGGAGAACGCAGCAGAGAGGAAATTAGGTTATTTTCCAGAGACGTATTTTCCCTTTTGTTCATCTCACAAACCCTATGGAGAACTAACTCTCCTTTGTTGCACTTGGTTCTTTGAAGCCTTCAATTGATTTGGTTGTGAGTATTCTACTCTTGTTTGTCCTTTGTTAATTATTTCGATCTCCTGAGCTTATTGCTTGATTGCTTATTATTGGTTAATCTGGATTGATCACCTAGGTTTATCGATACTAGTCATATTGCTAGGGTTTCCAATTCCAGGTTTGGGGTTGTAGATTCATTGTAGCAAACACAATCACCATACGCGGGTTGCTTGTGGTAGATTGTGAAGGAGATTCGATTACAGGCTATTTTAACGGGTTGTTAGAATCGCTTGTATCTCATTATAATTCATGTTTGAATGCTATTGCTTTATTATTTGGTGAAGGTTTTCCCTTGTAATTTAGTGATAAGTGCTTTTAGGACTGGTAGGACTAAAAGCTATTACACGATCTGAATTGAGAACAATTACTGGACATTAGAACTTGAGATTCATAGAATGCGATGATGAACCATCTCAATTGTTGTGCGGATAATTACCTGGTGTGATACTTTTCCATCATATATTCGCAACCTCTTATTGCAACTTATTTTGTCACCATTGTTTACACACAAAACTCCCCCTTGAATCGGTTACTTTTGGGTAATAATACTTGCTCTTACAATTGATTCTGTTTCCCTGTGGGTTCGACCCTAACTTACCTACTATACTTGTTATAGTTTGCATCTTAGGAATTTACTTTGATTTGGCATAACGACCTTAGGCCTGTCACTCCACTGATTGCTTGGTTCCGTGGTTGCTGATGCTTTTTACCTCTAGCCATGAAATTTCCTCCTTTGCAGGGCCAAAAGAGAAATCTAAGACCTCATCTCCTATGGTGAAGGTGAGCGATCGATTCTTGACACTAATTCTGGCATCTGTAGTAGCTAAGAATGGTCTACCAAGAATAATAGGGCTAGTAGGATCTTCAGCGCAGTCTATAACAAGGAAATCTGCTGGAACAAAGAATTTACCAACCTGAACGGGGACATTCTCAACTATACATGTAGGGATGACCACTGTATTGTTTGCCATGTAGAGCTTGGCATCCACAGGTTCTATGCATCCTATCTTTACCTTCCGCTAGATTGATAAAGGCATGATGCTCACACTCGCTCCTAAATCACACAGAGACTAATATTTATATTGTCCAAAACCCACAGTAACAGAAAACTTACCAGAGTCAGGTCTCTTTTCAGGGAAGTGGAGTACTTTGCATTCGCCTACGATCTCTGAGATGGATCGCTTCTTGCTCAGGATTTCCTTTAGAAATTTGACATATCCAGGCATCTCTTGCAGGGCTTCTGTAAAAGGAATAGAAACATTCAGTTCTTGCAGCATATTAACAAATCTGTTAAACCTACCTGCAGTGGGATCTTTCTGTGCTTTGGAAGGGAAAGGCAGTGGCTTTTTCTGCTTCGGAGCCAGATCAGACGTCGGAGGTGTTGCAGAATCATTGACCTCGGCTTGCTTTTCCTCGATCTCGACCAGGGGGTCCTCGAGATCGACTTGTGTTGTCGACTTCAAATTGCTGGGCTGCGCAGTGGAGTCCGAGCTCAGCTTCTGGTCCGTGTCGAGTAAGTTCTTGTCGAGATCGAGTACAGCGTCCTCGAGATCGAGTTGATCCTGCTCTGTCTCGAGTTGCTGCTCTGCCTTGCCTTGCTGTTTCCCGACCTCTGGCTCGTGTAATTGATGTCCACTTCTGAGTTTGATAGCTGCGACGTGTCCGGTCTTCCCCTTAGGATTTGGTTCTGTTTGCCCAGGGAGCTATCCGGATGGTCGTGGGATCTGTGCAGCGATTTGACCCATCTGAGTCTCTATTCCCCTTTTCCAGATGTCCAGTTCTCCAAATTTTGTAGTGATGTTCTGGAACTGGTTGTTGATGGTGCCTTGATTCCGACGCATCTCCTCAAGGATGAGCTGTAAGTCATCCTTCTTTTGATCCATTTCTGGATGTCCTGGAGCTCTGTAGGGTGGGGGGTTCCTAGGAGGACCTTGGTTCCACTGTGGCTGATAGAACCTTTGATCTCCCATGTAGCGATTGGGACCCCAGCGTAGGCTGCCTCCTCATGTGTTTCTGCCATCCTGACTTGCTCAGTGTGTGGGCACTCAGTAGTGGTGTGCCTCTGTGGTCCGCATTCGATGCAAGGCTGATTGATAGAAAAATATTTGACTTGCTTGAGGAGCTTGCGATTCTGGTCTCTGTAAAACTGCTCCCTGACATCTGGGTCAATCTCTTTTGCTGGCTCATAGAGTGGCATAGATGGTGCTGGCCTGGCATAGGAGTTCTCCTCATAGTTTGCAGTAGACCCATATTTGTTGTCATAATTGGTGAGCTTGTCTTCACGCCCCAGACGTCAATTGGTGGCATCGTCAGATACTCATAGCGAGTGTACTGATTGATCCTGTCCTTAGTGACTTGATCAAGAGAGTTGAAGAAGATCTCCTTAATGACGTAGGGTGGCTGTCTATGAGTAGGGCAAGATCGCAACAGTTCTTTGTAGCATTCCCATGCCTTTGCCAGCGGTTCCCCAGGCTTCTGTTTGAAGGCGGTGATTTTCTGGCGGACGAGTGCTGTTTTGGCGGGAGGGAAGAATTTGTTCAGGAACTCTTGCTCTACTTGGGCCCATGTTGTGAGGGATCTTGGTTTCAGCCCCTCAAGCCATTTCAGTGCGGGTCCGGCGAGAGATCAGCGAAAAGCCTTCATCTTGACATATTCCAGAGTTGTACCTTCAGCAAGAGTGCGGCACATGTCAGAAAAATAGGTAATATGTTCAAGAGGACACTCATTAAATTTGCCATAAAAAACATTATTTTTAAGCTCTATAAGAAATTGAGTGCGAATTTCAAAAGAGTTTTCAGGGATTAGAATCGCCGATTCAGGCACGACGAGAGTTGGATGCATATAATCCTTTGCTGTGGTTGGGAATTGGGCAAGTTCAGCTTCTGCTTGCCTTGCGCGCTCAGTTTCTTGTTCCCTCGCTGCCCTTTCGGCGGCGATAATAGTATCTTTTGCGGCTAGTTCCCTTGTGAGCCTTTCAATCAGCTGTTCTTGTGTTTCTGCAGCCGCCATGGCTCTTTGTAGTTTAGCTCTGATGTGTAAAAGGCGTTCCGGTTCGTCTAAGCCGTCAAACTCAGGTGGTTGACCAGAACGGCGCATACACCTGTAAAGTAACTCAAAGAAAACGTGAGATTTTAACTACCTAAGGCGCGAATGATTGCTTC
This sequence comes from Persicaria maculosa, assembly GCA_963922045.1. Taxonomy (NCBI): domain Eukaryota; kingdom Viridiplantae; phylum Streptophyta; class Magnoliopsida; order Caryophyllales; family Polygonaceae; genus Persicaria; species Persicaria maculosa. Next base: position 17,818,096 of record OY998251.1, on the reverse strand, counting down.
CCCGGCAACGGCGCCAATTTGTTGTAAGAGGAAATCGAGTTTAAAATATAATAAAATAATTCAAACCAAATTCTGCCCACGCAAATAATTACAAGACCTCCTCCTGATGCAGCAGCGGGAAGTCAGGATCGATCCACGAGGAAGCGTGTTAGCGGATCCTAGGCAGCTGTGAAATCTCACAGAAGTCGACAACAGGTGTCCTAGATCTCGAGTACAGCTACTCGACAGAAGATCGGACAGTCGAACACAACAGCAACTCCTCGGCAGTTTTGGTCGATCTCGACAAAGCCTTACTCGAGATCGAGTAGGGTCTCGTCGACGTCGGGTTGTCTTGGTCGAGTTCCTGCACACTGAAGCTACGTCGATGCTGGATCGAGAATCAGTACTCGATATCGAGGAGTGCAAGTCGATATCGAGGAAGACAGAAAGCTAAAACGAAAGAAAGGAAAAAAAACAAATGCTTTGGGATTCGAAAGTAAACTGTATGTAAAGGACTTCCAAGATTGGGGTTTGCAACAACGATAACCAAACATGCATAAGGCAGAAATAAACAGATAATAATGTGAATCGCATCAAAGGACTAAGCTTTCGCCTTTTCCAACCATTAGACAACTCTTTCAAGAAACCGTAATTGTCTCTACTGATTTTATGTTTACAATCCAAGTTGTTAGCATGGACCTCCATTAGATGGGTAATAAACACATAACAAGTAGTAGATTCTCAACACACGATAAAAGTTGGATCTTTGGCTCAGGCACGCAGGGCTATCGTCGGGCTCGCCCCAACCCTAGAAGTGGGTGGACTACTCACGCCTCATTGCAATTGCAGACATCATTGAAAGAAATAACAACTTGCATTAAACTAAATTCAAGGCCTTTACAATCCCGGCGATCCAACTCTCGTTGAACGCCAAAACCTTAAAACCTCTGAACTCCTAAAACCTCTATGTATAACTGTGCCTCTGAGATTGAATGACTAGAAATCAGCCCCATGGACTTTATTTATAGGCTTCTAAACCTTGCTATTCAAGGATAGAAACATCTATCTATATCTAAATCTATATCTAAAACATTAAAGATAAATAAATGCCATAACATAATTAAATCTAAATAAGGGAATTATATCTAAAGTCCTCAAGTGGATAAATCTTCTCCTTCATGATGTAACTTGATAGAATCAGATAAAACTTGGCAATCTTCGGCCCCAAGGAATCCCAATCCGAGTAGGACAGCTCACAACGTGTTACGCGGCTTCTGGAAAGTTCCTCGATCTCGAGTAAGTCTCCTCGATCTCGAGTAGAACTGACGTCGACTTGGCTGTCTCGGCGTCTTGGGTTGCTGGTCCTCGATGTGGCTCGGACTCTGGCTCCAGGGTGTCCTCGATCTCGAGGAGTGGTCCTCGATCTCGAGTAACTTGGGCTCATCGACTTGTGTGCTCGGCAGTGTCGGGTAGATCTTCTCGATATGCTCGGACATGGCTCCCGGCTTGTCGACCTCGAGGAAAGTCCTCGATCTCGAGGAGTGTCCGGGCACCAGGTCGGGTAACTTCTCCTCGGTCTCCTCGGGCAAGCTCTCCTCGACTCCGGGCATGGGCTTTGGGACTTTGTCGACATCGAGTTGGGTACTCGATCTCGAGGAAGGTGTGGAGTCGGGTTCTTCGTCTTCAGCTTCTCGACATGGTCCTCCTTGATCCTGGCAGGTGTCTAGACATGGGTTGTCGAGATCGACTATGGTTAGTCGACATCGAGTAGACTTGGGCCTCCGTCCTTGCTTCTTGGTTTTCTCCCGAAATGAATCCATATTCTGCAATATTAAACAGAAACTTATGTAGATCTCTATTTCTGACAAATAAGCATATACTACATAAATTCGACATATTCCCAACCCGAAATATGCAAAATGTATAGAATATGGAGCTAAAATATGCATAAAGACATGGCTACTTTAGAGACATCAGTGGACGTGGTGCCTGTGCCCGCTCTTGACGCCGTCGTTCAGCGTTCTCTCCCATGCCAAGGGGTTAGTTTGACAGGGGTTACGACGCCCTCGTCCCCGAGGTCTGCCCCTCGATAGCTCAGGTGGATTAGGTGGAACTAGGTTGGTGGTAGTAGGGAACTGGCCGTCCGCCAACGTAGTTGCCACTCTAGCGAACTCGTCATCGGGCACTTCACCGCGTTGGTACCTTTGCAAGAAGTCATTGATGGCGATCTGAGCCTCGGTCATGGGGATGGAGTCCGACGACGAGTCCTGCTGAATGCCCTTCCAATCCAACTGCTTCCAAAACATGTGAATCTGGCTCGACATAATAGGCGTACTATCTTGGATGCAGCGATATATGTCGTGAGTACATGGTACCCCGTACGAGACTCTCCAAAACTCATCGGTGCATTCTGGGGTCGGTGGAGCGGCTTTGACCTTCTTGTATAGGGCGTTAAGGAGGTCGTAGCAACGCGTTGATATCCTATCCCGGACCCGGCAAAAAATGTCAACGTTGTGCATGCCGGTGCACCATGTGTTGCGGTCCCTGTTTAGTGACGCTCTGACCTCTAAAATTTGATCCTTCATCAACAAGTCGATGGTTGCGAACACGCAACCGAAGTCTCCTACGGGGGACTGCAACGCGTTTTTCAGTGCTGAGTGTGCAGACTCGACCCTTAAATGAAAATTCCATTTTGTTCAGCTTAGCATACAATATATACGTGAAAATGTAAACGTATAGGCTGAGGAGGGCAGTGAATTTAAAAACCTGTTTGTGGTCCTCGTCCCTAATTTAAAAACCTGTTTGTGGACACCAGCCTTCACTTAGGGACCCTAAGTGAAGGCTGGTGTCCACCCGAGCTCTGACAATTTTGTTTCGGTGATGCAGGAGCCACGTGGATGAGAGGTACTGCATCAATCCGGGGATGTGGTTCCACTTGGCATATATCCACCGGCGCCGTGACTCGTACGACTCGGCGGATTTCGACTCGAAAACAGCTCTACAGTCGTTCTTGATTTTTCGCGTTGTTTCTAAGTCGCGGGTCCGTTCGAAGGCCGCTTGCTTGCACCCCCGCAGAACGTGGACCCAGCATAATATATGGTTGGCTGTGGGGAAGGAAGCGGCAATCGCACCAAGTAGACCAAGCTCCCTGTTAGTGACGATAGCCTCCGGTGTCTTGTCTCCGTAGAGGAAGCGGAGATGGTTAAGGGCCCAAGTGTAAGACTCTGTGGTCTCATCGTAGAGGAAAGCGAAAGCAATGCTGAAGTTCATCCCCGTGCATGTGAAGCCGATGAACTCAACCAATGGCATTTTGTACCTTCAGATGTGGAAGAAAAAAAAAAGTGAGTTGAAACTGAGGCGACAAATATTAGATGAAATTTGTTACAAATTGCAAAGAACATAGCAGTTAAAGGGAATGTCATGAAGACGTACTGGTTGGTTTTGTACGTACTGTCGATTTCGACGACGTACGGAAATAGTTTCAGCAAATGCTGGGCGTCCGGGTGGCTGAAGAAATGACCTCCTACCACGTCAGAGCCAGGCCTCCTCCTTATAACGTAGAAGTACCGCTTGGCCTTCATCTGGTGTAGAACGTCTTGGGTGATGCTCCTGTCACCTCGAGCCAGGAACTTAAGCTTGGCCTTGGCGTTATACAGCTGACGTCGTGATGTAACACATCCCTCTTCTGAGTGCAGCAACGAATATATCGGCTTAGGCGGTGTCCCATGCGACGATAACGTCTTCACGACCTCCAATGCCTGCGGGTGGATACGCCCCCGGTAGGCGTGACCTAGTAGAATATCTGGAAGGTCGTGGTTGTGCGTTCCAGATAAAATGTACATGTGCCACTTTTCGCGTTGAAATTCCCGACCCATTAAAGAGAATGGACAATTTGTGAGTTTCGTGTTACCCTTCTTCGTTGCCTCGCCGCGCTCCCTACGTTCTCTCACCTTTTTCTCGGTTCATAGATGCCGAATTTTTCACAAGCGAGGAGTACGCTACCGAGGAGGCGTTCGGTTGACGGCCACGATCTCTTGATCACTAGCACCATTTTCAGATGGGTAGCGGCTGCGTCTTGGAATGTCCGAACCATTTCGTCGCGATTTGTCCACTCCCGGTTTGTTTTAAAAATATCTGTGAAATCTGGCATTTCTACTGAGGCGTTGACGTCTTCGTCCTATTCAAATTTGCGAGTTGCGTGCATAATTTAGACGGAGAGTAACAAATTTGTTGTTGTGAATGTGATGAAAATGGTAGGAAATTGAAGCATACCTCGTCGACGGAGAACTGTTCTATTGGTACGTCATCAACGGAAACGCGATCGATGGGATCGGCAAAATACATGGCAACGCAAACCCAAAGACGAGATGCGGATGGGAAGGTTTTGAGATGTGAGGAGAGAAAGAGTTCGACGATTGGGGAATCAAGTTATGCTTACTATTTGTTGTCAGCTGTAATCGACAATTATAGTAACTGTCAGTGGGCCTAATTACTCCGCAACGTCATGCGGAGAAGACCGACGCGTACTCAGGGGCCCACAAGATGCGACAGGACCGTTGAAACGCGCGTTTTGTTACGCAAATAAATGTGTAGTTGTTGGATGCACTACATATCCGGTTGCGTAATAATACGTTATAAAGTGCGGATGATTGGAGCCTTGCGGAGGCGGTAACCGACATGGACAAATATGAAATTTGGGCGTGACAAAAGCGCGTGCCGTAACGCATCATCATGCGTAATGAATTCGGCCGTTACAGCTGGAGAAATTTGAAATTTGAACGGCTTAAATGGTCCGCAACGTTGTGCGTTACTAATGCAGATTGTCAATGGTATATATTGATACTGAATAACTATAAAGATTTAAGAAAATTTACATAATTCATCACTATTTTGTAATCGTTATACAACTGCATTATGTGGGAGTTTAGAAAAATGAGGACAACCCGTCCACGTGGTATTTATAATTGTTAAACATTACAAGGTACATATTTACACTGTATCACACATTAATACAACCCGTCCAAACGGGTACGCAACGTAGCTATCAATTTCATCGTACAACTTGAACACTTACACCAATTATATGGAGATTTTAGTTAGGTTTACATAAAAAACACTATTGTAGTATTGTGCCACATATAAAGCAACGCAATCATGCAAGTAGAAATGATGATATTTGGAACGAATATTCGGATATGTCATCAAAATGTTCACCGATCTTTACTTAAATTCGTAGGAATTGTAGCAAAAGATCGGTGAAACACTTTGATAATATATTGATATTCGACAACGCACACTCATGTGGAAAGAATATTTTGAGTTCTATTGAGATCGCCGCTAAAGTTGGTCAATTAGATAACCGGATAATCTATCAAAGTATTCCGTGATCTTCGACTAATCTTCATAGAGATTATATAAAGATCACGGAAGCACTTTGATAGTTTACAGGTATCCATAAACGACGATAGAAGATACGAATTATGGAGAGAGAAAGCGGAGGATGCAACGATGTGAGGTGGGGAGGGGACGTATTTATAGGGGATTGGGGTAGATGGAGTTGCCTCTGTTCCGCGGTTCGAAGCGTATAGATCCGCACGATGAAGCGGTTAGTAACGCCGTCGATTGCGAAATTCCAGCAGTAGGGCCCGATTGCAGCAAAACTGGCGGCCCGAAGTTGATAGGATACACATCGGCATGCATAGCTGTACGCATCGTAATGCGGACCTATTGGGCCGACAGAAACTGCAGGGCAGAACTAAAGAGAGAAGACTGGTATGCAGTTGTCCGAATCACAAACCGTCGTCGCTCTTGGAATCGGAGTTCGAAAGTCGTCTCACCGATTGTCCTTCCGAATCGTACTTGATACGCCTCGTTCTTCACACCCCGATGCGCAATTGCTTTTGAATTTCAAATACACCGTATTACGCAACTCGATGCGGAGTCCGTCCGTATTCCCTTATGCCGTGTTTGGTTTCATACCGGGGGGTTCCGCATTTTTACGCTTATCCTGTTCCGCAACCCATTGCGGAACCGTTTGGCGGGGGCATGTTAGGGCGTGTTTGGTCGGACGCAAGGCCAGTTCTGCATCGTGGTGCGTATTGAGTTCCGCATCTTGTTGCGTAGATTAGCGGTGTATCTAGTAAAAATTAGCGGTGTATTTAGCTTTTCCGATTAAGAACTGCAGGCTTATTAGTGTTGTAGATTGGTGTCGAAGCAACTATGGGCTTCACGCCAAAGTTGGTCATAGGGTGTTGGTATCTCATGTGGCCGCTGGTTGGAGAAGAACCCATTGTTGATATTAATATGTTTGTTTTTCTCTCCGATCAATTCGCTATTATTTTATATTGTTAAAAAGGACTTGTACTAAATTTAATATAAATGATTATGTCTATAGTCATTTAGACATCTTGTCAATAGTATTTATTTTTAAGGATCATTCCTCCTTGTTTTTTTTTTTTCAAACCGCTCAATATCTTCCCCTCTAAGAACATTTTCTCAAACAAACCCATCACTTGGACTGAGTTATTAATTTGGACCATTTTAAGTTATTAAAATCAAACCTTTTTTTTTAAAAATTTTTATCAATGTGCTCCATATCCATATATTGTCCTGGAACGCTGTTCCTTGCCGCTCTTCTGAACCATATGGATACAATACCCAGCAGTGGCGGCTGCAAGATTCTCCGAAAGGTGGGGCGAAATTTTCTAGTGTGTACTGAGATATTGACCTTGAATAAACTCCTTTACCTAAGCTACGATTTTCAACTTAGCAGTGGATTATAGAAAAGTAGGCTTACATTTGCTTACATTTGCTTTGTTGCTATGATAGTTGTACGTTTCTCGTCATTCATTGGAAATTCAGGCATTTGTCATATTTAGGAGTGTAAACTTATCAAAATTCAATCATGTTAAATTCAAGGCTTTTGCATATTAGCTAGGATTGTAAACTCACCAACTTTATAATATCTTTTGATTCCCAAAGACATGATATAAATTTTGATTTGAATACGTAGGTTATGAAAATACAAATATTGCATAAAGCTTCACAAATTCAATTCACAAACCCCAAATTCAATTTATAAATTTCATTCTCAAAAGCACATACACAATAATTAAAACACAAAATTTATTCTCAAAATCAAAACTCTAATAAAATTTCACAAAATTTATTCTCATAATAAAATCATAATTTCACCAATTTTATGAGGTTTAATTAGTTTATAGCTAGATAATTTGTATATAGTAGGGAGCTCGAGAAGTGGGAACATAATTAAATAAGGGGTAGAAACATAGAGAGTAGGTGCAAGTTGAACAAAGAATAAAAAAAACTTTTTTGAGGGAGGCGAATTTTTTTTTTTTATAAAATAAGAGGCTAATTTCACTAATTTTATGGGGTTTAATTAGTTATAGCTAGATAATTTGTATATAATAAGAAAGTCGGGAAGTGGGAATATAATTAAACAAAGGGTAGAAACCAAGAAAGTGGGGTGTAAGTTGAACAAATAATAAAAAAGCTATTTTTAGGGAGGTGAAATTTGTTTTAAAAATTGAGCCTAGTGGGACTTTAACCACCAACCTTTGGTCTAACAATAATTTCCTTTCTTCCCACCAACCAACTAAGCAAAGTAGACTAATTGATTCTATTTTCATCTTAGTTTTACTTATTACAACACTTCTATATATATAAATTATTTTTTATTTTTTTCCAAACCCCGGGACACGTGGGTCGAAGGGTGGGACGGTCGCGTACGCCCGCCCCACCCTGGGGCCGCCCCTGATACCCAGGTGCTATGTATTTGTATATGTTGTGCCCGGGAAGCAGGGGACGTCAGACACACCCCTTTAACACATACGAATCGGGATGGTCAAGAACTGTAAACCAGAGAGCCAAACTCAAGCAACCCAAACCAACAATCAGACACAAACAGAAGATAAAATAACCAAGCACAAAGAACACCAGATTTACGTGGAAACCCCAAAACGGGGAAAAAATCACGGGAGACAGAAACTTCCACTATCAACAATAACAAGTGGGTACAATCTTCCCTAGACAAATCTAGAGGCATACAAAATCATCAAGCATCAACAAGCTTGGACAAATCTCCAATTTCATCACCCAATTGGTGGAAATCAACAACAAACCAAGAGAGGACACTAGCAAAGGGGATATGAGATTGGAGGCTCAAAACGACGATCCAACCGTACAAAATGAAGCCTATGATGAGGTGAACAACATACCAGAAAATCGTTCCAATCGAAGGTCGTTTGGTCGTCGATCGGGGCACTTCAAATTGGGCTGAATCAAGAGCTACGAATTTCTCCAATTCTCTCTCCTTTCTCTCCATTTCTCACACTTTGTTCTCTCTCTTACTTTCCCAAATGGAAAGACATCTCCTTTTATAAAGGAGGAGGGTAAAACTTCACATGGTAAAAACCATATGGTAAATAGTCCATTGGACTCTTCCCCCATATAGGAGGGAAACCCAACATAGCTCCCCCTCAATCCTATATGGGGGGCTCGAGCAAGCCCGCCTTTGAGCGGCACTTGATGAGCTTCTCCTTTGACAAAGTCTTCGTCAGCATATCTGATCCGTTGTCATTTGTGTGGATCTTCATGAGCTCAAAATCATCGTCTTCTACTCTTTCTCGAAGCCAATGATACCTTCTTCGGATGTGCTTGCTTCGAGAATGGTAGGCGGCATTCTTGGCAAGGTGGATGGCACTCTGATTGTCACAATAGAGTGGGTAGCTAGCTTGCTCCACTCCCAACTCCTCTAGGAAGTCTCTCATCCATATCAACTCCTTACCAGCTTCAACTGCAGCCATATACTCTGCTTCTGTCGTTGACAAAGGAACACACTTCTGCAGTCTCGATTGCCATGAGACTGCTCCCCCTGCGAATGTAATCAGATATCCAGATGTGGATCGGCTCGTGTCGATATCACCTGACATGTCTACATCTGTAAAACCATCAAGCATAGGTTTTCCAGGACCAAAGCACAAACACACTCTCGAAGTGCCTCTGAGATACTTGATAATCCATTTCACTGCAGCCCAATGCTCCTTTCCAGGATTACTCATGAACCTGCTGATAACCCCAACTCCATAGGCGATGTCTGGCCTAGTGCAAACCATGGCATACATCAGACTACCAACGGCAGAAGCATAAGGCACCTTCTTCATCTCCTGTTTCTCTTTCTCACTTGTAGGACACTGATCAGAACTCAGTTTCATGTTCACTGCAAGTGGAGAACTCACGGGTTTAGCCTTGTCCATGTTGAATCTTTGCAGCACCTTCTCAATGTATCTTTCTTGTGATATCCACAACTTCTGATTCTTTCTATGACGGGTAATCTGCATACCCAAAATCTGTCTTGCAGGGCCAAGGTTCTTCTTAGCAAAGGACTTCTTCAAAGCAGTCTTCAAACTAGCAATCTTGTTGGAATCCCGACCAACAATAAGCATATCATCCACATAAAGCAAGAGAATCAGAAAGTCACCTTCAGCATAATTCTTCACAAATACGCAATGGTCGGCATGTGTCTTGTGGAATTTGTGTTCGATCGTAAAAGACTCGAACTTCTTGTACCATTGCCGAGGCGCTTGTTTCAAACCATACAAGCTCTTTCTGAGACGACAAACCATCTTCTCTTTTCCTTTGACTTCAAAACCTTCAGGTTGCTCCATGTAGATTTCTTCTTCCAAATCACCATGAAGGAAGGCGGTTTTCACATCAAGCTGCTCGACCTCTAGGTCCATGCTAGCAGCCATGCCTAGAACAACCCGGATGGATGACATCTTAACAACTAGAGAGAAAATCTCATCAAAATCTACACCCTTTTTCTGCTCAAAACTCTTCACCACAACTCTGGCTTTGAACCTGGGAGGTGTACCATCTTCTCCAGACTTCAAACGAAAAACCCATTTGTTCTTGAGAGCTTTCTTGCCCTTAGGCAATTTCACCAAGTCATAGGTGTGGTTCTCATGCAAGGAACTCATCTCATCCTGCATGGCATTGTACCACTCCTTCTGATGCACATCTGACATAGCTTCCTCATAGCATTCAGGCTCTCCTGAATCAGTCAACAACACATAATCGTTGGTTGAGTATCGGGAGGAAGTCTGTCTCACTCTGGCGGATCTTCTCAACTCAACTTCAGGTTGGATAGGGGGCTCCTCTTGTTGAGGTTGTGGAACTTCTGGTGGATCGACATCACCATCATCATGCTCATCTTCCTGCTGATTATGAACTGAACTTCTCTGCACAACTTGAGGAAAAACGGGATCAAAGGTGACTGGAGCAGGAGAGGAAGACGACGATCGTTGGAGCTTCCAGTCATCAATAGTCTTGTCTTCCATGAACACAACATCTCCGCTTCTTACCACTTTCTTGTCTGTAAGATCCCACAATCTGTACCAAAATTCATCCTTTGAGTACCCTAGGAAGATGCATGGCTTTGTCTTGCTATCAAGCTTGGATCTCTGATCTCTAGCAACATGAACATATGCTAGGCATCCAAAGACTCTCAAATGCTAGAAGGAAACATCTCTCCCAGTCCAAACCCTCTGTGGAACATCACCATCAAGAGGAACTGAAGGCGAGCGATTGATGAGATACACAGCAGTCAATATTGCCTCCGCCCAATAGGACTTTGGCAGCTTTGCAGTCGACAACATACTTCTGACTCTTTCTACTATGGTTCTGTTCATCCTCTCTGCAAGCCCATTCAGTTGTGGTGTCTTCGGAACTGTTTTCTCAAGCCTGATGCCCTGACTCTTGCAATACTGCTCAAACGGACCCCTGTACTCTCCACAATTATCTAATCTGACACACTTCAACTTCAAACCAGTCTCTCGTTCAACTCTGGCTTGGAACTCCTTGAAAACTGTCAGAACCTGATCTTTGCTTTTCAACACAAAAGCCCACAATTTTCTAGAATAGTCATCAATAAAAGTGATAAAATATTGTGCACCACCATGTGACTTGCAATCCATAGAGCATACATCAGTATGAACAAGATCTAATGCATGCTTTCTTCTAGATGGAGGTCGAGTATGAAATGCTACTCGATGTTGCTTTCCAGCTAGGCAATCAACACAAGGTTTGAGAGAAATACCTTGCATATCCGGGAGAATGTCCTTCTTGGCAAGCATTTGCAAACCCCTCTCGCTCATGTGTCCAAGCCGCTTGTGCCATAGCTCTCCGGCACCATCATCAATCACATTTGCTTCTTCTCTGCCAATCTTGGCTTGCATCACATACATGGTATTCTGCTTCTTTGCCCGGGCTACAATCAAGTTTCCCTTGGAGCACTTCCAAACACCGCCTTGTGCATTTTGAGCATAACCATCATCATCAAGTATCCCAGAAGATATCAAATTCAATCTGATATCAGGAACATGGCGAACATTTCTCAAAATCAAACTGCAACCAGTGGATGTCATCAAACAAACTGTGCCCATGCCAACAACATTGGACATGCCATCATTTCCCATCCTCACACGACCAAAATCTCCACAAGTGTAAGACGAGAAGTACTCCTTGTGTGGAGTAATGTGATATGAAGCAGCTGAATCAACAATCCAAGTGCACTCACCACTTGCAAGATTCAAGGAACCTTCATCAGCCGCCACAAACAACTCCACTATGTCATCACTGATTGTAAGAGCAGCGATGTCTTTATCTTCTTGATTTCTCGACGTCTCCGACTTCTCAGGTTCTTTGCCTTTGTCCCTCTTGAACTTTCGGCAATACTTTTGAATGTGACCCGGCTTCTCACAATAATAGCAAATGTACTTGCTTCTAGACTTCGATCTCCCTTTGGACTTGTCTTTGTTCTGCTGCTGTCGTTGCTTACTCCTTCCTCTGTTGTTATCAGAACCCTGCGTCACATTAGCCTCTGACTGTGAGGAGACACCCATCTCCTTCCTTCTAGTCTCTTCGTTCAAAATACTAGCTTTCACACATTCCATAGCCAGCTTGCCTTCCGGAGCGGAATTACTAAGTGACACGACAAGTGTATCCCAACTATCTGGCAATGAGGAGAGAAGTAGTAGAGCCTGCAACTCATCATCTAACGACATCTTCGCAGAAGCCAACTGATTTACAAAGCCCTGAAATGTGCTCAAATGCACAACAATGCTCTCACCATCTTTGTACTCCAATTTCACAAGCTTTCACATCAATGATGCCTTGTTGAGAGTGTTCTTCCTCTCATACATCCCCTCAAGCTTATACCATAACTCATAAGCATTCGTGTAATTGGCAATAGGCTGGAGCACACTCACATCAACAAATTGTATGATCGTAGCTACCGCTTTTCGATTCAGAATCTTCCATTCAACATCAACAACACCTGTTGGAATCTCTTTGTGCACAATCGGCTCATACAAATCTTTCACATACAAAAGATCTTCCATCTTTATCTTCCAATATGAGTAGTTGTCCGAATTCAACACAATCATTCCCTGAAAACTATTCTTTTCTTCCATCCTAAACCAAATGCTCTAATACGAGTCTGTTGTGCCCGAGAAGCAAGGGACGTCAGACACACCCCTTTAACACATACAAATCGAGATGGTCAAGAACTGGAAACCAGAGAGCCAAACTCAAGCAACCCAAACCAACAATTAGACACAAACAGAAGATAAAATAACCAAGCACAAAGAACACCAGATTTACGTGGAAACCCCAAAACGGGGAAAAAACCACGGGAGACAGAAACTTCCACTATCAACAATAACAAGTGGGTACAATCTTCCCTAGACAAAGCTAGAGGCATACAACATCATCAAGCATCAACAAGCTTGGACAAATCTCCAATTTCATCACCCAATTGGTGGAAATCAACAACAAACCAAGAGAGGACACTAGCAATAGGGATATGAGATTGGAGGCTCAAAACAACGATCCAACCGTACAAAATGAAGCTTATGATGAGGTGAACAACATATCAGAAAATCGTCCCAATCGGAGGTCGTTTGGTCGTCGATCAGGGCACTTCAAATTGGGCTGAATCAAGAGCTACGAATTTCTCCAATTCTCTCTCCTTTCTCTCCCTTTCTCACACTTTGTTTTGTCTCTCTTACTTTCCCAAATGGAAAGACATCTCCTTTTATAAAGGAGGAGGGTAAAACTTCACATGGTAAAAACCATATGGTAAATAGTCCATTGGACTCTTCCCCATATAGGAGGGAAACCCAACAGTATATTCCATATGCTTGGTTTTGTTATATGCTCGATCATGTCATTGATATATAACTATTGTCCAATTAATGGTACAAAGGAAAGTGAAAAGATTGGAGACTACTTCGTTGTTTGTCCAGCTAAAATTTGTGGACATGAAAGCACCATGAAACTAATAACTATAAATCGAATTGAGAACCACAAGCTTATATCGAACCCAAACGCCACCCGGCATAATAAAGCTTAATTGGTTTGATGTGATCGCATCAAATCTTGATTCCAAAGGGAGACCAGGCCCTGTGGATATGGGGAATACATTGAACCCCGACAACAAAATAAGAAAGTATGACCCTAAGACTCTTTCCCAAGAGTCTACTCAACAAGTAAAAATAAATCTTGGCACCAACGACAACTTCCAACATGATCTTGCCGCAATTTATATATCTAGGTGTGATAAGATCCCAAAACATGAACCGCAAATGAGTAACTTCCAGACGCAGGACTCAATTGATGACGGATTGACACTTACCTACGGCTGGACAATAGTCACCCACATATACCCCTATCCATAAAAGGGTTTAGGCTCGAACGAAAAACGCCCATCCATAACCCACACAAACACACTACATATACCCTTGGCGAAATAAAATTAGATCAAATCAGCAATGAGATAGGATTTGCATTCTACCAATTCAGCTTACATCGTGGAACTTTACATATTGCATTGCAATTAGTCAGGCTAAAAATGAAACCGATGCTAAAATCCCTAATTCTACAATTACTTACGGTTATACTTATGAGGAGCTGATCACTTCTACGAGAATGAAAGAGGTGGAAATGAGAAGAAATTCTTTAAAAACTACAAAGGGGAGACTTAGTATTAATAGCATCAAACTTTATGATATCCCAAATTACAATCACAAGAACACACAGAGCACAAAGAGGCTGAAATCTCTAACGGACTTTTTTACAATCCTCCTCAATTCAAAGTTCTCCTCCTTGGAGTCCATTGTGATAGTTTACATAGATGACATATTGTATAGTGGGTCAAAAGGCCCAATCTCTTGTAATCTATATATATGATTGTCTAATGAATGAAACTCTTGAGGAGGACTTTATATCAATTCTATCATTCTACATGGTATCATAGCCTTTTCTTCTTCACGGAACTCTAATTTGATCCTCCCGCCTCACCTCTCCTCTTACCGTCGCCGGCCTCATACAGGCGCTGTCCTCCCTCACTCCCCCGATTGCTCCCTCGTTCCCGACTTCCTCTTTCACTCCTCCAGATTCGCCGCCGTCTCAGCCGGATCCTCTCAATCCGCCACTGCCGTGTCCGATTCGAACCTCCCGGAGGCCCCTCGGGTTAAGGAATCGTCTCCGCCGATGAATATCTCGCACGTGGTGTTCGGCTTCTTCTCTCGGCACCATGGCCGCCTACTCACCCCCTGCCTTCGGTCGCGCTCATGAGTTCTCTCCGCCGCAAGCCTGCGTGCGCAGCATAAGCGGTGGCCGCGGCATATGCGGCGGCCGCAGCATCTACAGCCGCAGCTCTCGGCCACGCCCCGCAGCACATGTGGACTGGTGGCCCTCGATGGTCACCGTTGCCTAGCTTCAACCCTCATTGGATGCAATCCGGTTTTCCTGCCCCTCGACATGCCGGTCCTCAGGCCTATCTGATATCGTCTGATCACGGCTATGTTCCGCCCGAAGGACATCACGTCTTCTCCTCTATGCAGCCGACATCTCCCGACTCTTCTTGGTACATGGACACTGGTGCCACCTCCCACATGACGAACTCCTCAGGTAACCTCTCTTCTATTTCCTTTAAAGGCCATGCACACTTTATTATCGTCGGCAATGGTGGTCGTCTTGCTACTTCGGGGATTGGCCACGCCAAATTACAGATCCCAACCCACCCACTACACCTTAACAATGTCCTCATTGCCCCAAAGATTATCAAAAACCTTATCTCTTTCCGTCGGTTCACTACTGACAATAATGTTTATCTTGTGTTTGATCCCTTTGGTTTCTCTGTGAACGATCTTACTACGGGGGTTACTCGCATGAGATGTAACAGCACCGGAGAGCTCTACCTTGTCACACCACCTCCTGCGTCCAGTCAGTCGTGCCCGGTCGCCCTCTCGGCATCGTCGTCCAGCATGTGGCATGCACGCCTAGGCCATCCCAGTGTTGTCATTCTAGATGTCCTCCGTTCTTAGAGTCTTGTCAATTGTAATAAAGAGCTACGCTCTAGTTTATGCTCTTCCTATCAGTTAGGCAAACATGCAAGACTGCCATTCCAATGGTCTTTGAACTCCACCCTTGCACCTTTTGATATCATTCATAGTGACATTTGGACCTCTCCTGTGCCTAGCAAGGAGGGTCACAAGTACTACCTCTTGTTTCTTGATGACTACAGTCATTTCTTATGGGTTTTCCCGTTGCATTTCAAGTCTCAAGTGTTTCCTACCTTTGTCAAATTTAATGCTTACATAAAAACACAATTTCACACATCCATCAAATGCTTGCAATGTGACAATGGCCGTGAATTCGTGAATTTGATAACAAAGACTTTCACACTTTCTTCGCCACAAATGGGATCTCCTATCGGTTGTCTTGCCCCTATACTTCCCAGCATAATGGCAAGGCTGAATGAATCATTAGAACTATAACCAACATGATGCGCTCTCTCATTTTTCACGCATCTATTCCCCTTACCTATTGGCCTACGCCTTATCAACCACATGTTATCTCCTCAACATTCTCCCATGTATTACCCTACACCATCGCTCGCCAACTCAGGCACTATATTGCAACTTGCCTAGGTATGATCACCTTCGTACCTTCGGGTGCTTGTGCTTCCCTAACCAGTCCTCCACCGCACCACATAAACTCCACCCACGCTCCACTCCATGTGTCTTCATCGGCTATCTGTCTGATCATCGCGGTTACCTTTGCCTCGATATTCGGAGCCATAAGCTTATCATGTCACGTCATGTCACCTTTGATGAGTCTCGCTTTCCCTTCTCTTCTCCTCCTCTTCCATCTCCCAAAAATTCTGTCTCCCAGTAAGAGCCAGAGTCTCCATTCCCACACTTCCTCCTTCCCCAGAGCTCTACCGGTGCTCTTGCTTCTCCCCTACCACCGCCCCCCTCCCCCTACCACCAGACCGCATACCTGTAGCATCTCCGGTGTGTTCAGACCGAGACAAAGTGTCTCTATGTCCGCCTCGGATCACCCCAGCACAACCCACCCTCAGCCTCACCCCCAATACCCCGCTTCGCCATTTGCCTCGGCCGCAGCATGTTGTTGCGCCCGCGGCACACCCCCCTGCTGCACCCCTGCCTCCCCTCCCTTGCCGCGGCCGCAGCCACATGCCGCGCCCACCGAACATTCCCAACCCGCCCCCACCGTCCCTTTGGCCCCTCATTCCCCAATCCCGGACTCCCTTTCCCCGTCCCCACATCCCACAAAATAGCCCTCCTCAAGCCGAATTGGCAGGCGGCTATTGTTGTTGCAGGAGGATGGTCAAGTATGAAATAAATATAGAATAAAGATCAGACTGACTTCCCTGTCTCAGCAAATAAATACAAGACTTCCTCCCGTTGTAGTAAGAGGTTATCAGGATCGAATCCACGAGGGAGCACGTCAGCAGTTCTTAAGTAGCAACAGATTCTTACAGACAAAGCAGCAGAAAGACAGAAACACAGAAACAAATGCAGAAACAGAAATAAAACAGAGAAGAACAAACAAACGCAACGAACAAAACGAAGACAGAAAAGACAAAGCAAAGCAGAAACAAAAGCGAGGACACAGAAGCTACTCGATCTCGAGTAACAGTCCTCTATATCGACAAAGAACAGTGGTGACAACAGAAAACAGAAACGAAAGCAAACAATGTCGAGTAAATCTCTCCTCGATATCGAGTACAGACAACTCGATATCGACAAGGGCTCACTCTGTGTCGACTAAAGACCGAAAACTTAAATTTGCAAATTCAAACACGAAACTCAGATTTCCGACGAAATAAACTCAATATCTGAAAGAACTTCCAAAGCTAGGGTATCAATACCACAACGATAACCATGCAAAGTAACATGTAAAGGCATACAAGATCATGCTTTCCATCAAAATAACTTTCGTTACTAACAAATAGGCATATAGAGGCTTTCGCATAAACCCTAATTGTTACTAACCCTTTTCACATAATTAACCCAAGTTGCATTAAGATCACTTTTGCTTCAATAACACAAACAAGGATCACCTTCAACTCTCGCAAAAGAATCATGCTCATAGGGATAGAAGACGAATTGCACAAAAAGATCTGACCTTTACCGCATACCTCACATAGCCACCGTCGGGCTCACCCCAGCCCCAGAAGTGGGTGGACTACTCACGCCTCATCGAAAGACATTGATGTATGAAAAGAACTAAATTGCATTAAATAACTCAAACTTACAACTTCTCTCTCTCTCTACTTGAATGGAATTGATTGTGTTTCTGAATTCGAATGAATGAAAAAACCAGCCCCTAGGGCTTTATTTATAGCTTTCTAATCCTTGCTATTCAAGGATAGAATCTCCTATCTATATCTAAAATTATATCTAAAATGCTTAATGATAAATAAATTGCTATAAAGGAAATAAATCTAAAAGGGAAAAGATAAATCTAAACTAGGTAAGTCTTCATGTGTTGATAGATCTCCCTTCCATGGATAGAATTGATCAAATTTGGATAGAATCTTCGGCCATCTCGACTTCCTTCACGCCTAAGCAACTCCAACTCGACTCGGACTGATCACGTCGACTCGTCTGCGGAAACTGGGCTACTCGATATCGACAAGGGCTAGTCGATATCGACTGGACTTCTCGGGTGGCTCTGCTCGACGTGGCTCGAATCTGGGTTCCTGGCGCTCGTCGATCTCGACTAGGATCTCCTCGAGATCGACTAGGGGTGTGGTCTTCTCTGGTCGAGCGGCTTCTCCTCGGCATGGACTCAGACTGGCGCTGGATGGCTCATCGATCTCGACAAGGTCTCGTCGAGATCGAGTAGAGATGTGCTTGGCGTCTTCGTCCTCGGCTTCTCGATCAGCTCCTCTTCTCGACTCCGGGTGTGGCGCTGGGCTTCGTCGATCTCGACTAGGTCTTGTCGAGATCGAGTTGACTTCCGGAGCTGGGTTGGTCTGGCTCAGCTTTCTCGACCAGGCTCAGTCGGCCAAGTCTGCTCGGGCTTTCTACTCGAGATCGAGTAGGTTGTACTCGAGATCGAGTAACCTGGGCTTCAGCTTGGTTTGTCCTGGTTCTGTATTCTCGGATCCTGGACTTCTGTAGATGTTTTCCGAGCTTTTTTGACCTTCCTTAGAGTTGCTGTAAAATGCCTCGAATTCTGCGAAATTAAACAGAAACTGATGTAGATTCCATAATTTGGCAAATAAACATAAACCATATAGATTTTGTACTATCTTAGCCCAAATGAATGAAATGTATGCAGAAATCGATTTAAACGTTACTGTAAAACATGGCAGATTAGGCTCACAACAAACACCCCATACTTAAGCTTGCTTGTCCTCAAGCAATACTTTTTATTTGTCATTCAGGGGAAGAAATCAAAACTCTCAACATCTTAGATTCATTCTCATATAACCCTGCAATCAATTACCATCCTCGAAAAGGTACTTGTGTCACAGATTCATGCATGTGCAAATATATAAAAGCAATATCTACTCACAAAAGGAGGGTTATGCAACACATTCATTCGTGACAAAGCATTAATAATCAAGAGGATTTTAATTTAAGCTTATGAAGGAGTAGATTGGTAAAAGGCTAAAGGTGGGCAATTTTTGGCAATGTGGTGCTTATGATCCGGGGAAATGGAGTATTTCCAAACTTGAATTTCATACCACATTCTTTCTCCATAAGATTCATCACCTTTCATAATGCTTTTTCTCAATAATAATGCTTTTACCTCTCTAACCTCAGCACTGCCTTCTCGCGAGTCGCAAACATGGGTGTCATGAATGGCCCCGGATACTTAGTGCTTTGGACTCCTCACAATGTGTCCCATCTCTCCAAACTATTATCTCAGAGAGCAGGGTCAATCTACCTTTATCTCCTGAGGTGATTGGATTTTCTTTCACTCATTAAATTTTCCATATATTTCAAACAATTTCCTTCCAAACTCCAATAATGATAACACCACAACAACCATATAACATATCCATAATGTAACATCATTCTCAACATAATCCCCGGATAAGGTAAAGAATGGTAATATTTGGATCATGTGGAGCAATAATTGAAATAAGGCATAATATGGCTTTTGTGATGCATAAGCATAGGTAAGGCTTGGAATTTAAAATATGAGCATTATATGGAAATATAAAGTCCTCCATCATTTTATCATGCAACATGTCAAAAGCAACTTCAAATTTTACCTCCTTTTATGGTTTTCAAGAAAATATGCACTTCATTATGACTTCCCTTTACTAGGCAATTTCATGCTATATCTCTAATGAATCCAATTTTGCATCGTCGAGTTCCATATAACTTCCATGACATTAATCAAAAATTTTCGATGGGGGTCATTTTTCAAAACTTTGGAAAACATGCATATAAGCATATAAATCAAATAATGCATTCCAAAATAGCCATGTAGCAATTCCAAGTAATAAATTCTAAATATGCACAAATAATATCCAATATGATCAAATATGCACAAAGTAAGCCTTTCCCCCACCCCATACTTAAAATTTATAGTGTCCTCACTGTATAAAAACAAGGGTAAAGAAAGAAACTCACTAGACAGGTGTGCAGGGCCTCAAAATTTCGAATGGGAGCAACTCCTGGGCCGAGTAAGAATATTGCTTGGTTCTATCCATGGACCTGAAAAGTATGGAAGACATATACCCACAACTAATAATGTTCAAAACCAAAAACAAAACAAAACAATGTCCAAAAATGTCTCAAAAAGTCTATGTACAAGCTCTAGATTTTATAGTCGCTAGGCCGACTTTCCATGTAGCTCAAGGTGGCATTTGCAGGGCCCATGTAGCTTGGGCCTCAAATAGGACTCCATTCTTGTCCATCAGTTGTAGTCCTCCAGAATGGATCTTATTCACCACGAAAGGTCCCATCCGCTTCTTGTTGAATTTGTTAGGGAACCAATGATCATTTGATTTAGAGACATAGAGCTTGTCTCCAACTTCATACTCCTTGGGCTCATCATTGGATATCCTGCATAAGCGCACATACCAAGGCAAACCTCTCCCATGTATAGATAAATCTTTAATGGAAATAGGAGAAGAAAGATCCATACCTTGGCTTACCTTCGCAGAGACGGAATCGGGGACCACGGTGTTTGGTCGATCTCGACTACGGCTAGTCGATCTCGACAAGGTTGCAAGTTCTGGTGGTGGTCTGCTCGAAGATGCAGAAGTCGATGAAGAAGATGTCTTGTCGATATCGAGTAAGCTACTCAATATCGAGTATGGCTCCGCTCCTGGTGGCTCCAGCGTCGAGGAAACAGGGTCTGGTGGAGCCGGGTGGTGGTCGATCTCGACAAGCCTAGTCGAGATCGAGGAGACTGGGTCGTCTGGTGGAATCGGCGTCGAGGAAGCAGGTGCCCGAGGAGCTTGGTCGATCTCGACTAGGCTTGTCGATCTCGATGAGGTTTCGGATCCTGGAGTTTTCAGCGTCGAGGGAGGCGAAGCCGAGACAGGGCTCTCCTGGTCGATCTCGAGTAGGCTACTCGATCTCGACGAGCCTGGCTCTTCAGGATCGCTGCTCGATGATGTTGGTGATGGTGGAGGTTTCTGTTTTTGGTCGAGGTCGACTAGGGTTCTCGATGTCGAGGAGCCTTGGTCGATCTTGACCCCATACTTAGCTCCTGTCAAGGCATCCGAAAAATAATTAATCCATAACGACGTACCTTTGTTTGTGTCGATTGGATTTTCTGCGTCCTCCTTTAGGATTGCCATGATCTCCTCCACCTGGGCCTCCATGTCCCTCTTTTCCAGCTCCTCAGGGGTCATATTTCTGACCTTGGGTTCCCCGCAGGTGATGTAGCCAGCTGAGATAGATTTGACCTCTTCCATTGGACCTGTATGCCTTTCAGTTTTATTAAAGCAATACTCAATTACCTCATCGCTGATGTTGAAGCTGAGCACTCCTTTCCTTACGCTTATGTTGGCATCCACCGTCGCCAAGAAGGGTCTTCCTAAAATAATTGGACAAGCAGGATCTTCTTGCATATCAACAACTAAGAAATCAGCAGGGACAAAGAATTTACCTACTTGTACTGGCACATTGTCCACCATGCCTGTTGGAATGACCACCGTGTTGTTGGCCATGTAAAGTCTAGCATCCACAGGCTCTAGGGCACCTATCTTAATCTTGGACCAAATTGTTAAAGGCATTATACTCACACTAGCTCCAAGATCACATAAAGCATTAATTTTGTATGGATCAAATCCAATGGTTATAGCAAACTTACCTGGATCTGGCCTCTTCTCCAGTATGTCCAAATGGCTGCACTCCTCTGTAATTTCAGCCATGGATCGCTTTTTGCTCAGAATCTCCTTCAGGAATTTGACATAGGATGGCATTTCATTGAGAGCTTCTGTGAAGGGGATGGTGACATTAAGTTTCTGAAGCATCTTGATGAAGCGCTGAAATTTCTTTTCTGCTGGGTTCTTTGGAGATTTTGTGGGAAAGGGCAGCTTCTTTTTCTGATTTGGAGCCAGAATAGATGTCGGAGATGCCGCAGGCTGCTCTACATCGACTGGGGGCTTCTCGACATCGACTAGGTCCTTGTCGATATCGACTGGATTTGTCGACCTCGAGTTGCTGGGCTGTGCAGACGAAGGCTTTTGCAGTTTCTCCTCGACATCGAGTAGACCTTCCTCGACATCGAGTAGGCTCTGGTCGACTTGCTATTCTTCGTTGTTCTGCTGCTTTCCGACCTCTGGCTCTTGCAGTTGATGCCCGCTCCTGAGTTCTATAACAGCGATGTGTCCGGTCTTTCCCTTAGGATTTGGTTCTGAAGATCCAGGGAGCGCACCCGACTGTCTGGGGATTCCTGCTGCTAGCTGACCAATCTGTGTATCAACCGTTTTCCTCCATATATCAATCTCTCCAAGCCTAGAGTTGACGCCCTGAATCTGAGTGTAGACTGAGTTGAAGGATTGCCTAGTTTCCGAGTGATTCCTCCGTATTTCCTCCAGGACTGTCTGTATATCATCCTTTTTCTGGTCCCTTTCCGGATGTCCTGGAGCTCTGTAGGGCGGAGGGTTCCTAGGGACACCTTGGTTCCATTGTGGTTGCTAAAACCTTTGGTCCCCCATGTAGCGATTGGGACCCCCTGCATAAGCTGCCTCCTCATGGTGCTCTGCCAGCCTGACCTGCTCTGTGTGTGGGCACTCAGTAGTGATGTGTCGATGCGATCCGCATTCAATGCACGGCTGGTTGACAGAGAGATACTTTACTTGCTTGATGAGCTTTTTATTCTGATCTCTGTAGTATTGCTCCCTAACATCTGGATCAATCTCCTTAGGGGCCTCATATAGGGGCATGGAAGGTGCTGGCCTGGCGTATGGGTTCTCTTCATAGGTTGTAGTAGACCCATACTTGTTGTCGTAGTTTGTGAGCTTTTCTAGCACACCCCATGCGTCACTTGGCGGCATTGTCAGATACTCATAGCGAGTATATTGGTTGATTCTGTCCTTAGTGACCTGATCAAGAGAGTTGAAGAAGATCTCCTGAATGACGTAGGGTGGCTGTCCATGAGTGGGGCAAGATCGCAGAAGTTCCTTGTAGCGCTCCTATGCCTTTGACAGCGGTTCCCCTTGCTTCTGTTTGAAGGCGGTGATTTTCTGACGGAGATGTGCTGTTTTGGCGGGTGGGAAGAATTTATTCAGAAATTCTTGCTCTACTTGGGCCCAGGTTGTGAGTGATCTTGCTTTCAGCCCTTCCAGCCATTTCAGTGCAGGTCCAGCGAGAGACCAGCGAAAAGCTTTCATCTTGACATATTCCAGGGTTGTACCTTCAGCAAGAGTACGACACATGTCAGAAAAGTTTGTAATATGTTCAAGAGGACACTCATTAAATCTGCCATAGAAAGCATTATTTTTAAGCTCTATAAGAAATTGCGTGCGAATTTCAAAAGAGTTATCAGGGATTAGAATCGCCGATTCAGGCACGACGAGAGTGGAATGCATATAATCCTCAACAGTGGTTGGATATTGGGCAAGCTCAGCTTCCGCTTGCCTTGCGCGTTCAGCTTCTTGTTCCTTTGCTGCTCTCTCAGTGGCGAGAGCAGCATCCCTGGCGGCTAGATCCCTTGTGAGCCTCTCGATCAGCTGTTCCTGTGTCTCCGCAGCTGCCATGGCTCTTTGTAGTCTAGCTCTGATGTGTAGGAGGCGTTCTGGATCGTCTAAGCCGTCAAACTCAGGTGGTAGACCAGAACGGCGCATACATCTGCGAAGTAACTCAAAGAAAAAAGTGAGATCCGACTACCTAAGGCGCGAATGATAGCTTCCCCGGCAACGACGCCAATTTGTTGTTGCAGGAGGATGGTCAAGTATGAAATAAATATAGAATAAAGATCAGACTGACTTCCCTGTCTCAGCAAATAAATACAAGACTTCCTCCCGTTGTAGTAAGAGGTTGTCAGGATCGAATCCACGAGGAAGCACGTCAGCAGTTCTTAAGTAGCAACAGATTCTTACAGACAAAGCAGCAAAAAGACAGAAACACAGAAACAAATGCAGAAACAGAAATAAAACAGAGAAGAACAAACAAACGCAACGAACAAAACGAAGACAGAAAAGACAAAGCAAAGCAGAAACAAAAGCGAGGACACAGAAGTGGGTGGACTACTCACGCCTCATCGCAATCGCATACATTGATGTATGAAAAGAACTAAATTGCATTAAATAACTCAAACTTACAACTTCTCTCTCTCTCTACTTGAATGGAATTGATTGTGTTTCTGAATTCGAATGAATGAAAAAACCAGCCCCTAGGGCTTTATTTATAGCGTTCTAATCCTTGCTATTCAAGGATAGAATCTCCTATCTATATCTAAAATTATATCTAAAATGCTTAATGATAAATAAATTGCTATAAAGGAAATAAATCTAAAAGGGAAAAGATAAATCTAAACTAGGTAAGTCTTCATGTGTTGATAGATCTCCCTTCCATGGATAGAATTGATCAAGTTTGGATAGAATCTTCGGCCATCTCGACTTCCTTCACGCCTAAGCAACTCCAACTCGACTCGGACTGATCACGTCGACTCGTCTGCGGAAACTGGGCTACTCGATATCGACAAGGGCTAGTCGATATCGACTAGGACTCGTTGTCGACTGGACTTCTCGGGTGGCTCTGCTCGACGTGGCTCGAATCTGGGTTCCTGGCGCTCGTCGATCTCGACTAGGATCTCCTCGAGATCGACTAGGGGTGTGGTCTTCTCTGGTCGAGCGGCTTCTCCTCGGCATGGACTCAGACTGGCGCTGGATGGCTCGTCGATCTCGACAAGGTCTCGTCGAGATCAAGTAGAGATGTGCTTGGCGTCTTCGTCCTCGGCTTCTCGATCAGCTCCTCTTCTCGACTCCGGGTGTGGCGCTGGGCTTCGTCGATCTCGACTAGGTCTTGTCGAGATCGAGTTGACTTCCGGAGCTGGGTTGGTCTGGCTCAGCTTTCTCGACCAGGCTCAGTCGGCCAAGTCTGCTCGGGCTTTCTACTCGAGATCGAGTAGGTTGTACTCGAGATCGAGTAACCTGGGCTTCAGCTTGGTTTGTCCTGGTTCTGTATTCTCGGATCCTGGACTTCTGTAGATGTTTTCCGAGCTTTTCTGACCTTCCTTAGAGTTGCTGTAAAATGCCTCGAATTCTGCGAAATTAAACAGAAATTGATGTAGATTCCATAATTTGGCAAATAAACATAAACCATATAGATTCTGTACTATCTTAGCCCAAATGAATGAAATGTATGCAGAAATTGATTTAAACATTACTGTAAAACATGGTAGATTAGGCTCACAACACCTATGCTCGATGAATACAGGGCCCTTACAAGGAATGGTACCTGGGTTCTTGTTCCTCGCCCCCTGAGGCGAACGTCATTCGCTGCATGGCTCTTCCGCCACAAGTTCCGCTCTGATGGGTCGTTGGAACGTTACAAAGCTCGCCTTGTGGTTAATGGTCGGGCTCAGCAGCCAGGTATTGATTGTGATGAGACATTCAGCCCCGTGGTCAAGCCTGTCACTATCCGAGTGGTACAGAGTTTAGCATTGTAACGACATTGGGCCATTCATCAGCTGGATGTCAAGAATGTCTTCATGCATGGCCATCTAAATGAGACAGTTTACATGTTTCAGCCGCCAGGATTCGTTGATGCTGATCGTCCCAAACACGTTTGCCTCCTGAAGCGCTCTTTGTATGGTCTCAAACAGGCTCCGCGGGCGTGGTTCCAGCGTTTTGCCTCTCACCTACTGCGCTTAGGCTTTGTTGGTAGCCGCTCATATTCGTCTCTGTTCATCTATCGCAGAGGCATAGACATGGCCTTTCTGTTAATATATATCGACGACATCATCCTCATCGCCTCCTCTGATACTCTTTGGACATCTATTGTTGCACAGTTGAGCGCCGAGTTCGCCATGTAAGATCTGGGTCCGTTGTCTTACTTCTTGAGCGTCACTGTGCAGCGTCATGCGTCTGGGTTGTTTCTCTCTCAGAGTAAGTATGCTGACGAAATTGTTGCTCGGGCCAAGATGAGCAACTACAAGCCGGTCGTCACCCCTGTGGGTACCTCCACCAAGCTCAGTGCTCACTCTGGTCCTCTGTTTGATGATCCGACGTTGTACCCGAGTCTCGCCGGTGCATTACAATATCTTACGTTTACTCGGCCAGACATCAGTTATGCCGTTCAGCAGATCTGCATATTTATGCTTGCGCCCAGGGAGCCGCACTTTCATGCCTTGAAGCGGATCATCCGGTACATCAGCAGTACCCTCGAGTTGGGCACCACAATCTCCCCTTCTTCTAGGCAAGACCTTGTCGCCTACACTGATGTGGATTGGGGAGGATCTCCCGACACACGCCGCTCCACGTCTGGCTACTGTGTCTTCCTCAACGATACTCTTGTGTCGTGGTCTTGGCTGCGCAATCTCTTACTTCAGCTCAGCTGCCCTCTTTAGAAGACCACCCTGGTCTACACCGACAACATCTCCGTCGTTTATCTGGCCAGCAACCCAGTCCAGGATCATCCGGTACATCAGCAGTACCCTCGAGTTGGGCACCACAATCTCCCCTTCTTCTAGGCAAGACCTTGTCGCCTACACTGATGTGGATTGGGGAGGATGTCCCGACACACGCTGCTCCACGTCTGGCTACTGTGTCTTCCTCAACGATACTCTTGTGTCGTGGTCTTGGCTGCGCAATCTCTTACTTCAGCTCAGCTGCCCTCTTCAGAAGGCCACCCTGGTCTACACCGACAACATCTCCGTCGTTTATCTGGCCAGCAACCCAGTCCAGCATCAGCGCACGAAGCACATTGAGCTCGATCTCCACTTCGTTCGGGACAAGGTTGCTCTTGGACATGTTCGTGTTCTCCATGCCCCGTCCTCCTATCAGTACGCTGATATCTTCACCAAGGGTTTACCTCGTCAATTGTTTCTCGATTTTCGGTCCAATCTCACTATACGGGACCCTCCACTTTCGACTGCGGGGGTTTGATAGATTACATAGATGACATATTGTATAGTGGGCCAAAAGGCCCAATATCTTGTAACCTATATATATGATTGTCTAATGAATGAAACCCTCGATGAGGACTTTACATCAATTCTATCATTCTACACATTGGTACATTTTATATCAACTTTATCAATAAATGTCTGGAAAGATATATCAAGAGTAAGTAAAAACATCAAACTCTTCAAATGGCCATCTGGGGGTAACTAGTGCCGCTTCGGGCTTTCAAGAACCTTTAAAATGAGAATTTGTGCCTGAAATTGTCGTGGAATTGGTAAGCCAACTTTCTGGACAAACATCAACGCCTTATGTAGAAATGAACAGATACAACTCCTTGTGTTAACTGAGACAAAGGTAAGTAAAATTCCCCCCGACCACCTTTGGCGGTCAGCGGGGTTCAACAATGCCATTTGGGTACCCTCTGTCGGCCTGGCTAGTGGTTTAAGGGTGCTATGGAAATCCCATCATCTCCCTTGTGAGGAGTTAACTGAATTTATTCGCCTCCCGAGGATTATTGGCATAAAATATGAAAACACAAACTCTAAAACGATGATCAATATTTTCTTTGTTAATGGCCCCCGGAACCACAAGATAAGGAATTTTTTTGGAATGATCTTCTCCACTTGATCAATAACTCCTCTCTGCCATGCATGGTTATTGGCGACATAAATGAAATACTATATCCAGATGAAAAGGTGGGTGGTGCAGAACCAACCCCTAGAAGATTTGACATATTAAGAAATTTCAAAAACCTCTCTAATATTATCGATATTCCTTTCACATGCAATAAATTTACTTGGAGAAAAAAAGAAAATGGACCAGATAACATTCATAAAAGACTTGACAGAGATTTGGTCCATCAACAGATTATCCAAATTTGTCCTGCAATTCAAACTAAACATCACACCTTTTCTTCGTTTGACCACTGCCCGATAACTGTAGAATCTGTAGATCTTTGCATGTCAGACGAGTTTAAGGCTCCTCCCTTTAAATTTGAAAACCTATGTGAAGACTCCACCTTGACTGTAAGATCTTGAGACCTAACGTGAAGGTGATCTAAAGGATGATGAAAGACAAAAGGCTGGGTTTCAAGTTCTTGAAACCTAGACTAAAATGTTTTGGAATATAACTTATGCATTTTCTCTATTTTGAATTGTTCTCTCACGGGAAAGAATCCGAGGCCAACCTTGTTGGGCCTAAATTATAATGGGCTTTATATTGGGCTATGACATGTGATTTGGTCTTAATCGATATATATATATATATATATATATATATATATATATATATATATATATATATATATATATATATATATATATATATATATATATATATATATATATATATATATATATATATATATATATATATATATATATATATATATATATATATGTTTCTCATCTAACCCATTTTATGTGCTAGATACATTGTGTATGTTCTCTTAGGATTTCATTTGTCATACAAGGAAGGAACCGATCCACATTTGATCATACGTGATCATGAAGAAAAATTGAAGGAACAATCTTGGAAGGCACACAAAGGATCACTTTTGGAAGGAATTCAAATGTCTTGGAAAGAATTTGAAATTCAAACGATTCTCCCTCTAAGAAGCTCTACAAGTGTTCCGACTATATAAAGACGAAGGCCTAGAAGGATTAGGATCAACTAAGCAAGCACTAAAGCAATCATAGCATCCTAAAAGCATTCGTCATCTCAAGTTTCTCTTACATTCTCTAAAAGCCTAAGTGTTGATCATTGTTTAAGAGTTGAGAGAAACACTAGCACTTATTGTACAAGTCATTCATTTTACACTTAGAGTATTTCATACTCGATCAAAGCACACTTGGTGTGTGGTGTGAGCTTTTATTTCACATGTAAGGTTGAGAGCTAGAATAGAAGCGGTGAAGCTTTGTATAGAGAAAGGGTAGTTTCTCTAGGAAGTTCTAGGCTCAAGTGAAGTGAAATAAGAAGTGTTTGAATCCTATGGGTTGGATAACCCTAGGCGGGGACGTAGGCCAAGTTGGTGCCGAACCTCGCTAACAATTCATGTGTTCATCTTTTATATTCCGCATTTACATTATCATATTCGATTTTACTTCGTCAAGTCCTGATAGCCTGTATCAAGGTCTTGACAAGTTGCACTAAATTTCTATTGTTGCGAAAATCGTCCATACTCTATTCATCCCCTCCTTCTAGAGTATTATTCATCGCCTTATAGACTCTTCAATTGGTATCAGAGCTTGGCTCACTGATTTGATTTAACAATCTTGTGAGTTTTTCAGCATGTCTACCATAGGTGATGGAGGTTTTGCTCAAGGAAGGTCAACTAATAGACCTCCAATTTTCTGTGGCAATAACTTTGTCCACTGGAGATCACTGATGCAAATGTTCATCATTGATCAAGACCTTGAGCTATGGGGCCTGGTCAAGAATGAACCACACGTTCCAAAAAAGACTGTCGATGGAAAGCAAGTTGATAAAACTGAAACTGATTACGATCAGACTGATCTTGAAAACATTGCTAAGAACTACAAAGCTATGAATCTACTGTACTGTGCTTTCGATGCTAATGAGTTTAACCGTGTCTCAGCTTGCAAAAGTGTCAAGGAAATTTGGGACAAGCTTATAGTTACTTATGAGGGCACCAGTCAAGTCAAAGAGAGTAAGATTAATATCTTTCTCAGGCAATACGAGCTATTCAAGATGAATCCTGATGAGACAGTAAAAGAGATGTTTACAAGATTCACTCAGATTGTAAACAACCTCGACTCACTTGGAAAAACCTTCTCCAACCCAGAAAAGGTTCGGAAGGTTCTAAGGAGCCTCCCAAAAATCAAGTGGGGTCCCAAGGTTACTGCAATTGAGGAAGCTCAAGATCTCTCTACACTACCATTAGATGATCTTCTTGGAAAACTTATCACTCATGAGATGATACTAAACTAGGAAGATGGAGACGTACCCTCAACAGCAAAGAACCTTCCTCTCAAAGCTAAGAAAGATCACTCACAATCTGAAAGTGATGAATCGGACGACGAAGATGATCCATTTGCTCTCATCACACGGGGATTAGCTCGAATTCTGAAGATGAAAAAACAATTTTCCAACCGTGAAAATACTAATTCATCTAGATTCAAAAGCAAGTCTCCCAACATGTCAAAGAAGCCAAAAGTGCTAACATGTTTTGAGTGTGGCGAGACAGATCATCTCGTAAAGGAGTGTCCTATGAAGAAAAGAAATAAGTTCAAGAAATATGAACAAAAGAAAAAGGCTATGCTTGCAACCTGGAGTGACTCAGATTCATCATGTGACTCAGACACTGAAAAAGAACAGGAAAATCTCTGTCTTATGGCTGAACACGAAGGATCACAGACTCAAGACCTTGAACAAGTGGTAAGAAACCTAATGTCTAGCGCCCCCAATGTTCTTTCTGAAGTCCTAAGAAATATGATTTCTAATGAAGATGCTTACAACAATGAAATCAACACCTTAAAGGAAAAGATGATAGATCAACAGAAATGTATTAGTGATATGTCGCTGGAAATGAAAAATCTTGAAGCATCTCGGTCGGCCCTTGACATTAAAGTCAAGACCATGAGCTCAGAAAATTTTGATTTCAGGCAAAGCCTCTCCTCTCTAAAGAATCGTAATGAGGATTTAGAGAAAGAGAAGGCAAAGCTAACCGATAAGTGTCAAGACCAGCAGACTTCACTCATTCAATTCACCAGATCTAAAGCCAACCTTGATAAGATGTTGGGTGAACAACAACTCTCTGTTAATAGAAGTGGTATTGGATACAACAAGAACTTTCCAACGAAACCTAGTACCACTTTTGTTAAAGCTAAAGGCTATTGGCGTTCACCTGCTTGCTTCCACTGCTGTAAGAAAGGGCATGTTAAGGAAACTTGTCCATATAGGCGAAAAGATGCTTACATCATTAGAAATACATTTCTAGTTCGACATAATGAGCAGATAAAACAAGTTTGGGTTCCTAAGGGGACAAGACTACCCAACATGGTCTATCCTCATTATGAATCTAAAACTATGTATTGGTCTAGCCGGAAAGGTTGATGTTTGTATTGCAGGATATCATCAAGAGCAAAGAGCCAAAATGAATAATGGACAGTGGATGCTCACGACACATGAGTGGAAAGAAATCTCTATTTCAAGATCTTAAGGAACAAACAACTGGAACAATTACTCTTGGTGATAAAGGGAAGTGCAACATTATTGGTATTGGTAATATTGGAAATTCAGAAAGTTGCATTAAGGATGTTTATCTTGTTGATGGATTAAAGTATAACCTCTTAAGTGTCTCTCAGTTGTATGACAAAGGAAACAAAGTTGGCTTTGACAGACACAAGTGTGAAGTCAGGAATGAAGAGACTGATGATCTAATCCTCACTGCTCACAGGCACAACAACACTTATGCCGTAAATGCTAACCATATTACAGGTACAAAACTCAAGTGTCTCAAGGTCTTGACAAAAGACCCCAGCCTATGGCATAGAAGACTAGGTCATGTAAGCATGCACACCCTCAATAAACTTAAAACAAGAGATCTTGTTAGAGGATTGCCTGATCTGAACTTCAAGAAAGAAGATCTATGCAATGCATGCACAAGAGGTAAACAGACACGCAGTTCCTTCAAACCTAAAAAGGTTGTAAGTTCCTCTCGCCCTCTTGAATTGTTGCATATGGACTTGTGTGGACCTATGCGTGTCAAATCTCCAAAGGGTAAACAATACATCCTGGTTATTATTGATGATTTCTCTCGTTTTACATGGATCTCCTTTTTAAGAGAAAAATCAGAGGCTTTGCTCGAGTTTTCTAAACTTTGTAAGGAGTTGCAGACATTGAAAAACATACCTATTGTCTCCATTAGGAGTGATCATGGTAGAGAATTTAATCAACTTAAATTTGATTTGTTTTGTGCTAAATATGGAATTTCACACAACTTTTCAACACCTAGAACTCCTCAACAAAACGGAGTTGTGGAACGAAAGAACCGCACTTTGGAGGACATGTCTATGACAATGCTTTTGGAAAATGGCTTGCCAAAATTCTACTGGGCTGAGGCTGTTAATACGGCCAACTACATCTTGAATCGATGCTTAATTCGCCCCATTTTGAAAAAGACTCCTTATGAACTTTTCAAAGGAAGAAAGCCTAGCATTTCCTATTTCAAACCTTTTGGATGTACTTGCTTTGTTCATAACAATGGCAAAGATAACCTCGGGAAATTTGATGCACGTAGTGACGAAGGAATTTTTCTTGGGTATTCTACTATCAGCAAAGCTTATAGAGTTTATAACAAGCGCACCAAAATTGTTGAGGAGAGTATCCATGTGGTATTCGACGAAAGCAACAATGGTGTGTTAAGTGAAGGTTTTGCAGATCTCAATCTAAATCATCATGATTCAGATGGAGAAGAAGATGACAAGGCTGGAAATAAGCAGGACCAAGAAAGAAACATGCAAGAACAAATCCAAGATACCAACGAGCTATCTCAAGACCTTGAGAAGGAACTACAGAATCAAGATTCAGTCATTGAAGAATCCAACTCTCAAATTGTCACTCAAGACCTTGAAGAAAGGCCTGCTACTATTTCAAACGATCAGGGTGCAAAGCTACGAAAGTTCAAACATGCCTCTTCACACTCAGCTCAAGACATCATTTCAGATCCATCATCTGGGGTACAAACTCGATCTAGATTAAAAAATCTTTGTGCCTTCTATCCCTTTGTTTCTCTTGTAGAACCAAAAACCCCAGCTGAAGCACTCAAGGAATCGTACTGGATCACTGCCATGCAAAATGAGCTAAATGAGTTTGAAAGGAACAAGGTATGGACTCTTCAACCCAGACCAAAGCACCAATCAGTCATAGGAACTAGATGGGTGTTCCGGAATAAATTGGATGAAGCAGGCAAAATCATTCGAAACAAAGCAAGGCTAGTTGCTCAAGGATACAATCAAGAAGAAGGTACAGACTACGAGGAGACATTTGCTCCCGTAGCAAGGTTAGAAGCTATACAAATATTACTTGCTTTTGCATCTTTCATGGGTATCAAGCTATTTCAAATGGATGTCAAATGTGCATTTCTAAATGGGTTCTTGGAAGAAGAGGTTTATGTTGCTCAACCTCCAGGTTTTGAAAGTGAAGAATTCCCTAATCATGTGTATAAATTGGACAAAGCTCTATATGGTCTCAAACAAGCCCCAAGAGCTTGGTATGAAAGATTGTCCAAATACCTTCTTGAAAATGGTTTTCAAAGAGGTTTGATTGATAAAACTCTCTTCATCAAGACTCGTGGAAATGATCTCTTGATTGTTCAAATATATGTAGATGATATATTATTTGGTGCTACTAACAATTCCCTCTGCAAGGAGTTTTCTGAGATTATGTGCAGAGAATTTGAAATGAGTCTCATGGGAGAATTGAACTTCTTCCTCGGTGTACAAGTTCTTCAAACTAGTAAGGGAATCTTTCTGAATCAAGGGAAATACACCAGGGATCTACTAAAGAAATACAAAATGGAACAATCAAAGGTAGCAAAGACCCCTATGAGCTCCACTCTCTCCCTTGATCAAGATAAGAATGGTAAGAATGTGAACCAAAAAGAGTACAGAGGTATGATTGGTTCACTCCTATACCTTACTGCTAGTAGACCTGATATAATGTTCAGTGTCTGTATGTGTGCTCGATTTCAAAGTGACCCCAAAGAGTCTCACCTTATTGCTGTAAAAAGAATTTTCAGATACCTAAATGGATCTCAAGACCTTGGGCTCTGGTATCCAAAACAGAGTAACTTTCATGATAAGTTGTGTGATAATACTAGTGCTATTTCCATCACTAAAAATCCAGTGCAGCACTCGAGAACCAAGCACATTGATGTGAGACATCATTTCATAACAGATCATGTGGAGAAAGGTGATGTATCAATATCCTTCATATCTACTGATTTTCAGTTAGCTGATATTTTTACTAAACCACTCCCTGAAGATCGTTTCAACTTTATTAGATTGGAGTTGGGTATGCTTAATAAGGAAGCACTTTCTGAGGGGGAGTAATTACTCCCTATATGAAAGTTCAAAATTCAAATGACATCTCAAGGCCTTGACCTCATAAGGATCCGAGATGATCATCCGAATAAAATTATATTGGATCAAACTCTGTTAGTATCTTATGGATATTCAACAAGAGTTTCTTTGATTTTATTTATCTCTTTCAAATATCAGTTTTCACATATTTTGGTTCCCATTTTAAAATTATTCCAATCTCTTTAATTTTTGCAAGTGGATTTGACACTTTGGGTTTAGAAAAATCAGATCATCATTACTTACTATTCATGTGAGTTAATGAATCTGTACTTGCCAATTTGAAAACATAAAGAAACGATTTCCAGATTTTCTGCTTTTTAATCCCTCCCTCCTCTCGATCTAATCCACTCTACTCTCACTCTCTCTGTGTTCATTCTCTCTCTCTCTCTCTCTCTCTCTCTCTCTCTCTCTCTCTCTCTCTCTCTCTCTCTCTCTCTCTCTCTCTCTCTCTCCGAGTTCCAAAAACCCTCCCTGTTTCTGAACCAAAAATGGTGGGATCAAAGCGCTCTTCAGCTTCCCCATCTCCAGCTCCTTCTGCTAAGAGGTACAAGATGCCGGCCAACAAGGGCAAGCAGATTATGGAAGAATCTGAAGATCATTCCGAGGATTCCAGCGAGAACTCACCATCACCACCACCTGTGATCAGGAAATCCAAAGGCAAAGCTCCAGCCACTTATGCTCCTGCTCGTCCTCCCCAGGGATCTTCTGGCATTTCCCCCAATTGGTTTTGCTCTAAAGAGGTTGAAGATTCCTGGAAACAGGACTTTTGCAACCGTAGATTATGCTTCTGTGATGCTGTCGATTTCTCTCTTCTCCAATCCATTCCCTTGCCTTGCATTTCCCTCCTCAAATCTACATGTTTCTGGACCTTGCTCAACCCTGGCAATTTTGCCTATCCCCAGCTTACCCGACTCTTTTATGCTAATCTCACTGTTCATCGGGTAAATGGAACCCTAACCCTAGTATCCAAGGTCAAGAACACCCGAATCCGCCTCTCTCCTGAAAGCCTTGCTCTTATCCTTGATCTTCCAACTGAAATTCCCACAAAAGAATTCCCAAGCCGATTCGAGTGTCTCTCACGAGCACGAGATGAATTCTTTCTAAAATCTCAAGGCCCTGGATCTTCATCGACCCTCAAACCCACTCACACTGCCCTAAACCTTCAAGCCAAGCTCATCTTCACTATTCTGGCTCGCTGTATCCTCCCACGCATCCATTCCAAGGAATTGGTGACCGAGAATCTTCTCGAGATCCTTTTCCTAATCATGAATGGATATGAGCCTGATTTGCCCAAACTCATTCTCGACTACATGACCCATGTTTCTACCTCCTCTCGGCCCATGCCATTACCCTATGCAAACCTCTTGCCCAAAATCTTTGAAGCATTTGACATCGACACATCAGGAGAAGAAAAGCAAACCTATAGTGGGATCATTGATGAAGGATGTCTTGAGAGATTGGGTATTGTCAAAAACCTGAGGGGGCAATGGTTTCTGAAGAAAGATTCGAAAGGAAAACAGGTTGCTGAACCTAATATGAATGAGGACAGATTGGCTGCTGTGGAGACTAAGATTCAAGACCTTAGTTTTGATCTGAGCAGAATGTGGTCGGATGCGGTGATTCGCCAGGACCAGACTCATGAGCTACTCTCTATGGTCAACTGCAAGCTAGATCAGATGATGCTTCTCAATGCTCTAACCTACACTGCTAGATGCTCTATCATGCCAATGGAGCAAGAAACTTTTGATCATGTGCGTGAGAAGACAGGGAATGTCATCCTTAACTGTGAAAATCAAGTGAAGAAACGTCCCATTCTGCGCCCCACTCACCATGAACCCACCATCCTCACAGTCAAGCAATATGGTGCGGTCAAGAAGTACAGGGATGTGGAGCGTCAGAGACAACTTGTAGAAATGGAGAGAGACAAGGTCACCAAAGACGCCCTTAATAGGTGGAGGAAGAGGTGCAGAGATGAGGTCAGAAGGAAGTATCTTCCACCCAACAAGCAGTACCCCACCTTTGGCGAATGGGTTGAGGAAGGTGCTGGCATCGCTCCTCCTGAAGACCCCACTTCTCCTGGCGCCCCTGGCACATCCTCTGTAGACATTTCATTCATTTGGGCTAAGATAGTACAGAACCTATGTAGTTAATGTTTATTTGCCAAAATTGTGGAATCTACACCAGTTTCTGTTTAATTTGCAGAAATCGAGGCATTTACAGCAGTTCTACAGAAGGTCGGAAAAGCTCGGAAAACCACTACAAGTCCAAGGTCAAAGCAGCGGAACAAGTCTAAAAGTCAAGGCTACTCGATCTCGAGTAAGCCCTACTCGACCTAGACGAGCCTGACCGAGCACCGCCTTGTCGACAGGAGCAACATCGAGAGCCAGACAACTCGACTTCCGGAGTCTACTCGATCTCGACAAGGAGTGGTCGAGATCGACAAAACCCAGTGATCATACCCGGAGTCGACAAGGAGAATCTGTCCGAGGAAGTCGAAGACGAGAACCCTAGCCCTACTCGACATCGCGTACAGCTAGTCGAGATCGACGAAGCCTGGAGCCCAGACCCAGGCTTGCCGAGGAGAGCCACCCGAGGAGGCCCAGTCGATGACTCACCCCTACTCGATGTCGACGAAGGTTCCTCGAGATCGACGAGCACCAAGATCCATGTCCGAGTCCGTCGAGCACCAGCTAGCCGAGACAACGAACCAAGCCAAGTCGACCAAGACCTCTACTCGAGATCGACCACGCCTTGTCAAGGTCGACTAGGATTCCAGAGCTGCTCGACGCGGATTGATCAACTCTACTCGGATTTGGATTGCTTGGGCGCGAAGTTGCTGAAATCTATCCGAAACTATCAAGATCTACCATGAAGAGAAAGATTCTATCCATTAAAGACCTTTAGATATAATTCCTATTTTAGAT
The DNA here is from genome assembly GCA_963922045.1 of Persicaria maculosa. Lineage (NCBI taxonomy): Eukaryota > Viridiplantae > Streptophyta > Magnoliopsida > Caryophyllales > Polygonaceae > Persicaria > Persicaria maculosa. Next base: position 17,781,152 of record OY998251.1, on the reverse strand, counting down.
TTAATTTCCATTATGTCTTTTATTTATCTTTTAAGTTTTAGATAAAGTTTTAGATATAGATAGATATCTTCTTTCCTAGAATAGCTAGGGAATGAAGGCTATAAATAAAGCCCATGGGGCTCAGTTTTATCATTTTCAATTTCAGAGGAAGACAAGTAGTTCGAAGTAGAGGGTTTAGGAGTTCAAAGGTTTTAGGGTTTTGGCATTCAACGAGAGTTGGATTGCCGGGATTGTAAAATCTTGGAATATAGTTTAATGCAAGTTGTTTCCTTTCAATCGATGATGTCTGAGTTTGCGATGAAGCGCGAGTAGTCAACCCACTTCTAGGGTTGGGGCGAGCCTGACGATAGCCATACATAATTGAGGTAAAGATCCGACCTTTATCATGTTTTGAGCATTTTCCTACTTGTTTATGTGTTTATTGCCCATCTAATGGAGATCCATGTTAACCACTTGGATTATAAACATAAAATCGGTAGAGACAATTAGGGTTTCTTGAGAGAGTTGTCTAATTGTTGGAAAAGGCGAAAGCTTAGTCCTTTAATGCGATTCACATGATTATCTGTTTGATTCTACCTGCATGCTTGGTTATTGTCGTTGCAAACCCCAATCTTGGAAGTTCTTTTACATTAAAGTTTAAGTCGAAATCCCAAGGCATTTATTTTTACTTTCTTTATTTTCCTTTCGTTTTTATTCCCTGCTCTTGTCGATCTCGACCAAGTCTGGTCGACCTCGACGACTAATTCCCGATCTAGTATCGCTGTAGCTTAAGTGTGCAGGAACTCGACCAGACCTACTCGACCAAGACGAAGGCTACTCGATCTCGAGTAGAGCCTTGTCGAGATCGACCACTGTTGCCGAGCTGCTGTGCCCTGTTCGACTGTCCGAGCTTCTGTTGACTGCCCTTGTCGAGCTCTAGGACCCTGTTGTCGACTTCTGTCCGTGAGATTCCACTGCTGCCTAGGATACGCTGACACGCTTCCTCGTGGATCGATCCTGACTTCCCGCTGCTACATCAGGAGGAGGTCTTGTAATTATTTGCAAATGACGGAATCTGGTTTGCTGTGATTTATCTATATTTTAATTTTGCATACTCGATTTCCTCCTAACAACACCATCCTCTACTAAGAAAGGCAAGAAGGCTCTACGGAGCAAGAAGAAGAAGGCTGCATATGGGGATTCTGACTCAAGGCCTTGATCTCCCACCCTCTTTGCTCTACTTTCTAAAAACTCTTATTTTGCTGCTCGTCTTTTAAAACTCCTGGTTTTTGGTTCCAGACATTTTCACCTCTCTGCCCTTTTGTTGGAAGACAAAAAGGGGGAGAATGTTTCGGTTGTTGCGTTTTGGCACTGGTTGTTTAAGTGCTTTGATGTTTTAAAACGTAGATGATCCAAACATTTTATGCTTATTATATAATATGCTTATATCCTTATAATGATTGCTGGAACTATATTATGAATACTGAAACAGGTTTTGTCTTCCATCAAGGGGAAGATTGAAGACTCCACCTTGACTGTAAGATCTTGAGACCTAATGTGCAGGTGATCTAAAGGATGATGAAAGACAAAAGGCTGGGTTTCAAGGTCTTGAAACCTAGACTAAAATGTTTTGGAATATAACTTATGCATTTTCTCTATTTTGAATTGTTCTCTCACAGGAAAGAATCTGAGGCCAACCTTGTTGGGCCTAAATTATAATGGGATTTATATTGGGCTATGACATGTGATTTGGTCTTAATCGATATATATATATATATATATATATATATATATATATATATATATATATATATATATATATATGTATATGTTTCTCATCTAACCCATTTTATGTGCTAGATACATTGTGTATGTTCTCTTAGGATTTCATTTGTCATACAAGGAAGAAACCGATCCACATTTGATCATACGTGATCATGAAGAAAAATTGAAGGAACCATCTTGGACGGCACACAAAGGATCACTTTTGGAAGGAATTCAAATGTCTTGGAAAGAATTTGAAATTCAAACGGTTCTCCCTCCAAGAAGCTCTACAAGTGTTCCGACTATATAAAGACGAAGGCCTAGAAGGATGAGGATCAACTAAGCAAGCACTAAAGCAATCATAGCATCCTAAAAGCATTCGTCATCTCAAGTTTCTCTTACATTCTCTAAAAGCCTAAGTATTGATCATTGTTTAAGAGTTGAGAGAAACACTAGCACTTATTGTACAAGTCATTCATTTTATACTTAGAGTATTTCATACTCGATCAAAGCACACTTGGTGTGTGGTGTGAGCTTTTATTTCACTTGTAAGGTTGAGAGCTAGAATAGAAGCGGTGAAGCTTTGTATAGAGAAAGGGTAGTTTCTCTAGGAAGTTCTAGGCTCAAGTGAAGTGAAATAAGAAGTGTTTGAATCCTACGGGTTGGATAACCCTAGGCGGGGACGTAGGCCAAGTTGGTGCCGAACCTCGTTAACAATTCGTGTGTTCATCTTTTATATTCCGCATTTACATTATCATATTCGATTTTACTTCGTCAAGTCCTGATAGCCTGTATCAAGGTCTTGACAAGTTGCACTAAATTTCTATTGTTGTGAAAATCGTCCATACTCTATTCATCCCCCCCTTCTAGAGTATTATTCATTGCCTTATAGACTCTTCAATATGGTTACAAAGGAAAGATTATAAACATATAGTCAAATAAACATGGAGATCATCTTGTTCAGGATCGGCTATCTACAATCTCGTGTTTAAACACAGATTATTGAAAATAAAAACTAAAGAATGGAATAAGAAAACTTTTGGAAACATCTTTAATCAACTAAAAGAGGTGGAATGTAGGCTTCTACAACTACAAACTAATGAAAGAATCCCTAATATTACGGAGACAAAACTACAGGAAAACCTGCTAAAGAAAAAGGAGTTGTTATTGCTATTTCACAAGAAGTATTGGAATCAATGAGCTAAATCTAAGCACGCCTGTCTTGCTGAATCTAACACAGGATACACACAAGAGAAGGAACCCAAGTCTTGGGTGAATTTGCTGATTCAATTGCAAAACAAAATTGTAAAACAAAATTGTCCTTCATCATGTACTGCACGTGCCAGAATTTGCTTACAACTTATTATCTGTTCGAAAATTTGTTAATGATTTAAATGCATATATGTTGTTTACTCCCTCACATTGCTTGGTTCAGGACCCTTCAATGAGCAGGCCACAGGTGCTTGGTGAGGTGTCCAATGGATTGTACCTGACAATGGATTCAAGTCATGATTCTGTTGATAGGATTGCCTGTCATGATTCTGTTGATAGGATTGCCTCTAAGATTTTTTCTTCTGCTTTGAGTGATGGTTTAAATGATAATGTCTCTTGTAATCAGGCTCTAGCTACTGCTGTTTCATTAGAATTGTGGCATTATAGATTGGGACATGTTCCTTTTGATCAATTGTTTCATTTTGATTTTCTTAAAGATCTTACTAGACATTCCAAGCATCATGTTTGTCCTCGTGCCAGACAGCACAGGAATTCTTTTCCAATCGGTTCAATAAAATCAGTGAAATGCTTTGAGTTGTTACATGTTGATATTTGGGGACCTATAAAGTTCCAACACACAATGGTTTCAAATTTTTTTGACTATTGTTGATGATATTTCAAGGGCCACTTGGACACATTTAGTGGCTACTAAGAGCAATGTTTTCTCTATTTTGAAAACATTTGTGAAATTTGTACATGTTCAGTTTAATACTAAAGTGCAGGTCATTAGAACAGACAATGGAAGTGAATTTTGTGATTCTGAGGCTCAGGTTTTCTACTCAGAAAATGGTATTGAACATCAGACCACTTGTATCTACACACCTCAACAAAATGGTGTAGTTGAGCGCAAGCATAAGCATCTTTTGGAGACTGCTCGAGCTTTGCTTTATCAGTCACAACTTCCAATCATATATTGGGGTGAATGCTTGCTTATTGGGGTGAATGCTTGCTTACAGCTTCCAATCATCTGATCAACAGGTTTCCTTTAGCTTCAATTAAATTTCAAACTCCTTATGAGATCCTTTTTCATAAATCACCTGATTACTCAATGCTGAGAGCATTTGGATGTCTATGTTTTGTGAGCACTGTAAAAGCTAACAGATCAAAGTTTGATCCAAGAAGCATGCCTTGTGTGTTTGTTGGTTACCCACATGGCCAGAAAGGTTACAGAGTCTTGGATCTGAAATCTCATAGGATATTTGTATCCAGAGATATCCAGTTTCATGAAACACAATTTCCTTTACATAAGATTTATTTTAACACTCAACTACCTCTTCCTACTGTAATTACAGATTTACCTGATCATATTTTCTTCCCTGGTGTTGAAATCATTGTAGTAGAGAATGAAAGACAGGATCAGTTGGTAAATGATCATGTGGTGCCAGAAATTCCCCAATAAGTTTTCTTAGAAGCTGCACCACAACTGAGAAGGTCAAACAGGACAGTGAGACCTCCTGCACATTTACAAAATTATATCTGTAACTTTGGCTCTCACCTAGAGCAATTTCCTATGTTATCTGGCTTTACTGATTCCTTTTTATGCCTTTCATCATCTACAATGAGCACAGATGTTTTAGAAGAACCTAAATCTTTCACCAAAGCTTCTAAAGATCCCAAGTGGATTGAAGCAATGGACAAAGAAATAGATGCTCTTCAAACCAATAAGACATGGATTTTAGTTGATCTTCCTGCAGGAAAACAACCAATTGGATGCAACTGGGTGTATAAAATAAAATTGAAGGCAGATGGCTCTATAGAAAGATACAAAGCTCGACTGGTTGCAAAAGGTTACACTCAACAGTATGGAATAGACTATGATGAGACATTCTCTCCAGTGGTAAAGTTATCCACTGTAATGGTTATTCTCTCTATTGCTTTAAACAAAGGTTGGGATTTATTTCAATTAGATGTCAACAATGCTTTTCTTCATGGAGATCTCCATGAGGAAGTGTACATGACCATGCCTCAAGGTGTTTCAAATCCATCTAATAAAGTTTGTTTATTTAAAAAAATCTTTATATGGATTGAAACAAGCTGCAAGGCAATGGTTTAGCAAACTCTATACAACTTTACTGGATTTTGGCTTTGTGCAATCTAAATATGATCCATCATTGTTTTTGTCTAACAAAAATAGTCATTTTACTATAGCTGCTGTCTATGTAGATGATATCATCCTTACAGGTTCTGATATTGGCCATGTAAATTATCTCAAAAGCCATCTCCACGAGCTGTTCAAGATTAAAGACTTGGGAACGCTCAATTACTTCCTAGGAATTCAAGTGGTTCACAGTGACAATTCTCTCATTTTAAGCCAGAGGAAATTTTGCTCAGAAATCATCAAGGAAGCAAAATTGGATGACAACAAGACCTGTTTCACACCTTTACCAATTAATTTTAAATTACATGCTTCTGATAAATCTAATTTGATTTCTGATCCTACTAGCTATAGAAGTTTAGTTGGCAAATTGAGTTATGTTGTGAACGGAATTTGCCATGTTTTACAGTAACTTTAATATCGATTTCTGTATACATTTCATGCATTTGGGCTAAGATAGTACAGAACCTATGTAGTTTATGTTTATTTGCCAAATTATGGAATCTACACCAGTTTTTGTTGAATTCGCAGAAATCGAGGCATTTTACAGCAATTCTACAGAAGGTCAGAAAAGCTCGGAAAACGGCTACAGAAGTCCAAGGTCGAAGAAGCAGCGAAACCAGTCGAATCAAGCCGAGAGCCAAGGTTACTCTATCTCGAGTACACCCTACTCGATCTCGAGTAGAGATGTCCGAGCAACCTTGGTCGAGCAAGCCTGATCGAGAGAGCTGAGCCAACCCGACTTCCGGACCCAACTTGATCTCGACAAGCCCTGGTCGAAATCAACGAAGCCCAGACACCACACCCAGAGTCGAGGAGAGAAGCTGACCGAGAAGTCGAGGACGAGAAGCCGAGCACACCTCTACTCGATCTCGACAAAGCCTTGTCGAGATCGACGAGCCCCTGAGTCCAGATCCGAGCCAGTCGAGTAGAGCCACCCGAGGAGACCTTGTCGATGTTGAGTAGCCAGTTTCCAGAAACGCGTCGACGTGACAAGTCCTACTCGACTTGGGAATCCTTGGGCGCGAAGAAATCCGAGAATGGCCGAGAGATCTATCCAAAGTTGATCAATTCTATCCATGGAAGGGAATCTATCAAGACATGAAGACTTACCCACTTTAGAATTATCTTTTCCTTAGTTGATTTAATTCCTTTAAGCATTTTATTTATCATTAAGCAATTTAGATATAATTTTAGATAAAGATAGAAGATTTCTATCCTTGATTAGCGGGGATTAGAAGCCTATAAATAAAGCCCTAGGGGCTCAGTTTTAATCATTCAATTTCAGTTAGAATTCAATTTCAGAGACAATTAGTTAGTTACATAAAGAGAGATTGTAAGTTGGAGTTTATTTTATGCAAGTTAGTTCTTTTCATCAATCAATGTCTGCGATTGCGATGAGGCGTGAGTAGTCCACCCACTTCTGGGGCTGGGGTGAGCCCGACGGTGGCCATGTGAGGTGATGCGATAAAGGTCAGATCTTTTTGTGCAATTCGTCTTCTATCCCTATGAGCATGATTCTTTTGCGAGAGTTGAAGGTGATCCTTGTTTGTGTTATTGAAGCGAAAGTGATCTTAATGCAACTTGGATTAATTATGTGAAAAGGGTTAGTAACAATTAGGGTTTATGCGAAAGCCTCTATATGCCTATTTGTTAATGACGAAAGTTATTTGATGGAAAGCATGATCTTTTGTGCCTTTATGTATTACTTTGCATGGTTATCGTTGTGGTGTTGATACCCTGGTCTTGGAAGTCTTTTAGCATATTGAATTTATTTCTGTCAAAAATCCGAGTTCTGTGTTTAATTCTGCAAATTTAAGTTTCTGTTTCCAGTCGACATAGAGTAGACCTTTGTCGAGATCGAGTTCTGCTTTGTCGATCTCGAGTAGGAGCTGGTCTAGGTCGAGTTGGTTTTCTTCTGTTTTCGTCGATTTTCACTTTCTGAGTTTCTGTTGTTCACTGCTGTGGTCGATCTCGAGTAGCTGTTAGTCGAGATCGACGAGCCTTTGTCTTTGCTTTTACTTGCTGCTTTGCTTTGTCTTTTCTGTCTTCGTTTAGATCTTTGCATTTTGTTTGTTATTTTCTGCTTTTATTTCTGTTTCTTTCCTTGTTTCTGTGCTTCTGTCTTTCTGCTGCTTTGCCTGTGAGAATCTATAGCTACCTGAGAACTGCTGACGTGCTTCCTCGTGGATTCGATCCTAACTATTCTCTTACTACAATGGGAGGAAGTCTTGTATTTATTTGCTGAGACAGGGAAGTCAGTCTGATCTTTATTCTATATTTATTTCATACTTGACCATCCTCCTGCAAACAAGAAGTTACTTGACAAATACAAGACCAGATATCTCTTTTTCTATTCAGGTCTTAAGCCAGTTCTTACAAGCACCTAACATCAATCATCTAGCTGCTCCACATCATCTTATCAGATATGTGAAAGGAACAATGCATTATGGAATCAAGCTAACAAAGGGATCTTCAATCAAGTTACAAGCTTTCTCGGACAGTGATTGGGCTTCTTGTCCTATATCCAAAAAATCAGTAACATGATATGTTGTTCTCTATGGCAGCAATCCTATTTCTTGGAAGTCAAAGAAGCAGCCAACAGTATCTAGAAGCTCATCTGAAGCCGAGTACAAAGCAATGAGCCAAGCAGCTGCTGAGGTTACTTGGTTAGTCAACTTACTGATGGAGTTAGGCGAGTCAGAATTGAAGTCTGTCACTCTCCATTGTGATAACAAATCTGCCCTCCAGATTGCCCGGAATCCAGTCTTCCACGAAAGGACAAAGCACATTGAGATAGACTATCACTTCACTCGCCAGAAGGTCTTGGAGGGGTTGCTTCAACTCAGTTATTTGCCCACTGAGAACCAATTGGCTGATGTCCTAACTAAGATTGTTCCTGCAGCTCACCATCAGGAGTTACTCTCCGAACTGGGCATGAATCTCATCGATCATCCTCCAGTTTGAGGGGGGATTTTGAGACTTGTTACTCGATGTCGACAAAGTTGCTCTTAATTGAGTAACATCATCTGTGTGTGTGAGTACAGCACCTGCGTGTGCTTGGGATTTTATTTATGTTAGAAACACGTGCCTATCACGTGACCTGCAATGTATAAAATCCTAATTCCGTTTTGTAACAGAACTACTTCTTCCTCTTCTTTCTAATTCAATCTAAGCTTTTTGGTTGTGGTTTAATGGCTGCTTTCTTGTGTTCTTCAATTCTGTAAACACCAATTCTCCAAATTGTGAAATCTTCCATCAGCCATCACCTCACTCCATGCCAAATACGTCCCTCGGTTGTGATTTTTCGGCCGCCTCAACGCCGAGGTTGCCTCGACATACCGCCCCCCCCCCTGGCCTCCCCGAACATCACCCCGGTCGTCGCCGTCCCCTTCCATCCCTCCTCCAGACTTGCCATTTCCAAATCTTCCTTGCTCTTCTTTTTCTTCATTTTACCCTGCTTCAGCGACACTTGGAAGCCATCGTCTTCATTGCTTTCCCCATTGCTTTTGAGCTCAGATTCATTATCTAACTAAAACCAATTCTTGGAATTCATGTCGCTTTTGACAGCGAAATCAACAGAAGAAATAGAGTACCTACCTTATGCCCCACGAGCAAAAACAACCGACCATCCACATCAGATTCTAGGCTGCCCCCTAAACATCCAATTCCACAGCGGTAGAAGCCCCTTCTTATCCGGCGACCCTCTCATCTTATAACAGAATCCACTCTCCGATTCGACCGAATCACTTCTCACTCCTTTCTCCGATCCTTACCGGGGGCAAGAACAAATCCCGGAAGGGCTGGAAATTGCGTTGAAAAGGGCCCGAATTAAATCCAGAAAAGGATTGACCAAAATCCATGTCCGTTTAGGCCGTTTTTTCGTGGTGCGATTTGTTCGAGCGGTGTTCGGCCTTGGGTTTCGGTGTTTCTACACGATCTTCTACTTTGTTGGGTTTTGGGAATTGGAGTCGGGGTTGGATAGGGTCGAGGCGGTGTGTACGGGACGACTCCTAATTTGGGAAGGAGCTTCCTTGGAGGTTCATCTTCATTGCCCATAGATAATTCTTGATATATCGCTGGCCAACGGTGCTATTTCATGGTGGTTCTAGGCTTTGCTCGTAGTCTACGTCTCCAACTTGCTAGCGTTAGGTTGGCTTAGGCTCGTCGTTTGTAGGGTGCGTTTTTGCCTATTTTACTGCACCTTTTAATGTATTATGTTGTATGTCTTGATTGTCTTCCGCCTACTGATTTGCTGACCTATCGAGATTCGGGTATATCTGATCTTGAATTCTTACTTAATTAAAAAAAAGTAACACAATATTATATTATTACCCAATTCATACCCACTCGGCCACTCCAAACCCGAGTCTTGGATAGGCTGAACTATTTGTTGTAGCTCATGAATTTACCCAATTCACAAATTATTAGTTGTATGGTTATGACTAGAGGTGATAATTCGGTTAATCAGGCCGGGTAAGTTCGGGTCAAAATTGATTTCGAGTTAGTCGGATCAGGTTACAGTTTGTTTTATTATAAAATGATGACTATTTTTTATTTATCTTAATTGTTGACTATTAATCTTCATTTATTTAGTTATATTATGTCTCATTATAAGTAATTTATATTATTGACCTGTTTAAAAATGAGAAAATTGAAGTAATTACAAGAATGAGTCAGGTCTTGTTCGGATCGGGTCAAAGATAGGTCGGGCATGAGTTGGGTCGAGTTTGTCTTTGCTCGTGAAATGGGTCGGACTCGAATTCAGGTTTGAATTGCGCATGAAGCTAGATTTGCGGATTTGGTCAAGTTTGGGTTCGGATGATCGAATCAGATTCTAGAATCAGGTCAGATCTTGTCAACTTTAGTGACGACATTTTGTCTTGGAGTTAAATAGGTCTATAATCTTTAATTGAGCTATTGAAAAATCTCCGAAATTGTCAAATAGGTTTTTAATTTATCAAACGAACTATTAAATCCCGAAGTGATTCATATACTATCATTCTTTTTGTTTTTTATTAGATATATGGAGGATACATGTATGTGTGTAAGGTAGTTAGAACTATGGTTAGTTTAGTGATCATAGTTAGTCGGATAAGTGTGTGTATATATTGCACTTTGTAACCCTGGTTGGTGTGGAAGAAAGTAACATAAAATCTCCAACAAACTCTCTCAAGGTATTGCTATAGAGGAAACCACCTAGCTCTCAGCTTCTTTAAGCTGAGATTTCATATGGCATCAAAGCCTTTACTGCTTCATTCGATCGTCGTCTACTTCCTTGCTTGAGTGTTGTTTCATCTTCACGAAGCTTCCATGGAATCCGGTGAAGGTGAATCTGCTGGTGCTTAAGGAGGATCTTCTGGTGGAGCTTGGAATTATGGTGCGAATTAAGCCGATCCGTTATTTCTCTCCAACTCCGACCATCCGGGGATGCAATTGGTGTCTGCTCCCCTTACTGGTCGCAATTTCCATAGTTGGTGCAAAGCTGTTCGAATGGCGTTAGGGGCAAAGATGAAATTAGGCTTCATCAATGGGAAGTTTGATAAGCCATCCGAGATAGATGATGATTACGATCGTTGGCTATGATGTGATTACATGGTCACAAGCTGGATCTTCAATTTGATGAAACCGGATCTAGCTGAGAACTTCATGTATGTTCATTCTGCGTAGCAATTGTGAGATGAAATCCAAGAGCGCTTTCCAGAATCGAATGCACCTCTCATCTATTTGTTGAAAAAGAATATTAGAGAGATTAAACAAGGGAATTTGAGTGTTGATGAGTACTTCAGTAAGCGAAAGAAAGCGTGGGATGAACTCTTGGAGCTTGAGTCTATGCTGATATGTAAGTGCGGTGGGTTAAAAATGTGTTCGTGTGCAATTTTGAAGCAATTGATGGATAGGGAAGCTACTACCAAGTTGATGCAGTTCTTGACGGCATTGTCGGATTCGTATGAAGGGATCAGGAGCAATATCTTGGCCATGGATCTGCTTTCCTCCGTCAATCGAGCTTTTCACACGGTGACACAAATTGAGAGGCAAAAAGGCATAACTGGAGGCATATCTCAGGGACATGAGGTTCTTACTGCTCGGAACTTTGCTTCTACCAGTTCTGGTGGTAATGGAAACCTGAAATCGATCAGTTGCCAAGGGTGGTCAGAACTCGGGATCTGAAGGTGCTGAGATGGATCTGAAGAAGGAATATAAGAAGGCTACGATGGATCTGCTTTGTACCTATTGCAAAGAGAAAGGCCATGTGAAGGACACTTGCTTTAAATTGGTCGATTTCCCTGATTGGTACACTGGACCAAAACGCAATCAAGAAGAGAAGATTGTGGCTCATGTTCAAGATGTCATGGAGGTTGATACTCCTTTGTTTGGTGGAGAGGACAGAGGTCAGGTTTCTGAGGCTAGTGGCGATTACACATACATGAAGCTTGTCAATGTTGTTGTTGCTGAGGTGATCCGGGCAATGAAAGGGAACGCTCCTGTTGATTCTCCTGGCAGTAGTGGTAATGGTGGCCTGAACTTTGCAGGTATGGTCTCTTATTCGGTTAATAATGTTGTATAACAACAATCTATCACTTGGATTGTGGATTCAAGAGTGTCGGATTACATAGCGTTAGACCTGAGCAAACCTGGGCCAACCCGCCCAGCCCCCCAGCCCGCCCGGCAAAATGAGCGGGCTTGGGTAGAGTAGGTGGCCCAAGCGGGCCAATAGGTCCGGCCCGGTAGGCCCACCGGGCCGGGCTTGGACTGAGGTTTTAGCCCAAGCGGGCCGACAGGCCCGTCCGGTAATATATATATATATATAGGGATTGACTCCGGTGAAAACCTCAAATTGTGGTAAAAACCCGTGAGGACTACTTTATATCTCGGTTTTTTTTAAACCCGTGCTAAAAACCTCAATCACACGGTGACTTTACAACTCGGTTCAACCTAAAATCCGTGCAAAAAACTCCAATTTTAAAATAACACATAACTTTATAGTTCGGTCAAACCGAAAAATCGTGCTAAAAAGCTAATGTTTTAAAATTATATAGTGACTTTATAGCTCGATTTTATTCAGAAACGGGCTAAAATTTGTGACTTTATAGGTCGGTTCTATTCATAACCGGGCTATAAAGCAAGTGAACCGAGCTAAAAAGTCGGTCCTCACGGGTTTCTACCGCAATTTTGGTTTTCACCGGAGCGCGAGGTAAGTGGCCCAAGCACCGGGCCTGGCCCAAGCCCGGCCCGGTATAGTGGGCTGAAAAATACTCGTAGGCCCGGCCCAAGCCCGCCCATGCTCAGGTCTACATAGAGTGTAGTAGGGAGATGTTTGTGGAGTTGCATCTTCTTGCAAGACCTATAGTGATTGACTTTCTTGATGGAATCACACAATCAGTGAGATATTCGGGTAGCATCAAATTAAGCGAGAATGTTCTTCTCAAGGATGTGCTGTTCATGCCCGGATTCAAATACAATTTGATGTCAATTTCGAAAATGCTTGATGATGAGGATTACAAGGATTTCTCGACACACTTTTAATAAGAATTTGAGTAGCTTTGCTGTATCTTCTAGTTTGGCTAACTCTTTCACTTTAAATCATGCTCGGTTGGGTCATGTCTCCATGTCCAAGATGAAACTGTTTCATTGGGCCAAGTGCCATGATATTGGAACCTTTGATTGTGATGTTTGTCACCTAGCAATGATTTACAAGTTCCCGTTTCAAAGGAGTGAATCTCTAGTTGCTAAAGTGTTTGATTTAGTGCACATGGATGTATAGGGACCGTATAAAGTTCCTTCTTTGTGTGGGGCAAGGTACTTCCTTACAGTTGTGGATGATCATTCACGATCTACCTGGACTTTTTTTTATTGAGAAATAAAGGCCAGGTGGGGAGTGTGATCACTAGATTCTTGGCTTATGTAGAAACTCGATTTGATACTGCAGTCAAGTGTCTCGAAACTGATAACGGTTTTGAGTTTGTCAATGATTAAGTTGGTTCTCTTTTGCACATGAAAGGCATTATCCATCAAAGATTAGTACCATATATATTCATGAGCAAAACAGGAGGGTAGAGAGGAACCATCGACATATCATTGAAACTGCTAGAGCAATTAGGATTCATGTCGGCTTGCCTATGAAATTTTGGGGGGAGTGTGTACTAGGTGCCACTCATATAATCAATTTGCTTCCATTATCTGTGTTGAAGTGGAAAGCTTCATATGAGGTTCTTTTCAACAAATAACCAGATTATTCTAATATGAGGGTAACCGGTTGTTTATGCTTTGCTCTTATTCCAAAGATTAACAGAGTAAAGATGGAGGTTGCAGGCCGAAGGTGTGCATTCATAGGTTACCCCCCAGGCCAAAAGGGTTACAAGTTGTATGATTTAGAGACTCATAAGGTATTTGTGAGTCGAGATGTGGTCTTTAGAGAAGATGTTTTTCCTTTCAAATTGAAGACTGAAGAGAAGACAGAGTTGGAGTATGACAGCAAAACTGTCAGCTTGCCAAGAGTTTTATTTGGTGAAGATCACGTGGATGTAGTGAGAGGTAGGTCAACTCATAAGGTGCAACACCTAGATTCTCAGGATGAGGGAGGTGATATCCATCAAGGACAACCTAGTGTACAAGCAGTCTTGAGTTGATAGCAGAAGATTCGGTGTCTAGTCCTGAATTGGCTAGTTCTGGCGAACCTCTTATTGTTGAAACTGGTTCAGGTGTAGTATCAGTTTCTGATACTGTGAATGCTCCTCGTCCTTGTCGTAGGATAGTTAGGCCTGCAACATTGCAAGATATTGTGTATACTGGGTTACCATCCAGAAACATTGCTTCCACAGAGCAGGAGTCAGTGTCTTCTGCGTTCTCTGTGGTCAAACCCAATGATCTGCAGGCTTATTCCCAGGACTATGTAAGCTCCTTGTTCAACGTTTTGTCAGTGACTGAACCTTCTTCCTTTGCTCAAGCAAATAAAGTGCCAGAATGGAGGGAGGCAATGAGCAAAGAAGTGTTAGCTCTCGAGAGCAATCACACTTTGTCAGTCACTAAGTTACCACATGAAAAACAAGCAATAGGTTGCAAATGATCTTTAAGATCAAGTTTAGAGCAGATGGGGGAGTTGAAAGATATAAGGCACGTCTAGTTGCTAAAGGTTACAACTTACAACCAAGTAAAGGATAGGGATTACAAGGAAACTTTTTCTCTAGTTGCTAAGCTTGCAACTGTTCGAATTTTGCTGGCTTTTGCTGCTATCAAGAAGTGGAATGTGCACCAACTAGAAGTCAACAATGCGTTTCTACACGGGTTTCTCGATGAGGAAGTTTATATGCTTCCACCTCCTGGGTATGATAAGGCTAAACCAGGTGAAGTCTGTAAGCTTCATCGTTTCATCTATGGTCTTAAACAGGCCAGTCGACAGTGGAACGTTGAATTGACAAAGCATTTGTCTCAGTTTGGGTTCAAGGATTCGCACCACGATTACTCACTATTCGTTTTGAATTCAGACTCCAGTTTTTGTGGTGGCATTGGTCTACGTCGATGACATGTTGGTGACAGGGAATGATGAAGTGATGATTGCCAAATTGAAGAGTTTTCTACACCAAGCTTTCACCATCAAAGACTTGGGGTATGCTAGGTATTTTTTAGGGATGGAAGTATCCAGATCAGACACTGGGATCATGCTGAACCAGAGGAAGTATGTAGTTGATTTACTCTCCAATGTTGCCATGTTAAATTGTAAGCCTGTCAAGTTCTCTATGCAACGCAATCTGCACCTTAGTGTTCATGAAGGTGAAATTTTGGAGGAACCCGAGTCTTATCGACGATTAGTGGGGAGATTGTCGCATCTCACGCTAACTTGCCCGGGCATTGCATACATTGTGCAACAGCTTGCTCAATTCATGGCCATTCCTCGTGCTCCACATTTGAGAGCAGCTTTGTTTTTGCTAAGATATCTTAAAGGGACAATGAATTGCTCTTTGTTTTACTCGAGCTTGAGTAGTTTGAATATTCGAGCTTATTCAGATGCAGATTGGGGTACGTGCAGAGACACGAGCAGGTCCTTGACTGGTTATTGTATTTTCCTTGGTGATTGCTTAGTGTCTTGGAAGACGAAGAAGCAGAAGATGGTGTCTTGATCTTCTGTAGAAGGTGAGTATCGAAGCATGTCTCATGCTGGGTGTGAAGTGGTCTGGATTGCAGGGGTATTGGGTGATCTCATGGTCAATTTGTTACTCCTAATTCCTCTTTGTGGTGATAACAAAGCGGCATTGCAATTGGCAGCTAATTTAGTCTATCACGAGTGCACCAAACATCTTCGAATTGATTGTCATTACATACGTGATCTTGTGCAAGAGGGGTTTATCTTCACTGTTTTTGTTCCGACTCATATGCGGTTTGCTGATGTTTTAGCTAAGCCTTTAGGGGCTCAGCAGCACTTCACTTTGGCTTGCAAGCTTGGACTTGTTTTCCACCACACGCGTCCTGCACCTTTGGGGGGGGGGGGGGGGGATATGGAGGATACATGTATGTGTGTAAGGTAGATTACACTTTGTAACCTTGGTTGGTGTGGAAGAAAGTAACAGAAAATCTCCAACAAACTCTCTCAAGGTATAGCTATGGAGGAAATCACCTAGCTCTGGTGCTTCTTTTCTCTGGATCGAAATCTCGCTACTCTAAGCTGAGATTTCATAAGATATACTATCATTCTTTTGAATTCAAACAGAAGTGCATGTTTAGTAGACAAAGAACCATATATAAATCACTACTTAACGAAGAGATTTTAAAAAAACGTTTGATAGTTTGGGGACCCATGTGGATTGTGTAGTATGTAGGTAGATTTTCTAAATACTCTCAAACTGATTCATGATTCTCCAATCCGAGCAACCAAATACCCACTTAGCAATCAGATCCTAATTAATTAAGAAGGCAACTCGTTTTCTTACTCATTTTAGATCACCACCTACACCTACTTTGTTTTTTCTCGGTGTTTTGAACCTACAAACTTCATTATTTGGTGTAATCCCGGAGAACAAATGTGAATGAAATGTTAGTAGTGAATAAAATAGATTCGATGTAGTCCTAGAATACAAATGTCAATCAAATCTAACTTAAAGTTGAAATGAAATATAAGCCATATGAGAAGTATAATTTTGAATGGAAAGATAAACAAGTACAACCCCATATCACACAACTTAAGAATATCAAACACAATGAATCCATAGCATCAACACTCAACTGAAACGAAGAATATCGAGCATACTACAAAGTATTATTTTATAATCAAACAAACACACCTTTGCGAAATGCCAAATCAGCCAATGCAATAGAGGGCCCTCGCAGATTGGAAGAGAAGCAACCACCGTCCATCTTGATTCTTCTTGGTAGAGTGATCAATTTACTTCATTGATAGGGAAGTGTTGAGTTGTCTCTTGGAAGAGCCAATAAACGAAGACGATGAGGTACTATTAGCTTCAATAGAGAAGTCCAGTTCTCTTGGAAGAGCCAATAAACGAAGATGATGAGGTACTATTAGCTTCAATAGAGAAGTGCAGTGTTGCAAGCCATTAGGAAGATGCTCCAGGAGAGGAAGTCTAGAGAGGATCAAAACCCGAAGGTTTGTTAAGCCATTCAATCCTTCCCATTCGCTCAAGTTTAGACATCTACAATCCGCAATTTCTAAATGCTCAAGAGCAATCAAGAGTTGAATGCCATTTGGAAGAGAAGTCAAATAAGGACAATCAAGGATTTGTAGGACTCGAAGGGTGGTTAGGGTCCCAATTTTCTCCGGCAAGGATGTTAGCAATGAACAATGAGTGATTGTTATCTTCCTTATGGAAGTCCAACCATGATAACAAGTCTCCAGAGCATTATCAAGTCTTGATGTGAAACGAAAATTCCTCAAGCTTAGCAATCTGTGCAAGTTCCCTGGAAATATTTCTAGCCGCAAACACCATCTCACGCTCAATGTTTGCAGATTGACTAGTTTGGATATTGAATCAGGGAGCCTCCTAAGGTAATAGTTCCCATCCAAATCAAGATACCTCAGATGCTTCAAATCCCCAACAGAGTTTGGCAAATATTCCAAATCAGTGACAGTTACTGATAATATGCGTAGACACCTAAAGTTCCCGATGAGACTAAATAGAAAAGTTGTGCTAAAACCACCCCTTCCATCATGTCCGTCCAACTGAAATGATCTTGCCTTCTTTGCATTTAGGATTTTGCAAGGAAACTCTCTTTTATAGTCGTTCTCTTTCATCCATACTAAATGCTTGACTCTCGACGAAACTTCATGTCTGTCAAAGCTCACAAAAGCTGTCTCCTCCCCAGTAACATATCTTCCTAACTCATGCACCAAATCATGCATTTTGAAACAAATACCATTTTTTCTTAAAGATGGTAAATATACCAATCTATGGAACCCTTCAAAGAAAGACCTGGACACAAGTTCATTAAAATATCTAGTGCCAATTTCTTCCATGGTTCCATTCATCTCACTTGAATCTATAAGTCCGAGTGCCATCCAGCGATCTACCATGTCTTCCCTTTCAAACTCACCATTTGTGGTTATTGTAGAAGAACAAAAGGAAAAGCAGGCTTTCAGAATATAGGGTAACTGATCAAAGCTCAATTTCAAAGCAGGGAGTATGTCATCAGCGGCTGCTTGTTCAACCTCCCACAACTTACTTTCTTTAATCTTTCTCCAATAAGATTCATCTCTGTGCTTTGATAATAGACTTCCCAAGGTCCTCGCAGCCAGAGGAACCCCGCAACATTTCTTGACGATTTCTTTTCCAGTACTCACCAATGACGGAAATTCTTTCCCTTTACCGTCTCTGAATGCATATTTCACAAATATGGACCAACAGTCATCGTCGGAGAGGGGCTTTAACTTGTAAGCCCTCGTGGTTCCAACATTTGAGGCCACCCACTCCTCACGGGTTGTTACTATAATTCTGCTACTCTTGGAACCGACCTCAATAATCTCCTTGAAATCAACCCACTCCCTCGGATCTTCAAGCCACACATTATCCAGCACCAGAAGAAATGCTTTACCCTGAACAATATGATGCAGCTTGTTCTGTAACGCCTGCAAGTTCAATCCTGAGGAGCTCTCACTCGTAGCAGACTGAATAATGCTCTCTATCGCGATTTTCTTAGAGAACTTGTTCGGCGTAGAAATAGAAGCCCACAGTTTGATCTCAAAGTGGTGTAATCTAGGATCGTTGAACACCAATTTGGCTAATGTGGTTTTCCCCAACCCTCCTATGCCAACAATCGGTAAAACTGGAATTTCTGAAATATTGTCATGGCTAGAGGAGGAGCTTACTAGACGAGAGACAATCCGATCTTGGACGTCTTTTCTGCCAAAAATGCTCGATTCTTGAACAAAGGAAGCTTGCTCTCTTTCGTCGATGGTGTAGGCAGGCGGTGTGAGATGCAGGTGTTGCTCTTGGAGATTGAAGTCCCTTCGGTCGGCTGAGATCTTTTCCAATCTGCTGCAAATGGCCTTGAGGTTCCGAGCCAAGCTGAAATCTGGAAGCTTTTCGCGAACCCTTTGAGCCAGAGATCTTTCATGGACCTTACTCTCCAGAGCTTGAGTCGAAATGAGATCGAGCACATCCTCGATATCAAGAGCGACATCCTTGAGATTCTCAATCCAAAGTCGGACACTGTGATTGGTAGTCTGCCGCTCTTCAGCATCAAGAAGCACAGCATCGATGGCGGACAAGGTGCCACTCAGTCTTTCTAGTTCAGATTTCACCCCAAAGCTTCGTTTGATTTCTTTGAAGACTGGTGTGCCGAGTTTGTCCAAAATGAGCTTCACGAGGCCAGATACAATCCCACCAGTTATAGGATCAGTCATTTGTTTGTGGAGAAGATGAGGTTTGATGGACGGGATAAGAGTTGAATTGGAGAAGATGAGGGTTGACTAATGGATACAACTGAATTGAAAAAATCCCACCAGTTATAGGATCAGTCATTTGTTTGTGGAGAAGATGAGGTTTGATGCCCGTTCATATTAAAAATATTAAAATACTGTATTTTAAAAAAAAAATTATACTTCCACTTGTTTTATTTTTTGTATTCAAGAAAAGTAATTTAGCCATCCAAACAAGTATGGCGAATTGGAGACCGAGACGCGGAACAAGTTGACATCATATAAAATAAAAAAATGTAACGCACTTGTTTTATTTGTTGCTTCATACACAATAATTTGTTTTAAAAATATAAGATATTTTATAATATAAAAATTTAGTATTATAAAACTAAATAAATTATTATCTATCTAATCTAATATCTTTTTTTGATGCAAATGTGGGCTTGTAACCCCTTTATTATAATAGGATATTAGTTTAGGCTCCTAATGGAGCTACAGTAGTGCAGAAAGAAGCAATAAAACTAGGGAGTAATGAATGTTCAGCAAAGGCATCATTTAAGTTGAGAGACCAGTTCGCCAATGCATCCGCCGCCGCATTTGCTTGGCGCCGGACGTTGCAGATTGTCACCTCCCAGTCGGGCTCCCTTGCGAGTGCCTTGCATCGGCTGATCAGGTGGAAATCCGGGTTCCGGGGAATGCTGTTCCCCATCAGCAGGGTCTTTAAGTTTGAAGAGTCCGTCTCAATGATCAGTCGAGCAATTCCCATCCTCTTAGCCATCTCAATGCCGTGAACAGCAGCCCATGTCTCTGCCGATTGCGCCCGGCAGTGTCCGCATTTGAACGTGAAGGCGCGGATCACCTCCCCTTTTTCATCTCGGAATAACCCACCTCCTTCGGCCAGCCCCGGGTTTCCCTTGGAGACGCCATCAATGTTTAGCTTGGTCCAGCCAAGAGGAGGAGGAACCCATTCATGCGACAGGCTAGCTGCAGGAGCATTCTTGGAACATTTAAGGGCGTGTAGGGTCGTGGCACCTCGGGCTATGTCGTTGAAGATGCGCACTTGATTCACAACCGCAGCCGTGACCCCCCTGATGAGATCCTTCCCTTCGAAAACCAGTGAGTTTCTACTCTTCCAAACTTGCCAAATCATATATGCAAAGGTCGCACTCCATTTGTCCTCCTTCCTCACATTCGACATGATCCAACCAGTCACATCCGAATCTGAAAAGAAAGACCGTTCTAGGAAATTCCCCGTCAGCTTCTTCCAAGCCTCTTTAACCACCGAACAATCCCTTAGCAGATGAAGGGACGATTCCTCCAGGCCGCAGCGGGGACAGCCATTAAACTGCGATAGATGCCTTCTCACCCGATTTTGGTTGCACAGGATGCTATTATGTGCAGCCAAGTAGACAAACGCCCTCACCCGTTGCTGAGCCGGGATTCGCCAAATGTGCCGCCACCCTTCATCTCTGACCCCCTCTAATTCTCGCTGGAGCAGTGATCTGGCCGACTGAGTCGTGAATTCTCCATTGCTTGTGTGTGCCCAGAAAAATCTATCCATTGAACCCGGGTGGATACAAATTGACTGAAGCTTTAGAGAGGTTTCAGCAGGCAAAAACGCCGATAGGACATTCCAGTCCCAGGCGCCATTAACCCACATTTCCCCCACTGTGTCTCTTAGGCGATCTTCCGGGACGGGGTGAGTAGCGATATCCATCAAACTAATATCCTCAAGCCAATTATGCATCCAAAATAGAGTGGACGCTCCGTCCCCAATAGCAACGCGGAGCCCCGGAACCAGCAATTCCGCCCCGTGATTGATTGCCTTCCAATTTCGGGAAGCGGCCCGGCCTAGGCCAAACATATCGACGTCTAGCCTTCCCTGGCAATGTTTGCCCCTAACAATTCTGCTCCATAATGACGTCGGGTCTTGCAGCATACGCCAGCATAGCTTGGCGAGCACCGCTTGATTGGTATCTCTCATGGATCGGATGCCTAATCCGCCTTTTTCCACCGGTTGCTTCACTATATCCCAGGGGAGTAGATGAATGCGGCGCTCCTGAGGGCTGCTCCCCCAAATGAAGCCCCTGACGATCTTATCCATCTCATCACAGATAGACCTCGGAATGAAGGATGACTGCATAACGTACACCGGCAAGCTGGTTAGAACTGATTTCGCAAGCGTCACCCTCCCTGCAAAGGACAAGGACTTCGCTTGCCAGCCTCGGAGCTTTGAAGCCATCTTATCGACAAGGAATCGATATCGGGAGCTCGGCATTCTGCCACAAGCCAATGGTACACCAAGGTAATTCCCAAAATCCGACGCCACCGGGACTCCTAAGGCCTCAGAGATCTCTTGCTTCATGGGCTCACGAACATCTCGGCTGAATAAAACCGAGCTCTTGGCAAAATTCACCTTTTCTCCCGACATGATGCAATATCTTTCTAACACACCCTTTAATAACCGACCTTGGTCAATCGACGCCTCTCCGAGCAATATCAAGTCATCCGCAAAGAACAAATGGGAGAGGTTTATTCCACCGATCACCACCGGCTTCCAACGGTGCTGGGCCACCTCGGCGCTGATCAGGTGTGAAAGAAGTTCCGTGCATAACACGAACAAGTAGGGCGATAGGGGATCGCCTTGGCGAATGCCTCTGGACGGGGCGAACTGACCTGCTTTCTCCCCATTCCAAAGAACCGCAGTCTTCCCCGTTGTCTGGCTTCTCATAATGATGTCAATAAGTCTTTCCGGAATCTGCGCTGCTACCAAAGCCTCTTTGAGAAAATCCCACCCCACCCGATCATATGCCTTCTCCAAGTCAATCTTTACTAACATCCAGTTCTTCCTGCCATTTCTCAAACCCATCGAATGAAGAACTTCATGTACTATGACCACATTATCAATTATTTGTCGACCAGGAATAAAGCTTGCCTGTGTCGGGGAGATCAATGACGGTAGTACAGGTTTGAGACGCTGGACAATAAGCTTCGAAGCCAACTTAAAGATGACATTGAGCAGGGATATGGGCCAAAGCTGCGAAGGCGATTCCGGGTTCTGAACTTTCGGAATCAGTACTAGCAAGGCATCCGAGCAATGGTCCGGGAAGCGGCCATGATTCACCATCTCAAGCACCGTATTAGTGACTTGATTCCGTACCACATCCCACTCATGCTGATAGAACAGAGCCGGAAAGCCGTCTGGACCAGGGGCTTTGTAAGGACTCATGGACAACAGCGCTTCCTTCACCTCCTCCAGGCTGAACAAGGCTCCCAAACAGGCTTTCTGATCCTCCGACAGGCTTGGGAAATTAAAGCACACATGCTGTCGACTCGGCTGCTCAAGCTGGTTGGTTTCGGCCGTGTATAAGTCCCGAAAATACCCAGAAACCATTGCACAGATTTCACCAGGATCCTCCTCCCACGACCCATCCGACCTTTTCAAAGCCGAGATGCGATTGGACGTCCTCCGCACTTTAGTAGCGATATGGTAATATCGCGTGTTCCGGTCCCCTTCTAATAAAAAGTTGGCCCTGGACTTCTGAAACAAGTACAGTTGCTCCTGCTGGAGCACCACCTCCAATTCTCTTGTGACCTCTTTCTCTAGCGTCAGATAGTGTCTCGAAATTCTCTCTGCAAGCTTCCGTCTGATGCCCTCCAGGCGGCTCCACAAATGTCTCTTCCGCTTGAATATGTTTCCGAATACATCCTTGTTCCAGACGCTTAGTTTTGACGAGAGGTCCGTCAGCGCAGCACACGTCTCCAAATCACTTTGCCACTTATCTTTAACATACCCTGAGAAGCCTTCATGTAGTAACCAGTTGGCCTGAAAGCGAAATGGTTGTCTCCTATAATTCGACGACCGTTGCTGATAGTCCAGCCGGACAAGAAGCGGAAGGTGATCGGAATGTGGGGCTGAGAGATGATGAAGCTGAGCATTCGGGAAGCGATCTTGCCATTCAACATTGCTAAGACCCCTATCCAACCTCGCCATTACCCTGTTTTCTGCATCTCTTCCTCTCCACCATGTATAGGGAAGACCAGTGAACCCAATATCAATAAGCTGTAAATTATCCACCTCTTGCCTGAAGACTTGGGAAGCTCTATTTGAACTTACAGAAGACCTCGTGCGCTCCTGCTCATCAAAGGTCGCATTATAATCCCCAACTAGTAACCATGGATTGGAATTTCTAGCGGCAAACTCTTCCAAGGATCTCCAAAGACTCTCCCTGTTCACAGGTCTCGGGGCTGCATAGATTGCCGAGAGGATCCAAGGCTCCTCCCCTCTCCTGGTGACCTCCGCTGTGATGTGTTGGGGGTGAGTTACAATAACGCTGACTTGAACGGAATTGGAATTCCATAACAGCCAGATGCCGCCCGAAAAGCCCTCCACATTTACACGCTCCCACCGATCAAAACCGATCATCCGACAGACACGATCAGCCTGATCACCACTAATCCTTGGTTCGACCAACGCAAGAACACTAGGATTGTGAAGTCTGATCAGTTCACGTACAGCATTCATGAAGCTATCATTGCCTGCTCCACAGACATTCCACACTAAGATACTTAGTCCGTTCAACATATTCAAGCAATGGTTGAAGAAGAACCATCGATGGTCATAGAAGCGAGGCTCTAGACGCTCACTGAGGTCCAGGGCATCCGCTATGGCTTGAGGTAACATCACCCGGCACAGAAGTCGACTGACCTCCGATATCACGGGCAAGAACTTCATTATCATTCGGTTTGCAATTCTTGGCACTTGGGCGAGAATTGGACCCCTCCGGCGGTCTGAGAGGAGGAAGCTTCTCCGGGTGTGCACCCGGATGGTTTCCACTGGCTGATTCATCCGAGAGATGCCCCGCGGCAGGCTGCCTAACAAACTTATGCTTCAGCGGGGGTGCGCCTTTCTTCTGCAAGGAAAAGCTCGTGCCTTTGGTATGGCCACCTCGGCCACTTCCGTTAGCTTCAGGGGGCGTTCTGGAGGCTGAGAAAGTGGAATAAGTTTGGAACTTGGGAGGGGCGTAGTTATTTTCTTTAGTATTCTTGGTTACAGGCGTCTTGGTGGGCTTGGTAGGCGAAGGCTTAGGGGTGTTATGGCTAACCGAATTAACTAATTTCTCACCTAGTACCGAGGAGGTCGTTAAAACCCTAGTCGAAGTATCCTTGTCAGCAGACTGGGCCTTATCATTGCGAGATTCGGCTTTATCGTTTTGTGCTGCGGCGTTATCGGGGTTTGGGTTCTCTAGGATCTGCCTTTCCTTATCTTGAACCGACGTATCTTCCATAGTTTCCTCTTCTGTAACCAGAATATCATAACGGGATCCAATTGACACCGAGAATCCCTCCTGATTCGGTTGGTTGGGATCATTCCCCTGAGTTTCCTCCGATTGATGCTCCGGCGCCGGCGTTACAACATTCGCCCCCTCCATCTCGCTGGTATTCTGCATGGACAAAATCGACCTGTTCGATCCTTGCCCCTTATCAGTCGGCGCTGCTCGTCTCCGGTTGTTCCGCTTAATTTGCATCCACTCCCCATGATCCTGCTTCTCAATTTGCGCTCGTTTCGCAACAGTGGATCCACTATCCTGATGACCCAACACGTCCAAAGCTTTCCCTGAGTCACAACCCTCTGTAGAGTGTCCGACTCGGCCACACTTGAAGCACAACATTCTGATCCCCTCATATTGAACGGGCCAGATCTTGCCATCCAATTTGAACTTAGACAGGAGTGGCTTGCTCAGGTCGATTTCGACACTCATTCTTGCATACCTCCCACGATCTGCAGACGCAGTCGTATTGTCCACCCTCCTTACCTTACCAATTTTGCTACCGATTCTATGGAGAAGTCTAGGATCAAAATATTCGATGTGGAGATTCGGGATCCTAACCCATACTGTCAGAGTCTTAATTTCCTCGACTTCCGCATCAAACCTCGGCACCCATTCTCTTATAGCTAAGTAGTTGTCACCAATCACCCAATGTCCCTCCATGACAACATGATCATAGTCCGCATGATTCGCAAACCTTGCAACATAGTAATCATTCCCTAGGTCCACTAGGGAGAAAGATGACCGGAGTCCCCACTTCTGCGACAGACGACGATGTAGCTGCATATACCCCGGACCCTTATCAAAGAGCTTGATTATTAGGGTGTCCTCCCAGGGTTT
Organism: Persicaria maculosa; assembly: GCA_963922045.1. Taxonomy (NCBI): domain Eukaryota; kingdom Viridiplantae; phylum Streptophyta; class Magnoliopsida; order Caryophyllales; family Polygonaceae; genus Persicaria; species Persicaria maculosa. The sequence continues at coordinate 17,756,008 of OY998251.1, read as the reverse complement.
CCTCAAGGCCAGTTTTTCCGCTTTGTTGAGTGCAATTGTAGGGCAGGCCGGATCCTCTACCTCCGGAAGAATATCATCATCCGTGGCATAACCATCCCCTGCATTCGCCTCGCCATAGACCGGATTGAAGTGCGAGTTGCTGAACCCTTCGCCTGAATTCCCCACCAGTTTATCTTTGTAGTTCTCCTTCGGCGATCGATTAGGGTTCAAACTATCTCTCAAGTCCGGGAATTGTTCCCGTAATCGGCTTTCCTCCGAACTCGCAGTCACACCAAACACCACAGTCTCAGAAGACTGTAATTCCGTGGACATGTCCGGCGGCTCGCCGGGGTGAGCAAAGGCATGCCGGACAGGGCTTCTCGAGCGCTCTCTCTCGCCTTCCATTCTTAAGAAATCCCTAAAATTTATTTATCTAATCTAATATCTAATACTATTATAAAACCAAAAGCATCTTCGGTCCCCGGGCCTTCACTAAGATGTTCCATTTTACATGTAATCATTTGAAGACTTTCACACCCTCCCCTTCATTGATTTTTCCCACATCATTACGGTAATAACCACATAGACCTATCACTATCACCAGGTCATTCGAGTCGGGTTCGGATTCGAGTCATTCGGATTTTAAGTAGGTCGGGTTTCAGATCAATAAGGTTACCGGTCATTCCGGATCGAGTTAAACCGAGTTTGTCCCGGTTTCGAGTCGATCTAGCGGGTCAAAAAACATGAACTTTTTATAGATTTTTTTAAAATATAAAAATATTATCAATATTAAATTGTAATATATATGTCAAATTGAAATAAATAATAATATTATACTCCATCCGGTCGGAAATAAACGATGTTTGACCACGTAGTTTTAGGAGTTAAAAACTATATAAAATCTTATTTATTCTAATTATTTCTTTTCACAATTTAATACTTATTACTAATAAGTATTAAATTGTGAAAAAAATAATTAAAAAAAAATTTATATAGTTTTTAGCTCATAAAACTATGTGAATAAAAGACAAACATCGTTTATTTTCGAACGGAGGAAGTAATTAATATATAAATATTATTAAAATAATATTATATAAATATTTTAGGGTAATTTTGGCAACTAACACATTATGAAGATCTAATTAGCTAACTAGCACCCAAACAAAATTAATTTTCACCCTTTCCCAAATGGACTATTAAGGTCAACGGTCAACCTGTTTGATCGTCAATCGGTCAACGTTGACCGACTTTTTAGGAATTTTTTTTTTAAAATTTAATTTTCGCTTTGATGTCACTTTTTTAATAAAATTGATTGATGACACTTTTTTAATGCCACTTTGTTCAAATCTTGATGACATTTTTTTGTTTATTGTGATGTCACATTGACAATTGATGCCATTTTTTTACTGTTGACTACTGATAACACTTTTTTTATATCAATTTTTTTATTATATGTTTTTTACCGTGATGCCATATTTTTTCAAGGTAATGTTTTGATGACATTTTTTTCTTTAACGTGATGCAACTTTTTCAAAGCAGTGTTTTGATGCCATTTTTTCTAATGTAATTATTTGATGCCATTTTTTCTTAATCAAATCGTTTGATGCCATTTTTTTTAATTCAATCAATTGTATATCGATATATTTTCATCGACTCTACTTTTATTCACTGATAAGACGTTTGTGATTACACTTCATTGATCTGAAACTCCATTGATGCAATCACTTGCGGTGACATGTTTATTACATTTTTATACAATTAAGGACACAAGAGCATAAAATGTACTTAAACTTGAGTGATGTCATCTTTTATTGATGACTTTTATTCATTGATGAAATGGTTTTATTAGTTTAAAACAATTGGTAAAATAGGAGCATAAAATGTGATTACACTTCATTGATGACATCTTTTTATTGATGACTATTATTCATTAACGACATTAGTTATTACTTTTCATTGATCTCAATCGTTTCTGATGACATCTTTATATAATTGATGACAGAAGACTATAGGAGCTTAAAACGTGGAATCAAAATAGAGTCACCTTATTGTACATATAAAAAATACAAGGTCTTTGAAACTATGACATTAATATTTGGTGTATACGTAAAAACATCTATTATAACATGTCATCAACTGAAAAAAAAAATTACATAGCAAAATTTTGAAGGTTTTTATGATCAAAGACAAACTTGGAAGCTGATAAATACCTCCCATATTTCATGTCAAAGCTAGTAAAATTCATATATAATTCGAGCGAGATCCTCACTCCCTTTACTCAAAGCAAGTTTTGCTCTCTTGTAGTACCTATTTAACCAAAACAAAGATGTAACTACGAAATGGGACAGATAATAACAAGAAATAAATTAAAGCAAAGTTCAGGGGAAATTCTTAAACCTATCTTCTGAAGTTTGTTGTGCAGATATGTACTTGTTTTCTATTTGTTTTTTAGATGCCAAAACCTTCGAAATAGTAAGATGCGAAATTTGATAATCAATAACACACCTTGTAATTTCCCTCCAATCGATTTTATAATTGAGGCTCAGAGGAGGACAATTGGCATACATATGCTGCGGCTTGTCGCATTTTAGTCAAATCTTCGTCCATATCAAGCACAGTTTGCTCCAAGATTTTCAAAGGATCCTCAAATATGCTTATAAATGAACTCGCATACGACTGTCCTTATCAAAGACTACAAAACCCGAGTTTTGAGCATAAAACTAATCAACAAAATAACACTCCTAAGTGTGGTGTATGTACAATGTACCTACCTTGAGTATTCTAGCAAATCTGCTAATCAAATTCATCTGAGCACCTCCGCCAAGGCCATGACACTTGCATCAATCGGCAAGAGTTAACCGCATTCCAGGAAGTTTCCATCTGACTCCTACAACAAAATTAACAAATGCAGTAACAAAAATGGCAACTAAGAGCGGGCTTGACAGAGCCTTTGAGTTAGCTTTTAACTAGTACTTGGCTAATCCATGGATGAATTTCATACGAGCATAGAAACTATTAAAAGATCAAATCTTGAAATTACAAACTTACTAAGACTAAACATGTTGCCACATCACTGGAATCAATCAATGACAGTTAACAATGTGCTATAAAAATGAGGAAGTAATGATACATTGCAGATTCATTGTGTGCAAAAATAAATTTGGTGACATTATGCTATAAAATGAGGAAGTAATGATGCCACTAAATCCTAAACCATCGAGTAATCGAACCCATGTCGATTACTCGATCCTCACCAATCTCACAATCTATAATATCAACTATCCTTGCCTAGACATTTCCACAAACACTTGGTGGGAAGTTTTAGACACCAAGATTTCAGAAAATTTAAGATCAATCCAAGTATTCTCAAGCTCCAAATCTTTATGCGATTTAACAAGTTGAATACTCAGCCTATCTGAATTCAAGAATTTGCCATTACATTGACTCAAATGATAGAAGGATTTATGAAGTTACCTTATGGGAAGGACTCGCTCTGTCGACACCAGTGTCCACACCGAGGACGTCGTAGAACGATCGGAATTCAACCTGGCGACACCAGTGTCCTCACAAAAGAGAAAGACTGAACCTGGCCTTTGGAGCTTTCAACATTCCGAGCAACAAACGATCGGAGTTGATCAGACGGCGATGGATGAAGCTCACCGAGGGCGTCGTAGAACGACTTCTCAGTTGTCTGGAGAGCGCCGAAATCGGGAAATTCGACAGGGGCGTCTCTAATTCCTCCTCCTCCATGAGGACATCGTGGATGAACCTGAGACAAGCGCCGTAGTAATCGGGAAGTTCCGGGGGATCGTCGCTGGAGCTTGTCCCTGACGTCGGATCCAGATCGGGACTTAGGGTTTCGAAGGAGTATCGTCGATTGCAGATTCAGATGCCGCCCGGAGTCAAGAGCAACTGGCGCAGTGGAGGTTGCAGTTGCGGTAGCAAGTAGCAGCACAACTGAAGGAAAATGAAATCGAGTTAAATAAAGACAGATCTAGGAAATTGAACGGAAAAGCAAAGGTGCTCGGGATAGTAGATGCTTTGAGAGTTGGTTAATGGGGAAAGAAATCGAAGGAAGAGAAACATACCAGACGACGGTGAGCAAGGAAGTGACGGCGGCGATGGAGAGGTCGATTCCAATGGTGGAGGGAGATCTGAAATGGAGAAAGTGAATGAGAAAGGTTGAGCGATCAGAGGTAGAGCGAGAGAGCGAACAGAAGTAGGAGAGGGTGCTAATCACTTAATTTTATTTTGATTTGGCACAGTGCGGTCAATTTTTTTTTGGTGGTGCTAATTACCTAATTCAATTATGCTAAAGTCATATTTCGCCAAATTTGCTCAATATTTTAATTAAAAGTCCTCGGTCATTTGGGTTCTGGTCGATTTCGGGTCCCGGGTTTAAAACACCGAGTTCAAACCCGAAAAATTACTGGGCATTCGGGTCTGGTTTTTTGGGCCGGGTCATATTTTGACAAGTTTACCACCACACATCTACTAACCACCCCACTAATATAACCCTGCTATCAGCTATTTATTTTATTAATAAAAAATAAATTGAGTGACATAATTAAAGAATAAAACTATATGATATGCTTTTTCTATAATTTATTTCCAAATTTTCGTATTATTAATAAAAAAATATTTTTTTTAAAATAAAAAATATTTTAGAATTTTATTAATGACTCACATATATTTAGAAATTTATGATTATCCCTCCTATATTTATAATTAGAAAAGATATATTCACTCCTAATTTTTACTATTTTCACCACTAACCAGTACAAATTCCTATAGTGGCTAAAGCATAATCCTACCCACCGTTGTATCATGCGGGGGTGAGATACTTCCGTAAATGAAAAACATACCCACCAATCCACCATATACATATACATATGTGGTGGGTGTAATTTGAATTTGAAAAAAGAAACAAAATCCACCGCATCCTTTTTTTTTTTTTTTTAGGTGAAAATTCGAAGGTCGGACAGGTCTGATTCATCGAGAGGCCGACAAAGTCGGCAGACGGCGAACCGTCAAATGTACAATCAAATACAGGAAAACAAATAAAAAGCGAAATGCAACAAGCAGAAATAAATTCTACAACAAAATGTCCCAAGAAGACCAACACCGAAAAAGCTGAGGAAGCCAACGAAGAACGAAGCCAAGCACCACCGAACAGTAGTACCGCGGGCCAGTAGTACAGCAGGACTCTAACTCATGTGGGTAGTGCAGACGAACTCCAAGGAAACTCTATCCCGGATACGGATTCGCCCTGAGCGCACCACCTAGACTCCAGCCAGATCCGACTCTAGACACCGCGCCCCCCAACCAAGCAGAAGATCTCCAAAAAACATCGGAAGCAGAGCCGCAAACTGCTCGAACAAAACGCCAACAAGATTTCACCTACAAGAATATCGATAAACCCTTGAGGGATTTAGTCAAACCCTTTCGGGTGGATTTACTCAAACCCTTGCGGGAATTTTGTCAAACCCACCGCATCCTCGTGATTAGGTGGGTGATAAATCATTAAATATGAATTTATAAAATAAATTATAAAAAAATTGACATTTAATATAGTTTTTATCATTCTAAAAAAGCGTGAATAAATAATAAATGACATATTTTAATTAATTAAGAGAATAAATTTTAGAAAATAATTAAAATAAAAAGATTCAAGTTAACATCTACCTGACTTTTAAGTCAAAATTATTTTAAAAATTAAATGCATATGAATCATCATCTATAAAATAAATATTTTTTAAAAATAAATATATCAATGGGTTATATTCGAATGATATATCGGGTTATTAGAGATTAAAAAGACGCCAACAACTTTTTTTTAAAGTGAAAAATTATATAAAATATGAAAAAATTTTAATTAGTTTTTTTTAACTTCATACTTATCAATAATAAGTATAAAAATATTAAAAATAATATATAATTTATTAACAAAATCGCGAAGGACGTAGATTAAAAGAGTAGTTTATACAAAAGTAAGTTTTGCCTATCTTAATCACGTGAAGCGGAAAACACTTCTATACAACTTTTCATTAAAATTTAAAATAATTATGTTTGCAAATAAAATACAATAAAATCAAAATTACCAATATAAATATTTGATATTGTCAATTATGAATCAAAATTAGTATCTACCTACCCAATTAAAAAAATCAAAATTAGTACGTAGGAGTGGTTATCCATCCGCAAGCACGTATCAGCAACTAGTTTTCCTAAAGTTAACCAACGCTTTCCGAATTGAATCTCAAATTCAATCTACATATAACCTTAATTTAGAAGAATTTGCTTACGTATCAATATTAGATAGGTTTTAGAAATATTGACCAATTATGTTTTTTCCTTGATTTTTTTATTTCTCCTTTCTCTTTTTTTCCATTAATTTTTTTTAATCCTCTATTCTCTTTTATTCTTAACATATTTACTAACAATCTATATCTATATTCTATATCTATATCTATCTATCTATCTATATAAAATACTAAAACAGAGACCGCTGAAGCGACCTCGTGGTCACGGAATTTTTTGGATTAAACGGGATTATTTTTGCCTGCGGGGCATTTTCTAAATTAAAGCGGTATTATATTTCTAGGCCCCACCAATTAATAAAGAAGTATAGTTGGGTAAAAACTTATCATTTTACATAATATATTCAATATATTCAAAATCTAATTAACAAATTTTTAAAAAAAATTATATCTAGGATATGGGAGCACAAATATCAATATATAAGATATATACGAGAGCACAACTTTGTTTGGATAATTAATTAACAAAACTGATTTTCTAATCTTATTCAGATCCCTTTGACATAGGTTAAATTTGTCGATTTGATAAAGATTCTACTAATTTGACTACTTTAGCCACTTTTTAAATAATGAAAAAAGGATAGAAAAAAATAATACCAACTATCTATCCTGAATCAATATATATCAAATTTAATCTATTCAATATAATATCAATATATCAAATTTAATCTATTCAATATAATCATAAAGTGGTTGGGATTAGTTAAAACTTATGTTTTATCCTTTTTATATTTATCTTTTTTAAAAAATAATCTATCTAATATCTGGTTTATTATTAACATTCAACCTTATATCTAAATTAGATAGAAACCTATATACAAATATATATGTGTGTATGGATATATATCTCATAAGATTTTATGTTGAGTAGATAATTAATTAAGTGTGTAAGATAGAATATTATAGTTCTTATATATATAGAGGTTATCTACGAGGTATTCCCAAACACCAAACCTCCATTCGTGGAGTACTTGCCGCAAGCAACTTTCAATATCAATTAGAAAAGTTGCAACTTGCAATATCAATTAGCAAAGTTGCAACTTGCAATCAAGGTATAGTAGTTTTGACAATTTATTAATCATATATAAATCCTACTATATATATATAGAGAGGATGGATCAAATGTTTACAACTCTTAATGTGTTTTGTGTTAACAAATAATGACCGTTGATTGAATGAAGATGAAAGGCTGTGATTAATCAAGGATTTTATTATTTTGTTTTTATTAAAAAAGTGGGACCCAGCCATATAACTGCTCCACTCTCACAATTGTAGAGCGTGTGATGCAAGCAGACAGTTATTTGCTTAAAACTGGGTGTGAGAAAATCAAGGAAAGCGTTGATTTTTTTTTTGTACCAATTTTCACCAATTTCCCTTTTTAAAATATTTTTGGTCATACAAATCAAGATCATTATCAGTTAATCTGCTATTTGAAATCTTTGAAAATATTATCGACGTTTAATCAAAGGACAGTGAAGAAGAGGAAGAAGAAAATCGGATGGAAACCCAGTGATGGATGCCGATAATGGGTTAGAAAACGTAATTAGCAATTGAACTATTCGATGTTGGGAAGCAAGTATTCATTGTAACTATGAATTTTTTGCTGCCGAGGGCGGTTGTCGGATAAAAAAAAAACATGGAAGTAACTATTTTTTGGATTAATTGGCATCAACAATAATTGTGAAATATGCATCACAGTCACTCAATTATTCATCAAGAATTATGAAATATGCACCACAATCACTCAATTAATTGAGAAATTTTGGATTAATTGGCATCAACAATTATTCATCATCGGCAAAATTTATGAAATATGCACCACAGTCACTCAATTATTCATCAAAACCATGAATAATTATTCATCAACCTTAGCAATAGTATTCATCACAGAGTGCAGTATTCAAAGTATTCATCAGTATTCGGCAAAATTCAAGGAATATTTATCACAATCTCACAATTATTCATCAAAGATTCATCAAAGCTTTTGATCTTCACCATTTTCCAAGTTGTCATCAATATTTGGCAAAATTTAACGTATATCCATCACTTTCAATCAATTATTCACCAAAGTTGCAAAGAGTATTTAGTAAAGATTCATCAAAGTTTATGATTCATTATCATCAACCTTGGCAATATTCATCACAATTTCCCAGTTATTCATCAATATTCGACAACACAACCGTGCTTCACCCAATCCTCCACTCGCCGGCGTCGATTGCCTCTCCTCCTTCGATTGTCGGAAGAGATGCGGTGGCTCGACGGCGCGCCTTCTTCGACTTCAAGTGCCGGCGATAACTGGGGCCGCTCGGAGTTGCAATTTCGCCGGTTTCGCCCTACCAGGAGAGATGTTTTGAGAGGCGGTTTTCGTTCGTGCAGGAGGGTTTCGAGGATCTGAATATTAAAGATGCTATTTTGTGTTTTATCCAAAAAAAAAAGATATTTTTGTTGTGATTGCACGCGCCTTATAGAAGGAGAAGGGTGGGTTTTTAATTTTTCAATTAAAAAAAAATCCAATTTCAGGAATGAATCTAGGCCTTCCATTTCTAATGATCCAATGGCTTATAATTGTTACAGGGAATAGCACTAAATACCACAATTTCAGAAAAGTTTGCAAAAATGCCACCGTTTTCGGAATATTGGCAAAAATGCCATTTTCTCGACACATTTGCATAAATGTACAGGTTTCGACCCCCCACCAAACCGGCTATCGGTTGTAATTACTGGAAAAAAAAATTGAAAAAGAAAATAGAGTCATCATTACCTACGTAGTAGGGGAGAGGCAAGGCGGGAAGGAGTAAAGGCAATCCCATCACCATCTCCCTTCTCGTTCCAAACCGATACAATAGCAAAGAGAGAGAGGCAGTTGCAGAGACGCCAGAAGAAAAAGAGAGAGAGGGCGGTTGCGGTAGCGGTTTCTTCTAGCATACACCAAAGGAGAGAGAGCGGGGAAGTCCATCGTCGCCGGAAAGGACACAGCAGCCACGACCCGACGACATACAGAACAGGTACGCCCTTTTACTCTTCTCCCTTTGGTGGTAGGGTGCGCGGGTGTGGGTCGGGGAAGCAGTGGGTGAAGGGGTTAGGGCAATGGCGGGTCGGGGTGGTGGTTTTCTTGTTTGGATAATGGTGGGTGGTGGTGGCATGGGTGGTTTTCGTGTATGGAAAGGGGAAATCGGTGGTTAGGGTTTCCAATTGGGTGACAGTGGTTTTCGGAATGGGTTAGGGCAACGGTCGGGGAACTATGGATAGGGGAAATTGGTGGTTTGAGGTTCGAATTGGGTGACAGGGGTTTGACATTGGGTGACACGGGTTTCCAATTTGGAGAGAAGGGTTTGTAAATGTATTGTGGTAGGCGGAATACGAGAATTGGCGAGCTGTGGAAATTGGGATATGTGGATGTCATAGGTGTCCAGTTGAAGGAGGTTTGAGGTATTGGTTATAATAGGCTTCCGATTAAAAATGGGTGACATGGGTTTCACACAGAGTGACATGGGTAGAGTGACATGGGATAGTCTATTAGGTGACAGAGGGAGACGAATATAAATGGTAGAAGCTGAGTTTGTTGGTGTGATGGAAATTGCAGGACATGGGTAGAGTGACATGGGATAGTCTGTTAGGTGACAGAGGGAGACGAATATAAATGGTAGAAGCTGAGTTTGTTGGTGTGATGGAAATTGCAGGAGAAAAATGGTGAGGACGAAGAATGTTAGCGCGAAGAACATAGAGCCTGACTACCTAGTCCCCGAAGCTAGGCATTTCCGGGCCCGGGTCAACCAGGGCTCAAGACTGTCAATGCTGAACAACATTGACGATTATGTTGACCCTAGTGACTGGCAGAAGTTGCTGGACTCCCAGCTTGGTGGGGTTGTGCGGCTGGCGCACACTGTGAAATTTTCTTCACAAATTGTGCATTATGCACTGCAGCGACAACTTACAACCGAAAAGGAGTGGGAGACGTGGTACCGGATTAAGGGGAAGCTCAGGAGGTTCTCCCTCAAGGAGTTCGCCTTAGTAACCGGGCTGCGGTGCAATCAACCGGCAGCTACTGAGATGGAGGAGGACGAGAAAGCTATAAAGGATTTTTTTGGAAACGAGAAGATGACGGTTGGTGACCTGGAGACCGAGCTGAAAAACTCAATAATGGTGTTGCGGAGCCCGCGAAGACGATTCAAGCTAGTGCTGCTGTACATTGTGGAGGGCGTTTTGTTAGGAGAGGACCAGAGGAAGGGGCTGAGGAGCTGGATCGTCCGATTGGTGGAAAATGTTGATAGGTTTTTGGCATTCCCATGGGGGAGGGTAATCTATGCTGCCACACACGTGTCGCTGAACGGCGCCGTCAAGCGCCGGGAGGCTGAGATAAAGGCAGAAGATCGAAAGAAGCGCAATGGTTATGGCCTCATGGGTTATCCGGTATCCTTTCAGGTAACCTTGTCGACCACACCCATGATCAATTTGTAAATCATATGCTGAAAATGTACTAATTTGAGTGTGGATACGGTGCAGATTTGGTTGCTGGAATCCATGCCGAAATGGGGGGTCCGGTTTGCTACGAAGGTGTCGACGACGGCATTCCCTCGTTGCATGAGATGGGCCCTCAAGGACGAGAACCTCGCTTATAATGATATAGCCAGCCGCACCGAAGCTGAGGGAGAGGAGGCCATAGAGATTGATGATAACCCAATACTCAGACCAGAGGAGGCTGAGCTGGAGCTGATGGATGGGTGTGTGTACGATGATGAGAAGTCCGACCCCTTTTTCGACGACCTAGTTGCACCGTTCCTGAGACATTTCGAAGCCCCTGGTGGGAGGTCCCCAAGTACGGGAAGAGGAGGCAATGAGAAAGATGGCGGGGTGGGGGACATGGCCAAGACTTTGGCACAAGTTATGGACAAGCTTGAGACAATGTCAACAGGGATGGAGAAGATGGAGGAAAAGGTACGCAATAACTTCCCAATTATTTGTTCTGTGGAGACTCGGGATAACTGTGAACTAGGGTAAATGGACTCCTGACACGTGAAATTGGACAAGTGACAAGTAGTGTAGATAATGAACGAAAGTGGTATGAAGGGTGAATTGTGTTGATTTTTCTCACCGTATGGTGATATGAAGTAATAATTTGATCACCTGCAGCTCAAATTATTGGAGGTGGCCGTGACTGAGCTGCGGGATGTTCAGTGTAAGGGGACGGCATGGGAAGAAGCAACCGATAAAGAAGAAGGTGGAGAAGAGAAAAAACTGGACGAGTTGATAGAGTCAATTGCGGGTAAAGCCGGTGAGGGTGGACTGGGTGCTAAGGTAAGTTGTTGGTAAACATCACAAGATTTGTTAATTTCAGCGACACTGGAAGAATGTGATAGGAATATTTTAGCTGTGTGACATGATTTGTTATGTTAAGTGACACTGGAAAAAATGAGCCATAATTCAAAATTGAATTCATTTGCAGTTAGGAGGTGCTGTTGAGAAGGAAAGTGAAGTGGATGGTGGCGGGGATAAGCACACACAAGTGGAAACTGTGGAGGCAAGTGATGAGATATCAGGAGAGGGCAAGCAAGCTGGTCATGATGTCGGGGACAAGAATAATGAACCTGAATCTGTCAAGGCAGGGGATGGGGGGGAAGGAAAGACCAAAGAGGTAAGGTTTATTTATGAAATAAAGGTGATTTTATATGTGACATGATAGTATAGGTCAAGTGACATGAGAATATCTGTTATGTGACAAGGGAAAGGCGTCCGGTCATGAGGAAGGTGGGAAGAAACATGAAGTTTAGGAGAGGCCGAAGCCCAGGGTAGCTCAGGTTTATGTATCTAAGGCGGCGAAGAAGACGAGGAAGGCTGTTGGAGAGGAGTTGGCTCCCCCGGCGAAGAAACCGCGACCCCAGAAGGCAGCTACTGTTCCCGCCGATGCTGTTCAGCTAGGAATGGTGTCAGCGACGGACAACGATGCCATGACAAGTTGGATGGCAAGGTACGTAGGTTATGTGTCTTACACTCGAATGGACGACGAAGGTAAATAGTTGGACGTCCACAATACCTGACAGAAACTTAACGTGCAGTGGGGACGCGGAGGTGCGCACGTCACCCTGCGGTGTGGATATAACGAAGGAGTTAATCAACCGTCTGAAGAAACCCCAGGATTGGTTGGGAACTGTGGTATGACGACTTGTCACCTCTAAAATTTCTCGTGTCAGGATTATGGATTGTAATTGCGGTTCACTTCATGCAGGAGATGGAGGAGTGCTGCTACCTTCTGCGCAAAGCGGTCGCAGACAGAACGGGTGACATGGCCAGTGGAGTCATCGTAGTCGATACGTGCTTAGCGGGAATTTATCTACCTAGGGAATGGAAGGAGTACACCGGAAGTCCCCAAGCGTACAAGCCTAGTGATGCATTGATGGCGTACTTCAATGGGGGGTCGCCAAAGCCGTTGGGACGAGCGTCGTCAGGTGCGGACCTCATCCTCCTCCCCTTCAACGTCAAGAACCAACATTGGGTTGCCCTTGCCATCGATCTTAAGGAGTGGGAGGTAAGGGTGTATGACTGCGACGTCCACACGGCGACGGAACGCCAACTCCAAACCCTTTTAATGCCTGTGACGAGCCTGATCCCTGTCGTAATGGGTGCACACCCAGATCTGAAGGTCAAGTATGCCGATAAGGTCCCCACGCCGTTTGCCATTCGCCGGGACAAGAGGCTTCCACAGAACAAGCTAAGGTAAGTAGGATGACATGGTCCAATTTCGTTTGATTGGATGGGGAATCGGTGTCCGCGTTCTGACCGATTGTTCCTCTTTGCAGCGGTGATTGTGGCCCGTACACCATTCGATTCATGCACCTCCTGCTGGAGACCGCCCCTAACTTCGATGGATTGGACGACACATACATTGAGGCATACCGCCAGATGCTAGCTGTTGGGGTATTCCATGGTCGACTCGGATGCTAGACTTCGTAGTTGAACACTTGGCTCCAATCTTAAACACCCTCCTGTAACAGTGGAAGTAAAACATTTGGATATTTTGCAAAAATTGGTAGTTGTCGACTGTGAAAAATTTGTATATGCGGACATGTTAAACTAGGCAGTGTAGCTACATGTATCTATCCAATTTGGTGACAAGGTATTTGTCGTAAGGGGACACGAGGATTCAAAGGGGGTGACATGGGTCATTTACACTGTACGTAGGAATATGATGCAGTTAATAGTGACACGAAGAAACATTTCAGGTGACACGTGCATGGAAAGACGGGACCCGATACTGGGACAACAAAACAAAACGACAAAGGAAAAGGAATCTTTGACAGGGTGGCAGTTGGTTGCAGAGTTCGATTGACCTACTAAAAAAAAAAAAATTTAAAAGAAAACAAAATGCTGTGTTCCTCGAAATGAAAAGGGTAATTTGCAAACAAAAGAATAGGACGTAACTTGCATTCATTGCAGTTGGCGAATAAAACCACCACCTACACAAGGGAAGGAGATAGAGAGATAGAGACCGAATAGTAGGAGTGAAGGGAGGCGGTTGTGAAGTGAAGGGAAAGGGGAGAACCCGTACCGGAGAGGGAGGAAGACGCCGGAGAAGCCCGTACTGGAGAGGAAGGCGCAGGAAAACAGGTACAACTCAATTGGATTTTAAAATCCGTCCTCACCCATCTCTAAAACTCAGAATCTTCACTTAATTTGCATTCTTCCCCACTTAATTTGCATTATCCCATTGTTTCGTACCGGAGAGGGAGGTAGTCGCCGGAAAACGGACCAAGCCGCCGGAGAAGGCAGTACCGGAGAGGAAGGCACAGGAATACAGGTACAACTTAATTGTTTATTTAAATCTGTCCCTACCCATCTCTACTATGCTGAATCTTCACTTCATTTCCAATCTTGCCCACTTCATTTGCATTATTCGACTGTTTCGTTGTAAGGCATGCAATTTGGGATCGAAATAAAAAAATTTAAATTGGGGATTAGGAATTACTGTCATTTGGGGAATTGGGGAATTTCTGTCAATTGGGGAAATGGGGATACGGGGTAATACAGATCTGGGCTAAAAGGGGTGTGGGGAAGTGAGGAATTGACAGACAAGAGCAAGGGAGGTTGAAGAGGGTCGGAGGCTTGCGGGTCCTTTTACCCAAATTGGGATAGTGGAGAAAAACCCCTGTCACAAACGGGTACTGTAGGACAATAGGGACAAGAGAATTGACAATCATGACACGAGCTATTTTGTTGGGTGACAAGGGTAACTTCAGTAGGTGACATGGGCCTTTTATCGTGAAACAGTCGCAGACAGACTTATTCAGAAGGGGGTGAGTTTGTGTGGATATTGATAATGTTCATGTCCACTTAATTGCAGGAAGAACATGGTTCGGTCCCAGAATTTGAGGAGGAAAGGTGTCCGGGCACCTAAGAAGGTGGAGCCCCGACTCGCAGTGCCGGAAAAGAAGCATTTCCGAGGCCGGGTCAACCAGTGTTCCAAAGTGTCTCTGCTCGTCAACATGGACGACTGGGTTGACCCCGTCGATTGGGAGAAGCTGCTGCGAAGCCAATTTGGGGGTATTGTGCAAATGGCAAACCGGGTTCAATTCTCGTCGCAACTACTGCATTACGTGTTACAAAGGCAGCTTGTGACAGAAAAGAAGTGGGAGACTTGGTACATGCTTCAAGGCAAGCTGCGCCGATTCTCTATCAAGGAGTTTGCGCTCGTGATTGGGCTGCGGTGTGGTCGAGCTCGGGGGGAAGACACAGAGACGGAGGATGACAAGAAGACAAAGAAGGCTCTCAAGGACTTATTCGGAACGGACAACATGAAGGTCGGTGAGCTGGAGAACGCCTTCAAGAACTCCATCTTGAAGGAGCCGAGTGCTCGAAAGCGTTTTAAGATCGCTCTCCTACTCATCGTCGAAGGAGTTCTGCTGGGGGAAGAACCCAGGAAATCCATACGAGGGTGGATTGTGAGGCTTGTGGAGAACATTGATCGATTTCTGGATTACCCCTGGGGCAGGGTTGTGTACGAGGCCACCCACCAGTCCCTGTCGGGGGTCATAGAACGACGTGTCGCTGACCTAAAGCCGAAGGCAAACGACAAGGACGATCGATATGGATATGGGCTTATGGGTTTTCCGTATGCGTTCCAGGTAAGCAACTTCACCGAACTTATGCTTGAACTAGTACGCGCAATTGATGGACTCATTCGAGTGACATTTGTGGTTGTATTAGATTTGGCTGTACGAAGCTGTGCCGGGGATTGGGGAGGCGTTCGCCAAGCGGGTCTCGAACACGGCGTTGCCTCGCATGCTGAAGTGGACAGCCGATGACGACAATCTAATGTATGAGACGATCCAGTCCCGCATGGACCCTGAAAAATCTGATAGAATCAAGGTCGAAGACAACCCGATACTAGTACCGAAGGCCGGCGAGTATGATTTGATGCGCGGCACCGAGTTATTACGGTGAAGGCTCAGCCAAGTCCGGCCCGAGTTCGGAGCAACGAGATGGGACCAGTGAATCCTGGGAGGATAAGTTGGTGAAGTCAGTTGAACTGATGTTGGAGAGGATGGGAACGATATCAAGTTGGATGCGGAGCATGGATGAGAAGGTACGTTTAACGTTTGTGGCATTTGTGACACGAGTATATTTTATATGTGACACGGATAACTGTCAGAGGTGACACGGGTTACTTATCTCCCAATGCGGAATAACATTCGCTAACCACCCCTCATTTATGCACTTTCTGTATCAGATGAAGGTGTTGGAAGGTTTTGTGAATGGGATGCGAGATGGGCAGTCGAATGCAGGAGGTCAGCAGAAACCAATGGGCGATGTATGTGGAGAGGATAACGACCGAAAGAACGGGGGGACAGAAGGACAAACTAGGGTGGAAGACCAGCGACCAGAAGGAGAAGAGGAGGTAATTTGGTTGTTACTTGACATGGTATTTTCTGAAACCACGGTGAAGGGGTTATAGAATCAGCAATTTTGAATGTGTCACTATTTTGCACACACCGCACACGGTTGTTAAAGTGAATCGACACGTATTAATATGTTAAGTTACAAGGGAACAAATATATGATCTTAATCACAGTTGACATAACCGTAACCAACTGCCAGATCTCAGCGGCGGTGAAAGACGATACCGTTGGAGGAACTGGGGGATACGTCAGTGGCCAGAAGGTCGGGAACCATAGGGATGGTGAGGACATAAGCGGTAAAGCCGGTTCAACGGTTGTACCACCTACAGGGAACGACGAAGCGACGCGGGAAGGACAGGATGAGAACAAGGTAAAATGGCTGTTACATTTCCTGTCATTTAAATCTATAGTAGTACGTAAGTGACAAGTGTATCACCGTTAGCCGACACGAGTACAGATCAGGGTGACACGGGTTTGAAAATTTATTTTCCTTCACCGTTCAAACTGTAAAACCTATTGGCAGATCCCAGAGGCTGCAAGACCGGAGCCCGCTCTAGGCAGGAAGAGTAAGAGAGGTCAAGGAGGTGAAGGAGAAGTGAAGCCCCCACCTGAGAAGAAAACGCGGGGCCGAAAAGGGAAGAACGTTGTCGAAGGCGCGGTCGCGATTAAGCTGGGTCTTGTTTCCGTGTCAGACAACGATGGGTTCCTCCGGTGGATGGATAGGTGACACTCATCAGCAGACTTACCCAACTTATTGCATAGAGGACTCCGATCCCCTAACATTGTGGTTGTGGTTGTGCAGCGGGGATGAGGACAGATGCAAGACTGCATACGGCACGGCGCTGAGTAAGGAGTTCTTCACCGCACTAAAAACGCCCATAGTTTGGGTAAACTCTGAGGTACGATACCCGCCTAAGTGACTGTCTTTGTGTTTTGAATGACAAGGTATGTACTGTAAAAGGAAGTGGAATATATTTGGATTTTGACTAGGCTTGTAATCGATGCAGCACATGGAACAAGCATGCTATCTTCTTCGGAAAGGGTTAACGGAGAGGGCCGGCGACTTTGCTGGTCGAGTTGTCGTTGTGGACACATATTTCGGTCGCTATCTGCAGACCGAGTGGGGCAAATACAAGAGCGATGAGGGTAGCTACCAAGCCGACGAGAAGCTGCTTGGCTACTTCGACGGGCGGTCCCCGGCGATGATAGGCCGGTCGTGGGAAGGGGCGGAACTCATCCTCCTACCTTTGAACGTGGACAGTGTTCATTGGATCGCCGTCGCGATAGATCTGGCGGGGTGGCAGGTAAGGGTTTATGATCCGGACGTGTACATCGTCAGGGACTGCCATCTGCCGGCACACTTAAGCTGCATCACCCACCTTCTCCCCGTACTGATGAAAGGCCACCCCGCGTTGATGGCTACCTACAGCGACAAGTTGCCAAACCCGTTCACCCTTAGTCGCGAGAAAAGGATTCCGCAAAACAAGCAGAGGTAATTTATGTCCAACACTTAAAAATATCTTCGTCTCATACTTGCATCGGCCTTTAATGAATATGACTCCGGCGATTCTCTATTGCAGTGGAGACTGCGGACCGTACACGATCAGGTTCATGCAACTCCTCACGAAGGACGCCCCCACCTACGACGGTCTTGACGACGTTTTCATCGGGGCGTACAGGCACATGCTCGCTGTTCGCATCTTCAATGGTACAGGGTTATGATCTCAGTTGTGATCACCATTGGCCATTGTTATGAAATTTTATGTTATGGTCTATGCATGTTATGAACATCGTTTTTATTGTGTTGGATATTTATGAACATGGTTGCTGCTTCTCACATTTACTTGTGGACGGGAGTTCACTAGGTTGGTATTTGAACTAATTCGCATTGTTTGTCTTCGGTGAGTGGTTATGTGTTGCGGACTTATACATTATTTGTATCATCATTTGTAAACATTTGGTGACCATGTTGGCATGGTGGGAACATTGGTTATAATTAGTTCCAAAATACCTCTGCCACCATACTTTCATTCCCGTGTCAACTTACGTGATTTTCCGTGACACTGATGGTGAGTAGGGTGATTTTCTAACCTTGTTTATTAGTTCATAGGTTCATATACGAAATGTCACAACGCCGTGTGACAGGAAGCGCATAACCAACCAAGGTCTCGTGGATGATTGCATGAGGTGTAGCAACGACGTAAGTCGGTTGAAAGTCAAAATTTAAGTTGTAAGGAGTAATCCATTGTCACCGAGCTTGCAATCCCGTGTCACCTGACGTGAATGTCCGTGTCACTGCTGGCGAGTAGGGTGAATTTCTAACCTTGTTTAAGTGTTGATAGGTTCATATAGGAAATGTGACATCGCCGTCTCACAGGAAGCGCATAAATTATCATGGTCTCGTGGATGAATGAATCACATGTACCAACGAAGTTAGTCGGTTGAAAGTGATAATTGAAGTTGAAAGGAAAAATCCAGTGTCACCGAAATTGCAATCCCGTGTCACCTAACGTGAATGTCCGTGTCACGGTTGGCGAGTAGGGTGATGTTCTAACCTTGTTTATGTGTTGCTAGCTTCATATACGAAATGTCACAACGCCGTGTCACAGGAAGCACATCATTTTTCTTTTTCTCGTGGACGATTGAATGTCATGTGGCAACCAACTTACTCGGTTGAAACGCACATTAGAAGTTGTAAAGAAATACCCCGTGTCACCACACTTGTAATCCCGTGTCACATAACGTGATTGTCCGTGTCACCTCTGGCGAGTAGTGTGAATTTCTAACCTTGTGTATGTGTTCATAGGTTCATATACGAATTGTGACAAGGCCCTATCATACGAACCACATAATTTGACAATTTGTCTCCTCATGGATCATTCAATGTAATACACATGCAAAACACCAACAAGTGGAAATCTACTAGACATGCAGAATATACGAGGGACATTGCCCTAAACATACCATATCCGATACTACACGCACCATTCATAATGGTGCAACCACACTCGGCATTCCAAAAAACCACAACTAACCGACCGTGGGTGAGACATTGTTTGTAACTACCCATACATAGGCCCCCAACTGCAACAAAAGCACAAGTTTTGGCAAAAAAAACAAAGACAAGTAGCTTCGAAGCTCCTAAGCCCGGGTGACCAGACGGACCATAACTCCCATCATCAGGACGAGAATCCACCCCATCAGCCTGTTCCATCGTGTGAGTTGTCTGGTGCGGAGCTGGTCACTAGCGTGGCCGACCCACTTCCCACATAGGAAGGAGCCCACTCGGACCAAACGCTGCGCCAGGTGCCTGTTGCAAGCCTTGCTCCTCACCAACTTGTTGGCGAGGACCAAGTTCTCATCAATTGTGGCCTGCAGCGACCTCTGGGTAAACTCCAACTCAATATTTGTGGCCTCCAGGGTGGACTGGGTGGCCTGCAGCTGATGAGTGGTTGTCTGGACATGGGTGCGGGCGGCTTCAAGTTCAGTGCGCTGGGCGGCCATAACCCCCTCACGGGCAGCATCCCGGTTGAGCAGGTTTTGGACTCGCTGGCGAAGGTCGGTGAGCTCTTCGGCGGCCAAGTCAAAAAGCGCGTTGTCCTCAGCAACCTGGTCGGGCTCTGACTCATCATCATCCTCGTCCTGATCACGACGGTCACTGCGGCTTCTCCCGTAGTCGTAATCTGAACGGAGCCAGAAGTACCTGCGGTCGTCCCCACTCTGATAGCTCCGATCGCTGTCGGAGTCTGTGTCAATGTCGCTATCTGAGTGCGGCCACATTCTTCCTACCACTACAAGGGAAAATAAACGTCAGATGCCAAAATAAAACCAAACAAAAGAACATACGTACCTATGACAAATATGTAAGCATGTTTAAGATTGGACACAAGTACATATATGTGGCAAAGATGAATGGTGTTAGGAAATGATATGTCATCAAACAAGTAAAGGAGAATGTGAAATATAAGGTAAAATAATGTCCGGACCTTATAATGTTTAGAAGGACAGAACTATGTGCAAGCAAAGTTGTAATCGGTAAATACAAGCGTGAAAATCAAACTCATATGCATGATTTAAAGTTATGACAAAGTTATGTTACAAATGGAAGATATCACCCGTGTCACCAACTAACACATCCCGTGTCACCAAAAGGTTGAATCCCGTGTCACCAATTACAAATACTTCGCAGCCATCCTACTAACAACCTTCACAGACAAAGACAAAGGTTGCAACTTTCATAGGCTTAATCATATTTATGCTTTAGATTAACATAGAAAGGATGCTAAATGTGCTATTTGTTTTTGAATCCTAACAAGTGCGTATATATGAAGAAGATGAATGGGAGAGGGAGATGATATGGCACCAAAAATAAGCACATGCAAGATAACACACATCTGGAAATTTTGACTTCACAAGGTACACATGGCAATCGGGGTTGTACTTACTTGGAATTGAAAGCTTCGAACACAAACTTCGAATCGACGAAAACCCTAAATTACGAACACTGAAATTTCAACACATATGGCAATCGGTGTTGTACTTACTTGGAATTGAGAGCTTTTGGATGAGGTTGAGCACCCCTGGTGAACCAAAGAAGATGGCGTCGCTTCTTCTTCCGGAAACTGTTTGTGGCTTGCAAGGGAAGAGTGGGAGTGATATGACCGATGGAGTGGTGGTAATTATGAAGAGAGAGGGGCTCCCTGTGGGGGTGTGGGTTTGGTGAGGGTCACCAAATTTCGGATCCCGTGTCAAGTAACATAAGAACCCTTTCAACCAAAATGACAATGTCTAAGCTCGTAAATGTAGATTTTTATGTCTTCAAATCAAAATATATTGTTTAACTAACATTTTTTCCGTCATTAAATAACTTTATATTAAGAAACTTTGTTATATAAATTAGTAATTTATTATGTTATTATATTTCGAGGATCATACGATCCCGTAATGGGATGTTACGATCCGATACACGGACCCTATTATCATTCGATCCTACAATCCCGATCCTAATAACCTTGGCTTCAACATTAAATATAGGTAAATTAGCAGTAATATACATTTGAATATGGTAACAAGGTTGGTATTTTTGTACGTTGCTATGAAGTACTTGGTTTTATTTTTGTCCATTTTTCCAAATACTTTTGAATATGAAGTACTATCTCCGATCCGTTGCGAAAAAACTTAATAAACTGGAACAAAACCGTCATTAGTTCCTCCGTAATTTAATTGAATAAAGGGTGAAATGATATTCTATCATCCGTTAATCATTTAAAACAAGGGTTAGTAAGTGATGTATAGGGTTAATCGGTTATACATATAATATTTGTGATCACAATATGACATAGCAATATTGTAACCGATTATCAATTGAACAAAAACAAAATTTAACAAAATTAGTACATTGACATTAAATGACCGGCAGATAATGACCCTTTAAAATCTCCGCGTGTGCCTCTTCCACTTCCTCATCCGGCCACATTCATTAGTACATTGACACGTCTTTTCCTCTGAATTACCTTCTACACGGCTCGTCTCTTCCTCTTCTGGTGGCAGGTACGTTCTCCGACGCCGTGTTATAGGCAACCCATTCTCCCATAAATTGCATCATCCCATTCCCTTCAAGTCAATCATCCTCCCTCACCAACTAGAACCCAAATTATCCCATTCCCTTCAATTCAATCATCCTCCCTCACCAACTAGGACCCATATTAAGATAGTTGCAATGGATCAAGGAAGGAACGTTAGGGCAAGGAAATCAGAGGCATTGACGCTTCTAACACTACCAATCGAGCTCCTACTGGATATTGTCAGTCGATTAGCAGTCGAATCTATACAGGATGTCTTCAGATTACGGTTAAGGTATTCCCTCCGATCTTTATTTAGTTAAAATTTGTATTCGCAAACAATTTGATTGCCTTATTTGTGATGCAGTTGCAAAACTTTGGATGTGGTTGGAAAACACACTTGTGTGGTTGCGAAGATGGCAATTGAGTATCAGGATGACTGGGGAACGTCGCTTGTTGTCGCATCCAGAAACGATATTCATGCCAGAAGATTCTTCGATCAATGCGTCCACGCGGGAAACCCGGAGGCAATCTTTCTGCGAGGAATGGTAAGATGGTGATTGTCGAACATTGGTTCGGTGTATGCATTATCAGCGGTTCCTCATAGCTTCCTTTGAACATGCAGGTTCACTTCTTCACAAATTGCGATCACGAGGCAGCCATTCGGGATCTTCTACATGCGTCGGAGTTGGAACACGACGTGGCAACCTATGTTTGTGGCATAGCTATGTATTGTTGCGGATGTGAAGACCTCAAACCCAAAGGCTTTGCTTTACTTAATAGTGTGAAACAGAAGTTGGGGTATAACATACTTTCGTGTCGCCGGAGAGTTGCTGATCTTTGTTATTCCATTATCGAAATTGGACGAAGACCATCCTTCAAGTGGAAGCCGAACACATGTACAAAAATCACCAATGGAACGGCAATTCGGAGTTGTCGAAGCTCAAACTTCTGGAAAAATTATCAGCTCCTTCCATGTGATCAAGATGATGCTCTTTGTTGTGAGGAATGCACGTGCGCAATTGAGTGTGGGTTTGTCGACGGTTTGCTTCAGTGGATTACACGACATCTGGTGTAATAAAAACTTGCCTCAGTTTGGTCCATGAAGTTAGGTTCAGTTTGATTCTATCTGTAATGTTTTGTTATAACATATGAAGATTTGTGTGTTTCTGTATCCAAATATTCTGAAATGGGAGCTTCAAAAAATTTGATCAATTCTGAAACTTTTCTTTTTTGGGTTGAATTTATTTATGGTTGAATTTAGATAACTTTGTTGGTTCTATATTGAAATTTTTTCGAGTGACATGAAAAACGCTTCAACCTGACACGGTAATACAAAGAGGGTGACAGGGGTTTTTCACATAATCCATCCACACAAGTACCGCGATGTTCTTTACCACTTACCCCTAGAGTTTAACCAGTCTCCAAAAGTAAATGGCTCCAAACAACCAAAGGAGATGACTGAAACCAACGTTTTCCACAACAAACGACAACAAATCAGTTCCATATTGAAATTGTAACGAGTGACATGAAAAAACCTTCAACCTGACACGGTAATACAAAGAGGGTGACAAGGGTTTTTCACATAATCCATCCACACAAGTACCGCGATGTTCTTTACCACTTACCCCTAGAGTTTAACCAGTCTCCAAAAGTAAATGTCTCCAAACAACCAAAGGAGATGACTGAAACCAACGTTTTCCACAACAAACGACAACAAATCAGTTCTATATTGAAATTGTAACGAGTGACATGAAAAAACCTTCAACCTGACACGGTAATACAAAGAGGGTGACAGGGGTTTTTCACACAATCCATCCACACAAGTACCGCGATGTTCTTTACCACTTACCCCTAGAGTTTAACCAGTCTCCAAAAGTAAATGTCTCCAAACAACCAAAGGAGATGACTGAAACCAACGTTTTCCACAACAAACGACAACAAATCAGTTCCATATTGAAATTGTAACGAGTGACATGAAAAAACCTTCAACCTGACACGGTAATACAAAGAGGGTGACAAGGGTTTTTCACATAATCCATCCACACAAGTACCGCGATGTTCTTTACCACTTACCCCTAGAGTTTAACCAGTCTCCAAAAGTAAATGTCTCCAAACAACCAAAGGAGATGACTGAAACCAACGTTTTCCACAACAAACAACAACAAATCAGTTCCATATTGAAATTGTAACGAGTGACATGAAAAAACCTTCAACCTGACACGGTAATACAAAGAGGGTGACAGGGGTTTTTCACACAATCCATCCACACAAGTACCGCGATGTTCTTTACCACTTACCCCTAGAGTTTAACCAGTCTCCAAAAGTAAATGTATCCAAACAACCAAAGGAGATGACTGAAACCAACGTTTTCCACAACAAACGAAAACAAATCAGTTCAAGAACGAAATTTAAACGAGTGACATGAAAACCCCTTCAATCTGACACGGTAATACAAAGAGGGTGACAGGGGTTTTTCACAGAATCCATCCACATAAGTACCGCGATGTTCTTTACAACTCACCACTAGAGTTTAACCAGTCTCCAAAAGTAAATGTATCCAAACAAGCAGAGGATATGAGTGAAACAAATGTTTTTCACAACAAACGACAACAAATCAGTTCACTAACCAAATTTAAACGAGTGACATGAAAAACCCTTCAACCTGACACGGTGCTAAAAAGAGGGTGACAGGGGTTTTTCACATAATCCATCCACACAAGTACCGCGATGTTCTTTACCACTTACCCCTAGAGTTTAACCAGTCTCCGTTATTTTGTTGAAAAAAGGGTTAAATTTTAAACTTTAATCCGTTACTTTTGAAAAACAAGGGTTAGTAAGTGTTTTATAGGGTTATTGCGTTATAGTTATTTAGTGCAATTTCCTGTAAAATATATTGGTAACGAATATCACATATCAAGATTCTAACCGACATTTAATTGAAGAAATAGATATAATAATAGAAAAATATGAATTAATAGAATGAGATTAAAACCACGGCAGTTATTTGTTAACAATATCTCTTCCGCTTGCTCTTCCAGTTCCGCATCCACATCCATTGCGTTTCAATTGTACATTGCACTTGCACACGTCTCTTACTCTGAATTACATTCCACACGGCTCGGCTATTCCTCTTCCGGTGGCAGTTACGTTCTCCATTGCCTTCTTATATATAGGCAACTCATTCTCCCTTTAATTGCATCATCCCATTCCCTTCACTTGCATCATCTTCCTTTACCAACTACAACCGAAATTAAGATAATTGCAATGGATCAAGGAAAGAACGTAAGGGCAAGGACGGCAGAGGCAGCGACGCTTCTTACACTGCCATTCGACATCCTATTGGATATTGTCGGTAGATTAGCAATTGACTCTATAGAAGATGTCTTCAAATTACGGTTAAGGTATTGCCTCCCCTAATGATTTCGTAATTTTAGGTTTTGGAACAAAATTTGATTCCCTTCCATGTGATGCAGTTGCAAAACATTTGATTTGGTTGGAAAACACAAGTACGTGCTTGCGAAGATGGCAATTGAGTACCAGGATGACTGGGGAATTTCGGTTGTTGTCGCATCGAGAAACGATAGGCACGCCAGAAGTTTTTTAAATCAATGCGTCAACGCGGGAAACCCGGAGGCAATATTTCATCAAGGAATGGTAAGACGTACGTTCAGGATCATTGTTTCGGTGTATGCTTTATCATAGTTCCTCATAGCGCCATATAAAAATGCAGGTTAAATTCTTCACATATTGCGATCACGAAGCAGGCATTCAAGATCTTCTGAAGGCATCGGAGTTGGGACACGACGTGGCAAGCTATGTTTGTGGCATAGCTATGTATTGTTGCGGATCTGAAGACCTCAAACCCGAAGGCTTTGCATTAATTAATAGAGTCAAACATAAGTTGGGTTATAAAATAATATCGTGTCGCCGGAGAGTTCATGATCTCTTTCATGATATTCTGGTAATTGCTCGAAGACCTTCCTTCAAATGAAAGCGGAACACATGTCAAAATATCACCAATGGAACGGCGACTCGGAGTTGTCGAAGATCTAACCCCTGGAAAGATTTTCAGCTCCTTGTTGAAGATAAAGATGATGCTCTTTCTTGTGAGGAATGCACGTGCAGAATTGAGTGTGGTTTAGTCGAGGGTATGCTTATGTGGATTACACGAAATATGGTGGAATAAACTTTTGCACATGTGTTCGGTCAATTAAGTTTGGATTATTTTGGTACTATATGTATTCTCTTATTATAACATGTAATGATATTTTTGTTCATGTATCCAAATACGATCAATTGGAGCTCATAAAAAATTTATCAAATGAGAGACTATATCTTTATTGGTAGAATTTACAAACTATATATTTTATGGTAGAATGAAGAAACTATATGTTTTGTGATAGATTTCAACTCGAATTATAGGTCAACTTGCACAAATATACAATTCAATATGGTCACAAGGTTGGTATTAAACCCCGTACGACATACACTCACAAGAATTAAACTTGACCTGAAAGTAAGTGTCGCCTCCCGAATGATACACATAAAATTACAACCAGTTACATGATAACGCCTTCAACCAGACGCGGTAATACATAGAGGGTGACAGGGGTTTAGGACAGAATCCTTCCACGAAAGTACTGCGATGTTCTTTACCACTTAGCACTAGAGTTTAACCCGTTTCGAAGAGTAAAAGTATCCAAACAACAAAAGGAGATGACTGAAACCAACATACCACTACAGTTTAACCAGTTTCCAAAAGTAAATGTATCCAAACAACCTAAGGACAAGACTAAAACCAACGTTCTTCAGAACAAAAGACAACAAATCACTTCCAAACCTACACCCAAAGGACGATCAGATGATGCGTCCACCGAGGCGACCATTGAAGATGGCAGCCGCTAGCATCTGTCTGTACGGCCCAATAAACGTGTCGTCCAGCCCATCGAAGGGGGGATCGCTCTCCATGAGGAGCTCCATGAATCTGATCGTGTAAGGGCCACAGTCCCCACTGCAATGACGGAGATTTTGTCAAAACAGAGGCGGAGATATCATCAAGTTAAATGAAAAACAGGGGTCGCACCAATCATACCTGAGCTTGGTTTGCGGAACTCGCTTGTCGCGGATAATGTGAAACGGGCCTGGCAGCTTCGATGCATACTTCACCTTCAACTCAGCGTGTGCATCCATGATGATGGGGAGGAGGTGGGTAACGTGCATCAGCAGGGGTGGGAGTTGGGAGTCTCTCACGCACTGCACATCGCAGTCGTACAGCTTCAACTGCCACTCATTCAGATCAAGAGCAACGGAAACCCAATGCCTTCCCCTCAGGTTGAGGGGTAGGAGGACGAGGTCCCCGCCTGTCCACGGCCGCCCCATGGGCGCCGGGGCCCGGCCGTCGAAGTATGACAGGAGTGTGGCACTCGCCTCATACCCCCCGACGTCTGAGTTGTACTCCTTCCACTCCCTCTCCAGAAAGCTGGAGAAGTAGGAGTCCAACACAATGACTCGCCGCCCATTTTCGAAACCCCTCTCCGCGCTTTGTTTCCGTAGCAGGTAGCATGACTGGTCGAAGTGCTGCGTCAAGTGAACCCCCATGATAACCCACAACATAGTCTAACAGCAACCGAATTGCGTATACTAGGGCAATCATAATAGAATGGAAGTTGGGGTACAATATACCTCTGAGTAGATCCAATAGCGGGGCGTCTGGAGGATGGTAAAAAACGCCTTCGACAGGTCCTTGCCACAAGCCGTTGACAGGTTATCACCGTCGGCACTGGACCGTACAATGGAGTGGAATCAATGACAGGGTTTCTCTGCCGTATAATGAAGACTTAAATGAGACGATGGGTTACCTTGCGAGCCACCCCTGTAGGGCCTCATAGTCGGCCACAGAAACTAGTCCCATGGCAACGGCTTCACCGGGAACGATGGCGTCCTTCCCTTTAGAGGACCGCGGTTTCGTAATCTTCGACGCCTTCCTCTCACATTCCTCGTCCACGAACAACCTCTGAATGCAAACAAACATTTCCCATGTCACATAACAAACTGACCCCCGTCGCCTTGCTATCATCCCCATGCCACTATTGAAAACATAACGGATGAATGGCACGAGCCACAAGGAGCGTACCTTAGCTACTTGTCGGGGCTGCTCCACAGCTTCAGCACTAGCCCCCTCTGGTACATCAACAGCAACAACCTGCAAAACCGATCTACAACTTAGATGGATTCCAACATGTACATACTCCTTATCACTAGCCCTTACTCTTTGTTCCTTGCCTCTTCCAATCAATTTTCCATCCCGCATTTCTTGGACCTTCTCCTCCAACACTTTTATCTGCACACAAGAACTTGTTACAATAAGTCCACCATCTCCTCCAACAGTTTTATATCCGGTGTCACTGCCACATACTGTAAGTCCCATTTCATTATTCTATTTACCGTAGTCGCTGAACTTAAGAACAATATGAGAGTGAATAATGCCAAAGACTGAAGTACCCTATCATCCATCTTCTCCAAGGTATCCATAATCTTCTCCAGTGTCTTCCCCACGAGATCCCTAGCGGCGTCCGTCTCCTCGACGTATTCGGCGATGTTGGCAAGCATCGCCACACTCGACCCTTCGGTTACCCGTGCGCGTAACCGCTGATTCTGTGGATGTGTATATTTTGTCCGAGCCATTTGTTTCCTGCACTTTAATAGCAACCATAAGTTATCGAGAAAGTTTATAGTCAATGTCACTACCTTTGCAAACCCATGTCACTCAATTTGGAAACCCATGTCACAAATGTCAGAACGTTCCTTTACCAATGACGACATACACTCCACATCAACTCCCCAAATCTGAATTTGAAATTAATGGAACCCCGAATCGTCCCCATTCACAATCATACCCCTAATCTACCCCATTCCCTATTTCGACCCCCACCGTAGGCATCCTCTTCGGGCTTAGTAAACCCTAACCGCGGGTTTTCCAATCACCAAACCCCGGTTCCTTTTCCTTCCTTCGCAACCACCTCCACCATCGACAATACCGCCCTCATTAACGTTCAATCCCTAACCACCATATTAGGTTGTTCCGTCCACCCACCCCGAACCCAAGATTCGAAGATAACGGACAACAGAGATAGGGGGCGTACCTTACGAGTTTCCTGGCGGCGTTCTTCTCTTATCCGACAGTCCACGGCAGTATCTTCGTCGACCCGTTGTTCCTCGTCGCCGGCGTCTCTTCTTCCTCCCCCTTTCGAATGGTTTTGAGTTATGGAAATTTAGAGATGGAGTCCCGATGAAAACAGGAAATCGCACGGTTTTGAACGGTTGTGGGGTGATATCCGGGACGCGTGTCAACGTTTAGTCTTTGTTGTCTTCTTTTTCTTTTCTTTTTGTTTTAATTTTGATTTCTTTTTGTTTTCTTTTTATTTTGAGGTACGGGCAACCATTTCGACCACGTTATTATTGTCAAAACTTTGGTTATAAGTTGTCACGAAATCGCCCGTGTCACCCAACTTACAATCCAGTGACACCTTACATAATAACCCCTTCAACATTGTCATGAAGGTGATTTCAATATGTTGACAAGGGTCAATTCCTAATACCACTACCACAACCAATCAGTATTGTAAACATTTTGACAAATAAGTGCCAATGCATTGTTCAATTCATTATCATAGCTTCAACCGACGAAATGTCTACCATGAAATTGAAAGCTGTGTCATGATAACCCCTTCCACCTGACACGGGAATACAATTAGGCTGACATGGTTTTTGGTCTGAAACCATCCCCAAAAGTACTACGAAGTTCTTCACCGCTTAACTGTAGTGTGGAAACCCTTTCCAAAAGAACAGCAGACTCCTTATAGTTTGTCATATGCACAGACAGCGTAATTACACTACCAAATAAGTTGCCCCTTCAAAAAAAAACATAGACAGATAATGGTCCAACCACTGACCCGATACGGCAAATGCAATACACTACCAAGCTGTTGAGGTAAGGCGTTGGACCACCAATGGAGGAACGCATCTAAGAACGACGGCGCTTCGAACGCCTAAATTCTCCCCGAGATGGGTATCGACAAGTCTTAGGGCGACCAGGGCGTCGCTTCACGTCCGGGGGGAGACACACCGCGCTGGACATGGCTGGGGGGATTCGCCACTCTTCTTTTGGAGGGACCGGATATATCACATTCTCGTAACACGCCTTCCAGGCGGCGACTTTATAGAAGTCATTCACAAGAGAGAAGAAATTGCTACCTCGAAACCTTGAAGCCGCTATGGCGTGCTGGCACAGAAACTGGTCAATCTCGAACCGCTTGCATGTGCAGGTCCGGGTACACAGGTTCACAACCCAGGTGCCGGACCCTCTGCGGACAGTGTACTCGTGTGAGCTGAGGGCTCTGACATCCATGAATGTTGCCAACGAATAGCTCGTTTGCAGCTCACCTTGAACGTAATCGCTGACCGTCGACTTCGATTTCGTGATTTTTTCCCGTCGATCGTAAAACCACTTGGATATTGTTTCGATGACAGCATCAATCAGGGCTGTGATGGGTAGCTCGCGGGGCTCCTTGAACACCCAATTCAGACACTCGGAGTTGTTCGTCGTCAATATGTTGTAGCGCATCCCCAAGAAGTATGCCCGGGCCCAGTTCTGGAATCCAGCCTCTCTTAGGTATTGTCCCGCACCGGGTGCCTGAGCGCAAAAATCAGCAAAGTGCTTCTCGAACTCTGCCCTCGTGTACGCCTTCGCCGCCTTTAAGAACAATGTGTGCAGGGCCGTCACCCCCCTGTACTTTACCTTGGCATTCTGAAATAGATGATATTGGCAGGCCCCTTGCTTAGCAAACAAATAATTGTCCCTCAAATCTTTCTCGATACTAACATGCCGATCAGAGACAAACATTAAGCCCGGTGTATCCTCGACGACATGTAGCAAGTTCTTGAAGAAGAAGCCCCATGACCCGTGATTCTCCCCATCGACAATCGCAAATGCGATCGGGTATATACTGTGGTCTGCATCTTGGGCTGTGGCAAAGAGAAGCGTGCCCCTGAACTTCCCTTTCAGGAAACTCCCATCAACTGAAATCACCTGGACGTGGATATCAAGACCAGTTGGTTAGGTGACATGGTTATGTATGTTAGGTGACATGCAATAGTTTAGTACCGACACGGGGTATTACCTTTCGAAGGTAGGGAATCGCCTTGCGCCATACCCCGAAGCTGATAAAGGCGTACTTGAATCTTTGGGATGCGTCCAACTCTAACTTAGTATATGTCCCAGCGTTCGTCTGCTCCAACATGTGCAAGTATGGAATAATATCTCGGTAGCTGTCTTCGTACGTCCCATGCTTCACCTCAGTCGCTGTCGCCCGTGCCCTTCGTGCCTTCCAGTAGCTACACGATACTCCATACTCGGACCTCGTCATTTTCTGGACTTGCTCGGGCACGAGCTCCTTTCGAGTCCCGGCGAACCTGCATATAATGGTGTCATGGTGAATTACGTAATGTGACACGGGGAATAATGTTGTGTGACAGGAATAGCTGGTCGCAACTAAATTAACACTTACGTGGTCACGAGGTTGCGTCCAATCATGTTCGACGTAGCATGTCGGCTATGGTTGTGCATCATGCTAATGTCACATGTATGCTCCTGGACATACTCTCGGATGCACCACATTGTCGTGCGCCGGTAAGTCGACGCCCTTAACATCCACGTGCACTTGGTGTCCAAACAACCAACTAAATAGGTTTTCTTACACGACCTCTTCACTACGAACTCGAAGCACTTCTGCACTGCAGTCCACTTCAGGCGAGTCTGCAATTCTACCTTCGAGGCGAACATTTCTCCCTCCGAAATTTCTGTCAGCTTCCGTCGTGGATCCTGTGTCCGAGGCGTTGCTTTGTCCAACATAGCTTCTACGTTCTCCATCGACGGTGGGGATGTGCTGGACCCAGGAACCCGATCTTCTACTTCCCTAATCACCTCCTCCTCAACTTCGTCCTCCTCCGACGACACCCTCATACCCTGGTCTTCCTCATAATCCTCCCAGTCATAATAATATGAACAATCTTCTTCCCTCTTCACTCCGGATTCGAAGTCCTCCTCCTCGTCCTCCTCCTCACTGCTAATGGCTATGAGATCCACCCCCTTATACCTGTCACCTTCACATTTTTTCGTGTCATCTGGGTATGAGTCCGTGTCACCCAAGTGGATAACATCTAGACCATCACACCTGTCACCCTCTAGAATATCCATGTCACCCTCAAGAATATCCATGTCACCAGTTCCAGCCCCTTTGTAACCTGCGTGCTCTTGGCTCTTCCCTATCACCCCACCCAACTGGATCATTTCCGGACCTTTACCCTTGTCACCTACACTCTTAAGGTTTTCACCAGTTCCAAATCCGCTCTCAGTAGCGTCCTCCTGTCTCTTCCCTATCACCTCATCCATGTCCTTGTCACCTTCAAAAATACGTGTGTCACCACTTCCAAAACCGTTTTCAGTAACGTCACCCTGCCTCTCCCCTATGACCTCATCCAAAAGGATCACCTCCGGATCCATAACTTTGTCACCCTCACAGTTATCTTTGTCACCCCTTCCGAAACCCGTTTCCACATTGTTTTTCACCCTTATATCGTTGGTAATCCCTATTGACTGGCTAACCCCTCCTCCACCGTATAACCCCACATCTACAACCATAGGGTTTGGTTGTCGCTTACCTTCTGCCTCCAGCTCGTCCACCTTTTGAGAGTTACGAGGCCCACTCAAGCATTCTTCCCCGACGCCGGGTTGTGGTACTTGAAGCCTCTCTTTCGCCACTGGACCAATAAATATCCCCATGGGCCATGGATGTTCCCCAGACATCGAGTTCAGAAACTTATAAGCCTCAAGGTCGTCGTCATCACCTATCGTTATCGGATGACCCGCTTCTTCCCCCTTTGGCATGTAAGAAAACTGCCACTCTTCAAATGAACAATCATGGCCGACCTTCCTCCTCAGCAGTTGAGTCAGAGAGGCGAAGTCGATGCCCTCTTCAATTATAACATTCTTCCGCTCTGTTTCACCATAATACACCCACCCCGCACCATCGAACAGCCAACGCCCGTTGAAGTTGAGAGTCACACATACTTTGGCGTTTTGACCTGCAATTCAAAACTCGGATCAGCACCATTGGTAATGGGTTTCTACTCTTCACGAAACATGAGGAGAAATAGAAGAGAAGCCTACCCATTGCAACTTAGAATTAGGGTTTCTCAGATATCTCTGTGACACGGAAGTTTACGAAGACTGACACGAACAAATTTAGAGCCCGACACGTGCTCACCAACTGGACCTTAATGCGGATGGGTTCTCCAATGGTGGCCTTCTTCTCCAGCTCTCTTTTCCACGGGAACACCGAAAATGATGTCCTCTCTCCTCCTCTCTTATTACACATTAAAAATGGAGGGAAAACCTTTCCCATCACCTCACCTCCTCTCTCCAATTTTGGCGCCAAAAAATGTCCCATCCCTCTCTCTCTCTCTCCCCCCTTGGATCAACCTGCAACCGGCTAAACAAATTGCCGCTCCTATTTGCACTAATACCACATATGGTATTCTTGCAAATTTTCTAAAAATGTTGTATTTTTGCAAACCGGACAAAAAAAGTGTATATTTGTGCAAATTACCCTAATTGTTAACACTTAACACCATAAGAGCTATAAACACATGACCTAACCCCTCTCTCTCTCTCTCTCTCTCTCTCTATATATATATATATATATATATATATATATATATATATATATATCTAAAATAGCTTTATATCCATATATTTATCTTATTTTTTTTCCAGTTGTTACAATGACGAATGTATACAATAAGGTATGATCCCATTTTTTATCTCACCTTTAATAGCACGAAATTGTTATAAAGCTTTGTTTTGCTTTGAAAGGTGAGTTTAGAATTTCATTAAAAAAATTGATCGATTATTGTTTTTATTTAAATTAGTGGTCAAAACTAAATCACCGTGATTTTATATATTTTATGCAGTATAACACCGTCTGTACAAATCTAAAGATCACTTGGATTTGTATGATAAGGAAACATTGATGGTAATCAAATTGAAATTTAATCACCCTATTATATAATCCAAAGGCAAGTCTTTGGAAATTTGAGCAACAGGGCTGAAGGAAAATTACCCCGGTCTATGAGAAATTGAGAATGGACGCGATATAATAGAAATCTGAAAAAAAAATATTATATAAAAAATCTATTCAATATTTGGTCAATTATTCTACATTTAAATCAAACTGAATATAATATCTATATCTATATCTATTTATATAAAGTAAAATACTAAATATGGTGCGATTTCGAATCCATGAAAATTTCTGGATTAAAGCGGGATTATTTTTGCTTGCGTGACATTTTCTAGATTAAATCGGTATTATAACCTTATAGCTTATGGTGCGATTTCGAATCCATGAAATTTTCTGGATTATAGCTTATATTTTAATTAATTAGAGTATGTGATTAATGTACCTATCTACAAATTATATTTTATCTATTCAATTAAAATGGGGTAAAATACGTAATTTGTCTATTCATTAGAACAGCCGGGGTAACAACCCTTAGAATCTAAAGATCAAAAGGAGGCAGATGGAATTCATTATATATGTAGTTCCAGGGGCAACGGCAACAACCCCTGGTTTCCGAGAACTTGAACATTTTTAATGGCGTCCTTGGCCAACTTGAAAGCGCGCATTGTTGTAAAGATGGATGATGAGGATTTACCATTTACAACTAATCTAATAAAATCTAATAAAAGTTTATCTTACAAACTATATTATAACTTCGATTTTTTAAATTTATGGTTCTATCTAAGATCTTAAAGTTCCGCACTAATCAAGATAGTTCTTTGGAGATCCGAAATATACACACTGAAATTAAATTTTTATAGCTATATATGTACATTCAAAATTTTAGAAGTTGAAATTGGAGATTTTCTTATTGGAAAACTGAAAACAAGAATCTGTAACCTCTTGAAGGTTTACAGAGGACCACAACGAAGCTTATATACTAAGCGTTGGCGCGTCTAACAACCCAGCAACAGATCAAGGGTGGTAACTGAATTACAAAAGGAGTGAAGTGACCAAAATGCCCTTAAGCTCACATACTAACTCTAGACTAACACTCTACATACCCCCCTCAAGGTTGGCTTGGGGATGAGCAAGGCCAAGCTTGGAACATAGGATGTGATGCTGGTGAGCTCCAAGAGGCTTGGTCATGATGTCGGCAGTTTGCAGCTGTGAAGACACATGAGAAGTGGCCAAGAAACCTTGCTGAATTAGTTCCCTAATGAAGTGACAATCTATTCTCACATGCTTAGTCCGTTCATGGTATACTGGATTAGATGCTAAACTTTGGGCAGCTTTGTTATCACAAAACAAAGTCACAGGTAAGGGCAATGTGATATGGAGATCAGACAACAGCCCTTGGACCCAAATGAGTTCACTAGCCGTGTAAGACATGCTTCTGTACTCACTTTCAGCTGAAGATTTGGAAACCACCTTTTGCTTCTTTGATTTCCAGGAGATAAGAGCACCACCAAGGAACACACAATACCCAGACAAGGATCTCCCAGTGTCAAGACAATTGCCCCAGTCTGCATCACTGAAGGCTGTGAGTTGAAGATCAGAAATTGCTGGATATGAGAGAGCAAAATTGAAGCTGCCTTTAAGGTATCTAGGAAGATATAGAGCAGCATTCCAATGTGGTGTACGAGGACATTGCAAGAAATGGCTCAACTGCTGGACTGTAAAAGAAATGTCAGGTCGGGTGAAGGTCAAATAGAGGAGTCGTCCAACTAGCCTCCTGTACAATTCAGGGTTTGCAATGGGATCTCCATTGGAAACAGATAGCTTTGTTCCTCTCTGCATTGGAAAAGAAGCTGGCTTGCACTCTAACATGTTGGCATCCTGTAATATATCTAGCACATACTTTCTTTGATTTAAAAGAATTCCTTGAG
Organism: Persicaria maculosa; assembly: GCA_963922045.1. Lineage (NCBI taxonomy): Eukaryota > Viridiplantae > Streptophyta > Magnoliopsida > Caryophyllales > Polygonaceae > Persicaria > Persicaria maculosa. Next base: position 17,720,247 of record OY998251.1, on the reverse strand, counting down.
AAGACCTTGAAATTTCCATCCCTAGGAAATATCTGGCTATGCCAAGGTCTTTGATGGTGAAGGCAGTGTACAAGGCAGTCTTTGTAGAGGTAATTACAGTGGAATCATTCCCCATTAACAACATGTCATCCACATACACTAGTGCCACAGTGAAGGAATCTCCAACAGATTTGGTGAACAAGGAGTAATCATGTAAGGACTGAACAAACCCAAGCTTCCCTAGGAATTTAGTGAGTTCCAGATTCCATTGCCTACTTGCTTGCTTAAGACCATACAAAGACCTGTGTAATCTGCAAACTTGTCCAGGAGCAGCCAATTTATAACCAAGGGGAGGAGTCATGTATACCTCTTCATCAATAAAGCCATGAAGGAATGCATTGTTGACATCAAGTTGATGCAAATCCATCCCTTAGCTGCAGCAAGAGCCAAAACAATTCTAACTGTTGAAATTTTTGCCACTGGGGAAAAAGTTTGCTTGTAGTCTTTATCTTTGACTTGGTTATACCCTTTTGCAACAAGTCTAGCCTTGAATCTGTCAATCTCACCACTGGGCTTGTACTTAATCTTGTAAATCCATTTAGATCCTATTGCTTTCTTCCCTGGAGGCAAATTTGTAACAGACCATGTATGATTTCTATCCAGAGCATCAATCTCAGCTTGCATAGCCTCTTGCCATCTCTCATCATCTTTAGCCTGATTATAAGTTCTAGGTTCAAATGTATCACACATATTGATGAGAGATTGCACATATGAGGGAGATAGGTGAGCCAGATGCTGTATTGAAAAAACTGAAAAAGGACTGAGATTGAGAATCAGATCTAGTTGGCAAGTTAGAGCAAATGTAGTCCTGGAACCTGTGTGGCATGTGGATAGGTCTTTTAGTAGGCAGGGAATCATGAGAGGGCACCAAATTACGAATGACAGGACTATCACTAGCTGGGCTGGACTGAGGAGACTGACTAGCAGGGATGGGAGTAGTGTTGGCTGTGCTAGGCATTTCTCTTAGAGGAGATGCAGAATCACTCACTTCAGCTAATGAGTTAGGAGTTTGAATAACTGTGGGATGCAGGATAGGGAAATCCACAATATTGTCAAAAGAAGGAGATACCAACGGCCACTGGTGACCATGAGAAGGAGATGTATCTGTCTGTGGAGGATTTTTGTAAGGGAAATGTGATTCATGAAACTTCACATGTCTACTAGTAATCACTACTTTCTTATCCATGTCAAACAGTTTGAAAGCTTTCTGATCAGTGGGGTACCCCAAGAAAACACATCTTCTGGCCTTGGTCCCAAGTTTATCTCTAGCATCATTTGGTTGATATGCATAGCAAAGACACCCTATGAAATGCAAATTGTAAAATGAAGGAGGTTTGCCATGCAACACCTCAAAGGGAGATTTCCACTTCAAGATAGCTGAAGGCAATTTGTTTATCAAATAAGTGGCACTTAGGACACATTCACCCCAAAATCTGATGGGGAGACCTGCAAAATGCCTTATAGCACGAGCTGTTTCTATTAAATGTTGATGTTTTCTTTCCACCCTGCCATTCTGCTCAGGAACCCCTGGAGCAGACCTTTGATGAACAATTCCATGTTGTTCAAACAAAGCAACACAAGCATGTTGAGTGAATTCAATGCCATTATCTGTCCTGATGCACTTAACAGTGGTGTGAAATTGATTTTTCACCAAAGCAATAAAAGCAGCAATCATCCTCAATACCTGTGTCTTATCCTGAATCAGAAAAACCCAAGTAGCCCTTGAATGATCATCAAGGATGGTTAGAAAGTACCTAGCTCCACACAGGGAAGGCACTTTGTAAGGGCCCCAAACATCCATGTGTACCAATTTGAAAGGAACCTCAGCCATTGAATTACTCATGGAGAATGGAAGCTTGTGATGTTTAGTCATATCACAGGAATCACAAAAGAAACTACTAAGGTCACAGCCTTTACACAAATCCAAATGTTTCATTTTGGATACTGACAAATGACCCAGCCTGGCATGTATCAAATCCAAACTGGATACTTTATTACACATACTCTTAGAAGAGTTATTAAAAGAAGCATCAAAGCAGCTATCAATAGGAAATCTTCTAGAGTGACCCACAGCATCTCTATCAGCATCAGCTCTTAAGTAGTAAAGACCTCCAACTTCCTTCCCTTTAGCAATGTAGCATCTAGTGGTAAGGTCCTGCAAGATGCATTCAACTGCATTAAAACTAAATTCCAATCTATGTGCCTTCAACATCTTGGACACAGAAAAGAGGTTGTGTTGAAACTGAGGGACATATAACACATGTGTCAACCTCAATGCTGCAGACACAACCACAGTACCAGCTTCCTTAACCAAGAAGGAGGTACCATCTGGCAAGCCAAGAGATATCATCTTATCCAAGAGATGAATCTCATGAAAAACACTTTTATCAAATGCAATATGGTCTGTAGCACCAGAGTCTACAATCCATGTCAAAGCATCTGATTTGTTATTTCCAACAAGAAAGGATAAACTCTTTATACCTGCAAAGTTGACAAAGGCATGATTGATGGAGGAATCTCCTTCATCCATATGTGCTTTGCCTTTCATCATCCTGACAATCTCATAGAAGATAGCATTCACCATGGTAGGATCAGGTTTAGCAGCATCAAACTCGAGAGGTGTGTCAAACTTTGCTTCATATTGCTTTCCTTCAGTGTTAGCAGCAAACTTGTTAGCTCCACTTGAGCTACCTTTCTGAAACTCACCATCTCTTGGACCTTTGAACCACTCAGGGTATCCCACCAGTTAAAAGTAGTACTCTCTGGTGTGTCCTTTCTCTTTGCAGTAATCACACTGACGCTCATACTTTGCCTTCTTAAAATCACGTTTCATCTGTTCAGTAAGTTTCCCTTGAGTAGATCTGTTCCCTACAACAAATGCATTACCCTCAGCCTGTTCATTCCTGATGACATTCATCACATTCAGCTCAGATTGCAGTCCTGTAATGCCTTTTTGCCTCTCAATTTGCACTGCCATCTGGAATACCTTGTTAAGTCCAGGCATAGGATCCATGGACAAAACATTATTCCTAAGTTGTTCATAGGCATCATTAAGTCCCATGAGGAACTGCATGATCTTGGCCTTATTGTCCCTTTCCAAGATCTTCTTCAAGATTAGACAACTGCAGTGACTAATTCCATCACAACTGCACACAAGCAATGGATCTAAAAGCTGTAATTCATCCCAGATTCGTTTAAGTTTTCCATAGTAAACAGACACAGACATATTTTCTTGCCTCAGGTTACCAATATCTCTTCTTAACTGGTAAATGAGTGGATCATTAGATTCGTAAAACCTCTCACGAATCTCATCCCAAAGTTCCTTAGACGACTGAACATGCATAAAATTTTCCCCAATTTCACTCGTCATCGAGTTAATCAACCAACAAGTGACCATATAATCGGCTCTAATCCATCTTTCAAACTCATCACTATCCTCATCAGGCTTTACACAGGCACCAGTAATGAAGCCTAATTTTAACTTAGCACCAAGCGCCATTCTAACTCCCCTACTCCAACTAGTGAAATTAGTTCCATTGAACAAATTAGACACCAGTTGCATACCTGGATGGTCAGAATTGGAGAGGTAATACGGATTGATGTGCGCATTATTCATTCCTTGTGCGAATTCCCCAAATTGAATCGGATTTGGTGCAAATCCTGGACCAAATCCCTGATTAGCTCCTCTTCCTGCTCCAGGACCTGGCGGCGTAACGAAGATTCCTCTTCCTGCTCCGATTCCAGCTCCTGTGCTTCCATGTCCAGATCCAGAACCTTGATTCGGAGGGATTCCACTCCCTCTTCCAGCCATTTGCAAACAGATCTCAGTTCACTGAAAAAAAACGAAACACAGTGAAGAACACAGATCTCAGGAACAATAGCAGATCTAGATCTCAACGAGATCCACTTGCTCTGATACCATTTTAGAAGTTGAAATTGGAGATTTTCTTATTGGAAAACTGAAAACAAGAATCTGTAACCTCTTGAAGGTTTACAGAGGACCACAACCAAGCTTATATACTAAGCGTTGGCGCGTCTAACAACCCAGCAACAGATCAAGGGTGGTAACTGAATTACAAAAGGAGTGAAGTGACCAAAATGCCCTTAAGCTCACATACTAACTCTAGACTAACACTCTACACAAAAATCACATATACTTATAACATGATCAAATAAAATAATATAATACTATTGAATTTAATCACAATTAGTTTAAATGGGAAGGAGTGAGAATTAAATGATACAAGAGGGCTTGGGTTTGATTCTTTGCTCCCTCTTTTATTTCTTCTTTCAATTTTGTTATCCTTTCCTTTATTTCAATTTTTTTTTCCTTATCTTCATTTTGCCTTTGATCGTAAATAATTATAGTGAATTTAGACATATTATCTCTTTTATCTTATTAATTATGATGATGGTAAATAATTTACTTATATTAAAATATTAATTATATCTTTTTATTTAGCATATCTTGAATGTTTTTTTTGCCTAAAAGACTCAATTATAGGATGATGACATTTCAAATTATTTTTCTCGACTTTAGTAATATATAAGATTTCATAAATATTTTATACTTTTCAAAAAATACAACATTCAAAATTTCAACATCCTATTAAACAAATAAAATTTACTTAAAATTAATTAGAACCCATAAAATAGGCGAATTAAAAATTATAATGAAAAGAGACTTATAATTCATTGAAACCTTTGTAGAAAAAGATAATTTATATTGTATAATGATCTATAATATTTGTACTATATCATATGACATAAATATAAACCTTTTATTGTAAAAAATCTCTACAATGAACTTTATAGCCGAAAATATTTTAAAGTTACGAGAACTAATTTAGTTTGTAAGAATTCGAATACTATTACATACATAATAATATTAATTTGTATAGGAATCCAAGTGCCAAGAATGACTATAATATCATATGCCTCATTTTAATAATTGTATAGGGCCCTCAAAATTGATTGAACGCTCCTCCAAATCTTAAGTCTGTAGTTTCGTCTGTAATTTCGCCCCACCTTTCAGAGATTCCTGCGACCGCCACTGGGCGGGTAAACTTATCTTTTTAGATCAATAATATATTCAATATAACCTTATATTTTAATTAAATAATATATCTTACACGTAATACACTTAATTGATATACTTGCTTTGAAGGTCAAATTGCATGTCGGTTGGAGATAAGATTTTCCCCAAATATTCAACTTTATATTTTATTTAGGTAGAAACTTTATCTTTTTAGATAAAATAGTTTAGGCAATGTATTCGACATGTGTATATAGCAATTCAAATTCAAATGTAAATTCTATTGATCTTAGAATACGTTAGGATTTTTCTAAGCTTTGTGGTATATATTATTAATAATATTAATCACTCTCTCATAACCATAAAAATATCAAAATATAGAATTAAGTGTAGTTTTTCACCAATTTTATTATTATATTTATATTTATTCAATTTTTAAACAAAAGGAAATTTAATATATATTTAATAAGTCTGGTAAATTGAGCACCGTTAAATTTTAGAAGAATTAGTAATTTTGGCCATGAGTATGTGCACCATTAAATTTTGGTCAATTGGTAATTTTGGTCAATTAGTAATTGAATATATAATAAATAAAAATTGAGCTTTTATTATTTTAATTTTTTTGCTAAAAAAATTGGTAAGTATATGTTATTTTTTAACTTTTCATTTTTTAAAAATCTATCTAATATTGTATATTTTAATCGTATAATGGAAATGTTAATAAAATATAATCTATTAAACAACTTATACTACATATTTTGGAACTTATTAGGGGTTAATATGGGTACCTACTACATAATTTATCGTCGTATTAAACTATATATTAATATTTATAAATAAGACCGTAGTTAGGTAATACTACGGGGTTAATATAGATTAAAGTATATATTCAAAACATGGTAGATAGGTTTTCTATCATTAAAATAAAAAAATTAAGTTTTTTTTATTTAACGAAAATAAATTAATCAATCACATTATGAAGAAATATGTGGCAGCCGATTGAAATAACACATATAAATTCTTAATCAATATATATGCTATAAAATTCACGTTAAAAAATTATGCTATAAAATTTTCACTTCAAAAAATATCACTTGAACTCATAACTAATATTACAATGATTTTATTTTTATAAATTATAAAGTAAGCCTTATTAGTTAATTAATTAATCATATAAGATCAATCACCAATCTAATTTCTGATAATAATATATATATTGCATTGAAAACAATAAGATTAAATTTGAATAAAATTTTATCCAATTTTATGTTAACTTTTATAGTAACTATCTAAATTTAATATTAACATCATTTAAAAATAATTGTCAAATTTATCAATAGATTTTATTTAAAAAAATAACATACGAGAATATAATAGTAAAAAAAATTAACATGCCGTGCAAGAGCACGGGTAACATATACTAGTATAACCTTAATTTAGAAGACTTTGCTTACGTGTTAATCTTAGAGGAGTTATAGGAATATTGACCAATTATGTTTTTTTCCTTGATTTTTTTATTTCTCTTTTTCTCTTTTTTTTTCCATTAATTTTTTTTAATCCTCCATTCTCTTTTATTCTTAACATATTTTCTCTTTCATTCATGACACCCATGTTTGCGACTGGCGAGAAGTCAGTATTGAGGTTAAAGAGGTAAAAGCATATAAGTGAAAAAAAGCAAAGAGTGAATTATGAGAGGATGAGTGATGTGGAAATTATGAAGGAGAAAGTGCATCAAAACCAAGAAAGCAAAGTTCTCCCCGGATTTAACAACACATTGCCCAAATATAGCCCACCACTTTACCTTTTACCTTTTCTTCACCATGAGCTTAAATAATAGTCTTCTTGATTATTAATGTTTTATCATGAATGAATGTTTTTGCACAACCCTCCTTTTGTAAGTAGATGTTGCTTTTATTCACGGGCATGAATTTGTGGCACAAGTACATTTTCGATGATGGTAATTGATTGCAGGGTTATATGAGAATGAATCCAAGATGTTGAGAGTTTGTTTTCTTCCCCTGTATGACCATTAAAAGTATTGCTTGAGGACAAGCAAGCTTAGGTATGGAGTGTTTGTTGTGAGCCTAATTTGTCATGTTTTACATTAACTTTTATATCGATTTCAGCATACATTTCATGCATTTGGGTTAGAATAGTACAGAATCTATGTAGTTTATGCTTATTTGTAAAATTATGGAGTCTACACTAGTTTCTGTTTAATTTCGCAGAAATCGGACGCACTTTAGAGCTTAAAGGAAAGTTAATTATGAAGAAGCTAAGGATGGTGTAGCTGGAGGAAAGCCCACTTTTCGTCATTCATCATTCTGAATCAAATTCTATTGTCTTCATAAAAGTTGTAGCTCACGAAAAGAGCTTTCCAACGCATATTCATATACTTCAATCAGACAAACGAGGACTCGGAAAAGTGTGTTTCAAGAACGGAGCAGAATGCTAAAAGCTGACGGGACTAGTCGACGTCGACCACTTTGGTCGATGTCGAGTACTATCTAGTTGAAATCACTCCTCGAGCACAAGATGAGGAGCAATCCACTCGAGAGCAAGAACTACTCGACATCGAGTAGATTACTCGATGTCGAGTACCCATCGACTGTCTGAATCCTACCCGGGCTCGAGTGCAATCCGAGGAGAAGAAAAGTACTCGATGTCGAGTACATTAGTCGACGTCGAGTACTATCCAGAATCAATACAAGCCGAGATCGAGTGGATATCCGAGCATGTGGATTACTTGCAAGCAAAGGCACGAGATATTTTTTCCATTTAGGTGAAGATTTATCAAGTCCATGAGAGATTTATCCACATTAGATATTTCCCTTGTTTATTTTAGAGATTTATTTACCAAGTTTTATCATTTATGTTTAGATAGATAGTTTTAGATATAGATAGAGTATTCTTTCCTTGAATAGCGGGGATTGAATACTATAAATAAGGCCTTAGGGGATGGTTTTTATTCATTCAATTTCATACACACAATTACATTCAAAGGTAGGAGTTTAGAGAGCTTAGGCCGAGTAACGTGGAGATTGTCGAGAGACGTTTTGGCGTTATTTGGTTGTAAGTTTTTATTTGATTTAATGCAAGTTAGTTCCCTTTTATTATTGATGAGTTTCTTGATGATGAAGAGCGAGTAGTCACCCAACTTCTAGGGGCGGGGTGAGCCCGACGGTAACCATGTGAGGTAATGCGATAAAGGTACAACGTTTAATGCAATTTCGTCTTCTATCCCTATGAACATGATTCTTTTGCGACAGCCGAAGGTGATCCTTGTTTATGTTATTGAAGCGAAAGTGATCTTAATACAACTTGGATTAATTATGTGAAAAGGGTTAGTAACAATTAGGGTTTATGCGAAAGCCTCTATCTTCCTATTTGTTAATAACGACAATTATTTGATGAAAAAGCATGATCTTTTATACCTTTGGCATGATTCTTATATGGTTATCGTCGTGGCCTTGAAACCATGATTCTAGGAGCTTTTAGTATATTGAATTAATTCCCACCAATTTCATGTTCTTTATGTCTTTATTTTGTTGCAAAGTTTCGATTTTTGGTTCCACAGTACTCGACTTCGACCCCAGGTTAGTCGACGTCGAGTAGGTTAGTCGACGTCAAGTACCCTTTCCTCGATATCGACTGGATTTTGCCTGTTTTGCGCTTCTTTTGCTTCTGTTTTGCAGCTTCACTCGACTGAGGTAGTCGACATCGAGTAGTTTACTCGAAGTCGAGGACTTCTGCTGGTCGAAACGAGAGGATTCTAGGACTGAAAAGGCGAGCGCTGACACGCTTCCTCGTGGACACGATCCTGATTCCCTTCCACTACAACGGGAGGAAGTCTTGTAATTTTATTTGCGTGGTTCAAGGATTCAATTTGAGATTCATTTATTTCATACTTGGTTTTCCTCCTAACATTGTTGTCTCATGTGCTAGAAATTAAGCTAAAAAGAGTTGATTGTCAACACGACGGTTTCTGAACAATTCCGGCCTGCTTGGTGACATCTTGGTACAATGAGTCAATTGAGCTTCAAAAAATTCAAATTGAGTCGTTCTATATGTTGTTAAAAAGCTGATTCAAATATCTAAAACTTTCATGGTAATCATTTTTCCAAAATCGGCCCTCAACATAGCAAAATTGAGCCAAGAATTTGATAACGACTCAAAATTTCGATTCAGTATCCATAGAGTTCCGACCCCGTATTCATAAATTTCCAACCCGGAAACATGGAAATTTCAAGATTGTGAAGTTCTGGGTCGACGTCCTTGCATTCCAGGTTGGAATGATGGAAAACACAAAGTTACGAAGTTTCGAGTCGGTACCATGAAGTTTCGGGTCGGAATACGTGTATCCCAGAATATCATAGCTAACGTCTAGGTCGGTATCCGGGACCTTTATGGGGTCAGAATGTGTTATATGAGGATTCCATCCCAGAATCCTAAAGTTCCGACTCAGAAGGTTTGGGGAATCTTTCCTTTTTTCGATCCGGGCGTGTGTTTTTTTATCTTTTGGGATCTATCCATATTGTTTATTTTAATTAGGATATTTTTTATTATGTTAAGCCTTATAAATAAATCCTCAGATTAGTTTGGTTTTAGGGGAGCCAGTTCAATTCAATTTAATTTCTTCAATTCAGGCAACTATAGTTTTAGGCTTTTTAGAGATTCGTCTTCGGGGATTGTTTTGCTGGATTTCAAGAAAAGTTCTTCTAATCTAGTTTCATATTTTTCCATGATGATTTCTTTCATTGTGTTTGAAATTATGTTTGGCTAATTTATTTTGTTCTGTGGTTGGGGTGATTCCAACGATGCTGAGATAGACATGTGTGTGATGATTGCTTGAATAAATTCTATTATATGTTTGATTTAAATCATGGGTTCTTAATCCGATTGATTTTGTGTTGATTGAAATCCTTTTGTTGTTCAACATGTGGAAACTGCGAATTGAGATTGGACAATATTAGATAACGTTTATAACTTTGTTGGAAAACTAAGATAAAACCTGATAATTATTTATGAATAGTCTATTTAATTCTCTTGAGAAATAATAAACTATCGTAGACAACCTAGCTAGGTTTGAATTGGTTAATCAAATTAAACAACAACAACAACAACAGCAATCATCCCAGTGCACCAAGCATGGTATGGGGTGTCTAGTAGTACGCATCATTTCCCCAACAGCGTTGAGAGGGTGTTTGGGTGCGACCCGTAAGTGTGATAGAGAATATAAAATATATAGGGATATGTAAGAATATATGGATATGTAAGAAATATACAAGGACATGTAAGAAAATATACAAAAATATGACTTAGGCATTCAAATGAAACAAGTCAAACATGACGCTATGAAAATCCTAGATAAAGGAAAAATAAGGAACTGCAGAAATGTTGTGAAGACGATGAGTACACCACATGACTCTAGCTACTATTATATATCCCTAAAAATTGCCCTCTTCCATTCTGCCCTATCTTGGGCCAACTCTCCTATATGATGTTGAGGGTGACACGGTCCTGTCTGATCATCTCCTTCCTACTCTTCTTCGATCACCCTCTAGTACAACAAACACTCTCAATAGCCAGGTTATCGCACCGATGCAATGCTGCATTCAGGTCTCACGCGTAATTACATTAATATGTAAAATAAATAGAGGCATAAATATTTTTCAAATATATGAAATGTTGTAATATATAAGACTAATATATAACATGAAAATATATAGAAGCATAATTGCATTAATATGTAAAATAAATATTTTTCAAATATGTCGCGTGCGAAGTTTACAAGATTTAAAGTTCGACATACAAAAATAATGTCTCACGTAACGCAAAATTACCTTCTCGATATATATTCCAATCAAATTATGTTATGGTTTATTTAATGCTTCATTACATGCTAATAATTTATAAATTTAACCCGCATGGGCTTAGCTCAACTGATCACATAAGTGGCATTTGAAGTAAGAGAGAAAGGATCGAGTCTCACCATCGGCAGTGTAGGAGCAAACATCTCAAATTAATGAGGGAGGAGGGCTTTTTGCGTAGTGAGCATATATTGATTCATCCTCTGTTGCCGCTAGTTAATTAAGTCACCATGATTTAACTCCTCTCACAATCGTCATCGATCAGTCTGGGATAAGAAGCCCCAGAGTGAACGATTTCACTTTTGGAGCAGGATTCATGAATTCAAATATTCATTTCAGCATTACTTTCACCGGTAAATTAATGCCCATTTTGATGGCTTCTCATTTTATCTAACACATACCAGAAACTGAATTTTAGTGTATATATATATATATATTTTAAACACGGGTAAACAACAACAAAATCTGTTTATAATAATTTACTTTCAACTTACTCATCTCATTGCAAGATTGCCACTTTAAAAAGGGAAATGGAAACAGAAAACAGATAGAAGTAATTCATCGATCTCTATCCATTTGATTCAGTTCCATGCCCAGAACACAATGATGAACGAGTAAACTCATGGAATGGAATCTTGTTAGCCGGCCACCAGTTTTGCAAGTAATCTCCCACAATCAAAGAACACCTCAAACTTCTACTTCACACCTCGACATAAAACGACGTCGTTTTTCTACCATCCTCAACCTATATGGCTATATATAGCCCTCCACCACCACCATTCATCCTCACACTTCTCACTTGCCTTCATCTACCAACACTAAACCAAAATCCTTGAAACATCAGCTCCATAAAAATGAGTTTCAGGTCCATTTCAGCAGCCCAAAAAATGGATTTGGTTACAGAAAGAAGCGCATCCGGCAGGGAATTCAGGGTGCGAGATGTATCCCAAGCCGACTACGGTCGCCTACAAATCCAGCTGGCGGAGTCGGAGATGCCTGGCCTCATCGCTTGTCGCTCGGAGTTCAAGTCCTCCCATCCTTTGAAGGGCACAAGGATCACCGGTGCCCTCCACATGAACACCCAAACTGCGGTTCTTATCGAGACCCTCACCTCCCTTGGTGCCTCCGTTCGTTGGTGCTCCTTCGACCCCTTGTCGACCGAGGATCATGCTGCTGCCGCCATTGCACGCGACTCGACTTCTGTCTTCGCGTGGAGGGGTCAATCTCTCCATGTTAGTCGTCAGCTTCTTATCTTTTCAATTGAAACCTTTTGCCATATATATGATTTTTACTCCGAATACTGGTGGTCAGTTGAAAAGGCTTTGGATTGGGGTCGTGAAAATGGACCGACCCTATTGATCGACGAAGCCGGAGACCTCACTCAGTTCATCCATGAGGGTGTCAGAATAGAGGAAGAGCACGAGAGGAGTGGGAGGTTCTCTGATCTAAAGAGTGTTGACAACGAGAGGATGAGGTTCATGTTGCAGTTCATCCGAGAAGGGATCAAAGTTAATCCAAGGAGGTTTAGAAACATCAGAGAGGGATTAGTAGGTGTTTCTGAGCTTAGCAATATTGGTATTAGGCAGCTCTACCAATTGCAGGACAATCGATCCCTGTTATTCCCTGCGATTAACATCAATAACGTTGTCACAAGTCAGGTATATATATGATCTGCATTGAAATTAATTTGATCGAAAAACTAGTTTTATTAAATCTGTAATAGTTTTATTCGATTATATATGGTCAAGTTTCTCATATGGTGATTTGTTTGGGCACAGATCGCTAGCTTCCATGGTAGCCGCCAATCCTTCCTTGACGGTTTCATGAGAGCCACTGATCATTTTGCACCTGCTGGTAAATTTGTTTCCGTTTTTGGCTTTGGAGATGTTGGCAGAGGTGTCGCTTATGGCCTAAGGGGGCTTGGCGCTCGAGTGTTTATCGTAGAAGTCAACCCTGCCCGTGCTTTGGAAGCTTACATGGAAGGCTTCCCTGTTCGTACCTTGGAGGATGTTGTGTCTGAAGCAGATGTCTTCGTCACAGCAACTATGAACAGGGATGTCATCTCAGTTCAACACATGAAACGAATGAAGGACAATGCCATTGTCTTGAATATGGGCCACTTTGAGAATGAGATCGACGTTGAAGGTCTCAAGGCTTATTCTGGTGTTAGAAGAGTCACAATCATACCCCTTCTATCTGATCGTTTCATCTTTAGTGAATCTAAGAAGTCTGTCATTGTCCTTGCTGAAGGGAGGAAATTGAACTTCGCTAGTGCATCTTGTCATCCGAGCTTTTTAAGATCAATCGCCTTGACAAACCATGTCTTTTCCCAAATCAACCTTTGGAATGAGAGGAAGTCCTCCAATTACGAGAGAAAGATTTATGTGCTTCCGAGACACTTGGATGAGAAGGTTGCGAGGCTACACATTAGCCACCTTGGAGGTAGGCTTACTAGGCTCAATCCTGAGCAAGCAACGTACCTCAATGTTCCGATTGAAGGACCCTTTAGTCGTGATCTCTACCAATATATAGGTGCGTAGAGATAGTATTGTTGGAATAAGGAGTGCAAGAAGGGCCTCAAATAAACAGAACGATGAGGCGAATCAATAAGGATGTGTAATCCACAACCATATAATAAACTGAATAAAAGAAATGAAAAGCAGTATTATTTTTTTCTTATGTGACTTTTACTTTATCACATTGTCCATTTTCTAAACGAGTCGAATTTGAGCACATTTTAAGCTCGATGCCAGATTTAGGCTCGGCTCATTTTTTAAATGATGTTAAAATGAACAACCAATACTCGGCTACTCGCTCTTTCGACTCAAATAATAGCCCTACCCCTGAGGTAGACTCCAACTTGAACAAAGGGAAGCAAAGAGATGGGATTTCAAAGATTCAGAGTGGAGGAAGATTGTTTGACAGTTGTTAACACGGTTAAGGGAGTCTGGAAAAAAAAACCATGGAAGATTGAGAGGGCGATATAATTGCTGATTTATCGGTGTTCATCTTCGGCTTGATTGTAATCAACTGATTTTGTCATCTATCTCAGAGCTCAATGCTCTCATCGGTAAAGATGAGATTGGGTGATGGAACAACATAGGCTAAGCCAACCTAAATCTTCGCCTATATAAAATATTGTTAGTTGAAAATGAACAACATCGGGAATATGTGAATTTGTGAGTGGGTGCATCTCATTGGAACCTTTCTTGTTAGTTGCTACTCCCTCGGTTCTAAAATATTGTTAGTTGACACGTTTTTTAAAGAGCTAAAAATTACTATATAAAATATTAACATTTTTCTTAATTTTTTAAAATAATATTACTGTCATGTTTTAAATGACAATTTAAAGAGGAAAAAATAGATTAGCACAAAAAAAATTATAGATAAAAAAATTCAGATTACTGTCATGCTCTATTGTGGGCACTCTTCATTGCATTACTTATGATAAATTCATATTTTAAATGACAGTTTACGAGTATTTTGTGTGACAGTAAAAATAACAAGTTAAGAAAAAAAAATCTTCAGGTTTGAGGTCTTGAAAATTCAGCTTATGTGGCAAAAAAAAAACATATTATCATCATGCTCTTTTGTGGAACTCTTCGTTGCACTACTTATGGTAAATTCACATTTTAAATGGCAATTTATGAGTATTTTGTGTGACAATAACAATAACAAGTTAAGAAAAAAAATCTTCATGGTTTGAGGTGGTGAAAATTCAGCTTATATGGCCAAAAAAATTAGATTACAGTGGAAAAAAAATCAGATTATGGTCATGCTCTTTTGTGGGCACTTTGCACTACTTAGGGTGCATTCATGTTTTCAATGGCAATTTATGAGTATTTTGTGTGATAGTAACAATATCAAGTTAAGAAAAAATCCTCAAGGTTTGAGGTACTGAAAATTCAGCTTATAAGGCCAAATAAATCCGATTACAGAGGGGAAAAAAATCAAATTATTGTCATCCTCTTTTGTGGGCACTCTTAATTAGGGCCGGGGAATTTCCCACAAAAATCAAACCAACACGTGCCAACCGAATCAATTAAATTGGTAACCAATTTAATTGGTTCGGTATACTGAACCAATTGTCAGAAGTTGATACGGTAATGGTAATTGAAACGAAAAAGTTGGGATTACCATTACCAACCGATTTGCAATTGGTTGGTATGGTAATTACCAACCAACTACTACCAATATACATTTAGGTTTTTTTTAAAATTATATTTTAATTTTTTTTAAGATTACATTAAGCGGGAGTATTTTTTTAGGTTCTAAGACTTGTTTGTTATTATTGTTTAATGAAATTTCAGATCTCCCTCCATCTTCTCACTCACTCGTCTCCCTCCCTCTTCTTTATTCATCTCCCTCAGTCCTCTCTTCGTCTCCCTCACTTTTCTTCATTCATCTCCCTCATTCCTCAATCCTCTTTTCGAATTCGTCTCCCCTTAGTGGTTGCGGTCACGTCGGCGAGGTTAGGGTTTTAATTTTTCTAATTAGGGTTGCAATGTTAGGATTTTGCAAAACTTATTTTGATTTTGGTTTTTATACAGGCCCCCTTCGAAGCTCCATAGGCACGAGTCGAAGTTAAGAACTGCATGCAGAAGGTAACTCCTCTAGAATCAGGTAATCTCGATTTTGATACATGGTCTTCTCCTTCATATTCTAATTCCAATCTGATTCCATTTCCGTTTGCTCATCAAATAGAAGCCCCATCTTGGAGATTTGGAGAAAGAGGGTGAGCCCTAGGATCTGAATGTGACCCTCCTAAAAACCCCATGCCAGCACCACCAGGTCAGCCCCTTCTGCTATTTCTTTCTTGTTTAGGCATTTTCCACTCAATTTGTGAAATGTTCAAGAGAAGAAGAAGAAGATAAAATAAGCCCCTAATTTTAAAGGGAGATTCATTAAAAACACAACTGTAAAAAGCCATAAATGACGTTTTTTCCTTCTGGGCACCTAAAAATTTCAATCAAAGTGCAAATCTGAGGTTGTCAGCCATAAAATCCAGATACATAAATGATATTACATATCTTTTTACAGAAGACTAAAACTGAAGTTCCCTTCACCATTTTAGGTTTTGTTACCCTTGTAGTTCCCTTCACCTTTAAAGGAGTATAAAGCAAAAATGCTAGAACTTTTCTTTTTCTAATTTCTTTGGGGTAGAAAACAAAGGAAAGTTACTAAAGTAGGAGAAAGAAGCTTTTTTCAAATCACAGTAGAAATTTGGTAGAAGACAACATGAGTTTATTCAAGGGGGGAAAGATTTTTACTTCTTGTCCAGATATGCTCTTGATAGCTAGATTCATATGGCATTATATAGGCTGGCATTTCTGTTTTTGTTCATGTCCTCCATTAATGTTTCAGCATTTCTGTTTCTGTTCATGCCCTCCATTAATGCTAATTTTTTTTTTCTTATTGCATCTGCCTCGTCGGCGTCGTTCGCCATCCACCGCAGTGTCGGTGCTGGTGTCTGATTGGCGTTGCGTCCGCTGATTCCCTTCTCCGACTGAGTACCTACCTATCTCCTTTGGTCCTTAGGGACCAAGCTTTGGGTCCTTCGGGCCCAAGCTTCGGGTCCAAGGTTGGGGGGTTTTGTCAATAAAAAAAAGAGGAAAAAATGTGAACCCACCTGAAAGCTTGCAATACCCACCCGAAAGGGTTTGACTAAATCCCGCAAGGGCTTGTTGATATTCTTTAGGTGAAATCTTGTTAGCATTTTGTTCGAGCAGCTTGCGGCTCTGCTTCCGATTTTTTTTTGAGATCTTCTACTTGGTTGGGGGGCGTGGAGTCTGGAGTCGGGTTTGGCTGGAGTCGTGGTGGTGCGCTCAGGGCGACTACATATCCGGGATTGAGTTTTCTTGGAGATCATCTACACTACCCACAGGATTTAGAGTCCTCTTGTACCGCTGGCTCGCGGTGCTACTGTTCGGTGGTGCTTGGGTTCGTTCTTCGGCGGCTTCATTAACTTTCTTGGTGTTGGTCTTCTTGGGGCGTTTTTTTGTAGAGTTTATTTCTGCTTGTTTCATTATGCTTGTTTTCTGCATTACAGTATTTTGGTTGTACGTTTGACGGTTCACCGTCTGCCGACTTTGTCGGCCTTTCGATGAGCCAGGCCTGTCTAACCTTCGATGAGTCAAAGGGGATCCTCCCCTTTGACTCAGTCTGGGATGTCTGACTTTGTGCCTGGTCGTGTTGTTGTTGATGCTGCTCGACATAAGTGTGCCAAGTATCGAGATTTGTGCACGACGGCTGGTTATGGTTACATACCCTTCTCCTTCTCTTCGTTGGGGGAGTTAGACACAGATGCGACTGCTTTGCTGAAGCGGATTTAGAAATTCTCTGTATCTCAGGATGTCGGGGCTCGTGCTGCCGCTTATATTTTCACTAAACTCAGTTTTATTATCGCTAAGGGAGTGGGTGTCCAGATAGTATCTCGGCTTCCCACTAATTTCTTGTAAATAGTAATTGGTTAAGAGTTTATAATAAAATAATAAAAAAATAATAATAATAATAAAGAAGTGGGGGCCCAGATTGTCTCTCGGCTCCCACTAACTCTTTGTAACCCCCTATAACAACAACAACAACAACAACAACAACAACAACAACAACAACAACAACAACAACAACAACAACAACAACAACAACAACAACAACAACAACAACAACAACAACAACAACAACAACAACAACAACAACAACAACAACAACAACAACAACAACAACAACAACAACAACAACAACAACAACAACAACAACAACAACAACAACAACAACAACAACAACAACAACAACAACAACAACAACAACAACAACAACAACAACAACAACAACAACAACAACAACAACAACAACAACAACAACAACAACAACAACAACAACAACAACAACAACAACAACAACAACAACAACAACAACAACAACAACAACAACAACAACAACAACAACAACAACAACAACAACAACAACAACAACAACAACAACAACAACAACAACAACAACAACAACAACAACAACAACAACAACAACAACAACAACAACAACAACAACAACAACAACAACAACAACAACAACAACAACAACAACAACAACAACAACAACAACAACAACAACAACAACAACAACAACAACAACAACAACAACAACAACAACAACAACAACAACAACAACAACAACAACAACAACAACAACAACAACAACAACAACAACAACAACAACAACAACAACAACAACAACAACAACAACAACAACAACAACAACAACAACAACAACAACAACAACAACAACAACAACAACAACAACAACAACAACAACAACAACAACAACAACAACAACAACAACAACAACAACAACAACAACAACAACAACAACAACAACAACAACAACAACAACAACAACAACAACAACAACAACAACAACAACAACAACAACAACAACAACAACAACAACAACAACAACAACAACAACAACAACAACAACAACAACAACAACAACAACAACAACAACAACAACAACAACAACAACAACAACAACAACAACAACAACAACAACAACAACAACAACAACAACAACAACAACAACAACAACAACAACAACAACAACAACAACAACAACAACAACAACAACAACAACAACAACAACAACAACAACAACAACAACAACAACAACAACAACAACAACAACAACAACAACAACAACAACAACAACAACAACAACAACAACAACAACAACAACAACAACAACAACAACAACAACAACAACAACAACAACAACAACAACAACAACAACAACAACAACAACAACAACAACAACAACAACAACAACAACAACAACAACAACAACAATTCTGGCTTTGCGGTTGCAATCAGCTAGCCTGCAGATTAAGCTTCTCCAGCATACTAATGTCACAGCACCTAGGTATGCTTTCGATGACGATGTGCGTGTCTTCAATACAAAGGTAGGGACTGATATTATGGGTAATCCAAGTGAGATCGCTGCCCCCAAACTCGTGAAGAAACTAGCAGACATATATATTTCACACAGATTACAAAAGATGCAGAGAATACCTTTTCCTTATCACCACGTCAGATGGCTTTGTGGAGTTCTCAGCATCGAGACCATGCTACTGATTGGTTTAAGGTTGTCCCCATCTCAGGGTTGGGTCAGACTATGAATGGTAAGACGTGTCGTTGTGTGTTGTGCTATCGATTAGGCATCCCTTTATTTTCCATTTCGGAACCTTGTTCTGCTTGCTCCAGTGTATTTGAGGGAGACATTTTTGGAGATCATGCCGTGTCGTATGCTGGTATTGTGGGGATTAAACATCGTCATAATGTTGTTCGTGACACTTTGGTGAATGTCTGTTATCGTTCTGGGATCTCAGCTAGTAAAGAGGTTGATATTGGTCTGTGTGGGGGAGACGGGAAACCCCTCCGTCCTGCGGACACTTTGGTGAATGTTTGTGTTAACTTGACAGGGTCATCCCCTTCGACGCAATCTGGAATGATTGATTTTGTTCCAGGACAGGTGGTGGTCGAGGCGGCTCATCGAAAGCGCGTCAAGTATCAAGATAAGTGTAAAGCCATTGGTTATGAGTTCTTACCCTTTTCTTTTTCTGCATTGGGGGAACTTGAGGCAGACGTCATAGCCCTTCTAAAGAGGATCCAAAAATTTGCTCAAGTTCACGATATAGGGGTTCATAATGCAGCTCATATTTTCACTAGGGTGGGGTTTTCTATTGCTAAAGGAGTGGGGGTCTAGATTTGCAACGGGCCGGGTATAAATACTCGAGTTACGTTTCAAAGGTCAGATACCTTCGTTCGGATCTTGCAATCCAGGTATAGGGTCGAGGTTTCAAACCTCTTTTAAAGATTAATATGAAAATGGGGATTTCGAACCCCAAAACCATCGTAGGGCCGTTGGGTACCCTTAACCTATCCTAATGGCTAAGTCGTAGAAATTCATTTAAGGAAGCGGAACGGAAAACAAGAATAAGATACAACTTGTCACGACAGAGCCGTGTCAAAACCAAAATCAAATGTCATATGTATTCGTTCTCTGGATCCTAGTTTTGTCCCATTGAGTTTTCTAGGCGAGATTTGTAATGATGTAGTATTTAAGGATGTTTATCCAAGAGGCCGGG
This sequence comes from Persicaria maculosa, assembly GCA_963922045.1. NCBI lineage: Eukaryota > Viridiplantae > Streptophyta > Magnoliopsida > Caryophyllales > Polygonaceae > Persicaria > Persicaria maculosa. The sequence goes on along the minus strand of OY998251.1, from coordinate 17,700,164 downwards.
GTGTTATGAGATTATCTTTTAATATTATATTAGGGATGGATAAACACTAGTAAACCCTAGTTCCCTATGTAAACTCCTATATAAAAAGTCCTGAAGACCCCTATAACATATCATTTTATTCTCTTCTTCTCCTCCCTACTCTCTCTATTATCACACTTTTTGGTTTTTTTTTGTTATGCAAATGAATATTTTTAGAGAGAATTGGATAATTTGTACCCCGTTCACTATTTTTTTTAGTATCAAAGTCCGACTCGGACCGATGACTGGGGGTCGTGTGCACGGGCGCACATGCGCTAGTAGCCTAGCAGACAAGCCGAGTGAGGTTCCATTCTAAAACCAATTGGCAATAGGAGGAGTAACCCACTAGCTTATATACTAAGGCTTGTTTGTTCAAAAGGGCAATTTAGCCATTAAAATATTACAAGATCTATTTAAAAAAATTATTGATAGGGTCTATTTACTTAACCATACATTGAAAGGAGTCTATATACCCATTTTTCTAATCCTAAATTTTTCTTACTTAACTAGTATTTTAATACACTTGCTGAATATAGATTTTAATACAGCTTTATGCATGCTCAGAATGCAAAATCTATCGGAATTGGAATGGTCCTTTATGGACTTTGCCTATTCTACTTTAAACTATATGTCACACCTTACTTTGATTATCACCACAAATACCATAATACAATCCTTGATTCAAACCATAAACGTGTATGCAACTTATCTCGTTGATTATCTCTACCCATATCCTTGCTACCAAGCTAGTCAATCCATAAATTTTATGTTTAATCACAATTCATGTCGATACAGTATGTTTATCTATATGACTAGAATGACCTTTATTCACCTCAATCTATCTAACCAAGCTTGTGTTTTCTCCCAAGTACACCGAATACAAACCCTCTATTTGGCAGGCTCCCTTTATCTTTCTCCTTGGAACTCTCAACCCGCTTGGGCCGCTTCATCTGTGTGCCCCCACGCCACTTTAATCAGCAAGAGAAGAACCTGCATTGACAGTCATGGCGCCTTTCGATATGAGTCTTGCGGTTGGAATCTGTCATGCTATCACCAACTCACTACTTTAACGTATGTGTATTGTTATATGTTTGATCGTCACCTTAGTAGCCTTTTGGCATTTTATATGTACCCCTTATGCTATCTACTTCTACCGAACAGCCTTAATTTTTGGCAAAAACCTTATGGACCCTCTATCAGTTTATATTTCGATTAGATCTTGTTGTGATGTCTTGGGATTGTCCCACATCGAAAAACACGATAACCCGAGCCTTGCATATAAGTCAGTGGGCCACTCCTCCTATTGCCAATTGGTTTTAGGATGGAACCCCGCTGGTCTCGTGTGCTCGGCTTGGGTGCGCATGATGCGCTCTGACGTGTGGACCCCCCACGGTTATATGGCCCACCGGGATTTGTCATGGTATCAAAGCAGGTGCGGTCCGGGACCCTGGTCGATCTATTGGGCTAGCCGGCCTTAAGGCTCAAGACGTCAAGTGCAACTGGCTTAATTGCGAGGCCAGACAGTTGCACTTGAGGGGGCGTGTTGTGATGTCTTGGGATTGTCCCACATCGAAAAACACGATAACCCGAGCCTTGCATATAAGTCAGTGGGCCACTCCTCCTATTGCCAATTGGTTTTAGGATGGAACCCCGCTGGTCTTGTGTGCTCGGCTTGGGTGCGCATGATGCGCTCTGACGTGTGGACCCCCCACGGTTATATGGCCCACCGGGATTTGTCAGATCTTTTATCAACTGTTGTGTTGAACTGGATGCTTTCTTTTGGCTTTCAGTGTCTCTGCAATTTATCATCCTCCTTAAGTACTTTTATCCTTGGACCCCAAGTGCATTGTGAATGCTTACCTATGCTCTAAGCTCACCTTTATTGGTCACTCTCTGCATCTTACTACTATTTGTTTTTCTTTGATCTTTATGAAAAACTCAATTTCAATTCTACTTTCTCTATGGAGTATCTCTCTCCTAGTGCCAAGTTTTTTCCAAATTGACTCTGATTGTTGCTGGTTCTTTTTGTGTCCTGTTTTCATAAACTGCTTTTTACTTAATCAAAAGGGAAATTCCTCTGGGAATGACAGCCATAACCATATGGCAATGCATCTCAGATGCCTTGATCTGGTCTCGGCCCTGGCTCCATGGCTAACCCTGTTGCGAAAGCAATACCTTCTTGCTACCCATATTCAAAATAATATTATTACATGAAAATCAGCTACTGGAATATACGGGGCCTAGCTCGGAAAAACGTTTGGACTCAGATAGACTCAACATGTAAAGCCGAGCACATCCAAATTCTAGCATTAGCAGAAACCAAGCTCCAAACCCCTCCAAAAGATTCACACTGGCGCAGTATTGGCTTTGATAACCTACGCTTCTATCCGTCTCAGGGCCTCTCAGGTGGCCTTTGTCTACTCTGGAAATCATCTCACCTAAATAAAGATACATTTACAATCATATCATCAGGAGACAGATATGTCCTATCTGAATACCACAGTGCTAACCGAAACATGACATTCACAATACTTTTTGTCTATGCCCCACCGCACCAACACTTAACTACCAAGAATCATGCTTTCACAACATATGATCACTCCCAAATAACTCTAGAACTTTTCCCTGATGAGCTTCCAATAATGCAGCCTTTCAAGTCCGAACTAGCCTGGACGAAACATAAAGAATACGAGAAGATAGTGCAGCAAGCTTGGCGGTTAAATCCCCCGGGCTCGCATCTCTTCAAAGTAATTAAACGGCTTCAAGAGCTTAAAAAGAAAAGAAAAGTTTGGAGTAAGAAAACATTCGGAAATGTATTCTCACAAATTGCCACTACTGAATCAGAAATGCTACAGCTACAAACACAGCTGCTCACCAAGTATGATGGAAATATAGAAAGGAAACATCAACGACTTCTAAACAAATACAACAACCTGATAAACTTCCAAAAAACCAATTGGGGACAAAGGGCGAAACGAATCCACATTAAAAACATAGATACTAATTCTAAATATTTTCATCGCGTTGCCACTGGGAGAAGAAACAGAAACATAATAAAAAACCTTGCCACCAAGGATGGCATTACCCTAGACTTGGTATCACTAATTCGAGACAAAATCAAAAAAGACGTTGAAGGAAGCTACTCGCCCACCTCCTTGCCCCAGGGCTCTTGTAGCCTCTTGGACAACATCTTGCCTGCAATATCCATAGCTGACAATGACTGGCTAACCCAACCAATCTCGAACTCTGAAGTCAAGAGTGCTGTCTTTTCTCTTTCTAAAGATAAATCACCGGGTCGGGATGGCTATCCTGCGGGATTTTTCCGCACCTACTGGCACATAGTTGGCCATTCTGTCATAAAGGCCACCAAAGGATTCTTTACGAGTGGGAGAATCCTCAAACAAATTAATCACCCCTTTATCGCATTAATTCCCAAATGTGATAATCCACAAACCACAAACAACTTCAGACCCATAAGCCTCTATTCAACCATATACAAAATAATATCCAAAATTCTAGCCGATAGGCTAAGAAAAATCCTACCCAAACTTATTCACTCATTACAGAGTGCATTCATCGCAAAGCGATCAATACAAGACAACATCCTGATTGCTAACAAAATATTTCACTCATTTCAGCACAAAAAAGGGAAATCATGATGGATGGCAATCAAACTCGACATGGAAAACGCTTTTGACATGGTTCGTTGGGAATTTTTGCTCAGCATTCTAGTGAAATTCGGTTTCTGCAACAAATTCTGTTGTTGGATTAAGGAATGCATTACAACTGTATCCTACTCGGTTCTGGTCAACAATGAACCAACCGACCTATTCATCCCATCAAAGGGTCTTCGCCAAGGAGATCCATTATCGTCGTATCTATTCTTGCTTGTTTCCGAAGTACTAGCCCGACGACTACAATCTGAAATGAACATGCAACGTAGGCATCTTGGAATCTCAATCAAACGATCCTGCTACAAGGTACCTTTCTTGGCCTTTGCCAACGAAATAATCATCTTTGCATCTGCCACCAAAACGGCATGTGACCAAATCAATGCAATCACCCAGAATTTCTGCTACCATTCGGGACAACGTATAAACTACCATAAATCAGCATTCTACACTGTACCAAATGTGGAGAATACCATAAAAAACACAATTAAGAACGAACTTCAGATTCCATACACAACTAATTTGGGAATCTACCTAGGATGTCCGGTCATCACTGACAAAGTCTCCAATTCAACCTTTGAAGACATCGCAAAATCTAGTAGAACTCAACTAACAAAATGCACAGCAAACAATCCTTCGCAAGCAGGAAGATGTACACTTATCGAATCCAGCCTCGCAGCAAAGCCCTTGCATATTATGCAGTGCTTCCTTCTTCCATCACATATACATAAGGAGTTAGATAAGATCAATAGGAATTTCTTATGGAACAAAGGCCCTAAACACATACCACTTATTAACTGGTTTGAGGTATGCAAATCTCGATCTAATGGGGGTCTAGGTCTCCGCCTATCAGAAGACATGAATAAAGCACTCCAACTCAAACTTCTCTGGAAAATACTAGCTGAGCAAGAAAACCCACGGGTAAAACAAGTATCGCAAAAATATTTAAAAGACAAACAAATTATCTCTTATGAGAAAAAAGGAAATGTATCATGGCAATGGTCAAAACTGACCTCCCTAATCCCACTCTTTAAAACAGGACTACGATGGGGAATCGCTAATGGTAAATCCATAAATTTCTGGAAGGATCAGTGGATGGGGGACTCCCCCCTACTGGCACAAGCCACAACCACAGGTTCAATCGACACGAATCTTTTAGTCGGAAACTTTATATTGGAGGATCAGACCTGGGACACCAACAAATTACAGAATACGTTAAACAACTAGATCAGTAGAGAAACGCTGATAAACATAACACAAACGCCAATCCTAAAACATATCCAACAAGATAGGCTATATTGGGCTCTCAGTAAAAATGGATGGTTCTCAACGGCCTCAGCCATAGAACTTATAAACAAAACAAAAAATCACACTGTATCGGAGCTCTATTGGATATGGAAGCTTGATGTGTCCCAAAAAATCAAAGATTTCTTGTGGCGCATCTCCAAAAATGGCCTACCAACATCGGCTAAGCTAGCCTCTCGAGGTGTGGGCATACCCATGGACTGCCCTTCATGTGGTGTGAACTTCGAAGATACTAAACACTTATTATTCCATTGCCCATCAACATCAATTACACTACAACATCTATCCCCTAAAATCTACGACACCATCCAAAGAGTATATGGCCTCACTCATAACACAACCGAATTACTATGCACCCTCCATGCTTCTTTAAGTAAACCAGAATTCTCATTTCTTGCTACATCTTGGTGGTGTTCATGGTATTTCAGAAACAAGGCACTTTTCGATAAAATCGAATCCAGCCCAAAAACTATAGCATCATTCATAAAAGAACAATTAACCAATTGGGAAAAAGCAAAATTGGATGACATAAGCATGGACAAGGATACGGATAACAAAATGCACAAACCAGCAAAGACAAGGAAAACAATCACAAAGTGGAAAAAACCCAGGGATAACTGGTACAAACTAAATTTTGATGGAGCCTTCTCTTCTTACAAATTAGGAACTTATGGGTTCTTAATCAGGGATTGTCAAGGTTGTGCTCGGTATCTAGAATCTGGTACCTCCCCATTCGCATCTGCTATTGGATCTGAATGCTTTGGTCTGTGGAGAGGTGTACTCAAAGCAGTTGAATTAAAAATTCCCCGCATCTGCATTGAAGGTGATAATCTTAGTATTATCAATAGCCTCAAGGCAGGTGTGTCTTGCTGTGGCGATATAGAGATGCTCCTATCCGACACTCTATGTGCCCTGAATATGATTCCAGAATTTGAGGTCTCTCATGTCTTTAGGGATGACAATAAAGCTGCTGACCGACTATCTCATCTTGATTTCGGGTTCTCCGGCTCGGCCTCCCCCCCGATGCTGTCTTGAGCAGTATCATCCCTAAGGATGCTCTTAGCTAGTTGGCCCTGTCACCTGCCAAATCTTTTCCGGTTCAGAAAAAAAAAACCCATTTTTCTCATATTTTTATTTGATTAATATAATCGTAAGGAAAATTATTCTAATACAGTAGTAAATTAACATAAATTACAATATAATTAAACTAGTGAAAGACTTAAATGTTGTCAAAAATAAAGAATACATAATTATGCAAGTTAAGGCGTCATCATATACCAAAATAAAATGAAATTTTTAAAAGATTAGAAAATATTTTAAATTGACATTTTCATGATGAATTCTATTAAATATAGTATAAGAATAAATAATTTACATGATAAATTAGATTATTTAAGTTAACTAAGTAAATAATAAAATCAATATATGAAATATTGTAATATAATACGTACTAATAACATTTCATTCCATGCTAATGATTCATAAATTCATAATTTCCTTTCAACAGTTCTTTCACCGGTAAATTAACATCCATTTTGATTCATTTTCATTATATATATATCTACCTATAGCTTACCAGAAACTCAATTTTAGTGTATTTTTTTTGATGAAAATATTATTAAACAAAAAAAAAATCTGTTTATACACCTTAATTTGCATAGAATTATGGAAACAGATCGAAGCCAGATGGAAGTAATTCATCGATCTCTATCCATTTGATTCGATCAGTTCTATGCCCAGAATTGAATGATGAACGAGTAAACTGATGGAATCTTGTTAGCCGGCCACCAGTTTTGCAAGTAATCTCCCACAATCAAAGAACACCTCAATTGGCTCAATATCTCATTGCAAGATTGCCACTTTAAAAAGGGAAATAGAAACAGAAAACAGTTCATCTCTATCCATTTGAATCAGTTGCATGCCCAAAATGATGAACAAGTGAACTGATCGATGGAATCTTGTTAGCCACTAGTTTTGCAAGTAATCTAGCTCCCACAATCAAAGAACACCTCAAACTAGCTTCTATTTCACACCGGCCTCAAAATAAAACGACGTCGTTTTTTTAACCATCCTCAACCTATATATAGCCGTCCACCACCACTGTTATAACGAGAACGATAGAGGCGAAGAAAGACACAGAGATTTACGTGGTTCAGCAACGGTGTGTTGCCTACGTCCACGGGCAGAGATCCAGATTTCTTATTAGAGGAAGCGAAAACAGATTAGGTTACAGGGGTCGGCGTTCCATGAGTATATGAAGAGACTCATGGAACCCTAAACAGACAATGGACTGAAAGCCCAAAATAGATAGACGATAGGCCCGTTTACAACAAACATCGCATACCGTAAAGGCGGGGTCTCGACCCCCCGATGTGTCGCCGGTCAACAGTCGTTCAAGGCACATTAACAACCACCATTCATCCTCACACTTCTCACTTGCCTTCATCTACCGTCCAACACTAAACCAAAATCCTTGAAATATCAGCTCGATCAAAATGAGTTTCAGGTCCATTTCAGCAGCCCAAAAAATGGATTTGGTTACAGAAAGAAGCGCATCCGGCAGGGAATTCAGGGTGCGAGATGTATCCCAAGCCGACTACGGTCGCCTACAAATCCAGCTGGCGGAGTCGGAGATGCCTGGCCTCATCGCTTGTCGCTCGGAGTTCAAGTCCTCCCAGCCTTTGAAGGGCACAAGGATCACCGGTGCCCTCCACATGAACACCCAAACTGCGGTTCTTATCGAGACCCTCACCTCCCTTGGTGCCTCCGTTCGTTGGTGCTCCTTCGACCCCTTGTCGACCGAGGATCATGCTGCTGCCGCCATTGCACGCGACTCGGCTTCTGTCTTCGCGTGGAGGGGTCAATCTCTCCATGTTAGTCGCCAGCTTCTTATCTTTTCAATTGAAACCTTTTGCCATATATATGATTTTTAATCCGTGTAAATTAATGATTTTTAGGAATACTGGTGGTCAGTTGAAAAGGCTTTGGATTGGGGTCGTGAAAATGGACCGACCCTATTGATCGACGAAGCCGGAGACCTCACTCAGTTCATCCATGAGGGTGTCAGAATAGAGGAAGAGCACGAGAGGAGTGGGAGGTTCTCTGATCTAAAGAGTGTTGACAACGAGAGGATGAGGTTCATGTTGCAGTTCATCCGAGAAGGGATCAAAGTTAATCCAAGGAGGTTTAGAAACATCAGAGAGGGATTAGTAGGTGTTTCTGAGCTTAGCAATATTGGTATTAGGCAGCTCTACCAATTGCAGGACAATCGATCCCTGTTATTCCCTGCGATTAACATCAATAACGTTGTCACAAGTCAGGTATATATATGATCTGCATTGAAATTAATTTGATCGAAAAACTAGTTTTATTAAATCTGTAATAGTTTTATTCGATTATATATGGTCAAGTTTCTCATATGGTGATTTGTTTGGGCACAGATCGCTATCTTCCATGGTAGCCGCCAATCCTTCCTTGACGGTTTCATGAGAGCCACTGATCATTTTGCACCTGCTGGTAAATTTGTTTCCGTTTTTGGCTTTGGAGATGTTGGCAGAGGTGTCGCTTATGGCCTAAAGGGGCTTGGCGCACGAGTGTTTATCGTAGAAGTCAACCCTGCCCGTGCTTTGGAAGCTTACATGGAAGGCTTCCCTGTTCGTACCTTGGAGGATGTTGTGTCTGAAGCAGATGTCTTCGTCACAGCAACTATGAACAGGGATGTCATCTCAGTTCAACACATGAAACGAATGAAGGACAATGCCATTGTCTTGAATATGGGCCACTTTGAGAATGAGATCGACATTGAAGGTCTCAAGGCTTATCCTGGTGTTAGAAGAGTCGCAATCAAACCCCTTCTATCCGACCGTTTCATCTTCAGTGAATCTAAGAAGTCTGTCATTGTCCTTGTTGAAGGGAGGAAATTGAACTTCGCTAGTGCATCTTGTCATCCGAGCTTTTTAAGATCAATCGCCTTGACAAACCATGTCTTTTCCCAAATCAGCCTTTGGAATGAGAGGAAGTCCTCCAAGTACGAGAGAAGGATTTATGTGCTTCCGAGACACTTGGATGAGAAGGTTGCAAGGCTACAGATTAGCCACCTTGGAGGTAGGCTTACTAGGCTCAATCCTGAGCAAGCAACGTACCTCAATGTTCCGATTGAAGGACCCTTTAGTCGTGATCTCTACCAATATATAGGTGTGTAGAGATAATATTGTTGGAATAAGGAGTGCAAGAAGAGCTTCAAATAAACAGAACGATGAGGCGAATCAATAAGGATGTGTAATCCACAACCATATAATAAACTGAATAAAAGAAATGAAAAGCAGTATTATTTTTTTCTTATGTGACTTTTACTTTATCACATTGTTCAACAATCATCATCGTCGATATATATTTACATTGTTACCATATAACAAATTATAACAGTACCCATTATGAAATTAATCACCATCAACGTACTATAGTTCACCATGGCTTTATTTGCTAGTTAGTTAATTTGAGACAACATATTTTCATCAATTGAACCCTGATTCGAGTCGACTTAGCTGGTTTTCATATAAATTAACATGCCAGGACTTCCTCTGCGGTCTCGTTACGACTCCTACGACTGAATTTTACAAGTCTAGCTTATTTAATCAAGCATTCTGTATTCCTAAATTCATATGTTTGATCAACAAATTAATTGACAAAATTAACATGCCAATTAACTTCGTGCAATGTTAATTTATATCAACCAAGTTGATTTAAATAATAACAGATAACCTAATATATATTCAATATCATATAAAATAAAAAAATGAATTGTAGTACGTATAGTACGTGGTTATAGAAGTAGTTATTATTTTGAACAAACGAAAATCTGAGTTTGTAAGTGAAATCAAACACAAATTAATGGAGGAAAATCATGGAAGAACTTGTGGAAAACAACCAAGAAAGAGAGTTTTACATTCGGTTTGTTACAACTTGCAAAACAGAAACTCCCGCCTTTTAACATCATCTGAAGACGGGGACTAGCTGTTGTACTTGAAAAGACCTAATTGACCCTGCTCCTATATGCATACACATATACTAACATACCCCCCTCAAGTTGGACCTAGGCTAGGAAGAACAATGCCCAGCTTGGACTGTAAGAACTGGTGTTGCTTGGCTCCTAAAGCCTTTGTAAGGATATCAGCTATTTGAATTGTAGAAGGAACAAACTTAGTGTTGATGAAGCCCTGTTGGACCATCTCCCGGATGAAATATGAGTCAATTCTCACATGTTTTGTTCTCTCATGAAAAACTGGGTTAATAGCCAGTTGTTGAGCTGATTTATTGTCACAAAACAGATCAATGGCCAAGGGCATTGTAATCCTCAAATCAGACAAGATGCCTTGTAGCCAAACTAGTTCACTAGCAACCGCAGACATGCTTCTATACCCACTCTTAGTAGATGACTTAGAGACCACATTTTGTTTCTTAGTCTTCCAAGAAACCAGTGAATTCCCTATGAACACACAATATCCAGAAAGAGATCTCCATGTGTCTAAGCAGTTGCCCCAATCAGCATCATTGAATGCTTTAATGACAAGAGATGAAGTGGATGGGTATGACAATGCAAAGTGGAAGCTGCCTTTGAGATATCTGAGTAAATATAAGAGTGCATCCCAGTGAGGCTTAAGAGGTTGCTGAAGAAACTGACTCATATGTTGAACTGTGTAAGAAATGTCTAGCCTAGTTAAACTGAGATATAGCAATCGACCAACATACCTCCTATAAGTCTCAGGGTGCTCAATGGGCTCTCCAATTGAAGAGGATAGTTTGATGCCATCTTTCATTGGATATTCATCTAGCTTACACCCTTCCATCTGATGTAAAGTCCTCCTTGAGAGTTTCATTCATTAGACAAAGATATGTATAGGTTACAAGGTATCAGGCCTTTGAGCCCACTATACAATATGAGACCTATGTAATCTATCAAACCCACGCTGTCGAAAGTGGAGGGTCCCGTACTGTGAGACTGGACCGAAAATCGAGGAACAACTAGCGAGGTAAACCCTTGGTGAAGATATCAGCGTACTGATAGGAGGACGCGACATGAAGAACACGAACATGTCCAAGAGCAACCTTGCCCCGAACGAAGTGGAGATCGAGCTCAATGTGCTTCGTTCGCTGATGCTGAACTGGGTTGCTGGCCAGATAGACGGCGGAGAAGTTGTCGATGTAGACCAGGGTGGCCTTCTGAAGAGGGCAGCGGAGCTCAAGAAGGAGATTGCGCAGCCAAGAACACTCGGAGACAACGTTGGTGAAACCTCTGTACTCTGCCTCGGCGCTAGAGCGACACACCACAGACTGTCGCTTCGCGGACCATGACACAAGGGTGTCGTTGAGGAAGACACAGTAGCCAGACATGGAGCGACGTGTGTCAGGACAGCCACCCCAATCCGCATCACTGTAAGCGACGAGGTCAAGCTGAGAGGAAGGGGTGATTGTGGTGCCCAGCTCAAGGGTACTGCTGATGTACCAGATGATTCGCTTCAAGGCCTAAAAGTGCTGTTCCCTGGGCGCACGCATGAACAGGCAGATCTGCTGAACGACGTAACTGATGTTTGGCCTAGTGAACGTAAGATACTGCAAAGCACCGGCAAGGCTCCGGTACAACGTCGGATTATCAAACAGAGGACCAGAGTGAGCACTGAGCTTGTTGGAAGTATCCACATGGGTGGCAACAGGCTTGCAGTTACTCATCTTGGCTCGAGCAACAATCTCGGCAGCATACTTACTCTGAGAGAGAAATAGCCCAGATGCATGACGCTGCACGACGACCCCCAAGAAGTAAGACAACGGACTCAGATCTGACATGGCGAACTCGGCACTCAGCATGGAAATAATCGAAGTCCGAAGAGCATCAGAAGAGGCGGTGAAGATGATGTCGTCGACATATAGTAATAGAAAGGACATGCATATGCCTCTGCGATAGATAAATAGAGACGTATCTGAGCGGCTGCCAACGAAGCCCAAGCATAGCAGATGAGAAGCAAAGCGATGGAACCAAGCCCGCGGAGCCCGTTTCAGACCATACAGAGAGCGCTTCAGGAGACACACGTGCTTGGGGCGATCAGTATCAGCGAACCCCGGCGGCTGAAACATGTAAACTGTCTCATTCAGATAGCCATGCAGAAAGGCGTTCTAGACATCCAGATGATTTATGGCCCACTGTCGCGACAATGCTAAGCTCAACACCACTCGGATAGTGGCAGGCTTGACCACGGGGCTGAATATCTCATCACAATCAATACCTGCCTACTGAGATCGACCGCTGACCAGAAGACGAGCTTTGTAGCGCTCTAACGTCCCATCGGAACGGAACTTGTGGCGGGAGAGCCACATGCATCGAATGACGTTCGCCTCGGGAGGGCGAGGAACCAGAACCCAAGTACCATTCCTTGTAAGGGCCCTGTATTCGTCGAGCATAGCCACCTGCCAATTCGGGTCGAGAAGGGTTGTTTTGTGGGAGGTGAGGATGGGTGAAAGGGAGGTCGAGGGTGAGCCAGGAGGTGGGTGGGATTGGGTGGGGACGGCATGAGAGGGTGCAGCGGGCGCAGCAAAAAGCTGCGGCTGCGGCATAGCACCCGCGACAGATTGATGTGCTGCGGCCGCGGCATCGGGTGTGACGGGGGGCAGCTGGGAGGACGCAGGGAATTGGTTGGCGGGGTTATGCGTGGCGTTCATGGAGACGATCTAACGAGGTCTGAAAACACCGGAGATGCTGCGGGTGTGCGGTCTAGTGGTAGTAGGAGGGGGTGGTGTAGGGGGAGAGGCAGGAGCACCGGGAAAGCTCTAGAGAAGGAGAAAGTGAGGGAAGGAAGACTCTGACTCGGACTGAGACACATGAGGGGTGGAAGAGGGAAGAGGAGGAGAAGAATAGGGAAAGCGAGACTCATCAAAAGTGACATGACGTGACACAATAAGCTTATGGGTCTTGACATCGAGGCAAAGGTAACCGCGATGATCAGACGGGTAGCCTAGGAAGACACATGGAGTGGAGCGCGGGTGAAGCTTGTGTGGGGCAGTCGAGGACTGGTTTGGAAAGCACAAGCATCCGAAGGTACGAAGGTGATCATACCTAGGCAAGGTGCAATAGAGGGCCTGAGTTGGCGAGCGATGGTGTAGGGTAGTAGATGGGAGAATATTGAGGAGATAACATGTGGTTGATAAGGTGTGAGGCCAATATGTAAGGGGAATAGATGCGTGGAAGAGGAGAGAGCGCATCATGTTGGTTATGGTTCTAATGATTCGTTCGGCCTTGCCATTCTGCTGGGAAGTATAGGGGCAAGACAACCGATAGGAGATCCCATTTGTGGCGAAGAAAGAGTGAAAGTCTTTGTTGTCAAATTCGCGGCCATTGTCACATTGGAAGCATTTGATGGATGTTAGAAACTGTGTTTTGATGTAGACACGGAACTTGACAAAGATAGGAAACACTTGGGACTTGAAATGCAACGGGAAGACCCATAAGAAATGAGTGTAATCATCAAGAAACAAGAGGTAGTACTTGTGATCTTCCTTGCTAGGCATAGGAGAGGTCCAAATGTCACTATGAATGATATCAAAGGGAGCAAGGGTGGAGTTCAAAGATCGTTGGAACGTTAGTCTTGCGTGTTTGCCTAACTGACAGGAAGAGCATAGACTAGAGCATAGGTCTTTTTGACAGGTGACAAGACTCTGAGAACGGAGGACGTCTAGAACGGCAGCACTGGGATGGCCCAAGCGTGCATGCCACATGCTGGACGACGATGTCGAGAGGGCGACCGGACATGACTGACTTGACGCAGGAGGTGGGGTGACAGGGTAGAGCTCCCCGGTGTTGTTACATCTCATGCGAGTAACCCCCATAGTAAGATCGTTCACAGAGAAACCAAAGGGATTAAACGTAAGGGAAACATTATTGTCAGTAGTGAACCGACGGACAGATATAAGGTTTTTGACAATCTTTGGGGCAATGAGGACATTGTTAAGGTGTAATGGGTGGGTTGGGGTCTGTAATTTGGCATTGGCAATTCCCGAAGTAGCAAGGCGACTACCATTGCCGACGATAATAGAGTGTGCAGGACCTTTAAAGGAAATAGAAGAGAGGTTACTTAAGGAGTGCGTCATATGGGAGGTGGCACCAGTGTCCATGTACCACGAAGAGTCGGGGAATGTCGGCTGCGTATAGGAGAAAGCGTGATGCATAGCAGGCGGAACATAGCCTGGATCAAACGATGTCAGATAGGCCTGAGGACCGGCATGTCGAGGGGCAGGACATCCGGAGGACGGTTGCATCTTTTTTTTGGGGGGTTTTTTTCTCAAGAACAAACAGAACGAACTTGAACGAAGGGTAAGGGGTGACTGCTGCGGCGGAGGTCGGGCTCGGGGTCACCGAATCGGGGCTCGGTGAAGTTCGATGGTCAAGAGAGAGGGTGGGCGGTTGAGGTGCTCGGAGGTGGCGGATCCGAGGTCTGGGTGGCCGGATCCGGGAGCGAGGCTCGGATCTGGGATCGAATCCAAAAGCGAAGTTTCCCGGGAGGGAGAGGACAGAAGTCTCTCGAGATCGGGCTCGAATCTGGGATCTGGGATCGGAACCGGGAGGGAAGAGGACAGAGAGAGGGGGTGCGAGACTCGGATCTGGGCTCGAGACAAATCGGAGCTCGAATCTGGGATCTGGGGTCAGATTCGGGAGGGAAGAGGACAGAGAGAGGTGTGCGAGACTCGGATTTGGGCTCGAGACAACAAGGGCGGTGTGCTGCAGCCTTCAATAAGGGCTCGAGACAACAAGGGCTCGAGACAACGAGGTGCTGGATCTGGGCTCGAGACAACAGTAGTTGCGGGAGCGAAAAGCGGCGGATCTGGGCTCGAGGATGGCGGCATAGGCTGGCGGCGAGGAGGAAGGTTGGAGGAAGAGGATGACTGGTGAGACGGAAGGATCAATTTAGGATTCCATGAGGAAGAAAAAGTTGTGATACCATGTAGAATGACAGAATTGATGTAAAGTCCTCCTTGAGGGTTTCATTCATTAGACAAATATATATATAGGTTACAAGGTATTGGGCCTTTGGGCCCACTATACAATATGAGACCTATGTAATCTATCAGTTACAACTTAGCCACATGAGAGAAGGTCTGTTTGTAATCCTTGTCTTTGACTTGGTTATAGCCCTTAGCCACCAATCTTGCTTTGTAGTTTGTACCTTTCAATTGAACCATCGAGCATATGCTTGATTTTAAAAATCCATTTACAACCAATAGCCTTTTCCCAAGAGGTAAAGGAGTAACCTTCCAAGTGTTGTTCTGTGTAAGAGCATTGATCTCCGGTTGCATAGCTAGCTCCCATTCTGGTACACCCTTTGCTTGAGCATAGAAGTTTGGCTCAAAAACAGAACAAGCAGTTGTTAATGACTGAACATACTGACGAGATAGATAAGATAGGTTGCTTACAGAAAACACTGCAAAAGACTCTGATGATGAAGAATAAGTGCCCTGGCCTCTGGTAGGCAAGCCAAAATACACAAAATCATTGAGTCTAGCTGGCCTGTGTACTTGTCTTTTGATTGTCAATGACTGCACCCCTGGGGAGGACTCAAAAGATGAAGGTGAATGATTGCTAGGCTCATTGTCAAGGGCAAAATGGATATGTGAATGTTGACCAGATCAATGAAGAGAAGATGCTGTCAAGACTGTCTATGGATGCATGATTAGGATGATCAGGTGATATGGTGGTTGTAGGACAAATCATATCAATAGGAAACCCATCATCCTCCACAAATTGAGGAGGAGATCTGATACTGCAAGGAGTGGAAGAAGAATGTTTGAAAGGAAATACATCCTCAACAAACTTGACATGTCTGTCGATGATAACAGTGTTCCTTTCTAAGTCAAGCAACGTATATGCCTTTTGGTCAAGAGGATATCCAAGTAACACACACCGACGGGCAATAGTACCTAACTTGTCTCTAGGATCATTAGGTTAAATAGCATAACAAAGACACCCGATGAGCCTAAGCTGATCATAATTGGGAGGAACTTTGTAGACAAATTCAAAGGGAGACTTCCAATCTAACACAAAAGATGACATTTTATTAATGACATGAGTAGCGCGGGCCAAGAATGCAATCTCCCCAAAATTTAGTAGGCAAACCAGCATGTATTCTAATAGCTCTGGTAGTTTCAATTAGATGTCTATACTTCCTCTCAACTCTACCATTTTGCTCATGAACCCCTGGATCTGTTCTTTGATGAATAATACCTTTAAAAGCAAACAAATCAACACACCCTTTCTATGTAAATTCAGTTCCATTATTAGTTCTCACTGTCTACACTGCAATGTGAAACTGTGTCTCAGCCATCTCTAGAAAACAAGTAAGTAATCTCAAAACCTGCATCTTGTCTTGCATCAAATACACCCAGGTAGTTCTGGTATGATCGTCTAAAATAGTAAGAAAGTATTTAGCACCACAACGAGATTGAACTCTGTAAGGACCCCAAACATCAATGTGAACAAGTTGAAAAGCACTAGAACCAATAGCATCACATCTGTCAAACTTCAGTTTGGAAAGCTTAGTCATGGCACATGTGTCACATGACAAATCCTTTACATCACCGTCCTTGTAATCAGGAATAAGGTGCAACTTTGAAAAAGACATATGACCAAGTCTATCATGCACTATTTGCAATTTATTTCAACTGAAACAAACATTATTAAACACCAACTGGTGATCCTTTAAGCAATCGGAAGCCTTCAGAACATAGAGCCCTCTATCTTCAAATCCTTTAACTAACACAACCTTAGTTGTATGGTCCTGTAACAAAAAATGTGCATCATTAAAACTAAATCTCAAATGCTGTGAAGATAAAGATTTTGAAACTGATAACAGATTGTGCCTAAACTGAGGCACTAGTAGGACATTTCTTATGGTGAGACCACTGCCAAGTCTCACAGTGCTATGTTTCTGTACATAGATGCATTTTCCATCTGGTAAACCAAGATTGATGGGTGGATGTTTCTGAGAAATGTCAGAGAAAATATGCCAATCAAAGGCAATGTGATCTGTGGCACCAGAATCAACTATCCACACATCACTTTGAGCCTTTATTTGCACCAATTAGAAAGGAAACATTAAGTGTACCTGCAAAATGGACCATGGCTTGATTTGCAGAACTGTCAACACTCTCCATTGTAGCCTTTCCCTTCATCAGCTTCAAAACCTCTTGAAAAACTGCATTCACCATGGCCTGATCAGGTTTTCCACTGTTAGCAAAATCATCAAAGGGAGTATCTTGTCCCCCACATTCCAACTGAGCAGCAAACTTATTCATCTGCTTGGGCTTTTCATCCTCTTTAGGACCCTTAAACCATTCAGGGTGCCCAATCAGTTTGAAACAATACTCTTTCGTATGGCCCCTTTCTCCACAGTAATCACATTTCTTATCCAGTTTGGCTTTCTTGTAGTCTCATTTAACTTGCTCAAACTGACTAGATTGATTGTATTACTTAAACTGATCTCCATAATGGAATTTATTGACAGCATTAGCTTCAAAATCAAACTTACCAAACTTAGACACAGCAAGAGCATTCATGTCCTCTTGAGGGACACTAGTGACTCCTTTAGACCTCTTAATCTGTGTAGCCATTTGAAAAGCTAGCCTTGTTGATCCTTGGCATAGGATCCTTAGATAGAACATTGCTTCTCAAATTCTCATACACATCGTTAAGTCCCATTATGAACTGCATTCATTTTGCTTTCTCCTCTCTTTCCAGAATTCTTTTCAACAAACCACAAGAACAATTATTAAAACCTCCACAATTGCAACTAGAAACTACATCTCGCAACGGCAACTCATCCCAAACCTTTTTTAGTTTGCCAAAATAAGCACCTACTAACAGATTGTCTTCCTTAAGGTTTGCTAGATCTCTACGCAATTGATAGACTAAGGGATCGTTGGATTCACAAAATCTCTCCTTAATTTCATCCCAAAGCTCTTTAGCAGATTCAACATACATAAAGCTCTCTGCGACTTCACTCGTCATTGAATTGATTTTCCAACACATAACCATAGAGTCGGCTCTCGTCCATTTATCATAATCCTCAGTTCCTTCTATAGGTTTTACGCAACTTCCAGTAAGGAATCCTAATTTGACTTTAGCTCCAAGAGCCATCTTGATGCTTTTACTCCAGCTGGTGAAATTCGCTCCATTAAAAGGAGTAGACACGAGAAACATCCCTAGATGGTCTGAGTTGGACAAAAAAAGAGGATTCACATGAGTATTCGACATACCTTGGACCATATCCCCAAATTGAAGACCAGTATTAGCGAAATTCCAGCCACAACCAACACCAGCACCAGCTCCGGGTGCCAGAGGTGCAATAGAGACGAAATTCCCTCGTCTAACACCACTGTTATCACCTGCACCTCTAGATCCTTGACCTTGCTGATTCGTTCCTCTTCCAACCATGATGAAAACACAGATCTCGTATGAAAACTTCGATCAATTGAATAGCGGAAAAACACGAAATCAACACTTGACAACAGACTGTGAGCAGATGTGCACGAAACCAGATCAGATCGGCACCAAAAGCTCTGATACCATTTAAATAAACGAAAATATGAGTTTATAAGTGAAATCAAACACAAATCAATGGAGGAAAATCATGGAAGAACTTGTGGAAAACAACCAAGAAAGAGAGAGTTTTACATTCGGTTTGTTACAACTTGCAAAACAGAAACTTCCGGCTTTTAACATCATCTGAAGACGGGGACTAGCTGTTGTACTTGAAAAGACCTAATTGACCCTTATCCTATATGCATACACATATACTAACAATTATATTAAGTCAATAGTTCAATCCTCCGTATTTGCACTATTTTAAAGCATTTTTTTTGGGTGTATTATGAAAAAATCACCAACTACACAACGGAATCATTAAAATTGTTCGAAAAGAAAAACATTTTATCTCCCTTAGAATCTCAATATCCCGTCTTAGGCATCGTTTGGTTACACTTTCACTTCCCGGAAAGTACAAATTCCTAGGAATTGGTTTTCAATATATGTGTTTGGTACAATTTTTTTAAACTAAAAAAACAGGAATTAGAATTCTCAGGAATTGGAATTCCTACAAAAAGGAGGAATTCAACTTACCGTGAGGGGGGTGGGTAAGATCTACTTCCCCCTTTCTTCCTCAAATCTTTTATTTATTTTATTCTTTTTATAATCAAAATCTCTAATTTGTCCATATTAATAAGATGAATTTATTTATATAAAAAGGTTCTAAAAGTAATTTAAAACCAATTGTTGTCAAATATCCGTGTTCAACCAAACAAAATGTAGTAATTGAGTTAATGAGAATTTGTTTAACATATTTTCATACTTCCTGAGAAGTAAATTCATGGGAGTTCTATTTCCCATGAAGCTACATTTAACACCCCCCCCCCCCCAATGAAATGGACAAACTAGAGTTTTGATGGGCAATCACGGGCTAGACCTTTCGTATATTGATGGGCATTCACGAGCTAGACCTTCCGTATGTGACCAGAGGACTTGATCCATGCCAAATAGATTCCACATACTCACTCAGTTTATTAACCAATGTGAGCTAGTGGAAAAGAATTCACTTGATGAAAAAAATAAAACAGGCATAAACAATATTTATGAAAAACTAGACAGAGTCCTTTTTCACCAACAAATTTTAGAGTGGCTCCCAAATCTTGCTACCACAAACCTTATGTCATCAAATCATTGTCCGATTTCCATGAAAAATAAAACCAATACTACTAACTTCAAAGGGAAACCTTTCAAGTTTAAAAAAATATGGTTAACCGGGTCGGACTACAAGAGTCTGGTGGGATTGGCCTAGAGGTCCAATGTCCCAAGTTCGATAATCTTCAATCTCGTACAAAAAACTCAGCTTCTCATTTGTTTATTTCGTTTTTTGGAAGACGATTTACCTTCGAGATTGTTTGATAGTTTTTTTGGTAACTTGATGCCTTTCGAATAAAAGACATAGGTTTTTATCAAAAAAACTCGGCGTCTAATTAGGTGAAATAAACCACCACCACAGACTTGCAAAGCGAATTTCAATGGAGCGCAATGATGACGTTGGTGCCTCTGCTGGAGGGCATAGTTGGGCATGAAGAATGTGCTTCATTAGAAAGTGATGAGTCTCACGTTGGGTCTTCTCAAGGTTAAGGAACTCAGGATTCAGCATGTGATTGATGTGGGCTACCATCATCAACGTCCTCAACGACATGTGGCCATGCCCGTGGGATATAGAGATCATGATCAGCAACATTCTTATCCTACTGTCATGACTCGTTAATTTTGACTTGCTTCCTCCACGTGTTTAGAGAGGCAAACAGATGTGTGGCCAGGCTTTTTCAATTGTCAGCGTCGCTAGTGCCGTCTATGGATAGGGAACTTCTTGTTTACATCCACGGGATGCCATTGGTTGGTGGGTTAGCAAGGGCTAACCGCCACCAAATTCTCATCTATATATAAAAAAAGGCCTAATTGTCTAAATGATAACAAAATATTGTTATAACCTAATATTTAAGAAATAGTTTCTAGGCATAAGATCAAAAGTTCAAGTCTCATTGGCTATAATATTTTTGTATTTTATAAATTATATTAGTTTAATGCCTTTAATCTATTAGATAAAAAAATATAATATTTATTCGTTGTAAAAATTCTAACGGTTTCTTATTTAACTAAATTATAATAGTTTTTGGGTGTAGCATCATAACTACAAATATTTTTTTATCTAAAATAAAGGTTTTTGTTTAAAAAAAAACTAAATACTTTTATGTTTAACTAATGGTTATGATTTTCCTTATAACACATATATTATTTATGTTTAATATTATTTGATGAATAAAAAGATGGAGTGCTTTACTTGATATTAATATTAAAACATTGGTAATCATATGTTAGTTTTCTTAAATAAATATTTATCATTGTGATTAAATCTATGTTGTCAAAAATCAAGAATACATAGTTTTATGCAAATTAAGTGTTCATCGTTTGGCAAAATAAAATGAATATTTTTCAAAAGATTAAAAAATATTTCAATTTTCCATAAAAATGATCAAATCTATTAAATATAGTATAAGAATAAATATTGTACACACTAAATTTGATTATTTAACTTAAATAAATAATAAAATCAGTATCGTATCCACGAGGAAGCGTGTCAGCGCTCGTCTTTCAAGATCAAGATTCCTCTCGAAATCGACCAGAAAGTACTCGATGTCGAGGAGAAGTAATCGATATCGACTAAACCTTGTCGATTTCCCAGCAGTTGTACAACAAAAAATGAAAACAGCCAATGTCAAATAGAAATCTACTCGATATCGACCAATAGTACTCGATGTCGACTAGATGTATTCGATGTCGAGTGTCCGTCGGTGCAGAAAAACATAACTATTGCAATTGAAATAAAAATAGAAGCAAATATGAATTCGAAAGATGTAATTCAATAAACTAAAACCTCCTAGAATTGGGGTTTCAATGCCACAACGATAACCATAAAAGAGTCATGCCAAAGGTATAAAAATCTTGCCTTTTCATCAAATAACTTTTGTGATAACAAAAAGGAAGATAGAGGCTTTCGCATAAACCCTATTTGTTAGTAACCCTTTTCACATAATTAATCCAAGTTTGTATAAAGATCACGTTCGCTTCAATAACACAAATAAGGATCACCTTCGATTGTCATAGAAGAATCATGTAAATAGGGATAGAAGATGAAATCGCAATAAAAGTTGTACTTTTGATGCATTAGCTTGCATGACTACCGTCGGGATCACCCCAACCCTAAAAGTTGGGTGACTACTCGCTCTTCATCATAAAAACACAAATCAATAATATAAAGGAAATAACTTGCATTAAACCGAACAAAAGCTTACAACCGAACGAAGCAAAATCTGCTCTCGCCTCTTACAACTCCACTCGGACACAAGCTCCAAATAAGACCTCTAAATTGCCTAACTAGTGTATGCTCAATTGCTTGAGAATATAATGACTAAAAACCATCCCCCTAGAGCTTTATTTATAGTGTTCAATCCTCGCTCTCCAAGGAAAGAACAACTCTATCTCTATCTCTATCTATCTATCTCTTTCCTAAGATATAACTTTGATAAATAAAACAAATAAAACAATTAAACTCCCGTAAAGTAAATGTGGAAATTTACTAATGTGGAAATATATCTTCTCTTCATGATAGACCTTTGTGCCTTGGCTTGTAAGTAACCTCTTATCTGAATCTCCACTCGATCTTGACTCGAACTGCACTCGACATGTACTCGACATTGAGTAGTTTACTCGACATCGAGTAGACTTTGTGCTCTCGAGTGGTCTTGTGCTCGACTTGGCGCTCTAAAGGTGTTGTCGACCAGCAATGTACTCGACATCGACCAGTTTGGTCGACGTCGACTAGTTCTGTCGAGTGAATTCTTCTCTTTTTCTGCTCGATGTGTTCAGGCTCAGCTGCTACTCAACCTTGGTCTTTTTGTAATCATCCTCGAGCATTCTGACAGTTTCCTTCCCTTCTCCAAATTGCTTGTAAAGTGTCTCGATTTCTGCGAAATTAAACAGGAACTAGTGTAGACCTCCGAAATTGGAAAATAAGCACAAATTACAGAGATTCTGTATAATTCTAACCCAATGATATGAAATGCATATAGAAATCGATATAGATGTAAGCAAAAAATCATGGTTATTTGAGCGCACATCAACACCCCATACTTAAGCTTGCTTGTCCTCAAGCAATACATTTAATGATCATACAGGGGAAGAAATTAAACTCTCAACATCATAGATTCATTCTTATATGTCCCTGCAATCAATTACCATCCTCGAAAAGGTACTTATGCTACAAATCCATGCATGTGAATAAAAGCAACTTCGAACAAAAAAGGATGGTTATGCAAAAACAATTCACATGACAAAGCATTAATAATCAAGAGGACTTTATTTAAGCTCAATAAGGAGTAGATTGGTAAAAGGCTAAAGGTGGGATGTATTTGGCCATGTGTTGCTAATGATTTGGGGAAATGGTGTGATTTCAAAACTTTCATACCACATTCCTTCTTCCTTTGATTTCTCACCTTTCGCTCAATGCTTTTTTTAATATAATGCTTTTACCTCTCTAACCTCAGCACTGCCTTCTTGCGAGTCGCAAACATGGGTGTCATGAATGGGCCTGGATACATAGTGCTTTGGACTCCTCACCTTGGTGTCCCATCCTGCGGGACTAACATCTCAACGTAGACAGAGTCGATCTACCTTTATCTCCTGAGGTGACCGGATTTTCTTTCACTTATTAAATTTTCCATAATATGAATCATTCTCCTGCCAAACTCCAATAATGATAATAACAACAACACAAACACCATATAATATCTCCATAAGTAACTTCCATTCTCAACATAATCCCCGGATAAGAAAATAAGGTAGAAAATGGGCAATATTTAGATCATGTGGAGAAAATATGAAATAAGGCATAATCTGGTAAGGCTAGGGATATCAAATTATGAGCATTATATGGAAAGTAAAAAGTCATCTACCCTCTTATCATGCATAATGCCAAAAGCAACTTCAAGTTTTACCTCCTTTGATGGTTTTCAAGAAATATATGCACTTAATTGTGACTTCTCTTTAATAGGAAATTTCATGCTATATCTCTAATGAATCAAATTTTGCATCATCGAGTTCAATAAAAGCTTCCATGACACTAATCCAAAAATTTTGATGGGGGTGATAAAAATAAACTTTGGATAAAAACATGAAGCATATAGAAAAAATAACATATCCAAAGTAACCATGCATGAGCAATTCGATAAATAAACATAATTATGCACAAATTAAGCCCTTCCCCCACCTCATACTTAGAGATTACAGTATCCTAACTGTATAAAAATAAGGGTAAAGAAAGAAACTTACTAGACAGATGTGCAGAAGCTTGGAATTGAGTGCTGAAATTTTGCCACAAGAGTGGTCGATATTGAGTAGACTAGTCAACATCGACTAAATCCACTCTATATCGAGTATGTTGGAGCCTCAAAATGGCCTTTTCTCGACCACATGCTCCTCTGCTCGATATGCGTGGTCGACGTCGAGTACTGTCTACAGCTCCGTGTACCTACAATTTATGTTAGAACGACATAATCCACAATAGTAAATCCAAAATAATGTTTAAACAAAAAAACCAAAACCAAAAGTGTTTAAAGATCCTAAAAACTGATTAGTTTGTTACAAGCTCTAGATTTTATAGTCGCTAGGCCGACTTCTTCTGTTTCTGCTCAAGGTGGCGTCTGCAGCACCCATGGGGCATGGGCTTCGAATAAGTCTCCATTCTTTTCCATCAGTTGTAATCATCCGGAATGGATCTTATGCACTGTGAAAGGTCCCATCTTTTTCTCCTTGAACTTGTTAGGGAACCAATGATTCTTTGATTTGGAGACATACACCTTGTCTCCTACTTCATGGTCTTTCGAATCATCATTGGAAACCCTGCATAAGCGCACATTCCAAGGCAAACCTCTTCCATGTATAGATAGATCTTTTATGGAAATAGGGGAAGAGATGTCCTTACTTTGGCTTACTTTTGTGGAATCTTCATCATTGGTGACCTCTGGATCTAGTCGACGTCGAGTAGGACTAGTCAACGTCGAGTAGTTTTCTGTGTCTGGTGGCTTGCTCGACGAAGAAGAAGAAGTCGACTTGGTGTGAATCTGGTCGACGTCGAGTAACATACTCGACGTCGAGTACTTCTCTGCCCGTGGTGTGTCGCTCGACGAGGGAGAAGTGGATGGGGGCTTTTGGATGTGGTCGATGTCGACTAGAGTACTCGACGTTGAGTACTTCTAGTCGACCTCGATCCCATACTTATGACCTGGCAAAGAATATGAAAAAAAAGTTAGTCGATGTTGATTTACCTTGGTCGATGTCGAGTAGATCTTCGGTCTCCTCGTTCAGAATTGCCATGATTTCCTCCACCCGGGCTTCCATATCTCTCTTCTTCAGCTCTTCGGGGGTCATATTTCTTACCTTAGGCTCCCCGCAAGTGATGTAGCTGGCTATAATTGACTTGACCTCCATAGGACATGTATGCCTTTCAGTTTTATTGAAAGAGTATTCAATTACCTCATCACTGATGTTGAAAGTTAGCACTCCCTTCCTTACGCTTATATTGGCATCCACGGTTGCTAAGAAGAGCCTTCCTAAAATAACGGGACAAGCAGGGTCCTCTGGAATATCAATAACTAGAAAATCAGGAGGGGCAAAGAATTTACCTACTTGCACTGGTACATCGTCCACCATGCTTGTAGGGATGGCTACAGTGTTGTTCGCCGTGTATAATCTCGCATCCACAGGCTCTAGAGATCCTATCTTGACTTTGGAGCAGATTGATAGTGGCATGATGCTGACATTGGCTCCTAAGTCGCATAAGGCATTGAATTTATATTGACCAAATCCAATAGTTATAGAAAACTTACCTGGATCTGGCCTTTTCTCTAGTACGTCCATCTTGCTACAGTCCTCTACGATCTCAGCCATCGATCGCTTCTTGCTTAGGATGTCTTTGAGGAATTTGACGTAGGATGGTATCTCATGAAGAGCTTCTATAAAGGGAATGGTGACGTTGAGCCTTTGAAGCATCTTCACGAAACACTGGAACTTTTTCTCAACTGGGTCCTTCAAATATTTTGTTGGGAATGGCAGTGTTTTCTTATTCGGAGGTGCTAAAGTCTGGTCGACGTCGAGTGATGTCTGGTCGACGTCTACTGGAGGAGTCGACTTCTGGGCAGATGCTGAATTCTGGTCGACATCGACAACAGGCTCCTCAATATCGACTACAGAGTCCTCGACGTCGATTGGTTTGGTCGATGTCGAGTACTCTCCTGTAACTTCCTTCTCCGTGTTTTTCTCGGGCGTTTGCAGCTGTCGCCCACTCTTTAGGTTCATGACGGCCACCTGTCCTGCAGATTTATTCATAGGATTCGGTTCAGAAGATCCAGGGAGTGTACCTGATTGTTTGGTGGCTCATATAGTGGCATAGATGGGGCAGGCCTTTCATATCTTTCATTGGAGGCCGTAGAAGTCCCATAAGTGTTATCATAGTTTGCCAACATCTCAAAGGTTTCCCAAGCACATCGTGGTGTGTACTCGAGATAGCTATAAGTCGTTTGTTGATCCGCTCCTTAGTTGGTGCATCTAGGCAATTGAAGATGATCTCCTTGATCACATACGGTGGATGTCCATGCATAGGACATGATTTCAGCAGCCTTTTGTAGCGCTCCAAAACCTGTGCAAGTGTTTCTCCTGGCTTCTGTCTGAAAGCCATAATCTGCTGTCTGAGTTGCGTTGTTTTGGCAGGAGGAAAGAATTTGTTAAGAAACAAATCTCTTAGTTCGTTCCACGTGCGAATGGATCGTGGAGGCAAACCCTCGAGCTACTGGGAAGCTATCCCTGTAAGAGACCAACGAAAAGCCTTTAGTTTTAAATATTCTAAATTGGCATTATCTGCTATAGCTTCACATAAATCTAGAAAATTAGTAACATGCTCCAAAAGGCATTCATTGGGTTTCCTCTCAAATTGATTTCTCCTAATTTCAGAAATAAAAGAAGGACAAATTTCATAATTAACGCGGGGAAGAACGATCGGTGATTCTGGAACTTCCAGAATAGGGTGCAAATACTCTTTTGCGTTTGTAAGAACGTGCTGAAGCTATTCCTCGAGTTATCTTCTGGCATTTACTTCGCGATCCACCCTTGCCTTCCACCTTTATTGATTCCGTTGATATTCCACCTCTCGCTGGGCGTATTCTGTCTGCTTGGTGGTGAATTCCTCTATCTGTCTATGGACTTGCTCAAGCTCCTGCGCTGGTGTGAGCTGTACCTCATTCTCGCCGTTAGCAGGAGTCAACATGAGTCTTCTCCTTAGCCTTTGCTGAAGATGAAAAAAGCGTTCATGCTCAAGAATAGGGTCGATGGGTGTGCGATCAGTTTTTTTCATGCACCTATAAAACAAAAATAAAATTATAAAAATAGAATAGTTAAAAGGAACTAGAAATGGCGCGATTGATAACTTCCCCGGCAACGGCGCCAAAATTTTGTTAGGAGAGAAACTAGTTAAATAAATATATGAAATATAAACTAAGCCAACTCCATGTCCAAGCAAATAAAATAAAAGAATCCCTACCGTTGTAGTGGTAGGGTATTTAGGATCGTATCCACGAGGAAGCGTGTCAGCGCTCGCCTTTCAAGCTCCAGATTCCACTCGAAATCGACCAGAAAGTACTCGATGTCGAGTACAAGTACTCGATATCCACTAAACCTTGTCGATTTCCCTGCTCGATATCGAGTAGAAATCTACTCGATATCGTCCACTAGTACTTGATGTCGACTAGATGTAGTCGAAGTCGAGTGTCCGTCAATGCAGAAAAACGTAACTTTTGCAATTGAAATAAAAATAGAAGCAAACACGAATTCGAAAGATTTAATTCAATAAACTAAAAGCTCCTAGAATCGGGGTTTCAATGCCACAACGATAACCAAATAAGAATCATGCCAAAGGTATAAAAATCATGTCTTTTCAGCAAATAACTTTCGTCATTAACAAATAGAAAGATAGAGGCTTTCGCATAGACCCTAGTTGTTACTAACCCTTTTCACATAATTAATCCAAGTTTTTATTAAGATCACTTTCGCTTCAATAACACAAATAAGGATCACCTTCGACTGTCGTAGAAGAATCATGTAAATAGGGATAGAAGATGAAATAGCAATAAAAGTTGTACCTTTGATGCAGTCGGGCTCACCCCGACCCTAGAAGTTGGGTGACTACACGCTCTTTATCATGTAAACACAAATCAATAATATAAAGGAAATAATTTGCATTAAATTGAACAAAAGCTTACAACCGAACGAAGCCAAATCTGCTCTCGCCTCTTACAACTCCACTCGGCCACAAGCTCCAAATAAGACCTCTAAATTGCCTAACTAGTGTCTGCTCAATTGCTTGAGAATATAATGACTAAAAAGCAGCCCCCAAGGGCTTTATTTATAGTGTTCAATCCTCGTTGTCCATGGAAAGAACAACTCTATCTCTATCTATATCTATCTATCTCTTTCCTAAGATATAACTTTGATAAATAAAACAATTAAATTCCCCTAAAGTAAATGTGGAAATTTACTAATGTGGAAATATATCTTCTCTTCATGATAGATCTTTGTACCTTGGCTTGTAAGTAACCTCTTATCCGAATCTCCACTCGATCTCGACTCGGACTGCACTCGACATGTACTCGAAATCGAGTCATTTACTCAACATCGAGTAGACTTTGTGCTCTCGAGTGTTCTTGTGCATGACTTGGCACTCTGAAGGTGTTGTCGACCAGCAATATACTCGACATCGACCAGTTTGGTCGACGTTGACTAGTTCTGTCGAGTGAATTCTTCTCTTCTTCTGCTCGATGTGTTCGGGCTCAGCTGCTACTTGACCTTGGTCTTTCTGTAATCGTCCTCAGGCATTCCGACAGTTTCCTTCCCTTCTTCGAATTTCTTGTAAAGTGTCTCTATTTCTGCGAAATTAAACAGAAACTAGTGTTGACCTCCGAAATTGGCAAATAAGCATAAACTACATAGATTATGTATAATTTTAACCCAATGATATGAAATGCATACATAAATCAATATAGATGTAAGCGAAAATCATGGTTATTTGAGCGCTCATCAGATTCCATCCCAGAATTCTAAAGTTCCGACTTGGAAGGTTTGGGGAATCTTTCCTTTTTTCGATCCGGACGTGTGTTTTTTATCTTTTGGGATCTATCCATATTGTTTATTTTAATTAGGATTTTTTTATCATGTTAAGCCTTATAAATAAATCCTAAGATTAGTTTGGTTTTAGGGGAGCCAGTTCAATTCAATTTAATTTCTTCAATTCAGAACTAAAGTTTTAGGTTTTTTAGAGATTCGTGTTCGGGGATTGTTTTGCTGGATTTCAAAAGTTATTCTAATCTAGTTTCATATTTTTCCATGATGCTTTCTTTCATTGTGTTTGAAATTATGTTTGGCTAATTTATTTTGTTATGTGGTTGGGGTAATCCCAACGATGCTGAGATAGACATGTGTGTGATGATTGCTTGAATAAATTCTATTATTTGTTTGATTTAAATCATGGGTTCTTAATCCGATTGATTTTGTGTTGATTGGAATCCTTTTGTTATTGAACATGTGAAAACTGCGAATTGAGATTGGACAATATTAGATAACGTTTATAACTTTAATTTGTTGCAAAACTAAGATTAAACCCGATAATTATTTATGAACAATCTATTTAATTCTCTTGAGAAATACTCCCTCCGTTCGGCAAAACTTGTCATTTTAACTCTCCACACAACTTTTAATAAAGCTAATAATTACACTTCTTTTTTATTAATTTACCCTCATTTATTACTCTACTTTTTACTTTATCAAAAACTACAACTCACAACACATCAATCAAATCAAGGGCATTTTAGTAAAATAGAAGCAAAAATACCTAAAATGACAAGTTTTTCCGAACAAAAACAAAACTCTAAAATGACAAGTTTTGCCGAACGGAGGGAGTAATAAACTATCGTAGACAACCTAGGTTTGAATTGGTTAATCAAATGCAACAACAACAACAATCATCCCAGTGCACCAAGCAGGGTATGGGGGGTCTAGTAATACGCATCCTTTCCCCAACGACATTGAGATGGTGTTTACGTGCGACCCGTAAGTGTGATAGAGAACATAAAATATAAAATATAAAATATAAAATATAAAATATAAAATATAAAATATAAAATATAAAGGGATATATAAGAATATATGGATATGTAAGAAATATATAGGGACATATAAAATATAAAATATATCCCTGTTTTAGGGTGATTGCCCTCTTCCACTCTGCCCTATCTTTGGCCAACTCTCCTATGATGTTAAGTGCGACACGGTCCTGTCTGATCATTCTCTTCCAACTCTTCTTTGGCTGCCCTCTAGTACAACGAACACTTTCAATAGCCAGGTTATCGCACCGACGCAATGCTGCATTCAGCTCTCTCCTTTACACATGACAAAACCACCGAAGCCTCAACTCACGCATCTTGTCTTTTTATAGGGATTACACTGATCAATCTTTGCACGGATAATCTCATTCTTGATTATGTATTGTCTCGTGTGCTCACACATCCATCATGCAATAGCCGAGTAGTAATTAATTGAAACAACCATATTTATTACGACATGCGAAAGCTAAATGATAATGAATTTAGATAGTTTATCTTCAAATATCTCTTTTTAATTTGTTCAAGCATGAAAATTTTATTGTTCTATCGAGGGTGCATAGGTTTAGTGAACCCTAACTCTGGAATCCTTTCTATCATATATATTATTTACAAAACTAGTTATTTGCTATTTTTTTTTTTCATATTTTAGAAATTCTCTTAAAATCACATTTTTTATTTGGCTTACTTAACTATTTGAAGTTCTACAATTGATATTTACATGATCGTACGTTGTGAATTCGACACTTTATATACTACAATCGACATGTACCGTACGCTTGCGAGGTGTTGATTTTAGACCGATCAAGTATATGAAATGTTGTAATATATAAGACTAATATATAACATGAAAATATATAGAAGCATAATTATATTAATATGTAAAATAAATATTTTTCAAATATGTCACGTGCGTAGTTTACAAGATTTAAAGTTCGACATACAAAAATAATGTTTCACGTGTAACGCAGAATTACCTTCTCGATATATATTCCAATCAAATTATGTTATGGTTTATGTAATGCTTCATTACATGCTAATAATTCATAAATTTAGCTCGCATGGGCTTAGCTCAACTGATCACATGAGTAATATTTTGGAGCAAGGGACCAAGGATCGAGTCTCACCAGCGACAGTGTAGGAGTAAACATCTCAAATTAATGAGGGAGAGGGGCTCTTTGTGCGTAGTGAGCATTGATTAATCTTCTGTTACCGCCGGTTAAGTCACCATAATTTATCTCCTTTCACAATCGCCATCGAGTCTGGGAAGAGAAGACCCCGGAGTGAGCGATTTCACTTTTGCAGCAGGAATTCAAATTTTCCTTTCGAAATTACTTTCACCGGTAAATTAATGTCCATTTTGATAGCTTCTCATTTTATCTAACACTTACCAGAAACTTAATTTCAGTATATATTTTTTTTAAACAACAACAAAATTTGTTTATAATTTACTTTCATCTCCTTGCAAGATTGCCACTTTAAAAAGGGAAATGGAAACAGAAAACAGATAGAAGTAATTCATCGATCTCTATCCATTTGATTCAGTTCCATGCCCAGAACACAATGATGAACAAGTAAACTCATGGAATGGAATCTTGTTAGCCGGCCACCAGTTTTGCAAGTAATCTCCCACAATCAAAGAACACCTCAAACTTCTATTTCACACCTGCCTCAACATAAAACGACATCGTTTTTTTACCATCCTCAACCTCTATATATAGCCCTCCACCACCACCATTCATCCTCACACCTCAAACTTCTATCTCACACTAAACCAAAATCCTTGAAACATCAGCTCGATCAAAATGAGTTTCAGGTCCATTTCAGCAGCCCAAAAAATGGATTTGGTAACAGAAAGAAACGCATCCGGCAGGGAATTTAGGGTGCGAGATGTATCCCAAGCCGACTACGGTCGCCTCCAAATCCAGCTGGCGGAGTCGGAGATGCCTGGCCTCATCGCTTGTCGCTCGGAGTTCAAGTCCTCCCAGCCTTTGAAGGGCACAAGGATCACCGGTGCCCTCCACATGAACACCCAAACTGCGGTTCTTATCGAGACCCTCACCTCCCTTGGTGCCTCCGTTCGTTGGTGCTCCTTCGACCCCTTGTCGACCGAGGATCATGCTGCTGCCGCCATTGCACGCGACTCGGCTTCTGTCTTCGCGTGGAGGGGTCAATCTCTCCATGTTAGTCGTCAGCTTCTTATCTTTTCAATTGAAACCTTTTGCCATATATATGATTTTTAATCCGTGTAAATTAATGATTTTTAGGAATACTGGTGGTCAGTTGAAAAGGCTTTGGATTGGGGTCGTGAAAATGGACCGACCCTATTGATCGACGAAGCCGGAGACCTCACTCAGTTCATCCATGAGGGTGTCAGAATAGAGGAAGAGCACGAGAGGAGTGGGAGGTTCTCTGATCTAAAGAGTGTTGACAACGAGAGGATGAGGTTCATGTTGCAGTTCATCCGAGAAGGGATCAAAGTTAATCCAAGGAGGTTTAGAAACATCAGAGAGGGATTAGTAGGTGTTTCTGAGCTTAGCAATATTGGTATTAGGCAGCTCTACCAATTGCAGGACAATCGATCCCTGTTATTCCCTGCGATTAACATCAATAACGTTGTCACAAGTCAGGTATATATATGATCTGCATTGAAATTAATTTGATCGAAAAACTAGTTTTATTAAATCTGTAATAGTTTTATTCGATTATATATGGTCAAGTTTCTCATATGGTGATTTGTTTGGGCACAGATCGCTATCTTCCATGGTAGCCGCCAATCCTTCCTTGACGGTTTCATGAGAGCCACTGATCATTTTGCACCTGCTGGTAAATTTGTTTCCGTTTTTGGCTTTGGAGATGTTGGCAGAGGTGTCGCTTATGGCCTAAAGGGGCTTGGCGCACGAGTGTTTATCGTAGAAGTCAACCCTGCCCGTGCTTTGGAAGCTTACATGGAAGGCTTCCCTGTTCGTACCTTGGAGGATGTTGTGTCTGAAGCAGATGTCTTCGTCACAGCAACTATGAACAGGGATGTCATCTCAGTTCAACACATGAAACGAATGAAGAACAATGCCATTGTCTTGAATATGGGCCACTTTGAGAATGAGATCGACATTGAAGGTCTCAAGGCTTATCCTGGTGTTAGAAGAGTCGCAATCAAACCCCTTCTATCCGACCGTTTCATCTTCAGTGAATCTAAGAAGTCTGTCATTGTCCTTGCTGAAGGGAGGAAATTGAACTTCGCTAGTGCATCTTGTCATCCGAGCTTTTTAAGATCAATCGCCTTGACAAACCATGTCTTTTCCCAAATCAGCCTTTGGAATGAGAGGAAGTCCTCCAAGTACGAGAGAAGGATTTATGTGCTTCCGAGACACTTGGATGAGAAGGTTGCAAGGCTACAGATTAGCCACCTTGGAGGTAGGCTTACTAGGCTCAATCCTGAGCAAGCAACGTACCTCAATGTTCCGATTGAAGGACCCTTTAGTCGTGATCTCTACCAATATATAGGTGTGTAGAGATAATATTGTTGGAATAAGGAGTGCAAGAAGAGCTTCAAATAAACAGAACGATGAGGCGAATCAATAAGGATGTGTAATCCACAACCATATAATAAACTGAATAAAAGAAATGAAAAGCATTACTATTATTTTTTTTCTTATGTGACTTTTACTTTATCACATTGTCCATTTCCTAAACGAGTCGAATTTGAACACATTTTAAGCTCGATGTCAAATTTAGGCTCGGCTCATTTTTAAACAAGGTTAAAATGAACAACCAATACTCATCTACTCGCTCTTTCGACTCAAATAATAGCCCTAAGGTAGACTCCAACTTGAACAAAGGGAAGCAAAGAGATGGGATTTCAAATATTCAAAGTGGAGGAAGATTGTTTGATAGTTATTAACACGATTAAGGGAGTCTGGAAAAAAAACCATGGAAGATTGAGAGGGCGATATAATTGCTGATTTATCGGTGTTCATCTTCGGCTTGATTCTAATCAACTGATTTTGCCATCTATCTCAGAGCTCAATGCTCTCATCGGTAAAGATGAGATTGGGTGATGGAACAACATAGGCTAAGCCAACCTAAATCAAGGTTGTAACCATCCAGACAACCTTGTAACCTTGTTGATTACATTTTCCCCTCATCTTCTCCCAGCTCATAAACATGAAATTCAGCATACACAATACCTCCGCCCAAGGCAACAAAAGCAAGTATTACCAAGAGGACCCATTTTGGCTTAACAACCACTTGAACAAGACCCGCACGATCAAGGTTGCCCTTGGATTGCCTGATCTCCATTTGAGTTGCCATTAACAGCCAAGCCTCGAATCTTTACATCGTAGTAAACTTCTTCAACTCTTTTAAGATCATACTTCATACCTGTTGAATATTTTATATAGGGTTTTTAACTAAAAATCCTTGTAAGATACTGATCTCAAAATGGTGGAACATCAGTTTAAATAATGCAGGATAACTTACCATCGAATTTCTTGCGCAAAAAGTCATTCCTGAGATTCAGCATGCGAAAGGCAGCGTGAAGATCAGTCAGGAAGTTCAAAACCTTTCTCGGGCAATCATAGTCCCCGGATGTCACTTGGTTCACCACATACCGAGGCTACATATACAGAAGAATCACATCAATTCCGAGCACACTCTTTTAAAAACACACACAATAGCATCATTCTTCCTGCTCAGGAAAAGAAAACACATACTAAGTGCAGCGGAACTAAATAACATGTAAAGAACCCCTGCAACTGTAAAAAAACAGTCATTGCTATGATATACTGGCTGCAATTACAGAATAGATTGCCAAGTTCTACAGGCAATCCAGGAATAAATGTTGAACTCAAAAGTTAAACAACATTTTGACAGTATGAAAAATAACTATCAGGCTTTTAATCTCAAAATAAGCAGTAACTCTCATCTCTCTGTTTTCAGGTGATATCTCCAACAGCTCCTCTACAAAATCTCTAAAATGGAGAAACACATATTAAAACCTCCAAATATTTTATGCTTTTAACTACAAGAGCTTCACAATTTTACAAAATTTTGCACTTACTATATGCTATATTTAAATGATGTCTATTTAAAACAAATTTAATTTTAGTTTTGTTAACTCTTGTGCAAATTGTGAAAGAATTGTAACTAGTTCAAGAAATATGGGGCTCGTTATTTCCGAAGGAGGTTCCGAATGAATTGCACCTGAGAACATGCCAAGAAAAAATAAAAAGTATTGCACCTGAGAACATGCCAAGAAAAAATAAAAAGTATTGCACCTGAGAACATGCCAAGAATGCAAAGTATTGCACCGGGGAACATGCCAAGAAAAAAATGCAATTGGATAAGACTCCGGGATTGAAGCATAGAAATGTGGGGCTCGTTAGCCCTAGATTAAAACGGCAAAGTGGTTAACTAAAAGAATTGCAATTTTGATAAGACTCCGGGATTGAAGCATAAAAAGAATTGAACCTGAGAACATGCCAAGAAAAAAATAAAAACAAGTAGAAACTAGCTAGAAGAACTATTAGGTGGAAAAGACCAAAACAAGGATTTGTGAAAGATAATTTTGATGGAGCCCAGTCTTCTTCTGATGCTGTAGCTGTAGGTTTCGTGTTGCATGATGAGTTGGAAGGATGATTGCTTGCGAGGCTAAAAGTTGTGGAAGCCTTCCAGCATTGGGTGCAGAGGTAGCTGGACTCCAACTTGAACCGAGGGAAGCAAAGAGATTGGGATTTAGAAGACTCGAAGTACTAAGCTTAATTCAAAAAATAATCTATGATGTTATAAAAATAATTTTTATTGAGGAATGTGTTGGGTTTAATTTTGAATAATTTGGTGTCTTACTTTCATTTTTAAAAATAATCTATGATGTTATTAAAATAAATTTTATTATTATTAAACTATATAAAAATTATTATAAGATACAAATTATCACTTCTATTTGCAGATCGTCATACTTTATTTTTTTTATTGTTATTATTTGTTTGTATTTAAATATAAAAATAAGTATTCTAATTTTATAATTCATAATATTTTTAAATTAAATCCGTGCAAAGCACGGGAAATAGACTAGTATCATTATAAAATCAATGAAATGATGAACAAACCACCATTATGCAAGTGACAAGCAATAATATCGAGTTATATCATATGAAATGACTTACCAGTTCGTTAGACATGAAACAAATGCCTGCAAGAAGAAACTAATATCAACAGGATGAGAGAGAATTTAACTTTACATTATAAAAAAAAGTACAGAGCTTGATTAATCATAAAAAAAACCATAAAGCATTAATCAAAGACTAAACTAGTCTATAGCATTGCAATGTCTTGAGGAAAACGACACACATTTCCACGGGTAATAAAATCATCACCCCGATGCTATTTGCTTCACAAAGCCATTGAGCAATGCATTGTGCGTTTTCTATTAGCACTAACCATATTGGTCATCATAAAAGGAAAGAATTCAGATTAAAATTTTCAAAGAGGATGAAAATATGATTAGAAATCTCGTATCACTTGAGTGAAAATGTTGGGACATTATGACAGTTGAAACAACAACTCAAACAACTCAAACCTCGTAATATATAAGTGAAAATTTCAAGTAAAATACGTAATGAAGTGAAACTATAATGAAGTTTGGCAAATAGCAAGTAATTAACATTTGCACTTTAGCCTGATCCAAATACTAATTTTATAGGCATGAAGCATAAGCATTTTAGAATAGGAAATCCATCAAAGAACTAGCCTAGTAGAGCTGTGTAACAAATGATAATCTTAAATATGATTCCATATCATCCCAAATGGACTCTAAGCAACACAATCCCTCGCATGATTTATGACGGTGATTCAAGAAAACATACCGACAAGATAGTCTTCAATATCCAAGCCAAAGTCCGATCTATTCACTGCATATCAAATGACATATAACAGCATCAAAAGCCCAGCATTGATGTAGAAGGTAGCTTGTAAGTTAACAATAGCAACAATTACATCTGGCAGAAAGAACCCATCATTTTGCAATGCCTTATCAGAAGTATATAATGAGCCCAATTTTAAACAACTAATCAAACCAAAACAATCAACGCTTAATGTGTTATGACTCTATGAGTAATGTGTCCCCACATCATCAAGATGATGCACTCATAAACCATAAGTAATATAACACCCATCATCTTGCCCACCTTTCATAGGTAAAAGGCCCATTTATTAGCATCGAAACTCCAAGAGCTAGTTCACCAAAGAAACATGAATTTAAACAAAGCCAAAGCAGTTCAATGTTGCATTTATAATAAATTATCCATAATTTGAGTATTCTAAAAAGCAATGATAAGTGATTTAAAAAAAACCCTAAAATGTTTTTAACAATGAGTAGAATCACAATGGGCATTAAACATACATCCAAGCTTCTCCTCTGCTTCGCTATGCATAAGAAGGCTCCCCTTTTCCAACCAATGCATAAACGCAAGCAATGAGACAACCGACTGCGTCTCACTTCTCCAGTCATTATGATACCTGAGCAATCAAAGATTAAATTCTTCAAATTCCAAATCACACAGGCAAAGCGAACAACAACAGAAACCCCCACAACAATCTCCCTACGCACCTATGATACTGTCCAGGATAGTCACTTAGAATCTCAGCAAGCTGGTTAAAGAGTTCCTTGAGCTTACCAATCTTGTCCTTAGCCTTCTCCAAAACCTCTGATTCACATTTGCCAAGGTAAATCAAATGCACCGATAAACCAATAATCAAGCCCAGGCCAGAAATCGCCAAAACCTAACTATCGGCCGCGAGACTAAAATCGAGAAATCGCGGTACCTGGAACCGGCCGCGATTGATGGACAAGGAGGAGACTGGCATGCATGATTCGAGTCACGGATTCAATCTCTACGGCGACATTCCGGATCCTCTCCCTGAGGTTTCCGGAATCTTCGAGCTGAGATCTGAATTTCTCGAACTGCGCCTCGACAGCGGCGTCGACGGCGGCCATGGGAGGCGGGGGAGGGGAAGGATTGGGCGAAGAAGCGGAGAAACGAGGAGAAATGGTTATGAAGAGAGAAACGGGGGAGGGGGTGGTTTTGCAGAGAGAGGGTTGAAGAGGGAGGAAGGGAGTGCTGAAAGGGTTTAAGATTGAGCGGCGAGAGAGTGTGGCGAAGGCGTTTCGAAACGCCAACTTCATTTCTCTTTAGCGAATTGCGATACGTTTTGCGGTTGCTCCCAGTCTCCCACCACCGTATATACTCAAAATTCCCCTGTTATCATCCTCTTGTCCGATTCGAAGTAACTAGTTTTGGAGCATTTACATTAGTCAGCATGAACCGCAAGCACATTTTGTTTTTTAATTAGGTAAGTATTCCAGGCCGGCTAAGCCGTCAGATGGAAGAACTGTCTAAAAATCATATTGTAATACATAATGTTAGAATGGAAATCAAGTTTGCAAATATAAAGATATAAAAGCAAACCGAATATCTGAACCACGCAAACAAAAATACAAGAAACTCTCCCGCTGTAGTGGTAGGGAATCAGGATCGATCCACGAAGAAGCGTGCCAGCACTCACCTAATCGGTTTCAAAATCGGCCCTTAACGTCGATCACCAGCCCACTCGATATCGACTAAGATAGGTCGAAATCAAGTCAACAGTCGATGTCTCGTGAAAAACCTGCACAACAGAGAACAGAAGACTCGACGTCGAGTGAAAGGACCACTCGATGTCGACTTAGTATGACTCAATGTCGAGTTTGTTGGACTTGATGTCGAATGTGGGTGCAGAAAAACGAACGTGCAGAAACGAAAATAAAAGATGTCGGAAAAGATATCCGAAGAAATAAAGGATGAATAAGAAGATGTATAAGCACAAATAAACACAGATTGATTGTTTTGATATCAATAAATTTAAGGAACTTCCAAAGTCGGGGATTTATGGCACAACGATAATCATATAGGACTTATGCCAATTTCATGAAAGATTATGCATTTTCATCAAATAACCTTCGTTATTAACAATTAAGAATATAGATGCTCTCGCATAAACCCTATTACTGTTCTTCTTGATAATTAATCCAAATTCATATTAAGACTGGTTTCGCTTCAATAATACAAATAAGGATTTACCTACTACTCTCATAAAAGATTCATGCAAATAGGGATAGAAGATGAAATCGCAATAAAAGTCATAACTTTAAGCATAAACTCACATGACTATCGCCGGACTCACCCCAACCCTAGAAGTAGGATAACTACTTGCGCATCATCGCAATGGACATTATCATCATTGGAAAGAAATAAACTTGAATTGAAATTATCTTCTAAAGATTACAACCGAACAAAGCCACAATGCTTTCGCTCTCTAACTCCACTCAGCTCCAACCTCTCTCTTTACTCTTTATTGCCTAAAACTTGTGCACTACTAGAAATTTGTGATTTAACATCGGCTAATAACTGATGTCTTTCAAAAAAAAAATCGATGTCTATGTGGGTGTTGTAAAAAGTCAAAAGTTTTTCACATCGGCCAAAACCCGATGTCTATATAATTTATAACATCGTTTCTTATTATAAAAACGATATGTTTAATACTTTATAACATCACTTGTATAGAAATCCTACATATGTATATTCATTTTCTCTCTATAATTTGTAATGTTATTTTTCACCACAAAATTTGGCTATATGGAATAAATACAAAACCGATGTTATTACGTATATTGAAATCAATTTTTGATTTACAAACCGTTGTTTATATATAGTAAAGACATCCTAAATTATTAGTGAATCAGATGTGTTTAGTTCGTAAAATTGGTGTGTTTAGGTCGTAAAAATGATGTGTTTAGTTCGTAAAATTGATGTTTTTTGTACGTAAAGCTGATGTGTTTAGTTCGTAAAACTGATGTTTTTAGTACGTAACACTAATGTTTTTAGTTTGTAAAACTGATGTCTTTCGTTACAATAAACCGTTGTCTATTGCTCGTAAATCCGATGTGCAATCTCCTGTCTATATATAATATATATACATACATATACACTAGACCACAATATTAACCAAAGAGAACATGTTCTATCTATATATACACACACCAGGCGACAGTACCAACCAAAGAGAACATGTTTTCAGAACATGTTTCAAAACCTGTATATAAGTTGCTCACTTGAAGAACAAGGTAAAGTCACTACTAGAAATATCTTATTTAACATAAAGTAGTACATATTGATCTATCAGTAGTACATATGGAACATTGAATAAACAATAATAAACCAATTGATCTTTTCTAATCTTACTACCTCTTCCAGTTCTTCTTGTTGCCTTTTAATTTTTTCTTCCTTTCTCTTTCTAGTTGAATCTTGTCCAAGTATCTTTCTAATTGCTTCTGCCTGCAAAATTATAAAGAACAGAAAAAAAAAGGGGAAATTATTATACACCCTAATAAGAACATCCTTAAATAGTAACAGTTTACTGACCTCAGCCTCTTTGGCAGCTTTCTCTTCCTGCAGCCTACGCCTTTGTGCCGCCTCAACTTTCTGTAGTTGTTGGTCCACATCAGGCAGCATCTCTTTTTGACATTTTGAAATATAAATAATAATATAATCATACAAATCATCCTCATTATGCGAAAATATAAATATATACAATCATAAAAATCATTTTGTGCAATGCATTCCAGTGTGTCAAATTCTGAAGCATGGATGAAGGGGACAAAAGGATGAAAACAAAGAAACCATCTGCAAATTCAATGTAATGAAAAAAATATGAAATCGCTTGCTTACTCTTGGAAGGGGCAGCAGGCAAACCATCAGGGAACATTAAACTCGGACCAGACCCAGGAGAGGTACCTTTACCATTCTCGAGAGCTCTTTTACGGGTTGTGATGGTCAGTTCACTTCCACTGCCTGCAAGAGAACTGAGATGTTCTTTCATATTCTTCTTATCGTCAAGCTCATTATCTGAGGCTGGATCCACCTCCTCAAGATAGTCTTTATCTTCATGAAATGATGACTTTCTTCTATCAGCTTTATAAAACATTGAGCTAAACATATGCAACATAAATCCCAAGGCCAACTGATTAAACGGATCGGCATAAATCAACAGGCATAATACAGCAAGACATTCAGAGTCAATTTGAAACACAAGACCATAAATACCAGGCATAACACATTGATATTGCCTACCACATAAATAAGAATGTCTCAAATGTGAAACACAAGACCATAAATAGCAGGCATAAAACGGCAAAACTAGCATATGCTGATTACCTTGTATCATTTTAATCCCTTTTGAAAGATATTCAAAGTCAATTTCCTTCATAATAACGGATCGGTTGAGAGATGTTGCGATGCCAGAACCCATTAGGCCCCCATCAATAACAGCGACTTTTTTCACGTGCCTTGGTTTTAACCCAACATCAGTCACACCAGGTACCTGACAATAACGCATATCAGGCAACTGTCTTTGAGAATAGGCAAGGGAAATTTTCTATATATAATTCACAGAGTTAGAGGGTAGCTTCTGATATAGTAGCATTTTCCGAACGTAACTCAAGAAATGGAGGGTGGTTCAACGACATAAATAATGTGCAATAAACACAAATAGTAAGGCATGTCAAGAAATATGCAAATCTACAGAGTAAATCTCAATTTTAGTGTTCATACGAGATTGCAATAAACACAAATAGTCAACTTCAAGGAATCGATGAGATGCGAAGGGGGATTGCTCATAATAAACTGCTGACTTGACTTATCTCAAAGTCAAAGCATCCTTTACCACTTCATGTTGAAAGAAGCTATCAATAGTCTAGTGATCCATTTTATTTTCCACTACAAATTGAAACATGAGACTCCATTTTATTTGGATTTTTTATATTAAAAAAAGCATTGAAAACTTGAGAATTTTATAGACTACAAACCAGCATCTAATCAGGGACTCAAAAGTGAAAAGCTGATACAATGATAAAATCCTTCTTGACTAATAAATGCCAAAAGGGAGCTCACCTAGGCAAGCAATCCTCCAATAATTTATTAATGAAAACAGGAAAAATCCAGCACGTGTAATGGAAGCCCAGCACAAGACCTGCAATGGAAGCCCAGCACGTGAACATCCCCTTACACAATCATCTTACAATCGTACTGCCAGGGGAAAAAACTAGCGCAAGACCTGCAATGGAATCCCAGCACGTGTAACCATGGCATTGCCATCTCCAGTATATGTTTGAGCTGATGTTGCCAAAAAGTAAGCTCGACCATAACCCTGCAACGTTTCAGAAGGTAGCAACTAAGAGTCTGCTTATTGCTAGAAAAGAGACGAGTGGAGTAAAGAGAAATAGAGAATAAATGGGAATAAAAAAGATACAATACCCCAGGCGCCAAAATGGTTGATGCAGCATGGAATCTATGGTCCCATCCTCCTGGTTTAATGCAATAACCCATTGGCATTCACCTGTTTTAAAAAATTAATGGTTAAGAAACTTCACCAAAACCACAGCATGCTAGATTTGTACTCTAATCCAGCCTAAATTTGGTGAAAAAACTCCACGATGTCATGCCTCATAGTTATAAGTTATAACACAAGTAATGCAGATTGAAACACAAGCTCTAAATTGTATATGTAATAAGTTAGAATTACAAATAAGAAAGCTTCGAGCAAAAGTTCACAGTAACATTAAGACAATTTCGAAGCATAACGCTCCGCTCTATGGAAAGGGAATCAGTGTGCACAACAATTGAAATTCAGGAAGCAAAAATCAAGAGAAATACCATCAGATGAAGTCTATAAAAGTTCCTGAATATCAATTAACCTAACAGAATCAGGTAAAATGTACATCACTTTGTACATACCACTAACAATTATAATCCAAATCTAGAGAGGGGATAGGTTATGAACAACAATGCATCACCAACAGATAATGTAAAACTAACAACCACCATATCACATATACAAAATTAATTAATCCATGTATGAATAACAACCTCTAGGGCCAAGAGTGAGCCCGACTGCATCAGCAACCTTGTCAATACCAGCCTGAAGGGCCTTCCGGGAGTCTGTCAAACACAATTTCCTTGAATCAAATCCAATAGCAAAAACTCCTAAATCACAAATATTGAAAATTAAAAGGCGGAATTTCATACCTACAAACGAAGACCCTTGCTCTTCAGTCTGAAAACCCCAAAATCAAAGAACACCACCTAAGCCCAAATTAGTTTCATTACCTAAATTAGAGAATACTTCAAACCTAGAGAAACCCTAAATCAAAACTGGATATCAATTTTAGCTAGCTACACTCAATCAAACCAATTCACATAAACCCTAAATAAAAAAAATATCGAAAATTGAAGGCGGAATTCCGTACCTGTGAGGGAGATGCAGTGAGGGAGTAGGGGTATTGGCTGTTGAAGTTGGGATTTCGACTTCGACTGTTGACGAGAGAGGGAGCAGTGAGGAAGAGATAGTGAGGGATTTCGGAATTTCGTACCTGTTGAAGGCGGAATTTCGTACCTGTGATGGAGAGGCAGTGAGGGAGCAGTGACAGAGAGGCAATGAGGGATTTTGACAGCCCGGCTCGGTTTCGATGGCGAGAGAGAGATGACCACTGATAGAGGCAAAGCACGGTTCGACGGAAACCAGCGACCCCGCACCGGAGACACAACGATGAGACTGAAAGGGATTTCGCTGCTGCTGAG
The DNA here is from genome assembly GCA_963922045.1 of Persicaria maculosa. Classification (NCBI taxonomy): domain Eukaryota; kingdom Viridiplantae; phylum Streptophyta; class Magnoliopsida; order Caryophyllales; family Polygonaceae; genus Persicaria; species Persicaria maculosa. Next base: position 17,656,675 of record OY998251.1, on the reverse strand, counting down.
GAAAGAGCCGAGAGATGGGAACGAGAGCGAAGAAGGGATTTCGCCGGGAGACTACATCCCACCGGAGCCACCCTCGAGTTCGAGAGCCGGCGAGACTGGAGGAGGAAGGGATTGGGGGTGAACAGGGCGAAGTGGTTCGCGACCGCGAGTCGGGACTGAGAGGAAAGAGAGCAGAGTCGGAAATTTGGAAGAGGTTAGGTTACTAGTAGTGTTGGGAGGGGGTTGTTTTCAATTTTTGAAGAAACAAACCCAAATTTCAGAAAAAATTTCTAAGTGTTAAATTACCCACGTGTATTTGATATGGGCGGTATTTTCTGGCGCTTAATTTTTTTTCAAAAATTAGTTTTTAACATCGGTCCAAAAAAAGTGTGGTGTCTATTTTATTTTTAATATCATAAATTTATCAACCGATGTCAAAAATATATTTAACATCACCTGTTTTTCTGACTGATGTTAATTGACCGATGTTAAATAGCAGAATTCTAGTAGTGGTGTTTACACAATTTCTTGTGTGCTGGAATGATTAAAATCTCAGCCCCTACGGCTTTATTTATAAGACTCAGTCATAGCTATTCTAGAAGAGCAAATATATCTCTATCTATCTTCCTAAAAGATAAAACATTCCTAATTAATTAAATGGAAAGAAATAAAGTTCTCCGATATAATAGGAATCAACCTAAGAGGATAGATGTTTTTCAAACATGATAAAAGATCATTTCCTTAAGATGTAAGCAATGCCACTCGGATTAGGAATCATCAAGGCGTCGAATCGGCTCAGGAATGCACTTGACATCGAGTCAAGGACTCAACATCGAGTCATATCTTCAGGTCTCGAGTGAGGGCACTTGATCTCGAGTCTTGGCTCACTCGACATTGAGTCTTTAGGTGGGGATCGAGTGTTCCTCCACCTCCACTCGATGTCGAGTCAAGTGCTAGGTGTCAAGTCCTCTTCTTCCCTTGGCTTGATGTATGGCTCTATTTTCACTCGACATTGAGTCAGTCAGTAGACGTCGAGTGGATTTCCAGCTTGTTTTCATCTTCTCTGAATTGCCCAAAAACGTTCCAATTTCTGCGAAATTAAACAAGAACTTGTGTAGACCTCCATAATTTGCAAATAAACATAAACTACATAAATCTAATGCTTTTCTAACCCAGAGATATAAAATATAGACAAAAATCGAAGTAAAAGTAGGCATAAAACATGGTAAAATGAGTGCACATCACATAACGATGCAAACTCAAACAGACACACCTTACAAAAAAAAATGAAACCAAGCAGTCCTAAACCAAACTAGATGTGGACGAAGACGACTAGAGCTGTCAAAATCTGACCCGATCTGAAAACCCGACCCGACCCATACCCGACTCTTTCTTATACTTACTTTAATTTTCTTAATTTTAAATACTCAAATAACATGAATTACGTATAATGAGACCTAATATTCTAAATAAATTAATGAAACTTAATAGTCAATACTTAAGATAAACAAAAAATAATCATCATTATATAATAAAACTTAATGTGACCCGACTTGACCCAACTAGAACCTGATCCCACCAGAAATCCATTTGCCCCGAACTTATCCGACCCGAAAACTTACCCGACCCAAACCGAACCTGACCGAACATACAGTATACCCGACATATCACCCGACCCGACATATGACCGAACCCGAATGGGTATACTCGAATCTGACCCGAACAACCGAATTGCCACCTCTAAAAACGACGGATGAAGCCAAACCCTACTCTGAAGTAGAATTGTAGGCCGGCAATGCATCATGACCCGATCATCATGTGGGCAGTGAGGACAAACTCCAGAGAAGCAGTCAACCCAAGTAATAAAGACATCACGATACACACTACCACGACCCCAACCTATCCCGATTCCGACAGTCAAAACCATATATAAGAATATAATCACGGAGATCTTCACTAATCTTTCTTTGAAGCAAAAATCGATCCTGGCTTTCTCCATTTGGGGAGTATGGACTATGCGAAACATAATCCTTTTCGATAACAACGACATAGGTAAAATGGAAGACTTGATCAAATATATTAAACAATATAGGATAACCTAGAGAAAAGCAAAAACCGAGGAACAAGAATACTACATGGATACTACAAGACCAAATACCGATCAAATGAAAACAAAAAGACATAAAGTAGTAAAATGGAAAAAACCAAATAACGGCTTTGTGAACTTAATTTTAATGGTTCTAAGGTTGTTTCAGGCCATACTGCCTCCAGTTTTGTGATCCGGGATTTTCGCAGGGATGTCGTTTCGTGTGGTGCCCACAACCATGGGATGGTTTCCGTTGATCATGCTAAGTGTCTCGGTCTGTTGGTTGGACTACAGGAAGCTGCGAAGAGGGGCTTTCTCTTCTTGAGGTGGAGGGCAATTGCTTGATGGTGATCAACGCCTTGAAGGGGATTTGCCGATCCCCGTGGGAGATCGAACTAGCGGTCTCAGATGCCCTTAGGATTTGTCGAGTCTTTGAGAGTGTCTCTTTCTTGCACACCTTCAAAGAGGGGAACCATGTGGCTGATAAGCTTGCTCATCTTGGATATTCCTCGCAATTCGTTGACGATTGTGCTCCAGTAGAGATCGTCGGCGTTGTCCGATAAGACGCTCTTGGACGGTGCCCAAATTATTGCTTCTATATATCTATTTCTATATATAAGAGGATATCTCGTTAGGAACGGTGTCAACTTTCTGTTGGATGAAACTATTTAGTTTGGGCTTCTCTCTTCTTGGGCTTGTTTTAACTGGGTTGGCCCATTTAAGATGTATCCCATATTCCCTTGTTTTGGCCTTACCTTCCATGGGTAACCGTACCCTCGCCACCCTGAAGCTGCTAGGTGACGTGCACCTCCGCAACATCAGCGTGTGCTTCACGTGCGACCTCCTCGTTCCTAACGCGAGGTCAGGACGGGTCGGCAGCTATACTCCCGCCCGGTGCGGCTTCGACGGCCCGAAACATCTTCCTCGGTAAGCTTCTTCACGTTCTTCTTCTTCTCCGTCACAAATCTCAGTCCCTCTTCAATCGGTGGCGGCCTCGCCTTCCTACAGAATCCGGATTTGAGGTTCGTGGCGATCGAATTTGATACCTGATGGACGTCGTGTTCAAAGACTTGAACAAAAACCATATCGGTGTGGATCTGAATGGGATGACTTTGACGCAATCGGCGGATTTAGGTGTGACTGCACCGCGATTTGATCGAATTCCGGATGAACCGCATCGCTTGGACGAGGCCATTCCACAATTACTGGTTGTAAATGTGTAACAGGGATTTTATAAATAGGCTGATGTTTTATGTTTTACGATTTTGTTAATTAGTTGTTGAATGTTCATTTGGGCCATATAGGGCTTTCACTTTGTAGGCTTCAGCCCATTTACATCTGAATTCCCTTTTCCTGTTGCACCACCTTCAAGCTTAGAACGTACTCCGTATATGTAATCAGGTCAGTCTACTGTAATAGACATCCAAAATACAAATCAATTTCCAATCTCTCAAAATCTCTCTGTAACTGCAATTTCTAATTGCTCCAGACCGTGTACCTTCGAATAGACTTTTCCTTCATTACAGTCGGTTTCTAGGTCCCGATCTACCCAGCTTCGAGTTCATTCACAAACTTCTATCTGGAATCCTATCCTTTGTGTGTTGATTCCCCATTTCCCTGTCTCAATGGCGTCTATCGTCGGAAACCCTATTTCAATGGTATCATAGCGGAACGAGCCTTTGGAGATCGAGACGCTGTAAGAATCGTTTGAGGATGAATCCGACGAAATCAGGAAGATCAGATCAACGAACGCGAAGATGAAACGATGCATGAGTGAAATGAAGGAGATGCTCACTGCCCTGCTAGCGGCGAATGGACTCCTGGACAGCCCAACCAAATCTCAGGAGATCGATGCTCCTTGTGTAGTCGATAGTTCATCGACTGTGCCTGCGTCGAATCCTCGAGATCTGCCCAAATTAGACCGACTAACTGAGTCGATGGGCGATGAAGAAGAAGATCTCCATCTTCCGGTGCTCGAGGAAAGGCCGGAGATGGTGGATGACGATCTAATCGTCGAAAAAGAGCCTTCGAATCTGGTTGCTCTCCAAGTGCTCGGCGAGAAATAGATCGCACACCAGGTGTTCGAGGTAATGCCGACGAGGACGGTTGATAAAAAGGATGAGTGTTCAGATGAATCCCCAAAGGAAATCAACATCAACGAGATCATTCAACTACGAAGCCCTCCAGTAGGTAACTCCTCAATCGATCTGTTACTTATTCGTGAATTAGGAAGTGTCCATTTTGTGACAATTGATGGTGATGAACTGCTGTGTTTTGATCCTAGCGGTGAGGTATTTTTGGTTGACCATAAAAGTGAGTCGAATGTTGCAAATGATGAGTTGATTGATTTGTTTAAATCGCAACCTATTTTCGATCTTGTGTTGGATAGAAGTGATCAAATGTTTGATCTAGGATTTAAGCCTCAAAAGGAGAGTTTGTCTTACTTAAAAGGGTTGGAAATTCTAGGGATAGTGTGTGATGGTCAAATCTCTTAACCTAAGAAGAGGTGCTTCAAAGGATTTGATAGGAGATTGCACTGATATTTCGATTTTTGATCCCGGAGGTAGACTAATGCTAAAAAGCCTATTCATTTTGGGGTGTCAATCGTTTGTTCTTAGAGAATTTGATGTTGGTTTGCTGGGCAGTGATTGTGTTAGAGGATTTATTTTCGACCCTGGAATTATGGTTAAGGGAGATAATGAGTTGTCGGAGATGATAAAATTGTCTGAGGTTTATGAGTCCGTTGCAGAGGCTAGTTCTACTTACAGCATTGTCATATCTACTGGTGGGGAGAGTTCCATTGAGGTCTCTTCATTGATCATTAAAGATGACAAGTCCAAGAGGTACAAATCTCATTTGGAAATTGTAGCTTTAAGGGAAAAGGAGTCGCAAGGAATTCACATGGAGCTAATGGGCATAGGATCCTTGTTTGGAGTTCCGTTTCCGAGAAAAGGGGTAGCTTGTGGTGATTTTGCCATGCTCTTGTTGGCACCTTTTGACTTGGATTGCCTTGGTTATTCGAGAACCTTGCTCAGATCAGTTTGACTACAAGGGGCTGCTTATAAGCTCTTCGATTTACGGCCTGAAACTGAAATTATGAATGAGAAGCTCACGCTAGTCTATGGTATGAAGAGAAGGCTCATGGGGCTTGATAAACATTCTTATCTTTGTTTTGATGCGAAGACTTTTGATCCCGGAGGTGGAGAGTTGCAAGTGGTTAACAAGGAGCTATATAATACAAGAAAAATGAACTTGCCTATTACATATATATGAAGGGCTGATTATCGCCAAATCATTTGAAGCTCACTTATATTGCATCAGCAAGAATCAATTTGTTCTTCTTCCTTTAGAATCGGATGAAGCTAAGCTTTCAAGTGGTCATCTAGTGATGTTTGAATGGGAGGGAGATCTGATGTTCACTGAGAAGAAGAGCACCTATATTGCTGTATATGATGAAGAGATTGCTCCAGTACTTGATTTGAGATGCATCAGCACCAAGAAGCAGAACAAAGCCCTTGCTCTTGCCACCACAACTATTGCTGCTAGCATGACGAGGGAATGCGTGATGACAGTATTTGTTTTTTATCCTGGTGGAAAGGAGTCACAACTAGCTGGTGTAAGAGGCCACTGTCAAGCGGGTGATGAATTTGATCATTGAGGACAATGATCTTTCGAAGAGGGAAGTATTGTAACAGGGATTTTATAAATAGGTTGATGTTTTATGTTTTACGATTTTGTTAATTAGTTGTTGAATGTTCATTTGGGCTAGGGGTGTGCAGAAAAACCCGAAACCGAAAACACGACACGAAAACACGACAACACGATACGAAAAAACACGAACCGCTAAAACACGACATTAAATGGTTCGTGTTCGGATCGGGCATATCCTCTTACCGGATACCCGACACGAACCGTTTAAATTTTTTTTTATTTTTAAACAGAAAAAACGTAATATTATTATTATAGTTTCCTAAAAGGACATAGTGTTCAAATGGCTCAGATGGCAAGCGGGTTGTTTCGGAAGCGTGTGGTAGCTGGGAGGTCGGGAGTTCGACTCCAACTCGGCCCATTTTTTTCCTTGCTTCTTTCATTTTTTTTAACTAAAACCTAAACGCTCCATTCTCTCCACAGATCAATCTTCATCCTCGTTTCCTAATGGTTCCACCACCCCTCTCCTCTTTCTAGTTCTCTCTCTCCTTCAACTCAGAGATTTGAAGCAATCAGATCTTCAACCTCGTTTCTTCACGCCTCCGCCGCCTCTCTCCTCTCTCCAGTTCTCTCTCTCTCTCCTTCAACTCAGAGATTCGAAGCAACAGATCCAGATTCGCCTCTCTCCCTCAAACCCAAATTGAGATCGTCCTCGTTTCCTAATGGTTCCGCCGCCCCTCTCCTCTTTCTAGTTCTCTCTCTCCTTCAGCTCAGAGATTTGAAGCAATCAGATCTTCAACCTCGTTTCTTCACGCCTCCGCCGCCCCTCTCCTCTCTCCAGTTCTCTCTTTCTCTCTCTCCTTCAACTCAGAGATTCGAAGCAACATATCCAGATTCGCCTCTCTCCCTCAAACACAAATTGATCGATCTCAACCTCTCTCGTTATCAGACAACCGCCTTCTTCAACCTTTCTCAAATTCAGATCTGGCCGGATCGATCTCTCCGTCTCTAAAGAGATTTCTTTGTCCCTAACGTCAGACGCCCCCAAATCTCTCTAGTTATAAAAAAAAACTTCTCCTTCAACCCCTCTCAAATGCAGATTTGGCTAGATCTCTCCATATCCGGCGAGATTTATTTGGCCCAAGCGCCAATCGCCACCAGATGTCTGTCGTCTCCTCCGCCACTGCCCAGACCTCCGCGTATTCGACAACTGCCTCTCCCTCCGCCTCCAGCCAACAAACGGTTCGTGTCGGATTACACGGATATCCGACACGAAACCGTTTCATATTTCGTGTCGGGTATCTGTTATTATTCGTGTCGTATACGGATCGATGATTTCAACGTTAACGGTTTCGAGTACCCGACACGGTTAACCGTGTCGTGTCGGGTACCCGGTTATGCACAACCCTAATTTGGGCCATATAGGGCTTTCACTTTGTGGGCTTCAGCCCATTTACATCTGAATTCCCTTTTCATGTTGCACCACCTTCAAGCTTAGAACGTACTCCGTATATGTAATCAGGTCAGTCTACTGTAATAGACATCCAAAATACAAATCAATTTCCAATCTCTCAAAATCTCTCTGTAACTGCAATTTCTAATTGCTCCAGACCGTGTACCTTCGAATAGACTTTTCCTTCATTACAGTCGGTTTCTAGGTCCCGATCTACCCAGCTTCGAGTTCATTCACAAACTTCTATCTGGAATCCTATCCTTTGTGTGTTGATTCCCCATTTCCCTGTCTCAATGGCGTCTATCGTCGGAAACCCTATTTCAATGGTATCATAGCGGAACGAGCCTTCGGAGATCGAGACGCTGTAAGAATCGTTTGAGGACGAATCCGACGAAATCAGGAAGATCAGATCAACGAACGCGAAGATGAAACGGTGCATGAGTGAAATGAAGGAGATGCTCACTGCCCTGCTAGCGGCGAATGGACTCCTGGACAGCCCAACCAAATCTCAGGAGATCGATGCTCCTTGTGTAGTCGATAGTTCATCGACTGTGCCTGCGTCGAATCCTCGAGATCTGCCCAAATTAGACCGACTAACTGAGTCGATGGGCGATGAAGAAGAAGATCTCCATCTTCCGGTGCTCGAGGAAAGGCCGGAGATGGTGGATGACGATCTAATCGTCGAAAAAGAGCCTTCGAATCTGGTTGCTCTCCAAGTGCTCGGCGAGAAATAGATCGCACACCAGGTGTTCGAGGTAATGCCGACGAGGACGGTTGATAAAAAGGATGAGTGTTCAGATGAATCCCCAAAGGAAATCAACATCAACGAGATCATTCAACTACGAAGCCCTCCAGTAGGTAACTCCTCAATCGATCTGTTACTTATTCGTGAATTAGGAAGTGTCCATTTTGTGACAATTGATGGTGATGAACTGCTGTGTTTTGATCCTAGCGGTGAGGTATTTTTGGTTGACCATAAAAGTGAGTCGAATGTTGCAAATGATGAGTTGATTGATTTGTTTAAATCGCAACCTATTTTCGATCTTGTGTTGGATAGAAGTGATCAAATGTTTGATCTAGGATTTAAGCCTCAAAAGGAGAGTTTGTCTTACTTAAAAGGGTTGGAAATTCTAGGGATAGTGTGTGATGGTCAAATCTCTTAACCTAAGAAGAGGTGCTTCAAAGGATTTGATAGGAGATTGCACTGATATTTCGATTTTTGATCCCGGAGGTAGACTAATGCTAAAAAGCCTATTCATTTTGGGGTGTCAATCGTTTGTTCTTAGAGAATTTGATGTTGGTTTGCTGGGCAGTGATTGTGTTAGAGGATTTATTTTCGACCCTGGAATTATGGTTAAGGGAGATAATGAGTTGTCGGAGATGATAAAGTTGTCTGAGGTTTATGAGTCCGTTGCAGAGGCTAGTTCTACTTACAGCATTGTCATATCTACTGGTGGGGAGAGTTCCATTGAGGTCTCTTCATTGATCATTAAAGATGACAAGTCCAAGAGGTACAAATCTCATTTGGAAATTGTAGCTTTAAGGGAAAAGGAGTCGCAAGGAATTCACATGGAGCTAATGGGCATAGGATCCTTGTTTGGAGTTCCGTTTCCGAGAAAAGGGGTAGCTTGTGGTGATTTTGCCATGCTCTTGTTGGCACCTTTTGACTTGGATTGCCTTGGTTATTCGAGAACCTTGCTCAGATCAGTTTGACTACAAGGGGCTGCTTATAAGCTCTTCGATTTACGGCCTGAAACTGAAATTATGAATGAGAAGCTCACGCTAGTCTATGGTATGAAGAGAAGGCTCATGGGGCTTGATAAACATTCTTATCTTTGTTTTGATGCGAAGACTTTTGATCCCGGAGGTGGAGAGTTGCAAGCGGTTAACAAGGAGCTATATAATACAAGAAAAATGAACTTGCCCATTACATATATATGAAGGGCTGATTATCGCCAAATCATTTGAAGCTCACTTATATTGCATCAGGAGGAATCAATTTGTTCTTCTTCCTGTAGAATCGGATGAAGCTAAGCTTTCAAGTGGTCATCTAGTGATGTTTGAATGGGAGGGAGATCTGATGTCCACTGAGAAGAAGGGCACCTATATTGTTGTATATGATGAAGAGATTGCTCCAGTACTTGATTTGAGATGCATCAGCACCAAGAAGCAGAACAAAGCCCTTGCTCTTGCCCTCACAACTATTGCTGATAGCATGACGAGGGAATGCGTGATGACAGTATTTGTTTTTTATCCTGGTGGAAAGGAGTCACAACTAGCTGGTGTAAGAGGCCACTGTCAAGCGGGTGATGATTTTGATCATTGAGGACAATGATCTTTCGAAGAGGGAAGTATTGTAACAGGGATTTTATAAATAGGTTGATGTTTTATGTTTTACGATTTTGTTAATTAGTTGTTGAATGTTCATTTGGGCCATATAGGGCTTTCACTTTGTGGGCTTCAGCCCATTTACATCTGAATTCCCTTTTCCTGTTGCACCACCTTCAAGCTTAGAACGTACTCCGTATATGTAATCAGGTCAGTCTACTGTAATAGACATCCAAAATACAAATCAATTTCCAATCTCTCAAAATCTCTCTGTAACTGCAATTTCTAATTGCTCCAGACCGTGTACCTTTGAATCGACTTTTCCTTCATTACAGTCGGTTTCTAGGTCCCGATCTACCCAGCTTTGAGTTCATTCACGAACTTCTATCTGGGATCCTATCCTTTGTGTGTTGATTCCCCGTTTCTTGTCTCAATGGCGTCTATCGTCGGAAATCCTGTTTCAAAATGCTGAGGACATCTCTTCCGACCATGATCGTATGGATTACGGTTTAGGGATAGTATGGGAGGAGGTTTTGGAGGATCCACTGGTCTGCCATGGAAGCATTGGAGGCAATCAAGGGAAGGACCTCGTTTGGAACCATGATGGCGACTCAGAAATTGGTGCCTTCAGTGGCGGATCTAATGTTCCAAAGTTAGCTGAGCGAAAATATTCATTGTAAAGACAAAATTTCACAAACTAAAATTCAACTAAGGAGATCATAACCACAAACCGGTAATAACTTGTTTGGGATTTTTATAACTCTTAATTTATTAAACTAATCTAGCGCATTGTGAAAAAGGTATTTTCAGATCTTGAAAACAAAATAAATGCAGTTCATAGGAGTCGAAAGAACGATATGTGGAAGGAAAGTGTAACATCTTTTCGCTGAACTATCATGTTCTTTGTTCATCTTTTGAATTTTGGTTAATAATAATCTAAGAATATAATTATTAGTTCATAGCAAGATTATCATTTTTTAACTCCATCCAAAATTTTCTACCCAGCAACAGCTGGTTGCTTACACTGAGATCCGTCTCTGGGTGCCTTCGCGGAGCTTCATGGTCTCAGGACCAGCGTTGTAGAGCTTCACCTAGCCGAAATTCATGGCCTTGATGAGCTCAATTGATCGGTAGGAAGAGAGGAGGTTCCTCCCTAGGGTTCCGTAGTTAATTCCCATCCTGCGACTGGTGGTTGCATTGGTGTTGCTTGTTGGTGCCGTTGGCAATGATCGTGGTGGTGCCGTTGTTGATGATGGATTCAAAAGTGCAGCTCACCATTGGAGAAGTTTATTAGAGCAGAAAAGTCATAATATTTGATGGATTCAAAAGTGCAGCTCACCATTGGAAGATAATTGCTGCAATAGTCATAATATTTGATCCAAGAAAAATTGTCGGGTTTTATACGGCGATTAAGGAAGAGGAGATTGAAGACAATTGAACTGCATAGATGCAGGTTAGTGCGTGATATTATACTCTACTGCATATTTGATGATCAATGTTAGGAGAAAACTTGTTGGATTAAGGTTTTGTAAAACATGATAGTTTTGCCTGTGATGAAGGCAAGATGTGTGTGAATGCCGAATATTATGACGATATACATGATTGATTAATGGTCTTCCATGAGGTCACTGGGACTGACATCAGCACTGGAGGTGGAGGAAGCTCGGGGTCGAATTCACAGGCTCGAATGGCGGATCGAGTGGATCATCTCGAAAATCATCTGTATCAGCTGGTCTGGTGGGGTTTGGTGATTGCTGTAATTGTTTTTGCTGGTGTTGTGTTTGTTTAGTACAATTGTTATGTTAGTAGAAGAGACAATTGGGGAAAGATAACTAAAGATTGTCTCGTAAGCCCAACACTGAGGTCATTACAATTCATACCATTAGGAAGACCGGTATGGAACCCTCTTTCCATAGATAACATAATGAAATAGGCCAAGATTAAATAAATAATAAGGGAATGTTTCATTTCTATTATCTTGTGTGATCAGCCCATTACCGGTATTGATTTTAGACATGTGATTATTGACTTTATACATTTTCTGCTGAACATTGCCACCTTGATGGTAATTCGTCTTGAATTAAGAAGGCATCACCAAGAAAATGGTTTCTCGATAGCTTAGTCGCACTAGCCACGGATACAGTAGCTCTAAACTTTCCATCCAAGGATAATACATCGAGCACAGAACCCCGCTTATCATGGTAGAAGTCTTTAGGGATGTGATTGATAGGACTGGATGACTTTCAATGTTAATATGATCCAAGTCGATCAAATTTTCCATCCTTCTTTATGAACCTGGTAGGCAAAATAAAAAATTAATCCTTTTAAAATTCAAACCATATCATTTTTGCTTACCTCCACTAGAGCTTTCTGTAGAGCTAAGTGAAGTGACACTGGTTTTGATTGAGAAATGTTGTAGTCCTCCTGATGACTTAGCCAATTAGCCTACAAAGTGCTGCTTTTAGATATCTTGACCCTAAATTTGCCACTGTTCTATGAAAATTACAAAATTGCCATTATTTTTTTACTTCCCCTTGTTCCAAAACCGCCGCCTCTCAGAGCCGCTTCCGCTTTCTCTTTTCTCTTCCCGGCTTCCCGCTCCCTCTCTTCCCTTTTCTTTGCTGTCTCCGACCGTCCCAAAGATGTGTTTATTTTCCTTCCTCCTTTTGTATCTTGTTCGATTCTAATACTATTGTCCGACTACAACGAAGAGGAAGTAGCAAGAGCCCCAGGTGTCCTAGGGTTGTTGTTGCCCCAAAAATCCACCCAGTTATGTGCATATAGACCCCGCCGGTGAGCTCCAGACCACCACCGACTCCGACCTTACCAAGGCCAAGAAGGACATCCTCCTCCGGCGCCTTCACCACCACCCGCTGCTCCCTGAATTAGTTGAGAAGTTCGCCGAGCCCAAGGAAAAGGGCGTGTATGCCATCGCCGTAGACTTTAAGGACTTCTGCAGGTTTGTTTTCCTCCTTTTCACTGCATTTAGCCCTTAATTTGATCTGATTTGGGCTGATTTTTATAATTTATAATCTGGGAACTTATGGTTTTGGGCAATTGAAAGAGAGGATAATTTCTGGAGTACCTTTATACCGGCTATATAAGTCTCTACTGCTTTAGATTAATCAATTGCTTCTGGCTCTTTTTTCTTAAGATATAATAAAGTAGCATTGCTAAGTGTAAGTAATTTGTCTAAGCAGATTTTGTCCGACGGCGGAAAAGACTCTGATTCATATCTATTAAATTGGCACTTGATACTGAAAGCTGATTTTTTTTTTTAATATACAAGGCATTGTAAATTTGTGATCTTTGGATCATATCGATCTTCAGAATTTCTCCGAGTTGTGCATACGGTCCAATTCCTGTCGCCGTTTAGACGAGCTTTGATCGAGCTTAAATAAGGTAAAACTTGTTTTCTTTTCCAGATTCCCCTTCAAGGGTTTGGTTAGTTTCAATTCTTAATGTCTGCGTATAAGGAATCTTATTCTGTTAAGATTTTAGGCAGAGAAATATGACGAAGAAACTCTCCTGTTATTATATTATCTATACAAAGGAAGAAAATTTTAATATATATTACCCATTTTGATGTGAAATCAGAGTGCCCTGACATGATATGGAACTCAGTTTCAGGCTACTATTTGCATGACTTTGATTCATTTGGTCATTTGATGAATTCAGTCTTGAATAAAGATAGATGGTTTTTGACAACAGATTACATCTTTTGTTAGCTCTTAATTGTTGTATGTGACTAATAGGTTGAAGTTCGGTGTTGTTGGTGCTTTTGTTTTTATTACTTTCTCTTTGGATGACAAATTTCATGTTAACTCCTTTTGATGATAAAGACCTTTGACCTGCAATTTGCTAACATATAAGATGACAAGGTTCCTTTTTTTGTTGTATATCTGTATGATTTCTGGGTGCAACAGGATGGCCATATTATGCATCTTTAGCAGCTGCATCTGGGCATTTTGCTTGGCAAATTTATTCAGTTGACCTATCACTGCGCTGATTGGCGTGATTGCAACAAAAAGTGGGTAAACTCTTTTAGAAAATCTGCACATCTGGATAATGCATACCCAGTTCTGTTATCGTCAGAACTATAGACAATCTTATTATGTAAAGTGATGTCTCTATTTGCATAACCCTTCAATGCTTAAGCTTTATTCTATCTGCGACATTTTGCAAGATGCATGGAATCTTTCTCGGTTTTTTACTCGATGGTGCAAATTGATGTATTTTTGCATATAAAATTATTTAAGTTGAAAAGCTGCAAGTATAGTGGTGTAAAGCTCTGTCAGACATTATTTATGGCATGTAACTGTGTAAGAAACTGAGATGAGCAGATCACATGGGATAACTTACATATACTTAGCATCACCTGTTTGATTATTTTATAATGATGAGCAATGGTAGGTATGCACCTAGCATATCAGTAAATATTGGATGGCCCGAAAATGGACCCCCCTTGTTCTGTTTTAGCTTCAGCTGGAACTATTCTGCTTGATCAGCATGGTCAGTGGTCACTAGCCTTGACTTATTTGCTCTTTTGTCCTCTAAATTGTTTCTAGGATTACAAGTCCTCCTGCTCTGATAAAAAAGAACAAATGTCAATATGCCCTTTAAAACCATATTAAAAATCAGGTCTTGAGAATTATGAAAGCTGTCCTCGTATGTAAATTCATACAATATACTCTTATGATGTGTTAAGGCTGGACTTAATCTTTGCTTTGGGCACAAGCTGTAGTTGCTCTTAATGGATTTCTCTTACACAGTTAGTATCTAGATGTGGATTGTGGGGTTTATTTTTTTTCCTCTTATTATGGTTTAATTTGTGTTTTCATATTGAAGGTTATCTTGCCCTAGCCTTTTGTTTAATAAATTTACTTGCTTTAGAAAATCTTGTCTATTTACAAAATGGGAAAATTGCTAATACTGGAGATCTTATGTTGCCTCTTTTGATGTTTGATGCTAGATTTAATTCCAATAAATGGTCTGGGGCCATCATTTTTGGCGGGATTTTACTTGGAAGAGTGTCATGATAGATTCAATCATGAAGGTACGCAAAAGCTATCTTATTCTCCATGATTTATCTTCACATGCTACTACATTTTTTTTCCCGCTTCTGTATTCATTCTTATTTTCCGAGTAACATAAGCATGTCAAATCTAATGCCAAAGTAACAATTCTAATTTCTAAAATTAAGTGTGATTTTTTACTCGTGTAACCAATTCGTCATGTCACAAATTTTACTTGAATAATGGTCCAACATTTAATGCTTATGCAGATCCCACCATATTCAATGATTCCAATATACGAGTAAAGATACTCATCCACGGTTCCCTCACATAATACCCCTTCTCATCCCAAAGCCACAATATACTACCACTATTTCCATAAATGTTAGTTATCATATGCAAATTGATGTGCCAGCTTGACTGTCATTCCCTCTTGATTGTCTGTTCTATTTGCTTTGGGGTTTAGTTTCATAAAGGGGTCAACATTCGCCAACTACAAGCAGATAGTCAAAACCAAATTGTGGAAGAATATGGTAGCAATCAACTGCAAAGCAAATAGAACTGATTTTGTAGTGTTTATATGTTTTGATTGAATGAATGAGTTTTTACCTTCATTAAAAAATGTATTTCTAGCTTGTTTTCATCTTGAATTAAAATAAGTTAAGCCTTATCATCAAAGTGGATCCTTAGGGGTTTCACCTGAATCTTTCCAATAGCCCCTTTGTTTGATAGTAACTGATAATTAAGTTGAATAAAGCATTTGATTCTACACTGTTGTGCTCTCTACTCTCTAATCTCTACTATTGTTGACTTTTTCCTATTATTGTTTTTTTCAATATGCAACTTTCTATTCTAATTAAAAATGACGTGGTAACGCCATATCGTTGTGGTGTTTATCTTCTTCATTGAACCTGCGTTGCCGTTCCTTCCAGGTATCCGTCTTGCTATGCCACATTGAAGTCTGAACAACTCTGAGTCTTGCTCCTTTAGATGAGATGAATGAATAAACTAGATGAAGACAACAAGCTGGAAGCAGAGGTTCAGAACTCATCAGCTCGCTCAGTTGTGAGTCATTGACGAATTAACTTCAAATATACTTATTTTTTGGTAACTTGCTCGAACCGAGTGTGATTGAAAGGGATCATGTCGCGGTGCTGTAACTAGTGTATCAAAAAGGGGGGGAAAAAATCAAGCCTGAACCGGGTCTTGGCCGACGGTTCAGATCAATAACTCAGAACCGACCGACCATCCCCAACCCCAAACCCGCCCGTTTGGATTTTGGAGCCCCTCGCCCTCTCAGAACTACCGCCGACTGCCATTCCCTACCAGCCTCAGGTGACCTTAATCTATCTCTCTCTCTCTCTCTCTCTCTCTCTTTCTCTCTCCCTCTCTCCCCTTTTGTTAATCAAATTATTGGTTTAATTGAGGTTAATCACTGCTTTGAGCAATTTTTATAGCCTTTAACGTCTTGAATTCGCTCTCCAATCCCATTGCGTTTCGCTTTTTTTTTTTGGGTTCAAATTTCATGTTGATTTTTAGTGTAGTTAGTATTTCTTACAATCCTGATAAATAGTTTTTCATTATTTCAGATTGATTATTCCAGAACGTTGGTTCTGGCACAGTAGGAACTCAGCTAAATCAGCCCGTAACTTGAGTAGCTGGGTTGTTTCTGTTCTTCTGTTTGTTTGCCAATCTGGCTGATGCGTATAATCTCTAGAATCGTTGCTGGCAATTGTCTTTCTAATTATTGGAATTATATTATATCCGAAAGAAGGCGCTTTTGTGTTCTATACCGTGGGGTTTCTTCAGCTTTGTTGATTGATGAACACGAGGTGTTTGATGATATTCCTAGCTGTGGTGATACTGGGACAACTGAAAGTAGGTGTCTAGCAAATAGCTTGTCTCTTAGTCAAATAGCAAATAGCTTGTCTCTTAGTCAAAGAATTGGGCTCTACCCTGTTGTAGTTAAAGTGCTTCATAGCTTGAATTGGAAAGTTGCAAGAGAAGTAAAGTTTTCAGAAGCAGTGGAGAAGTATGGATTTCGTCACTCATTTGAGGTGTTCACAGTGATTGTCCATTTGTTTGCATCAGTGGGTATGGAGAAGGATGTATATAATTTTCTTTTGGATATTGTTTTGTATTTGAAGGAAGCTGATTGTGGCACATACCAGCAATTTCAGTGTTTGATGAAGTTGGCTTATCATCCAGGACAGACTAGTGTTGCATTTAACATGCTTCTAAAGGTTTTAGCTGCAAATTCGCTAGAGGAAAGTGCACTAGATGTGTTTTTTCGAGCAAGGCGTGTTGGGATTGAACCGGACGTGAAGTCATGTAATTTTATGCTGAAATGCCTAGCTGAATCCAGATATGGAAGACTTGTTGAGATTTTATTTGAAGAAATGAAGAGTTCGGGGCCTTCACCAAATGAGTTTACATATACCATAATGATAAATTTTTACTGCAAAGACTCATCATGGGATAAAAATATGGCAAAGGCAGCTGATCTGTTGAAGCAAATGGTTGAGAGTGGACAGAGTCCGACGGTTGTGACATACGCTGCATTTATTAGTGGACTTTGCAAGGCTCGTCATGTAGATGATGCTATGAAATTTATTGAAAAATTGAGAAAGGAGAATGTTCATTTGAATGTCTACAGTTATAACGCTGTAATAAATGGGTTTTGTGAAATAGGGGAAATCCAAGAGGCTCTGAGAACCTTGTATGTTATGAAGAGTTGTGGAGTATCACCAGATGTGTATACCTATAGCATTCTTGTTGATGGATTTTGCAGAAAGGGTGATCTTCTTCACGCCTGGTCTTTGATTGAGGAAATGCAAAGAAGGAACCTGAAGCCTTCAATTTTGGCATTTACTACACTTCTGAATGGACTTTGCAAGATTGGATCAATGGAATTAGCCCTTTCCACATTTTGCTCGTTGAAAGAATGGGGGTACGAGTGTGATGGGTTTGTTTATGATGTCCTAATCAATGGTTTTTGCGCTCAGGATGATGCGCAATCTGCACTCAAGCTGCTTGAGGAGATGGTCTCCAATAACTTGGTCCCTAATGTTTGGAGCTTCAACAATATTATACGTTGTCTTTGCAAGTCTGGCCTTGTGGATATGGCTGTAAAATTTTGTGAATTCATGCTTGAGAGTGGTGTTCCACCGACCTATTTAGATTGCAACATTGTCATAAAGGGGTATTGCAGGGAAGGTTTGCTGGAAGAAGCTTTAAAACATATGCATGAAATGGAGAGACGAGGTATCATTTTTAATGTGTTATCCTATAATGCCATCATCCATAATCTATGCAAGGAAGGATATCCTTTTAGAGCGTGGGAAATTTTTCCAGTGATGCTTAAAAGAAATTGTGCTCCAAACATTGTGACGTATAGCATCATTATAGATGCATATGTTAAATTCCTTGAATTCGAGAAGGCCCACATGTTATATAAATCAATTTTCAGAGTTGGGCTTGTACCAGATCAACATCTGTATACTATTATCATCAGCATGTTCTCAAGGATGGGGAAAATGCAGGAAGCGTATAAAATTTTCAAGGAAATGCGGCTAAAAGGCCTTAATCCAGATGTGGAATCATATACATCGGTCATAGCAGGCTATTGCAGAATTGGACATATGAGGAAGGCATGGAGCTTATATGAAGAAATGCAGCAGAGTGGACATGTCCCCAATGTTGTTACTTACACCTGCCTCATTAATGGATTCTTTTGGTTTGGTCGGATGGATATGTCTAAAGAGTTGTTTGACGAAATGAGAAAAAGGGGAATCACTCCTGATGTGTTTACTTATACCGTTCTGATTTCTGCATATGGGAGACTTAAAGATGACAAGGGAGTACATGATGTTATTAAGGAAATGGAAACACATGGTGTTTGTTTTGATGAAGTTGCCTGTCAAATTTTTGGATTGGATAAATAATCTTGTCGATCAAGGTTTAATTAGCGAATTTGTTCAGCAGAGATGAGAAGGTATCTCTTAATGATCACTTATCCTCTTTCTTTTCATCTTAAATACTTTGTCTCTACTCTTGCTACAGTGAACACTATCTACCTTTATTTGTGGTGTAAATCTTTTAGTTTGGAGAATTAGATTGTGGATATCTATCTTTAACAACATAAAAGAATTGCTGAAATCAGAAATGTGACAGTTTCTCCTTTTGGCGACAGCAAATGCAATGGAGTGGCATGCTTGAATTTTTTAGTTCTCTGTAGCTACATGATTGTAACTTACCAATGGGTGGGTGATGCCTTATTTAGATGAGAAACTAATATATTTTCAAGGAGAGATATAACAGGCGTTTAGGAGTATCAACTATCAAGGGCAATGGGTAGAAGGCTCAAGGAGGAATGCTTGTGAGGGGAAGCCCATGATAGTATACACCAGGAAGTGGCCAAGGAACGAATTATTAGGAGATTTTTTGGGGGTACTTGTTATATAGTTAAGGGAAAATCATGGGAAAACTATCATGGAATCGTTTTACATCACCCCTGCTCTCTTCCTTAAAAATTGAAAAAAAAAAAACAAAGAGTAACACCCAAGTCTAATCATTACACAAGTAACACAACCTAATTTTTTACATCTAACCATTACACTTAACCTACTTCTTAATTCCTGTGCATAGTCTTAAAAAGACATGTATTTTGAGACGAAGGGAGTATATAATAGCTATGTGGAGGTATTTATATAATTTTTCACTCCATGCCAGTGACAAGCTATTTAAGGAGATTCGGGATCTTAACTTCGAAGTCGTTGTCCAGGTTGATCCTTCCATACCTTTATTTATAGTTTGTTTCTTTGACTCTTTTTCCCTGTCTCCCCTTGTATCACTTTTCTGTTTGAATTCCTTTTTTAGTAGCCATATGCAGTATGATTGCAGGTTCTATGTCAAAAAGCAACATCAATGAAACAAGACTACACCGACATAACCACTATGGCAAGTTATCTATTTTTCTGTAGTATCTGTAGCAATATTATAACTAATCAGCAAATGATCTTTATGGAATTAAATTTTAGAGTAGGAGCTGAAGTTCTAGATGGGCTTATCCTATGTTTTTGCGCCTGGAAATGTTTTTTTTTATCTAGCACTTTTTGCCCTTATGAAAATTATGTTTAAGCATTGCATGCCGGACTTGTTAATGTTTGAATGACTAATATAAATGCTGGGATATAATATTGTTTAGAAATGAGATACAGTATTTGGAAGTGTATTATCCTTGAAACAATTTATGTATGAATGTTCTCTTCAACAAGATTATCCAATGTAACTTTTTGAAGCAAATGCAGAATCAATCTGTCTTTGAATTGAAGGATTTTTGTCAAAAAGCTCAACTCTTTACCAGAAATAACAGCAAGTGGCTTCGCATTGCCCAAAATCCTAAGTTACGGGGCTTTGGTTTTCTAGATTATAAGTGACTTTATTTTACTTTTGAGATTTTTCCAGAGGCACATCAATCTTGCTCAACATCTAACTACATTCACATCGAAACCATCTTTCATTGATCAGCTTGATATGGAGCAGACACTCATTGAATCTGAGAGTTATGACATGTAAGATAATTGTTCGTTCTTTTTTTGTGGATTGTGGAAAATATTGAAATTTATGACCTATCATGCTCAATATATGTTCATCAAAAGACCATTTTTTGTGAAAATATAATCAACAATAGCAAAGCAAGTATAATATACTGGGAGATATAATTGGTTGATCTTAATCTGGATTTCTTGGATAAGAAGGAGATTGTTACACGTCTAATCCCTTGATAGAAAGCTTCAGGGTTTACTGAAACAACAGACGTAATATTTTATCAGATCATTTGTCTTGGCTTAGTGAGTGCATGTGTAAATTAAAATTCCATTTGAAATCAGAGTGAGGAAGAAATGAAGTTTGAATTAGATGTTTTCTCTTTGAATGCAATCATCTTGGATCAAAGTGTCGAAATGATTCAAATGTGCAGCCACCATTCAAGCACCGTGCTGATTTTATCTGTATTTATAGCCATAAGTTTCGTAGGCAGTGCTGCATTTTCAGCTTCTGATGCTGTGAGTACATTGAAGAAATGATTTTATCTGTCAAAGAAAGATTTCTGTGAACTAATTTATTTTATGGATTCCTGCAGATGCTTTGAGTACATTGAAGAAATGATTTTCAAAGAGGAGCCTCTCCTTAAAGTCCTTCGTCTTCTCATTGTAGTCTCCGTGACAAACTTTGGATTGCCAAAGAAACAGTTCGACTATTTAAGGGTTGAAAAATGCTTGTGCAAGTGAATTGAACAAACATTGCAACATTGAATGATCTGGGACTCTGGGAGCCTCTCTTTTTTGGGATTCTTTCAATATGTATGTTTTTTTCATTTTTTTCATTTGTACTTGATTTAGGAGGGCGATACATCATAGCTATGGATTTGAACACATTGCAACATTGAATAATCTTGAAAAGGCTGGATTATTTTAAAAAACAGGTCCCTTTTTTTTCTGATATGATTTTTTAGGTAGGATATTATTTTAACATATTGCCTATTTTCAGTTTTGACATCTATTATTAACTGTTGCAGGAAACTAGAAGCAACTAGTGGCAGACAGTTAAGAATGCTTTGCATCTTGTTGTTGAAGATACTGATACAGCGAAGTATTACCCCTACCCCAAGTGGAACAAGCCCTTTTATGCCCTTTGAAACAGTTGATGTGGGCGATTTCTTCACCTTTGGAATCAACTGTAAAGATATTACGAATTACGAGTACTAGCTCGAACCCTTCTTCTTGAGAGCATGCTATTACATGGAAATTAAAGAAGAATGAACGCTACACTGTCAATACACTCCTCGACATGTTGGTTAATGTTCAAAAGCTTTGAAATTGTATCAGTTGTCAACTAATTATGGTTCGTAGAATAGTTTACTGCTATGTTTGTCTTGAAAAGGATGTTACCAGTTTTACTACTATTTTATGTGTTTCGTCTCTGAAGTGCTTACTATATAGATACTTTTTGTTCATTTGGTTTTGTAACAGTCCAAATGAGGCTGCCTATGTCTACTCTGGATATGCTCCACTTAGCATACGTCTCATTCAGCATGCCATCAGATCTGGATGGTAAGATGAATTCCTCAAGTACTTTGATACCAAGTGGATGAAACATTTTTGTTAGTACTCAATGCGAGAAAATAAGATAGATGCGTCATTCAAGCGTCTCTCGTAAATCTTTCATATTTCTGCTCAAGCCTCTTCTGTGTTGTCTACCCCTCTTTTTCCTGGTTTAAATTTTGGTTGTCTGCCTGTTCACCCTTTGGTTCTCCTAGTTTAAAATTTGGTTGGTCAACCTTCATTTCATGTCTATATTACATTCAGCTATTTACTTCAATCTGCCCTTTGTTGGTGCTTTTGCATATTAATTTTTAGTATCTTATCAAAATATATCTTCTCTTTGTTTCTAGTTTCCAATATGAAATCTAGACTTACAAGTCTTTCAACAGTTTATTTAGGTGTCCAGTTGAGGAGATCCTGAAGTTATTGCTTGGACCACATTATGAAGCAAAGAGAGTAAGTAAACTACTGATCCATTAATCTTACTCTATAATCTCACTCAGAACTTTATTTGTGACAATTCAAGCTCATGACAAGGTGATTTGTTTATGATCTGGTTCTTTTATTGTTATGCCTTCAGGGTGGATTCTCGCATGGACAGTCATATGATTCTCTGTCTGGAGGCTCTTCTCATACTGAAAAGTATGCACCACTTACCCTGTTTTATGGGTATCTGCAATATTATATTATTATCTATCATTTTGTGCTTCATTATAGGTCCTATAATATTTATTTCAGCATACTTGCATGCATAATTTCAACTGTCATGTTTAGCCCATAAACTGTGCTTCATATTCGTTGCCATAGTTTATTTTAAAAAGGAAAAGGAGGATATTACTTGTTATGTTATAAATAATTATTCATGATAGATAAAGTTTTTTTTATATAAAAAAAACCATTTAAGGGAATGTTTGGCAAACTTTTGGATGTAGAGTTTATTTGAGAAGTATGCTACTGCACCCAAACTTCCTTGCAATGTGCTTCATAAAGTCATTTTGAAGTCCTGCTGGACCATAAGCAGAACCCCGAATAGTAGGAGGATTATTCTTTATGTTCCGATGTGGAGCATATTATAACTTTCTTTGTCATTTCAAATATGTTTCAGTGTGGCTGATTCGAGACGTGCAAGTGTTTTGGTTGTCTTCATTGGTGGGGTGACATTTGCTGAGATAGCTGCTCTTTGTTTTCTCAGTAGTCGGGTATGTTTTAGTATTTAAAACGTGTCTACTTAATCAACAGTTTTGCTATTGGCCTTTTGAGGCATTGCTTAGTAATTGATTAGCCTTCCTAATGTTGGTTTCTGTGGTTGAAAATTTTAACACGTATTTGAAAGTTATCTCGGTATCTGCCTTCTTTCTGCTATACACGGTCTTCCTTTATTTCCTTGTTGTGTTCCCTACATTTACTCTGAAGGCAATATCTGTTTTGCAGGAAGGAATGGCATATATGATAATATAGTTGCGACCACCAAGGTTATTAATGGGCATACATTAGTAGACACATTTGTCGACAAACTGACTTGAGCCACCGACGCTTGACTCCCAGCAGAGTTCATGGTTGCCTATATAATAGGGATTGTGTTTTACCTTTTTTTTTGCTGCAATTTTCTTCAGTGTTTGATTTTTGCAGACATGTACACAAATGCTTACTGTAAGTTTTACAGGTTAAAAGTAGCCCCTTGAATGGTGTTTTTTTTTAAAAAAAAAGAAAAAAAAAACAACCCAATAAATCCCGCAAACTCAGTACGAACCCCGAAGCCATAGAGAGTCGACCGAAGAAACATTGGTCGCCGAAACAAGCTCAGTAAATTATTACTGCACTAAAGTGACTAAACCCGATTGACGAAGATGATCGAAGTCGGCCTCCTCCCACTTCCACAAATAAAGATATTATTACAATTCTTTGTTGTTTCATAGTTCGCTTTTGGAGGTCTTGTATTCTCCTCTTATCAATTGTTTTTCTTATACTGTGAATTTGAAGTATCTCTTTAGATTTCCATGAGAATCTGAAGCACTTGTGAAGGTCTTTTCTCCTCCCTGAAGGGAGTGGTAAATATATTCCAAAAGGTGTAAACATAGTTACAAAAAAGACTAGGATCATACTCGAGGTCTAGTGTAAGAATCACCATATACGGCAGTATATCAAACGTCCTACCTCAAAAAAAAAAAAAAAAAAAAAAACCCTAATTTCAAACAAAATTATCACTGGGTTTCCATTTTGCTAGATACATGTGAATCATCCATGGAAGATCTAATATCCCCTAGTCTTGCTTCGCTTATTTTCGTCTCAAGCAAATACCTCGTCGATATACTTGATCTTCGTCGAGCTCGACTCTCAGTTCACCCAAAATCTACAACAATCATCTCGGAACATAACAAGAAATAACACTGACCAACACGCTGCAAGAGCAGTGCTAAGGAAACGGGATTTCATCCTTAAATAAAGGGCAAGGAAGTATCAGGGAGCCAAACAGATTCCAAAACTCATTCCTTCCTGGGTCATCAAAACCACAAGAAGACAACACAATAACAATAGGTTAGCCCAGCAAAGCTAATGCTAATTATGTAAGTACGATCCCAAACGCTGCGATATGGAGGGAGCAAGTAATCTATCCACACAAGTCACCTAACAAACCAACAAATGAGGTGGAACTCAACAGTAGTAATGTACCCTTCTTCTTACTAACCCTCACAATGGCTCACATAAGAAACAGAAGCATCATGATGACAAACATAAGCTGTAGAATGATTTCACAGCATTTAAAAGCACAATCACTCCGGTGACAGTAAACTGCCACACAATGACAGCAAAAGCAAACAACAGTTACCAAATCATAGATCAGTAGCCTCACATTAACAAACATATACGCGTATAGTATAGGAGCAATCCAAGGAGGAGACTATTGCATTTTGCAACTGGTTAGAGACGATAACAAATTATAAGAAACAAACAAGCTAGGGCGACAGAAACTCAGCATTGGTAGCCATATATATGTTTCTAAAATCCATATTCAAAGATAATCATATATCAGTCGAGGGTGGCTAAGTTCATCTTGTTGGGGGCAGTCTAAGGCATCATGAGCCTTGGAGGAACAGAAGAAACAAGGCAGCCTCCTGTGAATATAATCTTTCCTATAAGGGTTGAAGGAATCACAAGAACGCCATTCATATCCCTCCGGTAATGGATTATTGCGAGTCACAGAGAGTGGTAAAGGACCAGGACTCCACTCCCTGTACAGGTCGTCACTGTCCAGGTCGTCACTGTCCAGGTCGTCATACACATCCTTAACCTTGTCAGGAACTGTCCACCCAAAACCAATATCAAATGAATCAATAAGAAACACACTCATTTACAATAGTGAATCAATGAACTCGATTCTATTTTCAAATTACTTCATCTATCATTCAATTCAGTAACAGTTTTCTATGAATAATTCTCAAATGCAACGCCAATTAACCATCAGAAAGCACTCAACTACTAATAACTCAATTTAAAATATACTCCATAGAACAAACATTAATAATTAATTTGTTAGAAATTTCTGAAATCAGGAGGAGGAAGAGCACTTATATACCTGGATAAAGCTTCTTACTCAAGAGGTTTAATCTAGCGAGCTTTAGATCCTCCCCTGTGTAGTTGAGTGCTTCGTCGTCGGAGTCGGAGCCATCCTGGTTTTTAATGACTGGTAAGTTGTCGAGTATGTATTCTACAAGGTCGTCCCAGATACCTTCACAGCCGTACTCAACCTTGTATTTACCAACCAGATCCCGTAGAACCTCCAAATCATCTTCATCCTCCTTGTACTCAGCCCTAAATTTGCGGATCATCTCTTTGACCTTTTTCTCTCTCTCCTCCTTCGACTCGCCGAGGACCCTTTTCCTTCTCTCCGGCTCCAACTCGACACGCTTCATCTTCTTCGCATCTATCTCCGGCTCGGCGGTTGACGATTGTCTCTTACCGGCGGAGGGAGGGATCTCTGGATCCGCCATAGCTTAGGGTTTGCCTTTTGCTTTAGATTTGATTGTTTGCTCTCTCTGAATGAGTGAACGCTCGCCTAGGGTTCCCGTTTTATAAGGATCTTGGATTTTGGCTTCCCGATTCGGATTTGGACTGGCTTGGGTATTTATCGCGACATGGCCCATGGTCTATTGATGACCTAGCTCGAGGTTCATGGTGTCGATGCGGCTCTGCGAGCGTCTCTAGATCCTGGTGGGAGCGACATTCGGCCGTCGCACAGGTTCTTTCTTATTCGTACTGCCATCGTCAAGTGCTCATTGACTACTGTGATGATGTCGGCGGCCACCGTTGGATGGTCGGAGTGCTTGAAGATGACATGGCTGGCGGTGGCAGATCGAGATTTGGGAGTGGACGAAGGTGAAAATGTCAAAGTGGATTGGGGATTGTATGGCTTCTTTAGGGTGTGTTTTCCTTCCACCCCAGGTGGGAATGAAAGGGAGGAAAATAGGGCCTCAGAGATTGGAGGACCATGGCTGTTGAAGATTTTTTTTTTTTTTTTGATTAGGTAATACTACCTCCGATCCAAAAAGAATTTCGTTTGACTTTTTAACACGTATTTTAAGGAGCTAAAAACTATATAATATATTAACTTTTTATTATTATTTTTTATAATCTAATACTTATTACCAACAAATATTAAGTTGTAAAAAAATAATTTTAAAAAAGTTGATATTTTATATAGTTTTTAGCTCCTTAAAATACGTGCTAAAAAGTCAAACGACATTCTTTTTGGATCGGAGGGAGTAATTCGGATGAGAAAACCCTATCCGAAAGCAGGATGAGGCTAAGAAGACCTGTATAAAGATATAGCGGATACCAATACGGGGTATATGGGATATTGTAACAGTATTTACTCCTTAAGTAGGGCCTGGATATCATAATCCTTTCTATTTCTCAGGGACAACCTACCTTTGAATTTAGAAAGTCTGTTATAATTTTCGAATCTTCTTCTATTATTAAATTTGTTATCTTTAGTTCCCTAATTTTTTTCCAACCCAAAGTGGAGGGTAAGCGCTTCCGCCATAAGGGGTGATTGTCCACCAGTGGTTTTACCCCCAATGCTAATTGGATCACCAAACCAATCTCTAATGATGAAACCAATAGAGCAATTTGAAGTCGATATAAAAGATCCGTCAAAATTTAGCTTGTATTTGCTTGATGGAGGTTTCTCCCAACGGAAGGTTTTTTTTTAATCTTTTGTATGACCTTATTCCCTTTTCTGTGTTGCTGATCCCTCATCATCAGTTGTGTTCCATCTGCTTGTCCTTTTCCAATTATCAATGTTGTCCATAATCATTTTCTTGAGACCCTCTGTGGTTGGAATACTCTTATTTCTGAAGATAGTTTGATTTCTAGCAAACCATATAGTCCACCATCTAATTGCTATAGTTTGTCTCTCCTTCGACGGAAGAATGGATCCTACAATTTGTAAAATCCGATCCATGTCTCTATTATCGCGTAAGAGTGTGTGAACCTTATGGGTTATATCTCTGGGGAATTGTTGTTAGAAATTGTTGATTGGACATTCTATGAATAAATGAATATCATCTTCCTCGGACTGGTTACAAAATATACATGTATTTGGTACTGACACCCCCTTTTGGGATAATCGGGTAGCCGTGGCAAGTCCCTTTTGTTTTATTTTCCATATAAAGTTTTTAACTTTTGGGGGAGCGTCAAGTCCCCAAATCCACGAGAATTCATCCGATGATCTTTGTGCGGTGGCTGATACTAAATGATAAGCACTTGACGTCGTAAACCAACCCTTTTTGGCGGGCCACCAATAAAGTCTATCTGTAAAGGGGGTAATTAGCAAAGGTATTTTCATGATTTCCTCTGTTATATGGGCTGGGAGTACAGATAGCAACTTTTCCTTCCACCGTCGCGAGCGTCCGACAACACCCAGAACTCCAATCGAGAGCTCCGAAGACGCGAACCCCCTCGGTGAGCTTCCACATGTCCCTCCTTTGTTTCGATTCGATTTCGCCTTTGGGTCGGGTTGTGGGGGAGTGATGAGTGAGAGAGAGCTGAGTGTGGGGAGTCGGGAGAGCTCGAGAGCTCCGGTGAGCTCGAGGGCGGCGAGATCGAGCGCGAGATCCATGAGAGCGATGGTTGTGCGCTTGAATTCGAGCAGGATGGCGGGAGCGTGAGAGCAGGGGAGTGTGAGCGTGGTCGGGAGGGGCGAGTCCTTGGGATTTGGGTTGGCTGAGCGGCTTGGCGAAGCGCGGGCCACTGGCGACGAGCAGCACAGCACAGGCGGGATTTGAATTTAAGGAAGAAGAAGAAGCTGGCGGGGCCCTCTTCTGCCCAATCAGCACCCATGGGCCACCTTCTATTTTTGGTTTATTTTGTTTAACCGGTTGGGATTTTACGGGTTCGGTTCGGTTTGGGTTATAAGCGTTGGTTCGGTTCGGGTTTATCCGCTATTTATGTATTTATTTATTTATTACCTATGATTTATTCAGTATTCCATAACTTATTTAGATATTTAATCGATTTCCGATAAATGATTATTTGAAGGTTGATTTAAATGTGTCATTTGTCGATATTTAAAAAGAGTCAGTTTTAAAGTATATAAATTGAATTATTTAGTATCGGTTGAAAGTTGTTGTGAGGAGGAATTCGAGTATGAAATATAACAAAATAGATCAAACCAGATTTAGGCCCACACAAATAATTACAAGACTCCTCCAATGCAGTAAGAGCAAGTCAGGATCGAATCCACGAGGCAGCGTGTCAGCGGATCCTAGGCAGCTGTAAATCTCACAGAAAAAAGCAAGCAGAAGACAGAAACAAAGAAAGAAAGACAAACGAAGACAAGAAATAGCAAACGAAAGCAAGAAATAAAGTAAAGACAGAAGCTAACTCGATCTCGACCAGCAGTAACTCGAGATCGACGAACAGCAGTGAACAACAGAAACTCACAAATCACAGCAGACAGCAAACCCGGCAAGGGCAACTCGATCTCGACAACACCTAACTCGAGATCGACGACAAATAGTAAAAACAGAAATTGCAGAATCGAAAACAGAAACAGAAATTCAACTCGACGTAGACAAGAGCCAACTCGAGATCGACTAAGGTCTACTCGATCTCGACAAGCCCCTCCTCTGTATCGACTAAAAATGCAGAAAATATAAATTCCAGATTCAAACACAGATTTCAGAATTTCGACAGAAATAAACTCAATTTATGAAAGACTTCCAAAGCCAGGGTATCAACGCCACAACGATAACCATGCAAAGTAACATATAAAGGCATAAAAGATCATGCTTTCCATCAAAGTAACTTTCGTTACTAACAAATAGGCATATAGAGGCTTTCGCATAAACCCTAATTGTTACTAACCCTTTTCACATAATTAACCCAAGTTGCATTAAGATCACTTTCGCTTCAATAACACAAACAAGGATCACCTTCAACTCTCGCAAAAGAATCATGCTCATAGGGATCGAAGACGAATTGCATAACAAGATCTGACCTTTACCGCATCACCTTACATGGCCACCGTCGGGCTCACCCCAGCCCCAGAAGTGGGTGGACTACTCGCTCTTCATCATCAAGAAAGACATCAAATAACAAAAGAAACTAACTTGCATTGAATTAAATAAAGAAAGCTTACAACCAACAAGACAAATCCGCTTTCGCCTTTCCACCTTGCTCGCCACAAACTTTCTCTCTCTACTCCTACTTACTTGAATGGAATTGTGTGTGTAATTGAATGAATGAAAAACCAGCCCTAGGGCTTTATTTATAGCCTCCTATTCCTTGCTAATCAAGGATAGAATATATCTATCTATATCTAAAATTATATCTAAAACTTTAAAAGATAAATAAAAACAATTTAGGAATTAAATCTAAAAGGAAAAGATAAATCTAAAATAGGTAAGATGTCTTCTTGTGTTGTAAATCTTCTCCATAGATAGAACTGGATAGATCTCGGCCAAATCGATCTCCTTCGGCTTCAAGGACTCCCAGCTCGACACGGATAGCCAAAGCGCGTAACGCGGTTTCGGACACGGCTCTCCTCGATCTCGACTAGGGCTCCTCGAGATAGAGTACGGTGGTCGTCGACTGGGGCTGACTGGCTTGGTCGGGTAGCTCTGCTCGACAAGGCTCGGATCTTGGCTCCTGGCTCCTCGATCGCGACTAAGCCTCCTCGAGATCGAGTAGAGGTGGTGCTCGGCTTATCCGTTTTCGGCTTCTCGACTTGGCACAGCTCGTCGACTCCGGACATGGCGTCGAAGTGTGGTCGATCTCGACAAGATTTACTCGAGATCGAGTTGGCTTCCGGAGTCGGGTTGTCTCTGACTCAGTGTCCTCGATCAGCTCTGCTCGACCAGGTGTGCTCGGACAACCTTTGTCGAGATCGAGTAGATGTACTCGAGATCGAGTAGAGTTCTCTCAGCTTTCTTCTCTGTTCTTGAAACGCACTTTCCCGAGTCCTCGTTCGTCGGATTGACGCATATGACCATGCGTTGGAAAGCTCTTTCCAAGGGCTACAACTCTCATGAAGACATCAAATCTTGATTCAGAACGAAGAATGGGGAAAAATGGACTTTTCTTCAGCTG
Organism: Persicaria maculosa; assembly: GCA_963922045.1. Classification (NCBI taxonomy): domain Eukaryota; kingdom Viridiplantae; phylum Streptophyta; class Magnoliopsida; order Caryophyllales; family Polygonaceae; genus Persicaria; species Persicaria maculosa. The sequence goes on along the minus strand of OY998251.1, from coordinate 17,626,474 downwards.
CACCATTCTTAGCTTCTCCATGAGTTTCCTTTAAGCTCCAAAGTGCGTCCGATTTCTGCGAAATATAACCAAAACTTGTGTAGACCTCCATATATTGCAAATAAGTGTAAACTACACAGATTCTGTATTATTCTAACCCAAATGTATGAAATGTATGCAGAAATCGATATAAAAATAAGTGTAAAACATGGCAAATTAGGCTCACAACAAACACCCCATACTTAAGCTTGCTTGTCCTCAAGCAATACTTTTAATTGTCATTCAGGGGAAGAATTCAAATTCTCAACATCTTAGATTCATTCTAATATGTCCCTGCAGTCAATTACCATCATCGAAAAGGTACTAGTGTCACAAATTCATGCATGTGCAATAAAAAGCAACATCTACTCATAAAAGGAGGGTTATGCAAAAACAATTTATAAGTGACAAAGCATTAATAATCAAGAGGACTTTAATTTAAGCTCAAATAAGGAGTAGATTGGTAAAAGGCTAAAGGTGGGCAATTTCTAGCAATGTGGTGTTAATGATCCGGGGAAATGGAGTATTTTCAAACTTGAGTTTCCACATTCCTTTTCATAAGATTCATCACCTTTCATATTGCTTTTCTCAATAATAATGCTTTTACCTCTCTGACCTCAGCACTGCCTTCTCGCGAGTCGCAAACATGGGTGTCATGAATGGCCCCGGATACTTAGTGCTTTGGACTCCTCACAATGTGTGTCCCATCTCTCCAAACTATTATCTCAGAGAACAGGGTCAATCTACCTTTATCTCCTGAGGTGATTGGATTTTCTTTCACTCATTAAATTTTCCATAATTTCAAACAATTTCCTTCCAAACTCCATATATGATATATACAAACACCATATGATAATCTCCATAATGTAACATCATTTTCAACATAATCCCCGGATAAGAAATAAGGTAAAGAATGGCAATATTTGGAACATGTGCAGCAAAATATGAAATAAGGCATAATATGGCTTTTGTGATGCATAAGCATAGGTATGGCTAGGATATAAACAATATGAGCATTATATGGAAATATAAAGTCCTCCATCATCTTATCATGCAACATGTCAAAAAGCAACTTCAAATTTTACCTCCTTTCATGGTTTTCAAGAAATAATGCACTTCATTGTGACTTCCCTTTACTAGGCAATTTCATGCTATATCTCTAATGAATCCAATTTTGCATCGTCGAGTTCATTTAAAGCTTCCATGACAATAATAAAAAATTTCAATGGGGGTCATTTTTTTCAAATTTTGGAAAACATGTCTATAAGCACATAAATCAATAATGAATTCCAAAATAGCCATGTATAGCAATTCAAGAAATAAACCTCTAAATATGCACACATAATGTCAAATGTGGCAAATATGCATAAAGTGAGCCCTTCCCCCACCCCATACTTAAATATTACAGTGTCCTCACTGTATAAAATCAAGGGTAGAGACAGAAACTCACTAGACAGGTGTGCAAGGCCTCTTAATTTTGAATGAAAGAATCGCATGGGCCGAGTCTGAATATAGCTTGCTTCTATCCATGTTCCTGAAAAGTGTAGAAGACATATACCTACAATAGAAAAACTAAAAGTGTTCAAAAACCAAAAACAAGCAAAACAATGTCCAAAACTACATCTATGTACAAGCTCTAGATTTTATAGTCGCTAGGCCGACTTTCCATTAAGCTCAAGGTGGCATCTGTAGGGCCCATGTAGCTTGGGCTTCAAATAGGACTCCATTCTTGTCCATCAGCTGCAATCCTCCAGAGTGGATTTTGTTCACCACGAAAGGCCCCATCCTCTTCTTGTTGAATTTGTTAGGGAACCAATGATCCTTTGATTTAGAGACATAGAGCTTGTCTCCAACTTCATATTCCTTAGGCTCGTCATTGGAAATCCTACATAAGCGCACATACCAAGGCAAACCTCTCCCATGTATAGATAGATCTTTAATGGAAATAGGAGAAGAAAGATCCATACCTTGGCTTACCTTTGCAGAGATGGAATCGGGGACTACAGTGTTTGGTCGATCTCGAGTAGGAGTACTTGATCTCGACGAGGTTTCAGTTTCTGGAGGTGAGCTGCTCGAGGATGCAGGAGCTGGTGGTTGGTCGATCTTGACTAGCGTAGTCGATCTCGAGTAGGATTCGGCTCCTAGTGGTTTCAGCGTTGAGGAAGCAGGTGCCGGAGAAGCTTGGTCGATCTCGACTAGCGTAGTCGATCTCGAGTAGCCTGGCCTGTCTGGTGGAATCAGCGTCGAAGAAGGCGAAGCCGAGGCAGCGAGGTGGTGGTCGATGTCGAGTAGTGTACTCGATCTCGAGGAGCCTGGCCCTTCAGTGTTGCTGCTTGACGACGCTGGTGCTGGTGGAGGCTCCTGGTTTTGGTCGAGATCGACTAGGGTCCTCGATGTCGAGGAGTCTTGGTCGACCTTGACCCCATACTTGGTTCCTGTCAAGGCATCCGAAAAATAGTTAGTCCATAACGACGTACCTTGGTCTGTGTCGATTGGATTCTCTGTGTCCTCCTTTAGGATTGCCATGATCTCCTCCACCTGGGCTTCCATATCCCTCTTTTCCAGCTCCTCAGGGGTCATATTTCTTACCTTGGGTTCCCCGCAGGTGATGTAGCCAGCTGAGATAGATTTTACCTCTTCCATTGGACCTATATGCCTTTCAGTTTTATTAAAGGAATACTCAATTACCTCATCGCTAATGTTGAAAGTGAGCATTCCTTTCCTTACGCTTATGTTGGCATCCACCGTTGCCAAGAAGGGTCTTCCTAGAATAATTGGACAAGCAGGGTCTTCTTGCATATCAACAACTAAGAAATCAACAGGGACAAAGAATTTACCTACTTGTACTGGCACATTGTCCACCATGCCTGTTGGAATGACCACCGTGTTGTTGGCCATGTAAAGTCTAGCATCCACAGGCTCTAGGGCACCTATCTTAATCTTGGACCAAATTGTTAAAGGCATTATACTCACACTAGCTCCAAGATCACATAAGGCATTAATTTTATATGGACCAAATCCAATGGTTACCTGGATCTGGCCTCTTCTCCAGTATGTCCAAATGGCTGCACTCTTCTGTAATTTCATCCATTGATCGCTTTTTGCTCAGAATCTCCTTCAGGAACTTGACATAGGATGGCATTTCATTGAGAGCTTCTGTGAAGGGGATGGTGACATTGAGTTTCTGAAGCATCTTGATGAAGCGCTGAAATTTCTTCTCTGCTGGGTCCTTTGGAGATTTTGTAGGGAAATACAGCTTCTTTTTCTGATTTGGAGTCAGAACAGACGTCGGAGGTGCTGCAGTTTTCTCGGACTGACCGTCCTCGATGTCAAGTACACCATTGTCGATCTCGACCAGATTGGGTGATGTCGAGTTGCTGTGCAGTGCAGACGATGGTTTCTGTATTTTCTCTTCGAGATCGAGTAGGCTCTCCTCGAGATCGACCAAGCTCTGGTCGACGTCGACTAGCCGTTGGTCGACTTGCTGGTCTCCTTTGTTCTGTTGCTTTCCAACTTCTGGCTCTTGGAGTTGATGGCCGCTTCTGAGTTTTACAGCAGCGATGTGTCCAGTCTTTCCTTTGGGATTTGGTTCTGAAGATCCTGGGAGTGACCTTGTCTGTCTGGGGATTCCTGCTGCTAGCTGACCAATCTGTGTATCAACTGTTTTCCGCCATATATCAATCTCCCCGAGCCTAGAGTTGACGCCCTGAATCTGAGTGTAGACTGACTTGAAGGATTGCCTAGTTTTTGTATGATTTCTCCTTATTTCCTCTAAGACAGTCTGTAGATCATCCTTTTTCTGGTCCCTTTCTGGATGTCCTAGAGCTCTGTAGGGTGGGGGGTTCCTAGGGGCACCTTGGTTCCATTGTGGTTGCTGAAACCTTTGGTCCCCCATGTAGCGATTGGGACCCCCTGCGTAAGCTGCCTCTTCATGGTATTCTGCCAGCATGACTTGCTCTGTGTGTGGGCATTCAGTAGTGGTGTGCCTCTGCGATCCGCATTCAATACAAGGCTGGTTGACAAAAAGGTACTTTACTTGTTTGAGGAGCTTCTTATTCTGGTCTCTGTAGTACTGCTCCCTAACATCTGGATCAATCTCCTTAGGGGGCTCATATAGGGGCATGAATGGTGCTGGCCTGGCGTAGGGGTTCTCCTCATAGTTGACTGGAGTCCCATACTTGTTATCTTAGTTGGTCAGCTTGTCTAGAGCAGCCCATGCGTCAGGAGGCGGCATTGTCAGATACTCATAGTGAGTATATGTGTTGATTCTGTCCTTTGCAGCCAAGTCCAGAGAGTTGAAGAAGATCTCTTGAACTACGCAAGGTTGCTGTCCATGTGTAGGGCATGATCGCAGCAGATCCTTATAGCGTTTCCATGCCTTTGCTAGCGTCTCCCCAGGCTGCTGTTTGAAAGATGTGATCTTTTGGCGCAGGAGTGCTGTCTTTGCAGGAGGAAAGAACTTATTCAGAAATTCCTGCTTCACCTGAGCCCAGGTCGTGAGAGATCGTGGTTTCAGCCCTTCCAACCATTTCAGTGCAGGCCCAGCCAGAGACCAACGGAAAGCTTTCATCAGGATGTACTCCAAGGTGGTACCTTTAGAAAGAGTACGATACATGTCAGTAAAGTTGGTAATATGGCGCAGAGGGCATTCATTAAATCTACCATGAAATGCATGATTTTTAATTTCAATAAGACATTGAGTGCGAATTTCATAGTTGTTTTTAGGGATTAGAATCGCCAATTCAGGCACGACGAGAGTCGTGTGCATATAATCCTCTGCTGTGGTTGGGTAGACGGCAAGCTCATTTGCCAGCTGCCTCGCACGTTCAACTTCTTGTTCCCTTCCTGCTCTCTTAGCGGCGAGAGCAGCATCTCTGGTGGCTAGATCCCTTGTGAGCCTCTCGATCAGCTGTTCCTGTGTCTCCGCAGCTGCCATGACTCTTTGTACTTTAGCTCTGATGTGTAGAAGGCGCTCTGGTTCGTCTAAGCCGTCAAACTCAGGTGGTTGACCAGAACGGCGCATACACCTGTAAAGTAACTCAAAGAAAAAGTGAGAACTGACTACCTAAGGCGCGAATGATAGCTTCCTCGGCAACGGCGCCAATTTGTTGTCAGGAGGAAATCAAGTATGAAATATAACAAAATAGATCAAACCAGATTCAGGCCCACACAAATAATTACAAGACTCCCTCCAATGTAGTAAGAGCGAGTCAGGATCGAATCCACGAGGAAGCGTGTCAGCGGATCCTAGGCAGCTGTAAATCTCACAGAAAAAAGGAAGCAGAAGACAGAAACAAAGAAAGAAAGACAAACGAAGACAAGAAATAGCAAACGAAAGCAAGAAATAAAGTAAAGACAGAAGCTAACTCGATCTCGACCAGCAGTAACTCGAGATCGACGAACAGCAGTGAACAACAGAAACTCACAAATCACAGCAGACAGCAAACCCGGCAAGGGCAACTCGATCTCGACAACACCTAACTCGAGATCGACGACAAATAGTAAAAACAGAAATTGCAGAATCGAAAACAGAAACAGAAATTCAACTCGACGTATACAAGAGCCAACTCGAGATCGACTAAGGTCTACTCGATCTCGACAAGCCCCTCCTCTGTATCAACTAAAAATGCAGAAAATATAAATTCCAGATTCGAACACAGATTTCAGAATTTCGACAGAAATAAACTCAATTTTTGAAAGACTTCCTAAGCCAGGGTATCAACGCCACAACGATAACCATGCAAAGTAACATATAGAGGCATAAAAGATCATGCTTTCCATCAAAGTAACTTTCGTTACTAACAAATAGGCATATAGAGGCTTTCGCATAAACCCTAATTGTTACTAACCCTTTTCACATAATTAACCCAAGTTGCATTAAGATCACTTTCGCTTCAATAACACAAACAAGGATCACCTTCAACTCTCGCAAAAGAATCATGCTCATAGGGATAGAAGACGAATTGCATAACAAGATCTGACCTTTACCGCATCACCTTACATGGCCACCGTCGGGCTCACCCCAGCCCCAGAAGTGGGTGGACTACTCGCTCTTCATCATCAAGAAAGACATCAAATAACAAAAGAAACTAACTTGCATTGAATTAAATAAAGAAAGCTTACAACCAACAAGACAAATCCGCTTTCGCCTTTCCACCTTGCTCGCCACAAACTTTCTCTCTCTACTCCTACTTACTTGAATGGAATTGTGTGTGTAATTGAATGAATGAAAAACCAGCCCCTAGGGCTTTATTTATAGCCTCCTATTCCTTGCTAATCAAGGATAGAATATATCTATCTATATCTAAAATTATATCTAAAACTTTAAAAGATAAATAAAAGCAATTTAGGAATTAAATCTAAAAGAAAAAGATAAATCTAAAATAGGTAAGATGTCTTCTTGTGTTGTAAATCTTCTCCATAGATAGAACTGGATAGATCTCGGCCAAATCGATCTCCTTCGGCTTCAAGGACTCCCAGCTCGACACGGATAGCCAAAGCGCGTAACGCGGTTTCGGACACGGCTCTCCTCGATCACGACTAGGGCTCCTCGAGATCGAGTACGGTGGTCGTCGACTGGGGCTGACTGGCTTGGTCGGGCAGCTCTGCTCGACAAGGCTCGGATCTTGGCTCCTGGCTCCTCGATCTCGACTAAGCCTCCTTGAGATCGAGTAGAGGTGGTGCTCGGCTTCTCCGTTTTCGGCTTCTCGACTTGGCACAACTCGTCGACTCCGGACATGGCGTCGAAGTGCGGTCGATCTCGACAAGATTTACTCGAGATCGAGTTGGCTTCCAGAGTCGGGTTGTCTCTGACTCAGTGTCCTCGATCAGCTCTGCTCGACCAGGTGTGCTCGGACAGCCTTTGTCGAGATCGAGTAGATGTACTCGACATCGAGTAGAGTTCTCTCAGCTTTCTGCTCTGTTCTTGAAACGCACTTTCCCGAGTCCTCGTTCGTCGGATTGACGCATATGACCATGTGTTGGAAAGCTCTTTCCAAGGGCTACAACTCTCATGAAGACATCAAAGCTTGATTCAGAACGAAGAATGGTGAAAAATGGCCTTTTCTCCAGCTGCACCATTCTTAGCTTCTCCATGAGTTTCCTTTAAGCTCCAAAGTGCGTCCGATTTCTGCGAAATATAACCAAAACTTGTGTAGACCTCCATATATTGCAAATAAGTGTAAACTACACAGATTCTGTATTATTCTAACCCAAATGTATGAAATGTATGCAGAAATCGATATAAAAATAAGTGTAAAACATGGCAAATTAGGCTCACAACAAAAGTTACTTAGTCTCTAGAATGATGATTTTAATTAAAGTAAAGTATGCCGGGATTATTTAATCGGATTTTTGGATGTAGTTTTAAAGATTAAAAATTTTATGAATTAGAAATGGCAAAGTATAATTTTGAAGTAATTGTTTTGACTAACAACTGGACTAGCTAGTGAGATTATATGGATTGAAGTATGACTGAGCCAGTTATGGAAATGACAATGGAATAAGATGATATAAGATGTTGAGATAAGTTGAGACAAAGGATGCTGATGATGCTATGATTAATGGATTGATGAGCGTGTTATGTAGTGGTAAATTGATCTCGTTTTGTGCAGTTTACTTATGCATATTGATTTATATCGGATTGGAGATGTTATGATATTGAACACGACCGGTTCCCGCACTAACGAGCATGGGTGCGGGAGTAGTGGGACATGCCACTTGGCATTCTGTGTGGATCCATTTATCGCTTTCTGCATTATATTAAACTGTCAGTATATATATATATATATATATATATATATATATATATATATATATATATATATATATATATATATATATATATATATATATATATATATATATATATATATATATATATATATATATATATATATGATTTAATTTCCGCATCGCATTACGCATTTCATCTTAGGAATAAGATGCTTATTATATGCCTCTCAGAGTGTGTTTACATACGCGCATGAGTGACCTGATGATTGAACCATATCCCCCTCATTTTTTTTATAGATTCAGGTAACTGTTAGCCGCTATCGTTGTTTATGTGGATGCTTGGCGGGTTTAGAGTTTTGACGTTAGATCGAGAGCCTAAGAGACCACTACACTTCCTCTCTTTTATACCCCTTTTTGGGATTGTATTTAAATTCAACTTCATTTATGCTTTCGCTCGATTTCATGATTAGAATAAGGCAGGTATTTGGTCCTCAATGGATCCACAATCTTTAAGGGTTCGAAATCCCTTCTTTTAGCACCAAAATTTTGTTTTAAAACTCAACTCGTACTCGAATTGCAAGATCCGAACGAAGGTATTTAATCCTTCGAAACGTAACCCGGGTTCCTTAACTCGGTATCAAAGCTCTGGTTGCGTGTTTCGAGTACAAATGGGTTGTGAATTGGTTTTATAAGACTGCCCAATGATTTCAAAGTGTTGTAAAGTGGCAAAATGAACTTAATATGCCTAACTCAAATGGACTAAATATGAACTCGACTTATTAAATATGATGGATCAACTAGAGGGGATCGAGTGGGTAGAAAAGGCGTTAGCCCATCCCTATTGGATGTAGTTGGGAACGGGTAAGAGAAATATAGTTATTCGTTACAGATGGGCCTGGAAGACTCCAAGTAATTGCACCGTGGTGGTTGGAGTGGCGAGTTAGGTAGAGATCGCGAGGTTTTGCCCCTCCGGTTAGCCGCTCCTACGATTTTCCTCGTAAGAGATCATTATAATTGTGATTAACTAATTCTATGTTGAGTTCTTGTTGTGGATATGATTGGTATGGCCTGACTATGAAATGTGTATTGAATGATCTGTGTAAACGGGATAGCGAGAGTACCCTTGTTCTCATATGGTCAAGCTCAGCTTGTGTGGAACAGCCCCTTCCACTATGTGAACCCCTTGATGATCCTATTGAGTCCTTCTCCGAGATGTCGGTATGCTCCATGGGAAATCGGGTTGTAAACACACTGTCTTCGAGAATTATGTGTGGATATGAGGGTTGTCTGAGTGATTATTGGAAGATGGTTCAGGACGAAATTCCGGGTAGAAAGTAAGGTGTTCTAGGGCTGTCCTTCTCAATTCTTATGACGATCAACCAGTGTCTTCTTGCCACAAAGAGTCATACTAGAGTTCCACGGGAAAGAGGGGTGATGAGTCAGTTGGGAGAAGTCAATGGTTGCCCTTAAGGATCTTTTTCCTGTTGTAATGGTGGATCTATCTGAATTGCATGACATAATATGATTATGTAATCTTCAAAATATACCTTGCGAATGGTCATTAGTGAATAGTTGCTCATGTTATTACATCTATGATTAGTTAAATTGCTTAAGTCTTGCGTTATGCCTCGCCTTTTGTACGTCATGATTATATATCGTTATAGCATATCACTACTAGAATTATGCAATTATACATCACCTGTTTTAAGTCTGTCAAAGAGTACCAGATGTTAAATCAATTTGTTTACATCGGTTTTTAAATTTGCGATGTTAAACAAAGTTTAGATGACGTTCATCTTTTTTGACAGATATAAAATTGTAGGTTCCAAAAAAAATTAAAACACGCGCCTTGGGCGCGGAATAAACTTAACCAAAAAAATTGAATATATGAAGGTGCGGAATACACTTAACCAAAAAATTGAATATCTTAAAGCGGTAAAGGTGTTAAATTCAACACTTGAAAAAAAAATACTCCGTATTTCCCCTCCCTCTCCCCATATATCTCTCTTGAGATCTAAAATCTCTCTCCTGGAGAGAGATTTCCTCTGCGCGCAGTTTTTCTTTACTAGGGAAAAAAAGAGTCACTCTCAATTTCTAGATCTCCCTCTCCCAGGTTTATCTCTTTCAGATCTGGATCTGCTGGTCTCATTTGCTCGTCTCCTCCCCTCTCTCACTCTAACAAGCGACTACAATTCAAGGATGGTGGCCATCTCTTCCAGAACCCTAACAGGTAAGCCCTTTCTCGGCCATTGTAGATCTAGCCACTCTCTTTCCTCTCAACTTTTTTATAGATTAATCTGCCCTTTTTCAGATTAGAGTTGCATGGAATTAGTGATTCTTCACTAGATCTAAGTTGTTTTACTTTAGATCTGGTAGTTTCAACTCCTTCCTCCGTCATCTTCCTTCAATTTTAATTTGGTTTTTTTTTTTAGGGTTTTCGAGAGCGGACGAGGAAGAGAAAAGATGGAGAGAGATAACTTGCAATGTCGCTCTTGGTGGCGCTATCGTCGGTCGGCGTCGTTGGTAAGCTCTTCTTCTTCTCTCACATAAACCCTAGGCTGCAATATCACTTTTGATTTTTGTTACTATCATGAATGAAAAGCCCTAGCTTTTGGTGTTTTTTTTGTTTCATTTTTAGCCCTAGATTTGGGGGGTTTTGCACTGAAGCTGTAGAGATCTTGATCCGTTGCTATGTAGCAACTTTGCGTAATTCCTTTGGATTTTTCTTTCATATAACATATTGATCATGGCTGCTATGCTTTGACTGAAATAGGGCATTTCATGATTTGTGAGAGGGGATTGCAACACCTATGAATCTAAAATTGACAGTTTGGATCTTGTTTTCTGCTGAATTGAAGATGTTATTTATCATTACTTTTGACAAGGGATGGGGAATTAAATGTATAAATATGGAGGAATCTAAAATTGAGAGATTGGATCTTGTTTTCTTCTCATTGTTGTTTGAATCTTTCGCTGGTGTAGTTCCTGAGCAATTTGGTGAATTGGTTCAGCTTCAGCATCTTGATCTATCATGTAATTAGCTCTCTAGATCAACACCGGCTACTGGCTTCCTGGTGATTCAGTATCCTTTGCTATTATGGCTCAGTGTAATAATTGGGGATTGCTTTCTTTTTTTGTCTAATTTATGGACTGTTTTCTGGTTAGTAAATCATCAGTTAGAACAATTGATTCTTTTTCTCATAAAGTTTTGACGGAAGCTGATTGCCTGATTCTGGGAGGAAATATGTTGGTTTAAATTTTGTGCAGATGATGTTTCATCCAGTACAGATGTTGCTTTTCTTAAGAGACTTATGGAAACAGGTGCAACTGCAAGTTCTTCTGCAAATGACCATGAGGCAGGTGGTTAAAGATTAGAAATCTTGTGAAAAGTGTAAGATCATTTTAGTAAATTTGGTTGTAGGTGATGTGGGGATTGAAGGATAAACTCTATTATGCATTCTCTATGGCTATTCCTGGCAGTTTTTAGTCCTGACTTTTCTTTTTATCTTTCCAGACAGTTTGGTGTTAGTTTGTCCTAAGATATATTCGTCGGTATGCTTTATTTGTTTTGAGATGTTGTGGCTAGCTAATTTTGTGGCTATGAATAGCGGCGGCGTATTTTGTAAATGTGACAATATGATTGTAGTATATATGTACATGTTTTTATTAAACGACCTATCCTATTGAAGACCATACAGAATGCGATGATCTATCGACAAAAGCGTGTTGCCTATCCCATAATAAAACATCGGATTAAATATGAAAATAGTAGTGCATTCATACATCTAACATCAGATCCGTCTATTAAAACAGATGCCAGTGTAGTTATACACATCAGCTATAACAAAAAATGTGATGTCGATAATATGGAAATACATCGGTTATGCCTATATTTCATGTGGTCGGTTATATTAAAACAATATAAAATCATAAATTATATATCGAACATGATTATAAACGTGATCACTAAAACAAAAACTGTTGTCTATTTTCTATTAAGACATCACTTATTTTTATAAATAAAGATGTAAATGTCACTTTTTTGCTTTAGGAGGACATCTTCACATGTTTTCAAATGACAAATTATGGATATTTATCAATAAGTGAATATGTCATAACAAAAAATGAGGGGTTCTAATTAAGAAAAGACATCTGCTTAAAACCGATGAGGAAAAGTTTGATCTTTTACTACACCCACAAAGAGATCGGAATTTTTTTTGAAAGACATCTGTTGACAACAGATGTATAATTGAAGTTTTCTAGTAGTGCATGCCTATTTGGTCTTTTGTATTGATCGTACTAATGATTGAATGGGAGCATGAACCACATGATATGAATCTATATGATTGTTGCTTTCTCCTTCATTATGTACGTCTATGATAGTGTGATCAACTCTTCTTTGTATGAATGCCCGTAAGATTATCTCCTTAGCATGTTAGTTGATATTATCCTTGGTTTTGTTTGACTAAAACAGTAGCTCCATTTGTGATCCCACTATTTGAGGTAATACCTTGATAAATGCATGTCATATTCAAGTATATGTTGATTTGAACACATCTCCACGTATTTTAGTCATATTGCCCCATTACTTAGACTCGCACTATACCTTGTTGCATTTCCTCCCATACTTCTATAATGTTGGAATGTGATTGATTGAACTCTTCATATGGTCGTGTTAATCAATTAAATGCATGTATGTATAGTATGTTATGTTGAGTCATTAGTATCATGTAGGACCATTGGTTATGACTAGTGCGAATTTATACCTTGCCCACATTATTGCTGATTTTCTCTCGAGCTAGGTCTCTGATAGTGTGGTTCTTCCTTCTTTCTATTCTCTTAAAATGTTTTACTCATCATGATCGGATTGATGTTGAATTCGATGATCGACTTGCTTTCTGTGATGTTTAATCCTAGCATGCTTACATGTTATCGCTCGGTAGTGTTCCCTTATTACTATATGATATCCTCTCATGTTTACATTAACGTATGACTTGACACCTCGCATAATCACACACTACGATGTATCATGATTTCGCATACGCATGACACATGCATGTTAGAATGAATCTATAGTCGAATTACCTTGATTGTACTCATATTTGATATGTGCTAATAATATCATGTAGGGCTTATGCTTTCCAATATGACTCACTAAATGATTATATGTCATACTTGTTCTATAATGTGATGCTTACTATGCCGCTCTTATGTATTCTCGTATGATGTTTAGTTTGATTGTTATGATGTACCTCGCCATACTATATTCGACCTCATATGTTGATGTGTATGCCATGCTTGTGCATTGTTCATATACATGATACTTGTCGGCCTCGTTAAACCCTGCATGACCATTATTGGCTCCACAAAAATTACTTGAAATTGCTAGGCATATCTGCTTTCATGGAATACTACTAGCTCGTCTCACATGCATCTGTGTAGGACTCGATTGTGTCTTTTGGAATGAAAATGTATGTTGTTCTCCTTGGGATAGGTACATATTAGTGTGGATTAATGTGACTGATGTGCTCCATGATGAATTCATTTTGCTCGTCACAATTGTAACCTGATAGACTTCCATAAGGGCATCGTTTCTATTCTCGGGTCGGAGTCTTGTCTCTAGTCTTGTCGCATTTAGCTTTGATCCATTTTTGCCTCCGAAAGAAATGTTGGGTAGTCCTCTCTTGTCTTTCTCCTATCTCCTCTAACTTGGACTTCTACGTGATACATTGGACAAGTGACCGCATGAAAAAGGGAATGAGAAGTTGGATAGCGATAGAGCAGCGCAGTTGAAGCGTGGACCCATAACTAGCGGGCCTCAGGATCAACGACGTTGACAGGACAAACACGTTTCGAGGGGGGGGGGGGGGGGTTACTGAATACAATATGACTTGCAAAATAGAGTTCCCTTCGTTCGAATTGCTAATCCTCTCCGAATTTGTTGATGACGATATTGCACTGACTTGACAATTATATTTACGTGTTGATGTGTTGACTTGGTAATGAATGTTGCCTGAGGGTCCATTGATTATGATGATATGATTCGATGCCTTACAGTTCTCATGTACCATGATGTCTTGATGTGTTGCTATTCTGAGTTGCTAAGCATGAACTAAATTCCTTGCCTATAAATTGTGAACTACAACTGCTGAAACCTGAATTGTTTAAAGTATGATGAAACTTGATAGCTTGACTTGATTATGTTCATATATGATGTGTTGAAATAAATTTTGAGCATGAAGGTAAATTGAGACTTATTGATACAGTTGCAATGCTTGATGATGAACTAATGATGCTATTGTTATAAATGCTAGTTAATATGATGTAGGCCTTATTTGTAATAATGTCCATAATTTGCTTCCTCTTTGAATTTATGAGTGAGGTCCTTTGGGAAATGGTCGGAGAGTGGAGAAAGAATTTGAGGGATTAGGATGATCGATGGTAGTATGAGGTAAGTCGTAGGAGAGGGGTGTTGGCTTAGGTAGGACCGAGTGAGTTTTGGACTCATAAGACGCAATGCTAGGCGATTTTTGATGAACTTCTAGGTGAATCTTAGACGGGGGTGCGGTTTGGAATGACCTTTGTGAATATTTAGGACATAGTATGAGGGGGTACTCGGGTGTGAGGTTAGAGATAGAAGTTGGATTCTTAGAGATGGATTGCGTGTGAAGAGAGCTTGGTGCAAGAAAGTTTGAGATTGGAGTGTCGAAATGAATTGAGATTTCTTTAGGGGATATTATCTAAGTTGATGTTGGTAAGTCTAGATAAGGATTGGTCTTGGCTTGGGAGTGAAGACGGGCGAGTGGGGATTGCGCTTTATTTTGATTGGTGATGATGTGGAAATTTCTTGGTTACGTGAATGGTTAATATGAACTAGCATGATAGATTGATGCATTGCTATTCTTCTAGGTTGTTTTAGAAGCATGTTATGATATGTTGTGATATGATATATGAATCATGAGATAATGATATGTTGCTCTGTGAGAGAATGTTGTTATATTATATAATTGGTAAGCATGATTAGGGAGATGTTAAATGATGAAAATGACTTGAAGCATGAATATAACTTGTATATATATATATATATATATATATATATATATATATATATATATATATATAGCATTACCTTGTTGTGTTAATGTGTTGACAATGGGTTTGGTTCGTTGACCTTATGATGAAATTTTGCTATAATACCTTTAAAATACCAATGTTGGCATGATAAATCTGTTATGGCAATACGGGATAGAAGTTGGATAGGACGACTATGTGAATTTATGCGTTAAATGAAATCCCTTGTTGTGACTGATCCTACTATGATTGTGGTGCTGATATGCGATAGTGAGAGTTAAGTTGTAGTGAAGTACTAACTCCATGGCACCTAACTCATTGATCTCTTGGCATATTTGTTGGTGTGCTTGATGTGATGCATGTTGAGACTTTGTCGCCCTTTTGGCATGTTTTGAGATGCTAGTGTGACTTATGTTATGTTTTAGACATTTTATGTGGTTGAGATGTGCCTTGTTAGACTATCATGTTGATGTTTTGAGACTTACCACGTGAGAGGTGGTTGATGAGATGATGGCTATATGTGTATGATCGAGTTGATGTGTATATTGGCTTATGATTCCTATTGAGTTGAGAATGATGGTTGAATGACTGGGAATCTAAGAAGGAAATGTGGGATTAGCCCTTAGAGGTGGATGATTTCACCTCTCGTGATCTGAAATTGCTTGACTAACGTCGGATTTGAAGATTTTGAACGGTTTTGAAACGGACTAACTTGGAGTTTCAAAGACCAAATGCTATCAAGAATTTCAACGATTTCGAGGCCAATCTTCTCATTTACAAAACTCTTTTGAAACTTTCCAGAACCGAGTTTACACTATGACGCCTCACGAAGTGGATACAAGCATCTATAAGGGCACTTATAGATTGCTTGCTAAGACCTAGTGGACGCTATGATGTTTTTTTTTCTGAGCTGTAATATAACCGAGAAGTCGAGATAAGGATATGATAGGGGTCCATATCACATTCTTGCTACGACCAATTGGGGATATTATGATCACGACAAAGACAATGTGGGGATTTCATAGGGGCACTTATGAGGTACTTACGGGATCAATGACATGATCCTTGGACTCACCAATTTCAAACTCCATCCCCTTGCTTTAAAATGATTTTAGTCTCGGGGACGAGACTTATTTTTAGAGGTGGATGATGTAAAGGCTGAGATTTTTAAAATATTATTTATATAAATTATAGATTTTATTCTAATTTAAATTCCATTCAAGTTCTAAGAAACCGGAAAATTTTGAAAATTTGCGTTCTCAAGTAACCTGATACGTACTCGACTCGGGTTGAGCGAGTACAACTTCCAATCGTCCGGTTGTCAAAGGTATAAATCGATCGATCACCCTTGCTCGTAAATAGGCTCGACCCTCGAAGGAGCTCTCTCGTGAAATTGGAATGGGAAAATTCCAACAAATAATTAAAAGTGATCGGTTGACTTTGTATTCAAAGTGCCGCGCGCGGTTGACCTCGATTTCAATTGAGAAGCGCGGACGTACGTGATTGCAGAATTAGCCAAATTAATTAGCAAGCTAACTAACTATGAATTCAACGGGGCGGCTCCTACCGTCACGAGCGCAGCGAGGTGGGTTTGAAGCGGAGGCACGATGTGAAGGTGTTGGTGCGGTATTGATGGCGGAGGCGCAATGATGATGGTGATAACGAATCAAACACGGTGAACCTCTTCCAAACGAGGATGAGATTCCGATCTTCAATCAATTCCAGCGAGAACCTTTGATTGAAGATTCAATTAAATTCAACAGTAAACAGTAGCAAATTGAAATTAGGGTTTGACGTCAGAGAGGAAATGAGGAGTCTCAACTCAACGCTCTGCAATCCTCTAATTTTGACGTAAAGATGAAAATTAACCCTAATAGAGTATTTATAGGAAAATACTAATAACCCTAATTAATTAACTAATGAACCTAATTAACTAACGGGCTGGACTTACTTCACACCATTATTAATAAATAATGCTAAAAATAGAAATGAGTCTTAATAATAAATAGTTTATGTGAACGACGTCGGAAAGGTATCCGACGGAGGCTAAGACGCATCACACGGAGTGTCGGCGACAGATACTAATAAGCTCAATGATGGTGGTTGCTCCGGTTTAGAAGCGAAGCCTCGAGTGATAATGGACGCGGTAGCTCTTGCAATCGCCTTGGCTCTCGCTCTAGTCATTGGTCCGTCAGAACGGACACTCATGACTTCCTCCTCTTCGTGTACGGTCAATGAGGGAGGTTGGGACATATCATCCTCCCCCCCCCCCCCCCCGAGAGGGAAGCGTCCCCGCTTCCTCATCCAAGTACTTAGGATCCTCATATGGCGACAAGTCGGAGACGTTGAATGTAGCATAGACTCCGTAAGAATCTGGCAACTCCAGCTTGTAGGCATTGTCACCAATGGCCTGAATAACTCTAAAGGGGCCGTTGCCTATGTTGGACAGCTTCGACTTCCTCTTCGATGGGAAACGATCCTTCCTCAAGTGTAACCATACAAGATCACCAGGCTTGAATAGCATCTTCCTGCGGCCTTTACTACGTTGAGTCTCAATTTGTGAAGCACGGCGTTCCAGCTGTAGCCGTGTCCTCTCATGGAGTTCCTTGATCATCTGAGCGCGATTTCCAGCTTGCAAGTGGTCATCCTTCAATGGCTTAGGCGTCAAGTCCAATGGTGTCAATGGATTCCTGCCGTAGACGACCTCAAAAGGAGACAAATTGGTCGCTGAATGCCTGCACCTGTTATAACAAAACTCCACGGTAGAAAGTAAGTCCTCCCAACGCCTGGGGTTGGCGTTGCGCATGGTCCGAAGTAATGCTCTCAATGTCCTATTGGTCACTTCTGTTTGGCCATCTGTTTGGGGATGATAGCTGGTTGAAAACAAGAGTTTTGTACCAAGCTTTCCCCATAGAGTCCTCCAAAATTGTCAAACAAATTTAGAGTCTCTATCAGAGACGATGGTATGCGGTATCCCATGGAGACGAACGACATTGTCAAAGAATAAAGTTGCAATCTCAGAGGCACTATTTGTGGTCTTACAAGCCACAAAGTGGGCCATCTGTGAAAACCTATCAACAATGACAAATATGGCATCTCGTCCCCTGCGAGACATCGGCAAACCAACGACAAAGTCCATAGACAAGTCCTCCCACGAGCCTGATGGAATAGGCAATGGCTGGTAAAGGCCATGTGGCTGAGAACTTGCCTTGGCTCGGTGACAGGTGACGCAAGCTCGAACGTAACGCGTTACCTGCCGTGCCATATGGGGCCAAAAGAAGTGCTCACGTAGAACACCAAGAGTCTTGGAAACACCAAAATGACCTCGGCCATCATGTGCTTCCCGGACCAAGAGTAAGCGAATAGAACATGATGGAATGCATAACTTACCAGCCTTAAACAGAAAACCATCATGCAAATAGAAACTAGCATGCTCCCTATTACTCAAGCAAATGTCTAGAATGGGCTTAAAGAATTCATCAGAAGCATATAAATCACGAATTAAGCCAAATCCTAACACACGTGACTGAACAGATGTAATGAGAACATACCTCCTAGACAACGCATCAGCAACATCGTTGTCTTTACCTTTCTTGTGTTGGACGACATAAGGAAAGGTCTCTAGAAATTCCACCCAACGAGCATGTCTCTTACTCAGCAGCGCCCGACTCTTCAGGCAACGTAAGGCGGCATGGTCGCTGTGGATCACAAACTCACGTGGCCAGAGGTAGTGTTGCCACGTTTTCAGCACTCGGATCAGGGCATACAACTCCTTGTTATATGTGGAGTAATTCAGCTGTGCACCTGTCAACTTCTCACAAAATATGCAATAGGTTGTCGGCCTTGGTGTAAAACACCTCCAATGCCTATGTTAGAAGCATCAACCTCTATCTCAAAAGTCCTAGAAAAATCAGGCAATTGCAGCAAAGGTGCATTACACAAAGCATCTTTCAACCTATTAAAAGCATAATCTAATTTTGGGTTCCATTCAACAACAACATTACGTTTTGTTAAAGCATGCAAAGGGGCTGCAATAGTAGAAAAATCCTTAACAAAACGCCTATAAAAACCAGCTAACCCAAGGAAAGATCGAACCTGTGTGGCCGTAGTAGGTTGAGGCCACTCACGAATAGCAGGAACCTTCAACTGGTCCATGTGTAAACCCTCTTTGGAGACTACAAACCCCAAGAAGATGGTGGACGGAGCACAGAAGCTACATTTGGCCAGATTGCCATATAGCTGCTCTTGTCGAAGTCTCTCTAACACCAGCCTGAGATGCTCAGTATGATCTGCAAGATTGGGTGAGTATACAAGAATATCATCAAAATAAACCACAAGAAACTTACCCAAATAGTCTCTGAAGACGTGATTCATCAGTCTCATAAAGGTCAAGGGGGCATTGGTGAGACCAAATGGCATGATAAGCCACTCATAGAGCCCATACTTGGTCTTGAATGCCGTCTTCCACTCGACACCTTCCTGCATCCTGATCTGATGGTATCCGCTTCGCAGATCTATCTTAGTGAAGACGCATGCACCATATAGCTCATCGAGCATGTCATCTAATCTCGGAATGGGATGCATGTACTTCACTATAATCTGATTGATGGCTCTGCAGTCGACACACATGCGCCAAGAACCATCCTTCTTAGGAACCAGGATGACCGGGACTGCGCAAGGGCTTAGGGATTCCCTCACATAGCCACGATCCAGCAAATCCTGAACCTGTCGCTGAAGCTCCTTAGTTTCCTCTGGACCAGCCTTGTAAGCAGGGCGATTAGGCAAGCTAGCTCCAGGCACCAAATCAATTTGATGCTCTATCCCTCGAAGTGGTGGTAGTCCAGAAAGGAGCTCATCAGGGAAGACATCAGCATAGTCTTCTAGCAGCTTTGCAATAGCCGGTGGCAAAGCAGTATCCCCGACATTGCTCTCTTGAAACGGCTGTGGAATCAGCAAGAAACAAGGCGCCTTTCCCCGTAAAGGTGCCGTGATAGTGGAGGGTCTGGTAAGCATCAGACGTGGTTCCACTTTTCCTTGAAGTCCTGCAGGCGGCGATGGTGTAGGGGAATGACTAGACGCCGCTGCAGTTCTATCTCGCTCTACCTGGTCCTGTAAAATCTCACTCGGGGAAAGTGGTAAGAGCTTGACGCGCTTCCCGTGGTAATTGAACACATAAGTGTTCAGAAAACCATCGTGAAGAACACGTCTGTCGAACTGCCATGGACGTCCTAATAGCAAGTGGGTGGCGTCCATAACAGCGACATCACAAACAACAGTGTCCTTGTAAGGACCAATAGCAAAAGAAATAGAACACTGTTCAGCAATAGGGGTACCTTGTTGAGATGATAACCATTGAAGACCATAAGGTTGAGGATGTTGCGTTGTAGGGATCCTTAGGTAATCAACAACCTTTCTGCTGACAAGGTTGCTGCAGCTACCACTATCAATAATCACGGATAACGCAAGAGACTCAACCAAGCATCTCGTGTGGAATAAGTTTTCCCTTTGAGACTCAGGATTGACCTCTTTCACTGTAAGCACCTTTCGATTTACCAATGACAACATGGTGCCTTCATGAGTAGTTGGAGCATAACAAGCTTCTTCTTCCTCAGCATGATCTTGGCTATCATCCGCAACGAGCTCCGGTTACTCGTCGTCATCTAAAGAAGCATAACCCACCTGGTCTATAAACATTACCCTTTTAGCATTAGGGCAATCTCTCTTCCAGTGTCCCTTGCTACCACATCTGAAGCATTCCGCATCTTTAGACCTATCAGACGCGGAGGGAGTTGTGTTCTTGGCTAATGGCTGGCGAGGAACAGCTACACTAGCTTTCTGAGGAGTCGATCTAGTGTTGGAACCTATTCCTGCACTCGGCTGGCGCACATTAGAACTAATAAATTGACCAGAGCTAGAAGCATACCTGGCAGCAGTTGCTGCTTTTCGTTTCACCTGGTTGTAAATCTGCATGGCTGTGTGGGTTAAGGTATTCATGTCGTGAATTGGAAGGATTTCCAATGGATCACGAATATTAGCATTTAACCCAGTCAAGAACCTCGTTCTCAAGGTAGAAGGACTCACTGAAATGTTAGCTTTGTAATACATATCTTCAAGCTTAGAAAAGAACTCTAAAGGAGAAAGGTTACCTTGAGAAGCCGTAGCTATCTGAAATCTCATCTGGTCTCTGTAGTTCTGAGGAACATACTTCTGCGTCATCACATAAGCTAGCTGATTCCATGCAGTAACTGGTGGCTTGTTCCTCCGTAAGCGGTCATCAACAAAGCGTTGCCACCATACTCTCGCTGCTCCTCTAAAGTGCAAAGTAGCAGCTTGCACTTTCTCATTGTCAGGTATCCGACAGTAGTGAAGAGTGTACTCTGTAGCCTGTAACCACTCTAGGAAAACAGCAGGATCATATTCACCCAAAAATTCATCAATTTTAACCTTTACCTCATGGCGAGCGCGAGGTGCTTCGCCTACATGATGGCGATGCCCGCCGAAATTGGGTGATGGAGAACGCTGGTGTGGTGCACGATGGCGACGCCGCGGGGGACGACGATGTTGGCGGTGAGGAGGCGTGGCATCATGAATAGGCTGGCGACGATCGTCCCTGTGGTTAGGACGATGGTCCCTGGGGTGATGGTCAACTCCGTGTCCATGGAAGCGATCATCAACATCAAATGGTTCCGCATTCGGTATCCAATCAGCTGGGTTGTGCTGCAACTCATAAGGGTCACCTAAAGGAGGAAATTGATGAGGATTAATCATACCTTGGTGAGGGAGCTCCTCGGCGTCATACTCCTCAAAGTCATCATAGTGGGGTGTCTGGGTGTAGTAACCAGCTTGGCCTGGCCGTGGAGTATGAGATAATGGATGATCTCGGCGTGTATTATACTCCGAAGGCAGGTCGTCATAGTGAGCAGGGCGCCTGGTACGGCGATGGCGAGCATCTCTAGGCGAGGAATGACGGTTTCGGCCACCAATGTGGGACGCTGCTGACGTCGTCCTGAGTCATACTCATCGTCATCGGATGGATCATCAAAGACAGGATTGTCTCTGTGAGTGTAACCAGGAGTAGCTGAATGCAGAATCTGGTGACTCTCAATGGTGCTGTGCATGCGCTGAAACTGAGCCTTGGATGTCGGAGAAGGAACTGTACCCTTACCCTTGTCAATGACAGGGTTAGTGCCACCCTGTCCACCCGGTTGCTGAGAAGTGTCATGAGAGGCATCTAATTTGGCTTGCAACTCAATGACAAGCTGTCGCAGGGTCTGAATCTCACTTTGCTCTTGGGTTAACTGAGTCTCCTGAGGTGTGTCATCGGTGACTCTAGGGAGAATAGTGGTGTTCCCTTGTCTATTGTCACCTCCATTACCATCTCCCGTCACTGGGGTGTTGATATCACCTATGACAATACTGGACATGGCGAGTAAAATGCACAAAAGAAAGCAACAAGCACAGATATGCCAACGAACTTAATTGTTCAACACCAAAAATCGGCTATTAGGCTATGCCGTGAGGGCGGCTTAAGGCTGTAGGCGAAGATGGTGTTTATAGCAACTAGTCCGCAAACACTAACAAGAGCAAATCCCAAATCAAGCACAAATAGTGGCAATGAGAAGATGAAATGTGAAGTAGGGATGAGAGACAACAGAAGTGAACACGGTCCTGGGTTACCTTATTTTGGCTATGCCGAACCAAAAAGGTGAACGATTACCTTATTTTGGCTATGCGTCACTAAAATGCAATTTTTTTTGAAGGTGTTCTTCGAATCACCAAATTTGAGTTTTTTTTTTTGTCAATGAGGTATTCTTCGAATCACCAAACTTAGCACTGCAAGAAAGCAAATGATGCAAAAGAACTAATAGAATGCAATGGTGTATAGAAAAGATTCAATGCACATTCAGAACAAGCAACAAGCTAATGCAACGAAACTAATCACTTCACACCACACAAATCGCAGGGTAAAAAAATATTTCGGCCAAGTTGATGAACTTGTAGAAACCGATTAAGGACATTTTTTTTTTGCAAAACAAATAAGGATTAAGGGGATGATGAACAATTGAAGATCGAAGGACTTACAAAACCGGCTTGGCTCTGATGCCAGTTGATACGTACTCGACTCAGGTTGAGCGAGTGCAACTCCCAATCGTCCGGTTGTCAAAGGTATAAGTCGATCGATCACCCTTGCTCATAAATAGGCTCGACCCTCGAAGGAGCTCTCGTGAAATTGGAATGGGAAAATTCCAAACAAATAATTAAAAGTGATCGGTTGACTTTGTATTCAAAGTGCCGCGCGCGGTTGACCTCGATTTCAATTGAGAAGCGCGGACGTACGTGATTGCAGAATTAGCCAAATTAATTAGCAAGCTAACTAACTATGAATTCAACGGGGCGGCTCCTACCGTCACGAGCGCAGCGAGGTGGGTTTGAAGCGGAGGCACGATGTGAAGGTGTTGGTGCGGTATTGATGGCGGAGGCGCAATGATGGTGGTGATAACGAATCAAACACGGTGAACCTCTTCCATATGAGGATGAGATTCCGATTTTCAATCAATTCCAGCGAGAACCTTTGATTGAAGATTCAATTAAATTCAGCAGTAAACAGTAGCAAATTGAAATTAGGGTTTGACGTCAGAGAGGAAATGGGGAGTCTCAACTCAACGCTCTGCAATCCTCTAATTTTGACGTAAAGATGAAAATTAACCCTAATAGAGTATTTATAGGAAAATACTAATAACCCTAATTAATTAACTAATGAACCTAATTAACTAACGGGCTGGACTTACTTCACACCATTATTAATAAATAATGCTAAAAATAGAAATGAGTCTTAATAATAAATAGTTTATGTGAACGACGTCGGAAAGGTATCCGACGGAGGCTAAGACGCATCACGCGGAGTGTCGGCGACAGATACTAATAAGCTCAATGATGGTGGTTGCTCCGGTTTAGAAGCGAAGCCTCGAGTGATAATGGACGCGGTAGCTCTTGCAATCGCCTTGGCTCTCGCTCTAGTCATTGGTCCGTCGGAACGGACACTCATGGCTTCCTCCTCTTCGTGTACGGTCAATGAGGGAGGTTGGGACATATCATAACCGAATTATTTTATTTCTCGAGACCACTCCCGACATAAACTTGTTATTCGAACTTGGATATGAGTTTATTTCTCCCTATATTTCCGAGGTTTGAAAATATTTTTGGGTTTCGTTATTTATTCCGATTTCGAGTGTTTATATTGAATTTAATTTAATCGCGCCGGGTTAAAATCAGAAAGCGGGATTTGAGATTTATTTTCGGGTAATTAAGTTATCATTTCTCCCAATTAAGAGCACCTGCATTAGAGTTCCTTAACCCATAATTTAAGAAACCTAATAATAAAATAATAGAAGAGAGATAAAAAAAAACTTAAGGAAGGATTTGACAAGTTGCTAAGCAAGCAACCCTTACAAATCGAGAGAGAGTAAAAAATACAAGGGAGTGGGCCATCTGGGAGAGAGAATGTGAGAGAAAAAGATCGATATAGTTGGGTCCCAATAAAATAAATAAATAGGGTTTTCAAGGGTTGTATGGGTGTGGGCGAAAATTTATATTGAGTTATTTAAGGAAAGAGAAATATAAAAAATTAAGTTAAGTAACCTGACTGGATTTTAGGGATGCAGATGCTCTAATGCACATAGACGGATCTAGGCGGGGGCAAGAGGGAGCATACGCCCCCCTTTCATCCGACGAATCACCTATATTTGTTCTACGCATTGATAGCTTCGTTTTAATATATTATAATCCTGAATCCGATAAACGAGTAAAAAGTTATGACCGTTTGAAAGTTAAACACATATTAATTATTTCAAATATCTTTTAATAAAGCATGATTCATTTATATTTTACTTAATTTGATATTTCGGCAATATAATTCAACCAAGGAGCTTCGAAACAAGAGGTTATATTACTAAATTCGATAATTATGTAAGAAATTATGCAAGTTTAAAGTTTGAATATCTTGTTACACGTTATTGCATTCTAAGAGAACAACAAGGTACATATTGACTTTGTAGGTTTCAAACGATATATTTTTAGATAAAAAAAATTGTTATCAATTAAAATGACACTGTTTTATCGTTTAAAGAGAAAAAAAATATAAAACAACTACTGACACAATTATAAGTCAAAACATCCCCATTTTGAAAAAACATATTGTGTTTTGTACTAAAAAAATGTATGTGTAAACTAAAATATCATCGTTTAATCTAAAATATCATAGTTTTGGTTCGTTAACATACTATACAAAAAAATATCGAAGAGTAAATCAACAATTTGTATAAGTCTTCGCCCCCGCTTCGATACATTTATGGCTCCGTCCCTGCTAATGCACCTCTTATCCAAGCAACCCTATAACTAGGCTCTTCAATGCCCCTAACCTTCCCCTATTCCTTAGCTGTAAAGCTAATCCCCTTCCCCGTAAACAAATCTGGCGACACACTCCATTCACCTGTACTCCCTCCTCCTTTCATTTTCAACATCAATCCTCCCTCCCAAGATCAGTAATATGGTGATTGTACTAGTGTCAAACATATAACATCAACTGGAGAACTGTGTGTTTGAAAGTGTTTTTCCCAAAACAAGTAAACAACCACCAAGTACCTAATTAGAAAATTGTAAAATGAAGTGTCTGAAAAGTGACATGAAAAGTGACATGGTTGTAATCATAAAACTAATTTTTCTTATTGAGGGTGTTTTCTTTGCCTTCAATTAGGACGGAGGTTAGGAGAAGCGCGAAAGCGGTTGATTTATCACTTTTTGACAAATTTGAAGTATCGATCATTTCAAGAAAAGAAAATTTCAAAAAACATCATGACAAGAAGCATGAGCCCCAGTCGAGGTGGTCCAGTGGTAAGGAGCAAATGGAGGGGTAAGGAGGTCCCGGATTCGATCCCTGCCTTCTCCTTTCCTTGGGTGAAAATCCATCGTTTACCTTGCTCTCTATCAGTGGGTCGAGTCGATCATGTGACTCTAACCGGCTGGGTCACGTGAAAATATTATGAAAAAACAACGCCGGCAAATCTAGCTCTTTGCCTAATTTAAGCCATAGAATTATTAAAATAATTTTTATGGATTAAGATAAAAGTGGGTGAAGAAAATAAAATAAAAATAATTAATTTAGGATAACTTTTGCACAAGAAGACAAAGTTATAGTTATATTTTTTTTGAGCTCATATTATTATTATTATTATTATTATTATTATTATTATTATTATTATTATTATTATTATTATTATTATTATTATTATTATTATTATTATTATTATTATTATTATTACTACTACTACTACTACTATTATTATTATTATTGATGATGAAACCTCATTTGAAAAGTAGACCTCCTTCCACATCACCGTGGGGGAGGTGAGCCGCGTGTCGATATTTAGTTGGTTGGCGGTCTTACCTGGAGTCCCCACCATACTGTTGTATATCCTAAGTGGGGGCCTCGACCTATGCCGCGGAGACCAGAGTCGTTCGGACGGTCTTACCTGGACTTGACCACCACGACTGGCGGGTGATCCTTTCCAGTGCCGCTGAGCCTAGTGTTCATCTCGTTCCACTTCCCGGACGATAGTCTCACCAAGTGTCAGCTCATTACTGAGTCGAGACGAACCCGCTCAGATAGGCTTGTCAGAGTCCCCTATTTCCGGCCTATGCTCTTTGGAATAAAATAGGAATTGACCTCTGTGAATGAGGCTTCGACCTTCTTTTATAGTGCAAGTACTCCTACATGCATGCCACTCGTTGCCACATGTCAAGTGTCTCACACCATGTGTGATGGGGGCATGAGTGCCATGTGTCATGACATGCATGTGAGATCCGTAGGCGGTTTATTGTCCACGGACGTATTGAGTTTCTATCTTGACTTGCACTCGCCCAATTTTCATGTTTATAAGGTTCTATTTATATTGCGGGGAACCTTATTTATTTATGATATTTGTGAATATCATTATTTAAATTTCGGGCATCATCAATTATTATTATTATTATTATTATTTATATATATATAAACTCCAAATAGCATAGAAATCAAACAATCGAATGTTTACAAGAAGTTAGCGGACATCCGAGAAACAAGCTGCGCGCCAACCCCCTTAGCAATGGAAAAACAAACTCTGGTAAAATATGAGCAGCTAGACGAGAACTAGAATCTAAGGCTAAAGAGAAGGAGCGGATCCGTCCCAGAAGCGCAACCGCATCCCCATCCAGCTCACCAAAGGAGGAGAAAGAAAAAGGCAAATACCCATAACCAGCAGCATAGCACACATCCCGATACATGGTGCACTTACGCCGCGCAGCGTCGAGAACACATCGTCCAGGAGCGAAGGAAGTCAAGCAAGTCTGAGTGAGGGGGGAGGAACCAGTGATATCAACACACACATCTCGACCCCGATCCCAAGAGCAAAGAAGAATGTCAGCGGGCCTAAGAGGTCCGCCAAGACGGTCAACAACACCAATGTCCACCTCCTTCCCAGAGGAGATCCCAGCACGGAAGCAAATGTCGAAGAGGGTATCACGAACAAGATTATGCCGATGTTTGAGCCCAACAAAACTCGAACACGACACAACATGATCCCCAAAAGTATCATCCTCAAAAACCCGACCACATGCACGAAAAAGAGGGATACCCAAACGATAGCAGAGTACAGACCTATAAGTCCTACCATTCATGGTCTGACTGAGCCCAGAAATAGGAACAACTATGAGCCAATCAAATGAATGGGGCCCATGCTGAGACCTCTACAACACCACCTGCCACGGGGTCAATGAAAAAACCGACTCAGAAAAAGCCACAATCCGGGCGAAGTACACATTTGCCAATTTCTTCATAAGTTTGGGGGTAGCGAACTCGCAAGAATCACGACTAAAGTCATAACCAGTAAGACCATTGAAATCACACAGTGCAGCGTCGAAAGAGGCCCCCTCGCCCAGGGGCAGCCCAACAAGGCGGAGGAGCGAGGACTGCAACCCAGAAGACTGCAGGCGCGAGGCCAGAAAAGAATAATGCATGACGTCACCAACAGCATAAACCCCAAGCCCACCGTACTGAAACGGAAGAGTAGCCAACCTCCACTGCCAATCACCAAACCCGGGTCCAGAAGCAGCCACAATACGCTCTAAACAGACACGGAGGGCACCAAGCTGAGCTCCGCAACCCTTCTGAATGCCAAAGGCAACTCAAGTCAAAACATGACAAGTATCCTTACTATACCCAGGTAGCCCTCTAGCAACCCCACATATCCGCCTGAGAACTCTCATGGCCTCATCCCCTAAGTCACCAATAGTAGAAAAGGAAAACGGCAGAAAGTGATATCCCTTGTCTTTACAAACCTTCTCATATTTTTTCCTTTTATTATTATTATTATTATTATTATTATTATCATCATCATCATCATCATCATCATCATCATCATCATCATCATCTAACTATTAAAAGAGAAGCGTTTTTTATGAGGTATTACTCTCTCCTTAAAAATAGGTTGTTAAATAAAAAAAATTAAAAATTCAATTAATCCATGATCTCAGCATAAATTATAATTTAGTAGTTTTTTTTAAAAAAAAATCTATCTATCTATATCTAGCTATTAAAAGAGAAGCATTTTTTATGAGGTGTCACTCTCTCTAGTTTATCTAACTATTAAAAGAGAAGCATTTTTTTATGAGGTGTCACTCTCTCTAGGTTATTCAATCAATTTTTAAAAAAATTCAATTAATCAATGATCTTAGTCTAAATTATAATTTTAATTGTTTTAAAAAAAACAATGGGATTAATTCAAAATATAAAATTAATAATAAGGAAACATAAAAATAAGGGAAATTTACAGAAAACCACCCTTTAAATATGAGTGTTTTCACTTAACCACCCTTAAATTTAAAATTACATAAAACCACCCTTTAAATGGTCTTTGTTTACAACTCACCACTTATTCATCTATTTTTGTTAATTTATCAGTAAATATATTATATTTTAATATTTTGAACTCAAATTTGATTGTAAATATATTCAAATTTTGAATTTAAGGGTTCGATTATATTTTTTTATCAAAGATAATTATTGAACAAAATATTTAAACTACAGACAAATAATTATATTTTTAAAATATTTAAAATATAAATAAATAAGATTAATTTACATAATATTTTAAAATCTTGTAAACATTTTCAAACATAAATTAAGATAATAATTCTAGGCTATATTTATTATTATTATTTTAAAATAAATAAAATAATCCCTAAAATATAATCGAGTTCTTAAATTCAAAATTAGAATATATTTATAATCAAATTTGAGTTTAAAAATATTAAAATATAATATATTTAATGATAAATTAACAAAAATAGATGAATGGGTGGTGAGTTGTAAACAAATACCATTTAAAAGGTGGTTTTCTATAATTTTAATTTAAGGGGTGGTTAAATAAAAATACTCATATTTAAAGGGTGGTTTTCTGTAAATTTCCCTAAAATTAATATTAGTAATCTATATATATATACAACAACAACAACCCAGTATTTCCCGCAGTAGCAGGGGCTGGGGGTCAGGATGTACACACTCTTTCCCTGAACGAGTCGAGAGAGTGTTCCGATAGACCCAAAACAATAGGATACAAGAACATTAAGAAAGAAGGACGAACAAAGGGGAATAGAATTAAAGAAGAAGCAAAAGAAGACAGAAAGAAAACAAGGACAAAAGCACAAAACATGAAGTCCCAGAACTCTATCCATCAGCAACCCATATATAATGCTCCTCCTCCAGTGGTCCCTATCCGAAGTCAAATCCTCCGATAGGTTCAGAAGGTTGAGATCATGCCTAATGACCTCCATCCAGCACTTATTCGATCCACCTCTCCCCCTACGGATATCTCTCAGATCCAAACTCTCACATCTACGAATCGGAGCCGAAGGCGGTCTCCTACGCACGTGTCCAAACCAACGCAATCTATACTCCCACAATTTGTCCACTATACTCACAACTCCCACCTTGCTCCTTATGTCTTTGTTTCTGATTTTGTCGAGTCCGTGTGTCCACTCATCCAGCGCAGCATTCTCATCTCAGCCACTGACAATTTCAGTTCTTGAGCTTTGATTATAGGCCAGCACTCAGAGCCATATAAAACAGTCGGTCTAACAACCATCTTGTAGAATTTCCCTTTCAGTTTTGTCGGCACTTTCCTGTCACACAACACTCTTGACGCTCTTCTCCGTCTTTGCCACCCCGCCTGGATTCGATGTTCGATATCCCTATTGATACCCCCACTACTATGAACATATATACGAGCCAAGGTACTTGAAAAACTCTTTTCTAGGGATTGGATCTTCCCCCAATAAAACAGAAGTCTCTGCCTTCTCCAAAGCTAAATTGAACATACTCAGTCTTGGTCCTACTCAATTTGAAACCCTTTGACTTCAACCCCCTTCTCCAGTTTTCGAGTATGCAAGCCAAACCTGATCTTGAGTTGTCCACTAGCACAATGTCATTTGCAAATAACATACTCCAGGGCACCTCTTCTTGAAGAGGCACGGTAAGTGTGTCCATAAGGGTGAACAAGAACGGACTTAAACCTGAGCCCTGATGAAGCCCCACTCGAACCTGAATGTACTCAGAATCGCCACACGGTGTTTTAGCACTAGTCAGGGAACCTTCATATATATCTCTGTTAACTTTGATATATGTCCCCGACTTTCCCTTCTCAGCCAAGCAACTCCAAAACAGCTCTCTCAAAACCTTGTCATAAGCCTTTTCGATATCTATGAATGCCATATGCAGATTCTTCTTCCTATCTCTGTGCATCTTGATCAATCGTCTCAACAAGTGAATAACTTCAATAGCTGATCTGCCTGGCATGAACCCAAATTGGTTCTCAGACACTTGAACCAACCTCCGAAGTCTCCCTTCTACCACTCTCTCCCACAACTTCATCGTATGACTCAACAGTTTGATTCCTCTGTAGTTACTATAGCACTGGACATCACCCTTGTTCTTGTAGACCGGGACCAATTTACTAAGTCTCCACTCCGCCGTCATCTTAGTTGATCTTAAGATAGCATTGAAAAGGGATGTTAGCCAGACTAAACCTTTGGCCCCTAACCATTTCCAAACATCACCCGGAATATCGTCTGGACCAGAAGAACGATGGTTCTTCGACTTACAAATAGCAGCCTTAACCTCCTCAATGGAGATACGCCAATGGTAGCCATAATCAATGTGTTCCGTAAGATAGGGACTCCTATCTGAAGAGTTGAAATCCTCGTTGATCAATTATGAGAAGTACCTTTGCTATCTGCCCTTAATCTGCTGATCGTCAACCAACACTTGACCAATTTAATCTTTGACACACCTGGCAACGTCGATGTCTTTGCTCAACCTCTCTCTATGCCTAGCTAAATGAAAGAGAACCCGGTCCCCTCCCTTCTCGTCCAGAGCCTTATACAAATACTCAAAGGATTTGTCCTTAGCCTCTACAATTGCACGCTTGGCCTCCCTCTTGGCCACGTTGTACCTGAACCTGAGCTCCCATCCATCCTCTCCACTATCTCTGTGCAACCATCTCCGAAACGCAAACTGTTTCGCTCTCACCTTAGCCTTCACCTCCTCGCTCCACCCCGATTAGGCCCTTGTCCGCCGGAAGACACCCCCAACACCTCTCTTCCTACCCTACGAATGCAACCAGCCAAGCAGCTCTACATCGCATCTGCATCTCCCTGCTTCTCCCCAATCCCCTCTTGCTCCGCTGCTCGCCAAACCTTTTCTCTCAATAAAGGCTCGGCCGACTCAGAGAGTCGCCACCACCTAATTTTAGAGGAGGAGCTGTGGGTTCTCTTTCTGACGCGACCCTGAACCTCCAAGTCAAGAATAAGTAGGTGGTTAGGCGTTGAGAGACCACCAAATGAGATCACCTTACAATCTCTACACCTGCGCGTGTCCTTCTTTCTGACCAAAAAGAAGTCTATTTGCGATCTACCAACTGAACTGTCGAAGGTAATCAAGTGTTCATCCCTTTTTGGAACCAAGAGTTGCATATGACACTCTCGAACACCACTGAAAACTCCAATAGCACAATCCCATCATCATTTATATATCCGAAACCGAAACCACTATGTGCCTCTTCAAACCCATCTCTATCCTTGCCGATGTGTGCATTGAAATCACCTCCAATCACATACTATTCAGACGATGGGATACTCGTCACCAGAGCATCCAAATCCTCCCAAAACTTCCTATTCTCTTCACTACCCCGGCCTACTTGAGGAGTGTAGGCACTAATCACATGCAGAACGGAGTTCTCCAGCACTAACTTGATAACCATTAGTCTGTCATTCACTCGCTCAATCCGCACCACCCTATCCTTCCATCGATCCCCTATCAAAATGCCTACTCCATTCATCTTTTTGTCAAGACCTGAGTAACACAACTTCCACCAATTGGTTTAATTCAAAATATTTAATTATCTGAACTTTTACTACTTTAATTGTTTTCACAATCAATTGATTTAATTCAAAATATTTAATTATCTGAACTTTTACTATTATTTTATAATACTATTAATTTAGCATATTACTAACATTTTATTTATATAAAAAAACCGCATGATGATGAAGAGATCATCCTAGTTATTATTATTAATATCCACCCCTTATACTTATTATTTTAGAAGCAATCTCTTTGTAAAAAAAGAGTCACGTGTCCTTCCCTTGAACAAAATTAAGAATCACAATTTTCAGCCAATCTCCACCCACGTTCTCTCCATCAACTGCCTGCCAATCAATTAAGTTTCAACAACACGTACGGGGCTATGGCATACCTTCTTCTGGAACCCACGTTCTCTCCTTCAACTGCCTGCCAATCAATTAAGTTTCAACTGGTGATAACCATTCAAGAGCGCTCCTTTGCATCAGCTTCGTGTTCCTCATCCAGTGAGCGTCGGCTACTCGGCTGGATCACCGGATTTGGGAGCCCATGACGAGAAAGGGTTGCCGGTGGTGACGATTCCCTGGCCGACCAACACGATATCTGGCGCTCTCTCTCTCTCTCACAGTGAGTCAGCGTTGAGCCGTTGACGCCTCAGACCATGGCTGCCTTCTTCTTCCTCCATTTGCAGATCAGATAAAGAAGGAGAGCATAATCTAATATGTTTCATGTGTTGATTTGTTTTGGTATTAGGGTTTTTTTCCTTGCTTTCTACAAATTGCTTGATTCCTTTCCTTCTTCCTTTCTTAATTCATATTTTCCCTTGATTTTGGT
The DNA here is from genome assembly GCA_963922045.1 of Persicaria maculosa. NCBI lineage: Eukaryota > Viridiplantae > Streptophyta > Magnoliopsida > Caryophyllales > Polygonaceae > Persicaria > Persicaria maculosa. The sequence continues at coordinate 17,593,368 of OY998251.1, read as the reverse complement.
AATCCGGACAGGGTTATGTATAGGGTTTTTGTTCCTCAAGAGGCGGAATTGAGCGGATTATCAAATTGAATCAGATTAAGGTATGATATCTGCCTCTGATTTCAATCTTAGATTTGATTTTTTTTTTGGGGGTTCTACCTAGGAATGGAACAACCGTAAACCCTAAATGGGTTCAATTTGTGAACCGAAATGGGTTCTGCGGTGGTAGCCAATTCTGTCACCTATGTGGTGTCTCCGTCACCGCTGTGGTGTCCTTGTCGGCGTCCCGGGGTGACTTCCGTCACCGCTGCGTTTCCCGATGAGGTGTTTTTTGGTGAGGATGATGTTGACGTGTAATGGATGGGTCAAAGCCGTGTGGGCCCCCTTGCAACATTTGCTAAAGTTGAAACCTGTTGCATCTTTTGCTTTTGTTTCATTTGGGTCTTCAGAACCTTGCGTGCTCATGTGAAGAAACTAGTGGCCTTGAGTGGGTGACTACTTTTGTGGTACCAGGCTCACTTTGTGGTATTAAGCTTTATGGTGTTATTTCATTTTATGTGGATTTCGACAGTTGAGGTAGAAATCTTGGATGAAATTGTGTGTGATCCAATGTTTTTCCGTAAGACCCGTGGTATGGTCTCGCGTTTGCCACCCATCTATATATTTACCTATTCAGAACAACCGTAACACAATTAATTGCCTTTACATACAAGCATTAATGAATGATTGATGTTCCTGAGGGAAGTGAGGAGAACCAAGAGTTTGATATTTACAATTTTACTGGAAATGGAGTAGTTTCTTTGGACATGTACAACACTGATGAGGTAGGCGTTGGTGTTTTTTTCTTTGCTGCGCTGCAAAAGGATTTTTTTTTATGTACATAATTATGATTAAGAATTTTGATCCTTGAGCATCGTCATTACATTTTTTTTGTTTCTTTGACCTTGTATTTCGGTCCATTTATTCTTTTGCTGATGCTTCAATGGTTGTGGCATTTGAGAAGAAGTGGCCACTGGATCTTAGTATAAAGAATACTAATCTGAAGAAATATGATGGGAGGTATATATATATACCCATTTGACGTCGCTTCACTTTGTTTAAATAGTATATCATGTCATTCTACTGGTTCCTTTCTTGTATCTTATAAGCGTGAGACTGACTATGAATGTTCGTCCTTCTTGTGAGTTTCACTTTTCTTCTCTTTTGTAGCCGCATCATATCCTTTCAATTATTGTATTTTATCCTTTTTTGTGAAGATTCAAGGACATATTCCAAGAACTTTACGAGGCCAAGTGGAAATCGAAGTACGAGGAGGCTGGAATTTGGTGTGTGAGATCTATCTTTCTCCTTGGTCTTTAAGGCTATCAGGCTATGCCTCAACACTACTGATAGAACATTTCCTTTACATACAGGCATTACTGAATGATTGAGTTGCTTGATTGAGTTGCTATTGAAATCGGATATGGGTTCTGCCTAGGAATGGAAATTGAGTTCACCCTAAGTTCTTTGTTGCTACTGAACTCTCATACCCCTTTTCTCTCAATCTCAGCTTGGATTCTCAGGTGCTTTCTATAATTTTTGTCAATTTTTGTTCCTTTTAATTTGATTTGTGATATTATCAATCAAACAATTTTTGTTCATCATTGCTACTGAATGTTGTTGTAGCAAGTGAGTTAGTATTTGTGTTATTATTTATCTCAAACTTGAAATTTTACGAGATAAAAGAAAATCAGAAGGATAAGGAATTAACATTTGGGCTTTATAAGAGTTGAAACTTGAAAGCCTTGATTCTAGAATATCCCAATAAAAAAGTAAAATTACTAAAAGAAAGGACATGTTTAATTCGTAGACCTTTGATAAAAGGATCAAAAGTGCATTGTCCAGTGACAGAATATAAAATGGAGGTGCTGTCATAGGCTGATTATGTGCCTGTTAAGGACTGTTTTCATGCTTGTAGTTTTACTCTCTTTTAGAACCTCTATTTAGTAGTCTGCATTTTGTAACATACAAGGTGATGGTATTCGCGCGATACAGGAGTCTGTGATTGCCGATTGGTACACTTAGATTCTGCTTTCCAGCATCATCCAGACTCTGAAATTCTGCAGGAATGTCCTACTTCGCCTTCTGCTGAGGTGCCAGATTAGAAACTGCATTGGACAAGTATGCATCAGAGGGAAAGACCTTGAGTGAATCTGAAATCACGCATGCTATGTTTACTCTTCGGAAACGGAAGATGTTTTGGAAGGCCTTACAGGTACGCTTGCTTTGACCATTTTAGTTGAGTTTTTATTCACAGGCTGCTTGAGTTGAGTGATGAATGAGCCCATGATAATTGATGAAAATCATAAGATTATCTTGCTCCCCTCTAGCATTTCATGAAGTTTTGCAGCCTTATAATCCTTTGAATACCACCACAGTTCAAAGGAAAAAAATGTTTCATTGCTCGAGGGGGTTGATAACTTCCTTTAAATACGATCTCAGTTACTATTTGCTCACCCAAAAGTTAGTTATTGTCTAATGACCATGAATTTCACATTCTTAAATTTTGGTTTTGCAGTTTTCAGAGTGGCTGGAAGCAAAAAATATAGTTGATCGCACTGAGCGTTATGACGCTGCACGACTTGATTTGATTGCCAAAATACAGCTTTCAGAGGGCAAAGCGCTACATTGGGACCATTCCAGGGTATGCCAGAGGAGAAGTTGTATACAGAACCCCGATGGCAAATTGTGTTTTCCTAAATAACATGAAGAAAGTTGAGGAGATATTTAACAAAATGAAGCAATTGAACATTGCTACCTCGGCTTTCACGTGCGATCAATGATCATAATGTACAAGAAGACTGACAAGAAGAAAATAGTTGATGTACTCCTTTATATGGAGAGAGAAAATATTAAGCCCACACATTCAACATACATGCTATTGATTGATACCAAATGCATGTCTGGTGACATAGCTGGAATTAGGGGTGGGCACAAATCCCGCAAATCCCGGGCCCGTCCCGGTCCCGTCCCGCAAAAACTATGCGGGACGGGACGCGGGACGAGCATTTCATATCCCGCAAATCCCGTCCCGTCCCGCACATTATATATATATAAATAAATATATATATATATATATTACATTTATTCACTATATTCTAGACACATAATTATTTACCTACAGTGTATTTTTTTTTTTTTTTTTTTTTGATTAAGTAAAGATTCGGATGCGAACCGCTATCCGACAGCATCCTTTCGGATGAGGTCAATAAGACCTAGGTCAGTGTATAGAGAAGGGATAGAGGCAACATGAGCAAGGTGTGCAACCTTATCTGCCACGCAGTTGCCGTTACGAAGGACGTGCGAAAACGAGACTTCGTAAAACCCTGTGAGTAACGTGCTAATATCGGACATTATTAGATCAATTTCCCATGGACATTTGGTTTTAGCCTGAAGATGATTGATGATGGTCAATGAATCGCCTTCAATAATAAGTTTAGGGATTCTCATCTCGAGGGCCCTTAGAACACCCGCTCTTAATGCCAAGGCTTCGGACATTAAAGGGGATTGGTATCCAATAAGTTTACTTCCCATTGTTAATGAGTGCCCTGTGTTGTCACGAATAATGTACCCTATCGAGCTTTGTCGTTGGCCGGAGGCGGAACCATCGAAATTTAGCTTCAATTTCCCAGTCGGTGGTCTTTTCCATTTATCCTTCTTCCTTATACTCCTACTTTTCTTAGAGGTATTTAGTCGCCGTTGTATGTCATTGTTATCCTCACTGGTGTGCTTTTCTGCTTTTCTCCATTCATTAATATATGAGTCGACAAGTTTCACAAACCCTTCTGCATTTGGCGCTTTTTGTTGTTGGAAAATCAGTTTATTACGAACTATCCATATGGTCCACCAGTGAAATGCCAGTTTCTGTTTTTGTTGAATATCAAGTAGTCTATCTAATTTTGTCATTAAAGACTCAATATCTCTTGATACTGTGATATAGTCTGAGATTTCTGATTTCACTTTTGGTGATAAGCTAGAACAACAGTATGAGTATTTGCATTCAAACAATAGGTGAGTGGTATCTTCTTTATGGTGGTTACACATGGCACAATAAGATGGAATCGCAATTCCACGTCTAGAGAGTCGGGCGGCTGTTGGGAGTCCATTATGGCAGACTTTCCACATGAAATTCTTAATTTTAGGTGGAACGTTCAAGTTCCAAAACCATGCGTTATTATCATTTTTTAGCTCTGCAGCTTTTGTATTGAGTTTATATGCGCTTGAAGTCGTAAACCATCCTTTTTTGTCCGGCCACCAGTACATTCTGTCTTGTATTTGATTTATCGGAAGGGGAATTTCTGCTATCTGTTGCACAATACTATTTGGCATCACCAATCTTAGTTTTTCCAAATCCCATGTCCCATTTCGAATGTATTGATCAACAGTTTCCTCCCAATTGATTTTTGTTGGGTCGAGGCAAGCAGTATGGATATTCTGAACTGGAGCCCACTTGTCTAGCCAGAACTTGATAGTTTTCCCATCTCCTACTGACCAAGCTAGGCCTTCCTTAAATGGCTTGATAAGTTTTCTGAGTTGCGTCCATTGCCATGAGGCATTTCCTTTCTTCTCAAATTTAAGTATTGGTGTTGATTTTAAATATTTATGGTTGATAATTTTGACCCAACTATTATCTGGTTCGGCTATAATTTTCCAAATAAGTTTCATTTGTAATGCCTCATTCATTTCCTTTGTTTTACGTAATCCCATTCCTCCTTTCGCTTTTGGTCTACATACTTTGTCCCATCCTATAAGGGGTTTATATTGGAGATCTTTATTCCAGAAAAACATCCTATTGATTTTGTCTAATGCCGAGTGAATTGTCACCGGAAGCATGAAGCTTTGCATAGAAAAGAGTGGTTTAGAAGCTAAATTTGAGTTTATTAATACAGATCTACCGTGTTGGGATAGTGAATCGGCCCTCCATTTCGATAACTGATTAGTTGTTTTACCAATAATTTCTTCAAATGTGTTTTTGTTCACTCTACCATTAACAATCGGACACCCCAAATACTTGTCTAGTTTGACTTGCTTCGAAATGCTTAAACATCCTTCAATGGTTGCTATTCGCGATGCAGGTATCCCAGGAGAACCTTGAAATGCAGATTTATTGTAGTTTACTTTCTGTCCTGACAGTTGGCAGTAATCATCAATGATTTTCTTAACTTTTTCACATGCTGTCATGTTACCCTTTGCAAAAATGATAATATCATCAGCAAATGACAAAAACGGGATTCTTGGACCAGATTGACCGAACCGGAAGCCAATGCTTGATTGGTTGAGATTGGACTCTGATGTTAGTTTTTTAGCGAGCACTTCTGCACCAAGAATGAAAAGGAACGGGGACATGGGGTCACCTTGTCTTAAGCCTCTAGAGGGTTTAAAAACCTCTGTGGGACCATTATTGACTAATACAGAAAAGGACACTGTTGTTACACATTCCATGATTAATTTGATAACATGGTCACTGAATCCAAATTTTCTTAAAACTGCCTCTGTGAAGGTCCAATCTACTCTATCATAAGCCTTCTCCATATCCAGTTTAATAGCTAACCAACCATCTGTCCCTCTTCTAGTCTTAAAAGAATGGAAGATCTCATGCGCGATCAGAATATTATCTTGAATAGCTCTATCAGATACAAATGCTCCTTGAAATGGGTGGATTAACTTACCGATTACCTTCTTGAGTCTCTCTGTTAAAATTCTTGATATAATTTTGTATATTGTTAAACACAGACTAATGGGTCTATAGTCTGTAGTTTTAGATGGGTTGTCACACTTTGGTAGCAGAGTGATAAACGTATGATTACTCTGTCGGAGTAATCTACCTGAATGGAAAAAGGCTTTGACGGCTTTAATGACATCATTGCCAACAATGTCCCAGTATGCCTTATAAAACTCTGTTGTCATTCCGTCTGGTCCAGGGGATTTATTGAGTCCTAAAGACCAGACCGCATTTTTTATCTCACTGTTAGATGGTTGTTGGATAAGAGTCCTATTTTCTTCTTCTGTGATAGCATGTGGGATTAAATCTAGGTATTCATTGAGAAGTGTCGTGTTTATTTGTTCTTTTGAAAATTGTTTCTCGAAGTCGTTTTTAATTTCCGCCCTAATATTTTCTTCACCTATAATCTGTGTTCCCGAACTTGTCGTGATATGTCTTATTATTTTCCTATTTCGTCTCCCAGAAGCTACTTTATGAAAGTAAGTTGTGTTTGAATCCGTGAGTTTAAGGTGTTTTGATTTTGCTCTCTGTCCCCAGTATTCTTTTTGAAATTTTAATAGCTGTTCTTTTTTCCTAATCAGTTGTTTTTCGACTAAATTATCCTTACCCGTTCTGGATATAATATTTGCTTGGATACTAATCAGTTCTTTTTCCACTATTTGTATTTGACGAAAGACATTCCCAAAGGAATTTTTGTTCCATACCTTGGCTTGTCCTTTCAGAAACTTTGTTTTGTACATTAGTCTATACATTGCTGAACCAGTGCACCTGACTCTCCATGCTTGTTTGACAATGTTCCTGAAATCCTTCCTCTGCAGCCACATGTTTTCAAACTTAAACGGTGGAGGCGTAAATTCTCTTCCAGAAGTTAGGCAAATAGAGATGGGACAATGGTCAGACCCTGTAAAGGCTCCGTTAAATGTTGCTAGGTCGGGGAATGTTTCAAGGAACTCATGCTGAACTAGGACTCGGTCTAATTTTTCCCAGATATTATCCTCCCCTTCCCTTTTTTTCCTCCATGTAAATTGATTTCCCGAGGATGGGATCTCTAGCAAAGAGCATTGATTTTTAAATTGGTTTATTCTAAAATATCTAGTTTGACTATTCGATGCTCCCCCAAGTTTTTCACTACTGCTACTAATTTCATTCATATCTCCTATCACTAAGCAGGGTAGGGGTTCACTAATAACAATATTCGAGAATTCATACCAGAAGGTGTCTTTATCAGCTTCATGGGGGGGAGCGTAGACAAAGAATATCATTCCCGTGAAGTTTTTATCTAAGCATGAGTACTTTACACGAATCACTCTCGGTAGCACCACATCGACCTCAATTGATTCATTTAGTAGATTGTTCTCATTCCATAATAGTCCTATTCCTCCTGTTCTATCATTCCCTACTGACCAAATAGCATTATTGAATCCACTCGATTTCCAGTTCTTTTCCTGAGGAATTTTGTTTGTTCTAAATTCTGCAATTGCCATTAACGAAATGTGCTCATTGATGCGCATGGCTCTAAGATCTGTCCAAATATTCGACTTTCCTAGACCTCTAACATTCCAGAAACAAGCTTTCATTATTTGATTGCCAAATCCGTCAGAAGCCGAGGGTGCAGTGCTTCTGACAGAGACAGATTGTTCTCATTTGGATTGTAGTAAGCTAACCATATCCACTTATAATGCATAACTGGACAGATTATTGTTCGATATGAATTCATTATTGCTCTGTTGACGTTTGTACTCCATTTAGTATGATTGTTCTTGTGATGTAGGTTTAATTTGTTACTCAACTGATATTTGATATTATTAGCCTCATAGGAATCAATTAAAATCCCTAGTAAACCACCTTTGATATGTCTAAATTTGTTACACGGTAGGACAATAAAATGTGGTGAAGAAGTCAACCCCGCAGCCTTATAGGAATCAAATGTATTAGTTATAATCTGAATTACACATGCTCTTGTCTTATTAAGAGTTAAATTAGTCAAGGTATGCCACTTAAAAATGGATTCAGTAGCAAGGTACATAGACTTGTGATCAGAATTCAGACACCAACACTGAAGTACAATATCAGATTGTAACTTATATCTCAAAAAATCGGTAGAAGACTCACTCGTTAACATCCTACCACACTTGTGAATATGATTGTAGATAGACACAGGTTGAGAAATCCTGCACAAGGGCTCGATATAAGCTTTGCAAAGGTTATTGATTATCACGCCACCATGATCAGTGGAATTCCTATGAAAGGTGTTCGTCAAATCAGATAAGTAGGTGTGGAAGAAACCCTCACCAACACAAGTCCCACTCAATTTACCCCGATGTGTCTCCGAATATATTGTTCTCAATAAATAAACACCACCAACACAAGTCCCACACCATTTACCCACAAATCGGATGATCAACTTGATATAATCAAAGGGTCTAGTCCAGACTTTCTGAATGCAGACCATACCAACTATTTCAAAGAGAATCCTAATGATGATGATCGACGAAATCGACGAGTATGCATAAATAAGAAAGCCATAGTTACACCACCACTTATCACCCTTAAATATTCTACACTTGTCAGAACAAACATGTAACCAAGGAGTGCGAAAACAAGTCACACCATGTACCTTGTTTATATTTTGACATTTATTTGACCAATAAACACAATAGATAGAGAATTTGTGGTCATGAAATTTATACCCAGACACATAATAACATATGCATTTCCATTGCCAATGATAAAAAACCAAAACAGACCAAGCAATGATTCCCATCAAAACCCAACAGAAACAAGCGATTATAGATATACACCAGCAAAGCCCTTTCAAATGATAAAAAATTTCCTTCAAAAATTTCCCTACATAGTAATTCACATAATCAAATTCCTTCAAAAATTTCTCTACGTACCTGATTTTCTTTCTAGCTTTCTTAGCTTCCAACGGATCCCCAATGATTGTAGTGAACAAGGAGGAGAGGTTCAGAGCGGAGATATACTTCTGGACCTTTCCTTGGAGAGCAATAAGCCTTTCACGGTTAATGGTCCTCCTCTTAAACTTCTTTTCCGTCATGGCCTTTCTCAAAGCGTCCTGATCATCCTTGGGGATCTGAGCCCCCTCAGCGAGTTTTGAGCCCTCCAGCTTCCCCTTTCGGGTGTTACACTTTTCAGGTGCAGGATCATCTGCATCCATCTCTTTCTTTCTTTTTTCCATGCTCGTAGGAGCCATACCCAAACAGAAAACAATCCTCCATAAATTAGAGATATGGTAATCAGAAATAAGGAAGAAGAGAGATTGAGTGAAGGTGCGAGTAAATCGGCACCAAAAGCACTCACTTAACCAGAAAAATTTTAGAGCGAGGAAAGAGAGGAAAAGAGCGGAGAAAGGGCACACCCATCCCGAAAAGAGAAGCGTACACCCGATCGCTTCATGGAAGCACCCCTTCCAACCCGACCGAAGCACAAAGGAGACCGAGCAGCCAACCGAAATCGCCCAACTCAAACCCAATCTGACGTCCGTACGAAGAGAATATAGCCATGGCGGGGGGCGAAGAAGCCAAAACAGAGAAATCATCATCAAAAGAGTGATCCACACACAGCTGAGGATACTCGGATCCAATTGATTTGGGATTTGCCCAAATCCATACCCTAGCCCAGGATTAGGGAAAAACGCCCGATTTACTAGAAATCCACCAGTACAGTACCAAGGATGGTACTCCGATCCGATGTGAAGAGAGGTCTTAGGCCAATCATAGCCAGATTTGGTAGAAAGCAGGAGGAAGACGCAGAGGAGTGGACTCCATGGACGCCAGATTTGTGCGATTTTAGGTTTTCTTCGAGGTGGCTGCTCATGGGGGATTTGGGAATGTGAAAAGGTGTAAGCGCGTGAGGCGCGTTCTTCTCGGGAGGGGTTTCTCATTTTACCTACAGTGTATATATATACACCTATACACTCACAGTATAATATATATATATATATATTACATTTATTCACTATATTCTAGACACATATTTATGTAGTTACAGTGTATATATATATATACACGGATACACCTATACACTCACAGTATATAATGTATATATATACTATCTATACATATGCACAGTATACAACTCACACTAATTCTATACGGTATATACCAATTCTATACTTTAAATTGTATTAGTATGCGTCACGTATAATACTATAATGTATCGAATGTGTATATATATATATAACAAAAATCGTAAAATATAAAACTATTATAAATCTATATATATGTTACGGATTTGAAAACCGTAAAATATATACGAATTTTAGAATTTTTTTGAATATTTATTATTTGAGGGACAAGGCCCGTCCCGTCCCGGTCCCGTACCGTCCCGCAAAAATTACGCGGGACGGGACGCGGGACGACCCCAGTCCCGTCCCGTCCCGTCCCGCGCCCACCCCTAGCTGGAATGGATCAGATAGTGGAAAAATGAAGGTTGATAATGTTGAGCTAGATGAGAAAACAAAACCCATTCTGGCCAAGCACTATATTGCAGGTGGGCTCAAGGAGAAGGTCGAGTCACTTTTTGAAGGAGATGGAAGGAAAAAACTCTGAATGAAACACGTTTTATGTGTATTTATCTCATTCCATTTTAGACTTTCCTTTCCCGGTTGAAGAATTTTCAACAAATTCAGTGGCTCAGATATTTGTTTAATTATACATATAGCTCAGCTGGTGTTATAGTTATATGGATAACAAGGGTATATTTTTAACATACATTGGATGTCTTTACTCTAAGTTTGTCGTTAGTTTTGTCATTTGTCTTTTGAACTTTTTAATGTCCTAGATTCTACTTAAAGATTGGATATTGCATACGGTGTTCCCAAAATTTATTTATGACTACTATTTTTGGTTTATTAGCAGTTCGATTTTTCTACCGTGGTATTATCTGGTAAAGGATTGATCCCCTTAAATATTTGGAGTTTGGGACTCTTGGAATGTGTACTTGCGATATGAGGTGGTAGAATGATATTGTTAAACTGTTTAATTTGACAAATGTATAATCTGACATATGATGAAGCCATAATTCCCCATGGTTTCATTTGCTATAACCATCAATAAGAATTAGGGACAATCGCTTTCACAAATCAGTTGCTTCCTACCGAGTCCAGTCTCACCCATGGACAATTATATGCAGCTGCGTCTAAAATTACTAGCAGAATTGGATTGAAAGTCTTAATTTATGACAATGAAGGTAATGCTTCATCTACTACCACTAATTTAGTTCATAAAGAAAATTTTTTGAATGTTTGAGGATGTATTTTTTAATCCTATATTCCTATTCTATTCCAAAGATCATTTTCATGTGATGGTTAACAATTTTACTAATTGCGTTATTTTCTCCTCATCCAAATTTATTAGACATTTTCTATTTGTTTTCTATTTATAATGTTGTATAAAGAGTTCTCACTATTGGGTTCAACCTTTTAGGTTCGACATTCGATAAATATTTGACCCTTTTATATAAAAAGAGAGAAATATACTATAGAGATATGATAGGAAATGTTTCAAACATTCTTATAACACTACATTGATAGTATACAAAAAAAATATTTCATACCCGTGTCGAATATTTTGTTTAAGACATCAAACTCGGTCGAAAATATTATAAAAGAACTAGTTATTATTAACCGCGGCACAATGAATTGATACTACGACTAGTATAATGAAAAAACTGTTGTTTTCGTTCAAAAAACACATCCGCCACCACTCCGCCACTACGTCCACCGAGCCACCACCACCACCGAGCAGCACCATCACCTTCACAAAATCCAAACTACACCAATAGATTGCGTTAAGGTGTTGTTTTTCAAAACCCTAAACACTATCCCAGACTTCCTTCCACCCTCCATCACCGGAGACCACGCTGCCCTCTTCTCTCTCTCCCTCTCAACCGATACCTCACAAAATTCAATCGAACAAAATGCAGGCAACGAGTTCGACTACAAAAGCAATCCCATCCAATCCAATTCAACACCCAAATACCCAAACCCATAAAACTCAAATACTCCATAATGAATACACGTGGGATGATGAGAATTTACCTATCAGAAATCGAAATTGATCGCCCAAGTTCTTCCCCGAGTGGAACGAGGGAGAACAGAAAGAGTATCGGGTAGAGGCCTGTGGTGAGGCGGGGGCCGAAGCGGTGAGGGGTCGTTTGGTATTGATATCAAGATATCAGATACTGATATCGATATCGGTATCAATTGATACCGATATCGATATTAGGTGATATCCTTGTTTGGTATATATTGTAGGCTATCAAACATGAATGAAATCTCAAACAAAGCAAGATAAATTTCAGCAAAACAACAGCCAAAAAACGCACAAAATCACACAGAAACGGGGCAAAAAACACACAGAATGACAGCAAAACGCATAGCCAAATTGCAGCCAAACAACAGCAAAAAACACACACAGAATGACAGAAAAAATTGCAGCCAAAGATGAAGTAAAAAATCGCACATCAACAGGCCAAAAAATCGCACAAAATTTCAGTATATCTAGGGCACACAAATTTATGATTTCGCCCAACAAACAGCCAACAAGCAGAGCCAAAAATCGCCCAAAATTCCAGCCAATTTCCAGATTACACAAACCCTAGGATCTAAAACCCAAAAATCGCACAACCCTAGCCCTATATTACAGGAATCGGGATTGTAGGTAGATTCATACCCGCCATAGATGAAGCAAAGAAAGAGGAGAGAAGAAGGAGAGAAGAGATGAGAAAGGAAGAGCGTACTGGGGAAAGCGACCAGAAGGGAGCAACAGGAGAGAGCGAACGCCGAACGGTGATATCAGGCTATACCGCCCAGAAAATTGGTATATCAAAATGGGCTTGTGATAGTTAAAACCTAATATCAAGATATCACTTGATATCGATATATTCCCCGTACCAAACACCGATATCATATATCGGGAGCTGATATCTGATATACTGATATCAATACCAAACGACCCTTGAATGTCGTAATTGATTTTGTGAAGCCGTAGGCTATATTTGAGTTCTGATGTTGGGCACCTCTTCTATTGGCTGATATATTCACCTGGTTTTCATGGATGATTTATTAAGCCGGTTGGTATTCACTTGATAACTAGGTCCTTTATGGTCTTGAGTTGAGATTGCTATTGCTATTGTCTATTGAGGAACTGATTTTAGTTGATTCTCTTACGGGTGAAATTGAGGTGATGGTGTGCTGATTTATTTGTTCCTATCTTAATTTGTTGAATCCTATTGTTGATTTGGATTAGAATGAATGCATTGGATAAGGTTGTTTCTTGAAGTGCTTTTAGTATTGTAGTTTGGGTTGTTATAGTGCTGGCTTTTATTGGAAGTTGGTTTCTGGTTGCAGTTGTAATATCGTAAACAAATTGGCCATTTTAGATGAGATTGCAAGGAGAGGTTAGCTGAAAACATGAAAAAGAATTCTGAGATGTCTAACTTGTGTCAATATAACAATTACCCTAATGAAATACTCATGCTTGATGATAAAATGTATGATCCTACCTACTGCATAAAATGTATGATCCTACCTGCTGGATTTTTGATTCTGGTTGTGTTATGCATGCTACTCCTTGCAAGCATTTGTTTTATCAGTCTTAAATAAATGTGAGGAAAGTGCTGCTGTACTTGAGGATCATAATTGTTTTTCTATTAAGGGAAGTGGGACTGTTTCTCTTAAAAGGCATGATCGGAAAGTAAGGATTCTTTAAAGCGTCAGGTACATGATCGGAAAGTAAGGATTCTTTAAAGCGTTAGGTGGGTACCTGACGTGAAGAAGAATCTGATTTCTGAGAGCATGTTAGAGGACTTAAACTGTAAAATTGTTTCACAAAATGGGATAATGGTTATCCTTAGAAATGGGAAAACCCTTACAAAATGTATCAGAAAGGAGGGTCTCTAATGGGGAAGGAAACAAGGTTGTACAGCTGAAAAAGGATACTGCAGGAGGTGAAACAGAGGATGTGCAGCTGCAAGTCGTTGAGTCAGAAAAAGGCTCTGTGTTGCAACTATGTGCTGCTGAAAGGGAAGCATTTGTCAACCAGCCAACAGGTGCTGCTGGGGCTGTTGAAGGACATCAAAAGGGTGCTGATGGGACTGCTTTGAGCCAGCAAATTGAAGCTGTCACAGCTCCTGAACATCAGCAATTTGGTGATGTTTGGACAGCTGAAAAGGGTCAAATAATGCTGCTGGAAAAAAGCAAGTTGGAGCAGTTGTAAAATTGATGCTGTGGGGCTGCTGTAAGAAAGCAAACTGGAGTTGATATTGCTGCTACAAACCAGCTGATTAGAGCTCCTGAAGAACAGCAACTTGGAGTTGTCTTTGCTGCTGGAAAACAACAACTTGTGGCTGTTATTACAGCTGAAAAAGGGCCGTGTGGAGCTGCTATAAAAGTGCAGAAAAGTGTTGTTTCTGCTGAGAAAGAAATGCACAAAGCTGAGCATCAAGAAGAAAACAAAGCAAGCCACACTCACACATTAGGAGGGCAAGTAAAAAGGGTGGTAAGGGTTTCTAACTCTTCACCTAGTCCCTGTGCCTCTCCTTTGATTCATCCTCTTCCTTCTCCTAAATCTGATTTTTCTATTAGATGGAGAAATACTGATAAGATTGCACTCTCCCGATGGCTGTGATGTATTTGTTGATATGCTTGATAGAACCTCTGCTAAATCATGTGGTGTTAAAATAGCTATCAATTCTGAAATACATTATTAAACCCATTGTTGTGCAATTTGATTGTGAGCATGATGTCTTCAAGTGTGATATGCATAATCTAGGTGACTTGTATGAATCTCATGATTATATTATTAAGTATGCTGTACCTAGTAATGCGTTGAAGTTTGCTTACAAACCTAAGGGTCTTAATAAGAAGTTCTGTCCTAGTTGGTTGAAAAGGATATTAGCATTGAGAGGGATAAAATGAAAATGCCTGACTGTACTCTGTGCTTGATAAATATCCTATGCCTGCTGCTACTGTATGTTGTGCTATCGGCTGTGATGAGCTGCAGTTAGACTCCCATTTGGGAGCACACTGACCAAGAGAACAGGGATGTGAGTCGAGGATGGACAGGGTGCTCACATCTTCTAAAACCACAATTAATGAAATGAATCGGTTGTATATGACACATCATGGCCACTTTTCAAATGTACATGAAGTTGGGACGCAAACTGGTATTATTAAAAAAAATTCATCATCTCCGAATCTGTCTCTCTACTGCCTTTGCTTACTCAGGATTGTTGGCTTCCGCCTTCCTTACTCATCCGTTGAAACTGTCATACTTGCTCTATCGCCTTGAAGGTCTCTGGCATGACCCTTTTGTATGCCTCCATCTCCTTGAGATTTTCTCTTCCCACTTCTCTTCTCTGCGCGTCTTCATCAGCCATCTCCTTTAAAGAAGAGAAAGTGCTGTTGAAAAACTCTAACTTGTATGTGTGCTCGACTTCTCTTTGGTCCTTTTTGCCTCCCTTTTAATTTTAGTTAGTTTGTTTGTTCATATAAGCAATCTGATCTTGTTTAGTTCGTTATAACAACACCAATGGGCGACTCGACAGACTTCTTGTTCAATCTTTTCTATTCAACTTTGAGTTTTACTTGACAATTGACATTGAGTTAGATTTCAATTTAAATTAATAGGATTTTGGCCTTTAGGTGTAGTCTCGAAGTGATCCTTGAAGAAAATACTTACTGATTTTTCAAATATCTGAAAACATGTATATGTGATGGGATACATAGTTGCGGAATTCGATCTTTTGAGCAATTTATTGAGCTATTGTATCTTTTTCCGTGTTGCAGGTTGGCTTAATCGATTTGCTCATCCTGGGTTGGGGATGCTGCTGTGGAAATTGCTGTAAACACAGCATTCCGGGTGAGATACTATTGCTGAATTCGGGTTTGGATTTGTATTGAATTTTGGTTAAATTGGGGTTGTTGTTGTTGTTGTTTGTTAAATTGGATAGAGAGTAGAGATCCATCACTCCATTTCGCAGCTTGACACTTGCTTTGTTTGATCCTACGTTGTTACTGCAATTGCGACAGCCAAAAACAGAAATTGTCTCCACCAGTAAAGTAGCGTGTTGAGAATATAAGTGTGGGATAGATTTCACATTGATTAAAAATTAAATCCCAGTCTTGCATATAAGCCGGTGGGCTATCCCATCTAACACCAATTGGTTTTAGGATTGAACCTCACTCGGTTTGTAGGCTCGGCTTGGTGCGCTTGGACGTGTGTGGGCCCCCACGTCGTATATTACCCACCGTTATTTAACATGGTATCAGAGCCGAGGTTCGGCTAGATGCGGTGTGGTTTGGATTCCTGGTCTAATTGGCTGGCCGACCTTAAGGCTTATGTCGTCAAGCGCAACCGGCAGATATTGCGTGGCCAGACAGTTGCGCTTGAGGGGGAGTGTTGAGAATATAAGTGTGAGATATATCCCACATTGATTAAAAATTGGAGTGTTGAGAATATAAGTGTGGGATAGATCTCACATTGATTAAAAATTGAATTCAAGCCTTGCATATAAGCCGGTGGGCTACCCCACCTAACACCAATTGGTTTTAAGATGGAACCCCACTCGGCATGATGCGCCGTGCCCCCCACGTCGTATATAAGCCGGTGGGCTAGATCCCAAAATTGAATCCAAGCCTTGCATATAAGAAAACCGGTGAGCTACCCCACCTAACACCAATTGGTTTTAGGATGGAAGCCCACTCGGTTTGTATGCTCGGGATTCATTTACACAAGGACTGTTTTAATGTTAGTTTAGACATTGTCTCAGGACCTTTTATATGGGTTAACTTCAAACTGCTTTGCGAGTATGCAGTTGCCCAGGTGCGATTCATGTCTAACTCAACCCTCCCAATTCCCATGTGAACCGGCCGGTTCTTAGATACAATTCAGAGGTGGTCTGTTTGCTGTGCCTCACGACAATCCTGGAAATCCCGGCCCATAGATGATGATCACTGAATTTGAATACTTTTAGCGGTATGTCTCTTGAAGCAAGAATCACATGCCCACATTTCAAGCTGCCCCGGCAAAGATATATATTATAGTATTGTGCAAGAGGTTGATTGAGTGCCAAAACGCTGCGCTAACCGGGATTCTGAAACATCAATTCTAAAACGTAACCGTCTCTAGTGAATCACTACCCCTCACCGGGCAGTAAAGGAACACTACCGTCTCGAATGAGCTCTAATCTACGCCTAGTGTAGCTAGCTGCATAGGCCGATACCGGTACCGATCTGTATCCAAAGCTAATCCAACTTCTTTGAAACTCAAGAATCCGGAAGTAACGAGCTTTGATGGGCTGAGGCCTCTCCCACATGAGCTTGAGAACATTGTTGACAACACGAGCACTTTCACATGTGATTCTATAGACCCAATTATCATCATTCATCTCGGTCATGCGGGATGTACACTCTACCCCAGGCCTCTTACAAATTTTGGAATATGTTAAAAGAGTTATATACGAATATGTGTGTTATGTTGTATTTAGAATTTTTCTTACCATTCATCACAAGTTCTTTCAACGTCGTTGTCTGGTATTGCATGCGCTTTCTCCACAATTAATAAGATAACATGCTTTTCACTCCAAGCACACAGTGTCCAACTGAAGGGGAATCGGATCATATATAAAATCTGGTTGCTCAGTCAGATTACTCCCATCTATATACATATACTAAAATCGATGCATTGGTGCCTGCGTGGCGGCGCGTGAGTGAATCTGCATACGTGGCGGCGCGTGAGTGCGTCTCGCAAAACTCTCTCCCGTCAAAAAGGAAATCACATAAAAATAATTATTTTATTTTACCATTAACACATATAATTGGATAGATAGAAGATCTTATAAAAGAGTAAATATTATACAAGGAAAAAACTATATCAATATAATTAATTGTTATTTTATATCTATCTATATTATTTTTTTAGGCCAAAATAAATAATTAAAATATTATATAGCCATATATGTAGTCACAATCCATCCGTACATAGATATTTTAGTAAACAAATGTAATGAATATATACTATATATTTAATAAAAAAGAATATTAAAATATTTTTAAAAATCAACTATCTAATTAAATTAAATGAGATTTAATATATTAAAATATTTTTAAAAATCAACTATCTAATTAAATTAAATGAGATTTAATTAACCATAGATTAGAAAAAAAAACTTTTACGTAGTACCTTATAAATGTAAATTTTATTTATATTTTGAGAGAATCTAATTAAAAGATATTTAGATTATATATAACCCGTTGAACTAATTTTATTTATATTTATATTGTTTTTTGGAGTAAAAAATAATTTATATTTAGATTAACGCATTCTCCATCCATGGGACGGGATCTACACTAGTTTCTAAGTATAAACTATAAACACTGGCCAAAAACAAAAACAATTATTAATTTTAATTAAGAAAATGCAATTATGCTTTAATAATTCGGGATATATTGGCTATTAATAATTCATCCATACAAAGAGACAATCAAAGAGAATTTTTTCTTCACCTCTTGTTGGGCCTCCAGAAGAAGTTGTATATATACAGCATTGCCTTCCTGATTCTCTTTAGACTCTGGAGTGATTTCAGGACCGTCTTTCCTGTATAATATTTTAAATATATTACCATTAAAAAAAATTAAAATAAAAATATCTATATATAACAGAAAAAAAGCACTGATTAATAAAAAAAATTAAAATAAATCTTACACCAATAATATGTGTAGTTGGTCAGCAGCAAGAAAACGCCCCAAAAGGCATGGCTCCCGGGTTCCTTTCCTTTGCGGATGACATCATCATTTTCACTAAGGGCAGTGTTGATGCAGTACATAGAATTAAAACAATAATTGACTCGTACTGTAAAGTCCCGGGACAAAAAAGTCAATTATCATAAATCAAGTTTCCAAGCCACAAAAGACATTTCGAACTCTAGGATCGCAGAGCTTAGCAATTGCTTGAAGCCTTGAATATTACAAACGAAAACTCATTGCATAAATACCTTGGTTGCCCGATTATTAATGGCAGAGTAAACAAACATACTTTCGAAGACATCATCTGTAAATCTAAAGAACAACTAAGCAAATGGCGTGCCAATGCCCTATCACAACAGGGACGCACTATCCTAATTAATACGAATTTATCAGCTAAACCGTTGTATACAATGCAAAACTTCATGTTACCCGCTTCAATACATAAAGAGCTCGACCAGATTAATAGGATGTTCTTCTGGAATAAAGATCTTCAACACCGACCGCTTATTAGCTAGGATAGGATTTGCAGACCAAAGAAGTGTGGGGGATTAGGGATTAGAAAGTTTAAAGAGATGAATGAAGCCCTTCAAATGAAACTACTATGGAAAATATTGGTTAAACCAGACAATGTCTGGGTTACGCTAATTAAACACAAGTATTTACGTTCTACTAATATTTTTGAATACAAGAAACAAGGTGGCTTCTCTTGGCAATGGGTCAAATTGACTACTCTCATTGATAAATTCAAATCAGGCCTTATTTGGTCTGTTGGAAATGGAAAATCTATCAAATTTTGGACAGATAATTGGATTACAACCTCTTCTCTGCAGTCGAGGGAAGATTGCCCCCAAATTGAAAACATGGAGGAAACGGTTAGTGAATACAATATGGGAGGCAGATGGTGGATGGAAAAACTTAACAATAGGTTACCGATTGACATAGTCACAGAGGTCTTGGACATTCCTCTTCCCATCTCTACTTTTGAAGATAGGCTATATATTGGTGGCCTGATAGAGAGGGTTGGTTCACCACCTCGAGTGCATACAAACTAATCACATCTCAATCTGCTTTGACCCTAGATAATAACGCATGGATATGGAATTGGATATTCCACCTAAGGTTAAATTTTTTTTGTGGAAGGTCTGTCAGGATGGTATCCCAACTGCCTCTAGGCTAGCTCATCGTGGGTCATCTATTCTTTCCACCCGTAGCCTGTGCAACTGTGCGGCCGAAGATGATGTTCACTTCTTGTTAGAATGCCATTATGTGCGTTCTTTGTTTCATTTTCCTTCTCGCATAAACTCAACAATATCCAGTATGATAACTCATTCTAGAGATATTAAACCTATCATTTCCTTCATTGGGAACAATCTTGCTTCTGCGGCTAAGGTGGAACTTGCCTTTGCTTGGTGGACAGCTTGGTACAATCGGAACCAATACCTGTTTAGGCAGGCTCCTATCCCGCCGATAGATACTTCATTACATATTATTAAATCTCACAAGGATAATTGGAGTAAAACATCTCATATGAAGTGTAGTCTAGATGAGGATTTCCTCTTACACACAAAAAATTCAAACCATCCAAAGAAGAAAAAGAAGCATATTAAGGTTACATGGCGTAAACCCCCGATGGGTATCCTCAAGCTCAATTTTTATTGATCCACAATCACAAACAATGACAGCTCGGCTGGAGCCATTATCCGGGATTGGAAAGGACATCCAATACAAATATGCTATAAAAAATATGGTAAACAAAGTCCCCTAAAAGCGGAAGCTCTTGCCCTAAAACAGGAAATCCAACACGCTACTCGACTTCATATCGACAAAATCCACGTGGAAGGAGATTTTAGTATAATTATAAAACACCTCAATAAAAAATCTAAATGTCCTTGGGAAATTGAACTAATTATGTCAGATGTTAAACTATTTTTATCGACTTTGAAAGAAGTTTCTTTCTTTCATGTTCCCTGTTTAGGCAACGAAATGCTGATAAGGTTGCACACCTTTGCCACTCTGCCTGAGGTATCTATATTCACAATGATTTTGGTCTTTTAGACCTCATCCGAAAGGATGCTGTCGAATTTCGCTCGCTCGAATTCTTTCCTAATAAAAAAAAGGCAAGAAAACGCCCCGAACCGAATACACGATACGGTAGCGGCTGGTCACTAATGCACGAGCTTACCCTTTGGCCCTCAAAGCCTATTCAATAGGCATAATAAATCTAAAAAAGAAAGGGATTAAAGTATTAATTTACCTAAATACTATAAATTATTTTAAAATATAAAATTTAACCTCGTTCGCGACACCTTACTGGATATCTGTTATAGAGCTGGGATTTCAGCCGGTAAGGAGGTTGATATCGGTTTGGTTGATGGGCATGATAAGCCTCTTCGTCCGGCAGATTTGCTCCTTTATTCTTGGGACAGGGGGCGAGATGTTTGTGTTGATCTGACGGGATCTTCCCCTTTGACTCGGTCTGAAATATCCGACTTTGTCCCCGGTCGTGTTGTTGTTGATGCTACTCGGCGTAAGTGTGTCAAGTATCGAGATTTGTGTACGGCGGCTTGCTATGGTTTCCTACCCTTAGCCTTAATTATCTCGAGAACTCCCCCCTCTGCCTTCTTATACCTTTCGATTCAATTTCCAACCACCATAAAAACACCATTCATTAAGCTAATGCAAGCATATTTGAGCTTCATTCTTAACTATCAATGATGTAGGCATATTTGAATAGACCTTCAAAATAATCATAATCATACATGCTTAAATGAGTTGAGATGAAACCCATGAATGAAAAAAAGTTTTTACCTCTTAATCTGGTCCACATCTTCTCTCAATTTCTTCAACTCCTTATGCTTCCTTATGCTCACAAGATTAGCACCCTCCAGCCAGTACTCCATTGTCACATCTGGGTTTTGCCACCTTTGAAACTGTTCCTTTCGATCGGGCGCAATCTTGCCAGTCATGTGCTTCAATAGGTGGTCTAAAAGCCCAGTATCTCCTATCAGTTTCCTGACCTCAGTTCTCAAATCAGCCCTCAGAATTGGATACCCATGAAATGCTCCTTTAGCCTTCATTATCTTGAGAATTCCCCACTCTGCCTTCTTATACCTTTCAATTCAATTTCCAACCACCATAAAAACACCATTCATTAAGCTAATGCAAGCATATTTAAGCTTCATTACTAACTATCAATGATGTTGGCATATTTGAACAGACCTTCAAAATAATCATAATCATTCATGCTTAAATGAGTTGAGATGAAACCCATGAATGACAAAAAGTTTTTACCTCTTAATCTGGTCCACATCTTCCCTCAATTTCTTCAACTCCTTATGCTTCCTTATCATCACAAGATTAGCACTCTTCAGCCAGTACTCCATTGTCACATTTGGGTTTTGCCGCCTTCGAAACCGCTCATTTCGACCGGGCACAATCTTGCTTGCCATGTGCTTCAACAGGTGGTCTAAAAGCCCAGTATCTCCTATCAGTTTCCTGGCCTCAGTTCTCAGATCAGCCCTCAGAATTGGATACCCATTAAATGCTCCTTTAGCTTTCATTATCTTGAGAACTCCCCCCTCTGCCTTCTTATACCTTTCAATTCAATTTCCAACCACCATAAAATCACCATTCATTAAGCTAATACAAGCATATTTAAGCTTCATTCTTAACTATCAATGCTGTATGCATATTTGAACAGACCTTCAAAATAATCATAATCATTCATGCTTAAATGAGTTGAGATGAAGCCCATGAATGAAAAAAAGTTTTTACCTCTTAATCTAATCCACATCTTCTCTCAATTTCTTCAACTCCTTATACTTCCTTATGCTCACAAGATTAGCACTCTCCATCTAGTACTCCATTGTCACATCTGGGTTTTGCCGCCTTCGAAACCGCTCCTTTTGACCGGGCGCGATCTTGCCAGCCATGTGCTTCAATAGGTGGTTTAAAAGCCCAATATCTCCTATCAGTTTCCTGATCTCAGTTCTCAGATCATCCCTCAGAATTGGATACCCATGAAATGCTCCTTTAGCCTTCATTATCTTGAGAATTCCCCCTTCTGCGTTCTTATACCTTTCAATTCAATTTCCAACCACCATAAAAACACCATTCATTAAGCAAATGCAAGCATATTTAAGATTCATTCTTAACTATCAATGTTAGGCATATTTGAACAGAACTTCAAAATAATCATAATCATTCATTCTTAAATGAGTTGAGATGAAACCCATTAATGACAAAAAAGTTTTTACCTCTTAATCTAGTCCACATCTTCTCTCAATTTCTACAACTCCTTATGCTTCCTTATGCTCACAAGATTAGCACTCTCCAGCCAGTACTCCATTGTGACATTTGGGTTTTACCGCCTTTGAAACAGCTCCTTTCGATCGAGCACAATCTTGCCAGCCATGTGCTTCAATAGGTGGTCTAAAAGCCCATTATCTCCTACCAGTTTCCTATCCTCAGTCCTCAGATAAGCCCTCAGAATAGGATACCCATGAAATGCTCCTTTAGCCATCATTATCTTGAGAATTCCCCCCTCTGCCTTCTTATACCTTTCAATTCAATTTCCAACCACCATAAAAACACCATTAATTAAGCTAATGCAAGCATATTTAAGCTTCATTCTTAACTATCAATATTGTAGGCATATTTGAACAGACCTTCAAAATAATTATAATCATTCATGCTTAAATGAGTTAAGATGAAACCCATGAATGACAAAAAAGTTTTTACCTCTTAATCTAGTCCACATCTTCACTCAATTTCTTCAACTTCTTATGCTTCCTTATGCTCACAAGATTAGTACTCTCCAGCCAGTACTCGATTGTCCCATCTAGGTTTTTCCGCCTTCGAAAGCGCTCCTTTCGACAGGGCATAATCTTGCCAACCATGTTCTTCAACAGGTGGTCTAAAAGCCCAGTATCTCCTATCAATTTCCATGCCTCAGTTCTCAAATCATCCCTCGGAATTGGATACCCATGAAGTGCTCATTTAGCCTTAATTATCTTGAGAACTCCCCCCTCTGCGTTCTTATACCTTTCGATTCAATTTCCAACCACCATAAAAACACCATTCATTAAGCTAATGCAAGCATATTTCTGCTTCATTCTTAACTATCAATGATGTAGGCATATTTGAATAGACCTTCAAAATAATCATAATCATTCATGCTTAAATGAGTTGAGATGAAACCCATGAATGACAAAAAGTTTTTACCTCTTAATCTGGTCCACATCTTATCTCAATTTCTTCAACTCCTTATGCTTCCTTATGCTCACAAGATTAGCACCCTCCAGCCAGTACTCCATTGTCACATCTAGGTTTTGCCGCCTTTGAAACTGTTCCTTTCGATCGGGCGCAATCTTGTCAGCCATGTGCTTCAATAGGTGGTCTAAAAGCCCAATATCTCCTATCAGTTTCCAGACCTCAGATCTCAAATCAGCCCTCAGAGATGGATACCCATGAAAAGCTCCTTTAGCCTTCATTATCTTGAGAATTCCCCTTCTGCCTTCTTAGACCTTTCAATTCAATTTCCAGCCACCATAAAAACACCATTCATTAAGCTAATGCAAGCATATTTAAGCTTCATTACTAACTATCAATGATGTTGGCATATTTGAACAGCCCTTCAAAATAATCATAATCATTCATGCTTAAATGAGTTGAGATGAAACCCATGAATGACAAAAAGTTTTTACCTCTTAATCTGGTCCATATCTTCTCTCAATTTCTTCAACTTCTTATGCTTCCTTATCATCACAAGATTAGCACTCTCCAACCAGTACTCCATTGTCACATCTGGGTTTTGCCTCCTTCGAAACCGCTCATTTCGACCGGGCACAATCTTGCTAGTCATGTGCTTCAACAGGTGGTCTAAAAGCCCAGTATCTCCTATCAGTTTCCTGGCATCAGTTCTCAGATCAACCCTCAGAATTGGATACCCATTAAATGCTCAATAGTTGCACTTCTCAAGCGGTCTCGATTTCCTCCTCGCATTCTCCATTTCTTGAATCGTGGGTATCTAATTTTTTATTCTGAATTTTAGGATGGTAGCGCCAGATTTGTGAGGGAGCAGGGGGCGTCGCTCGGAGAAGAGGGTCGAGGAATTCAAGGCATCGATCTCCTGAGAGCAAAAACCTCAAAGCCAATGAAGGTGAAGCCGTTCTCATCGCTACGATCATCGACGAGGTAATCCTCCAACCTAATTCGTTCTTTTGCAACTTCTTTTTGTTTATTTGCGATTTCCTGTGGGATAAATTGGTTTTGAGTCCTATTCTTGTGCAGTTCATATTTGTGCTAGATTCATGTTTATGTGATTAGTCCAACTTTGGGATTCTCCTTCAACTGCTTCCTCAATTTCTCTTCCACATTCTTCCTCCCAATTATCTTCTTCCTCACAATGGATTGGGGACTATCATTGTGGAGGCGGTGCATGATCGGTGAGCGGCTGGAGGGCAATTGGCGGGTGGCTCTATAGTCGGTGAGGGATGGAGGCGGCATCGGGTGGCGCCGTGCCATAATTGAGTGGCGCGCAGAGGAGATCGCTTTGCAGTTTGGAGAAGAGGAAGTCCTTAGCAGATTACCTGAGTCTAAGGTCGAGCAGAGTTTGAGTTCGAAGTTCGATGAGGCGTCTTCTCCCTCTAAATTGATGAAATTGGAGAAGAGGATGGCAGAGGCTGATTGGACAATGTCAAGCGATCGATTCAATTTGAAGAGACGCATGAAACTCTCAGTCGTCGCAAAGTGCTGCTAGATTAAACGTTTGGTAATTTTTCTATCGATTCACTTGAAGTTAAATCGCTTCACTTATTTGATAATTGCAATGTATGTTGTTATTCAATTTAACTCCAAAATTTCTCTATCAATTCACAATAAAGTAGCCATAAAAGGATCAAGCTTTTATTGCTACCGATTGAAGTAATTCCTATTGATTTTTTTTGTGAGTTATTTGTTTGGTAATTAGGCTTTTATTTGATAATCCGTCAGAGAAAGCATGATTGATGTTGTAATTCTGTAATTGAATAGTGTTGTCCGACAAAAATCTATCCTTCCATGTCGCCATATGAGAGGGATCAGTTAGTCATCGGAGGTGATCACTACTACTCACCACTTTGCTCAATTTCACAAAAATAAAATAAAAAACTGAACAAGTTCAAAACATTATTGGCTCTTTAAAACTTAAAAAGAAATTGTGTATCTCAAGGACTAGACAACTAGCTAATCTTACTGAAGAAGAATTATCTTTTGAAATGGACCTGCTGTCCTGTAACTATTTTAAAGTGAGACAATAAATGATTATCTCTTGAAAATGTCAGTTGGCTTCTTAGAAATTTTGTTGTGGATGTTAGGGTTCTTATTTTGCATTACTTGATTAACATGTCTATGAAAATCATTTTGTTTAGTAGGAGTCTTGCCAAAGTACTTTAGCTCTGAGTGGTTTATGGCTCAACAACTTTGTTTCATTGAAGGTTCTCAGTATATTGTTGCAATCAGCCATAAAAAAATACAGAGGTAATTCACGGAATGGATGGAAGGTAAGTATATAAGACATAAGTTAGGTGAGTTGCATTCTTGATTGATTTGGTGTTCTGAATCGCGAGATATTTTTTCATATTATTTTATTAGGCTAACCCAAAATATAACATCAAATATCTTGGCAGAATACTACTTATGAAAAATAGAATGCACATTTAGTGGTTTTAAATTTCGCAGGTTGAACATTAAGTGGTTTGTTTTAAGTTAGACTATTTCTGTTCTTTATTTTTAATGTAATGCAACACTTGGCTTGAGCTTATTTACTCTTGCAGCTTGGTATGCTTAAACACAAGGGCACTTATGAAATCATCTATCCGAAAGACATATAACTATACCGAGTTGATGAAGCTGGTATTGTCCTCGAAAAACTTAGGTACGTTGCTTTAGAAAATGCAAAGAAGCGTGATGTTGACACACCATAATGATGGCTTATGCTCACTAAACACCCAATTCACCTGCACGACTCTGATGTTGAGGTGTTGGTTTTGATTGATTATGAAAGTTTTTTAAAAATATATTTTGCAACGTTTCTTTTATTGAACTAAGTATATGTGTTTATTCTCATTATGTTTTATACCGTCTCCAGTGTGCTGTTTATTGTAACCTTGATTGATAGGAGCTTCTCAACTAAATATTTTTGGTTTATGATTGCAGTGGATGACATGCTTTAAAAAAAAGCTGGAGCAGGTAGGTGTATCTTTTTGAGTTGTAGTAAATAAAGTTGTTCAAATATTTAGAACTTAAAAATGTTTTACGCTTTAATAGAGTTTTGAGGAATCTCTATACTGGTGTATAAGATGATGGCTATCTTATCAGCATATATGTTTCTTTAATGGATACAATTTTTCTTTCTAGCTTGGTTACTTATACGAGGGCAAGGAGCTTGATGATATATTTTGGCGATTCAAAGCTGCAGCCGAGAAGAAAAAGGTCAGTCTGTGAACATTTTATGTGGAAGTGGCTGCTTACCGAACTCCTTTGTTTCAGCATCTACATACACCATTGTAGTTGTTGATGGTTTTGCTGTTCTTTAGATGTATCTTTTGATCAAACTGCGTAATTTCAGCCTGTCATGGATGAGAACATTGAAAACTAAAAATCGCATTGAAGTTTCTGATCGACAACAAATTTCATAGCAAGGTGATGGATTAATCGAAGCTAGCTCGATTGGGGATTGGGGAGTGCCTTAAGTCAGTCGGTGCACAGATAGGATGAATGATGAGCTTGAAGATGTGGGGGTGAAGGAAATGCGCCACGCACCAATGCTAGAGTCGAAGATCGTCGACCAGGCAACGTCACCGATAATAGAGGCGCTAGACCGGGGGCTCAACCTCTGAATTTGTGTGATGAACAATGTGGGAGATGTTCTTCGAGATCAATGCAGTAACCAACATAAGCTTTTGGAGGCGTGCATGATGAACTGCGATAAGATGTTCTCCTATATTCCTTCAATGTACGTTATTGAAATATATGTTTTTGAAATATTAGTAAATGTAATAAGTAGTACTCAATTCGTATCAAAATAGTTTATGTTTAACATGTTGACACATTTTTTAATAAGTTAAAAATTACACATAAAATATTTTTTTAATAATTAGCAAGTCGAACAAAATATCAAATATTTTAACATTAGGGTATAATATTGAACAGGGCCCCTAAAATTCATTGGATGGCCCTGTTATTTATTCAAGTAGAAAACACTTCACCGATTCATGTTGAATTGAATACTATATAGGAGAAGTTTTTATTTGCTATGAAATTTTTTTATGGTTTCTCTACCGTTCCTTTAAGTATGTTGGCTTATCTTTATTTTTGGCTTAAAGTGTTATTTTTTTTAACATTTGGTCATGGTTTGGATTCATATCTTGATGTTGGGGTTTAAAGTTTTATGATTTGAATATTTTACTTAGTCTACTTTTTCTTGATTTTGTCAATTTTATTGGTATTAATTTCATAGCCATACTAAGAAAATAATTAGGGTCATAATTAGAGTAATAACAAACTTTATAAAGATTTACAGAAAATTTCACAACCCTTTAATGAAATACAACAAGGTCATAAAAAAAAGAGATAAAAAAATATTATTGATTGAATGTGATATGGCCTCAAAACGGCTCATAACACACAGTATTCGTGTTGTTCAATTTATTTTATAGGATAGCTCTAACGTGACATGTATTTTTATAATATATATATATATATATATTATTAAATTATAGGATAGGCATATTTGCAAATCTCCTAAGGATTTCGGGTATTTTTTGCTATTCTTCCAATTATATATAGATTGTGAATTTTTTGTGAAATGCATTAAAATTGCTCCATCTTCTATTTATTTATTACTTTAAAGTGTTTTTTTGAAGGATATTAGATGAATGATTTTGAGTATCTTCTTCAATGTGAAGTATATATTATAATAATACATGTCAATGTGAAATCGGTGAAACTTTAAGTAATAAGTATGTATACCAGTGAACACACCTCCTCTTCGCATGTATGAATATTTGTGCAATTTTTATTTGTTCTGATTAATTTTCTCATAAGATGATGCAACTTTAAATTATAAGAAAATGGTATAGATGTTAAATCTATGGTATTTTTTCTCAAATTGGTTTATAATTTAGACCAATTTGAGAGGTATAATATGTTATGTAACATTGAAAGTGACCTTGAGAATCCGAACTCAGTTTTCTTAGGTCAAGAACTATAATACTTTTTTTTTCTTTGCTTCCAAGTAGAGCACATGTTAGAAGAGGCGTGGAAGCGATCGATCTACTATTCTTTATCAAATTTAGAGTATCAATTGTCTAGATAAAAGAATTCACCATGACAACCAAAGATTTTGAAGAACAATAAGGTGAGAAGTATATTAGTTGAAAATTGATGTTCGATCGAAAATATACCCAAAAAACCCGAACATGGTTCGGGAAAAGTGCTAGTTCATTTTATCCTTAACACCATAATCTTATTCAATATTCAAGTAAACCTTGGAATCATTGATACTATATCATATAGGGGCAAAATCAATTGATGTTAGTTACCTCCGTATCATTTATAGCTTTGGAAGCATTCAAGAGTTGCTGCTCAATCTCAGCTTTCCCTCTCAGGGGTTCCTCCTGCATTTCCTATTAATTTGAGATCACATGAGACAACTAAATTAGACAAACCCATATATACAATTAAGGGTAAAAGAGCTAAACTAGATGGTGATCGATATAATACCATGTGAAATCATGGGTTTTACTTACTTTATAAGTCTTAAAAGGTAAACCCATGGTTGGAAGCCAAACCTAAGAGAAGAGTTTGGAAGGGGTTACCTTACCCCTTCCCACTAAGGTAACCTCTTCCCTTTTTATTTTTAGTTTTTTTTAAACACACAAGTGGGCCATTACATATTATTATTATTTATTTAGTATATTAATAACTCAAATGTATTAATAATATATTTTTTTATTATTTTAATATATAAATTATATCATTTATTTTATTTTATTTTTCTTCAAAATTTGAGTACAATTTTTTTCATGCACAACATGATCATCAAAGATGTATTAATAATATATATATATATATATATATATATATATATATATATATATTTTCTTCATATTTTTACTTTTTTTTTTTTTTCATGCACAATATTTTTATTATTTTAATATACAAATGTATTAATAATATATATATATATATTATTATGATGGCATCGCATGTATTATCATGCACAATATGATCGTCAAAGATGAGCGACACACGTATCAAGACCCATCTGATTTTGATCAAGTTGAATCGGGAGATATTTTTGGATCATCAAGTGGTTCTACGAATGAGCAATTTAATGTTTCTGCTGGGGCGATATGAAGATCGAAATCTAGGCAACTATATGGGTATGTGGGATGAGCTTCGGGATAGACAAACTCATGTGAATTTTAAGAATGATTTGGTTGAACATGTGTGGAACCATTTCCATGGCCCCGATCCGATTTGAGTTGTTATGAAATTAAGTTGTTAGTTACCTATAATGTAATGTTATTATTTTTGTTATTTTTCATCTATATGAAATAAAAAATATTAATATCAAGCACTTATGAATTTTATTTATAATAAAAATAAATGAGGTACAAAATGTAATATTATTATTTTTGTTATTTTTCATCTATATGAAATAAAAAGTATTAATATCAAACACTTATGAATTTTATTTATAATAAAAATAAATGAGGTGGAAAAAGTGAGGAACAAGGTAACACCATGGTTTCAAGAGTAGCCTCTAAAGAAGAGGTAGAAAAAGTAAAAAATAATTTAGAAAAAAATATTTATGAGGTGATAAGAGGATGAAAATTAGAAAGGGAAAGAGGTAACCCCATGATTGCACATTCTCAGATCAGCATCCAAACCTTGAGTGGCATCAAAAGAAACTTCCTCCTACTTTCATCATCATCCAAAGGTTCAGGGACAATAACAACTGCTTTTCCTTCCCCTGATTTCTTGTTACTCCTTTCCTGAATTTCACTTATCAACCACCAAGCAATGAAGAAATAATTTTTAAATTGATCAATCTAAATTTAATCGCATTTTTAACGTGGCACAACCATCCGAACTTCAGCAAAAAGCCTATACCTCTCAATCTAGTCCACGTCTTCTCTCAATTTCTTCAACTCCTTAGGACAAACAGAGTCCTGAGTAGGGGCGTCCGCAAGCTTCCAACCCTCAGGTGGTATCCAATAAGGATCATCCACACCGGCTTGCTTCCTTATCCTCACAAGATCAGCACTCTCCATCCAGTACTCCATTGCACCATCTGGGTTGCGCCGCCTCCGAAACCGCTCATTTCCACCTGGTGCAATCTTGTCAGCCATATGCTTCAACAGGTAGTCTAGAAGCCCATCTCCTATCAGTTTCCTGGCCTCAGTTCTCATATCAGCCCTCAGAATCGAATACCCATGAAATGCTCCTTTAGCCTTCGTCATCTTGAGACTTCCACCTCTGCCTTCTTATACCTTTTTCAATTTACAACCACCATAAAAACACCATACATTAAGCTAATGCAAGCATATTTATGCTTAATTCTTAACTATAAATGATGTAGTCATATTTGAATAGACCTTCAAAATAATGATAATCATTCATGCTTAAATGAGTTAAGATGAAAACCATGAATGACAAAAAGTTTTTACCTCTTAATCTGGTCCACATATTCTCTCAATTTCTTCAACTCCTTATGCTTCCTTATCATCACAAGATTAGCACTCTCCAGCCAGTACTCCATTGTCACATCTGGGTTTTGCCGCCTTCGAAACCGCTCCTTTCGACAGGGCACAATCTTGCCAGCCATGTGCTTCAACAGGTGGTCTAAAAGCCCAGTATCTCCTATCAGTTTCTTGGCCTCAGTTCTCAGATCAGCCCTCAGAATTGGATGCCCATTAAATGCTTCTTTAGCCTTCATTATCTTGAGAACTCCCCCCTCTGCATTCTTATACCTTTCAATTCAATTTCCAGCCACCATAAAAACACCATTCTTTAAGCTAATGCAAGCATATTTCAGCTTCATTCTTAACTATCAATGATGTAGGCATATTTGAACAGACCTTCAAAATAATCAAAATCATTAATGCTTAAATGAGTTGAGATGAAACCCATGAATGACAAAAAGTTTTTACCTCTTAATCTGGTCCACATCATCTCTCAATTTCTTCAACTCCTTATGCTTCCTTATGCTCACAAGATTAGCACTCTCCAGCTAGTACTCCATTGTCACATTTGGGTTTTGCCGACTTCGAAACTGCTCCTTTTGACCGGGCGTAATCTTGTCAACCATGTGATTTAATAGGTGGTCTAAAAGCCCAGTATCTCCTATCAGTTTCCTGACCTCAGTTCTCAAATCATCCCTCAGAATTGGATACCCATGAAATGCTCATTTAGCCTTCATTATCTTGAGAATTCCCCCTTCTGCCTTCTTATACCTTTTAATTCAATTTCAAACCACCATAAAAACACCATTCATTAAGCTAATGCAAGCATATTTAAGCTTCATTCTTAACTATCAATGTTGTAGGCATATTTGAACAGACCTTCAAAATAATCATAATTATTCATTCTTAAATGAGTTGAGATGAAACCCATTAATAACAAAAAGTTTTTACCTCTTAATCTAGTCCACATCTTCTCTCAATTTCTTCAACTCCTTATGCTTCCTTATGCTCACAAGATTAGCACTCTCCAACCAGTACTCCATTGTCACATCTGGGTTTTGCTGCCTTCGAAACAGCTTCTTTCGACCGGGCGCAATATTGCCAGCTATATGCTTCAACAGGTGGTATAAAAGCCCAGTATGTCCTATCAATTTCCCATCCTCGGTTCTCAGATAAGCCCTCAGAATAGGATACCCATGAAATGCTCTTTTAGCCATCATTATCTTGCGAATTCCCCCCTCTGCCTTCTTATACCTTTCAATTCAATTTCCAACCACCATAAAAACACCATTCATTAAGCTAATGCAAGAAAATTTAAGCTTCATTCTTAACTATCAATACTGTAGGCATATTTGAACAGACCTTCAAAATAATCATAATCATTCGTGCTTAAATGAGTTAAGATGAAACCCATGAATGACAAAAAGTTTTTACCTCTTAATCTAGTCCACATCTTCTCTCAATTTCTTCAACTCCATATGCTTCCTTATGCTCACAAGATTAGCACTCTCATGCCAGTACTCGATTGTTCCATCTAGGTTTTGTCGACTTCGAAACCGCTCCTTTCGACAGGGCACAATCTTGCCAACCATGTGCTTCAACAGGTGGTCTAAAAGACTAGTATCTCTTATCAATTTCCTGGCCCCAGTTCTCAAATCATCCCTCGGAATTGGATACCCATGAAATGCTCATTTCGCGTTAATTATCTTGAGAACACCCCCCTCTGCCTTCTTATACCTTTCAATTCAATTTCCAACCACCATAAAAGCACCATTCATTAAGCTAATGCAAGCATATTTAATCTTCATTACTAACTATCAATGATGTAGTCATAGTTGAACAGACCTTCAAAATAATCATAATCATTCATGCTTAAATGAGTTGAGATGAAACCCAGGAATGACAAAAAGTTTTTACCTCTTAATCTGGTCCACATCTTCTCTTAATTTCTGCAACTCCTTATGCTTCCTTATCATCACAAAATTAGCACTCTCCAGCGAGTACTCCATTGTCACATCTGGGTTTTGCCGCTTTCGAAACCGCTCCTTTCGACCGGGCACAATCTTCCATTCCATGTGCTTCAACAGGTGGTCTAAAAGCCCAGTATCTCCTATCAGTTTCCTGGCCTCAGTTCTCAGATCAGTCCTCAGAATTGGATACCCATTAAATGCTCCTTTAGCCTTCATTATCTTGAGAATTCCCCCCTCTGCCTTCTTATACCATTCAATTCAATTTCCAACCACATAAAAGCACCATTCATTAAGCTAATGCAAGCATATTTAAGCTTCATTCTTAACTATCAATGATGTAGGCATATTTGAACAGACCTTCAAAATAATCATAATCATTCATGCTTAAATGAGTTGAGATGAAACCCATGAATGTCAAAAAGTTTTTACCTCTTAATCTGGTCCACATCATCTCTCAATTTATTCAACTCCTTATGCTTCCTTATGCTCACAAGATTAGCACTCTCCAGCTAGTACTCCATTGTCACATCTGGGTTTTGCCGCCTTCAAAACAGCTCCTTTCGACCGGGCGCAATATTGCCAGCCATGTACTTCAACAGGTGGTCTAAAAGCCCAGTATCTCCTATCAGTTTCCTATCCTCGGTTCTCAGATAAGCCCTCAGAATAGGATACCCATGAAATGCTCCTTTAGCCATCATTATCTTGAGAATTCCCCCCTCTGCCTTCTTATACCTTTCAATTCAATTTCCAACCACCATAAAAACACCATTTATTAAGCTAATGCAAGCATATTTAAGATTCATTCTTAACTATCAATCCTGTAGGCATATTTGAACAGACCTTCAAAATAATCATAATCATTCATGCTTAAATGAGTTAAGATGAAACCCATGAATGACAAAAAGTTTTTACCTCTTAATCTAGTCCACATCTTCTCTCAATTTCTTCAACTCCTTATGCCTTCTTATGCTCACAAGATTAGCACTCTCCAGCCAGTACTCGATTGTCCCATCTAGGTTTTGTCGCCTTCGAAACCGTTCCTTTCGACAGGGCACAATCTTGCCAGCCATGTGCTTCAACAGGTGGTCTTAAAGCCCAATATCTCCTATCAATTTCCTGGCCCCAGTTCTCAGATAAGCCCTCAGAATAGGATACCCATAAAATGCTCTTTTAGCCATTATTATCTTGAGAATTCCCCCCTCTGCCTTCTTATACCTTTCAATTCAATTTCCAACCACAATAAAAACATTATTCATTAAGCTAATGCAAGCATATTTAAGCTTCATTCTTAACTATCAATACTGTAGGCATATTTGAACAGACCTTCAAAATAATCATAATCATTCATGCTTAAAGGAGTTAAGATGAAACCCATGAATGATAAAAAGTTTTTACCTCTTAATCTAGTCCACATCTTCTCTCAATTTCTTCAACTCCTTATGCTTCCTTATGCTAACAAGATTAGAACTCTCCTGCTAGTACTCGATTTGTCCCATCTAGGTTTTGTTGCCTTCGAAACCGCTCCTTTCGACAGGGCACAATCTTGCCAGCCATGTGCTTCAACAGGTGGTCTAAAAGCCCAGTATCTCCTATCAGTTTCCTGGCCTCAGTTCTCAGATCAGCCCTCAGAATTGGATGCCCATTAAATGCTCCTTTAGCCTTCATTATCTTGAGAATTCCCCCCTCTGCCTTCTTATACCTTTCAATTCAATTTCCAACCACATAAAAGCACCATTCATTAAGCTAATGCAAGCATATTTAAGCTTCATTCTTAACTATCAATGATGTAGGCATATTTGAACAGACCTTCAAAATAATCATAATCATTCATGCTTAAATGAGTTGAGATGAAACCCATGAATGACAAAAAGTTTTTACCTCTTAATCTGGTCCACATCATCTCTCAATTTCTTCAACTCCTTATGCTTCCTTATGCTCACAAGATTAGCACTCTCCAGCTAGTACTCCATTGTCACATCTAGGTTTTGCCGACTTCGAAACTGCTCCTTTTGACCGGGCGTAATCTTGACAACCATGTGCTTTAATAGGTGGTCTAAAAGCCCAGTATCTCCTATCAGTTTCCTGACCTCAGTTCTCAGATCATCCCTCAGAATTGGATACCCATGAAATGCTCATTTAGCCTTCATTATCTTGAGAATTTCCCCTTCTGCCTTCTTATACCTTTTAATTCAATTTCAAACCACCATAAAAACACCATTCATTAAGCTAATGCAAGCATATTTAAGCTTCATTCTTAACTATCAATGTTGTAGGCATATTTGAACATACCTTCAAAATAATCATAATCATTCATTCTTAAATGAGTTGAGATGAAACCCATTAATAACAAAATGTTTTTACCTCTTAATCTAGTCCACATCTTCTCTCAATTTCTTCAACTCCTTATGCTTCCTTATGCTCACAAGATTAGCACTCTCCAACCAGTACTCCATTGTCACATCTGGGTTTTGCTGCCTTCGAAACAGCTTCTTTCGACCGGGCGCAATATTGCCAGCTATATGCTTCAACAGGTGGTATAAAAGCCCAGTATCTCCTATCAATTTCCCATCCTCGGTTCTCAGATAAGCCCTCAGAATAGGATACCCATGAAATGCTCTTTTAGCCATCATTATCTTGCGAATTCCCCCCTCTGCCTTGTTATACCTTTCAATTCAATTTCCAACCACCATAAAAACACCATTCATTAAGCTAATGCAAGAATATTTAAGCTTCATTCTTAACTACCAATACTGTAGGCATATTTGAACAGACCTTCAAAATAATCATAATCATTCGTGCTTAAATGAGTTAAGATGAAACCCATGAATGACAAAAAGTTTTTACCTCTTAATCTAGTCCACATCTTCTCTCAATTTCTTCAACTCCATATGCTTCCTTATGCTCACAAGATTAGCACTCTCATGCCAGTACTCGATTGTCCCATCTAGGTTTTGTCGACTTCGAAACCGCTCCTTTCGACAGGGCACAATCTTGCCAACCATGTGCTTCAACAGGTGGTCTAAAAGACTAGTATCTCTTATCAATTTCCTGGCTCCAGTTCTCAAATCATCCCTCGGAATTGGATACCCATGAAATGCTCATTTCGCGTTAATTATCTTGAGAACACCCCCTCTGCCTTCTTATACCTTTCAATTCAATTTCAAACCACCATAAAAACACCATTCATTAAGCTAATGCAAGCATATTTAATCTTCATTACTAACTATCAATGATGTAGTCATAGTTGAACAGACCTTCAAAATAATCATAATCATTCATGCTTAAATGAGTTGAGATGAAACCCAGGAATGACAAAAAGTTTTTACCTCTTAATCTGGTCCACATCTTCTCTTAATTTCTGCAACTCCTTATGCTTCCTTATCATCACAAAATTAGCACTCTCCAGCGAGTACTCCATTGTCACATCTGGGTTTTGCCGCTTTCGAAACCGCTCCTTTCGACCGGGCACAATCTTCCATTCCATGTGCTTCAACAGGTGGTCTAAAATCCCAGTATCTCCTATCAGTTTCCTGGCCTCAGTTCTCAGATCAGCCCTCAGAATTGGATACCCATTAAATGCTCCTTTAGCATTCATTATCTTGAGAATTCCCCCCTCTGCCTTCTTATACCTTTCAATTCAATTTCCAACCACATAAAAGCACCATTCATTAAGCTAATGCAAGCATATTTAAGCTTCATTCTTAACTATCAATGATGTAGGCATATTTGAACAGACCTTCAAAATAATCATAATCATTCATGCTTAAATGAGTTGAGATGAAACCCATGAATGACAAAAAGTTTTTACCTCTTAATCTGGTCCACATCATCTCTCAATTTCTTCAACTCCTTATGCTTCCTTATGCTCACAAGATTAGCACTCTCCAGCTAGTACTCCATTGTCACATCTGGGTTTTGCCGCCTTCGAAACAGCTCCTTTCGACCGGGCGCAATATTGCCAGCCATGTACTTCAACAGGTGGTCTAAAAGCCCAGTATCTCCTATCAGTTTCCTATCCTCGGTTCTCAGATAAGCCCTCAGAATAGGATACCCATGAAATGCTCCTTTAGCCATCATTATCTTGAGAATTTCCCCCTCTGCCTTCTTATACCTTTCAATTCAATTTCCAACCACCATAAAAAAACCATTCATTAAGCTAATGCAAGCATATTAAAGCTTCATTCTTAACTATCAATCTTGTAGGCATATTTGAACAGACCTTCAAAATAATCATAATCATTCATGCTTAAATGAGTTAAGAAGAAACCCATGAATGACAAAAAGTTTTTACCTCTTAATCTAGTCCACATCTTCTCTCAATTTCTTCACTCTTTATGCTTCCTTATACTCACAAGATTAGCACTCTCCAGCTAGTACTCAATTGTCACATCTAGGTTTTGTCGCCTTCGAAACCGCTCCTTTCGACAGGGCACAATCTTGCCAGCCATGTGCTTCAACAGGTGGTCTAAAAGCCCAATATCTCATATCAGTTTCCGGGCCCCAGTTCTCAGATAAGCCCTCAGAATAGGATACCCATGAAATGCTCCTTTAGCCATCATTATCTTGAGAATTCCCCCCTCTGCCTTCTTATACCTTTCAATTTAATTTCCAACCACCATAAAAAAACCATTCATTAAGCTAATGCAAGCATATTTAAGCTTCATTCTTAACTATCAATCCTGTAGGCATATTTGAAAAGACCTTCAAAATAATCATAATCATTCATGCTTAAATGAGTTAAGATGAAACCCATGAATGATAAAAAGTTTTTACCTCTTAATCTAGTCCACATCTTCTCTCCATTTCTTCAACTCCTTATGCCTTCTTATGCTCACAAGATTAGCACTCTCCAGCCAGTACTCAATTGTCACATCTAGGTTTTGTCGCCTTCGAAACCGTTCCTTTCGACAGGGCACAATCTTGCCAGCCATGTGCTTCAACAGGTGGTCTAAAAGCCCAATATCTCCTATCAGTTTCCTGGCCCCAGTTCTCAGATAAGCCCTCAGAATAGGATACCCATGAAATGCTCCTTTAGCCATCATTATCTTGAGAATTCCCCCCTCTGCCTTCTTAAACCTTTCAATTCAATTTCCAACCACAATAAAAACACCATTCATTAAGCTAATGCAAGCATATTTAAGCTTCATTCTTAACTATCAATACTGTAGGCATATTTGAACAGACCTTCAAAATAATAATAATCATTCATGCTTAAATGAGTTAAGATGAAACCCATGAATGATAAAAAGTTTCTACCTCTTAATCTAGTCCACATCTTCTCTCAATTTCTTCAACTCCTTATGCTTCCTTATGCTCACAAGATTAGAACTCTCCTGCCAGTACTCGATTTGTCCCATCTAGGTTTTGTCGCCTTCGAAACCGCTCCTTTCGACAGGGCACAATCTTGCCAGCCATGTGCTTCAACAGGTGGTCTAAAAGCCCAGTATCTCCTATCAGTTTCCTGGCGTCAGTTCTCAGACCAGCCCTCAGAATTGGATGCCGATTAAATGCTCCTTTAGCCTTCATTATCTTGAGAATTCCCCCCTCTGCTTTCTTATACCTTTCAATTCAATTTCCAACCACATAAAAGCACCATTCATTAAGCTAATGCAAGCATATTTAAGCTTCATTCTTAACTATCAATGATGTAGGCATATTTGAACAGACCTTCAAAATAATCATAATCATTCATGCTTAAATGAGTTGAGATTAAACCCATGAATGACAAAAAGTTTTTACCTCTTAATCTGGTCCACATCATCTCTCAATTTCTTCAACTCCTTATGCTTCCTTATGCTCACAAGATTAGCACTCTCCAGCTAGTACTCCATTGTCACATCTGGGTTTTGCCGCCTTCGAAACAGCTCCTTTCGACCGGGCGCAATATTGCCAGCCATGTACTTCAACAGGTGGTCTAAAAGCCCAGTATCTCCTATCAGTTTCCTATCCTCGGTTCTCAGATAAGCCCTCAGAATAGGATACCCATGAAATGCTCCTTTAGCCATCATTATCTTGAGAATTTCCCCCTCTGCCTTCTTATACCTTTCAATTCAATTTCCAACCACCATAAAAAAACCATTCATTAAGCTAATGCAAGCATATTAAAGCTTTATTCTTAACTATCAATCTTTTAGGCATATTTGAACAGACCTTCAAAATAATCATAATCATTCATGCTTAAATGAGTTAAGAAGAAATCCATGAATGACAAAAAGTTTTTACCTCTTAATCTAGTCCACATCTTCTCTCAATTTCTTCACTCTTTATGCTTCCTTATACTCACAAGATTAGCACTCTCCAGCTAGTACTCAATTGTCACATCTAGGTTTTGTCGCCTTCGAAACCGCTCCTTTCAACAGGGCACAATCTTGCCAGCCATGTGCTTCAACAGGTGGTCTAAAAGCCCAATATCTCATATCAGTTTCCGGGTCCCAGTTCTCAGATAAGCCCTCAGAATAGGATACCCATGAAATGCTCCTTTAGCCATCATTATCTTGAGAATTCCCCCCTTTGCCTTCTTATACCTTTCAATTCAATTTCCAACCACCATAAAAACACCATTTATTAAGCTAATGCGAGCATATTTAAGATTCATTCTTAACTATCAATCATGTAGGCATATTTGAACAGACCTTCTAAATAATCATAATCATTCATGCTTAAATGAGTTAAGATGAAACCCATGAATGACAAAAAGTTTTTACCTCTTAATCTAGTCCACATCTTCTCTCAATTTCTTCAACTCCTTATGCCTTCTTATGCTCACACGATTAGCACTCTCCAGCCAGTACTCGATTGTCCCATCTAGGTTTTGTCGCCTTCGAAACCGTTCCTTTCGACAGGGCACAATCTTGCCAGCCATGTGCTTCAACAGGTGGTCTAAAAGCCCAATATCTCCTATCAATTTCCTGGCCCCAGTTCTCAGATAAGCCCTCAGAATAGGATACCCATAAAATGCTCTTTTAGCCATTATTATCTTGAGAATTCCCCCCTCTGCCTTCTTATACCTTTCAATTCAATTTCCAACCACAATAAAAACACCATTCATTAAACTAATGCAAGCATATTTAAGCTTCATTCTTAACTATCAATACTGTAGGCATATTTGAACAGACCTTCAAAATAATCATAATCATTCATGCCTAAATGAGTTAAGATGAAACCCATGAATGACAAAAAGTTTTTACCTCTTAATCTAGTCCACATCTTCTCTCAATTTCTTCAACTCCTTATGCCTTCTTATGCTCACAAGATTAGCACTCTCCAGCCAGTACTCAATTGTCACATCTAGGTTTTGTCGCCTTCGAAACCGTTCCTTTCGACAGGGCACAATCTTGCCAGCCATGTACTTCAACAGGTGGTCTAAAAGCCCAATATCTCCTATCAGTTTCCTGGCCCCAGTTCTCAGATAAGCCCTCAGAATAGGATACCCATGAAATGCTTCTTTAGCCATCATTATCTTGAGAATTCCCCCCTCTGCCTTCTTATACCTTTCAATTCAATTTCCAACCACCATAAAAAAACCATTCATTAAGCTAATGCAAGCATATTTAAGCTTCATTCTTAACTATCAATCCTGTAGGCATATTTGAACAGACCTTCAAAATAATCATAATCATTCATGCTTAAATGAGTTAAGATGAAACCCATGAATGATAAAAAGTTTTTACCTCTTAATCTAGTCCACATCTTCTCTCAATTTCTTCAACTCCTTATGCCTTCTTATGCTCACAAGATTAGCACTCTCCAGCCAGTACTCAATTGTCACATCTAGGTTTTGTCGCCTTCGAAACCGTTCCTTTCGACAGGGCACAATCTTGCCAGCCATGTGCTTCAACAGGTGGTCTAAAAGCCCAATATCTCCTATCAGTTTCCTGGCCCCAGTTCTCAGATAAGCCCTCAGAATAGGATACCCATGAAATGCTCCTTTAGCCATCATTATCTTGAGAATTCCCCCCTCTGCCTTCTTATACCTTTCAATTCAATTTCCAACCACAATAAAAACACCATTCATTAAGCTAATGCAAGCATATTTAAGCTTCATTCTTAACTATCAATACTGTAGGCATATTTGAACAGACCTTCAAAATAATAATAATCATTCATGCTTAAATAAGTTAAGATGAAACCCATGAATGATAAAAAGTTTCTACCTCTTAATCTAGTCCACATCTTCTCTCAATTTCTTCAACTCCTTATGCTTCCTTATGCTCACAAGATTAGAACTCTCCTGCCAGTACTCGATTTGTCCCATCTAGGTTTTGTCGCCTTCGAAACCGCTCCTTTCGACAGGGCACAATCTTGCCAGCCATGTGCTTCAACAGGTGGTCTAAAAGCCCAGTATCTCCTATCAGTTTCCTGGCCTCAGTTCTCAGATCAGCCCTCAGAATTGGATACCCATTAAATGCTCCTTTAGCCTTCATTATCTTGAGAATTCCCCCCTCTGCCTTCTTATACCTTTCAATTCAATTCCCATAAACATAAAAGCACCACTCATTAAGCTAATGCAAGCATATTTAAGCTTCATTCTTAACTATCAATGATGTAGGCATATTTGAACAGACCTTCAAAATAATCATAATCATTCATGCTTAAATGAGTTGAGATGAAACCCATGAATGATAAAAAGTTTTTACCTCTTAATCTGGTCCACATCATCTCTCAATTTATTCAACTCCTTATGCTTCCTTATGCTCACAAGATTAGCACTCTCTAGCTAGTACTGCATTGTCACATCTGGGTTTTGCCGCCTTCGAAACAGCTCCTTTCGACCGGGCGCAATATTGCCAGCCATGTACTTCAACAGGTGGTCTAAAAGCTCAGTATCTCCTATCAGTTTCCTATCCTCGGTTCTCAGATAAGCCCTCAGAATAGGATACCCATGAAATGCTCCTTTAGCCATCATTATCTTGAGAATTTCCCCCTCTGCCTTCTTATACCTTTCAATTCAATTTCCAACCACCATAAAAAAACCATTCATTAAGCTAATGCAAGCATATTTAAGCTTCATTCTTAACTATCAATCTTGTAGGCATATTTGAACAGACCTTTAAAATAATCATAATCATTCATGCTTAAATGAGTTAAGATGAAACCCATGAATGACAAAAAGTTTTTACCTCTTAATCTAGTCCACATCTTCTATAAATTTCTTCAACTCTTTATGCTTCTTTATACTCACAAGATTAGCACTCTCCTGCCAGTACTCAATTGTCACATCTAGGATTTGTCGCCTTCGAAACCGCTCCTTTCGACAGGGCACAATCTTGCCAGCCATGTGCTTCAACAGGTGGTCTAAAAGCACAATATCTCATATCAGTTTCCGGCCCCAGTTCTCAGATAAGCCCTCAGAATAGGATACCCATGAAATGCTCCTTTAGCCATCATTATCATGAGAATTTCCCCCTCTGCCTTCTTATACCTTTCAATTCAATTTCCAACCACCATAAAAACACCATTTATTAAGCTAATGCAAGCATATTTAAGATTCATTCTTA
The DNA here is from genome assembly GCA_963922045.1 of Persicaria maculosa. Taxonomy (NCBI): domain Eukaryota; kingdom Viridiplantae; phylum Streptophyta; class Magnoliopsida; order Caryophyllales; family Polygonaceae; genus Persicaria; species Persicaria maculosa. Next base: position 17,550,661 of record OY998251.1, on the reverse strand, counting down.
ACTATCAATCCTGTAGGCATATTTGAACAGACCTTCAAAATAATCATAATCATTCATGCTTAAATGAGTTAAGATGAAACCCGTGAATGACAAAAACTTTTTACCTCTTAATCAAGTCCACATCTTCTCTCAATTTCTTCAACTCTTTATGCCTTCTTATGCTCACAAGATTAGCACTCTCCAGCTAGTACTCGATTGTCCCATCTAGGTTTTGTCCCCTTCGAAACCGTTCCTTTCGACAGGGCAAAATCTTGCCAGCCATGTGCTTCAACAGGTGGTCTAAAAGCCCAATATCTCCTATCAATTTCCTGGCCCCAGTTCTCAGATAAGCCCTCAGAATAGGATACCCATAAAATGCTCTTTTAGCCATTATTATCTAGAGAATTCCCCCCTCTGCCTTCTTATACCTTTCAATTCAATTTCCAACCACAATAAAAACATTATTCATTAAGCTAATGCAAGCATATTTAAGCTTCATTCTTAACTATCAATACTGTAGGCATATTTGAACAGACCTTCAAAATAATCATAATCATTCATGCTTAAATGAGTTAAGATGAAACCCATGAATGATAAAAAGTTTTTACCTCTTAATCTAGTCCACATCTTCTCTCAATTTCTTCAACTCCTTATGCTTCCTTATGCTCACAAGATTAGAACTCTCCTGCCAGTACTCGATTGTCCCATCTAGGTTTTGTCGCCTTCGAAACCGCTCCTTTCAACAGGGCACAATCTTGCCAGCCATGTGCTTCAACAGGTGGTCTAAAAGCCCAGTATCTCCTATCAGTTTCCTGGCCTCAGTTCTCAGATCAGCCATCAGAATTGGATACCCATTAAATGCTCCTTTAGCCTTCATTATCTTGAGAATTCCCCCCTCTGCCTTCTTATACCTTTCAATTCAATTTCCAACCACATAAAAGCACCATTCATTAAGCTAATGCAAGCATATTTAAGCTTCATTCTTAACTATCAATGATGTAGGCATATTTGAACAGACCTTCAAAATAATCATAATCATTCATGCTTAAATGAGTTGAGATGAAACCCATGAATGTCAAAAAGTTTTTACCTCTTAATCTGGTCCACATCTTCTCTTAATTTCTGCAACTCCTTATGCTTCCTTATCATCACAAAATTAGCACTCTCCAGCGAGTACTCCATTGTCACATCAGGGTTTTGCCGCTTTCGAAACCGCTCCTTTCGACTGGGCACAATCTTCAATTCCATGTGCTTCAACAGGTGGTCTAAAAGCCCAGTATCTCCTATCAGTTTCCTGGCCTCAGTTCTCAGATCAGCCCTCAGAATTGGATACCCATTAAATGCTCCTTTAGCCTTCATTATCTTGAGAATTCCCCCCTCTGCCTTCTTATACCTTTCAATTCAATTTCCAACCACATAAAAGCACCATTCATTAAGCTAATGCAAGCATATTTAAGCTTCATTCTTAACTATCAATGATGTAGGCATATTTGAACAGACCTTCAAAATAATCATAATCATTCATGCTTAAATGAGTTGAGATGAAACCCATGAATGAAAAAAAGTTTTTACCTCTTAATCTGGTCCACATCATCTCTCAATTTCTTCAACTCCTTATGCTTCCTTATCCTCACAAGATTAGCACTCTCTAGCTAGTACTCCATTGTCACATCTGGGTTTTGCCGCCTTCGAAACAGCTCCTTTCGACCGGGCGCAATATTGCCAGCCATGTACTTCAACAAGTGGTCTAAAAGCCTAGTATCTCCTATCAGTTTCCTATCCTCGGTTCTCAGATAAGCCCTCAGAATAGGATACCCATGAAATGCTCCTTTAGCCATCATTATCTTGAGAATTCCCCCCTCTGCCTTCTTATACCTTTCAATTCAATTTCCAACCACCATAAAAACACCATTTATTAAGCTAATGCAAGCATATTTTAGATTCATTCTTAACTATCAATCCTGTAGGCATATTTGAACAGACCTTCAAAATAATCATAATCATTCATGCTTAAATGAGTTAAGATGAAACCCATGAATGACAAAAAGTTTTTACCTCTTAATCTAGTCCACATCTTCTCTTAATTTCTTCAACTCTTTATGCCTTCTTATGCTCACAAGATTAGCACTCTCCAGCCATTACTCGATTGTCCCATCTAGGTTTTGTCGCCTTCGAAACCGTTCCTTTCGACAGGGCACAATCTTGCCAGCCATGTGCTTCAACAGGTGGTCTAAAAGCCCAATATCTCCTATCAATTTCCTGGCCCCAGTTCTCAGATAAGCCCTCAGAATAGGATACCCATAAAATGCTCTTTTAGCCATTATTATCTTGAGAATTCCCCCCTCTGCCTTCTTATACCTTTCAATTCAATTTCCAACCACAATAAAAACACCATTCATTAAGCTAATGCAAGCATATTTAAGCTTCATTCTTAACTATCAATACTGTAGGCATATTAGAACAGACCTTCAAAATAATCATAATCATTCATGCTTAAATGAGTTAAGATGAAACCCATGAATGATAAAAAGTTTTTACCTCTTAATCTAGTCCACATCTTCTCTCAATTTCTTCAACTCCTTATGCTTCCTTATGCTCACAAGATTAGAACTCTCCTGCCAGTACTCGATTGTCCCATCTAGGTTTTGTCGCCTTCGAACCGCTCCTTTCGACAGGGCACAATCTTGCCAGCCATGTGCTTCAACGGGTGGTCTAAAAGCCCAGTATCTCCTTTCAATTTCCTCGCCCCAGTTATCAAATCATCCCTCGGAATTGGATACCCTTGAAATGCTCATTTAGCCTTAATTATCTTGAGAACTCCCCCCTCTACCTTCTTATACCTTTCGATTCAATTTCCAACCACCATAAAAACACCATTCATTAAGCTAATGCAAGCATATTTGAGCTTCATTCTTAATTATCAATGATGTAGGCATATTTGAATAGATCTTCATAATAAATATAATCATTCATACTTAAATGAGTTGAGATGAAACCCATGAATGAAAAAAGATTTTACCTCTTAATCTGGTCCACATATTCTCTCAATTTCTGCAACTCCTTATGCTTCCTTATCATCACAAGATTAGCACCCTCCAGCCAATACTTCATTGTCACATCTGGGTTTGGCCGCCTTTGAAACTGTCCCTTTCGATCGGGCGCAATTTTGCCAGCCATGTGCTTCAATAGGTGGTCTAAAAGCCCAGTATCTCCTATCAATTTCCTATCCTCGGTTCTCAGATAAGCCCTCAGAATAAGATACCCATGAAATGCTCCTTTAGCCATCATTATCTTGAGAATTCCCCCCTCTGCCTTCTTATACCTTTCAATTCAATTTCCAACCACCATAAAAAAACCATTCATTAAGCTAATGCAAGCATATTTAAGCTTCATTCTTAACTATCAATACTGTAGGCATATTTGAACAGACCTTCAAAATAATCATAATCATTCATGCTTAAATGAGTTAAGATGAAACCCATGAATGACAAAAAGTTTTTACCTCTTAATCTTGTTCATATCTTCTCTCAATTTCTTCAACTCCTTATGCTTCCTTATGCTCACAAGATTAGCACTCTCCTGCCAGTACTCGATTGTCCCATCTAGGTTTTGTCGCCTTCGAAACCGCTCCTTTCGACAGGGCACAATCTCGCCAGCCATGTGCTTCAACAGGTTGTCTAAAAGCCCAGTATCTCCTATCAATTTCCTGGCCCCAGTTCTCAAATCATCCCTCGGAATTGGATACCCATGAAATGCTCATTTAGCCTTAATTATCTTTAGAACTCCCCCCTCTGCCTTCTTATACCTTTCAATTAAATTTCCAACCACTATAAAAACACCATTCATTAAGCTAATGCAAGCATATTTAAGCTTCATTACTAACTATCAATGATGTACTCATAGTTGAACAGAACTTCAAAATAATCATAATCATTCATGCTTAAATGAGTTGAGATGAAACCCATGAATGACAAAAAGTTTTTACCTCTTAATCTGGTCCACATCTTCTCTCAATTTCTGCAACTTCTTATGCTTCCTTATCAGCACAAGATTAGCACTCTCCAGCCAGTACTCCATTGTCACATCTGGGTTTTGCCGCTTTCGAAACCGCTCATTTCGACCGGGCACAATCTTGCTTGCCATGTGCTTCAACAGGTGGTCTAAAAGCCCAGTATCTCCTATCAGTTTCCTGGCCTCAGTTCTCAGATCAGTCCTCAGAATTGGATACCCATTAAATGCTCTTTTAGCCTTCATTATCTTAAGAACTCCCACCTCTGCCTTCTTATACCTTTCAATTCAATTTCCAACCACCATAAAAGTGTAACACCCCCTTCGGTAAATGAGGGAATGTTCCAGCGCCTGTAGTTACTCGGACTTTAAGGTCTTTGTAACCACCTTAGGCTTATAGGGACATGCTACCATGCTCCCATAAACAAGATGATAACTAAAGAAAATATAAATAGCGGAAGACTTAAATATAATAAATCATGCTTTTATTAAACTCATGATTCAAATTACAATATTTGAAACATACATTACAGTGGAAGACTTTGTAAAAAGAAACATTTACCAGTTATACAATATTTTCTTCAAATCTTGAAACTTAAAATGTCGTCTTGAACTTCTTCAACTTCTCTTCAAAGACTCGATCTAAACCTGCGAACCGGAGGCTGAGGTATTGTCCGGAGACAATGAACCCCTAGCCGTCCAAATTAACAAAGGACGGTTAGTTCGCGCGAACTAGCAAGTGACGACTCGAAAACTGGGACTACTTTGGATTCAAACTTAGTGACCATAATAAGGTATGAATTGAATCCAAATGAGATTATTACTGATGAGAATATTTTATGTAGGCTTTATATTTGATGACTCAACTTCTGTGACACGGATAACCTCGAAGGGTTGAATAAGAAAGTGATGTAGGTGACAAGCACCTTAGGAACCATACCCCGATTACGAATGGGATACGATATAGCTTTAGAAATGCGTTTGTGATCACCATGAAAATATTTTTTTTAAGTTCGGACTCGATATCGGATTATGAGGTACTCCATGTGGCCCAAATACGTCCCGCTAGTAGTTACCCAGACGTTAGGGAGAGCCTACTATTAGGAGTGGGAAAAGGGTTGACTTCGTGTCCCCCAATATCAAGTCTATAAAAAAATTAACTTTAGCCAAATGAATAATATTATTCACTCACTATCTCACATTGCATAGCTTATATATAGATATATTTTAACACATCACACGGATATCATATTTGACCTGTTTACTTTCATTTTAACATTAACTATATTATACCGGCCGAGTCTGGATAGGACGTCCGACCTACCTACGATTTCGTAGTCCGATTTCCTCTCGAATATTGTATCTCGAGAATTTTAGTTTCATGAAACTGTTTTGGTTTAAGACGCAACATGGTCTTAACCCATTCAATCCAAACTCAACTCAGTAGTTAACCCAAAGTTGAGACACCGCCCAATTCCCATTGGGTTGGACCCCGTATCTTCATTGATACGCACACTATATTTTACACTATATTTTATTTTATCATGATTCAATTGAGTTTTACATCTCACACACATCATCACATATTAACTAGTGATTAATAGCAATTTATCAAACTAGGTGATCGCACAAAATAAAATAAGCCATCTTAATAAAAGTAAAATGGATGCCAATACCATATAATATGCATGGATGCATCAAAAGGATAATATGCTCCATACCTACTTATTTTGCATGAAAGGATGAAGGATAAATCATGTATTTTATAAGATGGGTATCTACATTATTATTTTACAATAAGACCAAATAATAACATTACCCAATTACATGCCAAGTCCAAAATAACGGATGAATAAATTACACAAAGCAAATGATTTGTAATTTATTTTAATCTATTTGGCATGCATGTCAAGGCAAGAAAACAACAAGACACGAATGCACGCAGATGAGCATAAAAGGCTCGGAATGTCACTTGCCTGGATTGAAATTGCAAGTGCTTTTTTGAATGCTTTTATCTCGAATTGAAATCTCCGTATGGGCGTATGATTAACCTATTCTCTGCGAATTAACGAAATTGAAAGCGATGTATGCCCCAAATAAAAGTACGGGTTAGAATCTGGAATTTCAAAAACTGAAAAGGGCATAAGTTGAAAAAAAATAAAAAGTATAGGAGGTTTGTGTAATTATTTCACCTTCTTCCTCCTCCCGTCACGCCTTCAACAGAGAGTTTCAATCACGCTTTCGGTGACACTTCGGTGACTGCTCGCGGAGGCTATGGACCACGGCGGTGCACGAGGCTGGCGGGTATGGATATCTGTTGGCTGGGCGCTCCCCTTGGTGGCGGATTGTGGCTCCGGCAGCGTCTCACGGTGGCCCGACAAGGCTCCGACGAGCTCGAAAACGAAATTGGGCGTTTTGTATTTAGAATGTTTTTCTAAAAACTTTTTGAAGGGAATGGTATATTGATGTGTTTAGAACACGATGAACTAGCTTGAGAGCTCAGATATTGGCTAAAAATGGTGGACGACACGAACGAAGGTCGAAAGGGGTTTTTATTTGTCGGGCTTGCAATGTGAACGAAATCACGAATTGAAGGCGTCATTGAATCGGAATTGATGAGAGGATTCAATTGCTATAATCAATTTGGTCTTTCAAGCTTATCCACCACGTCAATTGGATGAGTTGTCAGAATTAGGGTTTGAGAATTTGGACGGAATTGGGGTTGTGTTCATCGATTAATTCAAGATCTGTCCACGTCTTTGATAAGGTCGAATTGATTAGCACTTACTGCAGACGTTACGAAGATTAAATGTCCAAAAAATTACAAACCACCATTGGAGCTCTCACCTCCTGTGTTTAACGTGAAAGAGGAGGAAGAAGCGGTTCACTTGAACCGGCTTCCTTTGTTTTATTCGGTTCGGCTGAACCGGTTCAACAAAAAGTTGGTTTGCTTATATATTTATATATAAGACTATTTATTTAATTTTGAAAAATAAATAAATACTATAAAAGATAAAATCCGTCAAACACGTATATATCCTTTGTAAATAAATAAATAAATAATCAAATAAATAAATAACTTATGGTGAGTGTCTTTAAAATAATTATTTCAAATTAGATTTCATAACGTAATTCTTTTACTAGAAATAACTTTCAAAATTTATAATGAATATTATTAAATCCTAAATTCATCATAACCTTCTAGTTATAAAATATGTTATATATAATAATGTTGTATCATAAATCATACTTATTTATTTAAAAATGATATCGCATTGGGTATTGAAATAATTTAAGTAAAACACCTTTTAAAAATAATGAACTCGCATCAATATTTCTAAAAGTAATTATACTACTAATAACAATGAAAATAATAATGTTTATTTTAGTTAAAATAATAATGTCAATCAAATTTTATGTTCTAATTACCAAGAACCAAATAATAAGGTATATATTTCATAAAGAATTTCACACATTCTTTTATTTCGAAAATTTTCACATTTATTATAATTTTTATATTTATAGAAATACCCAAAAATACTTTGGGTATTTCAAAAAGCACCATTCATTAAGCTAATACAAACATATTTAAGCTTAATTCTTAACTATCAATGCTGTAGGCATATTTGAATAGACCTTGAAAATAATCATAATCATTCATGCTTAAATGAGTTGAGATGAAACCCATGAATGACAAAAAGTTTTTACCTCTTAATCTGGTCTACATCATCTCTCAATTTCTTCAACTTCTTATGCTTCCTTATGCTCACAAGATTAGCACTCTCCAGCCAGTACTCCATTGTCACATCTGGGTTTTGCCGCCTTCGAAACAGCTCCTTTCGACCGGGCGCAATCTTGCCATCCATGTGCGTCAACGGGTGGTCTAAAAGCCCAGTATATCCTATCAATTTCCTGGCCCCAGTTATCAAATCATCCATATGAATTGGATACCCATGAAATGCTCATTTAGCCTTAATTATCTTGAGAACCCCCCACCCCTCTACCTTCTTATACCTTTCGATTCAATTTCCAACCACCATAAAAACACCATTCATTAAGCTAATGCAAGCATATTTAAGCTTCATTCTTAACTATCAATCCTGTAGGCATATTTGAACACACCTTCAAAATAATCATAATCATTCATGCTTAAATGAGTTAAGATGAAACCCATGAATGACAAAAAGTTTTTACCTCTTAATTTAGTACACATCTTCTCTCAATTTCTTCAACTCCTTATGTTTCCTTATGCTCACAAGATTAGCACTCTCCAGCCAGTACTCAATTGTCCCATCTAGGTTTTGTCGCCTTCGAAACCCCTCCTTTCGACAGCGCACAATCTTGCCAGCTATGTGCTTCAACAGGTGGTCTAAAAGCCCAGTATCTCCTATCAATTTCCGGGCCCCAGTTCTCAGATAAGCCATCAGAATAGGATACCCATGAAATGCTCCTTTAGCCATCATTGTCTTGAGAATTCCCCCCTCTGCCTTCTTATACCTTTCAATTCGATTTCCATCCACCATAAAAACACCATTCATTAAGCTAATGCAAGCATATTTAAGCTTCATTCTTAACTATCAATCCTGTAGGCATAAGTGAATAGACCTTTAAAAGAATCATAATCATTCATGCTTAATTGAGTTAAGATGAAACCCATGAATGACAAAAACTTTTTACCTCTTAATATAGTCCACATCTTCTCTTAATTTCTTCAACTCCTTATGCTTCCTGATGCTCACAAGATTAGCATTCTCCATCCAGTACTCAATTGTCCCATCTAGGTTTTGTCGCCTTCAAAACCGCTCCTTTCGATAAGGCACAATCTTGTCAGCCATGTGCTTCAACATGTGGTCTAAAAGCCCAGTATCTCCTATCAATTTCCTGGCCCCAGTTCTCAGATAAGCCCTCAGAATAGGATAACCATGAAATGCTCTTTTAGCCATCATATTCATGAGAATTCCCCCCTCTGCCTTCTTATACATTTCAATTCAATTTCCAACCACCATAAAAACACAATTCATTAAGCTAATTCAAGCATATTTAAGCTTCATTCTTAACTATCAATACTGTAGGCATATTTGAACAGACCTTCAAAATAATCATAATCATTCATGCTTAAATGAGTTAAGATGAAACCCATGAATGACAAAAAGTTTTTACCTCTTAATCTAGTCCACATCTTCTCTAAATTTCTTCAACTCCTTATGCTTCCTTATGCTCACAAGATTAGCACTTTCCTGCCAGTACTCAATTGTCCCATCTAGGTTTTGTCGCCTTCGAAACCGCTCCTTTCCACAGGGCACAATCTTGCCAGCCATGTGCGTCAACGGGTGGTGTAAAAGCCCAGTATATCCTATCAATTTCCTGGCCCCAGTTATCAAATCATCCATAGGAATTGGATACCCATGAAATGCTCATTTAGCCTTAATTATCTTGAGAACCCCCCCCCCTCTACCTTCTTATACCTTTCGATTCAATTTCCAACCACCATAAAAACACCATTCATTAAGCTAATGCAAGCATATTTGAGCTTCATTCTTAACTATCAATGATGTAGGCATATTTGAATAGACCTTCAAAATAATTATAATCATTCATGCTTAAATGAGTTGAGATGAAACCCATGAATGAAAAAAAGTTTTTACCTCTTAATCTGGTCCACATATTCTCTCAATTTCTTCAACTCCTTATGCTTCCTTATCATCACAAGATTAGCACCCTCCAGCCAGTACTCCACTGTTCCTTTCGATCGGGCAAAATCTTGCCAGCCATGTGCTTCAATAGGTGGTCTAAAAGCCCAATATCTCCTATCAGTTTCCTGACCTCAGTTCCCAAATCAGCCCTCAGAATTGGATACCCATGAAATGCTCCTTTAGCCTTCATTATCTTGAGAATTCCCCCCTCTGCCTTCTTATACCTTTCAATTCAATTTCCAACTACCATAAAAACACCATTCATTAAGCTAATACAATCATATTTAAGCTTCATTCTTAACTATCAATGTTGTAGGCATACTTGAACAGACCTTCAAAATAATCATAATCATTAATGCTTAAATGAGTTGAGATGAAACCCATGAATGATAAAAAGTTTTTACCTCTTAATCTGGTCCACATCTTCTCTCAATTTCTTCAACTCCTTATGCTTCCTTTTCATCACAAGAATAGCACTCTCCAGCCAGTACTCCATTGTCACATCTAGGTTTTGCCGCCTTCAAAACCGCTCATTTTGACCGGGCACAATATTGCTTGCCATGTGCTTCAACAGGTGGTTTAAAAGCCCAGTATCTCGTATATTTTTCCTGGCCTCAGTTCTCAAATCAGCCCTCAGAATTGGATACCCATGAAATGCTGCTTTAGCCTTCATTATCTTGAGAACTCCCCCCTCTGCCTTCTTTTACCGTTCAATTCAATTTCCAACCACCATAAAACACCATTCATTAAGCTAATGCAAGCATATTTAAGCTTCATTCTTAACTATTAATGATGTAGGCATATTTGAACAGACCTTCAAAATAATCATAACCATTCATGCTTAAATGAGTTAAGATTAAACTCATGAATTACAAAAAGTTTTTACCTCTTAATCTGGTCCACATCTTCTCTCAATTTATTTAACTCCTTATGCTTCCTTATGCTCACAAGATTAGCATTCTCCCGCCAGTACTCCAGTTTTACATCTGGGCTTTGCCGCCTTCGAAACCGCTCCTTTCGACCGGACGCAATCTTGCCTGCCATGTGCATCAACAGGTGATCTAAAAGCCCAGTATCTCCTATCATTTTCTTTGCCTCAGTCCTCAGATCAGCCCTTAGAAATGGATACCCATGATATGCTCCTTTAGCCTTCATTATCTTTAGAATATCCCTCTCTGCCTTCTTATACCTTTCAATTCAATTTTCAACCACCATAAAAACACCATTCATTAAGATAATGAAAGCATATTTAAGCCTCATTCTTAACTATAAATGTTGTAGGCATATTTGAACAGACCTTCAAAATAATCATAATCATTCATGCTTAAATGAGTTAAGATGAAACCCATGAATGACAAAAAGTTTTTACCTCTTAATCTAGTCCACATATTCTCTCAATTTCTTCAACTCCTTATGCTTCCTTATGCTCACAAGATTAGCACTCTCCATCTAGTACTCGATTGTCCCATATAGGTTTTGTCGCCTTCGAAACCGCTCCTTTCGACAGGGCACAATCTTGCCAGCCATGTGCTTTAACATGTGGTCTAAAAGCCCAGTATCTCCTATCAATTTCCTGGCCCCAATTCTCGAATAAGCCCTCAGAATAGGATAACCATGAAATGCTCTTTTAGCCATCGTTATCTTGAGAATTCCCCCTCGGCCTTCTTATACATTTCAATTCAATTTCCAACCACCATAAAAACACCATTCATTAAGCTAATGCAAGCATATTTAAGCTTCATTCTTAACTATCAATACTGTAGGCATATTTGAACAGACCATCAAAATAATCATAATCATTCATGCTTAAATGTGTTAAGATGAAACCCATGAATGACAAAAAGTTTTTACCTCTTAATCTAGTCCAAATCTTCTCTCAATTTCTTCAACTCCTTATGCTTCCTTATGCTCACAAGATTAGCACCCTCCTGCCAGTACTCAATTGTCCAATCTAGGTTTTGTCGCCTTCGAAACCGCTCCTTTCGACAGGGCACAATCTTGCAAGCCATGTGCTTCAACGGGTAGTCTAAAAGCCAAGTATCTCCTATCAATTTCCTGGCCCCAGTTATCAAATCATCCCTAGGAATGGGATACCCATGAAATGCTCATTTAGCCTTAATAATCTTGAGAACCCCCCCCCCCCTTCTACCTTCTTATACCTTTTGATTCAATTTCCAACCACCATAAAAACACCATTCATTAAGCTAATGCAAGCATATATGAGCTTCATTCTTAACTATCAATGATGTAGGCATATTTGAATAGACCTTCAAAATAATTATAATCATTCATGCTTAAATGAGTTCAGATGAAACCCATGAATGAAAAAAAAGTTTTTACCTCTTAATCTGGTCCACATATTCTCTCAATTTCTTCAACTCCTTATGCTTCCTTATCATCACAAGATTAGCACCCTCCAGCCAGTACTCCATTGTTCCTTTCGATCGGGCGCAATCTTGCCAGCCATGTGCTTCAATAGGTGGTCGAAAAGCCCAGTATCTCCTATCAGTTTCCTGACCTCAGTTCTCAAATCAGCCTTCAGAATTGGATACCCTTGAAATGCCTCTTTAGCCTTCATTATCTTGAGAATTCCCCCCTCTGCCTGCTTATACCTTTCAATTCAATTTCCAACTACAATAAAAACACCATTCATTAAGCTAATGCAAGCATATTTAAGCTTCATTCTTAACTATCAATGTTGTAGGCATACTTGAACAAACCTTCAAAATAATCATAATCATTCATGCTTAAATGAGTTGAGATGAAACCCATGAATGATAAAAAGTTTTTACCTCTTAATCTGGTCCAAATCTTCTCTCAATTTCTTCAACTCCTTATGCTTCATTTTCATCACAAGAATAGCACTCTCCAGCCAGTACTCCATTGTCACATCTAGGTTTTGCCGCCTTCAAAACCGCTCATTTTGACCGGGCACAATATTGCTTGCCATGTGCTTCAACAGGTGGTTTAAAAGCCCAGTATCTCCTATATGTTTCCTGGCCTCAGTTCTCAAATCAGCCCTCAGAATTGGATACCCATGAAATGCTGCTTTAGCCTTCATTATCTTGAGAACTCCCCCCTCTGCCTTCTTATACCTTTCAATTCAATTTCCAACCACCATAAAACACCATTCATTAAGCTAATGCAAGCATATTGAAGCTTTATTCTTAACTATTAATCTTCTCTCAATTTCTTCAACTCCTTATGCTTCCTTTTCATCACAAGAATAGCACTCTCCAGCCAGTACTCCATTGTTACATTTGGGCTATGCCGCCTTCCAAACCGCTCCTGTCGACCGGACGCAATCTTGCCTGCCATGTGCATCAACAGGTGGTCTAAAAGCCCAGTATCTCCTATCAATTTCCTGGCCCCAGTTCTCAAATAAGCCCTCAGAATAGGATAACCATGAAATGCTCTTTTAGCCATCATTATCTTGAGAATTCCCCCTCGGCCTTCTTATACATTTCAATTCAATTTCCAACCACCATAAAAACACCATTCATTAAGCTAATGCAAGCATATTTAAGCTTCATTCTTAACTATCAATACTGTAGGCATATTTGAACAGACCATCAAAATAATCATAATCATTCATGCTTAAATGAGTTAAGATGAAACCCATGAATGACAAAAAGTTTTTACCTCTTAATCTAGTCCAAATCTTCTCTCAATTTCTTCAACTCCTTATGCTTCCTTATGCTCACAAGATTAGCACCCTCCTGCCAGTACTCAATTGTCCAATCTAGGTTTTATCGCCTTCGAAACCGCTCCTTTCGACAGGGCACAATCTTGCAAGCCATGTGCTTCAACGGGTAGTCTAAAAGCCAAGTATCTCCTATCAATTTCCTGGCCCCAGTTATCAAATCATCCCTAGGAATGGGATACCCATGAAATGCTCATTTAGCCTTAATAATCTTGAGAACCCCCCCCCCCCCTTCTCCCTTCTTATACCTTTTGATTCAATTTCCAACCACCATAAAAACACCATTCATTAAGCTAATGCAAGCATATATGAGCTTCATTCTTAACTATCAATGATGTAGGCATATTTGAATAGACCTTCAAAATAATTATAATCATTCATGCTTAAATGAGTTCAGATGAAACCCATGAATGAAAAAAAAGTTTTTACCTCTTAATCTGGTCCACATATTCTCTCAATTTCATCAACTCCTTATGCTTCCTTATCATCACAAGATTAGCACCCTCCAGCCAGTACTCCATTGTTCCTTTCGATCGGGCGCAATCTTGCCAGCCATGTGCTTCAATAGGTGGTCGAAAAGCCCAGTATCTCCTATCAGTTTCCTGACCTCAGTTCTCAAATCAGCCCTCAGAATTGGATACCCTTGAAATGCCTCTTTAGCCTTCATTATCTTGAGAATTCCCCCCTCTGCCTTCTTATACCTTTCAATTCAATTTCCAACTACAATAAAAACACCATTCATTAAGCTAATGCAAGCATATTTAAGCTTCATTCTTAACTATCAATGTTGTAGGCATACTTGAACAAACCTTCAAAATAATCATAATCATTCATGCTTAAATGAGTTGAGATGAAACCCATGAATGATAAAAAGTTTTTACCTCTTAATCTGGTCCAAATCTTCTCTCAATTTCTTCAACTCCTTATGCTTCCTTTTCATCACAAGAATAGCACTCTCCAGCCAGTACTCCATTGTCACATCTAGGTTTTGCCGCCTTCAAAACCGCTCATTTTGACCGGGCACAATATTGCTTGCCATGTGCTTCAACAGGTGGTTTAAAAGCCCAGTATCTCCTATATGTTTCCTGGCCTCAGTTCTCAAATCAGCCCTCAGAATTGGATACCCATGAAATGCTGCTTTAGCCTTCATTATCTTGAGAACTCCCCCCTCTGCCTTCTTATACCTTTCAATTCAATTTCCAACCACCATAAAACACCATTCATTAAGCTAATGCAAGCATATTGAAGCTTCATTCTTAACTATTAATGTTGTAGGCATATTTGAACAGACCTTCAAAATAATCATAATCATTCATGCTTAAATGAGTTGAGATGAAACCCATGAATTACAAAAAGTTTTTACCTCTTAATCTGGTCCACATCTTCTCTCAATTTATTGAACTCCTTATGCTTCCTTATGCTCACAAGATTAGCACTCTCCAGCCAGTACTCCATTGTTACATTTGGGCTATGCCGCCTTCCAAACCGCTCCTGTCGACCGGACGCAATCTTGCCTGCCATGTGCATCAACAGGTGGTCTAAAAGCCCAGTATCTCCTATCAATTTCCTGGCCCCAGTTCTCAAATAAGCCCTCAGAATAGGATAACCATGAAATGCTCTTTTAGCCATCATTATCTTGAGAATTCCCCCTCGGCCTTCTTATACATTTCAATTCAATTTCCAACCACCATAAAAACACCATTCATTAAGCTAATGCAAGCATATTTAAGCTTCATTCTTAACTATCAATACTGTAGGCATATTTGAACAGACCATCAAAATAATCATAATCATTCATGCTTAAATGAGTTAAGATGAAACCCATGAATGACAAAAAGTTTTTACCTCTTAATCTAGTCCAAATCTTCTCTCAATTTCTTCAACTCCTTATGCTTCCTTATGCTCACAAGATTAGCACCCTCCTGCCAGTACTCAATTGTCCAATCTAGGTTTTATCGCCTTCGAAACCGCTCCTTTCGACAGGGCACAATCTTGCAAGCCATGTGCTTCAACGGGTAGTCTAAAAGCCAAGTATCTCCTATCAATTTCCTGGCCCCAGTTATCAAATCATCCCTAGGAATGGGATACCCATGAAATGCTCATTTAGCCTTAATAATCTTGAGAACCCCCCCCCCCTTCTACCTTCTTATACCTTTTGATTCAATTTCCAACCACCATAAAAACACCATTCATTAAGCTAATGCAAGCATATATGAGCTTCATTCTTAACTATCAATGATGTAGGCATATTTGAATAGACCTTCAAAATAATTATAATCATTCATGCTTAAATGAGTTCAGATGAAACCCATGAATGAAAAAAAAGTTTTTACCTCTTAATCTGGTCCACATATTCTCTCAATTTCTTCAACTCCTTATGCTTCCTTATCATCACAAGATTAGCACCCTCCAGCCAGTACTCCATTGTTCCTTTCGATCGGGCGCAATCTTGCCAGCCATGTGCTTCAATAGGTGGTCGAAAAGCCCAGTATCTCCTATCAGTTTCCTGACCTCAGTTCTCAAATCAGCCCTCAGAATTGGATACCCTTGAAATGCCTCTTTAGCCTTCATTATCTTGAGAATTCCCCCCTCTGCCTTCTTATACCTTTCAATTCAATTTCCAACTACAATAAAAACACCATTCATTAAGCTAATGCAAGCATATTTAAGCTTCATTCTTAACTATCAATGTTGTAGGCATACTTGAACAAACCTTCAAAATAATCATAATCATTCATGCTTAAATGAGTTGAGATGAAACCCATGAATGATAAAAAGTTTTTACCTCTTAATCTGGTCCAAATCTTCTCTCAATTTCTTCAACTCCTTATGCTTCCTTTTCATCACAAGAATAGCACTCTCCAGCCAGTACTCCATTGTCACATCTAGGTTTTGCCGCCTTCAAAACCGCTCATTTTGACCGGGCACAATATTGCTTGCCATGTGCTTCAACAGGTGGTTTAAAAGCCCAGTATCTCCTATATGTTTCCTGGCCTCAGTTCTCAAATCAGCCCTCAGAATTGGATACCCATGAAATGCTGCTTTAGCCTTCATTATCTTGAGAACTCCCCCCTCTGCCTTCTTATACCTTTCAATTTAATTTCCAACCACCATAAAACACCATTCATTAAGCTAATGCAAGCATATTGAAGCTTCATTCTTAACTATTAATGTTGTAGGCATATTTGAACAGACCTTCAAAATAATCATAATCATTCATGCTTAAATGAGTTGAGATGAAACCCATGAATTACAAAAAGTTTTTACCTCTTAATCTGGTCCACATCTTCTCTCAATTTATTGAACTTCTTATGCTTCCTTATGCTCACAAGATTAGCACTCTCCAGCCAGTACTCCATTGTTACATTTGGGCTATGCCGCCTTCCAAACCGCTCCTGTCGACCGGACGCAATCTTGCCTGCCATGTGCATCAACAGGTGGTCTAAAAGCCCAGTATCTCCTATCAATTTCCTGGCCCCAGTTCTCAAATAAGCCCTCAGAATAGGATAACCATGAAATGCTCTTTTAGCCATCATTATCTTGAGAATTCCCCCTCGGCCTTCTTATACATTTCAATTCAATTTCCAACCACCATAAAAACACCATTCATTAAGCTAATGCAAGCATATTTAAGCTTCATTCTTAACTATCAATACTGTAGGCATATTTGAACAGACCATCAAAATAATCATAATCATTCATGCTTAAATGAGTTAAGATGAAACCCATGAATGACAAAAAGTTTTTACCTCTTAATCTAGTCCAAATCTTCTCTCAATTTCTTCAACTCCTTATGCTTCCTTATGCTCACAAGATTAGCACCCTCCTGCCAGTACTCAATTGTCCAATCTAGGTTTTATCGCCTTCGAAACCGCTCCTTTCGACAGGGCACAATCTTGCAAGCCATGTGCTTCAACGGGTAGTCTAAAAGCCAAGTATCTCCTATCAATTTCCTGGCCCCAGTTATCAAATCATCCCTAGGAATGGGATACCCATGAAATGCTCATTTAGCCTTAATAATCTTGAGAACCCCCCCCCCCCTTCTCCCTTCTTATACCTTTTGATTCAATTTCCAACCACCATAAAAACACCATTCATTAAGCTAATGCAAGCATATATGAGCTTCATTCTTAACTATCAATGATGTAGGCATATTTGAATAGACCTTCAAAATAATTATAATCATTCATGCTTAAATGAGTTCAGATGAAACCCATGAATGAAAAAAAAGTTTTTACCTCTTAATCTGGTCCACATATTCTCTCAATTTCTTCAACTCCTTATGCTTCCTTATCATCACAAGATTAGCACCCTCCAGCCAGTACTCCATTGTTCCTTTCGATCGGGCGCAATCTTGCCAGCCATGTGCTTCAATAGGTGGTCGAAAAGCCCAGTATCTCCTATCAGTTTCCTGACCTCAGTTCTCAAATCAGCCCTCAGAATTGGATACCCTTGAAATGCCTCTTTAGCCTTCATTATCTTGAGAATTCCCCCCTCTGCCTTCTTATACCTTTCAATTCAATTTCCAACTACAATAAAAACACCATTCATTAAGCTAATGCAAGCATATTTAAGCTTCATTCTTAACTATCAATGTTGTAGGCATACTTGAACAAACCTTCAAAATAATCATAATCATTCATGCTTAAATGAGTTGAGATGAAACCCATGAATGATAAAAAGTTTTTACCTCTTAATCTGGTCCAAATCTTCTCTCAATTTCTTCAACTCCTTATGCTTCCTTTTCATCACAAGAATAGCACTCTCCAGCCAGTACTCCATTGTCACATCTAGGTTTTGCCGCCTTCAAAACCGCTCATTTTGACCGGGCACAATATTGCTTGCCATGTGCTTCAACAGGTGGTTTAAAAGCCCAGTATCTCCTATATGTTTCCTGGCCTCAGTTCTCAAATCAGCCCTCAGAATTGGATACCCATGAAATGCCGCTTTAGCCTTCATTATCTTGAGAACTCCCCCCTCTGCCTTCTTATACCTTTCAATTCAATTTCCAACCACCATAAAACACCATTCATTAAGCTAATGCAAGCATATTGAAGCTTCATTCTTAACTATTAATGTTGTAGGCATATTTGAACAGACCTTCAAAATAATCATAATCATTCATGCTTAAATGAGTTGAGATGAAACCCATGAATTACAAAAAGTTTTTACCTCTTAATCTGGTCCACATCTTCTCTCAATTTATTGAACTCCTTATGCTTCCTTATGCTCACAAGATTAGCACTCTCCAGCCAGTACTCCATTGTTACATTTGGGCTATGCCGCCTTCCAAACCGCTCCTGTCGACCGGACGCAATCTTGCCTGCCATGTGCATCAACAGGTGGTCTAAAAGCCCAGTATCTCCTATCAGTTTCCAGGCCCCAGTTCTCAGATTAGCCCTTAGAAATGGATACCCATGATATGTTCCTTTAGCCTTCATTATCTTGAGAATATCCCTCTCTGCCTTCTTATACATTTCAATTCAATTTTCAACCACCATAAAAACACAATTCATTAAGATAATGAAAGCATATTTAAGCCTCATTCTTAACTATAAATGTTGTAGGCATATTTGAATAGACCTTCAAAATAATCATAATCATTCATGCTTAAATGAGTTAAGATGAAACCCATGAATGACAAAAAAAGATTTTACCTCTTAATCTAGTCCACATCTTCTCTCAATTTCTTCAACTCCTTATGCTTCCTTATGCTCACAAGATTAGCACCCTCCTGCCAGTACTCAATTGTCCCATCTAGGTTTTGTCGCCTTCGAAACCGCTCCTTTCGACACGGCACAATCTTGCCAGCCATGTGCTTCAACGGGTGGTCTAAAAGCCAAGTATCTCCTATCAATTTCCTGGCCCCAGTTATCAAATCATCCCTAGGAATTGGATACCCATGAAATGCTCATTTGGCCTTAATTATCTTGAGAACCCCCCCCCCTCTACCTTCTTATACCTTTCGATTCAATTTCCAACCACCATAAAAACACCATTCATTAAGATAATGCAAGCATATTTGAGCTTCATTCTTAACTATCAATGATGTAGGCATATTTGAATAGACCTTCAAAATAATTATAATCATTCATGCTTAAATGAGTTGAGATGAAACCCATGAATGAAAAAAAAGTTTTTACCTCTTAATCTGGTCCACATATTCTCTCAATTTCTTCAACTCCTTATGCTTCCTTATCATCACAAGATTAGCACCCTCCAGCCAGTACTCCACTGTTCCTTTCGATCGGGCGCAATCTTGCCGGCCATGTGCTTCAATAGATGGTCTAAAAGCCCAGTATCTCCTATCAGTTTCCTAACCTCAGTTCTCAAATCAGCCCTCAGAATTGGATACCCATGAAATGCTCCTTTAGCCTTCATTATCTTGAGAATTCCCCCCTCTGCCTTCTTATACCTTTCAATTCAATTTCCAACTACAATAAAAACACCATTCATTAAGCTAATGCAAGCATATTTAAGCTTCATTCTTAACTATCAATGTTGTAGGCATACTTGAACAGACCTTCAAAATAATCATAATCATTCATGCTTAAATGAGTTGAGATGAAACCCATGAATGATAAAAAGTTTTTACCTCTTAATCTGGTCCACATCTTCTCTCAATTTCTTCAACTCCTTATGCTTCCTTTTCATCACAAGATTAGCACTCTCCAGCCAGTACTCCATTGTCACATCTGGGTTTTGCCGCCTTCAAAACCGCTCATTTCGACCGGGCACAATATTGCTTGCCATGTGCTTCAACAGGTGGTTTAAAAGCCCAGTATCTCCTATATGTTTCCTGGCCTCAGTTCTCAAATCAGCCCTCAGAATTGGATACCCATGAAATGCTGCTTTAGCCTTCAATTTATTGAACTCCTTATGCTTCCTTATGCTCACAAGATTAGCACTCTCCAGCCAGTACTCCATTGTTACATTTGGGCTATGCCGCCTTCCAAACCGCTCCTGTCGACCGGACGCAATCTTGCCTGCCATGTGCATCAACAGGTGGTCTAAAAGCCCAGTATCTCCTATCAGTTTCCTGGCCTCAGTTCTCAGATCAGCCCTTAGAAATGGATACCCATGATATGTTCCTTTAGCCTTCATTATCTTGAGAATATCCCTCTCTGCCTTCTTATACATTTCAATTCAATTTTCAACCACCATAAAAACACAATTCATTAAGATAATGAAAGCATATTTAAGCCTCATTCTTAACTATAAATGTTGTAGGCATATTTGAATAGACCTTCAAAATAATCATAATCATTCATGCTTAAATGAGTTAAGATGAAACCCATGAATGACAAAAAAAGATTTTACCTCTTAATCTAGTCCAAATCTTCTCTCAATTTCTTCAACTCCTTATGCTTCCTTATGCTCACAAGATTAGCACCCTCCTGCTAGTACTCAATTGTCCCATCTAGGTTTTGTCGCCTTCGAAACCGCTCCTTTCGACACGGCACAATCTTGCCAGCCATGTGCTTCAACGGGTGGTCTAAAAGCCAAGTATCTCCTATCAATTTCCTGGCCCCAGTTATCAAATCATCCCTAGGAATTGGATACCCATGAAATGCTCATTTGGCCTTAATTATCTTGAGAACCCCCCCCCTCTACCTTCTTATACCTTTCGATTCAATTTCCAACCACCATAAAAACACCATTCATTAAGATAATGCAAGCATATTTGAGCTTCATTCTTAACTATCAATGATGTAGGCATATTTGAATAGACCTTCAAAATAATTATAATCATTCATGCTTAAATGAGTTGAGATGAAACCCATGAATGAAAAAAAAGTTTTTACCTCTTAATCTGGTCCACATATTCTCTCAATTTCTTCAACTCCTTATGCTTCCTTATCATCACAAGATTAGCACCCTCCAGCCAGTACTCCACTGTTCCTTTCGATCGGGCGCAATCTTGCCGGCCATGTGCTTCAATAGATGGTCTAAAAGCCCAGTATCTCCTATCAGTTTCCTAACCTCAGTTCTCAAATCAGCCCTCAGAATTGGATACCCATGAAATGCTCCTTTAGCCTTCATTATCTTGAGAATTCCCCCCTCTGCCTTCTTATACCTTTCAATTCAATTTCCAACTACAATAAAAACACCATTCATTAAGCTAATGCAAGCATATTTAAGCTTCATTCTTAACTATCAATGTTGTAGGCATACTTGAACAGACCTTCAAAATAATCATAATCATTCATGCTTAAATGAGTTGAGATGAAACCCATGAATGATAAAAAGTTTTTACCTCTTAATCTGGTCCACATCTTCTCTCAATTTCTTCAACTCCTTATGATTCCTTTTCATCACAAGATTAGCACTCTCCAGCCAGTACTCCATTGTCACATCTGGGTTTTGCCGCCTTCAAAACCGCTCATTTCGACCGGGCACAATATTGCTTGCCATGTGCTTCAACAGGTGGTTTAAAAGCCCAGTATCTCCTATATGTTTCCTGGCCTCAGTTCTCAAATCAGCCCTCAGAATTGGATACCCATGAAATGCTGCTTTAGCCTTCAATTTCTTGAGAACTCCCCCCTCTGCCTTCTTATACCTTTCAATTCCATTTCCAACCACCATAAAACACCATTCATTAAGCTAATGCAAGCATATTTAAGCTTCATTCCTAACTATTAATGTTGTAGGCATATTTGAACAGACCTTCAAAATAATCATAATCATTCATGCTTAAATGAGTTGAGATGAAACCCATGAATTACAAAAAGTTTTACCTCTTAATCTGGTCCACATCTTCTCTCAATTTATTTAACTCCTTATGCTTCCTTATGCTCACAAGATTAGCACTCTCCAGCCAGTACTCCATTGTTACATTTGGGCTTTGCCGCCTTCGAAACCGCTCCTTTCGACCGGACGCAATCTTGCCTGCCATGTGCATCAACAGGTGGTCTAAAAGCCCAGTATCTAATATCAGTTTCCGGGCCTCAGTTCTCAGATCAGCCCTTTGAAATGGATACCCATGATATGCTCCTTTAGCCTTCATTATCTTGAGAATATCCCTCTCTGCCTTCTTATACCTTTCAATTCAATTTTCAACCACCATAAAAACACCATTCATTAAGATAATGAAAGCATATTCAAGCCTCATTCTTAACTATAAATGTTGTAGGCATATTTGAACAGACCTTCAAAAGAATCATAATCATTCATGCTTAAATGAGTTAAGATGAAACCCATGAATGACAAAAAGTTTTTACCTATTAATCTAGTCCACATCTTCTCTCAATTTCTTCAACTCCTTATGCTTCCTTATGCTCACAAGATTAGCACTCTCCATCTAGTACTCGATTGTCCCATCTATGTTTTGTCGCCTTCGAAACCACTCCTTTCGACAGGGCACAATCTTGCCAGCCATGTACTTCAACGGGTGGTCTAAAAGCCAAGTATCTCCTATCAATTTCCTGGCCCCAGTTATCAAATCATCCCTAGGAATTGAATACCCATGAAATGCTCATTTGGCCTTAATTATCTTGAGAACCCCCCCCCCCTCTACCTTCTTATACCTTTCGATTCAATTTCCAACCACCATAAAAACACCATTCATTAAACTAATGCAAGCATATTTAAGCTTCATTCTTAACTATCAATACTGTAGGTATATTTGAACAGACCTTCAAAATAATCATAATCATTCATGCTTAAATGAGTTAAGATAAAACCCATGAATGACAAAATGTTTTTACCTCTTCATCTAGTCCACATCTTCTCTCAATTTCTTCAACTCCTTATGCTTCCTTATGCTCACAAGATTAGCACTCTCCTGCCAGTAATCAATTGTCCCATCTAGGTTTTTTCGCCTTCGAAACCGCTCCTTTCGATAGGGCACAATCTTGCCAGCCACGTGCTTCAACGTGTGGTCTAAAAGCCCAGTATCTCCTATCAATTTCCTGGCCCCAGTTATCAAATCATCCATAGGAATTAGATACCCATGAAATGCTCATTTAGCCTTAATTATCTTGAGAACCCCCCCCCCCTCTACCTTCTTATACCTTTCGATTCAATTTCCAACCACCATAAAAACACCATTCATTAAACTAATGCAAGCATATTTGAGCTTCATTCTTAACTATCAATGATGTAGGCATATTTGAATAGACTTTCAAAATAATTATAATCATTCATGCTTAAATGAGTTGAGATGAAACCCATGAATGACAAAAAGTTTTTACCTCTTAATCTGGTCCACATCTTCTCTCAATTTCTTCAACTCCTTATGCTTCCTTATGCTCACAAGATTAGCACCCTCCAGCCAGTACTACATTGTCACATCTGGGTTTTGACACCATTGAAACTGTTCCTTTCGATCGGGCGCAATCTTCCCAGTCATGTGCTTCAATAGGTGGTCTAAATGCCCAGTATCTCCTATCAGTTTCCTGACCTCAATTCTCAAATCAGCCCTCAGAATTGGATACCCATGAAATGTTCCTTTAGCCTTCATTATCTTGAGAATTCCCCACTCTGCCTTCTTATACCTTTCAATTCAATTTCCAACCACCATAAAAACACCATTCATTAAGCTAATGCAAGCATATTTAAGCTTCTTCTCTCAATTTCTTCAACTCCTTATACTTCCTTATGCTCACAAGATTAGCACTCTCCATCTAGTACTCCATTGTCACATCTGGGTTTTGCCGCCTTCGAAACCGCTCCTTTTGACCAGGCGCGATCTTGCCAGCCATGTGCTTCAATAGGTGGTCTAAAAGCCCAATATCTCCTATCAGTTTCCTGATCTCAGTTCTCAGATCGTCCCTCAGAATTGGATACCCATGAAATGCTCCTTTAGCCTTCATTATCTTGAGAATTCCCCCTTCTGCGTTCTTATACCTTTCAATTCAATTTCCAACCACCATAAAAACACCATTCATTAAGCAAATGCAAGCATATTTAAGATTCATTCTTAACTATCAATGTTAGGCATATTTGAACAGACCTTCAAAATAATCATAATCATTCATTCTTAAATGAGTTGAGATGAAACCCATTAATGACAAAAAAGTTTTTACCTCTTAAGCTAGTCCACAACTTCTCTTAATTTCTACAACTCCTTATGCTTCCTTATGCTCACAAGATTAGCACTCTCCAACCAGTACTCCATTGTGACATCTGGGTTTTACCGCCTTTGAAATAGCTCCTTTCGATCGAGCACAATCTTGCCAGCCATGTGCTTCAATAGGTGGTCTAAAAGCCCATTATCTCCTACCAGTTTCCTATCCTCAGTCCTCAGATAAGCCCTCAGAATAGGATACCCATGAAATGCTCCTTTAGCCATCATTATCTTGAGAATTCCCCCCTCTGCCTTCTTATACCTTTCAATTCAATTTCCAACCACCATAAAAACACCATTCATTAAGCTATTGCAAGCATATTTAAGCTTCATTCTTAACTATCAATACTGTAGGCATATTTGAACAGACCTTCAAAATAATTATAATCATTCATGCTTAAATGAGTTAAGATGAAACCAATGAATGACAAAAAAGTTTTTACCTCTTAATCTAGTCCACATCTTCACTCAATTTCT
The DNA here is from genome assembly GCA_963922045.1 of Persicaria maculosa. Taxonomy (NCBI): domain Eukaryota; kingdom Viridiplantae; phylum Streptophyta; class Magnoliopsida; order Caryophyllales; family Polygonaceae; genus Persicaria; species Persicaria maculosa. The sequence goes on along the minus strand of OY998251.1, from coordinate 17,525,733 downwards.
TCAACTTCTTATGCTTCCTTATGCTCACAAGATTAGCACTCTCCAGCCAGTACTCGATTGTCCCATCTAGGTTTTTCCGCCTTCGAAACCGCTCCTTTCGACAGGGCATAATCTTGCCAGCCATGTTCTTCAACAGGTGGTCTAAAAGCCCAGTATCTCCTATCAATTTCCATGCCTCAGTTCTCAAATCATCCCTCGGAATTGGATACCCATGAAGTGCTCATTTAGCCTTAATTATCTTGAGAACTCCCCCCTCTGCGTTCTTATACCTTTCGATTCAATTTCCAACCACCATAAAAACACCATTCATTAAGCTAATGCAAGCATATTTGAGCTTCATTCTTAACTATCAATGATGTAGGCATATTTGAATAGACCTTCAAAATAATCATAATCATTCATGCTTAAATGAGTTGAGATGAAACCCATGAATGACAAAAAGTTTTTACCTCTTAATCTGGTCCACATCTTATCTCAATTTCTTCAACTCCTTATGCTTCCTTATGCTCACAAGATTAGCACCCTCCAGCCAGTACTCCATTGTCACATCTGGGTTTTGCCGCCTTTGAAACTGTTCCTTTCGATCGGGCGCAATCTTGTCAGCCATGTGCTTCAATAGGTGGTCTAAAAGGCCAGTATCTCCTATCAGTTTCCAGACCTCAGATCTCAAATCAGCCCTCAGAGTTGGATACCCATGAAAAGCTCCTTTAGCCTTCATTATCTTGAGAATTCCCCTTCTGCCTTCTTAGACCTTTCAATTCAATTTCCAACCACCATAAAAACACCATTCATTAAGCTAATGCAACCATATTTAAGCTTCATTACTAACTATCAATGATGTTGGCATATTTGAATAGCCTTTCAAAATAATCATAATCATTCATGCTTAAATGAGTTGAGATGAAACCCATGAATGACAAAAAGTTTTTACCTCTTAATCTGGTCCACATCTTCTCTCAATTCCTTCAACTCCTTATGCTTCCTTATCATCACAAGATTAGCACTCTCCAACCAGTACTCCATTGTCACATCTGGGTTTTGCCTCCTTCGAAACTGCTCATTTCGACCGGGCACAATCTTGCTAGCCATGTGCTTCAACAGGTGGTCTAAAAGCCCAGTATCTCCTATCAGTTTCCTGGCATCAGTCCTCAGATCAACCCTCAGAATTGGATACCCATTAAATGCTCAATAGTTGCACTTCTCAAGCGGTCTCGATTTCCTCCTCGCATTCTCCATTTCTTGAATCGTGGGTATCTAATTTTTTATTCTGAATTTTAGGATGGTAGGGCCAGATTTGTGAGGGAGCAGGGGGCGTCGCTCGGAGAAGAGGGTCGAGGAATTCAAGGCATCGATCTCCTGAGAGCAAAAACCTCAAAGCCAATGAAGGTGAAGCCGTTCTCATCGCTACGATCATCGACGAGGTAATCCTCCAACCTAATTCGTTCTTTTGCAACTTCTTTTTGTTTATTTGCGATTTCCTGTGGGATAAATTGGTTTTGAGTCCTATTCTTGTGCAGTTCATATTTGTGCTAGATTCATGTTTATGTGATTAGTCCAACTTTGGGATTCTCCTTCAACTGCTTCCTCAATTTCTCTTCCACATTCTTCCTCCCAATTATCTTCTTCCTCACAATGGATTGGGGACTATCATTGTGGAGGCGGTGCACGATCGGTGAGCGGCTGGAGGGCAATTGGCGGGTGGCTCTATAGTCGGTGAGGGATGGAGGCGGCATCGGGTGGCGCCGTGCCATAATTGAGTGGCGCGCAGAGGAGATCGCTTTGCAGTTTGGAGAAGAGGAAGTCCTTAGCAGATTACCTGAGTCTAAGGTCGAGCAGAGTTTGAGTTTTAAGTTCGATGAGGCGTCTTCTCCCTCTAAATTGATGAAATTGGAGAAGAGGATGGCAGAGGCTGATTGGACAATGTCAAGCGATCGATTCAATTTGAAGAGACGCATGAAACTCTCAGTCGTCGCAAAGTGCTGCTAGATTAAACGTTTGGTAATTTTTCTATCGATTCACTTGAAGTTAAATCGCTTCACTTATTTGATAATTGCAATGTATGTTGTTATTCAATTTAACTCAAAAATTTCTCTATCAATTCACAATAAAGTAGCCATAAAAGGATCAAGCTTTTATTGCTACCGATTGAAGTAATTCCTATTGATTTTTTTTGTGAGTTATTTGTTTGGTAATTAGGCTTTTATTTGATAATCCGTCAGAGAAAGCATGATTGATGTTGTAATTCTGTAATTGAATAGTGTTGTCCGACAAAAATCTATCCTTCCATGTCGCCATATGAGAGGGATCAGTTAGTCATCGGAGGTGATCACTACTACTCACCACTTTGCTCAATTTCACAAAAATAAAATAAAAAACTGAACAAGTTCAAAACATTATTGGCTCTTTAAAACTTAAAAAGAAATTGTGTATCTCAAGGACTAGACAACTAGCTAATCTTACTGAAGAAGAATTATCTTTTGAAATGGACCTGCTGTCCTGTAACTATTTTAAAGTGAGACAATAAATGATTATCTCTTGAAAATGTCAGTTGGCTTCTTAGAAATTTTGTTGTGGATGTTAGGGTTCTTATTTTGCATTACTTGATTAACATGTCTATGAAAATCATTTTGTTTAGTAGGAGTCTTGCCAAAGTACTTTAGCTCTGAGTGGTTTATGGCTCAACAACTTTGTTTCATTGAAGGTTCTCAGTATATTGTTGCAATCAGCCATAAAAAAAATACAGAGGTAATTCACGGAATGGATGGAAGGTAAGTATATAAGACATAAGTTAGGTGAGTTGCATTCTTGATTGATTTGGTGTTCTGAATCGCGAGATATTTTTTCATATTATTTTATTAGGCTAACCCAAAATATAACATTAAATATCTTGGCAGAATACTACTTATGAAAAATAGAATGCACATTTAGTGGTTTTAAATTTCGCAGGTTGAACATTAAGTGGTTTGTTTTAAGTTAGACTATTTCTGTTCTTTATTTTTAATGTAATGCAACGCTTGGCTTGAGCTTATTTACTCTTGCAGCTTGGTATGCTTAAACACAAGGGCACTTATGAAATCATCTATCCGAAAGACATATAACTATACCGAGTTGATGAAGCTGGTATTGTCCTCGAAAAACTTAGGTACGTTGCTTTAGAAAATGCAAAGAAGCGTGATGTTGACACACCATAATGATGGCTTATGCTCACTAAACACCCAATTCACCTGCACGACTCTGATGCTGAGGTGTTGGTTTTGATTGATTATGAAAGTTTTTTAAAAATATATTTTGCAACGTTTCTTTTATTGAACTAAGTATATGTGTTTATTCTCATTATGTTTTATACCGTCTCTAGTGTGCTGTTTATTGTAACCTTGATTGATAGGAGCTTCTCAACTAAATATTTTTGGTTTATGATTGCAGTGGATGACATGCTTTACAAAAAAAGCTGGAGCAGGTAGGTGTATCTTTTTGAGTTGTAGTAAATAAAGTTGTTCAAATATTTAGAACTTAAAAATGTTTTACGCTTTAATAGAGTTTTGAGGAATCTCTATACTGGTGTATAAGATGATGGCTATCTTATCAGCATATATGTTTCTTTAATGGATAAAAATTTTCTTTCTAGCTTGGTTACTTATACGAGGGCAAGGAGCTTGATGATATATTTTGGCGATTCAAAGCTGCAGCCGAGAAGAAAAAGGTCAGTCTGTGAACATTTTATGTGGAAGTGGCTGCTTACCGAACTCCTTTGTTTCAGCATCTACATACACCATTGTAGTTGTTGATGGTTTTGCTGTTCTTTAGATGTATCTTTTGATCAAACTGCGTAATTTCAGCCTGTCATGGATGAGGACATTGAAAACTAAAAATCGCATTGAAGTTTTTGATCGACAACAAATTTCGTAGCAAGGTGATGGATTAATCGAAGCTAGCTCGATTGGGGATTGGGGAGTGCCTTAAGTCAGTCGGTGCACAGATAGGATGAATGATGAGCTTGAAGATGTGGGGGTGAAGGAAATGCGCCACGCACCAATGCTAGAGTCGAAGATCGTCGACCAGGCAACGTCACCGATAATAGAGGCGCTAGACCGGGGGCTCAACCTCTGAATTTGTGTGATGAACAATGTGGGAGATGTTCTTCGAGATCAATGCAGTAACCAACATAAGCTTTTGGAGGCGTGCATGATGAACTGCGATAAGATGTTCTCCTATATTCCTTCAATGTACGTTATTTATCAGGCCCGTCAATTGGCATGTTTAAAGAGCCCAATGGAACAGGGCCCCCAAATTTGTTAGGGCCCCATTTTATAATTTATTACTAGTACTTATATATTTTGGTCCCTTTTGTATCATAAAGTTACTTTGGCTCAATGGTAGTTGACCCAACTAAATGCAATTAGGTTGTGGGTTCAACTCTCTTTACAAGCAACTTTTAAGAATTTTTTTTTCTTCTATTTTTTTAACCCAATAAAACATTTTCTAATTACCGTTTTTTCATCTATTTTTAAGCCATTTTAACATTTTCTAATTACCGGAAAATGAAAAACTATTTTAGTTATGAGACCTCCTTATTAACTATTTTTATTTGTTATTTTAATATTTGTATTGGAGTATAATTTATGATATTTTAAGATTTTCCACATATATATTCAAAATGTTATTAGTTGTGATGAATACTATGCCACCTTATGTAATTTTGTATGGTGCTTAGTTGATCGTTATGATGTACATCGCCATGCTATATTGACCTCATCTTGTGCTGCATGTACCATTCTTGTACATTGTTCATACTCATGATGCCTGTTATGTTCACTAAACCCCGCGTGACTTCGAATCTGATATGATAATTACTGGTTCCACATATCCTGCTTGAAGTTGCTAGGCATATCTGGTTCCATGAAATAATAGACTGCTAGCTTGTCTCACATGCATCAGTGTAGGACTTGATTGTGCCTTTTGGAATGAATATGCATGTCGTTCTCTTTGAGATAGGTACATGTTAGTGTGGATTAATATGATTGGTATGCCCATGATGAATTTGTGTCTGATTGTCACAATTGCAACCTAATAGGCTTTCATAAGGGCGTCGTTGCTATTCTCGGGTCGGAGTTTTGTCTCTAGTTGTCGTCTTAGTATTAGTCCGTGGTTGGTTCCAAGAGGAACTTTGGGTTGTCTTCTCTTGTCATTCCCCTATCTCCGCTAACTTGGACCCTATGCGATACATTCGATGAGCGACCGCATGGAAGAGGGAACGAAAAGTTAGATAGCGATAGCGCAGTGCAGCAGAAGCGTGGGCCCATAACCCACGGGCCTCAGGATCAACGATTTCGGAAAGACAAACACGTTTCGAGAATGGCGGTTACTGATTACGATATGACTTGCAAGCGAGAGCGTTCTCTGTTCGAATTGCTAACCCTTTTGAATTTATTGACGATGATATTGCGCTGCTCTAACGATGAGATTTACGTGTTGATGTGCTAACTTGATGATGATTGTTGCCTGATTGCCTGTGTCTATGATGATATGATTTGATGACTTATAGATCTCATATACCATTATGTCTTGACTTATTGCTACGCTGAGTTGCTAAGCATGATTTGAATTCCTTTGCCTGTAAAATGTGAACTGTAAATGCTGATAAGCCTGAATTGTGATCTGATAAGGTTATGATGAAGATTGCTAGCTTGAATTGACTATGTTCATATATGGTGTTTTACTATAATTTTGAGCATGATGGTAAAAATTAAGGCTTGTTGAACCCATGATGTATGTTATAAATGCAAATTGATATGATGTAGACCTTATGTTCGATGATTTCCATGATTTCTTTTTCTTTAAACCTGTGGGTGAGGTCATTTGGTAGAGTGGTGAAAGAATTTAAGCGGTTAGGATGAACGATGATATTATGAGGTAAGTCGCGAGAGAGGGATGTTGACTGAGGTAAGATTAAGTGAGTTTTGGGATGTACATGAGACAATACTTGGTGGTTTCTGATGAGCTTTTGGGTGATGCTTGTGATGTCTTGGGTAGTAAGAGAAGTGTAAGAAATGACTTTTGAGAGCATTGAGAACATAGAACGAGAGGGTACTCGGGTGTGCAGTTAGAGATAGGAGTTGAGTTCTTAGAGGTGGATGGTGTGGTATTGATTGGCGGAAGGAGGGGTAAGATTTAAGCATCGAGATGAATTGGGATTTCTTTGGAGAATTTTTGTTTGAGTTGACGTTGGCGAGTCTAGAAGAGGATTAGTCTTGGCTTGAGAGTGGAGATGGGCGAGTGGGGATTCTGTTTTATTTTGACTGGTATGATGTGAGGATTTTCTTGATGATGTGATTTATTTATATTTGTTGGCATGATGTTAGATAATAACCATGATGCATCTGATATGGAATGATATTACATGTTGTTATGCAATACTGAAATTTAGTTGGTAGTGACAAATGTTATCATGATATATTGCTGCTCTGCTATGTTGTTTTAGAAGCATGATAGGATGTGTTGTGATATGATACATGAGATAATGTTGTGTTATTATATGGTTGGCAAGCATGATTATTAATATATTAAATGATGAATATGACTTAGAGCATGAATATGACTTGTATATATATGAGATAATAGTGCATGTCTGCCTAATGACTAAATGATCGTTATATGGTGTTGTGACGAATTGAGATGATATCTGGAGAGCATGTTGACATTCTGATGTTGATATACTGATTGATCTTCCCTTTTGTGAATCTTAATAGCATGACCTTGTTTGTATGGATGTGGTTATAATTAGTTTTGTTTCATTGACTTATGATGAAATTCCGTTGTGGCTAACCTTGCAAATACAAATGTTTGATGTGATAAATCTGTTATGATAATGATGGATAGAAATTGGATAGGATGACTATGTGAATTTATGCGTTAAATGAGATCCCTTGTTGTGACTGACCCTACTATGATTGCGGTGTTGATATGCGATAGTGAGATACCTTTTATGATGTATGGTGTGATGTCGAGACGTTGTTATGATCTTGATATATTGTTGAGATACACCTTATAACCTTTAGTGTGATTTCGAGATACTTGATGTGATCTTGTGACACTGTGTGGGTACATGGTTGAGACTTGTCGTATGATGTGTTGGTTGGAGATTGGTTGGTTTAAGCTGTTATGCATTTGTTATGACGTATGAATCTTGCTTGAATGGAGATTGATGGATTGATTTGATTCTGGAAACTAGGAAGAGAATATGGGATTAGCCCTTAGAGGTGGATGACTCCACCTCCCATCTTCTGAATTTGTTTGATGGTTATGCGAGAAATTGATTTGGCTGTTGAAAGATTTTGACGAAATCTTGATTTGAAAGGACTTGACTTGTTTTGATGTAAAGTTGCTTGATTAAACGTTGGATTTGAAGATTTGAACGGCTTTGAAAAGGGTTAGCTTAGATTTGTAAAGAATGAACGTTACCGAGAATTTCAATGATTTTGAGGCTAATCTTTATTTTCAATTGCGGAATCTCTTTAGAAACTTTTCAAACCCGGGCAACTCTATGATACTTCACGAAGTGGATACAAGCATTCTATGAGGGCGCTTGTAGGGTGCTTGCTAAGACCTAGTGATGCTATTGTAGAACTTTTAGAGTTGTGGTACTTCCGAAAAGTCGAAGCGAGGATGTGATAGGGGCGCTTACCGCATACTTGTCAAGACCAATTGGAGATGTCACGATCATGATTAGGATGTTGTGAGAATCCAGGAAGACGCAACCGAGATGATTGCTGGATCCTTGTACATGGTCTTTGGACTCGCATTTTAAAACTCCATCCCCTTGTTTTAGAATGATTTTAGTCTCGGGGACGAGACTTGTTTTTAGAGGTGGATGATGTAAAGACCGGGAAATTTTATAATATTGAATTTATTAAAATAGTGATTATAATCATTTTGACTCTTAAGATTCGGAAAGTTTCGAAAATATCTGCCCTCGAGCAATTTATTTTATTCAAAATCATTCGAAGTAAATTCCGGCATAATTGTAAATTGGATTTTCGGAGGGATTTTATTCCGCTTTTATGTTTCGAGGTTGGGAAAAATTTCTTATTAAAAGTTTATTAATTTATTTCGGTTCCGAGATTTCGATTTAAAATTGAAGTTGTAAGCTTTATATCTTTTGAGTCGGGTTAAAGACGAGCAAGCGGGTTTCGAGATGTAATTCCGGGTATTTGAAATTTGAGAGTTGCGACCACATTATTTCTTTATTTTCCCTTTTCCTTCCTTTCTCTCTCGTTCAGAAGGCAGAGGTGAGGAATCCTCCCTTGCTTGCCTCATACAGCTCTATGAGCTCATCCATCTTTGTCTCCTTCCCTCCTTCTTATCCAACAGCTCAGCTGCACTTGTCTATTGCACCCCCCTCTTCTGTTGATTTCAATTTCAAAGATCAGATCCAATCTCCCCTTTTACATTTCATTTTCAAGGGAACCCCAAGACCTATCTCCTTCAACTTTTCTTCCTGTTCTCACCAAATCCAAACGCTGTCCTTCCTCTGCTTTCGAAAATCCAACAAGCCCAGCGCAACTCCTCCGCCTCTTGTCGTCGCCGCAATCCACCAGCAACACCACCACCTTCAGGCGCGCCCAGGAGCCCCACCGGATTCGAGACCAAGCCGCCCCCTTGCTCGGCTGGACCGGCCTCCATCACCACTGCAACACCCCCGCCATCTCCCTCCTTTCTTCCCTGAGTGAAGACGATAGCAGCTGCTGCAGCAGGGGCCAGTGCCTCCTCTTCCTCCGGTTCCCAGCAGCAGCCAAGCCCCAAAGAACCTTCTCCCCCGGAGCGCCACCAGAGCACCACTATCGAGCCGCCCTCGCTTCTCCTGTTTTCCGATTTCGAGGTCGTTCACGATTTCCTTCCGTTTCGATTCTAATCTTCGTCAAAATGCTCCTTATTCATCCCTCTCTATACCTAGGTCAAGCGCGACGCCGTCCCTCCTGTGTTGCAGCCGGATTCGCAGTCGGAAAGCCACCAGTGGCGCTCGGAGATTCCCCGGAACCGCGATGTGAGTCTCCTTCTTCTTCCCCTTTTTTCTGTGCGCGTTCATCCTTTCGGTGTGGGCCACGGTCGGGACTTGGTCGGGTTAGTGGGTTGGTCTGTTGGGGTGAGTGTGGGTCTGGAACGAGCCGCCGGCGAAGCCTAGAGTCCTCCTTCCTTCCTTCCGTTTTCCCGGCGTCTGGCGTCTGTTCTGTTGGAAGAAGGAGACATTTCCCCATTTCACTTCAGGTTGGGCCTATTTTGTCGGGTCATGGGCCGGATCCGGATCTCTTTTTCCGGGTCTCCTTCCCTTTCTTTATTCTGGGCTCGGGTTGGACTAAAAAAAATCCGGTTTAGGGTTTGGGCCTTTTCTTCCGGGTTGGGCTTTTGTTTATAAATGGTTAAGGTTAATTGTTGTTATTATAACTATGTTATACTATATGTATGATTGAATTTTATTTGATTAGACTTTTGTTATATTCTGAGATATATATATACTTTCTGAAAATTTAATATATATTATAATTTGTTTGGAAAATGTTATTTATTAGATTATGGTTATCATATTATTTCGTTGAGAAGTATAATTTCCGGAATTTTATATATTATGAAACGATTTCTTTAAGGTGATATTAATTGAATTACGAGTTTTGATTTATAAATATGGTTTGTGAAATTAGAATTATCTTGGTAATTAGATGTCGGAATTTATTTATATAAAGATTGAAAATAAACGTGTCGGAATCATTTGAATAATATGACTTTGGGAAATTGGTTAAGGATTTAAACGATTAATGTCGGGATTTGGCCAAGTATGATTTGAGAAATTGTTTTGAAGATGAGTTGACTTAACTTGAGATTTAAGAGTTTGGAAAATATGGTTGGTACGATTTTATCAATGAGCTTTGATTAGAAGAATGGTTTTGGTCGATGTCGATCGTATTGGAAAGATTTTGGAAAATGGTTTTACTATCGATTGGTTTCGAGTATGTTGAGAATTTGGGTTTCCTATGTATGAATGTCGGCACGGTAGCTTATGGAAATGACTTGATGATATGTGTGTATTGCTTTTGGATTGCTTTGGACTTGCATTTGGGCCCTTACTTGTATTATCCTGTTGTTCTGCATCTTCAGGTAAGTTCCCTAGGGGGCTTACTCAGGTTGGACATTCATGCCTGTTGTTGCATTTTATGTTAGGTGTTGCATATGCATAAAAGCATGCCATGTAGTATCATGTTTAGGTTGCATTAATTGATTGAGCATCTGCTTACTTTATGCGTTTGAAACAGAATGGCCGTTATCTGTGATAGTCCTAGAGTCTTTGCTAGGGTCATAGGGTAGCCCAGCCTCATCGGGTACCCTGAGTCAATCGAGTCATGAACTTCCTTATATTATGATATGCCTGCGGGCTTTATTGTGGAGCGGGTTAGGCATGCGTGCCGCCCTATTATGAATGAATGCATTCACGAGCTGGCCAGTCTCCGCCTATCGGAAGGGGTGGAGGTAGGAGAGGGATATGCCGTTGGCATTGTCTTGGGCCCTTTACAGTATTTCTGCACATTACTATGAATTAGGAGCATGCTAGTGTGTTTGACTTTCGTATTGCATTAGAGCATCTTTATTAGGTATAGCACATACTATGTGGCCTCAGCGAGGACTGCCGGTCCCGCATGAGTGGCTCGATCTGACTCCTTTCCCCGTTCTTCTTTTAAAGGTATTTCTGCAGATCTTGTTTGCTCCATGCTTATGTGACGGGAAACCCTTGGGCGAATCAAAGAACCTGACTAATATTCTAACTTGGCAAATGGTAATCACTTGTTTATGATTTGGTTTTGACCCGATTCTGTTGTGACATTGTATCTTAACTTTGCTTCCGCTTTATTTCATTTGAATTGGATTTCACGACATAGTCTTAGGACATGTTAAGGGTACCCAACGGCCCTACGATACTTTAGGGTTTGAAATCCCTCTTTCTACTGACCTTTGAAATGAGTTTGAAACCTCGACCCGTACCTGGATTGCAAGATCCGAACAAGGGTTTTCATCCCTTGAAACGTAACCCGGAAATCATAATTTCGGGCCGTTACACGTATCAAGACCCATCTGATTTTGATCAAGTTGAATCGGGAGATATTTTTGGATCATCAAGTGGTTCTACGAATGAGCAATTTAATGTTTCTGCTGGGGCGATATGAAGATCGAAATCTAGGCAACTATATGGGTATGTGGGATGAGCTTCGGGATAGACAAACTCATGTGAATTTTAAGAATGATTTGGTTGAACATGTGTGGAACCATTTCCATGGCCCCGATCCGATTTGAGTTGTTATGAAATTAAGTTGTTAGTTACCTATAATGTAATGTTATTATTTTTGTTATTTTTCATCTATATGAAATAAAAAATATTAATATCAAGCACTTATGAATTTTATTTATAATAAAAATAAATGAAGTACAAAATGTAATATTATTATTTTTGTTATTTTTCATCTATATGAAATAAAAAGTATTAATATCAAACACTTATGAATTTTATTTATAATAAAAATAAATGAGGTGGAAAAAGTGAGGAACAAGGTAACACCATGGTTTCAAGAGTAGCCTCTAAAGAAGAGGTAGAAAAAGTAAAAAATAATTTAGAAAAAAATATTTATGAGGTGATAAGAGGATGAAAATTAGAAAGGGAAAGAGGTAACCCCATGATTGCACATTCTCAGATCAGCATCCAAACCTTGAGTGGCATCAAAAGAAACTTCCTCCTACTTTCATCATCATCCAAAGGTTCAGGGACAATAACAACAGCTTTTCCTTCCCCTGATTTCTTGTTACTCCTTTCCTGAATTTCACTTATCAACCACCAAGCAATGAAGAAATAATTTTTAAATTGATCAATCTAAATTTAATCGCATTTTTAACGTGGCACAACCATCCGAACTTCAGCAAAAAGCCTATACCTCTCAATCTAGTCCACGTCTTCTCTCAATTTCTTCAACTCCTTAGGACAAACAGAGTCCTGAGTAGGGGCGTCCGCAAGCTTCCAACCCTCAGGTGGTATCCAATAAGGATCATCCACACCGGCTTGCTTCCTTATCCTCACAAGATCAGCACTCTCCATCCAGTACTCCATTGCACCATCTGGGTTGCGCCGCCTCCGAAACCGCTCATTTCCACCTGGTGCAATCTTGTCAGCCATATGCTTCAACAGGTGGTCTAGAAGCCCATCTCCTATCAGTTTCCTGGCCTCAGTTCTCATATCAGCCCTCAGAATCGAATACCCATGAAATGCTCCTTTAGCCTTCGTCATCTTGAGACTTCCACCTCTGCCTTCTTATACCTTTTTCAATTCAATTTACAACCACCATAAAAAACCCATTCATTAAGCTAATGCAAGCATATTTATGCTTAATTCTTAACTATAAATGATGTAGTCATATTTGAATAGACCTTCAAAATAATGATAATCATTCATGCTTAAATGAGTTAAGATGAAAACCATGAATGACAAAAAGTTTTTACCTCTTAATCTGGTCCACATCTTCTCTCAATTTCTTCAACTCCTTATGCTTCCTTATCATCACAAGATTAGCACTCTCCAGCCAGTACTCCATTGTCACATCTGGGTTTTGCCGCCTTCGAAACCGCTCATTTCGACCGGGCACAATCTTGCTTGCCATGTGCTTCAACAGGTGGTCTAAAAGCCCAGTATCTCCTATCAGACTCCTGGCCTCAGTTCACAGATCAACCCTCAGAATTGGATACCCATTAAATGCTTCTTTAGCCTTCATTATCTTGAGAACTCCCCCCTCTGCATTCTTATACCTTTCAATTCAATTTCCAACCACCATAAAAACACCATTCATTAAGCTAATGCAAGCATATTTAAGCTTCATTCTTAACTATCAATGCTATAGGCATATTTGAACAGACCTTCAAAATAATCATAATCATTCATGCTTAAATGAGTTGAGATGATACCCATGAATGACAAAAAGTTTTTACCTCTTAATCTGGTCCACATCTTATCTCAATTTCTTCAACTTCTTATGCTTACTTATGCTCACAAGATTAGCACTCTCCAGCTAGTACTCCATTGTCACATCTGGGTTTTGCCGACTTCGAAACTGCTCCTTTTGACCGGGCGTAATCTTGACAACCATGTGCTTTAATAGGTGGTCTAAAAGCCCGGTATCTCCTATCAGTTTCCTGACCTCAGTTCTGAGATCATCCCTCAGAATTGGATACCCATGAAATGCTCATTTAGCCTTCATTATCTTGAGAATTCCCCCTTCTGCCTTCTTATACCTTTTAATTCAATTTCAAACAACCATAAAAACACCATTCATAAAGCTAATGCAAGCATATTTAAGCTTCATTCTTAACTATCAATGTTGTAGGCATATTTGAACAGACCTTCAAAATAATCATAATCATTCATTCTTAAATGAGTTGAGATGAAACCCATTAATAACAAAAAGTTTTTACCTCTTAATCTAGTCCACATCTTCTCTCAATTTCTTCAACTCCTTATGCTTCCTTATGCTCACAAGATTAGCACTCTCCAACCAGTACTCCATTGTCACATCTGGGTTTTGCTGCCTTCGAAACAGCTTCTTTCGACCGGGCGCAATATTGCCAGCTATATGCTTCAACAGGTGGTATAAAAGCCCAGTATCTCCTATCAATTTCCCATCCTCGGTTCTCCGATAAGCCCTCAGAATAGGATACCCATGAAATGCTCTTTTAGCCATCATTATCTTGCGAATTCCCCCCTCTGCCTTCTTATACCTTTCAATTCAATTTCCAACCACCATAAAAACACCATTCATTAAGCTAATGCAAGAATATTTAAGCTTCATTCTTAACTATCAATACTGTAGGCATATTTGAACAGACCTTCAAAATAATCATAATCATTCGTGCTTAAATGAGTTAAGATGAAACCCATGAATGACAAAAAGTTTTTACCTCTTAATCTAGTCCACATCTTCTCTCAATTTCTTCAACTCCATATGCTTCCTTATGCTCACAAGATTAGCACTCTCATGCCAGTACTCGATTGTCCCATCTAGGTTTTGTCGACTTCGAAACCGCTCCTTTCGACAGGGCACAATCTTGCCAACCATGTGCTTCAACAGGTGGTCTAAAAGACTAGTATCTCTTATCAATTTCCTGGCCCCAGTTCTCAAATCATCCCTCGGAATTTGATACCCATGAAAACACCATTCATTAAGCTAATGCAAGCATATTTAATCTTCATTACTAACTATCAATGATGTAGTCATAGTTGAACAGACCTTCAAAATAATCATAATCATTCATGCTTAAATGAGTTGAGATGAAACCCAGGAATGACAAAAAGTTTTTACCTCTTAATCTGGTCCACATCTTCTCTTAATTTCTGCAACTCCTTATGCTTCCTTATTATCACAAAATTAGCACTCTCCAGCGAGTACTCCATTGTCACATCTGGGTTTTGCCGCTTTCGAAACCGCTCCTTTCGACCGGGCACAATCTTCCATTCCATGTGCTTCAACAGGTGGTCTAAAAGCCCAGTATCTCCTATCAGTTTCCTGGCCTCAGTTCTCAGATCAGCCCTCAGAATTGGATACCCATTAAATGCTCCTTTAGCCTTCATTATCTTGAGAATTCCCCCCTCTGCCTTCTTATACCTTTCAATTCAATTTCCAACCACATAAAAGCACCATTCATTAAGCTAATGCAAGCATATTTAAGCTTCATTCTTAACTATCAAAGATGTAGGCATATTTGAACAGACCTTCAAAACAATCATAATCATTCATGCTTAAATGAGTTGAGATGAAACCCATGAATGACAAAAAGTTTTTACCTCTTAATCTGGTCCACATCATCTCTCAATTTCTTCAACTCCTTATGCTTCCTTATGCTCACAAGATTAGCACTCTCCAGCTAGTACTCCATTGTCACATCTGGGTTTTGCCGCCTTCGAAACAGCTCCTTTCGACCGGGCGCAATATTGCCAGCCATGTACTTCAACAGGTGGTCTAAAAGCCCAGTATCTTCTATCAGTTTCCTATCCTCGGTTCTCAGATAAGCCCTCAGAATAGGATACCCATGAAATGCTCCTTTAGCCATCATTATCTTGAGAATTTCCCCCTCTGCCTTCTTATACCTTTCAATTCAATTTCCAACCACCATAAAAAAACCATTCATTAAGCTAATGCAAGCATATTTAAGCTTCATTCTTAACTGTCAATCTTGTAGGCATATTTGAACAGACCTTCAAAATAATCATAATCATTCATGCTTAAATGAGTTAAGATGAAACCCAGGAATGACAAAAAGTTTTTACCTCTTAATCTGGTCCACATCTTCTCTTAATTTCTGCAACTCCTTATGCTTCCTTATTATCACAAAATTAGCACTCTCCAGCGAGTACTCCATTGTCACATCTGGGTTTTGCCGCTTTCGAAACCGCTCCTTTCGACCGGGCACAATCTTCCATTCCATGTGCTTCAACAGGTGGTCTAAAAGCCCAGTATCTCCTATCAGTTTCCTGGCCTCAGTTCTCAGATCAGCCCTCAGAATTGGATACCCATTAAATGCTCCTTTAGCCTTCATTATCTTGAGAATTCCCCCCTCTGCCTTCTTATACCTTTCAATTCAATTTCCAACCACATAAAAGCACCATTCATTAAGCTAATGCAAGCATATTTAAGCTTCATTCTTAACTATCAAAGATGTAGGCATATTTGAACAGACCTTCAAAACAATCATAATCATTCATGCTTAAATGAGTTGAGATGAAACCCATGAATGACAAAAAGTTTTTACCTCTTAATCTGGTCCACATCATCTCTCAATTTCTTCAACTCCTTATGCTTCCTTATGCTCACAAGATTAGCACTCTCCAGCCAGTACTCAATTGTCACATCTAGGTTTTGTCGCCTTCGAAACCGCTCCTTTCGACAGGGCACAATCTTGCCAGCCATGTGCTTCAACAGGTGGTCTAAAAGCCCAATATCTCCTATCAGTTTCCGGGCCCCAGTTCTCAGATAAGCCCTCAGAATAGGATACCCATGAAATGCTCCTTTAGCCATCATTATCTTGAGAATTCCCCCCTCTGCCTTCTTATACCTTTCAATTCAATTTCCAACCACCATAAAAACACCATTTATTAAGCTAATGCAAGCATATTTAAGATTCATTCTTAACTATCAATCCTGTAGGCATATTTGAACAGACTTTCAAAATAATCATAATCATTCATGCTTAAATGAGTTAAGATGAAACCCATGAATGACAAAAAGTTTTTACCTCTTAATCTAGTCCACATCTTCTCTCAATTTCTTCAACTCCTTAGGCCTTCTTATGCTCACAAGATAAGCACTCTCCAGCCAGTACTCGATTGTCCCATCTAGGTTTTGTCGCCTTCGAAACCGTTCCTTTCGACAGGGCACAATCTTGCCAGCCATGTGCTTCAACAGGTGGTCTAAAAGCCCAATATCTCCTATCAATTTCCTGGCCCCAGTTCTCAGATAAGCCCTCAGAATAGGATACCCATAAAATGCTCTTTTAGCCATTATTATCTTGAGAATTCCCCCCTCTGCCTTCTTATACCTTTCAATTCAATTTCCAACCACAATAAAAACATCATTCATTAAGCTAATGCAAGCATATTTAAGCTTCATTCTTAACTATCAATACTGTAGGCATATTTGAACAGACCTTCAAAATAATCATAATCATTCAGGCTTAAATGAGTTAAGATGAAACCCATGAATGATAAAAAGTTTTTACCTCTTAATCTAGTCCACATCTTCTCTCAATTTCTTCAACTCCTTATGCTTCCTTATGCTCACAAGATTAGAACTCTCCTGCCAATACTCGATTGTCCCATCTAGGTTTTGTCGCCTTCGAAACCGCTCCTTTCGACAGGGCACAATCTTGCCAGCCATGTGCTTCAACAGGTGGTCTAAAAGCCCAGTATCTCCTATCAGTTTCCTGGCCTCAGTTCTCAGATCAGCCCTCAGAATTGGATGCCCATTAAATGCTCCTTTAGCCTTTATTTATCTTGAGAATTCCCCCCTCTGCCTTCTTATACCTTTCAATTCAATTTGCAACCACATAAAAGCACCATTCATTAAGCTAATGCAAGCATATTTAAGCTTCATTCTTAACTATCAATGATGTAGGCATATTCGACAAGACCTTCAAAATAATCATAATCATTCATGCTTAAATGAGTTGAGATGAAACCCAGGAATGACAAAAAGTTTTTACCTCTTAATCTGGTCCACATCTTCTCTTAATTTCTGCAACTCCTTATGCTTCCTTATCATCACAAAATTAGCACTCTCCAGCGAGTACTCCATTGTCACATCTGGGTTTTGCCGCTTTCGAAACCGCTCCTTTCGACCGGGCACAATCTTCCATTCCATGTGCTTCAATAGGTGGTCTAAAAGCCCAGTATCTCCTATCAGTTTCCTGGCCTCAGTTCTCAGATCAGCCCTCAGAATTGGATACCCATTAAATGCTCCTTTAGCCTTTATTATCTTGAGAATTCCCCCCTCTGCCTTCTTATACCTTTCAATTAAATTTCCAACCACATAAAAGCACCATTCATTAAGCTAATGCAAGCATATTTAAGCTTCATTCTTAACTATTAATGATGTAGGCATATTTGAACAGACCTTAAAAATAATCATAATCATTCATGCTTAAATGAGTTGAGATGAAACCCATGAATGAGAAAAAGTTTTTACCTCTTAATCTGGTCCACATCTTCTCTTAATTTCTGCAACTCCTTATGCTTCCTTATCATCACAAAATTAGCACTCTCTAGCGAGTACTCCATTGTCACATCTGGGTTTTGCCGCTTTCGAAACCGCTCCTTTCGACCGGGCACAATCTTCCATTCCATGTGCTTCAACAGGTGGTCTAAAAGCCCAGTATCTCCTATCAGTTTCCTGGCCTCAGTTCTCAGATCAGCCCTCAGAATTGGATACCCATTAATTGCTCCTTTAGCCTTCATTATCTTGAGAATTCCCCCCTCTGCCTTCTTATACCTTTCAATTCAATTTCCAACCACATAAAAGCACCATTCATTAAGCTAATGCAAGCATATTTAAGCTTCATTCTTAACTATCAATGATGTAGGCATATTTGAACAGACCTTCAAAATAATCATAATCATTCATGCTTAAATGAGTTGAGATGAAACCCATGAATGACAAAAAGTTTTTACCTCTTAATCTGGTCCACATCATCTCTCAATTTCTTCAACTCCTTATGCTGCCTTATGCTCACAAGATTAGCACTCTCCAGCTAGTACTCCATTGTCACATCTGGGTTTTGCCGCCTTCGAAACAGCTCCTTTCGACCGGGCGCAATATTGCCAGCCATGTACTTCAACAGGTGGTCTAAAAGCCCAGTATCTCCTATCAGTTTCCTATCCTCGGTTCTCAGATAAGCCCTCAGAATAGGATACCCATGAAATGCTCCTTTAGCCATCATTATCTTGAGAATTTCCCCCTCTGCCTTCTTATACCTTTCAATTCAATTTCCAACCACCATAAAAAAACCATTCATTAAGCTAATGCAAGCATATTTAAGCTTCATTCTTAACTATCAATCTTGTAGGCATATTTGAACAGACCTTCAAAATAATCATAATCATTCATGCTTAAATGAGTTAAGATGAAACCCATGAATGACAAAAAGTTTTTACCTCTTAATCTAGTCCACATCTTCTCTCAATTTCTTCAACTCTTTATGCTTCCTTATACTCACAAGATTAGCACTCTCCAGCCAGTACTCAATTGTCACATCTAGGTTTTGTCGCCTTCGAAACCGCTCCTTTCGACAGGGCACAATCTCGCCAACCATGTGCTTCAACAGGTGGTCTAAAAGTCCAATATCTCATATCAGTTTCCGGGCCCCAGTTCTCAGATAAGCCCTCAGAATAGGATACCCATGAAATGCTCCTTTAGCCATCATTATCTTGAGAATTCCCCCCTCTGCCTTCTTATACCTTTCAATTCAATTTCCAACCACCATAAAAACACCATTTATTAAGCTAATGCAAGCATATTTAAGATTCATTCTTAACTATCAATCCTGTAGGCATATTTGAACAGACCTTCAAAATAATCATAATCATTCATGCTTAAATGAGTTAAGATGAAACCCGTGAATGACAAAAAGTTTTTACCTCTTAATCTAGTCCACATCTTCTCTCAATTTCTTCAACTCTTTATGCCTTCTTATGCTCACAAGATTAGCACTCTCCAGCCAGTACTCGATTGTCCCATCTAGGTTTTGTCGCCTTCGAAACCGTTCCTTTCGACAGGGCACAATCTTGCCAGCCATGTGCTTCAACAGGTGGTCTAAAAGACCAATATCTCCTATCAATTTCCTGGCCCCAGTTCTCAGGTAAGCCCTCAGAATAGGATACCCATAAAATGCTCTTTTAGCCATTATTATCTTGAGAATTCCCCCCTCTGCCTTCTTATACCTTTCAATTCAATTTCCAACCACAATAAAAACACCATTCATTAAGCTAATGCAAGCATATTTAAGCTTCATTCTTAACTATCAATACTGTAGGCATATTTGAACAGACCTTAAAAATAATCATAATCATTCATGCTTAAATAAGTTAAGATGAAACCCATGAATGATAAAAAGTTTTTACCTCTTAATCTAGTCCACATCTTCTCTCAATTTCTTCAACTCCTTATGCTTCCTTATGCTCACAAGATTTGAACTCTCCTGCCAGTACTCGATTGTCCCATCTAGGTTTTGTCGCCTTCGAAACCGCTCCTTTCGACAGGGCACACTCTTGCCAGCCATGTGCTTCAACAGGTGGTCTAAAAGCCCAGTATCTCCTATCAATTTCCTGGCTTCAGTTCTCAGATCAGCCCTCAGAATTGGATACCCATTAAATGCTCCTTTAGCCTTCATTATCTTGAGAATTCCCCCCTCTGCCTTCTTATACCTTTCAATTAAATTTCCAACCACATAAAAGCACCATTCATTAAGCTAATGCAAGCATATTTAAGCTTCATTCTTAACTATTAATGATGTAGGCATATTTGAACAGACCTTAAAAATAATCATAATCATTCATGCTTAAATGAGTTGAGATGAAACCCATGAATGAGAAAAAGTTTTTACCTCTTAATCTGGTCCACATCTTCTCTTAATTTCTGCAACTCCTTATGCTTCCTTATCATCACAAAATTAGCACTCTCTAGCGAGTACTCCATTGTCACATCTGGGTTTTGCCGCTTTCGAAACCGCTCCTTTCGACCGGGCACAATCTTCCATTCCATGTGCTTCAACAGGTGGTCTAAAAGCCCAGTATCTCCTATCAGTTTCCTGGCCTCAGTTCTCAGATCAGCCCTCAGAATTGGATACCCATTAATTGCTCCTTTAGCCTTCATTATCTTGAGAATTCCCCCCTCTGCCTTCTTATACCTTTCAATTCAATTTCCAACCACATAAAAGCACCATTCATTAAGCTAATGCAAGCATATTTAAGCTTCATTCTTAACTATCAATGATGTAGGCATATTTGAACAGACCTTCAAAATAATCATAATCATTCATGCTTAAATGAGTTGAGATGAAACCCATGAATGACAAAAAGTTTTTACCTCTTAATCTGGTCCACATCATCTCTCAATTTCTTAAACTCCTTATGCTTCCTTATGCTCACAAGATTAGCACTCTCCAGCTAGTACTCCATTGTCACATCTGGGTTTTGCCGCCTTCGAAACAGCTCCTTTCGACCGGGCGCAATATTGCCAGCCATGTACTTCAACAGGTGGTCTAAAAGCTCAGTATCTCCTATCAGTTTCCTATCCTCGGTTCTCAGATAAGCCCTCAGAATAGGATACCCATGAAATGCTCCTTTAGCCATCATTATCTTGAGAATTTCCCCCTCTGCCTTCTTATACCTTTCAATTCAATTTCCAACCACCATAAAAAAACCATTCATTAAGCTAATGCAAGCATATTTAAGCTTCATTCTTAACTATCAATCTTGTAGGCATATTTGAACAGACCTTCAAAATAATCATAATCATTCATGCTTAAATGAGTTAAGATGAAACCCATGAATGACAAAAAGTTTTTACCTCTTAATCTAGTCCACATCTTCTCTCAATTTCTTCAACTCTTTATGCTTCCTTATACTCACAAGATTAGCACTCTCCAGCCAGTACTCAATTGTCACATCTAGGTTTTGTCGCCTTCGAAACCGCTCCTTTCGACAGGGCACAATCTCGCCAACCATGTGCTTCAACAGGTGGTCTAAAAGTCCAATATCTCATATCAGTTTCCGGGCCCCAGTTCTCAGATAAGCCCTCAGAATAGGATACCCATGAAATGCTCCTTTAGCCATCATTATCTTGAGAATTCCCCCCTCTGCCTTCTTATACCTTTCAATTCAATTTCCAACCACCATAAAAACACCATTTATTAAGCTAATGCAAGCATATTTAAGATTCATTCTTAACTATCAATCATGTAGGCATATTTGAACAGACCTTCAAAATAATCATAATCATTCATGCTTAAATGAGTTAAGATGAAACCCGTGAATGACAAAAAGTTTTTACCTCTTAATCTAGTCCACATCTTCTCTCAATTTCTTCAACTCTTTATGCCTTCTTATGCTCACAAGATTAGCACTCTCCAGCCAGTACTCGATTGTCCCATCTAGGTTTTGTCGCCTTCGAAACCGTTCCTTTCGACAGGGCACAATCTTGCCAGCCATGTGCTTCAACAGGTGGTCTAAAAGACCAATATCTCCTATCAATTTCCTGGCCCCAGTTCTCAGGTAAGCCCTCAGAATAGGATACCCATAAAATGCTCTTTTAGCCATTATTATCTTGAGAATTCCCCCCTCTGCCTTCTTATACCTTTCAATTCAATTTCCAACCACAATAAAAACACCATTCATTAAGCTAATGCAAGCATATTTAAGCTTCATTCTTAACTATCAATACTGTAGGCATATTTGAACAGACCTTAAAAATAATCATAATCATTCATGCTTAAATAAGTTAAGATGAAACCCATGAATGATAAAAAGTTTTTACCTCTTAATCTAGTCCACATCTTCTCTCAATTTCTTCAACTCCTTATGCTTCCTTATGCTCACAAGATTTGAACTCTCCTGCCAGTACTCGATTGTCCCATCTAGGTTTTGTCGCCTTCGAAACCGCTCCTTTCGACAGGGCACACTCTTGCCAGCCATGTGCTTCAACAGGTGGTCTAAAAGCCCAATATCTCCTATCAATTTCCTGGCTTCAGTTCTCAGATCAGCCCTCAGAATTGGATACCCATTAAATGCTCCTTTAGCCTTCATTATCTTGAGAATTCCCCCCTCTGCCTTCTTATACCTTTCAATTCAATTTCCAACCACATAAAAGCACCATTCATTAAGCTAATGCAAGCATATTTAAGCTTCATTCTTAACTATTAATGATGTAGGCATATTTGAACAGACCTTAAAAATAATCATAATCATTCATGCTTAAATGAGTTGAGATGAAACCCATGAATGAGAAAAAGTTTTTACCTCTTAATCTGGTCCACATCTTCTCTTAATTTCTGCAACTCCTTATGCTTCCTTATCATCACAAAATTAGCACTCTCCAGCGAGTACTCCATTGTCACATCTGGGTTTTGCCGCTTTCGAAACCGCTCCTTTCGACCGGGCACAATCTTCCATTCCATGTGCTTCAACAGGTGGTCTAAAAGCCCAGTATCTCCTATCAGTTTCCTGGCCTCAGTTCTCAGATCAGCCCTCAGAATTGGATACCCATTAATTGCTCCTTTAGCCTTCATTATCTTGAGAATTCCCCCCTCTGCCTTCTTATACCTTTCAATTCAATTTCCAACCACATAAAAGCACCATTCATTAAGCTAATGCAAGCATATTTAAGCTTCATTCTTAACTATCAATGATGTAGGCATATTTGAACAGACCTTCAAAATAATCATAATCATTCATGCTTAAATGAGTTGAGATGAAACCCATGAATGACAAAAAGTTTTTACCTCTTAATCTGGGCCACATCATCTCTCAATTTCTTCAACTCCTTATGCTTCCTTATGCTCACAAGATTAGCACTCTCCAGCTAGTACTCTATTGTCACATCTGGGTTTTGCCGCCTTCGAAACAGCTCCTTTCGACCGGGCGCAATATTGCCAGCCATGTACTTCAACAGGTGGTCTAAAAGCCCAGTATCTCCTATCAGTTTCCTATCCTCGGTTCTCAGATAAGCCCTCAGAATAGGATACCCATGAAATGCTCCTTTAGCCATCATTATCTTGAGAATTTCCCCCTCTGCCTTCTTATACCTTTCAATTCAATTTCCAACCACCATAAAAAAACCATTCATTAAGCTAATGCAAGCATATTTAAGCTTCATTCTTAACTATCAATCTTGTAGGCATATTTGAACAGACCTTCAAAATAATCATAATCATTCATGCTTAAATGAGTTAAGATGAAACCCATGAATGACAAAAAGTTTTTACCTCTTAATCTAGTCCACATCTTCTCTCAATTTCTTCAACTCTTTATGCTTCCTTATACTCACAAGATTAGCACTCTCCAGCCAGTACTCGATTGTCCCATCTAGGTTTTGTCGCCTTCGAAACCGTTCCTTTCGACAGGGCACAATCTTGCCAGCCATGTGCTTCAACAGGTGGTCTAAAAGACCAATATCTCCTATCAATTTCCTGGCCCCAGTTCTCAGGTAAGCCCTCAGAATAGGATACCCATAAAATGCTCTTTTAGCCATTATTATCTTGAGAATTCCCCCCTCTGCCTTCTTATACCTTTCAATTCAATTTCCAACCACAATAAAAACACCATTCATTAAGCTAATGCAAGCATATTTAAGCTTCATTCTTAACTATCAATACTGTAGGCATATTTGAACAGACCTTAAAAATAATCATAATCATTCATGCTTAAATAAGTTAAGATGAAACCCATGAATGATAAAAAGTTTTTACCTCTTAATCTAGTCCACATCTTCTCTCAATTTCTTCAACTCCTTATGCTTCCTTATGCTCACAAGATTTGAACTCTCCTGCCAGTACTCGATTGTCCCATCTAGGTTTTGTCGCCTTCGAAACCGCTCCTTTCGACAGGGCACACTCTTGCCAGCCATGTGCTTCAACAGGTGGTCTAAAAGCCCAGTATCTCCTATCAATTTCCTGGCTTCAGTTCTCAGATCAGCCCTCAGAATTGGATACCCATTAAATGCTCCTTTAGCCTTCATTATCTTGAGAATTCCCCCCTCTGCCTTCTTATACCTTTCAATTAAATTTCCAACCACATAAAAGCACCATTCATTAAGCTAATGCAAGCATATTTAAGCTTCATTCTTAACTATTAATGATGTAGGCATATTTGAACAGACCTTAAAAATAATCATAATCATTCATGCTTAAATGAGTTGAGATGAAACCCATGAATGAGAAAAAGTTTTTACCTCTTAATCTGGTCCACATCTTCTCTTAATTTCTGCAACTCCTTATGCTTCCTTATCATCACAAAATTAGCACTCTCTAGCGAGTACTCCATTGTCACATCTGGGTTTTGCCGCTTTCGAAACCGCTCCTTTCGACCGGGCACAATCTTCCATTCCATGTGCTTCAACAGGTGGTCTAAAAGCCCAGTATCTCCTATCAGTTTCCTGGCCTCAGTTCTCAGATCAGCCCTCAGAATTGGATACCCATTAATTGCTCCTTTAGCCTTCATTATCTTGAGAATTCCCCCCTCTGCCTTCTTATACCTTTCAATTCAATTTCCAACCACATAAAAGCACCATTCATTAAGCTAATGCAAGCATATTTAAGCTTCATTCTTAACTATCAATGATGTAGGCATATTTGAACAGACCTTCAAAATAATCATAATCATTCATGCTTAAATGAGTTGAGATGAAACCCATGAATGACAAAAAGTTTTTACCTCTTAATCTGGTCCACATCATCTCTCAATTTCTTAAACTCCTTATGCTTCCTTATGCTCACAAGATTAGCACTCTCCAGCTAGTACTCCATTGTCACATCTGGGTTTTGCCGCCTTCGAAACAGCTCCTTTCGACCGGGCGCAATATTGCCAGCCATGTACTTCAACAGGTGGTCTAAAAGCTCAGTATCTCCTATCAGTTTCCTATCCTCGGTTCTCAGATAAGCCCTCAGAATAGGATACCCATGAAATGCTCCTTTAGCCATCATTATCTTGAGAATTTCCCCCTCTGCCTTCTTATACCTTTCAATTCAATTTCCAACCACCATAAAAAAACCATTCATTAAGCTAATGCAAGCATATTTAAGCTTCATTCTTAACTATCAATCTTGTAGGCATATTTGAACAGACCTTCAAAATAATCATAATCATTCATGCTTAAATGAGTTAAGATGAAACCCATGAATGACAAAAAGTTTTTACCTCTTAATCTAGTCCACATCTTCTCTCAATTTCTTCAACTCTTTATGCTTCCTTATACTCACAAGATTAGCACTCTCCAGCCAGTACTCAATTGTCACATCTAGGTTTTGTCGCCTTCGAAACCGCTCCTTTCGACAGGGCACAATCTCGCCAACCATGTGCTTCAACAGGTGGTCTAAAAGTCCAATATCTCATATCAGTTTCCGGGCCCCAGTTCTCAGATAAGCCCTCAGAATAGGATACCCATGAAATGCTCCTTTAGCCATCATTATCTTGAGAATTCCCCCCTCTGCCTTCTTATACCTTTCAATTCAATTTCCAACCACCATAAAAACACCATTTATTAAGCTAATGCAAGCATATTTAAGATTCATTCTTAACTATCAATCATGTAGGCATATTTGAACAGACCTTCAAAATAATCATAATCATTCATGCTTAAATGAGTTAAGATGAAACCCGTGAATGACAAAAAGTTTTTACCTCTTAATCTAGTCCACATCTTCTCTCAATTTCTTCAACTCTTTATGCCTTCTTATGCTCACAAGATTAGCACTCTCCAGCCAGTACTCGATTGTCCCATCTAGGTTTTGTCGCCTTCGAAACCGTTCCTTTCGACAGGGCACAATCTTGCCAGCCATGTGCTTCAACAGGTGGTCTAAAAGACCAATATCTCCTATCAATTTCCTGGCCCCAGTTCTCAGGTAAGCCCTCAGAATAGGATACCCATAAAATGCTCTTTTAGCCATTATTATCTTGAGAATTCCCCCCTCTGCCTTCTTATACCTTTCAATTCAATTTCCAACCACAATAAAAACACCATTCATTAAGCTAATGCAAGCATATTTAAGCTTCATTCTTAACTATCAATACTGTAGGCATATTTGAACAGACCTTAAAAATAATCATAATCATTCATGCTTAAATAAGTTAAGATGAAACCCATGAATGATAAAAAGTTTTTACCTCTTAATCTAGTCCACATCTTCTCTCAATTTCTTCAACTCCTTATGCTTCCTTATGCTCACAAGATTTGAACTCTCCTGCCAGTACTCGATTGTCCCATCTAGGTTTTGTCGCCTTCGAAACCGCTCCTTTCGACAGGGCACACTCTTGCCAGCCATGTGCTTCAACAGGTGGTCTAAAAGCCCAATATCTCCTATCAATTTCCTGGCTTCAGTTCTCAGATCAGCCCTTAGAATTGGATACCCATTAAATGCTCCTTTAGCCTTCATTATCTTGAGAATTCCCCCCTCTGCCTTCTTATACCTTTCAATTCAATTTCCAACCACATAAAAGCACCATTCATTAAGCTAATGCAAGCATATTTAAGCTTCATTCTTAACTATTAATGATGTAGGCATATTTGAACAGACCTTAAAAATAATCATAATCATTCATGCTTAAATGAGTTGAGATGAAACCCATGAATGAGAAAAAGTTTTTACCTCTTAATCTGGTCCACATCTTCTCTTAATTTCTGCAACTCCTTATGCTTCCTTATCATCACAAAATTAGCACTCTCCAGCGAGTACTCCATTGTCACATCTGGGTTTTGCCGCTTTCGAAACCGCTCCTTTCGACCGGGCACAATCTTCCATTCCATGTGCTTCAACAGGTGGTCTAAAAGCCCAGTATCTCCTATCAGTTTCCTGGCCTCAGTTCTCAGATCAGCCCTCAGAATTGGATACCCATTAATTGCTCCTTTAGCCTTCATTATCTTGAGAATTCCCCCCTCTGCCTTCTTATACCTTTCAATTCAATTTCCAACCACATAAAAGCACCATTCATTAAGCTAATGCAAGCATATTTAAGCTTCATTCTTAACTATCAATGATGTAGGCATATTTGAACAGACCTTCAAAATAATCATAATCATTCATGCTTAAATGAGTTGAGATGAAACCCATGAATGACAAAAAGTTTTTACCTCTTAATCTGGGCCACATCATCTCTCAATTTCTTCAACTCCTTATGCTTCCTTATGCTCACAAGATTAGCACTCTCCAGCTAGTACTCTATTGTCACATCTGGGTTTTGCCGCCTTCGAAACAGCTCCTTTCGACCGGGCGCAATATTGCCAGCCATGTACTTCAACAGGTGGTCTAAAAGCCCAGTATCTCCTATCAGTTTCCTATCCTCGGTTCTCAGATAAGCCCTCAGAATAGGATACCCATGAAATGCTCCTTTAGCCATCATTATCTTGAGAATTTCCCCCTCTGCCTTCTTATACCTTTCAATTCAATTTCCAACCACCATAAAAAAACCATTCATTAAACTAATGCAAGCATATTTAAGCTTCATTCTTAACTATCAATCTTGTAGGCATATTTGAACAGACCTTCAAAATAATCATAATCATTCATGCTTAAATGAGTTAAGATGAAACCCATGAATGACAAAAAGTTTTTACCTCTTAATCTAGTCCACATCTTCTCTCAATTTCTTCAACTCTTTATGCTTCCTTATACTCACAAGATTAGCACTCTCCAGCCAGTACTCAATTGTCACATCTAGGTTTTGTCGCCTTCGAAACCGCTCCTTTCGACAGGGCACAATCTTGCCAACCATGTGCTTCAACAGGTGGTCTAAAAGTCCAATATCTCATATCAGTTTCCGGGCCCCAGTTCTCAGATAAGCCCTCAGAATAGGATACCCATGAAATGCTCCTTTAGCCATCATTATCTTGAGAATTCCCCCCTCTGCCTTCTTATACCTTTCAATTCAATTTCCAACCACCATAAAAACACCATTTATTAAGCTAATGCAAACATATTTAAGATTCATTCTTAACTATCAATCCTGTAGGCATATTTGAACAGACCTTCAAAATAATCATAATCATTCATGCTTAAATGAGTTAAGATGAAACCCGTGAATGACAAAAAGTTTTTACCTCTTAATCTAGTCCACATCTTCTCTCAATTTCTTCAACTCTTTATGCCTTCTTATGCTCACAAGATTAGCACTCT
The DNA here is from genome assembly GCA_963922045.1 of Persicaria maculosa. Lineage (NCBI taxonomy): Eukaryota > Viridiplantae > Streptophyta > Magnoliopsida > Caryophyllales > Polygonaceae > Persicaria > Persicaria maculosa. The sequence continues at coordinate 17,497,284 of OY998251.1, read as the reverse complement.
CCAGCCAGTACTCGATTGTCCCATCTAGGTTTTGTCGCCTTCGAAACCGTTCCTTTCGACAGGGCACAATCTTGCCAGCCATGTGCTTCAACAGGTGGTCTAAAAGCCCAATATCTCCTATCAATTTCCTGGCCCCAGTTCTCAGATAAGCCCTCAGAATAGGATACCCATAAAATGCTCTTTTAGCCATTATTATCTTGAGAATTCCCCCCTCTGCCTTCTTATACCTTTCAATTCAATTTCCAACCACAATAAAAACACCATTCATTAAGCTAATGCAAGCATATTTAAGCTTCATTCTTAACTATCAATACTGTAGGCATATTTGAACAGACCTTAAAAATAATCATAATCATTCATGCTTAAATAAGTTAAGATGAAACCCATGAATGATAAAAAGTTTTTACCTCTTAATCTAGTCCACATCTTCTCTCAATTTCGTCAACTCCTTATGCTTCCTTATGCTCACAAGATTAGAACTCTCCTGCCAGTACTCGATTGTCCCATCTAGGTTTTGTCGCTTTCGAAACCGCTCCTTTCGACAGGGCACAATCTTGCCAGCCATGTGCTTCAACAGGTGGTCTAAAAGCCCAGTATCTCCTATCAGTTTCCTGGCTTCAGTTCTCAGATCAGCCCTCAGAATTGGATACCCATTAAATGCTCCTTTAGCCTTCATTATCTTGAGAATTCCCCCCTCTGCCTTCTTATACCTTTCAATTCAATTTCCAACCACATAAAAGCACCATTCATTAAGCTAATGCAAGCATATTAAAGTTTCATTCTTAACTATCAATGATGTAGGCATATTCGAACAGACCTTCAAAATAATCATAATCATTCATGCTTAAATGAGTTGAGATGAAACCCAGGAATGACAAAAAGTTTTTACCTCTTAATCTGGTCCACATCTTCTCTTAATTTCTGCAACTCCTTATGCTTCCTTATCATCACAAAATTAGCACTCTCCAGCGAGTACTCCATTGTCACATCTGGGTTTTGCCGCTTTCGAAACCGCTCCTTTCCACCGGGCACAATCTTCCATTCCATGTGCTTCAACAGGTGGTCTAAAAGCCCAGTATCTCCTATCAGTTTCCTGGCCTCAGTTCTCAGATCAGCCCTCAGAATTGGATACCCATTAATTGCTCCTTTAGCCTTCATTATCTTGAGAATTCCCCCCTCTACCTTCTTATACCTTTCGATTCAATTTCCAACCACCATAAAAACACCATTCATTAAGCTAATGCAAGCATATTTAAGCTTCATTCTTAACTATCAATACTGTAGGCATATTTGAACAGACCTTAAAAATAATCATAATCATTCATGCTTAAATAAGTTAAGATGAAACCCATGAATGATAAAAAGTTTTTACCTCTTAATCTAGTCCACATCTTCTCTCAATTTCGTCAACTCCTTATGCTTCCTTATGCTCACAAGATTAGAACTCTCCTGCCAGTACTCGATTGTCCCATCTAGGTTTTGTCGCCTTCGAAACCGCTCCTTTCGACAGGGCACAATCTTGCCAGCCATGTGCTTCAACAGGTGGTCTAAAAGCCCAGTATCTCCTATCAGTTTCCTGGCTTCAGTTCTCAGATCAGCCCTCAGAATTGGATACCCATTAAATGCTCCTTTAGCCTTCATTATCTTGAGAATTCCCCCCTCTGCCTTCTTATACCTTTCAATTCAATTTCCAACCACATAAAAGCACCATTCATTAAGCTAATGCAAGCATATTTAAGTTTCATTCTTAACTATCAATGATGTAGGCATATTCGAACAGACCATCAAAATAATCATAATCATTCATGCTTAAATGAGTTGAGATGAAACCCAGGAATAACAAAAAGTTTTTACCTCTTAATCTGGGCCACATCATCTCTCAATTTCTTCAACTCCTTATGCTTCCTTATGCTCACAAGATTAGCACTCTCCAGCTAGTACTCTATTGTCACATCTGGGTTTTGCCGCCTTCGAAACAGCTCCTTTCGACCGGGCGCAATATTGCCAGCCATGTACTTCAACAGGTGGTCTAAAAGCCCAGTATCTCCTATCAGTTTCCTATCCTCGGTTCTCAGATAAGCCCTCAGAATAGGATACCCATGAAATGCTCCTTTAGCCATCATTATCTTGAGAATTTCCCCCTCTGCCTTCTTATACCTTTCAATTCAATTTCCAACCACCATAAAAAAACCATTCATTAAGCTAATGCAAGCATATTTAAGCTTCATTCTTAACTATCAATCTTGTAGGCATATTTGAACAGACCTTCAAAATAATCATAATCATTCATGCTTAAATGAGTTAAGATGAAACCCATGAATGACAAAAAGTTTTTACCTCTTAATCTAGTCCACATCTTCTCTCAATTTCTTCAACTCTTTATGCTTCCTTATACTCACAAGATTAGCACTCTCCAGCCAGTACTCAATTGTCACATCTAGGTTTTGTCGCCTTCGAAACCGCTCCTTTCGACAGGGCACAATCTTGCCAACCATGTGCTTCAACAGGTGGTCTAAAAGTCCAATATCTCATATCAGTTTCCGGGCCCCAGTTCTCAGATAAGCCCTCAGAATAGGATACCCATGAAATGCTCCTTTAGCCATCATTATCTTGAGAATTCCCCCCTCTGCCTTCTTATACCTTTCAATTCAATTTCCAACCACCATAAAAACACCATTTATTAAGCTAATGCAAACATATTTAAGATTCATTCTTAACTATCAATCCTGTAGGCATATTTGAACAGACCTTCAAAATAATCATAATCATTCATGCTTAAATGAGTTAAGATGAAACCCGTGAATGACAAAAAGTTTTTACCTCTCAATCTAGTCCACATCTTCTCTCAATTTCTTCAACTCTTTATGCCTTCTTATGCTCACAAGATTAGCACTCTCCAGCCAGTACTCGATTGTCCCATCTAGGTTTTGTCGCCTTCGAAACCGTTCCTTTCGACAGGGCACAATCTTGCCAGCCATGTGCTTCAACAGGTGGTCTAAAAGCCCAATATCTCCTATCAATTTCCTGGCCCCAGTTCTCAGATAAGCCCTCAGAATAGGATACCCATAAAATGCTCTTTTAGCCATTATTATCTTGAGAATTCCCCCCTCAGCCTTCTTATACCTTTCAATTCAATTTCCAACCACAATAAAAACACCATTCATTAAGCTAATGCAAGCATATTTAAGCTTCATTCTTAACTATCAATACTGTAGGCTTATTTGAACAGACCTTAAAAATAATCATAATCATTCATGCTTAAATAAGTTAAGATGAAACCCATGAATGATAAAAAGTTTTTACCTCTTAATCTAGTCCACATCTTCTCTCAATTTCTTCAACTCCTTATGCTTCCTTATGCTCACAAGATTAGAACTCTCCTGCCAGTACTCGATTGTCCCATCTAGGTTTTGTCGCCTTCGAAACCGCTCCTTTCGACAGGGCACAATCTTGCCAGCCATGTGCTTCAACAGGTGGTCTAAAAGCCCAGTATCTCCTATCAGTTTCCTTGCTTCAGTTCTCAGATCAGCCCTCAGAATTGGATACCCATTAAATGCTCCTTTAGCCTTCATTATCTTGAGAATTCCCCCCTCTACCTTCTTATACCTTTCAATTCAATTTCCAACCACATAAAAGCACCATTCATTAAGCTAATGCAAGCATATTTAAGCTTCATTCTTAACTATCAATGATGTAGGCATATTCGAACAGACCTTCAAAATAATCATAATCATTCATGCTTAAATGAGTTGAGATGAAACCCAGGAATGACAAAAAGTTTTTACCTCTTAATCTGGTCCACATCTTCTCTTAATTTCTGCAACTCCTTATGCTTCCTTATCATCACAAAATTAGCACTCTCCAGCGAGTACTCCATTGTCACATCTGGGTTTTGCCGCTTTCGAAACCGCTCCTTTCGACCGGGCACAATCTTCCATTCCATGTGCTTCAACAGGTGGTCTAAAAGCCCAGTATCTCCTATCAGTTTCCTGGCCTCAGTTCTCAGATCAGCCCTCAGAATTGGATACCCATTAAATGCTCCTTTAGCCTTCATTATCTTGAGAATTCCCCCCTCTGCCTTCTTATACCTTTCAATTCAATTTCCAACCACATAAAAGCACCATTCATTAAGCTAATGCAAGCATATTTAAGCTTCATTCTTAACTATCAATGATGTAGGGATATTTGAACAGACCTTCAAAATAATCATAATCATTCATGCTTAAATGAGTTAAGATGAAACCCATGAATGACAAAAAGTTTTTACCTCTTAATCTAGTCCACATCTTCTCTCAATTTCTTCAACTCTTAATGCTTCCTTATACTCACAAGATTAGCACTCTCCAGCCAGTACTCAATTGTCACATCTAGGTTTTGTTGCCTTCGAAACCGCTCCTTTCGACAGGGCACAATCTTGCCAGCCATGTGCTTCAACAGGTGGTCTAAAAGCCCAATATCTCATATCAGTTTCCGGGCCCCAGTTCTCAGATAAGCCCTCAGAATAGGATACCCATGAAATGCTCCTTTAGCCATCATTATCTTGAGAATTCCCCCCTCTGCCTTCTAATACCTTTCAATTCAATTTCCAACCACCATAAAAACACCATTTATTAAGCTAATGCAAGCATATTTAAGATTCATTCTTAACTATCAATCCTGTAGGCATATTTGAACAGACCTTCAAAATAATCATAATCATTCATGGTTAAATGAGTTAAGATGAAACCCATGAATGACAAAAAGTTTTTACCTCTTAATCTAGTCCACATCTTCTCTCAATTTCTTCAACTCCTTATGCCTTCTTATGCTCACAAGATTAGCACTCTCCAGCCAGTACTCGATTGACCCATCTAGGTTTTGTCACCTTCGAAACCGTTCGTTTCGACAGGGCACAATCTTGCCAGCCATGTGCTTCAACAGGTGGTCTAAAAGCCCAATATCTCCTATCAATTTCCTGGCCCCAATTCTCAGATAAGCCCTCAGAATAGGATACCCATAAAATGCTCTTTTAGCCATTATTATCTTGAGAATTCCCCCCTCTGCCTTCTTATACCTTTCAATTCAATTTCCATCCACAATAAAAACACCATTCATTAAGATAATGCAAGCATATTTAAGCTTCATTCTTAACTATCAATACTGTAGGCATATTTGAACAGACCTTCAAAATAATCATAATCATTCATGCTTAAATGAGTTAAGATGAAACCCATGAATGATAAAAAGTTTTTACCTCTTAATCTAGTCCACTTCTTCTCTCAATTTCTTCAACTCCTTATGCTTCCTTATGCTCACAAGATTAGAACTCTCCTGCCAGTACTCGATTGTCCCATCTAGGTTTTGTCGCCTTCGAACCGCTCCTTTCGACAGGGCACAATCTTGCCAGCCATGTGCTTCAATGGGTGGTCTAAAAGCCCAGTATCTCCTTTCAATTTCCTGGCCCCAGTTATCAAATCATCCCTCGGAATTGGATACCCTTGAAATGCTCATTTAGCCTTAATTATCTTGAGAACTCCCCCCTCTACCTTCTTATACCTTTCGATTCAATTTCCAACCACCATAAAAACACCATTCATTAAGCTAATGCAAGCATATTTGAGCTTCATTCTTAATTATCAATGATGTAGGCATATTTGAATAGACCTTCAAAATAAATATAATCATTCATACTTAAATGAGTTGAGATGAAACCCATGAATGAAAAAAGTTTTTACCTCTTAATCTGGTCCACATATTCTCTCAATTTCTTCATCTCCTTATGCTTCCTTATCATCACAAGATTAGCACCCTCCAGCCAGTACTTCATTGTCACATCTGGGTTTGGCCGCCTTTGAAACTGTTCCTTTCGATCGGGCGCAATTTTGCCAGCCATGTGCTTCAATAGGTGGTCTAAAAGCCCAGTATCTCCTATCAATTTCCTATCCTCGGTTCTCAGATAAGCCCTCAGAATAGGATACCCATGAAATGCTCCTTTAGCCATCATTATCTTGAGAATTCCCCCCTCTGCCTTCTTATACCTTTCAATTCAATTTCCAACCACCATAAAAAAACCATTCATTAAGCTAATGCAAGCATATTTAAGCTTCATTCTTAACTATCAATACTGTAGGCATATTTGAACAGACCTTAAAAATAATCATAATCATTCATGCTTAAATAAGTTAAGATGAAACCCATGAATGATAAAAAGTTTTTACCTCTTAATCTAGTCCACATCTTCTCTCAATTTCTTCAACTCCTTATGCTTCCTTATGCTCACAAGATTAGAACTCTCCTGCCAGTACTCTATTGTCCCATCTAGGTTTTATCGCCTTCGAAACCGCTCCTTTCGACAGGGCACAATCTTGCCAGCCATGTGCTTCAACAGGTGGTCAAAAAGCCCAGCATCTCCTATCAGTTTCCTGGCTTCAGTTCTCAGATCAGCCCTCAGAATTGGATACCCATTAAATGCTCCTTTAGCCTTCATTATCTTGAGAATTCCCCCCTCTGCCTTCTTATACCTTTCAATTCAATTTCCAACCACATAAAAGCACCATTCATTAAGCTAATGCAAGAATATTTAAGCTTCATTCTTAACTATCAATGATGTAGGCATATTAGAACAGACCATCAAAATAATCATAATCATTCATGCTTAAATGAGTTGAGATGAAACCCAGGAATGACAAAAAGTTTTTACCTCTTAATCTGGTCCACATCTTCTCTTAATTTCTGCAACTCCTTATGCTTCCTTATCATCACAAAATTAGCACTCTCCAGCGAGTACTCCATTGTCACATCTGGGTTATGCCGCTTTCGAAACCGCTCCTTTCGACCGGGCACAATCTTCCATTCCATGTGCTTCAACAGGTGGTCTAAAAGCCCAGTATCTCCTATCAGTTTCCTGGCCTCAGTTCACAGATCAGCCCTCAGAATTGGATACCCATTAAATGCTCCTTTAGCCTTCATTATCTTGAGAATTCCCCCCTCTGCCTTCTTATACCTTTCAATTCAATTTCCAACCACATAAAAGCACCATTCATTAAGCTAATGCAAGCATATTTAAGCTTCATTCTTAACTATCAATGATGTAGGCATATTTGAACAGACCTTAAAAATAATCATAATCATTCATGCTTAAATGAGTTGAGATGAAACCCAAGAATGACAAAAAGTTTTTACCTCTTAATCTGGTCCACATCTTCTCTTAATTTCTGCAACTCTTTATGCTTCCTTATCATCACAAAATTAGCACTCTCCAGCGAGTACTCCATTGTCACATCTGGGTTTTGCCGCTTTCGAAACCGCTCCTTTCGACCGGGCACAATCTTCCATTCCATGTGCTTCAACAGGTGGTCTAAAAGCCCAGTATCTCCTATCAGTTTCCTGGCCTCAGTTCTCAGATCAGCCCTCAGAATTGGATACCCATTAAATGCTCCTTTAGCCTTCATTATCTTGAGAATTCCCCCCTCTGCCTTCTTATACCTTTCAATTCAATTTCCAACCACATAAAAGCACCATTCATTAAGCTAATGCAAGCATATTTAAGCTTCATTCTTAACTATCAATGATGTAGGCATATTTGAACAGACCTTCAAAATAATCATAATCATTCATGCTTAAATGAGTTGAGATGAAACCCATGAATGACAAAAAGTTTTTACCTCTTAATCTGGTCCACATCATCTCTCAATTTCTTCAACTCCTTATGCTTCCTTATGCTCACAAGATTAGCACTCTCCAGCTAGTACTCCATTGTCACATCTGGGTTTTGCCGCCTTCGAAACAGCTCCTTTCGACCGGGCGCAATATTGCCAGCCATGTACTTCAACAGGTGGTCTAAAAGCCCAGTATCTCCTATCAGTTTCCTATCCTCGGTTCTCAGATAAGCCCTCAGAATAGGATACCCATGAAATGCTCCTTTAGCCATCATTATCTTGAGAATTTCCCCCTCTGCCTTCTTATACCTTTCAATTCAATTTCCAACCACCATAAAAAAACCATTCATTAAGCTAATGCAAGCATATTTAAATTTCATTCTTAACTATCAATCTTGTAGGCATATTAGAACAGACCTTCAAAATAATCATAATCATTCATGCTTAAATGAGTTAAGATGAAACCCATGAATGACAAAAAGTTTTTACCTCTTAATCTAGTCCACATCTTCTCTCAATTTCTTCAACTCTTTATGCTTCCTTATACTCACAAGATTAGCACTCTCCAGCCAGTACTCAATTGTCACATCTAGGTTTTGTTGCCTTCGAAACCGCTCCTTTCGACAGGGCACAATCTTGCCAGCCATGTGCTTCAACAGGTGGTCTAAAAGCCCAATATCTCATATCAGTTTCCGGGCCCCAGTTCTCAGATAAGCCCTCAGAATAGGATACCCATGAAATGCTCCTTTAGCCATCATTATCTTGAGAATTCCCCCCTCTGCCTTCTTATACCTTTCAATTCAATTTCCAACCACCATAAAAACACCATTTATTAAGCTACTGCAAGCATATTTAAGATTCATTCTTAACTATCAATCCTGTAGGCATATTTGAACAGACCTTCAAAATAATCATAATCATTCATGGTTAAATGAGTTAAGATGAAACCCATGAATGACAAAAAGTTTTTACCTCTTAATCTAGTCCACATCTTCTCTCAATTTCTTCAACTCCTTATGCCTTCTTATGCTCACAAGATTAGCACTCTCCAGCCAGTACTCGATTGACCCATCTAGGTTTTGTCACCTTCGAAACCGTTCCTTTCGACAGGGCACAATCTTGCCAGCCATGTGCTTCAACAGGTGGTCTAAAAGCCCAATATCTCCTATCAATTTCCTGGCCCCAGTTCTCAGATAAGCCCTCAGAATAGGATACCCATAAAATGCTCTTTTAGCCATTATTATCTTGAGAATTCCCCCCTCTGCCTTCTTATACCTTTCAATTCAATTTCCAACCACAATAAAAACACCATTCATTAAGCTAATGCAAGCATATTTAAGCTTCATTCTTAACTATCAATACTGTAGGCATATTTGAACAGACCTTCAAAATAATCATAATCATTCATGCTTAAATGAGTTAAGATGAAACCCACGAATGATAAAAAGTTTTTACCTCTTAATCTAGTCCACATCTTCTCTCAATTTCTTCAACTCCTTATGCTTCCTTATGCTCACAAGATTAGAACTCTCCTGCCAGTACTCGATTGTCCCATCTAGGTTTTGTCGCCTTCGAACCGCTCCTTTCGACAGGGCACAATCTTGCCAGCCATGTGCTTCAATGGGTGGTCTAAAAGCCCAATATCTCCTTTCAATTTCCTGGCCCCAGTTATCAAATCATCCCTCGGAATTGGATACCCTTGAAATGCTCATTTAGCCTTAATTATCTTGAGAACTCCCCCCTCTACCTTCTTATACCTTTCGATTCAATTTCCAACCACCATAAAAACACCATTCATTAAGCTAATGCAAGCATATTTGAGCTTCATTCTTAATTATCAATGATGTAGGCATATTTGAATAGACCTTCAAAATAAATATAATCATTCATACTTAAATGAGTTGAGATGAAACCCATGAATGAAAAAAGTTTTTACCTCTTAATCTGGTCCACATATTCTCTCAATTTCTTCAACTCCTTATGCGTCCTTATCATCACAAGATTAGCACCCTCCAGCCAGTACTTCATTGTCACATCTGGGTTTGGCCGCCTTTGAAACTGTTCCTTTCGATCGGGCGCAATTTTGCCAGCCATGTGCTTCAATAGGTGGTCTAAAAGCCCAGTATCTCCTATCAATTTCCTATCCTCGGTTCTCAGATAAGCCCTCAGAATAGGATACCCATGAAATGCTCCTTTAGCCATCATTATCTTGAGAATTCCCCCCTCTGCCTTCTTATACCTTTCAATTCAATTTCCAACCACCATAAAAAAACCATTCATTAAGCTAATGCAAGCATATTTAAGCTTCATTCTTAACTATCAATACTGTAGGCATATTTGAACAGACCTTCAAAATAATCATAATCATTCATGCTTAAATGAGTTAAGATGAAACCCATGAATGACAAAAAGTTTTTACCTCTTAATCTAGTCCACATCTTCTCTCAATTTCTTCAACTCCTTATGCTTCCTTATGCTCACAAGATTAGCACTCTCCTGCCAGTACTCGATTGTCCCATCTAGGTTTTGTCGCCTTCGAAACCGCTCCTTTCGACAGGGCACAATCTCGCCAGCCATGTGCTTCAACAGGTTGTCTAAAAGCCCAGTATCTCCTATCAATTTCCTGGCCCCAGTTCTCAAATCATCCCTCGGAATTGGATACCCATGAAATGCTCATTTAGCCTTAATTATCTTTAGAACTCCCCCCTCTGCCTTCTTATACCTTTCAATTAAATTTCCAACCACTATAAAAACACCATTCATTAAGCTAATGCAAGCATATTTAAGCTTCATTACTAACTATCAATGATGTAGTCATAGTTGAACAGAACTTCAAAATAATCATAATCATTCATGCTTAAATGAGTTGAGATGAAACCCATGAATGACAAAAAGTTTTTACCTCTTAATCTGGTCTACATCTTCTCTCAATTTCTGCAACTCCTTATGCTTCCTTATCAGCACAATATTAGCACTCTCCAGCCAGTACTCCATTGTCACATCTGGGTTTTGCCGCTTTCGAAACCGCTCATTTCGACCGGGCATAATCTTGCTTGCCATGTGCTTCAACAGGTGGTCTAAAAGCCCAGTATCTCCTATCAGTTTCCTGGCCTCAGTTCTCAGACCAGTCCTCAGAATTGGATACCCATTAAATGCTCTTTTAGCCTTCATTATCTTAAGAACTCCCACCTCTACCTTCTTATACCTTTCAATTCAATTTCCAACCACCATAAAAGTGTAACACCCCCTTCGGTAAATGAGGGAATGTTCAAGCGCCTGTAGTTACTCGGACTTTAAGGTCTTTGTAACCACCTTAGGCTTATAGGGACATGCTACCATGCTCCCATAAACAAGATGATAACTAAAGAAAATATAAATAGCGGAAGACTTAAATATAATAAATCATGCTTTTATTAAACTCATGATTCAAATTACAATATTTGAAACATACATTACAGTGGAAGACTTTGTAAAAAGAAACATTTACCAGTTATACAATATTTTCTTCAAATCTTGAAACTTAAAATGTCGTCTTGAACTTCTTCAACTTCTCTTCAAAGACTCGATCTAAACCTGCGAACCGGAGGCTAAGGTATTGTCCGGAGACAATGAACCCCTAGCCGTCCAAATTAACAAAGGACGGTTAGTTCGCGCGAACTAGCAAGTGACGACTCGAAAACTGGGACTACTTTGGATTCCAACTTAGTGACCATAATAAGGTATGATTTGAATCCAAATGAGATTATTACTGATGAGAATATTTTATGTAGGCTTTATATTTGATGACTCAACTTCTGTGACACGGATAACCTCGAAGGGTTGAATAAGAAAGTGATGTAGGTGACAAGCACCTTAGGAACCATACCCCGATTACGGATGGGATACGATATAGCTTTAGAAATGCGTTTGTGATCACCATGAAAATATTTTTTTTAAGTTCGGACTCGATATCGGATTATGAGGTACTCCATGTGGCCCAAATACGTCCCGCTAGTAGTTACCCAGACGTTAGGGAGAGCCTACTATTAGGAGTGGGAAAAGGGTTGACTTCGTGTCCCCCAATATCAAGTCTATAAAAAAATTAACTTTAGCCAAATGAATAATATTATTCACTCACTATCTCACATTGCATAGCTTATATATAGATATATTTTAACACATCACACGGATATCATATTTGACCTGTTTACTTTCATTTTAACATTAACTATATTATACCGGCCGAGTCTGGATAGGACGTCCGACCTACCTACGATTTCGTAGTCCGATTTCCTCTCGAATATTGTATCTCGAGAATTTTAGTTTCATGAAACTGTTTTGGTTTAAGACGCAACATGGTCTTAACCCATTCAATCCAAACTCAACTCAGTAGTTAACCCAAAGTTGAGACACCGCCCAATTCCCATTGGGTTGGACCCCGTATCTTCATTGATACGCACACTATATTTTACACTATATTTTATTTTATCATGATTCAATTGAGTTTTACATCTCACACACATCATCACATATTAACTAGTGATTAATAGCAATTTATCAAACTAGGTGATCGCACAAAATAAAATAAGCCATCTTAATAAAAGTAAAATGGATGCCAATACCATATAATATGCATGGATGCATCAAAAGGATAATATGCTCCATACCTACTTATTTTGCATGAAAGGATGAAGGATAAATCATGCATTTTATAAGATGGGTATCTACATTATTATTTTACAATAAGACCAAATAATAACATTACCCAATTACATGCCAAGTCCAAAATAACGGATGAATAAATTACACAAAGCAAATGATTTGTAATTTATTTTAATCTATTTGGCATGCATGTCAAGGCAAGAAAACAACAAGACACGAATGCACGTAGATGAGCATAAAAGGCTCGGAATGTCACTTGCCTGGATTGAAATTGCAAGTGCTTTTTTGAATGCTTTTATCTCGAATTGAAATCTCCGTATGGGCGTATGATTAACCTATTCTCTGCGAATTAACGAAATTGAAAGCGATGTATGCCCCAAATAAAAGTACGGGTTAGAATCTGGAATTTCAAAAACTGAAAAGGGCATAAGTTGAAAAAAAATAAAAAGTATAGGAGGTTTGTGTAATTATTTCACCTTTTTCCTCTTCCCGTCACGCCTTCAACAGAGAGTTTCAATCAAGCTTTCGGTGACACTTCGGTGACTGCTCGCGGAGGCTATGGACCACGGCGGCGCACGAGGCTGGCGGGTACGGATATCTGTTGGCTGGGCGCTCCCCTTGGTGGCGGATTGTGGCTCCGGCAGCGTCTCACGGTGGCCCGACAAGGCTCCGACGAGCTCGAAAACGAAATTGGGCGTTTTGTATTTAGAATGTTTTTCTAAAAACTTTTTAAAGGGAATGGTATATTGATGTGTTTAGAACACGATGAACTAGCTTGAGAGCTCAGATATTGGCTAAAAATGGTGGACGACACGAACGGAGGTCGAAAGGGGTTTTTATTTGTCGGGCTTGCAATGTGAACGAAATCACGAATTGAAGGCGTCATTGAATCGGAATTGATGAGAGGATTCAATTGCTATAATCAATTTGGTCTTTCAAGCTTATCCACCACGTCAATTGGATGAGTTGTCAGAATTAGGGTTTGAGAATTTGGACGGAATTGGGGTTGTGTTCATCGATTAATTCAAGATCTGTCCACGTCTTTGATAAGGTCGAATTGATTAGCACTTACTGCAGACGTTACGAAGATTAAATGTCCAAAAAATTACAAACCACCATTGGAGCTCTCACCTCCTGTGTTTAACGTGAAAGAGGAGGAAGAAGCGGTTCACTTGAACCGGTTTCCTTTGTTTTATTCGGTTCGGCTGAACCGGTTCAACAAAAAGTTGGTTTGCTTATATATTTATATATAAGACTATTTATTTAATTTTGAAAAATAAATAAATACTATAAAAGATAAAATCCGTAAAACACGTATATATCCTTTGTAAATAAATAAATAAATAATCAAATAAATAAATAACTTATGGTGAGTGTCTTTAAAATAATTATTTCAAATTATATTTCATAACGTAATTCTTTTACTAGAAATAACTTTCAAAATTTATAATGAATATTATTAAATCCTAAATTCATCATAACCTTCTAGTTATAAAATATGTTATATATAATAATGTTGTATCATAAATCATACTTATTTATTTAAAAATGATATCGCATTGGGTATTGAAATAATTTAAGTAAAACACCTTTTAAAAATAATGAACTCGCATCACTATTTCTAAAAGTAATTATACTACTAATAACAATGAAAATAATAATGTTTATTTTAGTTAAAATAATAATGTCAATCAAATTTTATGTTCTAATTACCAAGAACCAAATAATAAGGTATATATTTCATAAAGAATTTCACACATTCTTTTATTTCGAAAATTTTCACATTTATTATAATTTTTATATTTATAGAAATACCCAAAAATACTTTGGGTATTTCAAAAAGCACCATTCATTAAGCTAATGCAAACATATTTAAGCTTAATTCTTAACTATCAATGTTGTAGGCATATTTGAATAGACCTTGAAAATAATCATAATCATTCATGCTTAAATGAGTTGAGATGAAACCCATGAATGACAAAAAGTTTTTACCTCTTAATCTGGTCTACATCATCTCTCAATTTCTTCAACTTCTTATGCTTCCTTATGCTCACAAGATTAGCACTCTCCAGCCAGTACTCCATTGTCACATCTGGGTTTTGCCGCCTTCGAAACAGCTCCTTTCGACCGGGCGCAATCTTGCCAGCCATGTGCGACAACGGGTGGTCTAAAAGCCCAGTATATCCTATCAATTTCCTGGCCCCAGTTATCAAATCATCCATAGGAATTGGATACCCATGAAATGCTCATTTAGCCTTAATTATCTTGAGAACCCCCCCCCCCCCCTCTACCTTCTTATACCTTTCGATTCAATTTCCAACCACCATAAAAACACCATTCATTAAGCTAATGCAAGCATATTTGAGCTTCATTCTTAACTATCAATGATGTAGGCATATTTGAATAGACCTTCAAAATAATTATAATCATTCATGCTTAAATGAGTTGAGATGAAACCCATGAATGAAAAAAAGTTTTTACCTCTTAATCTAGTCCACATATTCTCTCAATTTCTTCAACTCCTTATGCTTCCTTATCATCACAAGATTAGCACCCTCCAGCCAGTACTCCACTGTTCCTTTCGATCGGGCGCAATCTTGCCAGCCATGTGCTTCAATAGGTGGTCTAAAAGCCCAATATCTCCTATCAGTTTCCTGACCTCAGTTCTCAAATCAGCACTCAGAATTGGATACCCATGAAATGCTCCTTTAGCCTTCATTATCTTGAGAATTCCCCCCCCCCCCACCCCCCTCTACCTTCTTATACCTTTCGATTCAATTTCCAACCACCATAAAAACACCATTCATTAAGCTAATGCAAGCATATTTGAGCTTCATTCTTAACTATCAATGATGTAGGCATATTTGAATAGACCTTCAAAATAATTATAATCATTCATGCTTAAATGAGTTGAGATGAAACCCATGAATAAAAAAAAGTTTTTACCTCTTAATCTGGTCCACATATTCTCTCAATTTCTTCACCTCCTTATGCTTCCTTATCATCACAAGATTAGCACCCTCCAGCCAGTACTCCACTGTTCCTTTCGATCGGGCGCAATCTTGCAAGCCATGTGCTTCAATAGGTGGTCTAAAAGCTCAATATCTCCTATCAGTTTCTTGACCTCAGTTCTCAAATCAGCCCTCAGAATTGGATACCCATGAAATGCTCCTTTACCCTTCATTATCTTGAGAATTCCCCCCTCTGCCTTCTTATACCTTTCAGTTCAATTTCCAACTACCATAAAAACACCATTCATTAAGCTAATACAATCATATTTAAGCTTCATTCTTAACTATCAATGTTGTAGGCATACTTGAACAGACCTTCAAAATAATCATAATCATTCATGCTTAAATGAGTTGAGATGAAACCCATGAATGATAAAAAGTTTTTGCCTCTTAATCTGGTCCACATCTTCTCTCAATTTCTTCAACTCCTTATGCT
Source organism: Persicaria maculosa (assembly GCA_963922045.1). NCBI lineage: Eukaryota > Viridiplantae > Streptophyta > Magnoliopsida > Caryophyllales > Polygonaceae > Persicaria > Persicaria maculosa. The sequence goes on along the minus strand of OY998251.1, from coordinate 17,481,559 downwards.
TCTGTTTCATCACAAGAATAGCACTCTCCAGCCAGTACTCCATTGTCACATCTAGGTTTTGCCGCCTTCAAAACCGCTCATTTTGACCGGGCACAATATTGCTTGCCATGTGCTTCAACAGGTGGTTTAAAAGCCCAGTATCTCCTATATGTTTCCTGGCCTCAGTTCTCAAATCAGCCCTCAGAATTGGATACCCATGAAATGCTGCTTTAGCCTTCATTATCTTTAGAACTCCCCCCTCTGCCTTCTTATACCTTTCAATTCAATTTCCAACCACCATAAAACACCATTCATTAAGCTAATGCAAGCATATTTAAGCTTCATTCGTAACTATTAATGCTGTAGGCATATTTGAACAGACCTTCAAAATAATCATAACCATTCATGCTTAAATGAGTTGAGATTAAACTCATGAATTACAAAAAGTTTTTACCTCTTAATCTGGTCCACATCTTCTCTCAATTTATTTAACTCCTTATGCTTCCTTATGCTCACAAGTTTAGCATTCTCCCGCCAGTACTCCATTTTTACATCTGGGCTTTGCCGCCTTCGAAACCGCTCCTTTCGACCGGACGCAATCTTGCCTGCCATGTGCATCAACAGGTGGTCTAAAAGCCCAGTATCTCCTATCATTTTCTTTGCCTCAGTTCTCAGATCAGCCCTTAGAAAGGGATACCCATGATATGCTCCTTTAGCCTTCATTATCTTTAGAATATCCCTCTCTGCCTTCTTATACCTTTCAATTCAATTTTCAACCACCATAAAAACACCATTCATTAAGATAATGAAAGCATATTTAAGCCTCATTCCTAACTATAAATGTTGTAGGCATATTTGAACAGACCTTCAAAATAATCATAATCATTCACGCTTAAATGAGTTAAGATGAAACCCATGAATGACAAAAAGTTTTTACCTCTTAATCTAGTCCACATATTCTCTCAATTTCTTCAACTCCTTATGCTTCCTTATGCTCACAAGATTAGCACTCTCCATCTAGTACTCGATTGTCCCATATAGGTTTTGTCGCCTTCGAAACCGCTCCTTTCGACAGGGCACAATCTTGCCAGCCATGTGCTTCAACATGTGGTCTAAAAGCCCAGTATCTCCTATCAATTTCCTGGCCCCAGTTCTGAAATAAGCCCTCAGAATAGGATAACCATGAAATGCTCTTTTAGCCATCATTATCTTGAGAATTCCCCCCTCGGCCTTCTTATACATTTCAATTCAATTTCCAACCACCATAAAAACACCATTCATTAAGCTAATGCAAGCATATTTAAGCTTTATTCTTAACTATCAATACTGTAGGCATATTTGAACAGACCATCAAAATAATCATAATCATTCATGCTTAAATGAGTTAAGATGAAACCCATGAATGACAAAAAGTTTTTACCTCTTAATCTAGTCCACATCTTCTCTCAATTTCCTCAACTCCTTATCCTTCCTTATGCTCACAAGATTAGCACCCTCCTGCCAGTACTCAATTGTCCAATCTAGGTTTTGTCGCCTTCGAAAGCGCTCCTTTCGACAGGGCACAATCTTGCAAGCCATGTGCTTCAACGGGTGGTCTAAAAGCCAAGTATCTCCTATCAATTTCCTGGCCCCAGTTATCAAATCATCCCTAGGAATGGGATACCCATGAAATTCTCATTTAGCCTTAATAATCTTGAGAACCCCCCCCCCCCCCCCTCTACCTTCTTATACCTTTTGATTCAATTTCCAACCACCATAAAAACACCATTCATTAAGCTAATGCAAGCATATTTGAGCTTCATTCTTAACTATCAATGATGTAGGCATATTTGAATAGACCTTCAAAATAATTATAATCATTCATGCTTAAATGAGTTGAGATGAAACTCATGAATGAAAAAAAAGTTTTTACCTCTTAATCTGGTCCACATATTCTCTCAATTTCTTCAACTCCTTATGCTTCCTTATCATCACAAGATTAGCACCCTCCAGCCAGTACTCCATTGTTCCTTTCGATCGGGCGCAATCTTGCCAACCATGTGCTTCAATAGGTGGTCCAAAAGCCCAGTATCTCCTATCAGTTTCCTGACCTCAGTTCTCAAATCAGCCCTCAGAATTGGATACCCATGAAATGCTTCTTTAGCCTTCATTATCTTGAGAATTCCCCCCTCTGCCTTCTTATACCTTTCAATTCAATTTCCAACTACAATAAAAACACCATTCATTAAGCTAATACAAGCATATTTAAGCTTCATTCTTAACTATCAATGTTGTAGGCATACTTGAACAGACCTTCAAAATAATCATAATCATTCATGCTTAAATGAGTTGAGATGAAACCCATGAATGATAAAAAGTTTTTACCTCTTAATCTGGTCCACATCTTCTCTCAATTTCTTCAACTCCTTATGCTTCCTTTTCATCACAAGAATAGCACTCTCCAGCCAGTACTCCATTGTCACATCTAGGTTTTGCCGCCTTCAAAACCGCTCATTTTGACCGGGCACAATATTGCTTGCCATGTGCTTCAACAGGTGGTTTAAAAGCCCAGTATCTCCTATATGTTTCCTGGCCTCAGTTCTCAAATCAGCCCTCAGAATTGGATACCCATGAAATGCTGCTTTAGCCTTCATTATCTTGAGAACTCCCCCCTCTGCCTTCTTAAACCTTTCAATTCAATTTCCAACCACCATAAAACACCATTCATTAAGCTAATGCAAGCAAATTTAAGCTTCATTCTTAACTATTAATGTTGTAGGCATATTTGAACAGACCTTCAAAATAATCATAATCATTCATGCTTAAATGAGTTGAGATGAAACCCATGAATTACAAAAAGTTTTTACCTCTTAATCTGGTCCACATCTTCTCTCAATTTATTGAACTCCTTATGCTTCCTTATGCTCACAAGATTAGCACTCTCCAGCCAGTACCCCATTGTTACATTTGGGCTTTGCCGCCTTCGAAACCGCTCCTTTCGACCGGACGCAATCTTGCCTGCCATGTGCATCAACAGGTGGTCTAAAAGCCCAGTATCTCCTATCAGTTTCCTGGCCTCAGTTCTCAGATCAGCCCTTAGAAATGGATACCCATGATATGCTCCTTTAGGCTTCATTATCTTGAAAATATCCCTCTCTGCCTTCTTATACATTTCAATTCAATTTTCAACCACCATAAAAACACAATTCATTACGATAATGAAAGTATATTTAAGCCTCATTCTTAACTATATATGTTTTAGGCATATTTGAATAGACCTTCAAAATAATCATAATCATTCATGCTTAAATGAGTTAAGATGAAACCCATGAATGACAAAAAGATTTTAAGTCTTAATCTAGTCCACATCTTCTCTCAATTTCTTCAACTCCTTATGCTTCCTTATGCTCACAAGATTAGCACCCTCCTGCCAGTACTCAATTGTCCCATCTAGGTTTTGTCGCCTTCGAAACCGCTCCTTTCGACAGGGCACAATCTTGCCAGCCATGTGCTTCAATGGGTGGTCTAAAAGCCAAGTATCTCCTATCAATTTCCTGGCCCCAGTTATCAAATCATCCCTAGGAATTGGATACCCATGAAATGCTCATTTGGCCTTAATTATCTTGAGAACCCCCCCCCCCCCCCATTGTTACATTTGGGCTTTGCCACCTTCGAAACCGCTCCTTTCGACCGGACGCAATCTTGCCTGCCATGTGCATCAACAGGTGGTCTAAAAGCCCAGTATCTCATATCAGTTTCCGGGCCTCAGTTCTCAGATCGGCCCTTAGAAATGGATACCCATGATATGCTCCTTTAGCCTTCATTATCTTGAGAATATCCCTCTCTGCCTTCTTATACCTTTCAATTCAATTTTCAACCACCATAAAAACACCATTCATTAAGATAATGAAAGCATATTCAAGCCTCATTCTTAACTATAAATGTTGTAGGCATATTTGAACAGACCTTCAAAAGAATCATAATCATTCATGCTTAAATGAGTTAAGATGAAACCCATGAATGACAAAAAGTTTTTACCTATTAATCTAGTCCACATCTTCTCTCAATTTCTTCAACTCCTTATGCTTCCTTATGCTCACAAGATTAGCACTCTCCATCTAGTACTCGATTGTCCCATCTATGTTTTGTCGCCTTAGAAACCGCTCCTTTCGACAGGGCACAATCTTGCCAGCCATGTGCTTCAACGGGTGGTCTAAAAGCCAAGTATCTCCTATCAATTTCCTGGCCCCAGTTATCAAATCATCCCTAGGAATTGGATACCCATGAAATGCTCATTTGGCCTTAATTATCTTGAGAACCCCCCCCCCCCCCCCCCTCTACCTTCTTATAACTTTCGATTCAATTTCCAACCACCATAAAAACACCATTCATTAAGCTATTGCAAGCATATTTAAGCTTCATTCTTAACTATCAATATTGTAAGCATATTTGAACAGACCTTCAAAATAATCATAATCATTCATGCTTAAATGAGTAAAGATGAAACCCATGAATGACAAAATGTATTTACCTCTTAATCTAGTCCACATCTTCTCTCAATTTCTTCAACTCCTTATGCTTCCTTATGCTCACAAGATTAGCACTCTCCTGCCAGTAATCAATTGTCCCATCTAGGTTTTTTCGCCTTCGAAACCGCTCCTTTCGATAGGGCACAATCTTGCCAGCCATGTGCTTCAACGTGTGGTCTAAAAGCCCAGTATCTCCTATCAATTTCCTGGCCCCAGTTATCAAATCATCCCTAGGAATTGGATACCCATGAAATGCTCATTTAGCCTTAATTATCTTGAGAACCCCCCCCCTACCTTCTTATACCTTTCGATTCAATTTCCAACCACCATAAAAACACCATTCATTAAACTAATGCAAGCATATTTGAGCTTCATTCTTAACTATCAATGATGTAGGCATATTTGAATAGACTTTCAAAATAATTATAATCATTCATGCTTAAATGAGTTGAGATAAAAGCCATGAATGAAAAAAAGTTTTTACCTCTTAATCTGGTCCACATATTCTCTCAATTTCTTCAACTCCTTATGCTTCCTTATCATAACAAGATTAGCACCCTCCAGCCAGTACTCCACTGTTCCTTTCGATCGGGCGCAATCTTGCCAGCCATGTACTTCAACAAGTGGTTTAAAAGCCCAGTATCTCCTATATGTTTCCTGGCCTCAGTTCTCAAATCAGCCCTCAGAATTGGATACCCATGAAATGCTTCTTTAGCCTTCATTATCTTGAGAACTCCCCCCTCTGCCTTCTTATACCTTTCAATTCAATTTCCAACCACCATAAAACACCATTCATTAATCTAATGCAAGCATATTTAAGCTTCATTCTTAACTATTAATGCTGTAGGCATATTTGAACAGACCTTCAAAATAATCATAATCAGTCATGCTTAAATGAGTGGAGATGAAACCCATGAATTACAAAAAGTTTTTACCTCTTAATCCGGTCCACATCTTCTCTCAATTTATTTAACTCCTTATGCTTCCTTATGCTCACAAGATTAGCACTCTCCAGCCAGTACTCCATTGTTACATTTGGGGTTTGCCGCCTTCGAAACCGCTCCTTTCGACCGGACGCAATCTTGCCTGCCATGTTCATCAACAGATGGTCTAAAAGCCCAGTATCTCCTATCAGTTTCCTGACCTCAGTTCTCAGATCAGCCCTTAGAAATGGATACCCATGATATGTTCCTTTAGCCTTCATTATCTTGAGAATATCCCTCTCTGCCTTCTTATACCTTTCAATTCAATTTTCAACCACTATAAAAACACCATTCATTAAGCTAATGAAAGCATATTAAAGCCTCATTTTTAACTATAAATGTTGTAGGCATATTTGAACAGACCTTCAAAATAATCATAATCATTCATTCTTAAATGAGTTGAGATGAAACCCATTAATCACAAAAAGTTTTTACCTCTTAATCTAGTCCACATCTTCTCTCAATTTCTTCAACTCCTTATGCTTCCTTATGCTCACAAGATTAGCACTCTCCAGCCAGTACTCCATTGTCACATCTGGGTTTTGCCGCCTTCAAAACAGCTTCTTTCGACCGGGCGCAATATTGCCAGCCATATGCTTCAACAGGTGGTCTAAAAGCCCAGTATCTCCTATCAGTTTCCTATCCTCATTATCTTGAGAATTCCCCCCTCTGCCTTCTTATACCTTTCAATTCAATTTCCAACCACCATAAAAACACCATTCATTAAGCTAATGTAAGCATATGTAAGCTTCATTCTTAACTATCAATACTGTAGGCATATTTGAACAGACCTTCAAAATAATCATAATCATTCATGCTTAAATGAGTTATGATGAAACCCATGAATGACAAAAAGTTTTTACCTCTTAATCTAGTCCACATCTTCTCCAATTTCTTTAACTCCTTATGCTTCCTTATGCTCACAAGATTAGCACTCTCATGCCAGTACTCGATTGTCCCATCTAGGTTTTGTCGCCTTCGAAACCGCTCCTTTCGACAGGGCACAATCTTGCCAGCCATGTGCTTCAACAGGTGGTCTAAAAGCCCAGTATCTCTTATCAATTTCCTGGCCCCAGTTCTCAAATCATCCCTCGGAATTGGATACCCATGAAATGCTCATTTAGCGTTAATTATCTTGAGAACTCCCTCCTCTGCCTTCTTATACCTTTCAATTCAATTTCCAACCACTATAAAAACACCATTCATTAAGCTAATGCAAGCATATTTAATCTTCATTACTAACTATCAATGATGTAGTCATAATTGAACAGACCTTCAAAATAATCATAATCATTCACGCTTAAATGAGTTGAGATGAAACCCATTAATGACAAAAACTTTTTACCTCTTAATCTGGTCCACATCTTCTCTCAATTTCTGCAACTCCTTATGCTTCCTTATCATCACAAGATTAGCACTCTCCAGCGAGTACTCCATTGTCACATCTGGGTTTTGCCGCTTTCGAAACCGCTCATATCGACCGGGCACAATCTTGCTTGCCATGTGCTTCAACAGGTGGTCTAAAAGCCCAGTATCTCCTATCAGTTTCCTGGCCTCAGTTCTCAGATCAGCCCTCAGAATTGGATACCCATTAAATGCTCCTTTAGCCTTCATTATCTTGAGAACTCACCCCTTAACGGAGGGAAAACCTGTCGTTGATCCGTCAAAGAAAACTCAAACTTATAACTAGTATAGCAATAAGCAAGAGGTCGATCCCACAGGGAAATTCGTTATTCAAGTGTGATTTAGATGTCAATCAAGTAACAAAAAAGGGGGGTTTTTATGTGTGAAAGTTTCGCCTTTTATCAAAGCAAAGTAAATAAAGCAAAGTAAAAGAATTTGTTTTAGACAATTTGGAGAAGCAATTCTACCTACAATTTTCCACTTTATTGGATTGAAGCGATCCTTGTAACTTCTTCTCGTCCTATTAAGTTTCCTATGAATGCCCTTGTCCCGACCTAATATAGTTACTAGTCCAACCAGTCCTAGCAACCCTTATCAATCAAACAGTCCCTAAAGAAGGATTTAACCCAATTGATAGCTTTAAGTTCAGAGATTAGCCAAGGTATTTGCAGTCCCTAAAGAGGGATTTAACAACACATTCAACTTCCTACTCATTCAATTAGTTCAACCAGCCCTAAAGGAACAAGTTTGCCACTTAGGTTAAGGTTCGCAACCAGGAATCTACAAAACCTTAGCAATTGAATTGATCTAACAAGTTGGCCAGACAAGATAGAACAAATCAATAAACAATCAAGCACAAAGAAGTTGAAGCATTCAAATATAGGAAACAAGGAACGTGAATTAGAAACTCACAATCAATCCGAATAAAGCTTCAAATTGCAGGCAGAATAGATGAGTTTAGTTCCTCATAGAAGACATCGCTCAAAATCTCTAAAGTGTCTGATGAAAGAATAGAATAGAAGTTATGAAAATAACATAAAACTTGGTCTTTTAAAACATCAAAGTCGGCCATGAAAGAAATAAATAAATTCTAGGGTTTTCATTAATCAAAACGCTGCGAATTAACGCTGACGACCAATGCTGCGGGCGTAGCACCTATGCTGCGCCCGCCGCACACTGTTTCCTCCAACCCTTTGCAAATTGATTTGCCGCGGGCGCCGCAAGGCTGCTGTGGCCGCAGCCAGGGGCTTTTCACGGAAAATCTATCATGAATTCGCTCTTCTTGTCAACAGGAAAGTTGTAGTTCTATGAAAGATCTTTCCAACGCATGGTCATAATAGTCAATCGGACAACCGAGGCCTCCAGAAAGTGCAAAACAAGTTCAGCATGTCTGGCGACAACTTCTGCAGACTTGTTCTTCGTTTAGGTTCGCTTCTTCTTCTCAGGACCTCTTGAGATCTTCATGTAAGCTTCTCCGATCAACTAGACATTCTCTTATAATGCGTCATCAACCCATGCCTCATCCTCGGATCCACAGTTACCTGAAATAATCAATAAAAGTGTGTAGATTCCGACTCCACTAACATAGAGAGCAAATATGCAAATTGTACTTAATCCATCCATGAAATGCATCTTAACTAAGCTAAATGCAACCTATTATGCCTACCTAAATGCATGCTATCAAACTCCCCCACACTTAACTTTTGCTTGTCCTCAAGCAATGATAGAATGAACATGAATCAACGCATCCCACGGGAAATCCCTTCAAGTTTCAATCTCATCAAAAAGCAACATCATATCAGGTGAAAACATAAACCAAACAAACAAACGTCATAGCATGAATTTTAGTGATCAAAGCTTAGAAGTAGACATTATCCAACCTCACTAGAAATATGTGTTTCACTCATGTGTTTAGGCTTTAAGATACAACTCTCAACTCAAACCAATCATGCACTAAGCTCATAGACATTGACCACCATATCCCCAATTCTCTACCGAAATGTCATTACTTGCGGGACACAATAAAGACAATAATAAAATGCAACATTTTTTTTCTTTTGTTTTCTTTTCTCTTTTTTTTTCTTTTTCTCTTTCTTGTCTTGGTGCTTTCCTTACGCGAGGCGCAAACATGGGTGTCATGAATGGCCCCGATCTATCAACACTTCAACCTACTAATATGAAGTCCACTTGAACATCTTTTGACGCAAGTTGCAAACATGGGTGTCATGAATGAACCTGGTTACTCAATGATCAAGCTTTCTTTCCTAGTGGATAGTTTCCAACACCTTTTTGCGCGAATCATACCCATGGCCATGGGTGTCATGCATAGATCCGGTTACTAAGTGCATCAACCATTGCCACCTTATTCACTAAATATTCACAAATTCAAACAAAAGACTCAAAATATAAATATAAACTCCGCAAGCAATCAAACATGTGCATCGGTCTTTAAAAATAGATATTGCAGTCAATGCCAAGAGGTAGCAACACAAGGAGAGTAATTCACACAATTGAGCAAAAGAATTCAAATAAGGCCAAACATTCTCACAGGGTCATGTTTTTAGGACTTCAATCATACTTTTAGCTCAATCATACATGCTCAATTATATTTGCTAGCTCATGTTCCACAAAATCAAATAGAGATAATAATCAAAACATCCAGAACTCCATGGGAATTTTATGAATCATGCTTGAAATTTAAAATAGAGGACAAACTAAGCCAGATGGGTGTTTGAATAACACATATGTATGCAATGCATGATTATTTTTGGAATTTTCGAAATTTTTTTTAATTACGAAAATAAACAAGAAATTAATAAAATAATAAAATAAATTAAACATGGTGCAGAAATTTAAATATGATCTCCTATATGCATCTATATAGAGAATTCTTCTCCCCTACACTTAAAGTTTTCATTGTCCTCAATGAAACAATAAAGACAACAAAAGTAAATCAAATATAATCAGAGTGAAGGAAAAGAAAAAGGAAAAAAAAAAAAACTTACCTCGGGTTGCCTCCCGAGAAGCGCCTTTGTTTCAAGTCGTTGGCTCGACGTAATGGCCCTTGATTTGCCTAGGTTCCTCCACCAGGGTCACCTACACCTGTCATTTCATTGACAAATGCGGGCACCCTTGGAAGGTGTAGCTCTCTGTCCAAACACTCATCCATTACCCTTAGCTTCTCTCCTTGAGCTATGCCTGGGGGTTGTCCTGGAATCACAAAAGGTTTCAATTTGTTAGGAGGTTCAAAGTTCCATAAACTATGTTCCTTAGGTGTCTCTAACAAATCACGAAAATTATTGTTGCGATCAATATTGTCAGCAATAGGCATATCTAAAGAATTTTCAGGAGAAAACTTAGCATTATTAAGGAGAGAGAATTCTATCTTTCTTCCATCAAACTCCATAGTCAATAAACCCTCACAACAATCAATTTTCATTTTTGCAGTTTTCAGGAATGGTCTTCCTAGTATAATGGGTGTTTCTGGGGCTCCCTGCTCCATATCTAAAACAAAGAAGTCAACAGGGAAAAACAAATCATCTACCATAACCAAAACATCTTCAATAACGCCTCTTGGCCTGATTTGTGATCGATCAGCAAGTTGCACTGTAACCCCAGTCTCAGTCAGAGCACCCAAACCCAAAGACATGTAAATGTTATAAGAAATAACATTAATTGAGGCTCCTAGATCTAACATGGCTTGTTTGAGTCTAGTATTCCCAATTGCACATGGAATTGTAAACATACCTAGGTCTCCACATTTTTCAGGCAATTTCCTTTGCAACATAGCAGAGACATTTTCATTCAAACTTACCTTTTTCTTCTTTTTTAATCGTTGCTTCTTCTTGATGGTGCACAATTCCTTCAAAAATTTAGCATATCTAGGAATGCTCTTAATCAATTTGAGTAAAGGAATATTTACCTCGCACTTGCTGAACGTCTCAAAAATCTCCTTATCGTTCTCATACCTTCTTGTATCCTTCAGAGCTTCCGGAAACGGTGGAACCGGCTTTGGAGTTTCCATAGGTAAGGAAGAAGAAGAAGGAGAAGAAGAAGGAGGAGGAAGAGGGGAGAAAGGAGAAGAAGGGGAACAAGACGAAGAAAATGTACCTGGCACCGATAGGTCGATGGGGGCACTGGCGGCGGGCGCCGCAAATTGCTGCGGGCGCAGCTCCATTGTTATGCTGCGGGCGCCGCATGGTTGCTGCGGCCGCCGCACTTTGCAGCGTCCGTCCTCTTCATCTCTTACCTCTATTTCGTTGTCCATGGTTTTTTCATCCTCTTTTTGAGGTGTGACAATCAGTTCCTTGCCACTCCTAAGCATTATTGCACTGACATTCTCCTTAGGATTCTCAACCATTTGCGATGGAAGCTTCCCTGAATCGTTTGCCTCCTTCGCACTCAAGACTTGAATGAGCTGACTCAATTGATTCTCCAAATTTGTGATCCGGTCTGATTGTTGTTTCTCAACCTTCAAGACCAACCGTGATAATTTCTGTATTGGATCCTCAATAGCCTCATTGGAGTGTGGTTGGCCTCCCTGCCGAGGTTCAAATTGTTGGTGGGGCCTTGCTTGTTGCCCCCCTTGCTGATTGAAAGGTTCTTGGTAGTTGCCATAACCATTACCCTGCCGATAGCCTCCATTGTAGTTATTATTGTTGAAGTACCCAGGATTACCAAAGTTGCCTTGCCTAGGCCTTTGTGGAGCAAAATTCCCAATTGCATTCAACTCAACACTAGGATCTTGCAAAGTTGAGTACATATCCATAGGGTGGGATGGATCGCTGTAGGATTCACATGCTTTCAACTGCTGAGATGCTTTGTCAACTACCAGCTTCTTGAGCATCTCTTTCATCTCTGCCATATCAGTCTGTAATGCAGACACTGGGGCATCAATAGCAAGTACATATTTAGCACGAGTGCTCTTGTTGAACTGCCTAGAGCCCTCAGAGAGCTCCTTAAACACTTCCCAAGCTGCAGCAGGCGTCTTATTCAGCATGTTTCCCCCACAACAGGAATTCACCGTTTTGCGCTCTCCATCAGTAAGCCCATTGAACAAGAAGAGAACCAGATCCTTCTGAGAGTACCCATGGCATGGGCAGCTAGCGCAGAGTTTCTTGAAACGCTCAAAGTACTCATGAATAGACTCCGTCGCGTACTGCTCAATGCTGCTGATTGACCTTTTCAAGGCATTTAGCTTTGTTGCAGGGAAGTACATCTCTAGGAAGACTCTCTTCATCTCAGCCCAAGTAGTAATAGATCCAGGTGGTAGATAGAAGAACCACTCATTCGCGTCATCCTTCAAAGAGAAGGGAAAAGCTCTCAGTTTGATTTGCTCTGCAGTGACGTTCTAAGGTTTCATCCCAACTACCACAGTATGGAACTCAGACAGATGCTTGTGGGGGTCCTCCCCACTCAACCCATGGAACTTGGGTAGAAGATGAATTACCCCAGACTTAAGCTCCAAGTTGACTCCTTCCCCCAGCGCAGGGAATTGGATTGCTAAGGGTTGTTGTGCCAGATCAGGAGCAGTAAGCTCCTTTAGAGTACGATTTGCGTCGTTCGCCATCTCTGCAATGCTTTATACAGAGAAGAATTAGTAGCACAGGTATGGACCCTATAAGACGGTCCACACCAAAATCAACACAAAAAAACACACAAGAATCAATAACTTTCCCCGGCAACGGCGCCAAATTTGACGGAGGGAAAACCTGTCGTTGATCCGTCAAAGAAAACTCAAACTTATAACTAGCATAGCAATAAGCAAGAGGTCGATCCCATAGGGAAATTCGTTATTCAAGTGTGATTTAGATGTCAATCAAGTAACAAAAAAGGGGGGGTTTTATGTGTGAAAGTTTCGCCTTTTATCAAAGCAAAGTAAATAAAGCAAAGTAAAAGAATTTGTTTTAGACAATTTGGAGAAGCAATTCTACCTACAATTTTCCACTTTATTGGATTGAAGCGATCCTTGTAACTTCTTCTCGTCCTATTAAGTTTCCTATGAATGCCCTTGTCCCGACCTAATATAGTTACTAGTCCAACCAGTCCTAGCAACCCTTATCAATCGAACAGTCCCTAAAGAAGGATTTAACCCAATTGATAGCTTTAAGTTCAGAGATTAGCCAAGGTATTTGCAGTCCCTAAAGAGGGATTTAACAACACATTCAACTTCCTACTCATTCAATTAGTTCAACCAGCCCTAAAGGAACAAGTTTGCCACTTAGGTTAAGGTTCGCAACCAGGAATCTACAAAACCTTAGCAATTGAATTGATCTAACAAGTTGGCCAGACAAGATAGAACAAATCAATAAACAATCAAGCACAAAGAAGTTGAAGCATTCAAATATAGGAAACAAGGAACGTGAATTAGAAACTCACAATCAATCCGAATAAAGCTTCAAATTGCAGGCAGAATAGATGAGTTTAGTTCCTCATAGAAGACATCGCTCAAAATCTCTAAAGTGTCTGATGAAAGAATAGAATAGAAGTTATGAAAATAACATAAAACTTGGTCTTTTAAAACATCAAAGTCGGCCATGAAAGAAATAAATAAATTCTAGGGTTTTCATTAATCAAAACGCTGCGAATTAACGCTGACGACCAATGCTGCGGGCGTAGCACCTATGCTGCGCCCGCCGCACACTGTTTCCTCCAACCCTTTGCAAATTGATTTGCCGCGGGCGCCGCAAGGCTGCTGTGGCCGCAGCCAGGGGCTTTTCACGGAAAATCTATCATGAATTCGCTCTTCTTGTCAACAGGAAAGTTGTAGTTCTATGAAAGATCTTTCCAACGCATGGTCATAATAGTCAATCGGACAACCGAGGCCTCCAGAAAGTGCAAAACAAGTTCAGCATGTCTGGCGACAACTTCTGCAGACTTGTTCTTCGTTTAGGTTCGCTTCTTCTTCTCAGGACCTCTTGAGATCTTCATGTAAGCTTCTCCGATCAACTAGACATTCTCTTATAATGCGTCATCAACCCATGCCTCATCCTCGGATCCACAGTTACCTGAAATAATCAATAAAAGTGTGTAGATTCCGACTCCACTAACATAGAGAGCAAATATGCAAATTGTACTTAATCCATCCATGAAATGCATCTTAACTAAGCTAAATGCAACCTATTATGCCTACCTAAATGCATGCCATCACCCCTCTGCCTTCTTATACCTTTCAATTCAATTTCCAACCACCATAAAAGCACCATTCATTAAGCTAATGCAAGCATATTTAAGCTTCATTCTTAGCTATCAATGATGTAGGCATATTTGAACAGACCTTCAAAATAATCATAATCATTCATGCTTAAATGAGTTGAGATGAAACCCATGAATGACAAAAAGTTTTTACCTCTTAATCTGGTCCACATCATCTCTCAATTTCTACAACTCCTTATGCTTCCTTATGCTCACAAGATTAGCACTCTCCAGCTAGTACTCCATTGTCACATCTGGGTTTTGCCGCCTTCGAAAGAGCTCCTTTCGACCGGGCGCAATATTGCCAGCCATGTGCATCAATAGGTGGTCTAAAAGCCCAGTATCTCCTATCAGTTTCCTATCCTGGGTTCTTAGATAAGCCCTCAGAATAGGATACCCATGAAATGCTCCTTTAGCCATCATTGTAACGGCCCAGAATTATGATTTCCGGGTTACGTTTCAAGGGATAAAACCCCTTGTTCGGATCTTGCAATCCAGGTACGGGTCGAGGTTTAAAACTCATTTAAAATTAGTAAAAAGAGGGATTTCAAACCCTAAAAACCTCGAAGGGCCATTGGGTACCCTTAACCTGTCCTAAGACTACGTCGTGAAATCCATTTCAAACGGAAGTAAAGCGGAAGCAAGGTAAAGATACAAGCGCCACGGCAGAGCCGGGTCAAAACCAAATCATAAGTGGGTGATTACCATTTATAACGAGTTATAGAATTAGCCAGGTTCTTCGATTCGCCAAAAAGAAACCCCGTCATATAGACATCGAGCACTCAAATCTGCAGAAATGCCTTTAAAAGAAAAACGGGGAAAGGAGTCAGATCGAGCCACTCATGCGGGACCGGCAGTCCTCGCTGAGGCCACATAGTATGTGCTATACCTAATAAAGATGCTCTAATGCAGTACGAAAGTCAAACACACTAGCATTTTCCTAATTATAATAATGTGTAAAAATACTGTAAAGGGCCCAAGACAATGCCAAGTAGCATATCCCTCTCCTACCTCCACCCCCTTCCGATAGGGCGGAGACTGGCCAGCTCGTGAATGCATTCCATCATAATCGGGCGGCACGCATGCCTAACCCGCTCCACAATAAAGCCCGCAGGCATCTCATAATATAAGGAAGTTCATGACTCGATTGACTCAGGGTACCCGATGAGGCTGGGCTACCCTATTACCCTAGCAAAGACTCTAAGACTATCACAGATAACGGCCGTTCTGTTTCAAACGCATAAAGTAAGCAGATGCTCATTCAATTAGTGCAACCTAACAGGGTACTACATGGCATGCTTTTATGCATATGCAACACCTAACATAAAATGCAACAACAGGCATGAATGTCCAACCTGAGTAAGCCCCCTAGGGAACTTACCTGAAGATGCAGAACAGCAGGATAATACAAGCAATGGCCCAAATGCAAGTCCAAAGTAATCCAAAAGCAATACACACCTATCATCAGGACATTTCCATAAGCTATCGGACCAACATTCAAACGCACGAACTCCAAGTTCTCAACATGCTAAAACCAATTGATAGAAAAACCGTTTTCTAAAACAATTTCGATACAATCAACATCGATCAAAATCATTCTTCCAGTCAAAACCCATTGATAAAATCGTACCAACCGTATTTCCAAACTTCCTTCTCAAAACCGACATCATCAAACCAAGACGAAGAATCCCGACATTAAATCCTTAAAATCAATCTCTCAAAATCATATTATAGAAATAATTCCGGCATTTTATTTCAAAACCTAAAATCCTTTTTAAATAATTTACCAACAACACTTAGCTAGAATAAAACATCGCAATTGAATCCTCTTTTCAAATCTTATTAACAAATCAAAGCCAATAAATCATCCCAAAGTTCCTACAACATTTTTATAACTAGAGTTCAACAAATCTCTACTAAAACCACATTATAAACCATTATAAAATAATACATCCCCAAATGATACTATTTTTAAAACACATTACATCCATAATGTTTTCAGAAATATAAGTGTTTTATAAAAATCAGATTAAAATGATGATATAACTATATAATATGAATGTATGAATAACATATCACGATAACCCTCCCATTTCAGTTAAAATAATACTCCATAAGTCAGGCCAAAATTGACAAATGAACCCAAAGCCCAACTCTTTATCCCTCAAACATGATTAAAGTGTCCAGCCCAATGAATAAGAAAAAGAAAGGAGGGGGAGCGGGTCTGAGAGACTGAGACCCATCTTCAACCTCCGAACGAGCCGCCGGGAAAACGAAGGAAGGAGAGGAGGGAGTCCTCGGGCAGCTCTCTGCCGACCCTCACACACCCAGAAGGAGAAAGAAGAAGAAGAGGGAAGAAGCTCACCGAGGGCTCGAGACTCACCGGAGATTCGATGCGCTTCATCGGAGTTTGATTGGGGCTCGCCCGGCCCCGTCGGAGTCGGTTTGTCGCCGGAGATGGCCTAGGAAGGGAAGAGGAGGCTTAAAGACGTGACCTTTACGGAGTTTCAAGCCGGAATAAGGAGATCGAGAGCTTACCGAGGCCAAATCGGAAACAGAGGAGCGGGAAGGAGGCTGTGCTCGGGGGCTCTCCGGCGGCTTCTGCTGCTGCTTCTTTCGGCATCGGGAGGAGGCGGGGGTGCTCCTGCCACTGGTGCCTTAGGTGGAAGGAGGGAGGAGTGGTGGAGCTGAAAGAAACGGAGGAGGCTGCGTGGAGGACAGCTAGCGATTTCCAACGGCACATCTTCAATTTGGCCTTGTACGTGCTTGAGTGTGTGCTGATTGAATTCAACAGAAGGGGTGCAGCAAATTGGCGTAGGATGAAGGAGTTGTTTGGCACCTTTCTACAATCAGGTGAGGCAAACTAAGGAGTGTAAGAAGAGAGTGTGTGGATGCTTATTCAAAAGAGGAAAAGTGGACATGAGGAAGGTGAAAGGAGACAAAATCATCTGGTCTCCAAAATTAATTGAATAACCCGGAAGTAAATCTTAAAACCCGCTCACTCGACCTTATCCGATCCAACTCAAAACGATTCTCAAATTTTCAAATCCGAGCTTAATAATGAACTCTAAATATTATTTTAAATTTTCGCATATAAAAGCAGAGTATAACATATTTTAAATTTCCAATTAATTAATGTCGGAAATCGTTTTGAAATATTTAGAATAAAACCAATAGCTGAAGGACGGAAATTTCAAACCTCCCAAATCTTAGATATCGGAATGATTATAATTCACTATTTTAATAATTTAATATTCTAAAATTTCCCGTTCTTTACAATCATTATCTTGAGAATCCCCCCCTCTGCCTTCTTATACCTTTCAATTCAATTTCCAACCACCATAAAAGCACTTTTCATTAAGCTAATGCAAGCATATTTAAGCTTAATTCTTAACTATCAATCTTGTAGGCATATTTGAACGGACCTTCAAAATAATCATAATCATTCATGCTTAAATGAGTTAAGATGAAATCCATGAATGACAAAAAGTTTTTACCTCTTAATCTAGTCCACATCTTCTCTCAATTTCTTCAACTCCTTATGCTTCCTTATGCTCACAAGATTAGCACTCTCCAGCCAGCTGTACTCAATTGTCCCATCTAGGTTTTGTCGCCTTCCAAACTGCTCCTTTCGATAGGACACAATCTTGCCAGCCATGTGCTTCAACAGGTGGTCTAAAAGCCCAGTATCTCCTATCAATTTCCGGGCCCCAGTTCTCAGATAAGCCCTCAGAATAGGATACCCATGAAATGCTCCTTTAGTCATTATTATCTTGAGAATTCCCCCCTCTGCCTTCTTATACCTTTCAATTCAATTTCCAACCACCATACAAACACCATTCATTAAGCTAATGCAAGCATATTTAAGCTTCATTCTTAACTATCAATACTGTAGGCATATTTGAACAGACCTTTAAAATAATCATAATCATTCATGCTTAAATGAGTTAAGATGAAACCCATGAATGACAAAAAGTTTTTACCTCTTAATCTAGTCCATATCTTCTCTCAATTTCTTCAACTCCTTATGCTTCCTTATGCTCACAAGATTAGCACTCTCTTGCCAGTACTCGATTGTCCCATCTAGGTTTTGTCGCCTTCGAAAACGCTCCTTTCGACAAGGCACAATCTAGCCAGCGATGTGCTTCAACAGGAGGTCTAAAAGCCCAGTATCTCCTATCAATTTCCTGGCCCCAGTTCTCAGATAAGCCCTCATAATAGGGTACCCATGAAATGCTCCTTTAGCTATCATTATCTTGAGAATTCCCCCCTCTGCCTTCTTATACCTTTCAATTCAATTTCCAACCACCATAAAAACACCATTTATTAAGCTAATTCAAGCATATTTAAGCTTCATTCTTATCTATCAATCCTGTAGGCATATTTGAACAGACCTTCAAAATAATTATAATCATTCATTCTTAAATGAGTTAAGATGAAACCCATGAATGACAAAAAGTTTTTACCTCTTAATCTGGTCCACATCTTCTCTCAATTTCTTCAACTCCTTATGCTTCCTTTTCATCACAAAATTAGCACTCTCTAGCCAGTACTCCATTGTCAAATCTTGGTTTTGCCGCCTTCGAAACCGCTCATTTCGACCGGGCACAATATTGCTTGCCATGTGGTTCAACAGGTGGTTTAAAAGCCCAGTATCTCCTATTTGTTTCCTGGCCTCAGTTCTCATATTAGCCCTCAGAATTGGATACCCATGAAATGCTTCTTTAGCCTTCATTATCTTGAGAACTCCCCCCTCTACCTTCTTATACCTTTCAATTCAATTTCCAACCACCATAAAAACACCATTCATTAAGCTAATGCAAGCATATTTAAGCTTCATTCTTAACTATCAATGTTGTAGGCATATTTGAACAGACCTTCAAAATAATCATAATCATTCATGCTTAAATGAGTTGAGATGAAACCCATGAATGATAAAAAGTTTTTACCTCTTAATCTGGTCCACATCTTCTCTCAATTTCTTCAACTCCTTATGCTTCCTTTTCATCACAAAATTAGCTCTCTCCAGCCAGTACTCCATTGTCACATCTGGGTTTTGCCGCCTTCGAAACCGCTCATTTCGACTGGGCACAATATTGCTTGTCATGTGCTTCAACCGGTGGTTTAAAAGCCCAGTATCTCCTATATGTTTCCTGGCCTCAGTTCTCAGATCAGCCCTCAGAATTGGATACCCATGAAATGCTTCTTAAGCCTTCATTATCTTGAGAACTCCCCCCTCTGCCTTCTTATACCTTTCAATTCAATTTCCAAACACCATAAAACACCATTCATTAAGCTAATGCAAGCATATTTAAGCTTCATTCTTAACTATTAATGTTGTGCGCATATTTGAAAAGACCTTCAAAATAATCATAATCATTCATGCTTAAATGAGTTGAGATGAAACCCATGAATTACAAAAAGTTTTTACCTCTTAATCTGGTCCACATCTTCTCTCAATTTATTTAACTCCTTATGCTTCCTTATGCTCACAAGATTAGCACTCTCCAGCCAGTACTCCATTGTTACATTTGGGGTTTGCCACCTTCGAAACCGCTCTTTTCGACCGAACGCAATCTTGCATGCCATGTGCATCAACAGGTGGTCTAAAAGCCCAGTATCTCCTATTAGTTTCCTGGCCTCAGTTCTCAGATCAGCCCTTAGAAATGGATACCCATGATATGCTCCTTTAGCCTTCATTATCTTGAGAATATCCCTCTCTGCCTTCTTATACCTTTCAATTCAATTTTCAACCACCATAAAAACGCCATTCATTAAGCTAATGCAAGCATATTTAAGCCTCATTCTTAACTATCAATGCTGTATACATATTTGAACAGACCTTCAAAATAATCTTAATCATTCATGCTTAAATGAGTTGAGATGAAACCCATGAATGACAAAAAGTTTTTACCTCTTAATTTGGTCCACATCTTCTCTCAATTTCTTCAACTCCTTATGCTTCCTTATGCTCACAAGATTAGCACTCTCTAGCCAGTACTCCATTGTCACATCTGGGTTTTGCCGCCTTCGAAACAGCTCTTTTCGACCGGGCGCAATCTTGCCAGCCATGTGCTTCAACATGTGGTTTAAGAGCCCAGTATCTCCTATCAGTTTCCTGGCCTCAGTTCTCAGATCAGCCCTCAGAATTGGATACCCATGAAATGCTCCTTTAGCCTTCATTATCTTGAGAACTCCCCCCTCTGTCTTCTTATACCTTTCGATTCAATTTCAAACCACCATAAAAACACCATTCATTAAGCTAATGCAAGCATATTTAAGCTTCATTCTTAACTATCAATGTTGTAGGCATATTTGAACAGACCTTCAAAATAATCATAATCATTCATGCTTAAATGGGTTGAGATGAAACCCATGAAAGACAAAAAGTTTTTATCTCTTAATCCGGTCCACATCTTCTCTCAATTTCTTCAACTCCTTATGCTTCTTTATGCTCACAAGATTAGCACTCTCCAGCCAGTACTCGATTGTCACATCTGGGTTTCTCCGCCTTCGTAACCGCTCCTTTCGATCGGGCGCAATTTTGCCAGCTATGTGCATAAACAGGTGGTCTAAAAGCCTAGTATCTCCTATCAGTTTCCTGGCCTCAGTTCTCATATCAGCCCTCAGAATTGGATACCCATGAAAACACCATTCATTAAGCTAATGCAAGCACTAAAGTACACTCATAGAGCCATAAGGCATATAGGTCACGTACAATTCTATGGATTTTGCCGCCGAAAAATAATAAATAAACTACCTATAAATAACTGAAACCCACGTTGACAAAAATCAAATTTCATTGCTCAATTGATTTTGGTGGCAGGATGAGTAAACAATCCCAAACCTTAAAACCAATGACTTCAGGGCAAGTAAACATTCATTGCTCCATTCCTTTCCTTTTGGGTGCAAAAACATCAAAACACACGTCAATGGCTAGAGTGAAATCCAGTTTTATAGCATCAAGATTCAACACACACCCAGTAATATCAATGCAGGCAATTAATAGACCTTCAAAATAATCATTCAGGCTTAAATGAGTTGAGATGAAACCCATGAATGACAACAAGAAAACTTCATTCTTCCATCAATTGTGATGCATAATACAAAAATAAAGCTGTAAGTTCCTTTCCTGCAGAGGTCAAAACCCTAAACCTTAAAAAGTCAAAGCACACATCAATGGCGAAAATCCCTTTCAAATCAATACGCAGACATTGAATAAACCTTCAACAAAATCATCCATGCTTAACAAGCTGAAATTGAAACAGTCGTTAATTTAGGGTTTACCTTTCCTTAGTCCGCCCGAAATTTGCTTCCAAAGAGGGATCATCAAACTCATCGCCATTCCCATTCATTGCAACTTCACCCGACCATCTCCTTTTCTTCTTCTTTCTGGTGAACACATACTTGCTCAGGCGTTTCTTCTTTTTGATTACCTCCTTCCTCTCTCCCATCTCTGCCTCTGTAAACTCCTCATCTCTGTCTTCCTCTTTCATATCTGCACCTTCCAGCAAAAGCGGTTTCTCGTTGTTGTTCCTGTGCTTCCTCACAAAGGTTAAGGTCACACTCTTCCTCATCCCCCCCTAATCTTCAGCTCTCCACCATCTTCAACTCTCTACTCCTCTTTCTCATCACTTCCGCCTTTAATCCAGAAGCTTCGAGTCCCTCTCCGAGTATCAAACTCCTCAAACAAGATCAGGTCACAGAGCACCGTCTCCGCAAGATTCACATTCATAATATAAACGAGGTCAAGATTCGGTTGCATCAGGCCAGAGGACCTCCTCCTGTCCCCGTTTTCTTCCCTTCCGAAGGTCACCTCCAACGACTCCTTGCTCGGATACGAAACAGAGACCCTGTTCCTCGTTCTCTCCTTCACCTGCAAACACCAATCCCAATCAGAACTTCAAAAAAACAAAAAGAAGTAAATGTATCACATCAAATCGGTTTATCAGCCTTTTCCGCTCACCATTATAGCTTTAACTTGCCCCAATCGACTCACAACACTCTCCGGAAGCTTGGAGTGATCGATCTTGTACACCGAGCCAACCTCCATGGATGAAAACACTCCAAAAAAACAATTCTGAAACGAGCAAAAAATTCACAGGATTGACCTGCTTTTATACTCCCATCCTCGCCTTCTGAAAGTGGTTTGTTACGGAGCGGTTTCAAAATGGTGAATTCCGATTGGCCGAATCTGTAACAGAACGATGGTGGACGAGTGATTGGTTTTTTTTGCTCCCCATGGAGTGGACAACAAACGCGTGGGGGTTTTGGGGGGGTTGGGGGGGGGGGGGGGGGCGTGGTGGGAATCTTTTCTGGTTTTTCCATTTGAAATGGAGCGATGTGGTTACACGCGCGGGCGAATGGCGCGTCGAAGTTTGAGGGCCGTTTTCTTTTGGGTTTGTCAGAGAAGATATTAACGGAATACACAGCGCGAACCATTCCGGAATGGCTCACCGGAAAGGACTTGTGGATAATAGTCATAGGTCCCCGGTTCGAACCCCGGAATGGCCGCTCTTTATTTACCAATTCAAGGAATACACAGCGCGATACGATCCGTTTTGAATCATCCTTGTAAAAATAAAATAAAAATGAAAACAGTTTAATTTTATAATTCTTACTATTAAAAATAAAAACTAGATCGATCAAAGTATATATTGAAGTTTTAGTTCATGAAATGGTTTTTGTTGTGGTAACGTTTAATCTTTTGAATTAAGGTTGAAGTAATGTTTATTTGGCTTGCTTTTGATAAGCGCACCTCCGTACATATATGTTATAGTTAACCCGAAAACTTGAAACAAGGTCGTCGATTTAGAATCTCGTTATCATTAAAGTTGGTGTTATTGGCTATTCCATACACGGATACACCCGCGGATAAAAGGGGTGAAGATATTACCGTATTTCTTTTCAGTTACAATGGTTAAAAGTAGATTTTACGTTGTATTTATCGATTTGCATTAAGATTCACCGAAGATCGAAAATCTAGCCCAATAAAAACGAAGAAGAAGAAGAAAATATAGAGAAGAAGATAATCCATATATGTAACCTCAATGCAGTCCTTTTATCCATACATATTGAACCTCAGATTAGGGCAAAAGGACTTTATCAAAAGCCAGTGTGACACTGTGACCTATATGCATGTACAAGGGATACGCCAAATAAGTTTTAACATTTATAAAGTTAATACTGATAGTAACTAAGAGCTTCCAATTAAGGCCAGGCCGACAATCATACTCCGTACAAAACGGTAACACACCGTAAAGTTTTGTGGCCAAAATAATGTGGACTAGTTTTATGTTCAATCCTACGCCATATAATCAAACGATAAGGCATCAGAGACTGGCACAACCAGCAAAGAGTTGGCAATTTTTATGGAGTTTCGCAAGTTCATACCACTGAGTGCTAGATGTTCTATAGGAGGTATTATTTTTCTTCAAATTTCCAAAGCTTAAGATGAGTCGAATGGTATATCGAAACCCGAAGATGGGCAGAATGTCAAGGAGTAGGATTCCGCCAGAATTATTACACCACCTCCTCTTTCTGCTTTGTTGATTTGTCCCACTTCCCACACTCTCATTCTGATTCCAAAAGGGAGAGAAAGGATTAAGCATTGAGACGAAGGGAGGGGGATTCGAAAATTCTTTTCCAGTATACATTCCACAAAAACTCTGTTATGAAAATTCTACTAACAGTAATCTTAGCATAATATATAATAGGCTTACAACAACAACAACAACCCAGTATATCCCGCAACGAAGCGGGGTCTGGGGGGTCGGGATGTACGCACTCTTTCCCCGAACTAGTCGAGAGAGTGTTTCCGGAAGACCCAAAACCATAGAGCAAAGGAAACACAACGTCCCAGGGCACCTAGTAGGAGATAGGTAATAGACAGTAGAAAGATAGAAAACAGTTAAACAGATATGTGGATAACCGACAGAAGGCAGATATAATAGGCTTACAATATATGATAAAAAGCCCTTCTGAAATTGAACTACTGCCTATCCGCTTTAAGGCATAATGAACCCTGGGCAAAATTATTATTCAGAAAGTATGCCCAATTCTTCACAGTATAGGCTTGAAATCTTGTGAAATTAACCTATATTATCAATCTGCTTCAAGCATCTATTAATAATTTAATATGAGAACATTTTTTAAGTGCAGATAGAAGACCCATTAGCTGCGGAAGATCGTGATAATGTAATAGCTACGTAATGGAGCTCATAGCATTACAGAATTACAAAAATTAACCTGGGCAATGGCAGCCACCCGTTCACTCAGTGTACCATAGGCATGAGATAGATGCTTTGCTGCAGCAGTGTCCATCACACCTGGAATTGCTGCACCACGATGAGTCTTCTTCATCAGGGTATATTGTTGAGCAATCACCATAAGAGCTGCCGGATCCCAATCATGGCCTCCAACAATTTTTAGGTTCTTAGTTGCACATTCATTTGCGGTCTTCAGCCCTCCAGACTTAATAGCAGCATCAATTGCATCTTCTGCCATGCTGAAACCGCATCCAATTGGTAATACATTCTTGCAAGTGGGATAAAAAGAACCATAATGATCAAATCATACAATCGGATATGAAATGAAAAGCCAAATACTCTTCAGTTATATTTCAAGGACATATGATTATTTAGATCTAACTAGTGCTGGTTGAAGAGTTGAAAAAAAAAAGGTTGAAGCCTAGCTTGTTCACCCATGAAAACTCACCATAAAGCAATATGTATAAAACCTCTCAATCCAACCATCTATGAAGTTATGTGGTGGACAATTCATCAACGAACTAAGATAGACAAGTTGAAACACCAGAACAAAACTAAGGTAAGTTGCTTATTACACTCAGCACAGGGTTCCAGTAGATCAATGTGCCATGTACTAAAAAAGAATCCAAGAGTTATTTCAAACAGATATTTGGGCACAATACTCATCCAACCCTGCAAAATATTACCTTCTGTAGGCGGTCCACTTTCCACCTGTAATTGTGACCAAGCCAGGATAATCTTCATGTACAACATGATCGCGAGAAATACTCTGTGCTTTTTGCTGTAGGGTCCATTGCCAAGGGACGAATACCACTCCAGACTGAGAGATCATCTGTTCGGCGCACCTGCAAAACATATTCGATGAGTAGTATTAGCAAGAGAAGTAGAACAAAAACAGTAAATATTTATTAGGAAAAAAAACTGCAAACTAAATCTATGCACATCAACGTGAACGTATCATAGGAGCACAAAGTAGCACACAACTCACTGCTCTAGCTATTTCATGTGATATCTAAAAAGTCTGATAGTAGGGGAACCTAAAAAAGCCTGATAGTAGTGACACTTAATATCCTTTAAGCTGGTGCAGATGAGATGACAATGACGCACCATCACTTGCTCAATAGGGCAAGTCAACATGAGACATTGTTGGTTTAATGTAGCAAAGGCAAATAATCTAAGCATAATTTACTGATGGATTCGGATATTTCCAGAGAGAAGTGGGCTGTCCCAAACAAACTTTCAAAGAGGAGAACATTACATGTCATTGGATATTTTAGCTTTCATACACGAGTCTACTGGATAAACCATTTGTATAAAAGGCCTTCCTATTGGACAAAATCAGGCTTTCTAGGACCTTATATTATTATATTTCTCAAGTCTGAATAAAAGGCCTTCCTATTACTATTCTCCGCAACCAGAAGTACCTTTCCTTTTGTATGGAAGCGACAGTACAAGTGTACAACCATTAGTCAATTCCATTGGAAAGCCTTTCCCTTATCTAATTCTCTAATAGTGAAGGAGTGCAACACAAGGCCATGGAAAGTTGGAAACAAATGCAGAGATAATGATGCCATATGCTGACTGTATCCTTAATTATTGAGACTAATTTATTATGTATGCCATGGACAACCGTTGATGGTTTTCAGAAGAGCTATGCTCTTCCCTTCTTTTTAAGAACCCAATGAACTTCCAGTACTCATATGCACCAAAAAGACTTTATGTCAAGGCGATAAATCCACCACATGCTAGTCAAGAAAAAAGAAAAGAAATAAACCTTGACACTAAGGTAATCACAGAGTGCATCTAATATGAATTGAATCTCATCCTCGTGTGGTTCTGGAAGCATAGTAATGGAAGTATTAGAGAGTCAGTGGTGCCAGCCACTGTCCGCTCCAACCAAGGAAGCATGAAAATAACACGTCCATCCTTAGTTTTGGGAACAATCAATCCCGTTCCATCAGGGGAGTAATAGTCAGGCAAAACAATATGTACACCACTACTTGGGCATATAATCGGCTTAACATTGCTACCTGCCATTTTCCGAACAGCATCACAAAATGGTCCAGCAGCATTAACCACAACCTTTGCATATGTGTCAAACTCTTTCCCTGGAAAACTTAAATAGTAAGGATCATACATAAAAGAAACTGAGAAGGAAAAGATAATGAACCATTAGAGAGAGAGACAGGCAATTTGTGAAGCATTTTGGGTGCAAGAGAACAAAATCAATACATGACAGCAAAAACAATCCCATGTTGCAGATCCTATCTGTCTATGCAAAGCCTCTGTTCAAATGAACGAAACAGCAACAGATATTCATGAGAGAAGAAGGGAAGCATGAGAGGAAGATGAAAACATGAAGAATTAAGCAGAAAGCCATACTGATCACTGACTCAGTAGCAAGACAAAATGGAAAGTTGAGTAAGTTGACAGTCAACCATAATAAGCAACTTTGAGGGTGTGTTTAGCATGCCAAAATTTTCTCCTTATCATGCAAAAGTTACATTATCATAAACCTTCTCAGACCATTTAGACTGGTGATGCCTAATAGACTTTGTCCTTGATAGATAACTTATCCTTGTCCTTATCAGCTAAAACTAGCTTTTTGACGTTACATGCCAAACAGTCCTAGTTTTTTTTTTTTTGAAATCACCAAACAGTCCTAGTTAACAAATAGAAATCATGAAAGTATAGCCGGATATATTGTTCCTTATCTTCGAACCAATTATTCTCCCATTAGCCTCATCCTTGAGGAATGAAACAACTTCTGCATGGTTAAGCACTGATGCACCTGCTAATGCAGCTGTGCAAGCCAGCCCAATATTTAGACGCGAGTCATTCATCTGCCCATCACAATAAACTACCGTCCCCTTTGGACTTATATCCTTGTCGTTCCTTGCGAGAGTAGGAAATAGTTCAATTGATTCCTTTGCCGAGTGATACCTTGACAGATGTAGAAGTAAGTTCTTTCCCTGCCACCAGATCATATAATTTCAATCCTGCCCAGTAGTATATCACCTCGAACCAATCAAAACAAGGGGTCATGCACGGGAGAGGATGGAACAGGTGCGGAGCATTATCTATCAAATGTTTGCGCTCCTTGAGTGCATGAAAAAACAGCTTTAACTGTCTGTAGTCAAGATTGAAAATGGCTTTCTCCAGATAAGAACACCTAACAAAAGCCAAAGATTACTGAATGAATCAGACGCTTCATCTCATGATCAAATTATGTGCAGAGTATGAATAAGTTCAATGAACTTTCAGAAGGTCTTAGAGTGTACAGCTTCATCAAAGTGCAGCAAACTGATCACTGTCAGGCACTCGAGTATTTTGTCCAACATCAGTCATGTCATTACTCATTAGGTGCTCATTAGGAAGAATCATAATATGCCAAGATCAAGTGATCAACTGAAGATACATGAGGTCAGAAAATGATGCTGTTTCCTGGACAAAAAACATCTTGAACCATCGGTTTCTGTCCCTTTTTCAGTGAAGTTTGATATTGGAAAGAACATAGATTGCAACATTGCCGAAGAATTGTGCACAGAACCAGTTCCAGGTCCAGCATTCCGAAATTCCCATATATATTTTCAAAATAAAGATTTGTGTTCAACACCACACAGACAAATCAAATACAAATATAAAGAAAAGTTAAGAGGTGAGCAATCAGAAGATGGATTTATTCGAACCTAAGATCAAAATTAGAATCAAATAAAGGAATTATGACTTCCAGAAGTACAAACCTCCATGAACAAGCTTAGTAGACCGGGAAGACGTCCCCGATGAGAAATCATCTCTCCCTACGAGCCCAACGCGAAGCCCTCGGGTGACGGCATCAAGCGCAACGCCGCATCCAGTGCCACCGCCTCCAACGACGAGAACATCGAGCGGATTGGAGGCGGTGGCGGAGATCAGAGACGATTACTGCGCTTGGCGAGGCGGAACGGAGGCGTTAGGGTCGGCGATCTTCCCCTGGACGGAGCTCAAAGCGGATCCCCCGTTCACATCGCCTCCGTAATTGGAGGACACCATAGCATCGCGATGAGTAACGGCGAGAAAGCAAGCACCCCCGGCGGCGAGGGCGGCGGCGGTTGCGCCGAGGCGTCGGAGGCAGGTGGCCATGGCGTGATCAGAATTGAGGAATTGCGGGAGACGGGATGGGGAGAAGCGCGTCAAAACTACGGCAATGTGGAAATGGGGGCTTCCTGTCAACCCAATTACTTTTCTATTTAAGCAAAAATGCATCAAACCACCCACTATTCATTGTTGTTTGCAAATAACCACCCCTTATTAAAAAATTGTCAAATAACCATCCGCTATTCATTGTTGTTTGCAAATAACCACCCTTTATTAAAAAATTGTCAAATAACCACCCATTAAATATAGGTTGTTTGCAACTAACCACCCATACCCCTTTTCTTGTTAAATCTCACTTAAATTAATATGAAAAGACAATTATACCCCTATTCTTTAATGTTTCATTTTTAGTAAAAAGACAATTATACTTCTCTTTGTTGCTTGATTTTTCAGGTATTACAATTAGACCTGTCAAATGGGTCATTCGGGTCAGGTCACTTCGGGTCCCGAGTAAAACGGGTTCCGGGTACAACCAGGTTGTCTCGAACCCGGGTTTAATCGAGTTTCAGGTCATTTTGAGTCGATTTTGGGTTTGTCAATTTTTAAATAAATTTTTAATCTGGGTTTCAAGACATTTGATTTACCCGATTACTCAGAAAACATTTTTAATAAATTAAAAAATGAAAGATCAAATGTTTTTAAATAAAAAAAATTCCGACCCCAAATTAATCATATATTATTACATTTTATTAAAAAGAAAAAATTTGATATTTTATATATTATTACATTTTATTAAAAATTACGTGAAATAATAAAAATCAAATGTTTTTAATAAGATGTAATAATATATAAAATATCAAATTTTTAAAAAAATTGTTTAAATTTTTGATATTTATATATTATTACATTTTATTAAAAATTACGAGAAATAATAATAAAAAAAATTTAGATCAGATATAGTATATAATTATAAGCAATATTATTTATGAACAACGTCTTTAATTGTAGAATTTTAAAATTATGAAAAATTATCAAATCATGATTTTTTTTAATTTAAAAA
This sequence comes from Persicaria maculosa, assembly GCA_963922045.1. Lineage (NCBI taxonomy): Eukaryota > Viridiplantae > Streptophyta > Magnoliopsida > Caryophyllales > Polygonaceae > Persicaria > Persicaria maculosa. The sequence continues at coordinate 17,452,086 of OY998251.1, read as the reverse complement.
AGAAAAAATAGACAAATCCAAAATCGACCCAAAATGACCCGAAACTCGGTCAAACCCGGGTTCGAGACAACCTGGATGTACCTGGAACCCGTTTTACTCGGGACCCAAAGTGACCCTACCCGAATGACCCATTTGACAGGTCTAATTGTAATACCTGAAAAATCAAGCAATAAAGAGAAGTATGTTTTTTTACTAAAAATGAAACATTAAAGAATAGGGGTATAATTGTCTTTTCATATTAAATTATGTGAGGTTTAACAAGAGAAGAGGTGTGGGTGGTTAGTTGCAAACAACCTATATTTAATGGGTGGTTATTTGACAATTTTTTAATAAGGGGTGGTTATTTGCAAACAACAATGAATAGTGGGTGGTTATTTGACAATTTTTGAATAAATGGTGGTTATTTGCAAACAACAATGAATAATGGGTGGTTTTATGCATTTTTGCCTTCTATTTATTACTGCCACGGGTCATTCTGGGGTTCGAACCGGGGACCTATGAGTACTAGCCACAAGTCCTTACCGGTGAGCCACCATCACTTTCCGAGAGTTTCTCTAGAGCTTCTCATGCCTGGAAAGGAATTAGAAAGGGGCTAAGCTCAATAATCAAGCCATGGCTGAAATGGAATGTCAGGAACGGAGAGAGCATTGACTTTTGTAGGGACAAATGGGTGATGAACGAACCTCTCAACAACTTCACGAATCAAATAAGGACCGATTATGAAGGGAAGACGGTTTTGGATATGTGGATCAATGGAAGAGGCTGGCGATGAGATGTGATTGGAGACGCCCTCCCTGTTGGTGTCTTGCTAAAACTGGCTGCAATAGCGATCACGGAGGGAGAGGATGTCCCGAGCTGGATCTTCACTAAGGATGGCGAGTATTCCACCAGCTCGGGCTACAACGCCCTTTGGGGATGGCAAGGTTGGCAAGACAACGACAGAGGATTTTTCAAGGCTCTTTGGAAACTCAGAGTTAACGAAAGGATCTGGAGCTTCATATGGCTTATGTGCAAAGGAGGAGTGCTTACGAACATGGAGAGAGTCAGAAGAGGATTCGGTAACTCTGTTTTATGCCCCGTTTGCAAATTATTTGATGAGTCATTAGAACACTTGTTTAGAGATTGTGATGCTGCTAATATTCTTTGGATGCAGGCTACGAAGGAGGGAGACCACAAGGACTCCTGGGACCTCCCGTTCGCGGCTTGGATCAGAAGGAATGTGATGACTATGGGAAACAACGAAGAGGACGAGGGCTAAAGCGCTTTGTTTGTTGTGGCAGTGTGGAGACTTTGGAAGAGACTAAATAACACCATTTTCCAAAAGGAGATAGAACCGACTGTCAGTACTACTAGATGCAAGGAAGAGATCGGGATCTACAAGAAAGCCATGGGAGCAGAGGGAGCGAAATCTGATGATAGAGAGAAAGCGATTAGACAGGTGCACTGGGAGAAGCCATCAAGAAGGTGGGTCAAAGTTAACACCGATGGGGCTCGAAGAGAAGATGATCGAGCTGCTGCAGGAGGAGTCTTAAGGGACTCGGACGCCAAATGGGTAGGGGGTTTTACTCACAACATTGGTGCTTGCTCCATACCTATGGCGGACTGTTAGGGTATCATCAAGGCCTGGAGTTAGTTTAGGACCTGGGGTACATGAGAGTCTTGGTCGAAACGGACTCGGAGATGATGGTGCAGCTGCTCTCGAGGAAAATTAGATCCTCTCACCCTTTGTTCAGCCTGGTAAGCTTATGCCTTGGCTTCATTAGTAGAAATTGACTTATCCAATTTCAACATATATACCGGGAAGCTAATGCGGTTACGGACGCCATCGCCGCATTTGCTTTCTCCTTTCCTGTGGGTCTTCGTGTGCTTTCTGACCCGTCGGACTATTGTTCTTCGCTATTGCTATTTGATTTTCAGGGCGCGAGGCCCCGTTTATGCCCCCTGTAAACTCTGTTTCGTTCTTATTTTATGTTAATTGTGTGGGGTGTGCCTCACAAGATATTCGCCAAAAAAAAACTTTCTGAGAGTTTTGGGGTTTTCTTTCAAGGCATTCACCGTTTCATCATGATATATAGGGGCGGATCCTGGACCGACATTCCGGGGATACTTGAAGGTAAATTTTTCATCATTCTGAGAATGTTTAAAGGTAAAAAAAAATTCTTTTATAATTTTTTTTCCTGGGTTAGGGATGTTTGACGTAAAATATTAGGAAATTAACACTAAATTTTTTTTAGGGGATGCTTGAGCATCCCCATCCATACAAGAGGATCCGCCCCTGATGATATAGAAAGTTTTCTGAGAGAGTTTTTTGAGAGGGTTTTCTGTTTTCGCTTTCCCTCACCGGCCATGTCAACTCCGCCTCAGGTCACGGCGTCACGCCCAGTGGCCCTTTGGGTGACCCCCTCCCCCTGCCCGATAAAAAGAAGACTTGGAAGGAGATGGTGACGAGTGATTTTGGCATTAGTACGTAGACCGGTTCTCGAGCCGGGTTTTCTCACCGGAAAAATATCAATTGCGTTCCATAATGGGTCCGAGAGTGACCCTGTTGTTTCCATACACAACGATGTCATCCAGGCTCTCGCCACGGTCTGGAAATCGTCTCTGATTGTTAGGACGTTTGGAGGTTTTGTCTTGTATCACACCATGGACAAGAAACTCCGTGAGTAATGTAAACCAACTGGGAAGTTGTTACTTGCAGATCTTCCGAATGGATACTATGTGGTGAGATTCGATACTGGTAGAGATTACATGAGGGTTGTTACTGGTGGTCCATGGACGATCTTTGGTCATTACCTGATCATCAAAGCTTGGTCCTTGTCGTACGTTCAACCCAGAAACGGATGTTATCACAACTTCTCCTGCGTGAGTTCGAATTACAAGACTCCCGATCATGTTCTATGAGGAGAACATTTTGATGAAACTAACTGAGGGCTTCGGTAGACCCATCAAGGTGGATACTAGAAACCTCTTCTCTAACAAGGGCAGGTTCGTGCGAGTCTGTGTCGAGGTCGATCTAACCAAGCCGCTCAAGGGAACCATCACCATCGATGACCAACGTCTCTTCCTGGAATACGAGGGGCTTCACCTTATTTGCACAACATAATATTATATGTGCACAACATCAGGTTATATTTGCACAAAAGAAAATGCTGACATGATGAGTGCTGACACGAAAAAAAAATGATGACGCCCAACTGAATGTGCTGACACATAAAAAAGTGATGACACTAAAAAAAGCATCCCCGACGTCGGTGTCAGCAGCGTTAACATTTTCGATGTCAGTGTCAGCAGCGTCAACGGCAGTGCTGACACGAAAAAAGTGCTGCCACGAAAAAAAACATCCCCGACGCATCTTCGATGTCAGCGTTAGCAACGTCAGCGTCAGTGCTGACACGAAAAAAAAGTGTTGCCACGAAAAAAAGCATCCCCGACGTCGGCGTCAGCAACCCCGACATCGGCGTCAGCAGCGTTAGAATCTATGATGTTGGCGTCGGCAACGTCAACATCAGTGCTGAAACGAAAAGAAGCATCCCTAATGTTGGCGTCAATAGCGTCAGTATCCTCGACGTCGGCGTTAATATCTCTAATGTCGACGTCAGTAACGTAAGTGTCAGTGTTGACACGAAAAAAAAGTGTTGACAAAAAAAAAGTGCTGACATAAAAAATCATCCCCTACGTCAGCGTCAGCATCCCCGACGTCGGCATCAACAGCGTCAGCATCCCCGACATCAGCGTCATCAACGTCAGCGTTAGTGCTAACACGAAAAAAAGTGCTGACACGAAAAAAAAAAGCATCCCTGATGTCGATGTCAGTAGCGCCAACGTCCCCGACGTCGACGTCAACAGTGTCAGCATCTCTGATATCGGCGTCAGCAACATCAGTGTCAATGTTGACACGAAACAAGCATCATCGACGTCGGGATCAGCAGCGTCAGCATCTCCGATGTCGACGTCAGCAACGACATCGCCAGTGATGACATGAAAAATAAAAGTGTTGGCACGAAAAAAAAAAGGTGATGACACGAAAAAAAGCACCCCTGACGCCGGCGTCAGCTGCATTGCATCCTCGACGTCGGCGTCAGCAACGTCAGCGTCCATGACATTGACGTCAACATCGTTGGCGTCCGTAAAGTCAACGATGTATGTAGTGTCAATAGTGTCCGCAATGTTAGTGGTAACAGTGTCAGCGGCGTCAGGAATGTCGGTGTCATCAACATCGACGTCAACAACGTCAACATTGTCGTCGGCAATGGTGTAGTAATAATTGAGCTTTAAAAGCCTCTTAGGTCAATGTTAGAGTGATGTGCTTATGCGCAAATACGTGGGTTCGAATCCCGCATAGGCTAAAGTTTATAATAATTCTAGTAATTTGCAAAATTTTACAATAAATGTTCAATAATAAGATATATTCGTGCAATTTTAAAACAAAATTGCATGCACATATCTTTTCCATAAGGTTGTTTAAGTTTGCATAACATAAAGTTATATTTGCACAGCATAATATTATATGTGCACAACATGAGGTTATCTTTGCACAACAGAAAGTGTTGACGCGCGAAAAAAAAAACGAAAAAAAAATTGGACACACGAGGGGCTTGGGAGGCTAGGGGGCAAAGGGGATAAACACTCCACCAATTTTTTTCAAATTTATGGACACTCCCTTAATTAAAGCAATTTTTTTGGACATTCAACAAACTCACCCATAATCATAGCTAAGTATATAAGAATGTTACTTTTTTATAATTTGAGGATGAAATATAAGTGAAGGGAGAGTAACACATATAACTCACCGCGACAAAATAATCTTGGTTTCTGATGCATACCAAAGCTAGTGTGGCCTCTTGAGGGGCGATATTTAGTTGTTGTGTGTACATGGGGAGACACGTAAAGGGCTTATGCTAAGTTAAGACAACAAGGGGTAGGGTACTTGGTAGATCGTCGCAAACACAAGACCCATAATCAATAACAGCTCTGTCCAGCATCTTCGGTCACTTTCCACTAGATTCGTGTAACTCTGACCTCCCATGTAACAACCAGCGTAAAGTTCACCATTTGGGCTCGTTGACTGGAGCCCGTTGGGCTCATTGATTGCAACGTCCAATTTAATGTTTTAAGCAACGTCCAATTAAATGTTTATGTAACATCCAATTTTTTTTTTTCCAAGTTTTAACACGATGTCTTATATAACGTTGTTTTGAACGTTATGCAACGTCAAATTGGATATTGAGCAATGTCGAATTCGACAATAATTTTCTCTATATATAATAAACATGTTTTAAAAGTCGTAATTATAATAGTGTATTTGATGAGATTGATAGAAACCCATAGGGAGAGAGGTGGACCTAAGAAGAGTTGGATAGAGGTTATCAGACATGACCTCAATCTTCTGAACCTTTCAGAGGATATGACTTTGGATAGAGACCACTGGAGGAGGAGTATTCGGGTCGTTGATGTGTAATTTTGCGTGTTAGGGTCTTGGTTTGAGTGTGTTCGGGTGTTTTTGCTAATTTTCCTACTACCCCTCCCTGTCTCTTATTACTTTCTGTCTCTATTTTCTTCTAGAGTCCATTTACTTTGTGGTTCTATTGTCTTGTATTCTGGGTCTTTCGGAAACACTCTCTCGATCTAGTTGGAGTAAGAGTACGTACATCTTTACCCCCAGATCCCGCTTTAACGCGGGATAAACTGGTCTGTTGTTGTTGATGAGATTGATGAGATAATCGTCATGCGCTCATGTGCTTAAGAGCTCCCATACCATAGCAAATTAGCAATGGCTACGGTCTAATTCTTTTGCTTGCTTCAACTATTAAATCAAAAATCATTAAGAAAGTTAAAGTGGCAAAATATTTCTCAATCCTTCTTGATTGCACTCCTGATGTAAGTCACCAAGAGCAAATGTCTTTGATACTAAGATATGTACAAGTCTCATCTTCAAATTCTATTAGTATTGAGGAATCTTTTTTAGAGTTTTTGGATGTGAATGATACAACCGGCCTAGGCTTATTTGATGTGTTGCAAAATGAATTGAAGTCTCTTGATCTTGATATAGATGATGTGCGAGGGCAAGGCTATGATAATGGATCAATATGAAAGGCAAGAACCAAGGAGTGCAAAAAAGACTTTTAGATATAAATCCTAGAGCCTTTTATTCGTCTTGTGCTTGTCATAGTCTTAATTTGACATTATGTGATATAGCTAACACTTGTGGCAAGGCCAGAGATTTCTTTGGGATCATCCAACGTATTTATACAATATTTGCTAATTCTATGAAGAGGTGGAAAATTTTCAAAGATAATGTGAAAGGGTTAACAATTAAATCATTGTCATCTACTCGGTGGGAGAGTAGGATTGATAGTGTCAAGGCTATAAGATTTCAAGTTTTAGATATAAGAGAAGCTTTACTTCAAGTTGCTGAGACTGATAATGATTCCAAAATAAGAAGTGAAGCTAAATCTTTGGCACAAAATGAGCTTGGTGATTTTGAGTTTCTTATGTCAATAGTAATTTGGTTTGACATGTTATATGTTGTTAATTTGGTGAGCAAGCACTTGCAAGAGAAAGATATGCTTATTGATGTTGCTATTGAAAAAATAAAGGGTTTGATTTCATTTTTTGAGAGATATAGAGAAATAGGGTTTGTAAATGCCTTAGAAGAATCAAAGAAAATTGCATCTGAACTGAATATTGATCCAGTGTTTCCTCGAAGACGTGAAATTCGAAGGAAAAAACATTTTGATGAAAATCCAAATGAGTCAAGTGCACCAATGTCAGCAAAGGAATCATTTAGAGTAAATTATTTCTTATGCATTGTTGATCAAGCAATTGGTTCCTTAACCAAGAGATTTGAACAATATCAAGCATTTGAAAAGATTTTTGGGTTTTTATTCACTTCTGATAAGTTACGATCTTTGGATGATGCATGTTTAAAGTCTTCTTGTAGTCATTTTGAAAGTGCACTTGAGAAACATGGACAATCTGATATTGATGGGAATGATTTATATGTAGAGCTTAAACTACTTCAAGATTTTTTGCCTAATCGAAAGATGGGACCTCTTGATATTTTGGAGTTTTTGAAGCACTACGATTGTTTTCCGAATGCTATTATTGCTTATAGAATTTTGTTGATTATTCCTGTGACAGTTGCATCTGCGGAAAGAAGTTTTTCAAAGCTGAAGTTGCTCAAATCCTATTTGCGTTCTACAATGGCACAAGAAAGGCTCAACGGATTAGCCTTAATAGCAATTGAGATCGATCTTTTGAAGAATGTTGACTACAATGAGCTTATCGGAGATTTTGTTTCTAAGACCATCAAACGGATGTCACTTTTTAAGTGAATTGTTTATGTTATCTTTGAATCTCAAGACCTTTTGGTACTTTATATGTAATCGTTAAAATCATTTTGGGATTATATCATGAAAACTTGCTTTTTTTCTATTGTCCATCGCTATATGAATTTATTGGACTTTGTTTATTTTTATGCCTTGTCATTTTTAGAACAGGGCCGTCCAAATCGCCGGCACGGCCCTAATAGTTTTGCTACAACCAAGCTAGGTAGCCCATACTCGTGAGTCGTGACTTCATGAGACCTCCGGGAACTTTGGCGGTTTCTAATTCCACGTAATTAATCTTTTTTTCTTGGTCACCACAAACGCATAATTGCACCAATTACATAGGAGAGAATACAATTTTTTGGTATCTAAAATATTTAATACATACATATTACTTGTACGCAATATTTGCTTAAATCAATTAAAGAAATTCGATGAATTTATCACAAATTTTATTTTAATGAAAAAAATTCAGTGCATTGGATAAACCATCAAAGTATGGTTCGAGAAAAGTACCTTTCAGGTTAGGGAGGATCTGCCTTCGAGTAAGGATTTGGATGCCCTTCTCGCTCATATGTCCGAGTCTTTGATGCCAGATCTCCATGTCAGTGCTGGCAACGTTCACCTCTCCCTTGCAAACCTTTGCTTCTGTCCAGTACAATGTGTCTTCTTTTGTTCCTCGAGCCACAGTTAGATTACCTTTAGTCAGCTTCCATTTGCCCCCGCCATTTTGACTAAAGTAACCATCACCGTCTAGCCTTCCAGTTGACATGAGGTTACGTCTCATATCAGGAACATGTCTCACATATTTTAGGATGAGCTTGCATCCTGTGTTGGATGTGAGGATAATATCTCCTCTCCCCACGATCTTGCTCCACCCATGAAATCGTCGTGGGAGAAGTTGAGGTGGACACCCATCCACTTCTGTCGTAGATGGTTTGAGCTATTGGTCCTTAGTAGGGGTGTGCAGAAAACTCAACACGACTGATACGATACGAAAACACGACACGAAAAAAATAAAACCGAAAAAAACATGATACGAAAATGTCATGAAGCGATAAAACACGATATTAAACTGTTCATGTTCGAATTGGGCATATCCCCTTATCGGATACCCGACACAAACTATTTATTGTTTTTTAATATACATCCCTGTAAATAGATAATATATCTTTTATAGGTCTTTATTGATCAAAATCTATAATTTCAACTTGAAATTAACTATTTGTAACATAAATTTCCTCATCTATCATACTTATTTTAAATTCAACAAGAAGTTTAATTTGAACATAAAATTCACTATTTTTAACATCAATTTCCTCAACTATCATACTTAATTTAAATTCAACAAAATCTATAATTTGAACATAAATTTCACTAATTTTTAATTGTTTCCTCAACTATCATACTCAACTATCATACTAACTTTAAATTCAACAAAATCTATAACTTGAACATGAAATAACTAAATTTAACATAAATTTCCTCAACTATCATACTTCATTTCAATTCAACATAACCTATAATTTGAACATGAAATTTACTAATTTCAATATCAATTTGGTCAACTATCATACTTAATTTAAATTCAACAATATCTATAATTTCAACATCATTTTAACATCAAATATCCAAGGAAATATATAAATTCGACTTACCGCAGCTCCCGCTTGAGCACGGGGTCGGTTCTACTTCTCCCGCCCTCTTCGTTATCCCTCGATCCTCAGAGGAGTTGCAATGAACGTGGAAATCTCCATTTCACCATTACTTCCTCACTAGTACGAATTACTGTGGTGACAAGGAAAATGTTGGTGATGGTGTGTGTATAATCTGCAGCGAGTTGTGGCTATGTATAGCCGAGTGGTGGAGGATAGAACCGACCAAGGGAGTCGGCATCGACTCAGCGGATGGGACTTAAAGGCACATTGTGAGTCTGCCCGAGGCTGTCGGATTTTCTACATGCAGGCCAATGGGACTTTACGACCTAGGGAGTCGACAGCAGCGCGACTCAGGTCGACAGGACAGCTCAGCTCAAGATTCTTGCAGGTAATAGCGAGCTGAGGAATCTTATAGCTTTTCTGAGTGCCGACCTAGGGACTCGTCACCGGCCCGGTTGACAGGATATGTCGCAGAGCTTGCAGGTTGACCAGTCGCATCAATGTTGAACTAGGGATTCGACTTCTCCAGCTTGCTTACCATCTCAGGGAACCTATGTCCACACTTTTCTTGACGACTAAGGAGGTCGGTACAAGTACCGTGTGTCTAGCGAGAAATTGGTCGAGTGTATAGCAGCCCCATATATTACCAAATGCAGTTTTGTACTTGTGAACAATATTATCATTCCAATAATAAATAATAATATCAGTAACGTTAAATTTTCACAGAGATAAAATTATTAACGACACATGAGCCTCTTGTAAAAAAAATGGTAAAAACTAGGCTTTTAAAACCACAAGAAAAAAAAACCCAACAAAGTATCCGCAACCACATTATATTAACGTAAATGCAAATAGAGCCATTATTCGAGGCAAACGAGTCGAGTATTGTTTGTTCATATTCAGGTCGTTTAAAAACTAGACGAGCTCAAACCGAGCCTAAATTTGAACTCGAGTTTGAAAATTTGCTCATACTCGACTCATTTATGAAAAGAGCCGATCTTTTTTCGAGTATTAAGTACCCCTATTTACTCATAATATTAGTAACTTAGAGGAAAATCTTATAAATTTCTCAAAATTCGAGTTATTCGAGGTTAAATCTAGCGAGCTGAGCTTTCAGCCGATCTTAAAAATATACTAATACTCGGCTTGTTTAGAAAATGAGTGAGCTCGAATCGAAATTTTATCGAGTCTGAATCGACCGACCTTAAGCTACTCGGCTCATATAACAGCCTTACAAATACAATGAGTATTGTAATTTGTAAGCACGCGCGATACAACTACTACTTATGAAATAGATGATCTCAAAGCTTTAGCGATGGGCGCCAATCCAGAGGAGGGAGTCTCTGGATTCTTGAAATTTTAAAATGTGTTCTATTTTCATTTTTCATAGTATGTAGAACACAAAAGCTTAACGTGTTGAGTTAATTTCTTTTTGCACATTGCAGGCGTGTTGAGTCCACTTTTGTTGACTACAAACTTCGGTATAGTCTTCCCTTCATACTCTTACCATAATTTTCGGAAATTTATTGTATACAAATACAATGTATGCTTTTATAGTACTATACTTTGTGGTTAGTGATCACATGATTTTATGTCGGGAAGAACTTAGATTTCAAGGGCGATTGCGAGTATTCATTTTCAGATGGCAAGTTTAGGGCTAAGTAATCGCGCCAATATACCAACATTTGAGACAGTTGCGGACACTATTCGCGACCATTCCAACCTTGGGCATTCAAATGAAGAAGAAATGAAGCATCTCATCAGCATTCGGCATATCGGGAAATCACAAACACGGCCACACAAAACAGAACTGAAAATACAAACAAGCTGATTCTGAAACGACTTTAATTAAGAAAACCCGTCAGCAGATAACCAGTTCATAACCCAAATGAGCGTGACATGTGAATGACAAAAACACGAAACTCAATCAACACAAGCCGAGATCAAATGCGAAAATTTCTAGGCACTAAGCACAGTCATGACTTAAAGGACAAGAGTACTCGGTACTGCTTATGTATAACTGAGTACTCTTGTCATTAACAAAGGGTAAAGGCAGCCATCACTGCGAATTGCATTCAAAGGGTACTCAATAATCAATTGATGGAATTAGGGGTGGGGCGGCTTTTGGGAAACAGTAGCTACTTAACATGTTGATTGTATACATTGAATGGTTTCTTTTTAACCAACGGTATAATGTAATTTTCCCTATAAACGAATTAGCCGAAGGCCAGACCTGAGATGGTTAGATAAGAAACAAACAAGTGAAGACAACATTTCTGTATAAAAGAAGAGCCCCTTCAAGTCAATATAGTATCATATGTGCATTTCAATGAAAGAATTACTGCAAGACAGGGGCAAGAGAAATGAAGATCCAATGGGAGGTCAAAAAGGGATCTATGGTAACGAATTACTTTCAATCATCAGGATGATATGGACGCAGCAGAGGACTTTGCGAGTTTTTTTAGGATAGTTTGGACTTCACTAGTGTCAGTGAGAAAGTACCTGGCCTTGCTTGGCTTTTGTCCAACAGTGCACGGGAACACTGAAGCACCAGAGGAGAGGATGCTCCTTGATGATGCACCATCTACGATCTCAAACATGTCTTCGTCTGATCGGTCATCGCCAATGCACAGCACAAAATCTGCCTGCCTCCCCTTGTCAGTCAGTGATTTGAACACCTTCTCTGCCACTAGTCCTTTAGTGACACCCTGACATACAAAATCAACCGAAAAAAGAATGTTAAGCCTCACTCGTTTCCTGTGAAAAATATGACACACGTGCATCTAGGAAGTCGCAGATGATCAAGAAGCACAAAGACTATTTCATGGTTATGTGCAAAACTCAAGGAACAATGCTGCTTATTTGACAAGGTTATCGTTTGTTGGCATTCAGAGGTGAAACATCAACCCTACAACTTTGTATCACTAATTGGACTATGAAAAAATGATGTGAACGCATCTAGAAAGTCGAGACTCATCAAGCAGGAAAATCTTTCATGGCTATTTTTCAAATACAGGCCTTAGTGCAGTTTACTTGAAGAGGGCAGAGTTTATGATAACTCACCTGAGGTTTCACTTCAACAATTGACTGGCCCTTCTTGACAACTACGGGCTCATTTGCCATGACACTTTCTAAATGATCAAGCAACTCTTTGGCTTGGGCTGACCCGAAATCAGCATCTGCATCCTCATAGTGCCATACTAGAGCACTCTTCTTAGTTTCAATGTAGGAACCATCTGTCGACTCTGTATATAGTTTCATTATGGGCTCTACAATCTGAAGCCATCCAAAATCATCAGAACCTTGACAATGAAGTTCCCACTCTTCGGTCTCAGGCCACCTGAAAAGGCAACATCATAAGCTACAAAGTTCAACAAGGCAAATACAAATTTCACATAAGAATTGATTTGGCTTAAAAAATAATCAAAACTTCTTATCAGTTACATTTACATCTCACATCATTTTTTCAAAAGCAAAGAGAGGTGTAGGAGATTGAAGCATATGTACCTCAAGAAATAACCATGCTCAGCAGCAATTCCGAGCTTCTTGCATGGAGAAAACCAATCGCCTAAACTATCCTCGTCCCTTCCACTGACAATGAAAACGGTGTTCTTTGGATCTGCCGTCACAGTATTCAAGATTGAGATAATCCCCTCAGTAGGGGCATTGCTGATGGAATTTTGTGGAACTAAAGTTCCATCATAGTCAAACAAAATAGCCCTGCTCTTTGACCTCCGGTAGGCCAACAAAATTTCATCTATAGCCAGCTTTCTGAAGTTAGGATCCAGTGAAACAACTCTGAACCCAAAACCGAAGCCAATGCCCCAGCATGTCCTGGTAGAATGATCCGAGCAAGTTCTTTGAAGGTCTTGAAAGAAGCTCCTGGACCAGAAAGCCACATCATGTGTGCTTACATACCGGTAATGCTTCTCATGCCTTAACCGTGACTCTGCTTCTCCCATTGAGATGGCCCTGCTCATTGCCGTAGCAGTTTCCTCCACATTCCATGGATTGATCCGAATGGCTCCGCTGAGAGAGGGAGAACAGCCAATAAACTCGGACACGACCAACATGCTCTTCTTTGGTCCAGCTAGATCTGAATCCAATCCCGGTTCTGTAATGCCCTGTCTAGAAACTATATACTCATATGGAGTAAGGTTCAACCCATCTCTCACTGCAGTAACAACTACGCACTCTGCGATTGCATAATATGCAATTCTCTCGGGCAATGGAACTTGCCTGTGGATGAATATCACAGGCTCATACCCAGGCTGACCATATTCTTGATTAATTCGTTGGCATGTCTGTTCAATTTCGGCTTGCATTTGTGCTATGTTGCTCCCCTCATTTCCAGTAGGGTTTGCAACCTGAATTAGAACAGCTTTTCCTCTCCAGTGTGTTTGTTGCTTAAGCATCTCTTCCATAGCCAGAAGCTTCAAATTTATTCCTTTGAAGATATCCATGTCGTCAACCCCAAGCAAAACAGTTTTTCCTTTGAATTGCTCCCTCAACTTGGATATCTGCTCTTCCTCAGCTGAACGCCTAATTGCTCTCTCAATATGTCTCATTTGAATGCCAACAGGCATCACCTTGATTCCAACAGTTCTTCCATGATATTCTAGCGCCAGATAACCCCTCTTCGACTTATATTCCAAACCCAACATCCGGCTACAGCAGGAAAGAAAATGACGTGCGTAATCAAAGGTGTGAAAACCAATCAAATCTGTGTTGAGCAAAGCCTGAATAATTTCCTCCCGCACAGGAAGAGTTCGGTAGATCTCTGAAGAAGGAAATGGACTGTGAAGGAAAAACCCCATCCTTAAGCGATTAAACTTCCTCCTCAAGAAGGTTGGCATCACCATCAGCTGGTAATCATGAATCCAAACATAATCTTCTTCAGGGTTAAGCACCTCAATCACTTTCTGTGCAAAAAGTCGATTAACCGACACATAGTCTTCCCACAGTAACCTATTGAACCTCCCCCCATCATCTGCTGAAAATGGCAACATGTAATGGAAAAGAGGCCACAACTGCTGCTTGCAAAAGCCATCATAAAACCTATCCAAAAGTTCTGGCGGTAAAAACGTAGCAACACAGTTAAACGAATCAAGAAGAACCTGTGACACATTTTCCTGATCGTCTGGATGGATATCAACGTTAAGCGACCCTACATAAATCACCTCCATATCAACAGGAAACCCATCTTTAAGATGCAAAAGCAAGGAATCCTCATCCCAATCGAAGCTCCACCCCTTACTACCCAAATTCCGCTTAGCGATTATAGGCAGATTATTCACTACAACGATGATCCGATCTTGACCATTCGTAGATAGGTTATCTGATGAGACACTCAGAGCCTGCTCGTGCTCCAATTCAAACACATTTCCTGGAACAGTCTTTACTCTAGACAACCTGTTCCCCCCTGATTTCCCGGCGGGATTACCCCCAGTCACTAAATCTAAGAGATTTGTGTACGACTTCGATGTCATTTTATTCTACTGTTCTTGGTAAGCAATGTTTGTACAATCCTGCATTCAACAAACAGCAAGATTCTCAGATCAATTACAGAATCAGAAATTCAATCGAACAAGATCAAATGCTAAAACCTCAAGACTCATCAACTGAACGAGAAACCTAGATCGATTTCTTCGCCGAAAACACCAACGAATCCGAAATCGGAAGTTCAAGAAAGCTGAATCGAAGCGAGGGAGTAAAGAAAGAAGCGAGAATTCAAGACTGAATTACTAACCTGTTGGATCGAATGAATGGAAAGAATCAAACGAAATCGCGAAATTAGCGATCTGCAAAAGAAGGAGAAAACGAAACGAGTTTGAATTCCGGCAACTGCTCCCTGCAATCCAACTTTGAAAAAGGCTAGGGTTTTTCTTCGTCTTCTTCGTCGGCTATTTCTTCTTCCTCTCTGTCGTCGCGCTGTGCTTTACGTGCAACAGCCAAAGTCGCGGTCATGAATATTCAGAAAGAATGAATGAATATTAAGCATTTAATACTCATTTTTCAAAATATTTAAAATATTAGTATTTTTTAAATTTCATAAATTCATAATTATCCGTCCGCCACAAATAAAACGTGGAAACAAATCAGAAAGAGCTGTATTTCCATAGTGGGCCACCCATCGGTGACATAAATCCAGGTCACAGACCAATGGAGAGGCGGGTGATGCTGGAGCCGTGTAGATGACGGGATAAGGACAGAGGGTGGGCCCGGGCGGAAGTTTGAACACGGGAGAGCACGGTCCAATGAGAGGAGGACGCGTGGAAGGGGTGGGAGGTGGGCGGTTAGAGCGCGTGGGAGAAAGAGGGCGCGTGGGGTTGAAGGAAAATAATGGGTCATTGACAAGTGGTAGGTGGATACGTGGGAGACACGTGAAGGAGTGGCGAGACACCTTTGCGGATAAGTCGTGAAAGTACGAGTGGGGCCCGCTGTGATGTCAGCGACATTGACCTCCCTATTAATTCTACCAAAGAAAACATTTATTCGAGCCATGGGATTATCCGATTATGGGAATAGGGATATTCGGATTAATTAGGTAATTAAAATAACGGTTTCCTTCAAAAAATTTCCTTCAAAATCTTCTACCATTGTGGTCTATAATGCCACATGGCCCACATATATGATATTCCTAATTATTATTATTATAATTTAACCAAAAATATTATTATTATTTTAATATTTTATGTATGTTTTATTTAACTTATTTTAAATTAGGTAACTAGCACATACTAAGGTAATATTATTCTAACATAATATATGGTGAATCAAAATTGTAGTATAATTTTATTTTAAAGTATTAAATATATCAACATTTTTTTTATATTTTCTAAAATTATATATTAATATTAATATAATGTATTATTCAATTAGTTACTTTCTTTCTTGACTATCTCATTTATATTAGGAATGCTCATGACAGTTGTAAGTTCCAAAATTTATAGTTGTTGTAACAGCTATATTTTTTCAATTATTACTTGATAAAATATAATATTGTGTGAATAATATCAATATAACTTATTAAGAACCATTTAAGACATGTAATTTCTTGTGTTGGGGTGTATACTTTCGATAATGAGGCATGAGATTATGACAATCGTTTATGTAATATGGTTGTGGTGGTTGTCGAAATGATAATCCGAATCAATTTAATTTTAATTGTTGTGGAATACAATTATTATTTCTGGGTTAAGTTAAATTAGGTGCATATCAAATTGAATGAATCTTTTTTATATATAAGGAAATAAATTTGATTCTTTAGACAAACCTGGAAAAATCGAGAACCCGAACAAGCCGGAAGATGAGCCAACTATCATGTATAACCAGAATCAAATGACTAAATGAAAATAACAAAAGCAAATGACGGAAAGAAAAATACAGAAATAAGGTACATGTCAGCCTACACGGTAAACTACAATTTTAATACAAAATCATTCACATGCAAGGGCTTTTTTTAATTAAAAAAAATTACAAAAAAAAATAGTAGAAAGGGGAAATTATAACTTGAAGCATTCCCTAGATCACCCTCCATGATCCGCCCCTAATCATTAAATAGGATTATTTTTTTAGCAAAAAATTGGATATTGAATAAACTGAGTTTATGTTAATATGGACTATGGAGTACTAATTTCGCTTAAAAAACCAATATTTATATTTTTTTTTTTAAAAAAAAAAAAAATATATATATATATATATATTTCTAATGTTTTTTTATAAAAATTAATATAATAATTTTATTATAATAAACCATCCGTGCAAAATACAGCTAATGAACCGGTAGGTATGTATATAATATAGTTTCTCCATTGATTTTTTTTCCCTCTAACAAATCTGGGTCCAAAACTAACCGAAACTATGGTTTTAGATTTTGGTCATCAGTTTACCTATTTTTTACTCACCGTTCAGCGCACCTAACCATTTCTTATTAAGTCCTTTCCAATTACTTATCGGAAATCAATACATCACATTACTTTTTCTATCGATTAGTATATATATACATATTTAAAAAAAATAAAAAATAGTACAACCCATGAAATGGATATATATGGACCCCTAAATATATATACGTAGTATATATATACAGTCAACCTCCTTTACTTAAAGTTTATAAAAGAAATAAAAGGCCACAAATGGGATGAAAGTTGGACATAGTTTCGGCGAAGGCGAATAGAACATACTCGATCCGTAATAGATAAGAGTCAATGTCGTGTAAAATTAGAACATATAAATGAAGTCAACAATGTGACACAAAGACAAATTGGTTTGGACACTGACTCCAAATATGAATCCAATCTTTGATTGTTGAAATATCGCTGTCTACAAAAAGCCATATAGGTTGAATTATTAGACCAGAATTTAAGTAAATCCTAACATTAACGTACGTATACCGAGTGATCAACAAAATTATAGGAATTTCTATCATAATATCTTTTTAAATTAAATTAAAAACATAAAACTTTTTCTTTCATCTTAATCCAATTGGATTAGATTATTTTGTTCTATATTTGGATTGAATACTACATATTTGGAGGATTTTGGTCAAATATTCATCTAGGATATCTAATTAGGTAAATGTTCATATTAAATTGGTAATTAAATAAATGTTCATATATTTTATTTAACCCCCAAATTACCCTTATTGTTATATAATTTAATCTCATTTTTCTTTCCGCTCTAATGTAGTCAAGTGAACATAGATGATTCTCTCTCATATTCAATCTCAATAAGTGATTCTCTCTATAGTTTGTGCTCTAATTTTTGAAATTTTACTCACCTGCTTGTTTGGATCTATCAATTGACTGTTCATGCTCTGTCGGATGTTGAGGTATGTCGATTTTTGGCTTCTCCGCTTTGTTTTCCATATTTTGCCAAATTCTCCAAAAATCAACATTATTTTCCAATCTCTGCTCATTTTTCACTTGTTAATTTATAATTTCTTTGTTCAAATGCAAATCATAGAGCTCAATCGATCCTCCGACAAATCCCGAGAGGGAAGAGTAGAAGGCGACTGAAGCCATAGGGCTTTAAGGTCCCAGATCCGAATCGAGAAGAAGGACCAGCAGCCATGGGAGAGACTAGAGCTCGGAAGTGACGGAGGTGGACAAGCCATGGGGCTCAGCTGTGTTGTTGCTTCAATTTTAGATGCATTTTGCTTGTTTTGTGTGGAATTGAAGTTCGATTTTCATTTTAGAAGAAAGTGAGGATTTAGGTTTATAGATGGAGTTTGAAGATCTTCCCTTGGTGATCTCCCAATTTGTTCAAAAGGTCCTCGGAAAGGCCTTTTTTTATCTTCAAAAATCTCAAACTGCTTGATGTTCTTCCTATACCTTTCATTTCTTTGTTTTTCTTATCTTAGTGATTACTGATTACAAAACCTAACAACCATTATAACCAGTGACAGATTGCTTGAAAATTAATACATGGTTCGTTTTCTTGATACTAATTCTAATTGATGAATTGCTTGAAAATGGGGAAATCATATGTTTCGCACGTAAAATATATTTGAGAAAATAATATGGTGACAATGTTATGTAGTTGGTGACAATAGGGTGTTGACAATGTACTATAGTTGGTGACACTGTTATGTCGTTGGTGATAATATATTACTTACAAGAGGTTAATGATAGATGGTGACATTGTTTTGTAGTTGGTGACAATGTGTTTAATAAAATAATATTGTGACATTGTTATGTAGTAGGTAACAATGGGGTGGTGACATTGTTTTGTCATTGGTGACAATATATTACCGACAAGAGGTTGTGACAATAGGGTGGTGACAATGTTTTGTTGTTGGTGATAATACGTTTGAGAAAAGAATATGCTGATAGTGTTCTATATATAGTGTATGAATTCTTTCTTGGAATTCTCTTGTTGAAGTTGTTAGATTTTTCCCCCTTTGATGTCATTCATTTAATGAGATATTATTTCATAATAATCATGCATTCATATGATTGTAAACAAAGGTCATAGACACTGTAACCAAAGGAAAACCCTAGGACAAGGAAAGCACAAACCCTATAGGGGCTAATGAGAAGTCAAAACAGGGGCGGCCCCAGGGTGGGGCGCGCGTACGCGGCCGCCCCACCTTTCGACCCACGAGCCCCCAGAGTTTAGAGAAAAAAAATTTATTTATATATATGATTTTGTTGTAATAAGTAAAATTAAAATGGAAATTAAATCAATTAATTCACTTAGCTCCATTGGTAGATGGGAAGGAGTGAGGATTAAA
Organism: Persicaria maculosa; assembly: GCA_963922045.1. Classification (NCBI taxonomy): domain Eukaryota; kingdom Viridiplantae; phylum Streptophyta; class Magnoliopsida; order Caryophyllales; family Polygonaceae; genus Persicaria; species Persicaria maculosa. The sequence goes on along the minus strand of OY998251.1, from coordinate 17,432,863 downwards.
TGATACAAGAGGGTTTGGGTTCGATTCCCTGCACCCTTTTATTTATTGTTTCAATTTTGTATCTTGCTTTTGTTATCCTTTTCTTTATTTCAATTTTTTTCTTCTTATCTTCATTTTGCCTTTGATCGTAAATAATAATAATTATAGTGAATTTAGACATATTACCTCTTCTATCTTATTAATTATGATGATGGTAAATAATTTATTTATATTAAAAAATTAATTATGTCCTTTTATTTAGCATATCTTGAATGTTTTTTTTGCCTAAAAGACTCAATTATAGGATGATGACATTTCAAATTATTTTTCTCGACTTTAGTAATATATAAGATTTCATAAATATTTTATACTTTTAAAAAATACAACATTCAAAATTTCAACATCCTATTAAACAAATTAAATTTACTGAAAATTAATTAGAACCCATAAAATAGGTGAATTAAAAAATTATAATGAAAAGTGACTTATAATTAATTGAAACCTTTGTAGAAAAAGATAATTTATATTGTATAATGATCTATAATATTTGTACTATATCATATGACATAAATATAAACTTTTTATTGTAAAAAATCTCTACAATGAACTTTATAGTCGGAAATATTTTAAAGTTATGAGAACTAATTTAGTTTGTAAGAATTCGAATACTCGTACATACATAATAATATTAATTTGTATAGGAATCCAAGTGTCAAGAATGACTATAAGATCATATGCCTCATTTTAATAATTGTATAGGGCCTTCAAAATTGATTGAACGCTCCTCTAAATCTTAAGTTCGTCTGTAAATTCGCCCCACCTTTCAGAGATTCCTGCGGCCGCCACTGAGTCAAAATACGAAAACCTAGGACGAGAGAAGCACAAATTAACCCTAAATGGGCTAATGAGAATAAAAAATACATGGGGTGACAGTTCTTCTCTAATATATGAATAGGTAAGAGAGTCATAGACACTGTAATCAAAATCAAAACAGAGTCATAGACATTGTAATCAAAGGAAAACCCTAGGACGAGAGAGCACAAACCTTGTAGAGGCTAATGAGAAGCCAAAATATACGTGGTGACAGTTCTCCTCTAATATATGAATGAGCAAGAGCCTAAGAGGGTCATAGACGATGTAACCAAAATAAAAACAAGGTCATAGACATTATCACCACTATGAAAAAAGGTCATAGACACTGTAATAAAAAAAATCTTATAAACGTTGTAACCAAAATAAAAACTGGGTCATAGACACTGCCATCACTGCGAAAAAAAGGTCATAGACGTTGTAATCAAAATAAAATCAGGGTGTCACCACTATTAAAAAAAGGTTAAAAGACATTGTCACCATTATAAAAACATGGTCATAGACACTGTAACCAAAATAAAAACAATGTCATCGACATTGTAACCAAAGGAAAACTCTAGGACAAAGGAAGCACAAACCTTATAGGGGCTAATGAGAAGCGAAAATACATGTGGTGACAATTCTCCTTTAATATATGAATGGGTAAGAGGGTCATAGTCTGATAGACGTTGTAACCAAAACAAAAACAGGGTCATAGACACTGTCACCACTAAAAAACAGGGTCATAGACATTGTCACCACTATAAAAACATGGTCATAAACACTGTCACCACTATAAAAACAAGGTCATATACATTGTAACCAAAAGAAAACTCCATAGACGTTGTAACCAAAATAAAAATAGGGTCATAGCCACTGTCACAACTATAAAAACAAGGTCATAGACATTGTAACCAAAGGAAAACCCTAGGACAAGTGAAGTACAATCCTTATAGGGGCTAATGAGAAGCGGGGCTATTGAGAAGTCAAAATATATGTGGTGACAGTTCTCCTCTAATATATGAATGTGTAAGAGGGTCATAGACGATGTAACAAAAATAAAAACAGGGTCATAGATACCATCACCACTATAAAAACAGGGTCATAGACACTGTAAGTAAAGGAAAACCCTAGGACGAGGGAAGCACAAACCCTATAGGGGTTAATGAGAAGCCAAAATATATGTGGTGACATTTCTTCTCTACTATATGAATGGGTAAGTGGTCATAAACACTGTAATCAAAATACAAACAGGGTCATAGACACTAAATATCACTTAAAATAGTGTCACCACTGTTGGTGACACATGTAGTAACAATGTTTTTTGGTGACAACTTCATATTAAATTGTCACCACATTAAATATCAATTAAAATAGTGTCACCAATAAATTCTAAACATTTAATAGTCCATAAGATTAAAAAGGAACATATAATATCACCGAAAAACATAGTATAATCAAACACAATAGTATATAAACAAATATTTACAAGTATGTAAGAATGAATTAACTTTCGATTCATTGTGATATTCTTTGACTTGATTTGATTGATGAATTAGATTTACAACGTGTTTTTCGATCAGCCTCGTGTAAGTATTAAACAATATTGTACTAAGTTTGATGTCAAACTTTGGTTTTAGCTTGTTTTTTGTGTTAGCTTTCCCATTTGAAGATGAGAGTGTCTTTCTTGATGCCGGATATTGTGCTTGCAAGGATCTCCTGATGAACCTGAGCAGTATGTTTTTATCCATTCTTTTTTTATGTATTCTCCTCATCCTACCTTATGTGCAGATACGTTAACGTTGCTGTAATGAATGCTATCTTTTCTGCCCAGCGTTCTATGGTAATGTAATCATTCTTGTTTCAGCTAGTTTCTAGCTTTTTACTTTTAGCGTTCCATGGTAAAAGTGAGTCTTTCAGCAGCAAGCAATTGGGGGCGACCATCTTAATGGGAGTTCCAAGTCCATTGAAAAAGCAACAGTGAATGTGCACACTAAGAAGAGCAATGAGAATTTGGGGGAGGAATTGATCGACTAGCCCATTGAAATTGAAATCAATGAAGAAACACAATGAAATTCAAGGCTACACAATAGCAAAATCTAATCCAAACTGAAATCACTAGTGAAAGCACTCCAACAGTCAATCGGCGGGGTCTAATCGAAGAGGCCGGTGGTGTCGATCGGGAACTGGAGGTGGAAACAGGAGCGGTAGCAAAAGATCGGAGGATGAGAAGGAATTGAGGAAGCGGCAGAGGTCGAAGGCGGTAGTACGGTCGTCAAAGATGTCTTCGTCGATGAGGAGGTCTGATCGGAGAGGAGATCAACGTGCTTTTTTTATTTCCATGGAAAATTAAAGGCCGCCGGTGTCGATTTGGATGAGCTCGAGGGAGGCGACGAGAGGACAATCGGTGGCAACGCTGTAAAAGCAAACATCAGCCTCGTCGTCGAAGACATAAGCGATGAGATCGGAGTAAGAACCGTCGCAAGAGAGGGACTCAGGCCAAGGGGAGGCAGGAGAAGATGACAGTGGCATAGGCACGGCAACCAGGGAGGAGTAGATAAGGTTGGCAGAGGAACCAGGGCGGCATAGAGAAGATATCTCGCGGTAGGAACCGGGAAGGGAGGGGTAAAATAAAGTAAGGGCAATTTAGGGATTATGAAAGTTTTTTGGACAAATGCTAGCAAAACTCAATCCGTGGGACAATTTCTAAATGGCCTAAAGGCCAATTTCTTGTAGTTTTTTTGATGTAGTATCCATAACTACAAATATTTTTATAAAGAAAAATTAAAATTAAAATTTTTTGTTTAACTAACGGTTATTATTGTCATTATAAGACATATATTATTTGATGAATACAAAGATGGTATGCCTTACTTTATATTCACGTCAAAATATTGATAATCATATGTTAGTTTTCTTCCGTTTCAGCATATGTTAGTTTTCTTTACAAAATGTGATTATGTATTCTTTATTTTTGACAACATTTATTTAATCTAATATATATTAGATATTGTAAAAAAAACATTAGGCTAGAACAACCTTTAAATTTAAAAAAAAAACTTTTTTTGATCTAACACTTCGTATATATTAGATTATTTGATGAATACAAAGATGGAGTGCCTTAGTTTTCTTTACAAAACTATTTCTCAACTATTAGGCTAGAACAACTTTTAAAATTTTTATGGTAATATCTAATATATACTTTTTTTTATCATTTAATAGGGGCAATTAATGGGGCAAAATCCAACTTTATATATAGAGAGAAGAGAGAAGAGAGATTAAGTTGTCATCAGTTTCCAAAATAAAATAAATATTTTTCGAAAGATATAAAGATGATAAATTCTATTGAATATAGTATTAGAGCACATATTGTGGACGCTAAGTTAAATTATTTAACTTAAATAATAATAAGGAATAAAATCAGTATATGAAATATTGTAATAGATGACTAATAACATGAGAATATATTGAAGCATAATTACATTAATATATAAATAATATTTTTCAACGATGTCACATACATAATATACAAGATTTAAAGTTTGACATAAACGCGAGAATACCTTTCTAGTATATATATCTATCTATCTATATACATATACTAAAACCGATGCATTGGTGCCTGCGTGGTGGCGTATGAGTGCATCTGCATACGTGGCGGCGCGTGAGTGTATCTCGCAGAACTCTCTCCCGTCAAAAAAGGAAATCTAATAAAAACAATTATTTTATTTTACCATTAACACATATAATTGGATAGATGGAAGATCTTATAAAAGAGTAAATATTATATAAGGAAAAAAATATATCAATATAATTAAACGTAGTAGTAGTAATAATGAAACTAATTTTCATAGACATACTTACCAAAAATATTAATAGATAAATATGTAATATTTGATAGGTGCTATTTTATTTATATTTAGATTATTTTTCGGTGGAAAGAATTATTTATATCAAAATCAATCATTTAATAATTGTTATTTTATATCTATCTATATTATTTTTTAGGCCAAAATAAATAATTAAAATATTATACAGCCATATCAAATATTACATATTTTTAAAAATCATTTAGTAAACAAATGTAATAAATAATTTATATTCATTACATTTATTAAACAAATCAAAATCAATCATATCAAAATCAATATTTTATATTTAAAATATATACTACATATTTAAATAAATAATTTATATTTAAAATATTATACATTTAGATTTAGATTAACACTTATTTAAAGTAAACAAATAATTTATATTTAAAATATTGTTATTTTATATACATCCGTACATAGATATTTTAGTAAACAAATGTAATAAATATATACTGCATATTTAATAAAAAAGAATATTAAAATATTTTCAAAAATCAACTATCTAATTAAATTACGTTAGATTTAATTAACCATAGATTAGAAAAAAAAACTTTTACGTAGTACCTTATAAATGTGAATTTTATTTATATTTTGAGAGAATCCAATTAAAAGATAGTATTTAGATTATATATAACCTGTCGAACTAATATTATTTATATTTATATTATTTTTTGGAGGAAAAAATAATTTATATTTAGATTAACGCATTCTCCGTCCACAGGACGGGATCTACATTAGTGTGTGTGTGTGTGTGTGTATATATATATATATATATATATATATATATATATATATATATATATATATATATATATATATATATATATACATATATACATATATATATATATAGGGAATAGGTAAATTGTGCACACCTCTTAGGGTGTACTTTGTGCACAATTCTTAACTATTGATCCGGTATGGATGGATGGATGAGATTTAAATGAGTTTTTCCCCTTTTTTTTCCAATTTAAGGTGGGGCCCGCGCACAAAGATGGAAAATCGGAGCCCCTCTCTATCTTGTGGCGCGTGTGAAATGTGGGAAGTGGGTTTTGAGTTTGAAGGTGGGGCCCGCAACTGAACTGGGAATTCGGTTTTGATTTTGGAAGGTGGGGCGCTCAATTGAGATTAGCCGATCTTTGATTTTTTGATGTAGAATGAATTTGCAGTTATTTTTTTTATTTTAATATTAATTGGGAATAACCCATATCTTAACCAAGTCATATCTTTTTTTTAAGTAAATATTTTGGGTTAGATAAAAATAATCCATTAAGTTGACACAATAAGCAATTAATTTGACATTCTTTAAGATTATAGTACATACCCTCCATATTTTCATATATTATAATTGGCAAGTACTTTATCCATATATTTTTTATTTTTAAATATTTCGATATAGATCAAAACTAATCATTAATTTAATTCATATTATAGGTTGTTAAGCAAGCAAAGATATTGGGCGGGTTATCAATTACTCAGTATAAATATTATTTTTATTCAAAAAAATCGGTTGTGATGTACTAAAAGATATGGTTAGGTCATCAATTATTCAAGGAATTCTTATTTTTACGAGGTACACAGAAGCGATTACTAATTGCATATTCGTGCATAAGTAATTCCTTAGAATTATTCGGTTGAATCGATCGATTTATCCCGCACATTGAACAATAATTGGGAGATTATTCAGTGGAATTCTTATTTTTACGAGGTACACAAAAGCGATGAATAATTGCATAATCGGTTTGAATAAGTAAATTATTAGAATTATTCAGTTGAATCAGTTGATTTAACGCGTACATGGAAAGATAATTGGGAGATTATTCAGCGGAATACTTATTTTTACGAGGTACAAAAAGCGATGAATAAATGCATAATCGTTGTGAATAAGTAAATTATTAGAATGATTCGGTTGAAATAATCGATTTAACGCGTACATTGAAAGATAATTGAGAGATTATTCAATGGAATACTTATTTTTACGAGGTATAAAAAGCAAAAAATTATTGTATAATCGTTGTGAATAAGTAAAATTTTAGAATTATTCGGCTAAATCGGTCGATTTAATGCGTACACAACTTCATCATCCCAAAAAACCCAAATCGATCCAAACCCCTCATAGAAATTCAATCATTGAAAAATTAATCAACTACAAAAACAATATAATCCTGGAGTAATTTCGGATGAACAAGTCAGTCTCAACATAATCCCTTAAAGAACCCTCAAATCATTCCCAAACAGCAAATACAACTTCATCACCACAAAAAACCCCAAATCGAACCAAAATCCTCATAAAAATTCAAACATTGAGAACCTAATCATCAAAAAAGCCATGAAATCCTTGAATAATTCAAACATTGAGAACCTAATCGACTAAAAAAAACAATCAAATCCTTGAATAAATTCGGATACACAACTCAATCTCAACATAATCTTTTTCAAAAACCCTCAAAGTGGTAAACAGTAGAAAAAAACTCATGCTTACCCATCAATGGTGATCCTATCTTCCTCCTTCAACAAACCCTCGTTTGATGACGAATAAGGGACACTACAACCGTCGAAACAACCACCGTCGTCAGTGTTGCTGCTTCCTCGGGTCGCCGCCGTTCGAATCGAGGTCGTTGTTCCGCCGCCAAGAATCGCAGCCGGGATAGCCGCGTAGGGAGCCTTTGCCGCCGGTGATGGATTGGTGGTGCGAAGCTTCTTAGCTTTTGTGTTGGTTGTGGATTTTCTCTCCTCGAAGCTTGTAATGGTCCCAGCACACGGAAGAAGATGAAGACAAAAGAGAGTCTTAGGGTTTTAATTCACAAAGAATTTCACGCGCTTCACGCTCTGCTTGATGGATAAAAGGTGTGGGTTTATTATTATTATTATTTTTTAATCTGGACACGTGGTGTAATATAGGTCATTCGTCGATCTATGATTAATGGTCCAGATTCGTGCACAATGTACACCTTAAGGGGTGTGCACAAGGGAACCACTCCCTATATATATATATATAGGGTGAGGTTAAAGTGAAAAAAGGGCTTAAGATGAAAATTTCTCTTAAAGTGAAAAAAACATACCCGCGTCCCAACAGTAGAAGCAGGCAAGCAGCGTCGTCGCTCTCGGACTCCCGCACCCACACCCACCTCGAGCCACCTCCGGCCACCAGCGACCAGCCGACCTCGAGCCCACCCCTGTGCGCACCCCCGAGCCCAGACGGGGCCCTGTTCGAGCCACCTGCTGCCCCGACGAGCCCAAACGTGGCCCTGTTCGACGCGCCCACCAGCAGCTTCGCTTGTCGGCCTCCCACGCCACCCACGAGCCACCTCCGGCCACCATCCACCACCTGCTCGAACCCCCTCCGTCAGCTGCACCCCCCGAGACCGGAACCCACATGGTTCGAGCCCAGCCGAGCTCACACCGAGCCCATCTCCCCCATAAGTGTTGTTCGACATTTTTGGCTCGGAATACCTTCGAAATCCCGATTTTGCTCCTTGTTTCAACTCGAATTTGGTATGATTTATAACCCTAAACTTGTTTATTACAATTATTTAGATTGTTTGAATGATTTAGGTTGAGATTGAAAATCTATGGTTTGATTTAGAGCGGAATTTGGGGCTTTTTGCCAAAAGCCAAATTGATTGAAATTGATGATATGGTTGTGTTGTTAGGTTGATTTTGAGCTAATTTCATGTTCATATCATTGTTAAATTGTTTATGGATCATGAGCTAATTGAATTTTAGAATTTTATATTGCGATATGTTTTAGAATTTGGGGCTTTTTGCCAAAAGCAAAATTGACTGAAATTGATGATATGGTTGTGTTGTTGAGTTGATTTGGAGCTAATTTCATGTTCATAGCATTGCCAAATTGTTTATGGATCATGATCTAATTGGATTTTAGAATTTTATTGCGATATATTTTAGAATTTGGGGTTTTTTTTGCCAACATCCAAATTGATTGAAATTGATTATATGGTTGTGATGTTGGGTTGATTTGGAGCTAATTTCATGTTCATCGCATTGTCAAATTGGTTGTGAATAGGGTTGTTACTTGAGCCGAGTAGCTCGAGCTCGGCTCGGAAAAAGCTCAACTCGGGCTCGCTCGAATTAAATATGAGTCAAGCTTGAGCAGAATTCTGAGCTCGAGCTCGGCTCGAGTAGCTCGTATAGCTCATTTTATGGGTGAAATTACAGTTATCCCCCTATGTTTTATTTAACCCCATGTAAATAGGTTTTATTTAACCCATTGTAAATAGGGCGTATATCTCGTTTCATAGGTGAAATTACAGTTCTGTCCCTAGGTTTTATTTAACCTCTTCTTCTAAAGAGTTGTCAGCCGCTTTGCCTTTTGGACTCCATTCACTTTGAATCACAGATCTACATTTTGTGAGTAGCTCGAGCTCGAGCTCGGCTCGGCTCGAGAAAATGAGGCTCGAGCTCGAGCTCGGCTCGTTTGTAAACGAGCCAAGCTTGAACACCCACTACTCGAGCTCGTTAGCTCGTATATCAGCCCTAGTTGTGAATGATGAGCTAATTGGATTTTAGAATTTTGTTGCGATATGCTTTAGGTCGATTAGGTTCTTCTATTTTAGCATGAAAATCATAATTTAGCCTATTAGCTCAATTGGTAGAGCAATGTGCGTTTGCACAAAGATGTGGGTTCAAATCCCACATAGGTTACATAATAGATAAGAGCGCAACAATCGCAAATTGTTAATCATGCACATTACTCCGTATAATCTTAGTTATGCACAATTGTATACTACTTTTGCACAATCCTATCTTACTTTTGCACAATTGTATTATTAGATATGCACAACATAATGTTACATTTGCAAAACATAGTGTTATATTTGCACAACTTAAAGTTATATTTTGCACAATATAATGTTATATTCGCACAACATAATATTATATGTGCACAACGTAACATTATATTATTAGATATGCACAACATAATGTTACATTTGCAAAACATAGTGTTATATTTGCACACCTTATTGTTATATTTGCACAATATAATGTTATATTCGCACAACATAATATTATATGTGCACCACGTAACATTATATTATTAGATATGCACAATATAATGTTACATATGCAAAACATAGTGTTATATTTGCACAACTTAAAGTTATATTTGCACAATATAATGTTATATATGCATTATATCATCTTATTTGTGCACATTATCATTTTATTATTGCATTTTATAATCTTATTCATGAACGGGAACACAAAAAAAGCAACCATAAATAGCTTATGCGGGATTTTGAACTCGAACCTTTGTGCATGGGCACATCACTATACCATTTTTTGAGCTAATAGGCTTTTAATGGCACATGTTGCATTAAATTACAAAACTGTCATAAAATAGCAGTCCATAAAGAAAATTTTTGGTATGACACATTATGAAAATGCACATTTATTAATAATAACATTTATTGTATTATTTGTTCACTTTATATTTTGTAATCTCATCTTTTTCCCTTTTTAAAATAAAGACAAAAACTGTGATGTAACATTCTTGTTGTATTTTTTTAATATTATAGTTGCACCTAACAATATTATTTCAAATAAAAATTACGGGCTAAAATCTGTAATTTTCATAATTGAAATAAGGGCAATATTCGTATGAATGGAAAGTTTGGGGGAGGCGTGTGAAATTTACCCCATAATTAGGGCCATTTAACCATTTTCCCATTTACTCATAAAATTAGGCCCATTTACACCAAAATTAGGCCCATTTATTCATTACTCATTTAATTAGGCCCATTTACCTTTAAATTAAGCCCATTTACATCCAAATTAGACTATTTTCACTTTAAGAGGGATTTTCATCTTCCATATATATATATATATATATATATATATATATATATATATATATATATGGAAGAGTTAAAATGTAAAATTTTGAAGAAATCTTCAAACTGAAGGTTTCGACATTGTCATTCGCAAACTTCTGAACTAAACCTTCATCAACAACACTTTCGATTCTATAATGATGGGAAAATAAAATATCTCGATAAGTCATTCATGTCACAGTGAGTTTTATGTTTCAGGATATGGCTGGATTAATAAGTAAGATAAGTCGCTCGTCTATTGGCCTATTGCCATCCTGCTACTCTCCCTCCTTGTGAGTCTCTGGTTGCTTTCTCCCTGCTATTAATGTTGTATTATTCTTGTAATGATGCATGAATAGCGGTAATTGGGAAACTGAAACTTTCACTTTGCATAGTTTTATATTTTCCAGTTCCATCCTTCCATGAGAACTAAGAGGAGAGTAGTTATTTTAACTTCCACCTTTATATTAAGCAGAATGTCTTTCTCGAGATTTTAATGAATGTTAATATTTGATGAATTTAGTGAGAGATGATTTGCAGTATCGGTTGGTTGCATGTTTATGTAATCCATCTTATTCTGCGATTGGTTGCTTATTGTTCTAATCTCTTTTGATCATATCTAGATCTGTTGGATTCCTTTGTATATATTAAGCTCAGATTCAATGAAGCTGCTTTGTTTTTATGATGTCTTTCTTAGCTATAACAACATTATACATGCAATGACAAATAAACTATACCGTTAATCTTGAACATGCAGGAAAACACTTATTTAAGGCATGTGCAGAAAAACCCTGAGCTGCCTATTCTTCTCAAGGCAGACCTGGTCTGGCCATGGCGAGGCGTGAGGCTCTGGATTGGATGTTTAGGGTTCATACCCACTATGTAAAGGCTCGGGTTCTTAAATTCTAATTTCTTTGAAAAAGAAAATCAAAATGAATTTTAAAGCGGGATTTAGCGGAAAAACTCCCCAACTCGGATTTTAAGACTCTTAAAGCGGATTCCGACCAAATTTTAAAATTTATGGAAAAGAGATTTTATTCCGTTTTCATACGCCGAGAGAGTAGACTTCGGAATTTGTTCCCGGTATGTTGAGATTTGGGTTTTAGGACCACTTGTGACCTTTGTTCCCTATCATTTTGTCTTCACCTTCTCTCTCTCCTGGAATCGGCAGCAGCTACACGGCCTACACCCTCCCTTACTTAGCTTACCCATTCCTTTGCCTAAACAATCCTCCCCCATCTCTTTCCCTCTGCCTTCCATGTTCCACTTTATTTGGCAAAATGACAAGTCAAACCACTCCCATGTGACCCTGCCTGAGGCATCAGTAGCCACGCCAAAGCCTTAAGAAAACCCAATCCCCCCCCTGCCAATTTGATTTCAAGGTAACTTCCTGGTGTTCCCAAAAGAAAAAAGGGATTCCCTTGGCTTTCACACAAACTCTCCCTCCCAACCTCCTTTCCCTTCCCTGTAATGTCGAAGAGAACCACCACCATCACACCGTCGATTCTTCAGCCTCCGAGCAGCAGCAACTCCACCTCCTTCCTTCACCTTCCGCCGCCACTGCACCACCGCAGCCTCCCCCTCCCTCTCAGGCGTTCCCAGGCAGCAGCAGCAACGGGACGAGCTTCGGAGGCCGAGCGCGAGCGCCGCTTGACGTTCTTCCCCTGTTTCGACTTGAAGAAAGGTAAAGCTCGATTATCCTCCTTTCCGCTTCCTTTCCGCCTCCAAACCCACCAGAAGAGAAGCTTTAACCCCTCCCTGTCCTTCCTAGGCAAATTCCGGCGAGATGAGCACCATTCGCCGGCGTTGGGTGTTCTTTCCAACGGAGGAAGACATGGGAAGAGGGCAGAGATTGAAGAAGCCGGCCGGGTCCCACCTCCACGTCATCAGCCGGGTCCCACGTTCCTTTTAACCCTTCTGAATCCGAGAGCAAATTGAAAGAGAGAGCATCCATTTGGCCTTTGGGCCTAATTTTGGTTGGGCCGGAAATATTTTAAGAGGGGGAAAGGCTTTGGGCTTATTTCTTTCATCTAGGTCCGGTTTTGGTTATTGGACAAGAGTGCTCGGTTTGGGTTATTTTATAAAATAGAGGGGTTAGTTTGGTAATTCAAAAGGGGTGATTTTATTTAATAAAAATGGTTGGGATTTTTAAAGGATTTGGAAATATTTCATGAAGGTCTTACAAGAAAAGGGTATTCAAATATTAAATATTATTATTAAGATTTAAAGATATAATATCAAAGTGATTTAAAACAAATAAATATAAATATTATGAGACTGGAGATTTAAAAAGGCATTATCGGAACTTAAATCGAAAAAGGGATTCCTCGAGCATTTTCAAAATGACGGAATTTCTAACTAGTGATTCGGATTCTGAAACGGTTTTCGGGACTGACTTGGGTATTATGTGATCGATGACTAACTACCATGATGATATGAATGATTGACTAATAGCATGATTTGTGTGGATTAATGACATGAATGAATGATTAACGGCATGATGAGATGTTAGAATTTCGTATCGTTCGACTTGTGCCTTATGAGCTATGATTAGTATGATGAACTTGGGAGATATACGATCATGCATATATATGAGTATTATCGCAAATATATGAATGTAGTTACACAGAATGGTGATAACGATGTGGTCTTATGGAAGGTGGCAACATGATGAATGGTTGAACTCGACGGAATGATGATTGCGATATGGTTGCTATTCTCGTTGAATGATATGCTTGAGTGTTTGGATGATTAGACGTAGACTTATACATATATGTTCTGATGTGTATCTAGGTGATACTTTGTGATTATGAATGATGTATATCGGATCTTCTATTGTGCTGTTCTGCATAGCCAGGTGAGTTCCTATATGAGCTCACTCAGATTCGAAAACAGATCTCCCTGCTTGTAGCCATGTGCATACTAGGTGCTTGCATTCATAATAAAGCATGCCATGTAGTATCCTGTTAGGATTGCACTCATGATTGAGCATTCGTTTACTCATTGCTTTTGTAAACAGAACGGCCGTTATCTGTGAAGTAACTAGAGTCTTTGCTAGGGTTATAGGACGACCTAGTCCCATTGGGTCCCGTCCTGAGTCAATCGAGTCATGAAACTTCCTTATATTATGAGCTGCTTGCGGGCTTTATTGTGGATACGGGTTGGGCATGCGTGCCGCTCGATTATTATTGAATGCATTCACGAGCTGGCCAGTCTCCGCCCTATCGGAAGGGGGTGGAGGTAGGAGAGGGATATACCACTTGGTATTCGGTGCTAAGGCCTTATTATATTTATGCACTTGATCTTAGGACCATGCTAGTGTGTTAATATTCCGCCTTGCATCTAGAAGCATCTTTATTAGGACTAGCGTGTGTATGTGTCTGCTTGTTTGGGATTATATTGCGTAGGGCTTCGATCTGACACCGCCCCGCATACATTTTTTTTTAGGTTTGTTTTGCAGCATGATTATTCCTTGTGTCCGTGACGTGGGAACTCTCTTGGGCGATCTCAAAGAAATGGTCTAACCCCACTAACATTGTCTATTAAATTTCGATAAATACGCTTATTGATCGGTTTTGACTCGGCTCTACCGTGTCACCCTCTTGTATTACACCTTGATTCTGTTATTTGCATGATTATTGGTTCTTCACGCTTAGACTTATGACAGGTACAGGGGACTTCCCCGGGGATTCCAACGATCCCTTCGAATTTTGGGTATGAAATCCCACTTTAAAATGTTATGATAGAATTTCAAACCTTCAACCTGTACTCGGGGCGCAAGATCCTAACGAGGGGTTTCATCCCTCGAAACGTAACCCGGGAATCATAATCCCGGGCCGTTACACACTACTCCTCCGTTCGGAATGCTCTTACTGCTTTCCTGGCTGTCAATTACCTTGACAAGTTCTTTTTTAGCTTTGAGTTTCCAAAGGACAAGCCATGGCTCACCGACCTTGTTGCTATGGCTTGTCTCTCTCTTGCTGCTAAGGTTGAAGAGACCCAAGTCCGCCTCCTCTTGGATCTTCAAGTGAGTTGAAATTTCATTAATTGCTTGTCTGGATTGCTCATTCCTGTGTTTGGGCTGTGTGTTGATGTTTTAGGGTTTGTCTGTGCACTGATTTTGGCTTCAGGTGGACGAGAGTAATTATTTGTTTGAGGCTAAGACGGTTCAGAGGATGGAGATTTTGGTACTGTCCACACTTAAAAAGGTAATGTATCAATAGAGTTGAGCCCTCCATCGAAGAGGAGTACCAATGCCAATTGTTCGCGATATTCTTGGAGTTGACAAGGTGTGAAATTTCGACCCACATTGTCTCGTAAACCTTTGTTGTCTATCACATTGAGCTTTTTTTAATAGGGATTTGATAAAGAACAGGTTTCGATCAGTCAAAACAGTCTTATCGAAGCATAAAGTTTGATTGTTTGATGTATGTATGTATTTAAGGATCTTATTGTGCAAATGCAGGATAAAGTAGAGGAGTGTGGGGAATTGATAAGTGAATTGTATGTGGGGGGCAATATGTACTTCCATTCGAATAAGAGGAAGGTGGTGTCTAATAATTTGCGTTGAGTTCCTAATAATGTGTGTTTAAAAATAGAGCCTTTCTAATATGTGTTAGGCCGAGTTACTTGAGACTTTTCTGTTAGGAACTCAACACATTATTAAATGTGTATTAGGCCTAATATGTGTTGAGTTCTTAACAGAACCTTTCTAATATATATTAGGCACGTATTTAGTCGCACACTTAAAAGAAAACACATATATATAGAATGAAAAAACGACAAAATCGCACGCGAATGCGCGCGGTTATTGCCTAGTTTTAAAAAAAACCGAACCGGTTTGTTTTAAAAAAATTGAACCGGTCATCCCCTTCCTCCCTCTGCACAAAAATTCAGAAGCGAGCATGGCCTGGGCGAAGTCTCAATCGCCGGGCATCGAGCATGGCAGGAGGCAGGTCATCGAGCATCGGACTGGGCGGCGTCAATCGCCGAAATATTCCTCGTCGAAATCCTCGCAATCATCATAATCGAACTCCTCCATCGCAATTGTCGGAATCATCGCAATCGTCGGAATCGAGCATCGAGCATTGGTCAATTCGACAAGGTGGGTGTGGATCCGGCTTCTCCTCCTCGCAATCACCGGAATCCTCATCGGAATCGTCGGAATCGCCAACAATTTCCTCCTTGCCCAACAACACCGGAGCTCCCTTCGCCACCTTCGACCACTGCCTTGCCGCCACCAACGATTGCCACCAACGGACTCTTCACGCCCCCCGGTCCCGTATCTGTCCCCCCCCCCCCCCCCCGCGCCGACGTGCCCTAGCCTGGCACCGGGAGTTTGTCGAAATCCACCGGTGTAACCGCCATTTTTTTTTTGGTGGGCAAGTAACGGCCATTTCTAATCGGAGGTTTACAGGCGATGTGAGGAAGAGGATGATGAAATTACAATTTTGACCCATATTTTCCCTTTCTTCCCAAATATGCCCTTATCTAATTTTAATAAATTAAAAAATTATTCCGTAGTTTATAAACGCACAACATAATATTATATTTGCACAACTTAAAATTATATTTGCACAAAATAGTGTTTGAATGATTTAGATTGAGATTGAAAACCTAGGGTTTGATTTAGGAGCGGAATTTGGGGTTTTTGCCAAAGTCAAATTGATTGAAATTGATGATATGGTTGTGTTGTTGGGTTGATTTTGAGCTAATTTCATGTTCATAGCATTGTCAAATTATTTATGGATCATGAGCTAATTGGATTTTAGAACTTTAGTGCGATATGCTTTAGAATTTGGGTTTTTTTTTTGTCGAAAGCCAAATTGACTGAAATTGATGATATGGTTGTGTTGTTGGGTTGATTTGGAGCTAAATTTATGTTCATAGCATTGTCAAATTGTTTATGGATCATGAGCTAATTGGATTTTAGAATTTTATTGCGATATGCTTTAGATCGATTAGGTTCTTCTATTTTAGCATGAAAATCATAATTTAGCCTATTAGCTCAATCGGTAAGCAATGTGCGTTTGTACAAAGATGTGGGTTCAAATCCCACATATGTTACATAATAGACAAGAGCGCAACAATCGCAAATTGCTAATCATGCACATCATAATCTTAGTTATGCACTTTTTAACCTTAATTATGCACATTTTAATCTTATTTATGCACTTTAATTTTAAAAGCTTATTATGTATGCACACCATAATGTTATATTTGCACAACATAACATTATATTTGCACATTTTAATCTTATTTATGCACTTTAATTTAAAAGTCTATTATATATGCACACCATATTGTTAATGGGCGGTGGTAGGAAAATTACCATACCAACCGATTACCAACCGTACCAACAGGTCATTGGTACCAAGAAGTCGGTAACCGACTGAATCGGTAACCGAAGTCTCGGTACCAAGGGTAGTCGGTACGGTAACGGTATGGGCAACCCAAATACCGTGGTACCGGTGGTTATCGAATATATATTTAATTTTTTTAAAAAAAAAATCTATCATGTACCATCGGTACCGATGGTAGAATATGTGAATGTGAATCTGTCATTGGTACCATCGGTACCGATGGTACCACAGTGTATAAAACAAAAATCGAAGAATGAAAATAGTGGCTTCGGTTACCATGGTACCGACATTCGGTAATCGATACTTTCGGTACCAAGAGTATCGGTACCGATCCTATTCGGTTGGTACGTGGTACTGAAAATCCCATACCGAGGGGTATCGGTACGGTACGTGGTAATCGAAAATTTACCATGGTACCGTACCGTGCCAGCCCTTGTTATATTTGCACAACATGGCATTATATTTGCATATTTTAATCTTATTTATGCACTTTAATTTAAAAGCCTATTATATATGCACACCATAATGTTATATTGGCACAACATAACATTTTATTTGCACATTTTAATCTTATTTATGAACTTTAATTTAAAAGTCTATTATATATGCACACCATAATGTTATATTTGCACAACATAACATTATATTTGCACAACATAAAATTATATTTGCACATTTTAATCTTATTTATGCACTTTAATTTAAAAGCCTATTATATATGCACATCATAATGTAATATTTGCACAATATAATATTATATTTGCACATTTTAATCTTATTTATGCACTTTAATTTGAAAATGTTAAATCCTTGAAAACAAATAGACGATAAGTCCGTTTAAAATAAATTTTGCATACCGTAAAAGCGGGGTGGCGCTGCCTCCCCCTATCCCCCCGACGGGGAGCTCCGCCCCCCGGACCCCCCGATGCGACGCCGGTGAAAAATAATTCAAGACACATTAACAATAATCTTAATTGTGCACTTCATATTATTACTCATACACATCGTCATTTTATTCTTGCACTTTATCATTTTATTTATACACTTTATATTTGCACAACAAAAAGTGTCGAAAACGGGAAAAAGTGCATTTACCCATAACATTAGACATATTTACCTATTTATCCATAAAATTAGGCTTATTTACCCATATATTAAACATATTTCAATTATAAATTTTTATAATTGAAATATGCACATTTACCTATTTACCCCATAATGAATTATTATGTCTACACAACATAAAGTTATATTTGCACACAGGATGTTATATGTGCACAAAATCAAGTTATACTTGCACAACAGAAAGTGTTAACACGAAAAAAAAAATCCTGGGACAAAAGGAAAAAAAAAATGGCTTGAGAAGGGTGGCACTAGACATGTCAAACGGGTCATTCGGGTCGGGTTCGGGTCGGGTCACTTCGGGTTTCGGGTAAAACGGGTCTCGGGTAAAACGGGTTTCGGGTTTTTCGGGTTGACTCGAACTCGGGTTTGACCGGGTTTCGGGTCGATTTCAGGTTTGTCAATTTTTTCTTTTTTAAATTAAAAAAATCATGATTTGATAATTTTGTGATAAATTTTAATTATATATAAAAAAAATTTAATTATATATAATTATAAATCAACCGGGTCAATATTACCGGGTCAATTGGATCTCCGGGTTCGGGTCGGAAATTTTCGGGTTCGGGCCGAAAAAAAAATTCGGGTCGAAATTTCCGGGTTCGGGTCGGAAATTTTTCGGGTCGGCCGGGTCGGGTCATCGGGTCGGGTTGTGTTTTGACAGGTCTAGGTGGCACAGTGGGGGGGGGGGGGGGAGCAGGATGGAACACGCATGGGGCAAGGGGGCAGACATTCTACTAATTAAATTAGGCCCATTAGCAATTTACTTATAAAAATTAGGCACATTAGAGAATTTTACACCTTAAGCAAATTTTACACCCTAAGGTAATTTTTTATTTGAACCTTTGCCTATATATATATATATATATATATATATATATATATATATATATAGGTACGCTCCGGTGAAAACCAAAATTGCGGTAAAACCTGCGAGGACCCGCTTTATAGCCCGATTCACTTGCTTTATAGCCCGGTTCTGAATAGAAGCGATCTATAAAGTCACAAATTTTAGCTTGATTTTGAATAAAACCGAGCTATAAAGTCATTCTGTAATTTTAAAACATGAGTTTTTTAGCACGATTTTTAGGCTTGACCAAACTATAAAGTCATGTGTTATTTTAAAACTGGATTTTTTAGTACGGTTTTTAGATTGAACCGGGTTGTAAAGTCAGCGTGTGATTGAGGTTTTTAGCACAGGTTTCAAATAAACCAAGATATAAAGTAGTCCTTACGGTTTTTACCACAATTTGAGCTTTTCACTGAAGTCAATCCCTATATATAATATTCATATTAGGCCAAATTGTAGAAAACCACCCCTTAAATACCCCAATCTCCTGAAACTCACCCCTTAAACACATAACTGCAGTAAATCACCCATTAAAACCTAAAAATTTGTATAGAACCACCCCTTAAACACATAATTACAGTAAATCACCCATTAAAACCTAAAAGTTTGCATATAACCACCCATCCTTCAGACGTAATATCGTTTCAATTAAAAATACAAAGTCGTCGGGTGAGGAAACGTAGCTCGGTGGGCCAAAATGATGACATAAGAGGAGTTGCACAAATTACAACGGCTATCATGAGGTTAACAAACCAATCCAAATCCTCTATCAATATAACGAATTGCAAAGAAGAGCAAAAAAAGAATGAGTTAGGTGTTGTTGAATGATATACAAGAAAAACTTTGATGTTTTAATTAGGATGTTGTTGTCATTTTCTGCATTTTTAATTGAAACGGCACTACATCTGAAGAATGGGTGGTTCTATGCAAACTTTTGGGTTTTAATGAGTGGTTTACTATTAAACCAAAAAAAATGAGTGGTTTACTGCAACTATGTATTTAAGTGGGGTTTTGAGCAAATTGGGGTATTTAAAGGGTGTTTTCTACAATTTGGCCTTAATGTTATTTTCCCATTCGGTTGAACCCAATTAAACCGAACTTGAAAAAAAAGGGTTTACTATTTACACGGTAAAAAATTCGCCATTTACACGTCGTAACCGCGCACTCGCAATGCGCAGTTGCAGTTTTTTTTTTTTGACTCGCCTGAACAGATTCCCCATCTCTCTGTCGTCGCTTCAGATATGGGGAAGAAGAAGGGCCTCGACTGCAACAATTTTCCATCTTCAGATCTGGGAGGAGAGAGCTTCGATTTGGAGAGCGATTGTAAGGTGTCCAGGGCTTCGATTTGAAAAAGTGCTGCAATTTCTTTAGATATGAAATTGAAGCCCTTCCCCTTGCCTAAGGCTTCGATTGCTGCAATTTTCCATCTTTAGATCTAGAAGGCACAGTTCTCAGAGGAGGAGGGAGAATCGGCCACATTTCCGGCAATGGAGGAGGGAGAAGATGTCGGGGCTACCGGCAAGAGAGGAGGCAGAAGGAGAGGAAGAGGGAGGAGATGAAGCTGGAGACGAGGAAGGCGGAGTGCTGGTAGGAGGCGGCGAGGAGGCGGGGGATTGAGGTCATGGTAGGAGGCAACAGTGGTAGGGGCAGTGCTGGTAGGAGACGCCTTCCGCCTCCCCTCCCGCCGGCAGTGGTAGGAGGCGTCGGGATTGAGGTCGGCGGCGATGCAGTCGGAGATTTCTCCGGAGAGGCGACGAGAGATTGTGAGGAAGGTGAGCACCACCGCGACGATTTGGGGACAGAGAGAGAGAGAGAGAGAGAGAGAGAGAGAGAGAGATATGGGGACTGAGGAGATTGGGAGGAAGATCGCTTTGGGGACTGAGAAGACTGTGAGGAAGATTGCCATTGTTGATTTAGAGAACCTTCTTGTGCATTTGTACTCCGCGAACGCGGATTTCTACTTTTTCTACCGCGGACTCATATTACGCAATTATCAATACTTTCCGTGTAACAAGCGAGAAAATCACCGTGCAGATATCAATTCCGAAAAAAAAAATATCAAACCCTTTGAACATTCACTATCTTATTGGAGCTCAATGAGGTCTGACATAGAAAAAAAAAACCTCGGATAAGGATGGAGAACACGCCTCGTCACGCGCCCCCCAACCTTCCCTGTCAATTGCATCTCTCAAACCCTCGCCTCGGCAAATTCCTTCCCTAAATCACCGCGTGGTGCCTCACTCCAGCCAAATCTCATCCGGATTTGGTCTATCCTCCATCTTCTTCCTGGATCTGGATACTAATTTGAGGCAAATCAAGGCCTCCTAAGCAAATCCTTGCTTCCTCGGCATAGCTTGGCCTTCGCCCATGTCCATCTCAACCGAGGGTGGCAATGGAAGATCAAGGTCACCAAAATGATTGTAAAAGTTGAGGCGATGATAGATTTTAGAAAGAGAAGGAAAGGGCTCTCCGGTGTGGGCAAGGCTGCTTGGATTTTCTAGTTCTCATGTGCCTCTCGATCGGGTCTCGTGGGGGGCTTTCGTCGGTTCGCGATTTGGCTGTGGATCAAGGTCCACAAAATGGGTTTCCTTAGCCTTGTGTTTAACGGGAGTTTGTCTCCTGTTTGTGCAAAAGGGTTTGTTCTGTACAGCCTCAGGTTTGTCTATGTACAAGTGTTTTTGAATTTCCGTTTTAGGGGAATAATCGCATATAGGAAACTCTTGTGTTTGTCTAATGGTCTAAATAATCTGATGTGCCTGCTTCAAAACTCCTCCTTCTGGAGGCCGAACAAAACTGTGAAAGAGCCTTGTGCTCTTTCATTTTTTACCCCCCGAAAGGGCTCTCAGAATATGAAGGATAAATCATCTGTCTGTGTTCATGCCCTTTATTATCATGTGATGCTTGCAATCTATCTAGAATTTGGATTTGGGGTTGCTTGGGTTGGCAGCCTCGTCTTTCTCTCAACGAGGTCTATACCACCCTTATTCTATAGTTGTCCTCATGTTATGTATCAAATTAACCTTGAGAAGCTTATTGTTCGCATCATGTTTGTCTACATGTTGTGTTGTTCAACGTGTGTTGTCTGTGAAGCTTTCAAATACTTGCCTTTAAGGTTTTGTACACTTGGTTTGTGGCTCATGTATCTAGTTGCATCTATTGGTAAATATTTGTGGATATATAATATGTCCGGGTGTAGATTCATCATGTTTGTCTTGCCTAGATGCCTTGTTCAAACTCTATTCCATGTATCTTGTTGGAATAGGAATGTTGAAATTAGGTTACTTATTTTTGTGATCATGCTCTTAACTCTATTTGCTTGTACAATTTACCTTCTAAGGATAAATCAACTCAAATCCCGCAAGGGCCCAAATCCTCATAATGAGGCAAAACAACCAGTTGGTGACTCACTTCCTGGTGCAGGAAGTTGCCATCAGATGGCATACAAAATGAAGATCAAACAGGAAAAACATCCCCTCTTTTTGGGTATCAAAAGCTCTCATGATGGTGGAAAGAGGAAGCAATCATCTATTTCTGAAAGGAATTCCCATAGGAGAACGTTCACTATGGTGAAGCTCGGGGCCATGCAGAGTGGTGCTCTGGACAATAGTTCCCTGCTATCTGATTTTTATTGGGGGTTTGTTGTCTTACAATGTTTAGTATATCTCTTGTTAATATTCCTACTGTTTGGTGGCAAATTTTTAGAAACTTTGGACTTAGAGTCCCGTACTCATATTTAGGAAAATTTTAATTTACTCTCCGGCATTCAAAGCCGCATGATCAATGTTTTACTCAACATATGATATTATTTTTGATGGTCTATTTGATGAATTGCCTGCTAGGCCTTGGTCTCTACTCTAGGTTTCCTGCTGGCTCCCTCGTGTTGAGCTGGTGTTCAATACATTCCGGTGAGAATATCTACTGGTTATCTTCATAAGCTTGGGAGTGTGTGTTTTTGTTCCACTGGTCTCTCTTCAACAATGTGACAAAGACAACCCCTGGTAAGAACTCAATGGTGATAGGGAGCTCTGCTTCCTCTTTAAATAACTCCCGAAAGGTTATGGGTTGGATTTGGTCTATTAAATCACAAAATAATTCCATTTTGTGGGTTTCTTTGTGGAATTCGCATAGGCTTAGGCCCGAAATAATCCAGTTATCTCGGCATGGAAAGCAAATTAATTGGCAAATCTCAATTTGGCACCAAGCGGATGGGGTTTGTAAATTTTCGCCCCTATCTTTCCACATAAATTCGTTTAAATGAAAGTCTGTTACTGGAACTGCAGAGGGATTGGTAAGAGGACTTTTTGGATAGAGGTTGATGCCCTTTGCAAAAATGAACACTTCCGAGTTCTGGCGCTAGCTGAAACAAAGTAGAAACCATTCCAGATACCAAGCTATGGAAGAATATTGGCTTCGACGAGGCTATTTGGTCTCCTAGTGAATGCGATCGGGGGGTATTGGGATTTTGTGGAAAACCCACCATTTGATAAACAAATTCATATCCGTCGAAATCCACTTACCTCGTATCATTGGGCTGAAATATGAAAACCAAAATGACCAAAAATTGATTCTAATCCTCTTCGCTTATGCACCTCCTAACCCAAGGGATAAAGACGCATTCTGGGATACTCTTACTACAATAGTAAATAACGCATCTATCCTGTACATTATTATGGGGGACTTAAATGAAATTGCCTGCAGCGATGACAAGCAGGGTGGAGCAATCACCCGTCCTTCTCGGTTTACACGCCTATCTCAATTCAAAAACAATTGTTCCATCATTGACCTCCCCTGTTTTGGGAATCCTTTCACTTGGTTAAAGGAGGTCGACGGTGTTTGCAACATCTACGAAAAACTTGACCGAGTAGGGATGGCAATGGGTCGGGTGATGGGTGGATGATCTACTTCCGTCATCCGAACCAACATCCAAAATCCTTCACCCTACCCGACCCATCACCCACCAAATATTTCACCCACTCCGTCCACCCCTCATCCACCGGGTGATTGGGTGGATCGGGTGATAATTCGGATGAAATACAAGACATTAAATTCATCAAGAAAATTTATTAAAAAAATATACGTCGAACACATCGACAAATAAACAAGTATCAAATATAGTCGAATTCGGTAAAATAATGTAAACATCCACAACTTTCAACAATTCAAGCTAGAGAAAACATTACAACAATTATGAATTAAAAGAAGAGAAAACATAATCTTCAACGACCAAAGCCTTCAAGCTCGAAATAATTTATAGGTATATTGAATTGGGGTTTATGGGGGTATATTAGTAATTTCACATATAAAATATAATTATATAATATAAGTCGGGTGACGGGTCGGGTGATGGATCGGGTGACGGGTGGGAATGTCTTCACCCGAATCCGACCCGACCCATCACCCGTTCACCCATCACCCATTTAATATCCGCTTTATTTCGGATTTCACCCACTTTTTCGGATCGGGTGAGACGGATATCCGTCGGGTGCGGGTGAAATTGCCATCCCTATGACCGAGTATTGGTCCATCATTAGATCTTACATGAATTTCCCAACATTTTTACTAAATATGGGGCATTCTCCACATCAGATCACTGTCATATCTCAATTACACTTGAGAACAGTGTTGCTTTCAAAGCCCCCCCCTTTTAAATTTGAGAATGCCTGGCTTCAGAGGAAAGACTTCCGTAATATTGTCAAACAATCTTGGCAAGCTACTTGTCCTGGGTCGGCTATGTTCCAATTAATGTTCAAACAAAAATCCTAAAGCAAAAGGCAAAAACTTGGAATAAGTTTACTTTTGGAAACATCTTTCGACAACTACAGGAGGTAGAGAACGAATTGCTCGAGATCCAATCTTCTACAACTCTGGGGGGTCGGTAAGGTCAAATACCAAAGAGCACTGCCTTATCAAAAAAAAGGAAAAACTTCTCCTATTCCAAAAGACGTTCTGGAACCAAAGGGCTAAAACAAAGCACCTCAAGCTATCTGATTCAAATACTTCTTATTTCCACTGGGTGGCTTCGGGGCGAAGACATCGAAAACAAATCCGTAACATTCTATCCGACAACGGCACTTTGATAATTGGTGAAGAAAACGTTAGAAATGAAATTAAAAAGGACTTCGAGAAACGCTTTCAAAAAGGAGTCTACCGATGAAGCTCTATTAGATGAAATACTTACCTTAATTCAGCCGTCAATTACGGTAGAGGAAAATGATTTCCTTATTCAGCACCCAACCAAAAAAGAAATAAAAACTGCAGTGTTTAACCTTGGAAAAAATAAGTCCCCGGGCCCGGATGGATTAACAGCTGAGTTCTACAAAAAAATACTGGGATATCGTTGGTATTTCTATCATTCGAGCTGTTAAGGGTTTTTTCCTCTCTGGAAAGATACTTAAGCAAATTAACCATACTTTCATCTCTCTTTTACCAAAAAAAGATAACCCGAATGCTACCAATCATTATCGTCCAATCAGTTTATATTTTTATCATTCGAGCTGTTAAGGGTTATGGAATGCATTTCTACTGTTTCCTTCTCAGCACTTGTAAACAATGGTTCAACAAATTTGTTCTTCCCCTCTCAGGGCATTCGTCAAGGGGACCCCCTTTCCCCATTTTTGTTCATCCTCGGTGCAGAAATTCTAGCACGTAGCTTAACAGTAGAGTCTAGCTCGGATAGAAGTCATATTGGATTTTCCGTCGATAGAGGAGGCCCGGCAATCCCATTCCACTCCTTTACAGACGACATAATTATCTTCTCTAATGGGAGTTCTGAGGGAGGACACAAAGTTAGTAAAATTATTGATGCTTACTGTAAAGTATCCGGCCAAAAAGTTAATTATCAAAAATCTAGCTTCCAAGCTACCGAAGGAATTTCGAACTCAAGGATCTCTGAACTTAGTAATTGCCTAAATATTTCTAATGTCGCCTCCTTGGAAAAATACCTGGGTTGCCCTATTATCAATGGTAGAGTAACCAAAGCGACTTTTGAAGACATCATCTGCAAATCCAATGAGCAACCGAGTCAATGGCGGGCTAATGCTTTGTCACAACATGGTCGTGCCATCCTAATCAACACAAATTTAGCGGCCAAGCCGTTATATGCAATGCAAAATTTCCTATTGCCAGCATTAATACATAAAGAACTAGATCAAATGAACAGAATGTTCTTCTGGAATAAGGATCTCCAACACCATCCACTTATCAGCTGGGATAGAATATGCAGACCAAAAAATATTGGAGGTCTTGGAATACGAAAATCAAAAGATATGAATGAAGCCCTTCAAATGAAACTTCTATGGAAAATATTAGCAGAACCACAAAACGTCTGGGTATCCGTTATCAGACACAAGTATCTTCGTTCGTCCAATCTTTTGGAGTATATAAAAAAAGGTGACCTATCTTGGCAATGGGCCAAATTAACAACTCTCATTGACACCTTTAAAACTGGGCTGATCTGGTCAGTTGGAAATGGAAAGTCGATCAAATTTTGGACGGATAACTGGGTCTCGTCTCTTCCACTGCAATCCAAGAGTGATTGCCCTCCAATAACTAATCTTGATGACTCTGTTAGTGATTATATTCTTAGCGGAAAATGGTGGACAGAGAAACTCTGCCAGGTGCTACCAAGTAGTATTCTCAAGGAAATCTCGGATATTCCTCTACCCGTTGTTCCCTTTGAAGACCGACTGTACTAGTGGCCTGATAAGGAGGGCTGGTTCACCACCTCGAGTGCGTACAATCTGGTGTCCATGCAGTCTTCGCGGCGTTTAGACTCCAATATTTGGATTTGGAGCCCGGACATCCCACCAAAGGTGAAAAACTTCCTATGGAAGTTATGTCAGGACATTCTTCCCACGACCTTAAGACTTGCTCAGCGGTGTGTTCCCGTTTCTTCCACTTGCTGCTTGTGCAATTGCGTGGGTGAAGATGAGGCCCACATTTTCCTGGAATGCCAGTACACGACCGCTCTCCTACAACTACCGAACCATATCAAATCACATATTTTATCCATGCTTAACCAATCAAGAGACATTAAACTAGTTATGTCTTACATTGGTAAAAACATTAACAACATATCCAAAGTTAAGCTAGCCTTTTCTTGGTGGACCACGTGGTACATTCGAAATCAGTATATATTCAGATCAATTCCTATCCCGAGTAGAGACACAATTAACCACATCATTAAAACACATGAGGAGAACTGGAGCAAAACATCTCGTTTTGAAGACTGTCTCGAGGAAGAGGCCAATATACAGCCACACAAAACCAACCCTAGGGGGCAGAATAGTAACAAGCTAGCATTATGTGGTAACCTCCAATAGGGTCCTTTAAATTGAATTTTGACGGGTCTTCCCTTATTGACAAAACTAGTACAGCCGGAAATATTATTCGTGACTGAGAAGGATGCCCAATTAACATAGGATACAAAAAACTCGGTATCCAAAGTCCACTAAAAGCGGAAGCTCTAGCTTTAAAACTTGGTGTGCAGCAAGCCTTGAATTTACGAATTACCAAGCTCCACATTGAATGTGACTCCAGCATAATTATAGACCATCTAAACAGAAAGACAAAATGTCCATGGGAAATTGAACTCATTATTTTTGATATTAAGCTTATGTTGACAAATCTGGAAAGTGTAGGCTTCCTTTATATTCCCCGTATAGGCAATAGTGTGGCTGATAAGGTTACACACATTTGCCACTCTGCCTGGGGGATTGATATTCAAAATAATCCTGATCTATTAGACCTCATCCGAAAGGATGTCTTTGGGTCATCGGGTAGAGCTTGTTGACCCGAAATCTTTCCTAATCAGAAAAAAAAATCACTATCTTACTGGACAGAAAAGCCCAAATGGACCACACCATAGGGCCAATGGGTCCATCAACTGGAAGAACTCCGCCCAAATGACATGAAATGGACAAAGCCCATCAAAGATCTTTGATGAAGAATGATCATTAACATGGATTAAGGGCACAAATGTAATCTACTCTCTTCCCAATCCCATCATTAGAGCATCACATTATCATCATAGCCAAAAAGGGTTATCACCACCACCACCTAATAAATACATACTACTAGGAAACCACTCATATAATATTTTTTAACATATAGTTATATATATTGGCAAATAATTAACTTCATGCTTTATTCTCACCTAATAACTTGTACAAATTAGTGCATATTGAGTGGTGATGAGCAAACCTTTTCAAGGGAATCATCATCACTTGGGAGTTGAGTTAGGACGGTGAAGGCAAGGTATCTTACACAAAGGGTAGCCAAATCGGATACCTATACTATAAGCTTCAATTATCCGTACTAATTAAAAACTATAGATTATATATCTCAATGAACCCTAGGAAAATTATCAAGTCTGCCAAAATTGCTGAAGCACAACATGTAGTTCATTTCTCAACGTATGGACTATAAACACCTTCTGATGTTCACAAAGATAACTCATTTGCACACAAAGTATTAGATGGCATGGTGTGCTAGAAGATATTTCGAGGATGCTAAGCGTTCTAAGAGTAATCTTGCATTACATCTCACATTCAAAACATTTAACACATCATTTATACAAAATCACATAGGTCACGTTATTTGGCAATTAGAGTCAAAGACGAACACAAGAGTGTAGTAGAATAGTAAAAGAGAAGATAGAGATCTAAAACTCAAGATATTTTCGGTTGATCTGATTAGAGTTGTAGTAAGGTTGTATATATAACCAAACTAAATGATTTCTCGTCAAGTACATTGCTCTTGTGTAATGGGCAAGAATCATATCAACTTGTACTATTATTGACATCCATACTAAGTTATGCGTAACCTTTTTTGTCTGTTACGAGCGTTTA
Source organism: Persicaria maculosa (assembly GCA_963922045.1). Taxonomy (NCBI): domain Eukaryota; kingdom Viridiplantae; phylum Streptophyta; class Magnoliopsida; order Caryophyllales; family Polygonaceae; genus Persicaria; species Persicaria maculosa. The sequence goes on along the minus strand of OY998251.1, from coordinate 17,404,147 downwards.
GATATTTAAAGATGATTTTATTTTAGTTTGAAATAACTTCGTTTTTTTTTTTTTTTTGATTAGGAAAGAATTCGGGTGGGCTGGCCCTACCCGGCAGCATCCTTACGGATGAGGTCAAGGAGACCTGAGTCATTTTCGATATCGACTCCTCGGGCAGAGCGGCAAAGGTGTGCAACCTTATCCGCCACTCTATTGCCCATACGAGGAACGTGAAAGAACACTACTTCTCTCACAGTCGATAGCAAGACTTGAACGTCGGAAAGGATTAGTTCTATCTCCCAAGGGCATTTAGATTTTCCTTTTAAATGGTCTATGATTATCTTACAATCACCTTCAATTTGGATCCTATCTAAATTAAGTCGTAATACTTGATGAACCCCCATTTTGAGGGCAAGAGCCTCTGCAGTAAGCGGGTTCTGTTTACCAAGTTGTTGGTGGTGAATGGAGACTGGCCGACCTTCCCAATCCCTAATAACGATACCGGAAAAACTGTCGCCATTAGAAAGAGAGGAACCATCGAAATTAAGTTTGAATGTGCCCCTTGGAGGCTTGCGCCACTGAATCTTTTGTTGTTTATTGTTCTTTTTTGAAGATACCCCCCGATGAGGGTGTATAACCTCCTCGAATTCCGCCTCGGTAGCGGATGTTTTGTTCCAGTTATCTATGTGAGATTTGATCAGTTTTAGGACAGAATCTTTTCGCGGAATAGCGGTCTGTTGAAATAAGTGTTGGTTCCTGATGTACCAAGTTGTCCACCAAGTGAAAGCGAGGTTAGATAGGACCGTAGGTTGAAGACTCTTCCCAAGTGCAGAAAGAATGGGTCTGAAATCCCGAGACTGGGCAATTAGACTTGCAATGGTTGATTGGTCTTGGTTTGTAAATTTGTATATTGCTTTGATGAAGGAACATTCCAAAAATAAATGGACCTCGTCCTCCGGTGCCGAATTGCACAGGGAACAAGTGGGTGGAACTGCCGAACCCCTACACGCCAGCCTGGAAGCAGTTGGCAAGCCGTTTTGCGCAATCTTCCATAGGAAATTCTTAACTTTCGGAGGGATATTAATCTTCCAAATCCAGGCATTACAATCAGGAGATGGTAAGGACTGAGATGTTATCAATTTGTAAGCACTGGCAGTAGTAAACCACCCCTCTCTATCCGGCCACCAATATAGACGGTCTTGTAGATTCGAAGACGGAAGAGGGATGTCTAAAATCTCTTGTACTATATTAGCAGGCAGAACCCCATGAAGTTTTTCACTCCACCACTTACCACCCAAAATATAGTCACTGACGGTCTCATCCGGATTGAAAAATTGAGGGCAATCAACTCTAGCCAGTAAGGAGGAGGTAGTGATCCAGTTATCTGACCAAAACTTTATAGTGCATCCATTTCCTACCGACCAAATCAGGCCCGCTTTAAAATTGTCAATTAAGTCGGACAACTTGGACCATTGCCAGGAGCAAGTCCCGGATCTTTTGTAATCGAAAATACTGGTGGAGCGCAGGTACTTATGTCTGATCACCGACACCCAGATATTGGTTGGCTCGGCCAAGATTTTCCACAGAAGCTTCATCTGGAGAGCGACATTCATATCACTAGATTTACGAATTCCCAGTCCCCCAAACTGCTTCGGTTTACATATCCTATCCCATCTAATCAGAGGCTGGTACTGGAGGTCCTTATTCCAAAAGAAAGATCGGTTTATCTGGTCTAGTTCTTTATGCACAGCAGTAGGAAGCAAAAAATTCTGCATCACATGTAATGGCTTAGCAGAAAGATTGGAGTTTATCAGGGTGGCACGTCCTTGTTGGGAGAGAGCATTAGCCCTCCACTTAGTCAATTGCTGTTTGGATTTACAGATGATATCTTCAAATGTGCTGTTGGTGACTCTACCATTAATAATTGGACAACCTAGATATTTTTCTATTGAATGTTCGTTTGTAATGTTGAGGCAGTTACACAGCTCCAGGATCCTATGATTCGGAATACCCTTGGTTGCTTGGAAGCTAGATTTCTTCTGGCCTGATACTTTGCAGTATGAATCAACTATCATTTTCACTTTTCGCCCTGCATCCACGCTTCCTTTTGAGAATATGATGATATCGTCGGCAAAAGAAAGGAACGGAACCCGGAGCCCGTTGTGTCCAATCGGAAAACCAATGTGAGTTCTTTCAAGACTAGCTTCATCAGCCAATTTCCGAGCCAGAATCTCAGCACCTAAAATAAATAGGAAAGGAGATAATGGATCGCCCTGACGAATTCCCCTTGACGGAAGAAATAGCTCAGTAGGGCCGTTATTGACCAGTACCGAGAATGAAACAGACGTTATACATTCCATAACCCAAGAGATAAATGTATCGTGAAATCCGAACTTTTGGAGCACGCTTTTAAGGAAATGCCAGTCGACCCTGTCGTATGCTTTTTCCATATCTAATTTTATTGCTAGCCATCCTTCCCGGCCCCTACGACTTTTGTAGGAGTGAAAGATTTCATGGGCTATTAGGACATTGTCTTGTATAGCCCTGTCAGACACAAAGGCGCCTTGCAACGGATGAATGAGTTTACCAACAACTTTTTTCATTCTATCTGTCAGAATTTTGGAAATTATTTTGTAGATATTGGAACATAAACTAATGGGGCGGTAATGACTAGTGGCTGTGGGGTTATCCGTTTTTGGGAGAAGAGAGATAAAAGTATGGTTAATTTGTCTAAGCATTTTTCCGGAGTGGAAAAACCCTTTGACTGCACAAATAACAGATTTTCCGACGATATCCCAATATTTTGTGTAGAATTCAGCTGTGAATCCATCCGGCCCCGGAGATTTGTTTTTCCCTAGATTAAAAACCGCCGTTTTAATCTCCGAGTTAGACGGGAGTGCTATGAGAAAGTTGTTTTCCTCTAACGAGATGGAAGGTTGTATTAAGTCCAACATTTCAGTGAGGAGCCTGTCATCAATTGGTTCTTTCTTGAACCTTGTCTCAAAATCCCTTTTTATTTCATTCTTAACATTTTCTTCACCCACAATCACCGTCCCAGAAGAGGAGGTTATGTTTCGAATTTGTTTCCTGTGTCTTCGACCCGAAGCCACCCGGTGAAAATACGCTGTGTTGGAATCCGAGAGTTTGAGGTGTTTGGTTTTAGCCCGTTGGCTCCAGAACGATTTTTGAAATAGTAGGAGCTTTTCTCTCTTCATGATAAGCCGCTTTTCTTTGCTGTGGAATGTTTGGTAGTTTACACCAGGTCCTGCAGATTGAATACGCAAGAGCTCCGTATCCACCTCCTTTAGCTGACGGAATATATTGCCGAAACTTGTTTTATTCCATTCTTTTGCCTTTTTTTCAGTATTTTCTGTTTGAAAATTAATTGAAACATGGCCGAGCCAGGGCAAGACGCTCGCCATGACTGTTTCACTATGTTACGAAAATCTTTCCGAAGTAGCCAGGCATTCTCAAATTTGAAAGACGGGGCTTTGAAGCTAGTATTAACTTCAAGGGAGAAAGAGATAGGGCAGTGATCCGAAGAGGAGAATGCACCGTTATAGGTTATCATATTAGGGAAAGATGCAATGACCCGTTGGTGGACAAGCACCCGATCAAGCTTTTCACGGATATTGAAATTTTCCTCCGGGTTTTTCCTCCAAGTGAACGGATTTCCAAAGGTGGGGAGATCAATAAGTGAGCATTCGTTTTTGAAAGAAATAAGGCGAGAGAACCTGGATGTCCGGGTAGATGCCCCGCCGAGCTTGTCAGTACTGCAAAGAATCTCGTTTAGATCCCCAAGCACAATACACGGTATAGATGAGTCATTTACAGTTGTTTTTAGCGTTTCCCAGAATACATCTTTATCATTTGGAGTTGGTGGTGCATAGACGAAAAGAACCAGAACTGGAAACCCAGCATGCGAACTATCCAATCTAAGTCCGATGATACGAGGTGCGTGGATAGCAATGGAAATAGTAAAATTTATTAGCTGGTGAGATTTCCATAGGACTCCAATTCCACCGGATCTCCCGATAGACGGCGACCAAATCCCTTCATCAAATCCAATGTTTCTCCACAGTTTGTCATCGGAAATATTTTCCGATTTGGTTTCCGCGAGCGCTATGATTTGAATGTGTTCGTTTTTACAAATTGAGTCAATTTCTGTCCAGAACGTACGTTTTCCTATCCCTCGACAATTCCAGAAACAAATCTTCATAAAAAACCTTTGATGATAAAAGGACGAGATTTCAGAGTCCTTAAATCGAAGAATTTTTGATGAAATAGTATGAAGTTACTCTTATCGAGCCGTGTAGTGACATGTTTTACAACAATGGGGATCATTTCCTCAATAAAAGATTCAAGAATAAAAATATTGAAGCTAATATATGTCAATATGTCTTGTGAAAACAACGAGGTACCTACTGTGCAAACAAAGCAAATGAGGCAAATGAGTTTTAACCATTTATAAGAGTTGTTTGCGGAGGGGTGCTCACACTCCCCTTGATAGAGAAAGAGAAACAAAGGCAGCTTGTAACAGGGCTTGAAAGCTAAAGAAATTACACATGAGATATGGATATTATCCAGGTATAAACAAAGATGGATTATGTTTGCTGATGAAGAATGGAGACCCGCACCATCCGTATAAATCGGCATCAGCAATTCAAACATAGCATTTGGCCATAACTTACCAAGGTTGCAAGCCATTAACTTTAGTCGATCCAAGGTGATCGGAGGAATCTTAGACGCCTTCCGTCTGAAGAGCCAGTAGACAAATGAGGCTGGGCTACCGAAGGCAGTTGAGTGCCTATGTTTTTCTGCAACATCCGAGGCCAAGGACACCTTATCCAAGCTGTTGAGGTCAATATATAGATACATGAAGGGAAAACTAAGATGAATTTTAGGGTGACAGACTGGTTGCCAGCTCTCATCCGGGAGCAAGCTCCCATCCGAGTGATTTGCCTCGCTAAGAGGATTTGTGCTCTTTCGGGAGTTGTTTGGGAAGGGTGAAAGGAATAATCCTTGCACCACAGGTGTTGATGTACCGAAATAATCAACTATAAAAACCATGGGATCCAAATAGTTAAAACAACAATGAACACGCAAATAGCGTACGCACCTGTCTTGCTCACCCTTCAGCTCGGGAGTTGCCATATAAACATATACTTTAGATAAACTAAGCTTGCAATTGACGAGGATGAATGTAGGCATATCAGCCACCCATACTGGAGCAGCAAAAGGCGTGGCTACGGGTTCAACAAGCTGATGAGAAGTATCCATTCTAATGGTGGCGAGAGCATCAAAGGAGAGAGCAGATATAGCAGAATCAACAAAACCCTTAGGACAGATTTCATTCAACAATATAGCCACCTTGTGATTCACCTGATCAACAACAAGATCGAATAAATTCTCAGCCTCACCAAGAATGTATGGCATCAAGTAACCTGATTTATCCCCATAAAGGAAGAAATAGCCAATTATATGGAAGACCACGGACCACAAGGGTCGGAAAGCCTCTGAAGGATTAAGCATGGGATTCACAACATCATCTGACAGGGTAGCAAACCCTTTAGATGACAGTTCGTCCACACTTTTTTGAGGGCCCTTTCGGGATTTAGAGGATGAAGAGGCATAGACCACCTTCACAGATTTGTGCAAACACCAAGAGAGGGTGTTAGTTCTTATCAAACACAACCAACAAGACAAAACCACTGATCGAAATATGCATTTAAGCAAGGTGCTAGAAGATCTGATAAAGAAAATCCGCAAAAATTGATCATTAACAAACCTGTTGTTATGCATTTTAACCCATCCAGACAAACCCGGATGCAAGACCCAATCACGCAGAGAGCTAAGAAAGCCTCTGATAAAAACCATCAACCGCACAGATTCATCACACCCGCGACGCCTATCCCCAGAGAGCGGACTCACAACCCCCTTACCACCATAAACAACATTAGCTCCAACCCCCCCAAAGAGCCCTTTCTTTCTCTTTCTAAAATCCTTTTCCACCACCCTCAAGTCCTGCCCATCAACAAGCCACCAGGCCAAGGAAAACTGATTGAACGGAGAGCGTAATTTTGGGCTTTGAGATTTTTTGGGGTTCAATGAGTCGAACCGAGACATCGATTCAGTTGCACTAGGGATTTTGAGGCCGGAATCAGCAGGAACACGCCGAAAACCGGGGTAATCTTGGATTGATGAAGAGAGGGCGAAGAACAAGACACCAACACCCGAGCTAAGTCGATGAAACCAGAATCGCCCCAATTGGAGATCGCTGCACAAAGAAAGGGAGAAAGCTGATCGACGACAGCAAGATACAAGCCGGATTGAGCCGGATTGAACAGCGGATAGGGGATTTGGATGGATTATACTAAGGCAAAGGTAGGCGGAGAGGACTCGGATGAAGGATTGGGGGCGCGTGACGTAGCGCGTTCTCTGCTCCCGGGGGAGGGGTTTTTCTGAGTTACACCTCTAAATAACTTCGTTTTGTTTTCAAACATCCTATACTTTTGTTCCAAATATCCAATTAGAACAAAACGATGTTCACATTCACAAATCACAATTCACAACACAATTAATCTTGAAAATAATGCTAAAAAAAATAATAATAAAAAAAAATGTGACAACAATAGAAAAAGGAGCAAAAAGCAAAGATAAAGAGATAAACAAGGGAGAAAGAAATTCGGAGACAGCCGCATCTGAAGGCAACCCAACCAGACACGCCAAAAACCCCAACCAGCCTCAGCCACCACGCCCTCTCCCCATCACCACCGTGTCGTGTCCCCGACCCCATTAAAGCCTCAATCAAAACCCCCAAATTTGAAGCTCCAGCTCTCACAGACCTCGATTCACAACAAAAGATTGTTGCTTTAGTGGAGCTATGGCTGGGTACAGGCCGGACGATGACTACGATTACTTGTTCAAGCTGGTGCTGATTGGGGATTCCGGGGTCGGGAAATCCAACCTGCTTTCTAGGTTTACCAGGAACGAGTTCAATCTCGAGTCGAAATCCACCATCGGCGTCGAGTTTGCTACAAGGAGCTTGAATATCGATGGCAAGGTCATCAAGGCCCAGATTTGGGATACTGCTGGCCAAGAACGGTATCTTCTTCTAAACAAGATTCTTCCTTTTCTTCTTTGCTGTTTGAGGGTTTTGATTTTTCCCACTGTAAATTTCACTGAAGTCGGAGTTGCGGAGATTTCGGATGGTTGAATTCAACTTTTTTTCTTTTTTTTTTTTAACTGGCATGATTACTTTTGTCTAGCTGTTTTTCATAGGTTTTGACTGTAAACCTTTTCCCCTTTAGTTTGCTGCAGATTTTTAGGGTTCTTGAATTATGTTAGCTTGGATTGAGAAAAAAACAGGAAGCAGTTTATGAGTTTAGAGAGGTAGATGATAAATATGAGTTAACTAACCCATTGATGTCATTTCCTAGCACTTGATGAAATGTTTCCTGTTGGATTGAATTATCGGGATGATTCATATTTGGCATGACAAGATGATAAGAGCTTAAAATGGGATCATAAGCTTCAACCTTTTAGTTATATAGCTTATGAAGATAAGTAGCTTGTCGTTTTTATGCTATCGAATAAGTTACTAGACAAACGAGCAGCCATAAGCTATGATCTAGATAAACCTAGTGACAAACACGACACGAGCCTAGGTGGATGAGCTGAGAAATCTTGAGGCTGAAGGTGTGATTGCTTGTTTTACGTAATGCTGCGCCTGTAATTGCAAGAGGAAGAGTTTTTAGATGCAGTTGAGTTGCATATGTATCAAGTTCTTGCAACCATAAGGTTTACCCAATGCGGTATAAAGGCTTGATTAAGAACCTATGGTTAGTCGAATGTTTGGGGTGATTTGGTGCGTGGTGCACCTCTTCTGTTGGTTGCTTCTGGGGGTGGTTGTGGGAGTATTATCTCATGTTCGGCGTGTTTTGTTCTTTTTTTGCTTTTCCTCTTTGTGATGTTTGGAGGCTGGTTGGATTCCTATGTCAAATAGAGTGGACATTTACTGTTGGTACAATGGATTTGATTACGTGATTACGAGCCATATTGCATTATCAAACATGTGTGTAAACGTCAATGCTCAAATATACCTTTGTTCTGCATAACCAATGAATTGCTAATCTCTTCTTAAATCATTTTACGTTCTCCAACGAAGTTGTTGCACGTTCGTGCTACCAAGACATGCCCATGAATCAGCTGTTTTCATTCTTTGTTGTCTTATAGAGTTTACAATATCCGAGCTGTTGAATTTTGTTTTTGCGGACTTCTCTTGTCTGCAGGTACAGAGCCATCACGAGTGCTTACTACAGAGGAGCTGTTGGTGCTCTCCTGGTGTACGACGTCACGAGGCACTCCACCTTTGAGAATGCTGCTAGATGGCTGAGGGAGCTGAGGGAGCACACTGATCCAAACATTGTGGTAATGCTGATCGGAAACAAATCAGATCTCAGACACCTTGTGGCCGTTTCCACGGACGAAGGGAAAGACTTTGCCGAGAGGGAGTCCCTCTTCTTCATGGAGACTTCAGCACTGGAAGCAACTAACGTCGAACAAGCCTTCACTGAAGTGCTCGGACAGATTCACCAGATCGTGAGCAAGAAGGCGGTTGAGGCTGGTGACGGGAATGCCGCAGCAGTCCCACCTCGGGGCGAAACCATAAACATCAACGACGATAGCTCCGTTTGGAAGAAAGTAAATTGCTGCTCAAGCTAGTCTCATCTTGAAACGCACTATATGCTTGCACAAGATTTCCAAGGTTCAACCTTTCATACCCTTGATGCTTCGTCTTTTTGGGGTTTTTATTTCCTTTGAAAACTATAGCTTCTTAGCAAGAATATCCTTCATAGGTTCTTCATGGATCAGTAAATTGGATCTCCTTGAGGAGGTTGCCGTCTATTACATTGTTGCTTTGTGTGTGTTCGAATTGATCTGTGGGATAGTTTGCTCCAGTGATTATGTTCGCCTAGTGCTTTTGGGGGGTTTATGTTGAGAAAAACATGATTTTGAATGTTGTTAGGATCGTAGAATTGAATGAGATCTTATAAGATCTAACTGCATCAATGCCATTTGAAAATATTAATTTTTGAGATACAAATAAACTAAATACGGTATAAACTAAGGGCTCATTTGGTTTGAATGTTGGAAGGGTGAAGAGAAAGGAAATGAACGTAGATCATTATAGACATGGCCATGGGTCCGACCCGCCGGGGAGGGTGACCCTAACCCTGACCCGCGGTTCGAATGGGTCGACGGGTTAGGTGACCTGGCGGGTCGGCAGATCGGAATGTCGGGTCAATCACGTGGCACCAAATCGGGTACCCACCGGGTTTTACGGGTCGACCCGTCGGGTCAACCATTTTTTTAAAAAAAAATAATTGTTTTAAACCCAAAATAAAACTCAACTCAAGTATTTCACCACACTTTCGAAATGAAAATGGGTTTTTTGGGTGACCAGCGCGCGGGTCTGTCTTAAAAAAAATAAAAAAGGCGGGCTGAACCGGGATAAAAAAACAAGAAGCCCACCCCGATCAACCTTCCTCTTCCTCTGTTGCTCCTCCTTCCATCCCGAGTCCTCCCTGCCGCCGTCCGTCCGACCTCACCAGCCGCCGACAACCTCCTTCCGAGAAGCCCTAACCTTCGATCCCGAGAAGAATCTAACCTCTCTCCCCATCAACAACGAGCGTCCCGAGACTCCCGACTGTCGAGCAGCAAGCGGTGGTGCCGACAACCTCCTTCCGAGCCAGGCAAATAGAGCCCAGCCTCCGACTAGAACGCCGACGTCCACTGTCCGATCAGCCTCTCCTCCTCTTTGTCTCCTCCATTAATTGAATCCACAAGGTAAGATTCTAATAAACCCCCAATTTCTAGGTTTTGCTAAATTGAATAAGTTTGTAGAATCTTATAATTGAAAGAGTGAAATTGAAACTTATTTATAATGATTTGTTGTTCAAATAGATTGATTGAGAGTTTTTTACTTGGATTTAAGATAATCGAACTCACAATTAGCATCTCTGTTACTACTGAATACGTTTTCAGCTTCTACATAGGATTCAGTTGGTCTATCTGGTGATTCAGTTGTTCAAGTGTTGAGAAACGAGGGAGCTATGCATTCTAGATGTTGTTGATAGGCTGTTGACTCGAATTGAGGGTTGTGTGCCTATGTATATGCATACTTATCATGAAAACTTGTGAGAAATGTCAATGAAGTGATTGGGGGGTTTTAGTCATTGCTGGTTTACTAGTTTCATTGATTCCACATCACGAAACTTACAGGTAAGAAAAAGACTTTTACGTATCAACTTCCCACATAATTCCAGATTCATGAAGCATTAGTGGCGCTTGCAGGATTAAATATTCGATGCAGTTAGCCGCTGATATAAGATTAGTTTCGACAAGACTTTAGGTTATAACCAGTTTCAGACTCAGTGATTCGAACAAATCAACTAGATCAGAATTTTTTTATATTATTTTTGCTCATACCGTTGTCGTATGATCGGTTGTTGTATATTGGTTATTATGGGAAAGGTGTGACAGCTGCAGTCGTTTTACGTTTCTTTTATTGTTGGACATTAGCATTTGGGTACCAATACTAATTAAGAATTCAGTTTGGAAATACCTTTTCTTTTTCTATGAGTTCTCCTCTTGCTATTTTTGTTTTATTTATTGTATTTCTTCTGTTGCCTAACAGGAGTTGGACATCATTGAGGAAAATTTGAGGGCCGAAATTGAAAATGCTCAAGCCATATCCAGTTCAAGTGAGGTGGATGAGTGGATCCCATCTTTTGCTGAACTTGGAAGTACCCTGCATGCTGAAGCAAGTGAAGATGCTTCAAAATCTGCTCTATCATTGGAGTTGGAAAGGAAACAGAAAGAATTGGTTTGTTACTTCTCTTTAATTTTTTTCTTCCTATGCGCAGGTTTGTTGCTATTAGTTTGTCTATGTCCTTCTCTGCTACGCAATAAACGATGTCTAATGGCTTATGTGTAAATCTCACGATTGTTCACTTCTCTCCTATTTCTTTTTTCAATCTGTTTTATTCCGTTATTTCACTCGAGGACTTATTAGATTTTTGTTTTCTGAAATCCTGCAGCTTTAAATGTGTTTTCTAATTAGATTTGGCCTATGTTTCTGCTTCTTCAATCATAGATGATGTTCTCTTTGTTAGTATTGGTCTTTGCTCTTGTTTAACTAGATCTTGTCGATTATTTTTATAGCATAGTGTTCACTGTATTTCCAGGTTTGGAACAAAAAGCAGTTGTATGCACTTTGTGTGAAGACTATACCAGCCTGGCTCTTGAGTACCTCACTGAAAACAAGACTCATAACAGAAATGATAGAAACACTTCACGGTTCTTGTTCTCAGTTGCATACATTGAAGCAACCAGTACGTCTTAATCCATTTGTTCACTGAGATATGCACGCTAAAACAACTTGTTTTAATGCTCATGCTATATGCCATTTTCCTTTTGAGTGCTATGAGATTCTTGATTTTTTCTTTCTATGCTCTTAGCTTTAATACCATGGTAGTGTTTTATGCACTATATTATCTTATACATGCACTTTGCAAATATTAAACATGCACTCTAAAATCATGTCTATGCACTGAGAGTTTGAGATCCATAAGCTCAAATAGGAAAGAGCACACGAGCAATTTGTTGCTCGGGGGATTGGTGGTTCGACTCCACCTGGATCTATATACTAGTTTGACACCACTTGAATCTTTATACTCGTTCATGGATTTGGGAAAAAAAATCTGAATAAAAGGTGAGAGTTTTATTCTTGCACTTCATAATCTTATTCATGCACTTCATCACTTTATTCTTGCACTTTGTAGTCTTAATTGTGCACTTCAGAATCTTATTCATGCACTTCATCACTTTATTCTTGCACTATGCAGTCTTAATTGTGCACTTCAGAATCTTATTCATGCACTTCATCACTTTATTTTTGCACTTTGTAGTCTTAATTGTGCACTTCAGAATCTTATTCATGCACTTCATCATTTTATTCTTGCACTTCAGAATCTTATTCATGCACTTCATAATCTTATTCATCCACTTCATATTATTATTCATACACTTCATCATTTTATTTTTGCACTTTAACATCTTATTTATACAATTGTATTCTAAATCTGCACAATTATATCTTACTTTTGCACAATTGATTGATATAAGATTTGTCAGATTCCTTCACTCTTTTTTAATAATTGTTGTATGCACACTTGTATTCTAAATATGCACAATTGTATCTTACTTTTGCACGTTATAATATTAGTAGTTATTGTATGCACACTTGTACTATGAATGTGCACAATTGTATTCTAAATTTGCACAATTATATCTTACTAATTTATTGAGATAAGATCTACGAGATTCCTTCACTCTTTTTTAGTAATTATTATATGCACACTTGTATTCTAATTCTGCACAATTATATCTTACTTTTGCACTTTATAATATTAGTAATTGTTGTATGCACATTTGTATTCTAAATCTGCACAATTTTATCTTACTTTTGCACTTTATAATATAATAATATTAGTAATTGTTGTATGCACACTTGTATTCTATTTATTGTCACAACAACCATCTTAGCATTTTATAGTCCATTTTTCTGTGTAGCATTCGAATACAACTTGCCTCTCACTCTTTCATTGGCTTGTTTGAAGCTGTCACCCCTTCCGTTCCATTTGTCATATTGCATTCTACTACATCAGGCAGCAACTTAGATGCATTCACATTGCACCCACCAATAAGTTGCCCATCATCCTTAGTAACCGTTGTAGCGAGCCCCTGCACATACTCCTTGATTATAATCTTGAGTTGTTTCCCTTGCTTCCCTCCACACTCTCCGTGCTCAGCAGCCCCATCTTCTGAACTCAGCCTCCTCTCCTCCTTTATTGCTTTCATAGAAGGTACACTCACATTCTTAGGCCCAACTTCAGCGTTTAGACTTTCCTCCTTTTTTATTGCTGTCATAGATGCTCCCTCTTGTCTCTTGTTTAGGTTGCTGTGATAGATGCTCCCTCTTGTCTCTTGTTTAGGTGCTTCGTTCACACTCACATCCTCCCCTGGTGGAATATACTTTGCTGCAGAAATTCCATCATTTCCCCCCTCTGTCATTGCTTTCCCTTGCTCTGTATCAGCAGCAGCCTGAATAAACTTTGTTTTCGGAACCCACACATGCTGCAAACACACCCATTTCTCTCCTTTTAGCATTTGTGCACTTTATAATGTTAACCGTGCACTTTATGATCTTATATTTGCACATTATAATTTTATTTTTGCACCTTATACTCTTAGTTAGGAAGAGAATCATAATAAGAGATAAACATAGATAGCCTATGCAGGATTTGAACCCGCATCTTTGTGCGTAGGCACATTGCTCTACCATTTTGAGCTAATAGGCTTTGTGAAAAAACTTCAAGGCTGAAGATTAATATTATACCTATGTAGCTTTATCTCTAGGAGGAGATTAATATTATCTCTTACTATTTACTCCGTATGCATCATAACAAGAACACATCCATCAACCATAGCCATCAAGCCATCATCAACAGCAAGATGGAAAATGGAGCATTAAAACCAAACTGTCAATAACAGTAGCAGTTGGGATCCAAAAAACTCAAGTCAAATGTCAAAGTATAAATGGTATGGAAGTTGGCAAAATTTAACAAAACAACACTACCACAAACCGGTGTAATTTCCCAGCTCACCCAACTGTATACCGATCAAGTTGCACCACGATTTCACCTATTTTGCTATAACTGGGACAATAAGGTAGTTATATAGCGCAAGTTAACTATGCTTTGGACTTCTTCCCTTTTCCTTCTGCTGCAGCTGGTTTGGGTAGGAAAGGTATGAAGGTCTTTCCACCCATGTAATTCTGTAGAACTTCTGGTATCTCAACGCCATCTTCCCTCTGATAGTTCTCTAGGATACAGCACATGGTTCTTTCGGTTGCTGTAAGGGTAGAATTCAGGAGGTGAACATATTGTTTTCTTTGCTCATCGCCCTGCAAACAAAAAAAAAATGACAGGAAGTTGCATCACCATCAGTTTATGACACACAACCAATAAAGAGGACCCGATAACTGTTTTTTCTTCAAATCCAAAGAAACCAAAAAGATGAGAAAAATTATCTTATCCTACAACTAAAGTAAAAGGGAACATTGAATTGTAAACCTAAAGATGCAACTGAGTAAGGACAAAAGACGGCAACAGAGCAAAGAGGAACATTGTGATAAGTAGAGGAGGTATATGGTGAGTGGTGACAAGTATTATGCACATAAAAAGACTGAAACAAGCCTAGGGTTCAAAGGATTCTCCATATATTATAGATTTCAACAATATGGGGAAAAAAACGGAGAAAGCAAGTACTCCATTTTCATTTAACCCAATCTAAAAAAAGAAAAGAATGATTGCCACGTTACCTTTTTCTGTCCAAATCTAATTTCCAATCTTCTTGACTGGTAATCTGTGCAGTTTGAACAGGACACCAGCTCTCTGTAAGTGCTGGATGCAGGGAACCATGCTTCCAAATCATACTTCTTTGCAGCTGCGTCATTTAACGCACCAGAGACAATAGACACTACATGATAGGGTAACTTCAGCTGCAACAGAGTAAAAATAAAGAAAGATTAATGAAAACGGTGGAATAAATAAGAATACACACATAAATAACCGATTGTATGACAGCAACAAACTGATCAAACATTAATCAATTGTATGACAGCAACAAAAGCTACAAAAACATGTTTCAGCATAAAGGTATGCAAATCAGAGTCAGTCAAGATAAATACTGATTCTCTGCCTCAGAGCCTTTCCATGAATACTGATTCTCTGCCTCAGAGCCTTTCCATGAATACTGATTCTTTGCCTTCCTTGCAAGGGCATGAATCCAAACCAAAAAAAATAAAATGAAGCTAACAGGAGCCCACACTTGCAGCTGAGCAACCCACACTTGCAGCTACAACAGCTCAGGTCTGAATAACCACTTCAAAAGTATTGTTTTGATCAGAATGATGCATTCAAATAGTTCACCCTATTGTTCAGTGCATTCTAGCATAGGATGGAAGGAAATAAATCTAGTCCACATCCTATATTTATACTTTATGCTTCATTTTTAAAAAGGGGGAATAAAACTCCTGATTCACATCTAATGGATTTACATGAATTGAAGAAAAGTACATCTACAAGACAAACTAGATAAGTTGGAGAAGCCCCAAAAGTGCATAATTAAGATAAAAAACATGAATCCAGCAACAATTTCCAGGTTTCTCAGGGAGTACAAAACATGAACCAAAACCTTGACAGATGAATCCCTCTAATCCGAACAGATGAATCAAAACATGAATCCAGCAACAGTTTCTCAGTTTCTCAGGGAGTACAAAACATGAATCAAAACCTTGACAGATGAATCCCTCTAATCCTAATAGTTTCTCAGCGATTTCCAAAAAAAATCAAAACATGAATCCAGCAACAGAAATTCAAGTCACAGAACTAGTTAATCAATTTAATTGATCCCTCTAATCTGAACTGGTTACTCACCTGAGATGGCAGAAGGCAAAAATCGAGTGCCCGTTGGAGGCTTGAGAGGTTGGTCGGTGTGCTGTTCGCAGGCTTGAGAATTGCAATAGATATCACCAAATGTCATCTTACAACACTATGTGAACTACACGATCAATTGCAATCGATCACCAAATCAACAATGCCTAACTTAAAAAAAATCAATTGCAATCGTTCAGAAGCCCTAATTGAAGCAGGAAATTAAAACCTTACCCGTCCAAAATCGAGGCACTGAGCAACTACAACCAAATGAATCGCCGGAAAGAGAACGACATCCCTGCGAGAGCCTCAGGGTGGAGATGGTGCTGCTCTTGCGATTGCAAGGAGGAGAAAAGGGGAAGATTACAGCCAAAGGAATCGCCGGTAAGAGAACGACATCGCCGACGGGACCTCAGGGAGGAGATGATGCTGCTCCGGCGATTGCAAGGACGACAAGAGGGGAAGATTACAGCCAAAGGAATCGCCGGAAAGAGAACGACTACGCCGATGGGAGCCTCAGGGAGGAGATGGTGCTGCTCCGGCGATTGCAAGGAGGAGAAGAGGGGAAGATGTGAGCAGGAGAGAAGCGAGAGAGAGACGCCCGACCCGATTTGATTTTGTTTGTGAGTTAAATTAAGCCCGGTTACCCATTTTCATTTTAAGGCCCATTTTCATCTTTAAGCCCCTTTTTCATTTGAACCTTTACCTCTCTCTCTCTATATATATATATATCTTCATTCCACTCCCATCATTTCATCACACTTTAGATGTGGGAAAGAAAAGGTTGGATTGTGGGAATGACAAGTAGGGTATGAGGATCTATATACAGAGAAAATAGTGGTATATAGCCCACTTTCGATGTGGGACAGAAATATGAGATATGAAAGAAAATGTGACAAATTGATGTTTCGACGAATCAAATTATATGATGTAAAATGTAATGTAATTAAAGTCTTTGGATTATATGGTGGAATATAATGTAATTTAAGTATTTGGATTATATGATGTAACATATAATATAATTAAAGTGTTTACCTCTTAGGATTTAATGAAATGAATAACACATGGTGATGAAACATCATGATACAATATATCAAGTTGTGTTGGATTAATCTTTCTATTTAATTTAATTGATAGTTGTGTTGATCCATTAATCAATCATAAGTATTTTATTTTACTTGCATTATTATGTTAATTTCTTGATCAATGATTTCAAATCTAGGTTCATCTTCATATAGATATGTTAAACTTTCTCGTGTAAAGTTGAATTAGTCACATGTTGTGTATACACTTAATGATGATGTTATTAGAATTACATACTTGGGTTGCTTGTTATGACATGAAAAGACACATTGAAAAAGTAATGTCAATATTATATTTCATTCTTGTGTTTGAAAATCCAAAGTTCTATATCATTTTGAAAATAAACGAAAACTCGACATTAAGGATACTATACAAGTGTAACGGCTTTATCAATAACAATATTTGTATTATTTGAAATTATATGATAAAGACTCTTAGAATGACATAGAATGATTTAATAGTGGATCCACCAAATAACAAAAATGTTTAAGGTATTTTGTTGAACTTCACACTTTCTTGTTACCCGTTCGTTATTTCTTTCATAATTGATAGGTAAAATATTTTTTTTAAATAATATTTATATAAAGTGTAGTACTAGTGTTTGTATATGATAAAAATTTATAAGTATGGATTGACATGAAAAAACTGAATGGTAGAGATTGAAGAATTTTTTTTCAAAATATTCACTAAAAAATAAATAATTACAAAAATATTCACACTTTAAAACTATTTACGAAAATATTCATTTTTGTCAGATCGAGCAGAAAAACGCGGTTTGAGACCGCGTTTTATTTAGAAAGTGAAAATTTCAAAATTGAAAGAAAAAGTGACAAAAACTTAACCAAAGAAACGCGGTTTCAAACCGCGTTTCTTTGGTAATTTTATTTTATGATGAAATGGGCAATTTTTTTTCAAAATATTCACTAAAAAATAAATAATTATAAAAATATTCACACTTTAAAACTATTTACGAAAATATTCATTTTTGTCAGATCGAATAGAAAAACGCGGTTTGAGACCGCGTTTTATTCAGAAAGTGAAAATTTCAAAATTGAAAGAAAAAGTGACAAAAACTTAACCAAAGAAACGCGGTTTCAAACCGCGTTTCTTTGGTAATTTTATTTTATGATGAAATGGGCAATTTTTTTAATATTTTCACACTAGACACGCGGTTTGAAACCGCGTGTCTTGGTTTTTTTTTTTTTTTGTGGGAAATTGAAAACTGGAAGGGGAGGGATGCAGGCCGCCGGAGGAGGAAGGAGGGCCGGAGATCTGTCTAGGGCGGAGATAGATCGATGAGGAGGCGATGTCGAAGGGGCGGATCTGTCCAGGGCGGAGAGAGATCGATGAGGAGGGAGATGGCGCAGGTGGTCGGAGAAGTCGTGGCCCTGGTGGTCGATGACGAGATCTGTCCAGGCCAAGGACGGAGAAGCCGTGGCCCTGGTGGTCGATGGCGTGGACGGAGAAGCTGTGGCCAAGGGCGGATCTGTCCAGGCCAAGGAAGAGATCTGTCGGGGATGTGGACGACGAATCCGGACTTGGCGATGGCGCAGGTGGTCGGAGAAGCCGTGGCCCTGGTGGTCGATGGCGCAGACGGCGAATCCGGACTTGGCGAAGAGGACGAAGCTGTGGCCGGACAGAGGAGGCGAAGTGGACGAAGCACTGGCCGTACAGAGGAGGCGAAGAGGACGAAGCCGGCGTCTCCCCTTCCAGTTTTCAATTTCCCACAAAAAAAAAAAAAACCAAGACACGCGGTTTGAAACCACGTGTCTAGTGTGAAAATATTAAAAAAAATTGCCCATTTCATCATAAAATAAAATTACCAAAGAAACGCGGTTTGAAACCGCGTTTCTTTGGTTAAGTTTTTGTCACTTTTTCTTTCAATTTTGAAATTTTCACTTTCTGAATAAAACGCGGTCTCAAACCGCGTTTTTCTGTTCGATCTGACAAAAATGAATATTTTCGTAAATAGTTTTAAAGTGTGAATATTTTTGTAATTATTTATTTTTTAGTGAATATTTTGAAAAAAAATTCGAGATTGATAGTTTCTACCATTGTTCTTGTCCCATATTGAAAACTAGAGCAAAGGGGGAAGGGTGCTAAGTCTATAAAAGGAGAAGTATAGGGGTTCATTTGTCCCACATTGCCATTGCATATTGGTGTATATAATGTTATGAATTATTCTAAGAATAATTTATATAATTTACATAATAATTATAAATTTATTTTATTAAAAATAAATTTTTCAAAAAAAAAATATTTTAAAATGGCGGGTTGACTCGACGGGTCGAACCGGGTCGGACCTGCCGAGCCGACCCGTGGACCCTGACCCGTCGGGTCACCGATCCCGCAGGTCACGGGTCAACCCGCCCGACCCGTGGCCATGTCTAGATCATTATAGTCAATAACCCAATATACATTGTTAAAAAATTTAACAATTAACAATTCTTATCAAACACGCAAAAGGAAATTGATTAGGGAGGCCTAAGCTGTTTTATTTCGAATTAGAACTTGAGAGTTCTTTTTTTTTTTTGATGACGAGGGCAAACCCCGATCACGTGACCCAGCCGACAAGAACCACGTACTAGGTAAACCGGCTTGCGCTGACCGGCTCGACCCACTGGTAGGGAGCAAGGTAAACCTTGGATTTTCACCAAGGAAAGAGGCGGAAGCAGGGATCGAACCCGGGACCTCCTTACCCCTCCCCTTGCTCCTTACCACTAGGCCATCTCGACTGGGAGTCTGGGGCAGAATTTGAGAGTTCTTGATTAGAGGAAATGCTGCCAGTAGAGGAAGAATGACCTGGATGAGTCAATTAATCAACTACACTGATTTCCCTGAGAATATGATGAATGTGGAAATGAAAAAAATTGAGCAAGTCTAATATTAGAGATGATCATCTTTAATTTCCTATGGGTCACACAATTAACACTCAAATGATCCTCTTCCATTTCGATATTGCAATCACTGCTATCATGGCGATGACATTTGCGTCGCGATCCACCTTGTTTTGTGCATATATGTAATCAAGACCTCTAAATAGGCAGTACTATATAAACACATACTGGATCATCATTCATCAATAAGTACTCTTTCAGCAGGTTGTGCCGCAGATAGCAAATAGACATCTTCATTTTGTCTTATAATAGAACAAACATTAGTCCAACGACTACCAAGTACTGTATGCTGCAACAAAACATAAACATTTCAAGAGGATATAGATTTCCGGTACGGTTACATTTACAGCCACCTACTGAGTTCTACATGCTGAGGCATTCTTAAGAGGTTCAAAGTGAAGCGCAGCTATGGTCTTTTAATAGGACTACCTAACCCAGAAACGTATATGCTGCCTCTGGGCATTCCCTACTCCAAAACCTTTCCAGAACAAAGCAATATACACAGCTAAAGGTAACATGGCGATAAGGTAAAAATTGGTCGGATTTTTCAGATCCGTCCAACTTCGCTCGCATCAACATATATCTTAGACTGCTTACAAAAAGTGTTGCTCCCTAAAGCTTCCAGAACATCTGCCAGCCAAGGTGTTTTTGTGTTTCAGAGCGGAATATTATGTTGCACCTGGATGCTGTAAGCCGATTTGTCGTCTCACATGCTCCGGTATCAGCCGGTTGATCAGTTCAGGTGGTGCTCCAGATAACTGCCATAAGACCAATATCATTAGGGATGACGCCATTCTCAAGAGTAAACAACAGTCTAGAAATTTCACACTTGCAAGTTGCAACAGAATGAATATAGTTGAGGCGAGTGTGAAGCAGCCAGTTTGGTGATCTTCATTGGACCCATTAAGACTAGTAATATTACGATGCTGACAAAAAACCTCAACCAGGTGTTCTATGACCAACCCATCTCAGATCTCTAGAGCAAAAGCATTTATATTCACAATTTCACAAGGATGTAAGCTTTGGACAAAAAGTGCGTGAATATGCTGTATGTACTCTTCAAGCAAAGATGAAACTGTCATTCTTATTCTTGCAGCCAACTATACTTTTCCATTGTTCCTTAGGAATTTATATGGGTAAAAATAATGAGCAAACTTAAAAGCAAATACAGCAGGGCACCAACAAAGATAGTAGTTTAAGACATACTTCCTGCTTGAAGTTGAAGAGTGGAGGAAGTGGACGACCATTTGGAAGCCGAGCATTTGGTTCCCGCAACTCGTCAAAGAAGGAATGTGCACACGCTTCCAGCTGAAAAATAAAGAATGAACAGATAAATGAATTGAGACAACAGACCGAATGCAAGCAAACATGCAAAACTCCATATACAAGCAACTGAATTTAATATAAATTTACAAACAGATCCATCCTCACATCACAAGAGAGGATAAGTTTAAATCAGAATGAAGTGGTATCACCAGCCAAGATTTTACAAGGTATATGAATATATGACAAAAGAATCACTACTCACTGCTGTGCAACGAAGACTTGGTGAATATTGAAGAAGCCGAGATGCGAGATCAATTGCTTCAGGAGGCATTCTCTTGTGAAAAACCTGAATTCAAATGCATTATAACATAACATCAAACAGAATGATATGTAAAGAAAAGCATGAATATCTGAGTGTAAGTACATGCTATGACAAAAATTTTTTTATAAAACTGTAAACTAAAAAGGAATCCTAACAAAGGCAAAAGGATTGATAGGGTGCAAATAGAGAATGTTGGTGTTATATTGTTACATTTTGTTTGGCATGGCTGTTTATCCACTTAACTATGTTTTTGAATTATACTCGCACAGGATCATGTTATTAGTAGAAGTGACTTCGTCTAAATAACAATTTCGGATCATTAATAATGTTTTATATCTCATTTAGTCCATCAGTGTACCGAACAATAAATGAAATCTAGATAAATGTTAATAGGACCAGCAGAATGTGACATAAATGATCCCAAATGTGAAAACTTTAGCACTTGCAAATCAGAAAATTCCCAAGAAGCTTTGCTAAATTATGTAATAACATATCCAACATCTCAAAGACCGACCTCATAACTAAACAATTTAGGCTGACAATAATAAGACGGAAATCATCAATCACCCCTTCGGGTATTTAGGAAAACGACTAACAAAGGATAAAAGCTGGAATTCTGCTATAGATGAAAAGGAGAAACACAAGTTCAAACATCTTTTGTAAGACAAGCTCATAAAATACCTTATGCCAAGGATGGGCCTTAATCTGTGGGAACCTAAAATCAGTATAGTTTGGGTTCATACACCGAATTTCCTCTCTAGTTGGAGTGCCAAGAACCTACAAGAAGATTCAAATAGATATTAGCATAATTTCACTTCACCAATGTATAAAGCAAAAACAGCTGCTGCATAAAGCAAAATCCAGATAGGAGGTAAGGTCCAATTCAACACCTTGATAATCTCTACAAGTTGGTCTACTGCATTCTCTCCAGGAAACAGGGGCTGCAAACAAGGCAGAAAGACAATAATCACTGTTCAAACACAAAAACTATTGTCTAAAGATGGACAAACTTTTAGGAAATCATGCAATATTTAACTTTGGTTTATCACCAACCTGACCAAGAAGCAACTCTGCGAGGACACAACCAGCTGACCAAATATCAATAGAATTTGTATACTCAGTTGCACCAAAGATTAGCTCTGGTGCCCTATAGTATCGAGAGCATATGTAAGAGATGTTTGGTTCACCCTTGACCTGATATCCAAACAAAATATTAGGTTAGTGGATAAGGATTAATTTAATCCCAGTTCAGCATCTTGTATTATGAGGCAGAATGGTCAATTTCAAGTCATCCTTGATTGTAAAGGTTCTAAAAATTCTGTCATGTAACAGAGTTTTGAGACAATCACAAAATCATATAACTAAGTCTCTTAGGGTTGCCATTCTTAACATGAAGGAATCCCTCATCTCATGTCATATACTCCCTCCGTCCGATAATACATGGGCTTTTAGCTCATTTCACGTTAATTAAGGAGACCTATAATTAGTTAGTTGGCCCAAAAAAAGGTAGATAATTACCCTAAAAACCCTAAAAACCCATGTGTTTTTATGGGTAATAATTACCCTAAATACATGGGTAATGTAAAAGGCACTAGCTTGTACTACTTTTAGGGATAATAATTACCCTAAAAACCCATGTATTTTTTACAAAATATCAAAGTCTAAAAAAGCCCATGTATTATTGGACGGAGGGAGTATCATCTTTTTACTTCATTTCTTTAAAAGCAATTTCTTAAAACCAGGGAGAAGACAGTAATAAAAAAAATACTAGTACTATTACTACAAATAGATAATATAGTAATAGAGCTAAAATAACTCAACTAAGAAAACCATTTTTCAATTTCAGACATCAACCAATCATATATGCAACTACGAAAGTATTGTGATTGGATTGTTGTTTTTAGGATCTTGGGGGAGTAAGGCTGCCAAACCTGCTTGGAACAAATGCCAACAGCATGCAGATAATCATTGTGCATGAGATGCTTTAGTCTTTGTTCAGTTTAAAATAATTGATTGTGATTTTTAAGATCAGACATGGTCATAAGATTCTGAAATAGTGTCGCTCTTATCAAGCTGTGAATGTTGGAAGGAGCTATCCTCCCAGATTTTGTAATGAGAATCTCATTCAATCAGGAAAGGAGAATGACCATTGAAGTTCATGTCAAAATTTAATATACTGATATGAGAAGAAGTTCATAGCCTTACCAATACTTTTGCACTTCCAAAGTCGCAAATTTTAAGTTGATGGGTCAGAGGATCAACCTGAGAATCTAGATCAGTTAAGCAATGCATATTAAAGAAGCTAAGAAAATAATAAAGAAGGTCCAATGAAACTCACCAAAAGATTCTGAGGTTTCACGTCTCTATGGCAAACACCGGGAACGGTATGCATGTACGCCAATCCTCGAAATATCTGTTGAAGTAAATTAATATTTTTTTAAGACAAAGAGTAATAATGACTGATAATTACAGAAGAAAATAGAAAAGCTTCAAAAAAGGAAAGACCATTAACACGCTTGGTACCTGATAAGTATACAGTTTAACATAGATAAGCGGCATTCTTTGTTTAATGCTATTGTAGTGCTTAAGTACAGCATACAAAGACTCCGGTACATATTCCATCACAAGATTCAGAAAAAGCTCATCTCTGCTTGTGGTCGAAAAAAAGCAATGTTTCAGGGAAACCACGTTTGGATGATCCATCAACCGCATTAATTGCAGCTCGCGATTTTTGTAACGCCTATCCTGCAAAACCTTCTTTATAGCCACAGACTCGCCTGTTTCCAAGCATTTTGCCTGTGAAAGAAAAGGTAATCAGTCAAACAGAAAGGTCCAAATCAGCGGAAAATGCGGGAAAATAGAAGGTTTGCTTTTCACCTGAAACACAACACCGAAAGATCCCATGCCCACTACACGCTCAGCCATGTAGCTAATTGTCTGGATTCAAAGCACAATCAACATGTTAGCTCTTCACGATTGCGACTCCATAAAACTTTCAAACAGAAATGGTAAAATTATAATTTAAGAGTTAAAATGATTACTTAAAACAACTTCAAAGGTTGAAACCAGGGAAATGGGATAAGCTCAGATCAGATTAAACAATTCAAAGAACAAAAGTTGTCATTTGTCAAAACTCGAAAAGTATAATGGCAAAATGCTTACCCTTTTAGGTTCTCCATTTTTGCCACCAATGGTGGTAGAAATAATGTGGCCAGTAACTTGATCGTTCCCCTCTATCACAGCTGCAGACATTTCCTGCAATAAATTTTGATTGTTAGGAGCTGGAAATGAGCAGCCAGCCAGCCACATCCAAATAATGAAGAGAAGCAGCAATATTCCATTTCCAAAATCATCCCAGCAAGTAGCAACCTCGGTAATCAAAAGATGAATATGGATATTCTGGATCTGAGAGAATTCAGGAACAAACGGCTACAGAAATAAGAACAATCAAGCAAAAAGAAAACAAAATACCTCTCAAACAAAGCAAAAAATTGCAACCGAGCTTGCATTCAGGCACCAAGAACAACTCAAATACATCTTAAACCCTAACCAGGCAAGAGGTAGTAAACAGGGATACAGAGAAAGAGTTGTTCAAACTCACACTACCTATTCTCTTCCAAACAACTCCTAACAAGACATGTAAAATGCGAGCTACAAAATCGGCTCCAAAGAAAGGCTAATCTACTCCAACTCCAAGCACAGCTAAGCATTTATTCTTAACAGCTAAAAACGCTCGCAGATCTACAGAAAGAAAGAAACCCTAGGAAGAACAGTAAGCTCCCTTTCTACAGTTTGCACTTGAAACTACCGCGATCTACAGCAGCTTGGAGAAACCTCCAAAACGGAGACTGAGATCAATCGGTGAGCTAAATCTCAAATCCTCCGGCAGAGAAAGAGAGATCGATCGCCGAAAGAGCACCGACATCCGGCGGAAACGCGGATTTTGAAAAAAGCAGGAGAGAGAAAAAGCACCTTATCATTAGGCATGGAGTCGGGGCGGTGAGGCGGAAGCCTGGACGCAGGATCGGTGTGGTGGTTGCTTTCCGGCGGAGGATTGTGCGATTGCGGTCCCAGAGGCAACGACGCCATGTGGTTTCCAGCTCTCGTTTTTCTCTCTCTAACTCTCTCTGTCTCTCTCTGTCTCTTTCTACGCCGTTGAGGGTTGAGGCCGATTTTCACTAGTAGAGAGGAAAGCGGAGAGAGAGAGTGAGATGGGTGGGGGTAATTGCAGGACGCCTTTTACGACCCACGCGACTAAGTTGCGCGTGTAGATCACGTCCTATTGCTACTTGTTACTGACTTCGCTATGTAGTTTGACCGTGAGACTGTTTAGCATGTGGGGCCACCGGGGGCCTGCCTAGGCCTTAGGGTGAGATCGTCTAATTCAAAACCCCATGCCCTCGTTCGATCCCTACCTCCGCCTCTTTCCTTGGATTAAAATCCAAGGTTTGTCTTGCTCCTTTCCAGTGGGTCGAGCCGGTCGGCACAAGCCGGTTTACCTAGTGCGTGGCCCTTGTCGGCACCAGGGATTTGCCACCAAAGGTGGGTTCCTCGTCATAAAAAAAAAAATAATAGTAGTCTAATTGAGTATCATAACCTATTAAAAAAATAAAAAAAATTTAAAAGTGGGAGAATCACTAAAGTTCGCATAATTACATTGGTTTAATAAAAAATCTGAAGTTCTCAAAAAAAAATCTGACATTTTATTTTATTTTCTCTTTTTTTAAATTAGTTATAGTACTCAATACTCATAGTACCACCATTAAAGATGGTGTGAATGTCACTCCTCAGCACCTTGACAAGACCTAATTTTTATGAAGCCCGGCCTTACGGTGGGGTCCGGATCAGTCGAGATTGTTTTGAGCTAGATCAACGGGCTTACTTGAGATAATAGGTTTCACTTAAACCCTAAAATCATAACCTGGGCTGCTGAACCGCAAATATTACATTAAACAGTTTATTTCTCTTCCGATTTTGGGTTCATCAAAGCTGATTGAAAAGAAGGAATTAGGCTTGCGATTTTATGTAATGGAAATCCTACTCTTTTTACCTGTCCTCTTTCGATTATTTTCAATTCAAAGTGATTTCTTTATGTTTATGATGATGTCTAAGATGATGAGGCGTGAGTAGTCATCTCACTTCTAGGATCGGAGTTAGTCCGACGATAGCCATGTAAGTATGCTTGAGTTTATGATTTTTATGTGATTTTCATCTTCTATCTTGTGATTAAATCCGCTACGAGAGTAGTGGACAATTCTTTATTTATGATTTTGAAGCGAGAGTGGATATATTATGAATTTGGATGGTTATTGTCGTGGTTATCCCTTACCTTGGAAGCTTTTTATATATTATTGCAAAAACCCTTTCGATATTTCTGTTCACTATTTCGCATCCATTTTTATATTCTTCAGTCTTCTTTACCAACACCTTGGTTACTGTATTTTGACTCGAGATCAACTGTCATCCCAGTCGACATCGAGTAGACTCACTCGACATCAACTACACTTTAGTCGATGTCGATTGCTTTGTTTTTGTTTTGCAGGTTGCACTAGAGATCGACAGCCACATCCGACATTGGCTGAACCCCAGTCGACGTCGAGTGACTTCTGGTCAATACAGAGAACGGATTTTGAGATTGCTTAGGCAAGCGCTGGCACGCTTCCTCATGGATCGATCCTGATTCCCTACTACTACATCGGGAGGGAGTCTTGTATTTTATTTGCGTGGAAAGGGATTGGTTTGCTTTTATATTTATATTTGCTTAATCAATTATCCCTCCTAACAAGAACCTTATTCTGGAATAGGGATCTTCAACATCGTTCCCTTATAAGCTGGGATAGAATCTATAAACCAAAGAAAAAGGGAGGATTAGGAATTCGCAAAGCATGCGAGATGAATGAGGCACTTCAGATGGAATTGTTATGGAAAATATTAGTTAAACCCTACAATATGTGGGTAAAACTGATTAACCATAAATACCTTAAGGGCATGGACATCCTCAACTATAAAATGAAGGGAGGAAGCTCTTGACAGTGGTCTAAGTTGTACCAGCTGGTAAGTAAATTCAAAACTGGTCTGATTTGATCAGTAGGTAATGGCAAAACTATCAAATTTTGGGAAGACAATTGGGTTGATACGGCTCCTCTTTCGTCCCGTAGCAACTGTCCTCATCGCAAATCGAGAAGAAATCATTAGCGAATACATAATAGGAGGAAAGTGGTGGGTTGAGAAACTAGAGGTTAATCTTCCAAATAATCAATGGTTGATGACATTCTCTCGATTACACTTCCAAATAATTATTTCGAAGACAAACTATATTGATGACCTGGCCTACATGAATGGTTGGTTCACAACGTCGAGCATCTATAGTCTAATCTCACACAATAGAATGGTGAGAGACGAAGCGAGTGACTGGATTTGGAAATTAGATACTCAACCGAAGGTTAAAAAGTTCATGTGGAAACTCTGTCAGCTTGGCCTCCCTATAAAGGCCAGACTGGTGCTGCAGAGTGTGCAAGTTCCAAATACATGCGTGTTCTGTAATGATGCAGCGGAAGATGATACTCACTTGTTCATCGAGTGTCAAGCACATACCCTTCAAGGGTTACTCACATTGACTGGTCAACAAGACACTCAAGCATTAATCCATCAATCTATAGATATCCGACTAATAATTAACTTATTGGTAATAGGTTGAATAATGAAAATAAAAGCTTTATAGAAACCAGATCACATTCTCAAACGTAACAATTTCGACCAGTTCAGAGTTTAATACTATGATTCAAACATTTGTGGACAATTGGTATCGAGTATGTAAATTCAACGATGACATGAATTCCAGCTTACCAAACCACCCTTCGACAAGAGCACAAAATAGAAAACACGTTAATAGAAAGACAAGTAATTGGAAGAAACCACCTGATATGGGTCAGCCGTAGGATGTCCCGATCTTCGACAATAAGACTTAAAAACAAGAAACGAAACAAGAATGAAGCAAGACTCAAGAACTCGATACAAGATTATGCAAGAACAATGACAAACAAGGTGCGACTGTAATTTAAGTGGATGGACTAAAAAATTCAAAGACTCGATAGGGGTGAGATGATCTATATAGAACAAGATAAGGACCCTTGATTCAAACACTAAGAACCAATATCAATGACTATATAAACCAACTCTACAACCTTACACAACAAATGGGACTATTTGAAGGCATAAGGAGAAAGCTCATGAATGATTGATAACACCAATCCTATGACAAGAATCGACACACACCATGCATGATGGATAACATCAATCCTACAAAGAGGATGACACACACCAAACATGTGGTAACACCAACCTACCAACGAGGATCGACACACACAAGACAAACCAAGCTAAGAACAACCCATCGAAACCTATCCCACGCAGGGGAACTCGGTTCCTCTCCTAAGAGAACCCTCCCAATCTGATTTTTCTCCAATAATTATTTTCTATTGAATGAATTAAATGTTTAAATAGGAAAATAAATAGGGTTTGGTTTGCTTCCCTAGAGGCTAAGGATTGCTTGCCAAACTTTATCCTAACTAGATAGAACTTATTCTAATTAATAAAAATAAAAACTAATTAGATATATATCAATTAATTGAAAAGTCAACCAATAGATATTATTCTAATTTACATTATTCCTTAATAAATATAAGGATAAAATGATAAATTAAAAATTAAAAATGGAAAGATAATTATTTTCGTCCAAACAGTGAACAACTGCAAAGATGATGTTTTTCGGCCATGTTCTCGGTGATTCTAGAAAAACCTTTAATATCAAAGTTGTAGATCTTTTTTTCCTCGTTCCAACAAGGTATGGTACGATTCAATTCAATCAATATAGACTCTGAACGACCCATTTTACTAAGAAGTCGCAAAACTGTCAAATCTGCCTGAACGATTCAAACTTGTTGATAAGCACCACTCATTTCTTCATCATTAAGAATTGGATCGTGTCATACCTTGTTGGAACGAGGACAAAAAGATCTACAACTTTGTTGTTGAAGGTGACGAAACCAACAATAAAAAACATCTAAAATAGTTGAAACAAAAGGCAAAAATAATAAAGTCATCACAGAAGCCACCCCAGATAGTGTCAAAATCGTCCGCGGATAGCCATCCAACAAAAAACCTTCATCTGCATAAGTCATACCATCCGCGGACGGAAGAAATGGGTACGTGTCAGGCATGCCCACATCCCACGAGTTGGACACGTGTCAAACAGCAAACCCCATGTGGCGAACTGTCCGAAGATCACCCATCACCTATACAAGGGAAGAAAGAAATACAAAGAAAAGACTTTTGGAGGGCAAGGAAGGGGAAAAAACAAGCGGACTTGGAACGAATATCCTGAGAAGAGTAAAATTAAGAGAGGAAAAGAGATAGAAGGAGAGAAAGCTGGATACGCCCAAAACTCTTTATCAAGAGAAGGAACCGCTCCGCGGACAAGAATCAAATCCATCCGCGGGCAGCTGTGTTGGACCCATCTTTTCTATTTGGGAGTCCGAAGCGAGAATCAAGAATTTGTGACTGTCAAACCCTAATCTAGCTAACGGTGACAGGTAAGTGATTGATTCCCACTTCGTTTGAGGAAACCTCGATGAAAGGATAATCTCTCTAAGTGCTAATAAGATTATTCCCGCGGCACAGGTTGGGCCGTATCGATTATTTCGGTACGGGTCAGGTAAGCCCGTTGGGAATATTGAAGGCCCCACTGGGTTTATTCCCGGGTCCCACTAAAAATGGAGACCTTTTTTAGTTCGAGGTTCGTCATTGGCGCCGTCTGTGGGAACCCCCTCACGCTAAGGGGTTCCTATGTAAACTTTAATTCTGAAAAATCAAGCAAGGACCCGTAAATCCTAAAAGGAATGGGGGGTCCGCGTCTATATATAAAAAAAGTATATGAGTCTTTGACTTACCAAAGTTATGATTGTGACAGAATGAGTGATAATCAAAACAACGCGACTCAGGACATGAGCCAAGGGATCCACCACGATCAAGAGGCCTCAAGTATGTATGTCCCTTTGACACCTCAACCTGATCCAAATGGTGAAACAGGATATCAGCACCACGATACCCCTCTACATCACTATTACAATCAGCATGGTGCCGAAGGAGAACACATACCTCAGAATTTCTGGTATTATGAAGTTCATCATGAGCAGCCTAATCCTCTACAGCGAGAACAAGCGCAATATTACTGTTATGATCACTGGGGACAAAACCCGCGTCAATAGGAGAATACCCACCGTGGTGAGTAGCGTGAAAATTTTGATAGATGTTATACTGCGTACAACAACCCAGGCGATCCTTTCGACAACATGAACTACGGCTTCCCAAGGCAGGCAATGCCACACCAAACATGGCAGAATGATCGGCGGCAACATGAGAACAAACATAGACGCGGAGAGCGATCCACGAACGTCTCCACCTCCACAAAGTCTGATTCAGCAGATAAAAGAACGGAGGGGCCGGCAGTCCTCCCATCAGTCTTCACCAAATAAATTTGCTCCGCGACAGTACCGAAAAGATGGCGAGATGTGGGCCTTATGAAGTATGATGGAACAACTGATCCTGAGGATCATATCTGCCATTTTACAACCACGATGGGAATAAATGAATACAACGATGCCATGTTATGCAGAACTTTCCCCTCGACCCTGACAAAAATCGCCGTCACATGGTTCACTAACTTGCCAAAAAACTCAGTGACCAGTTTCACCCAGCTGACCCATATCTTCACGTCCCATTTTGGAAGTGCCCGATCGCGGAAGAAGACGATGCTTGATCTGAACTCGATCATGCAAGGAGCTGGGGAAGCTCTGGGACACTTTTTTGCTCGATTCACAAGCGTGGTAGTTCAAATCCCCAACTTTAATCATGAGTCAGCAATCATTATTCTCATGGGGAATTTGGCAGAAGGAGATTTCAAGACATATTTGTTTCAGAAGAAGCCAGCCAGTTACGATGATTTGAGGGATCGAGTGTCAAGACAAATCGAAGCTGAGGAGGCGGTCGCGTCCAGCTCAAGAGCAAACACAGGCAATCAGGGCTTTTTTGGAAAGCTCACCGGGAAATTCAAAAAAGAGAAAGTTAAGCTGCCCAGACATCAGTCAGAAGAGGGAGCCTTTCGTCCCCACCGCGACGAAATACACATGAATTCCGAAAGGGGTCAAGGGTCCCATCAAAGGGAAGGCTATCCGCGATCCTATCATCCGAGAGAAAACCTTTACAGAAATCAAGAACTGAGATTTCCGCCGCAGAGAGAAGATCGACGCAATCGGAGGCCAGATTAGGAAGTGCGTGACCCTAGACCTGATGGCCTGCACCATCGACAAACCCGTTACCAAGGACAACAAGATCAGCGCAGAGATGCCCCAGTTTTCAATCGAGGAAGAGGTAGGGGACGAAGATGGCGCGGAGGAAGACACAACCACACTCCCACTATGCAAAGATCTGTTAATCAAGAAGAAGAAGCCCGAAGACTAGGAGAGGGCCACATACCAGAGCCTGAGGGTTTTATAAATACCCTTGCTGGAGGGTATTCCATGGCAGGATCAAGTAGACAAGAAAAGAGGAACTACGAGCGAGAGGGAAAGCAACCTCCGTCCGCATCAAGCAGGAAAATCTCTCTGTCACAACATGAAGATATAACTTTTTCGCCAAAGGACGCTGAGGAAGTTAGAATGCCGCACTCTGACCCTTTGGTCATCCATGCTCAGATAGCTGCCAAGACAGTCAAAAGGGTCTTTATTGATACTGGTTCGTCCGTTGATATTTTATCATGGGATGCTTTTTCTCATATGGGGATCTCCGTGGCATCATTGAAACCGTACGCAGGCACTTTGATTACGTTTTCAGGAGGTGAAGTACAGGTGGCAGGAACGATCGAATTAACAGTTGTCTTAGGAGCAGCCCCAAAAAGACGAATGGAGAACATTGTGTTCACAGTAGTAAAAGTGCCAACCGTATACAACGCTTTGTTGGGACGCGTCTCGCTCTATAAGTTTCAAATGATAGTATCAATCTACCACTTCGTCGTAAAATTCCCTTTACCAGGGGGAGGAGTAGGTGAGGTTCGCGGCCAACAACCTGAAAGCAGAAGCTGTTATCTAACTTCTATTAAGAAAAAGAAGGAGGTAATGTGTATCAGCGAAAAATGTGAATCCATGGTGGGAGAAAACAATCCGTCAGGACTTTCGGATGCCGAGCTTGAAGTTAGATTGACAGAGACAAGGATACCGACCGCGGACGAAAGGGTTATCTACACACCTTTTCCGAACCCCGAAGAGAAGATTTATATGGGGCAAGCGTTAGAGCCAGAGGAAAAAGATCGGGTCTTGGAGATCATAGCAAGGTCAAGGGATGTTTTTGCATGGACTACGCGAGACCTTTTAGGAGTCCCGCCCTCAACTGCTTTGCACACTTTGAGGATTCGTACAGGAACAAAGCCCATAGTGCAAAAGAAGAGAAAAATGGTCCCCGAAAAGGCAGCTGCGGCAAAAGAAGAAACTGATAAACTATTAGAAGCGGGATTTATAGAAAAAGTAGAAGATTCAGATTGGCTCTCAAATGTGGTTCTAGTGAAAAAGTCTAATGGAAAATGGAGGATGCGCATTGATTTCTCCGATCTTAATAAGTCCTGCCCCAAAGACAGTTACCCATTGTCATCCATAGACGAACTCGTCGACGGAACCGTGGGTAACAAAGTCCTCAGCTTTCTTGATGCTTATTCTGGGTACAATCAAATATGCCTGGACCCGCAAGATTAAAAAGCAACTACTTTCATCACCAACCAGGGAATATTTTGCTACTGCGTCATGCCTGTTGGACTGAGAAATGCTGGAGCTACGTTTCAGAGAACTGTTGATCGAATTTTTCGCAGACAGATTGGGAGGAACGTGTCAATATATGTGGATGATATTGTGGTTAAGAGCGAAAGAGCAGAAGATCAAGCGGCAGACCTGCAAGAGACATTTGATTCCCTTCGCAGAGGAGGTTTAAACCTGAACGCTGAAAAATGTGTCTTCGGGGTTGATTCTGGAAAGTTCCTCGGTTTTATGGTCAGTCATCGGGGAATTGATGTAAACCCTGAAAAAGTGGTGGCAGTCCAGAATCTCCCACCACCGCGGACGATCAAAGAAATACAATCTTTAAACGGAGCATTAAACTACCTAAGCCAATTTTGTTCATGCCTAGCGGACAAATCGTTACCTTTCTTCGCTTTACTCAAGAAAAAGGGGCCGATACGCTGGACCCCAGAGTTGCAGAAAGCTTTCGGGGAGTTAAAAGTTTTCTTATCAGCGCTCCCCACTCTGCAGCAACCCGAGAAACAAGAGGCTTTACACCTGTACCTATCAGTCAAAAACATTACCATCAACGCGGTCTTAATGCGAGAAGAGAAGTATCCCGTATACTACATCAATCGTGTGCTGCAAGATGCTGAGACGCGGTATGAACCAGTGGAGAAGATGATTTTGTGTTTGGTATTCGCGGCAAGAAGATTGAGACCCTACTTTCAGGATCATGTCATCCGGGTAATGACAGACCTACCTTTGCGACAGATTCTCCACTCCCCGTGCTTGTCAGGAAGAATGATGAAGTGGGCGGTTGAGTTGACAGAATTTGAAATTGAATACACCCCACGGTGGGCGGTACTGGCTCAGACCCTAGCCGATTTCATCATTGCGACAAGTTTTGAGCTAAGCGCTCAAACAAAAAAAAGCGAGTGGACGCTCAAGGTAGATGGCGCCGCCAAAAAAGATGGATGCGGAGCTGGAGTTACTCTCACTGCACCAGATGAACAAAAGTACAACTACGCTTACAAACTGAATTTTCAAGCCACGAACAATGAAGCTGAGTATGAGGCCCTGCTCGCGAGCCTAGAGATAGCTTTGATCAAAGGAGCCAGACAAGTATCAATTTACACCGACTCAGAAGTGATGGCAAGACAGATAACAGAGGAGTACGAAGCCAGAACCGGATTAATGCCTCACTATCAGAGAAAGGTACATGCATTGTCAAAAGCGTTCTTGAGTTTTTGCTTGACGGTGATTTCTAGAAATGACAACCAGCAGGCAGATGCGTTGGCTCGAATGGAGGCAGTCATGCCCGAAGAAGTAGGGAAGGAGGTTGTCCTCGAAAGAATGAACAGTCACAGGCTTATCCAAGAAGTCTATCAAGTTCAGGGAATTGAGGAAGGAGACTGGAGGACACCACTCGCGGACTATCTGGGTAAAGGCCGGTTACCAAAAGAAAAAGACGCGGCCAGGAGAGTGATCGCAAAATCATCTCGTTTCACCATCAGAGAGGGAAAACTCTACAAAAGAGGCTACTGCCTCCCGGACTTGCTATGCATACCGATTGAAGAAGGAGGTCTTGTCATGAAGAAACTACATGATGGGGTTTGTTCGCATCACCAAGGATGGAGAGCCTTGGTGGCAAAAGCAACCAGACTCGGGTATTACTGGCCTACTATGAGGCGTGATGTCCAAAACTATATTCAGAAATGTGACGCGTGCCAAAGGTTTAGAAATTTGATGCATCGCCCTACAGAACTAATGAAAAGCATATCTGGAGCTTGCCCGTTTTCCATTTGGGGAATGGATATCCTTTGTCCATTTCCAATAGCCCCAGGACAATTGAAGTATGTACTAGTCTTGGTAGACTATTTCACAAAATGGGTAGAAGCCGAAGCGATGGGACTAATCACCGCGGAAAAAGTGAGAAGGTTCTTATGGAAGAACATCATCTGCCGATTTGGGGTGCCTGACTCGATAATCACAGACCATGGGCCTCAGTTTGATAGTGAATCAATCAGAGATTTTTGCGCAGGATTGGGCATAAACCTCAAGTTCTCATCCGTGGCCCATCCACAGACGAATGGACAGGCTGAAACAACCAATTGGCAGTTGTTACATGGAATACAGAAAAAACTTGGAAGCACGGCAAAAGGACGATGGGCTGAACTTCTACCATTAGTTCTATGGTCTTACCGAACATTAGTAAAAACACCAACCGGAGAAACCCCATTTACACTAGTTTATGGAATGGACGCAGTCATTCCAGTAGAAAGGTTGGTCCCCTCAGCGCGAATCCTAGCATACAACTAGGAAACCAATGATGAAGCACTGGAACTCGAACTCCATCTCATTGAAGAACGCGGGATGGCGACAGCCCTGAGAGAACAAGGGTATAAAAGGCGCCTATCCGGATACCGTGATAGGCGAATTCGTCCGTGACACTTCGAGAAAAGAGATTTGGTGCTCCGTCAAGCCACCACTGGAGGAAAACTAGACCCAAACTGGGAGGGGCCGTATGTAATTGTGAAGGAGATCCAAGAAGAAGCATACAAGCTCAACACCCCTGAAGGCACAATCTTCAATAAAACCTGGAACGCTGGAGATGAGTTCTTTAATAAGTGCCAAGAACGCTGGAGCTTGGCTCCGCGTCGGGCCTCCGATCGAAGCAATTCTCGGAGATACGTTCTTGTATAAGTCCCAAGAACGCTGGAGCTTGGCTCCGCATCGGGCCTTCGATCGAAGTAATTCTCGAAGATGAGTTCTTTAATTAGTCCCAAGAACGCTGGAGCTTGGCTCCGCGTTGGGCCTCCGATCGAAGCAATTCTCGGAGATACATTCTTGTATAAGTCCCAAGAACACTGGAGCTTGGCTCCGCGTCGGGCCTCTGATCGAAGTAATTCTCGGAGATGAGTTCTTTAATAAGTCCCAAGAACGTTGGAGCTTGGCTCCGCGTCGAGCCTCCGATCGAAGCAATTCTCGGAGATACGTCCTTGAATAAGACCCAAGAACGCTGGAGCTTGGCTCCGCGTCGGGCCTCCGATCGAAGTAATTCTCGGAGATGAGTTCTTGTATAAGTCCCAAGAACGCTGGAGCTTGGCTCCGCGTCGGGCCTCTGATCGAAGTAATTCTCGGAGATGAGTTCTTGTATAAATCCCAAGAACACTGGAGCTTGGCTCCGCGTCGGGCCTCCGATCGAAGTAATTCTCGGAGATAAGTTCTTTAATAAGTCCCAAGAACGCTGGAGCTTGGCTCCGCGTCGGGCCTCTGATTGAATCAATTCTCAGAGATACGTCCTTGAATAAGACCCAAGAACGCTGGAGCTTGGCTCCGCGTCGGGCCTCCGATCAAAGTAATTCTCAGAGATGAGTTCTTGTATAAGTCCCAAGAATGCTGGAGCTTGGCTCCGCATCGAGCCTCCGATCGAAGTAATTCTCGGAGATGAGTTCTTGAATAAGACCCAAGAACGTTGGAGCTTGGCTCCGCGTCGGGCCTCCGATCGAAGTAATTCTCGGAGATGAGTTCTTGTATAAGTCCCAAGAACACTGGAGCTTGGCTCCGCGTCGGGCCTCCGATCGAATTAATTCTCGGAGAAGAGTTCTTGAATAAGTCCCAAGAACGATGGAGCTTGGCTCCGCGTCGGGCCTCCGATCGAAGTAATTCTCGGAGAAGAGTTCTTGAATAAGTCCCAAGAACACTGGAGCTTGGCTCCGCGTTGGGCCTCCGATCGAAGCAATTCTCGGAGATGAGTTTTTGAATAAAACCCAAGAACGCTGGAGCTTGGCTCCGCGTCAGGCCTCTGATCAAAATATTTCAAAATTTTGAAAATAAGTTTGCATAAGCCTTTAGAACACCCAGGCTCTTTATTATCATAAAAGTTGCAACCATGATCTAACAACTAACATAAGATAAGCAACAGATAACAAAGGTACGCCAGCACATTCAAGAAGTTGTCCGCTTAAAAAACATACAAGTACAAGCTCATGCCCACCTAGGCCTAACCGGAATTAGACGAGTTCTACCTTGACTCAAGCGAAATCCATTTGAAGGTGGACCCCCTTATTGGGGAGAAGCTCATTCAGCATCCACCTCATCCCCCACAACATCCAAAACATGAATCTCAAAACGGTTCCCTCATTTGTAAATAAAAGTCATAGAAGAACCAACATTAATGTTGTGCGACTCAGCAAAATCATTCCAGCCGCCTCTCAAAAAGGGGACCCTATAATCGCCGCGTACGACTTCTACCGAGAAGTCACGAAGGATCCTAGTTGACAAGAGAATGTTCCTAGGGAGATCCGGGCCAAGCTCATCCTCAAAGCGTAACGGCAAAGACTAGTAAAATACGAAGAAGTGAATATTGAGAAAAGACAAATCTAAAAGAAGAGAAACTCAGCGAACAAGAAACTAACCAGGCGGTGGAGTTGCTCTGGAAAACTGATGCGCTCAAAAAATGACCAAGTCGGTTGAATAGGAGAAGGCATGCTGAAAGGAAAAGTCAATTGTAACACACCCCCCATGCTTACTCTTTATATAGGACACTCTGACTGCGCTAACACGCTGCACAGGCAGAGACAGGTGCTCAGTGGATTTGAAAGGTCATTCATTAAACCTAACAACTGGCGCGACATGCACGAGACTACAGAAAACACTATTGCTGAAGATGAATTTGGGAGACCCGTGAATAGCATATCATGACAAGATAGTATCGAGAAATTAAACTATAAAATTAATTCACGTGGCACGCATGCATGATCTTGAGAATCCCCCAAAGTAAAAATCAAAAGTTCGTAATTAACAGGAGTTATGGTCGACATCTCGATCGCTCTCCCTTAGAAATAAAGAACTCGCATCCAAAAAATGAATCAAGAAATAAACCAGTTTGACGTTTAAAACATGTATTATCGAACATCACCGCAGTCCGCAGACATGTCCGCTGACTCAATAAAGTTACTAAACAAGCTCTATACTCTGCTCTATTAGCACAGACATAAGATACCAAGCTCAAAAACCATTTGAGGCCGAGGCATGGAAGGAAGGATCATTATGATTAATCTCGCGCTCTCCTCCACGAGAGCCCACCACCTGGACTTCAAAACGCGCCTCGCCCATATGAGTAAAGATCATGGAAGCCCCCCTCTCAGAACCGTGCGACTCTACAAAATCTTTACATCCGCGGCCAAGATAGAGAAGACCGCAGTCCCGACGTTCTATGCAAACAGGGAAATTTCGTATCTGATAAGAAGAAAGTAAAACTCGACCAGGAACAGCATCCTCATACACTTCCTCAATTCTGAGTGACAGCAGCTAAAAAATAGAAGAAGATAAAGATAAGGAAAGAATTCGCGAAGAAGATATGAAAATTAGACATGGAAATCTCACCAAACGTGAAAACTGCTCAGGATAATCAATCGCCTGGAAGAAAGCCCATCGAGATCCTCGCTCGGAGGCCATGTCAGCCCTAAATGCTAAAGGAGGGACTATGATGGATCCTCGCATCTCGAGAAAAGCAAGGGGAAAACAGTAGTCTTTTCCTTCTTGTCCCATCACTCACGAGGAAACAGTCAAATAAAAGGAAGAGGTGCATGCATGATGCGCAACAAGTGATACAGTAACACAAGGCACGCGTCCCTTTTTTCTGAAACGAAGATTTATTTTATTGCTAAATGATTGATCATCTCGCTGAAACCCAACAAACTTCCCAAAGAAGCCCTTAAAGTGACCAAGAGTAATTCAAAAAAAAAACTAAATAGATTACCCTTCGGCAAAAAGCGATAAAAATGAGGACAAAGAACCTCACTCAGCAAGTATAAAACACAAGAATGATCAAGGTGATAAACACCCTCGAAAAAAATGGATCCAGGGTTGCCACCAAGGGCTTTCTATAGGGTCATCATGAGAGAGGAATAACTCCAAACACTCCGACTCTCGTTAATGTATGTCCTAATTGATGAAGATGCGCACACTCAAGCCAGGCTTTGGTCTCGCTCCAACCAGGAACACGAAGTAAAGGTGGAAAGAGATGGAGACGACCTCTTCTCGTTAACTCAGGGGTGGCACGACTTCACACAAGCGAATCGAGTCAATGTAGGATCAGCTTTGATTTTCACCTACATGGGAGATTCCATCTTTGAAGTCGATGTCGTCAGTCCTGATAGCGAGGAAAATGGAGAGGTAGTACGTCCTTGAGTCTCTATTCCATGTACCGCATTACTGTCCCTAGTATGGTGTATTAGGTTTAAGAGGATCAAACTTTTTAAAGTTTCTGCATGTTACCTTTCATTATGAGTAATAAGAGATCCCCCTTTAAGCCTAATAAAAATCGCGAAATATGATAGATAGTGAAAGAAAGTCATGATCCCCCTCCGAGTCCCTCGCGGAGTGTAATCCATAAACAAATTACAATCTCTCAAAACATAATATTAGAAAGGATCAGCTTGAACCACATGAAGATGAAGCAGGGCTGAGATTAGCCTCATTGTCGTTCCCAATCTCACGATGCGGACAAACTTTAAAAGAAACGTTGCCCCTATGAACAAACATCATAGAACTGCCTATTCCGAGATGATGAAGGGCAAGGAACTCATCCCATCCGCGGTCGATCTGAAAAAGGCCGTTCTCGCTCCAAGACACAGCCACTGGGAAGTCACGAACCAGATACGACGAAAGAAAAGCCCATCTGGGCGGTAGCGACCCATATTCAGCCTCAAATTGAGGAGGTAAAACTTGCGCACAATCAAAAAATATAATTAGGAAAAACTAGCCTGAACTTTATAAGAAAAAGCGAAAAGAAAGCTCACAAGTCGAGAAAGTTGATCCACATTTTCGATCTTTTGAAAAAAGGCCCAAGGATTAAAACCTTCCGAAGACATGACGCGTATGAAAATGTAATTAATCGTCAACACATGAGAAGCAGTAAATATCATAGAAGGATTGGGTCCTTAAAAAGAGAAAATCCCATCTTACGGATTAAAGACAAGTGGGGAAAAGACTTTGTACATTCGGGCTAACCTTCTCAACACTTGGAGAGAGGTCAGAGCATTAACAAGCAAAAAGTATACAAGAATACAATAATTCATCTAAAAGGTCCCAAGCCCAACTTCACAAAAAACGAACGTTGCATAGAAACGCCAAAAAAGAACCATCACAGGTTCTCAAGTCAAGAAAAGTTTCATTTCCAAGTTACCAACTAAAGCTAAAACATCGAAAATCAAATAGTGGTGGTCGTTGTTTCGATTTCATTGCCAGCGTCCTCGGCACCTTCATCCTCGGAATATGACTCTTCCGCGGCTATCTCCTCCTTTGAAAGCCCCCAATCGGCACTGGTCATGCTTGGCTCAAATTTCTCTAAGTGAACTCCAGGATGAGCTGCCGAACATGCTACACTTTGGTTAATCCCCGCGACCATCCCCTTCCGAAAGTAGCTAAAGCACTTGTCCTTTAAAATGCTTGCGCCTTTTAGAGTCTGGAGAAAGCTTTGGCTACAGAAGACAAAAAAGATGCGCCAACTTCAGTTTTAACCCACTCAGAAGACAAATAAGCTAAACCCTCTGGGCGTTGAAGCCATTGAAGAGCCACGTCTTGATCTGAACGTGCTTTGATATTGTCAAGCTCCTGTTTAGTAATAGATTGCTCCTCACGAAGAATAAAAAAATCTTCCTCCAGCTTATCAATACTAGCCTGCTTTGTTTGAAGAAGCTCCCGCGAACGCCCTTCCGTGACCTCAAGTTCCTTGACACGTGAGCTGACAACGTCCAATGAAACTTTTAGTTCGTCACGTTCTTTCTTCAAAACCTCCATAGCCTCTTTTTCTACCTGCAATTCTTCATGAAGTTCCGCGGATCTCTTTTTAAACTTCTCAACCGAAGCTGGGTCACCAACTGTATTCCCAAGGATCCGTAGCTGGTGAGACAGTCTCTTAATCTCCTCATCCTTCTTGACAAGGTTCTCTTCACCACACACCAAACGTCTTTCGACGTCATGTTGAATCACCCTCAGCTGAAACCAAAAACAATCGAACAGATAAAGGAAAAAGAGGCCAATTAAAAGTCAAACCGCGTTGGATTTTTTCTAAAAGTTAACAAGACAAAAGGTTACGCAAGAAATAAAAGCAACTTACCCACTGGTTAAGACGGTCAAAGTTAGTTGAAATATTGATAGCATCCAACCGCTTAATATACCCCTGCTCGTTAAAGCAACGCTTCTTGATGGGGAAGGCAAGACTCCGCAGATCAACCATCCCGAAACTTGGAATTGGAAACTCGTGAAGGGTCGCTTCACCTTCAATAAAGAGCCCTCTTTCATCCGCGGCAGACGCCTTAACAGCTATGCTGACCTTCCTCTTTTTCTTAGAAGTTTCAGGGGCAGATTAGCGAACACATTTTTCCCGAGATACATGAGCCAATGAAGAAGACTCTACAAGAGCACCAGTTTCTTCTGCTATGGTAGTATCAATAACCGGAGCCGCCTCAGGGACTGAAGAGGGGTCACAAATTTCTGAACTTTTCTTCTTTTTATTCTCAGATTTCGCTTTGTGACGCTTCAGGAGGGAGTCCAGGTCCATTGTATCTAGAAAACAAGGACATCCAATAATAAATAAACCATCAAAACAAACAAAATGTGGGGCACAAATCTTAACACTCAAGGAAACAATAAAAACAAAAGAAGACATCTTATCGCGGATGAGGCAAACTCAAACCAGCCATCTCAAGCCAGAATGCGGAGATCATCTTAGACCAGGGGAACCTAGGTGTGTGAGAAAACGACTGTTTAAACTCGGGAAGATTGGAAACAATCGGTTTTTTCACAGGACAAAAACGCCCTGGGACGGTCCGACAATTGAAACCGTTTCCAAATCTGTCGCGGACCAGGAACCACTTGTATTTCCAGTTAGGTTTGCTGGAAAGCCTCTCCATATAACCACAGCTGGAGTTGCACTGATAAAACCTCGAGTCCTGGGTCCCCTTTTTCAAAGAGAAAATACTAAACATCAACTTCAGAGAAGGAGTGACCCCCATCTCCTTACACCTCATGATAAAGCTAGTAAAAAACATCCAACCATTGGGAACAATCTGAGCAGGGCTTAAGTTGTATTCACTCAAGAACTCCGAGAAAAAGGGATGTAAGGGAAGTCGAAAACCCTGAGACAAGCTAGCCGCGTAAACAACCAAGCAATCTTCATAAGCATCCAAACAACCTCCCCCCTCCTCAGGAAGGCAAAACTCCAGTCCCGCGGGCCATGGAAAAACTTGAGAAATGGCGTCAAGATCGGCCAATCCGAGCAAAGTAGTACACCCCCTAAGTTCTTCCACAGGAGATCGCCACGGGTGGACCCTTTCAGCTACAACTAATAGGCGAGCAGACGGAGGCGGTTGAGGCCTAAAATCTCCAAGAAAAAGACAAGTGTCCAAATCCTTTAGGTCATACAACGGAGTATCCAAATCAGTCAAGTTTTCTTTAGAACGAATTCTTTTCGGGGTTTTCGCCACACCAATGGGAGAAGCTTCATAAGGAATCCAAATAGTTTCAACCTCTTGATCAGCGTCCACAGGATGAGAAGTAGAAGGGAGACCCGCGTCCTCAGAAGAACGGACGCCCGATTCAACCCCATCTTCAGAA
The DNA here is from genome assembly GCA_963922045.1 of Persicaria maculosa. Lineage (NCBI taxonomy): Eukaryota > Viridiplantae > Streptophyta > Magnoliopsida > Caryophyllales > Polygonaceae > Persicaria > Persicaria maculosa. The sequence continues at coordinate 17,361,594 of OY998251.1, read as the reverse complement.
TTTTCATCTCCTACGCATCCCTTCAAAGAAGAAGAAACTGTGTAAGGAGAAGAATAGTAATCAGGGTCAGTACGCTTCCGGCGCCTTCTCACCTTAATAGGGCTGCCCGTAGGACTAACCCGATTTGGAGTTGACGTAGATGTGGAAGAAGATGATCCTGATGAGATACCACTGGAGCTAGAAGAGGAACTCTCAGGAGAAGAGGAAAGAATCTCCTGAGATTGACGCGGTTAAGAAGACGAAGCGACATCACCCCTCCACCCTTCTCCTCTTTCAAAATCATCCAACACATCGTGCTCTCCGCTGAGATTAGCCATTCCCAAAGAAACTAGAGAAAATCGTATGAAGATTTACACACGCGGAACAAAATCTCGATCAAAAACAGATTCAGAAACAAAATTCCACCCTAATTCTCGATCTACCCATCAGAAAAATTGGGAAAAAAAAAGTAAAAAGGAGAAGAACCTAAAAAACAATTCAAAATGAGAAGAAATACCTTGAATGCCAGGAAGAACTTTTCCGGAAACTTCAACCGAGCAGCGATCGGAAACCGGAGACCACCACCGGAAAACCAAATTGCAGATAAGAACAAGAATCTTTGGAAATCAGAGAGGACAAATGTGAAGTAAAAAAGAACAGAACGGGGTAACTTATAGAAAAGTTACCGACTTTTGAACTTCCAAAGATAAAATGGGCCTAATGGGCCTTTAATGGGTTGACACGAGAAAGTAAAAAGCCCATTACCGACAGGTCAACACAAAGATAAGACGTCCACAAAGAGTTAGATGTTTTCTATACCAGGGTAATCGGCCCGCGTCAATCCCGGAGGGAATTGACTCAGCCCGAGGAGCTGTGACGAAACCAACAATAAAAAAACATCTCGATAAGCGGACTTGGAAGGAATATCCTGAGAAGAGTAAAATTAAGAGAGGAAAAGAGATAGAAGGAGAGAAAGCTGGATACGCCCAAAACTCTTTATCAGGAGAAGGAACCGCTCCGCGGACAAGAATCAAATCCATCCGCGAGCAACTGTGTTGGACCCATCTTTGCTATTTGGGAGTCCGAAGCGAGAATCAAGAATTTGTGACTGTCAAACCCTAATCTAGCTAACGGTGACAGGTAAGTGATTGATTCCCACTTCGTCTGAGGAAACCTCGATGAGGGGATAATCTCTCTATGTGCTAATAAGATTATTCCCACTGCACAGGTTGGGCCGTATTGATTATTTCGGTACGGGTCAGGTAAATCCGTTGGGAATATTGAAGGCCCCGCTGGGTTTATTCCCGGGTCCCACTAAAAATGGAGACCTTTTACAAGCAATGCTTAGTCTATAAGAAAGCCAACCAAACCCTAGTTATTTTCCTATTTAAACATTTAATTCATTCAACAGAAAAGAATTATTGGAGAAAAATCAGATTGGGAGGGTTTTCCTAGGAGAGGAACCGAGTTCCCCTGCGTGGGATAGGTTTCGATGGGTTGTTCTTAGCTTGATTTGTCTTGTGTGTGTCGATCCTTGTTGGTGGGTTGGTGCTACCACATCTTTGGTGTGTGTCATCCTCTTTGAGGGATTTATGCTATCCATTATGCATGGTGTGTGTCGATTCTCGTCATTGGATTGGTGCTATCAAGCATTCATGAACGTCCTTCTTGTGCCTCCTAGTCCCCTTTGTTGTGTAAGGTTGTAGAGTTGGGTTATATAGTCATTGGTATTTGTTCTTGGTCTTTGAATCAATGGTTCTTAGCTTGTTCCATGTAGATCATCTCACCTCTATCGAGTCTTTGAATTTTCGAGTCCATTCACTTAAATTATAGTCGCACCTTGTTTGTCATTGTTCTTCATAATCTTGCATCGAGTTCTCGAGTCCTGCTTCATTCTTGTTTCATTTCTTGTTTTTTAGTCTTGTTTTCGAAGGTCGGGACATCCTACGACTGACCACGTATCACCACCAGTTGACACCTTCAAATTAAATTTCGATGGTTCCACAATATCTAATCAGGACAGTTCTTGCGGGTACATAATCAGAGACTGGGATCAGAATGTGGGAAAACATAATCCTATCAAAGCAGAAGCTCTCACATTAAAGCAAGGGGTGCAGAAAGTGAAGGAGCTACATATTTCCAATCTCCAGATTGAAGGGGACTCTTTAATACTCCCTCCCTCTCAAAATTTAAGTCTTTTTAGGATTTTGCATAAGTTTTAATAAAATACTCACCCATCAATCAACATCATCATTCCACTAACTTTTTCATTAGTTTTACAGTATTGTTTTTTTAATACCCACTACATTTTGTAACCAATCAAAATCTTAAAAAAAAAAATTAACAACACACAAATCGATATAAATAATTACTACTATCATCTACCTAGAAAATCTAAAATGACATTTATTTTGATACAAGAATAAACACTTAAAATGACCTAAATTTTGAGACGGAGGGAGTAGTAATCACACACATGTGGGATAGTTCACGCTGCTCGTGGGAGATCGAACTTATTATGTCCAATCCTCCGTATTAAACTACACTCTTTCAAGGAGTTGACAACCTTTATTTCTCTCATGTGCCCCGTGACGTGATGGCAATAAAGTAGCTGATCACGACAGTTCTTGCGGGTACATAATCAGAGACTGGGAAGGACACCCAATAGTTATGAGGTGTCAGAATGTGGGAAAACATAATCCTATCAAAGCAGAAGCTCTTGCGTTAAAGCAAGGGGTGCAGAAAGTCAAGGAGCTACATATTTCCAATCTCCAGATTGAAGGGGACTCTTTAATACTCCCTCCCTCTCAAAATTTAAGTCGTTTTATGATTTTGCATATGTTTTAATAAAACACTCACTCATCAATCATCATCATCATCCCACTAATTTTTTCATAAATTTTACTACCTCCGTCCAAAAATACATGGACTTTTACTATTCACGCACAATAAGTTTGTAATTGTTATAAAAACGTAATAAAAAAGTTAATATTTTATATAGTTTTTAACTCCTAAAACAACGTGCGTGAATAGTAAAAACCCATGTATTGTTTTTTAATACAAACTACATTTTTTAATCAATCAAAATCTATAAAAAAAATTAACAACACACAAATCGATACAAATCATTACTACTATCATCTACCTAGAAAATCTAAAATGACATTTATTTTGATACAAGAATAAACACTTAAAACGACCTAAATTTTGAGACGGAGGTAGTAATAATCACACACATGCGGGATAATTCACGCTGCTCGTGAGAGATCGAACTTATTATGTCCAATATTAAACTACACTCTTTCAAGGAGTTGACAACCTTTATTACTCTCATGTGCCCCGTGATGCAATAAAGTACTCCCTCCGTTTCAAAATAAAAGTCGTTTGACTTTTTTACACGCATTTTTATGAGGTAAAAACTATATAAAATATTATTTTTTTAATGAATTTTTTATAAGTTTATACTTATTACTACTAAGTATTAAATTATTAAAAAAATTGATGGAAAAAATAATGTTTTATAGTGTTTTTATCTCCTAAAAAAGCGTGCAGAAAAAGACAAACGACTCTTATTTTGAAACGGATGGAGTAGCTGATAAGGTTACACACCTTAGTTGCTTTGCCAGGGGGCAAGATGTTTTCAATGATCCCGGTCTTCAAGACCTTATCCGAAAGGATCCTATCGGGTAGGCTCGTCCTATCCGAAATTTTACCTAATAAAAAAAATACTATTTTCTTTTTTCATTAAATTGGGTTAGTATTCGCTAATTATTATTTGAGAAATTCCAAAAAAAAAAAAGAGTTAGAATTCAGTACATTATGAATAAAGAGTATAGTTTAGATGATGACCTCCCTTTACGCACACGAAACTCTAATTACCCAATACATGGCGCAAACCACCTAAGGGAACTTTCAAGTTAAATTTTGATGGATCCACAATTGTAAACAATGACAGCTCGGCTTGAGCCATAATCCGAGACTGGGAAGGACGTCCGATACACATCTGTTATAAAAAACTGGGCAAACAAAGCCCTTTGAAAGTGAAAGCTCTTGCTCTTAAGCTGAGAATTCAACATGCTCTATAGAAGCCAACCATGTAGCTGACTTCGTAGCTAGAAAAGGTATCGATTGTATTAGATCTACATCTCCTCTTACTAATGAGCTGTACTCCATCATCCTAAGGGATGATCCTGGTTGTTTGTTACGTTTATCGTAGCAAACTCCAACTATTTGCATACTGTAAAAAAAAAATCAACATGCTCTATAACTTCGTATCGACGAACTCCACACTAAAAGTGACTTCTTTATAATCATAAACCACTTAAACAAAACATCTAACTGTCATTGGGAAATTGAACTGATCTTATCAGATGTTAAACTTTTACTATCGACTATGAAAGAAATTTCCTTATTTCATATGTTCCCCGGTTAGGCAATAAAGCGGCTGATAAGGTTGCACACCTTTGTTATTCTGGTGTCGATATTTACAACGATAATAGTTTTCTAGACCTTATCCGTAAAAATGCCGTCAGGTAGAGCTGGCTCGTCCGAATTCTTTCATAATTAAAAAAAAAAACAATATGAATAACCTATGCAAAATAAAATGCTCGATGAAGGTATTAAACAATATATGTATGAGATGAATTGATGAAAGCGTCAACAACACCATTAGATCGACAAGGAAGTTACAAATCTGAATCTTCCAAATGGTCTCATTGATGAGCCGACGATATTGATCGATCGAGGCAAAAAATAGTCGGCAAGGGGAGAAGCCGGCCTTAAGCGCTTGCATTGTTATCTACTACAGTATTGAATTATTGATAAAAAAAAAAAAAAAGAGTCGACATTCAACTTGCTTCCTATAATGTCCATAGGGACAGATAGATGGGAATGCTATACATTGAGGAAGAAAGAGAGAATTATAAATTATTATTGTCCGTCATATCCATCTATCTTATCTGGAAGAATCAAGAATGAGGACGAAATATAGTTATTTAATTATATATTAGGATTTTTCCTCAAAAAAATATATTAGGAATTAGTTAATTAAACAAAAAAAGAGTCATGATTCAAGATTTAGACGACAAACTAGAACTGAATATCAAAATATCAATGAATTAATACCAGCGACTTTGTTGTGGTAAATGCAGGAGACTTTGTTGTTATTATTTCATCTTTAATAAATGAAAAAATGACTTAATACTAATTATCATATTTACAAAAAAAATACAATAATTATCATATTTACAAAAAATAACGTTACAAAAAGTATAAATTAACAACCTATAAATGAAATGTTGGAAGGCGATTGTCCCACATTGGTAATACATGGAACGTTTGAACAACATATAAGATTGAAGAGTTACTCCTCTTATTATCAATTGGTTTTGAGATGGAACCCGTTGGGTGTACGTGTTGTTCAATGTTCGTGTCTCCCTTCGTGGACCCGTACACGACCTCCACTTTTCGAGATCTTATGTAGCAAACTCTACACGACCTCCACTTTTCGAGATCTTATATATGTAGCAAACTCTATTGAGTGTGTCAATTTGTAAAAAAAATTTTAAAAAAAATTTACATTGAAATAAGTAAAAGTAATTAATTCAACAATTATTTAACTAATACATAAATTATAAATTAATATAATTTAATTGAGAGTTTTTATCCTATAGTTGACGATTTTGAGGTTAATTGAGAATTAATTTTTTATTATTATTGTTCCAATTAAAACCAATTTGGAGATAAATTGAGATTTGTTATTAAGGGATCATTTGGTTTGGAGTGGGAATGGTAAAAATATGTTTGATTGATTTTTTATTCAAAATGAAGGAATTGAAAATTTTCAAGTTAAAAATGGTGGAAGTTGAACTTACCTAGAGGGATTAGGTAAGTGAACTTTCTCCAAAATAATTCTCAGGAAGTTGAATTACTGAGTTCTTAGAATTTAAAAATACCAGCCAAACAGGCAAACACAAAATTTTCCCTACTTCCTAGAATCGACGTCATTCATGCGTCGGAGTTCCAAGGCGAATCGACTTGGCTCCATTCGTGCGTCGAAGTTCCAAGAGCTCGATTCTTTGCCTGTCCCAAAAACATCTGCGTTGTTGATCAGTGCCTGCATCTCATCACTGGTGCCGACGAACTCTGTTTTTGAATTGTTAAGAGCAATCAACTTTGATGGCGTCCTGAAAGACTCTATAAAAACCTCATTTTCATTGGCCAAATCCTCTCTCACTTGCAGTTTCGATTCTTTAATTTCTTCCGACGTTGCTGCTTCTACATTTGTCTCCTCCCATCGGTTTTCTTCTGTGATTGCATCACAAGGGAAATTATTCGGTGGCATCCCGAGCTAAACTCTTATTTCATTAAGACTCTTGTAAAATCGCCAGACCGATTATTGCATTCGCAACTTCTATTCTTGATCCACGACTCGTCACCCTTCATTACAACTTTGATTCTGGATTCTATTGGAAGACAACTCCTCTGAAGGTAATCCCATTACAACTCGGAGTTCATTGAGGTTCTTATGGAAAACTCCATCTGAATCTCGCAAGCTAAGCCTCCAAGTGTCATACGAAGTCTTCGCCATAGCTAAGATCTCGCCATCACCAGCTCTTAATTTAGAGCGCTAAATTAACGAGTGTCCATCATTGCGAAGGAAGGGTTGCTCTAATACTAATTGTTATAACATTGGATATGAGATAGGTGAAAGCTTAGGCTTCCACCATCTATTCCATTCATACCCGTACAATACATAAGATAGGTATTTATAACCCAAAACCCACTTTCCTAGTTGTTTTGGGAGAAATCTGCACATTGATTTATCTCATGTCAATTGATCTTCCTTCAAATCTTCCTGCATAGTAGAAGAAAAAAGAGGCGGTGCTTGCTCCCCTGGGGTGTTATTCGAGCCGAACGACCCGAGCTTGGCATGTTCAAGCTTGGTTCGTTTGTCAAACGAGCTCGAGCCGAGCCGAGCCCAATTTTTCAACGAGCTTATTTTTTTCGATCAAGCTTGGCTCTTAGGAAATTAACAAGCTCGAGCCGAGCTTTTTTCGAGCTCTAAGCAGTTCTAATTGGTCATAACATATTAACTTAAAGAAAATTTTAGAAATTTCATTAAATTCGAGTGATTCGAGCCTAAATCGAATGAGTCGAGCTTTCAACCAAGATTAAAATTCTATTCAAACTCGACTTGTTTAGGTAAGTGGGCGAGCTCGAGGCGATTTTGTAGGCTGAAAGAAGAGCCCCCTCAAACCCTAACTGATCACCCATCTATTTATAATGAGAATTAGGGTTTAATTAAATGCTACCTAGTAAAAGACTATTGTGCCCCAAGTTCTTTACGAGTTTACTTTAGCCCTATCACTAGTAATTACAATTATAATCTCTAATATTCTAATTCCTAGCATTCCTTTCCGACTAAGCTTTCTTCCCAACATATGTACAGTCCACCTATCACTACTCTTTCTTCAAAGAATAGTGGTAATCTTACTTTATGATCAAAACTCGATATTTTGTACGATATTTATATGTCATCTTCACATCTAAATATTTTATTGTGATTTTTTGGTATCTCTATGGGAAATTTAAGATGACTAAGATTTTCAATTACTCGGTGATTTTAAACCGAAGGGAAGCTATAAGATTAGAGTATATATGCATCATTCGAATATGAAAAACAAAAGATGTGAATGACGACACTAAATATAAATATTTGAACTTTATTACGATTATGAAAAGGTAGGTTATTTTTCTCATTCAATATTTTCATACAAGCGTTTGAAATTGATATTTATTCGAATCATTCAAATGTGTATATTTCATAAGACTAAAGGTCATTGCTTATATGAGGATATCCGATGCACACATTATTTTGAAGGGATTCTCGAATGGTCGATCCGCAATTTGGAGTGTATCCTTATACTGCTTCATGGATGTATTCGAAATTATTGAATAGGATAATAATGTTCAGCAACACTTCTTTCAAGTGCAATGATCAACCAACCATTTCCTTTCACGGGTTTGCTTTTGTTGAAATTGAAGCAATACTCAACAGGGAACTAAATGAACGCTACTGAATTGATTAGTATTTACGTATTATTATTGTGTTTTATATTTACAATTTTCCCTTCTAAACTAAAATATTTTGATTGTAACGGCCCAGAATTATGATTTCCGGGTTACGTTTCAAGGGATGAAAACCCTTGTTCGGATCTTGCAATTTAGGTACGGATCGAGGTTTCAAACTCATTTTTTATGGTCAGTAATAAAGAGGGATTTCAAACCCTGAAAATATCGTAGGGCCGTTGGGTACCCTTAACCTGTCCTAGGGACTAACTCGCGAAATTCATTTCAAACGGAAGCAAAATTAAGATACAAAGCGCCACGGCAGAGCCGGGTGAAAACCAAAACATAAGTGGATGATAGCCATTGATAATGAGTTAGAGATTTAGCCAGGTTCTTCGATTCACAAAAAGGAAACCCCGTCATATAGACATCGAGCACTCAAAATCTGCAGAAAATACCTTTAAAAGAAGAACGGGGAAAGGAGTCAGATCGAGCCACTCATGCGGGACCGGCAGTCCTCGCTGAGGCCACATAGTATGTGCTATACCTAATAAAGATGCTCTAATGCAGTACGAAAGTCAAACACACTAGCATTTTCCTAATTATAATAATGTGTAAAAATACTGTAAAGGGCCCAAGACAATGCCAAGTAGCATATCCCTCTCCTACCTCCACCCCCTTCCGATAGGGCGGAGACTGGCCAGCTCGTGAATGCATTCCATCATAATCGGGCGGCACGCAGGCCTAACCCGCTCCACAATAAAGCCCGCAGGCATCTCATAATATAAGGAAGTTCATGACTCGATTGACTCAGGGTACCCGATGAGGCTGGGCTACCCTATGACCCTAGCAAAGACTCTAGGACTATCACAGATAACGGCCGTTCTGTTTCAAACGCATAAAGTAAGCAGATGCTCAATCAATTAGTGCAACCTAAACAGGATACTACATGGCATGCTTTTATGCATATGCAACACCTAACATAAAATGCAACAACAGGCATGAATGTCCAACCTGAGTAAGCCCCCTAGGGAACTTACCTGAAGATGCAGAACAACAAGATAACACAAGCAAGGGCCCAAATGCAAGTCCAAAGCAATACACACCTATCATCACACCATTGCCATAAGCCATCGGACCAACATTCATACACGCATAGTCCAAGCGCTCATCACCCTCAAAACCAATCCATAGTAAAACCATTTTCCAAAACATTTCCGCTACGATCATTATCAACCAAAATCATTTACTTCCAATCAAACTCATTGATAAAATCGTACCAACCATATTTTCCAACTCTTAAATCTCAAATTAAGTCAACTCATATTCAAAATAATTTCTCAAGTCATACTTGGCTAAATTCCGACCTTTATCATTTAAATCCTTAACCAATTTTCCAAAATTACATTATAAAATAATCCCGGCATTATCTAGTTCAAAATCATTCTCTTAATGAATTCTGACGCTCTAAAAATATTCCAACCAACCTATGTAATTTAATAATAAGGAATTAATAAGTAAATGGACTTTTAAACAATATATATCACAAATTAAATAACCACCCAACCAAAACCATTTTAAATACTTAGTAAGTAAAATCAAAGGCAGAAATAATTACTTCAATAAATAATTCAGAATAATTCTTGTAATAATTAAATAATTTTATAATATTTAAATAATATAGGGGTAAATGAAATCAAATAATCCAAATTCTCACTTAACCAAAGAAAAGGCCCAATTGGCTGTCTTCCAATTTCGAAATAGGCCCAACCAAAACCAGATATGATTTGTTTGAAATGAACCGAACCGAACTAGGAAATAAAAGAAAATGGATGAACCGGCCCAAGGACAGAAATTAAAACTGAACCCGTCTCCCTCCCCGCTTCCCAATTTCAACAGAACCCGGCAACAGAAAAAGATGGAGGAAAGGGCTCGTTGGAAACGAAATTGAGATCCGACCAATCTTCCGACATGATGGACACGCAACCGGACAAGAAAAGGAGAAAGAGAGGGATTCTCACCGAGGGGATTAGATGCGGATGCGAGGGCTCGCCGGAGGTGCTCAGAGCCTCGATTAGCTTCGCCGGAGACTCGGTTTGGCTTCGTCGGACTCGGAAAAGGGAGATCTCGGCCTAGGACGATAATAGGAGGTCAAAAGGCGGATCTTTACATCGATTTGGGTCGAAAGGTGAGGAGATGGGGCTTACCGAAGAAAAGGAAAGCAAAGGAGATGGAGGACGAAGGCGGTGGCTCGCGGCTGGGCGTCGTCGGCGGGAAGCTCCGGGAAGGCTTGGTTTGCCTGGAATGTCGCAGAGAAGGGGAACGATGGTTCACGGGGGTTTGGTGGTGCTGCAATAGGCGAGAAGAGGTGGCTCGACGGAGCTCTCAAAATCAAAATGGAGGGAGGTGGAGGTGCTGAGTGTTGGTGCTGGTGGGTGGTGGTTCAAAAGAGAAAAGGAGAGAGCTTGAGTTGTGTTTGGGTGAGGAATGAAATGGGGTGTGGCCCGACCTTCCAAATGGTACAAGGGAAAAGCTGAGAAGGAATAGATCTGGGCATTGGCTTGGGAACTGCAAAGCAAGGACAAAGGGGTTGTCTTCTTGCTAGAAATGGGGAAGCATGAGATTAAGAGAGGAGTTTGTATTTTCACAAAATAAGGTAAAATGCAGCTGGAGCCTTGTTACTACCAATGGTCAAAAGTGGGGAAGGTGATCTGCTTTTGCTGCCTGCGTTCGGATGAAAGGGAGAGGGACAAGACCCACTGCTAAGCATCAAGAAATGCAGGGGGATCTCCCTCACGGGTATGAGAACGAGAGAGAGGGAATTAAAGGAATAGAATTAAATGGAAATAGGTCCCCATGAAAGAATTCAAAATAGCGGAAATAGACTCGATACATGCTCGCTTGATCAAATCCCGACTACACTCAAAAAGATTTTTAAATTTTCAATTCCGAATTTAATAAAGAACTCCAAATACTATCTCAAAATTTCGCATATATAAGCGGGATAAAGCATGTTTTAAAATTTCAACTAAATAATGTCGGAACTCGTTTTGAAATATTTATAATAAAACTAATAGCTCAAGGACGGAAATTCTAAACTTCCCAAATCTCAGAAATCGGAATGAATATAAATTCCTATTTTAATAATTTAATATTCTAAAATTCCCGGTCTTTACATTGATGATTTTCAAATGTAGATGTTTTTTTTATTAGGTAAAAATTCGAGGTCAGACATACCTGAACCTCGATGGCCGACAAGTCGGCAGACGGATAACCGTATCCGTCTAAGCAAATAGAAAATACAACGATGGTGCAAAATACAGGCGAGAACTCTACAATGGCGAAGCAGAATACAACTAAACTGAACAAGACGAGGACGTAGACGAAAGATGAAGCCAAGCACTACCCTAAAGCAGCACCGTAGGCCGGCGGCACAACAGGAGTCACCTGTGGGCAGTGAAGACGAACCTCCAAGGAACCATTCTTCTGGAGAAAGGAGACGCCTTGATACACACTACCTCGACCCCAGCCTATCTCGACTCCGACTGCCAGAACCCCATCAAACGAAGAAGAAAATCCTGTCACGCCAAACGTAAAGTCACACAAAACTTGAACCAAAGGCACCAAAAACCCAAGCGGGATTAACTTAAACCCTACGGGGAATAATTTATTGAAAGTTATTTATTATTATTTTCGATATTATTATAATTAATAACTACCCCTAAATTTCAAGGTCCAACAAGACACCAAGCAAGGCTTTGGGTCCAAGAATAAACCAAGCCCGGGCCACCTTAGGGCCCAAGGCAAACCTGAAGAAGCCCGGGACAAGGCATTCAGGGATTAGACGGGGGAAGAGGAAGCTTGAGCTGCCGCCAGCCACGAGGGATCGCAGGGCAGGGGGAGAGGAACCGGTGGAGAGGTTGTGGCCGGAGAGGGAGGAGAAGGGGTTTTAAGGGGATTGGTAAAGGAGGAAGCATCGGAGAAGGTGCCAGATCAGACCGGCAATAACTCACCGGCGCGCCTCCGGAATCAGGTACCACCAGGCCGGGCGACGCCAACGAGCACAACCAAAGGCCGAACACGACAAGGACAACCGACGAGCGAGCCGGGACCAGGCCAGAACCCGACAACGGCAACGAGCAAAGCTACCCACCGGCAGCGGCAAACCGGTAGCGGGAGGAAGAATATTAAGAAGCCAGAAATTGAGGCTTAATCGTTCAATTTGGATGAGAGCGAAAGGAGAACCGAGCTCTACATCCAAGGATCTCTCAAAGCCCCCAAAAAATTGAAGAAATTGAAAGATATATGGCACACACCGAAGTCAGATTCGAAATTGGTCTAGCGATAGTCAAGAGGATTTTGCGATTAAGATGAACCGAACCCGACCCAAAGCTCTAAATATAAAAAATAATATTTTTTTCGAGAACGGTTTATAAAAATAAATGAGAACGCTTTAAAAGAAATATGTGTTCCCTCTAGTTATATTTGGTTTTAGGAAGACACTTTTCTTATAAAACTGTGTTCGTTTTAATTTTTATAAGCACACTTTACATGAAAACCGAGCTAATTATTACTTTAGAAACAAACGTGAACAGTTTTATAGAAAAGCGTGTTGATTTTAGTTAAAGTTGGTTTTTGGAACACACTTGTAAAATGAAACCGTGTTCGTTTCAATTTATTTTTAAGCACGCTTTACACGAAAATCGGACTTAATAGTTTTTAGAAATAAATGAGAACGGTTTTATAAAAAAAACGTGTTTGTTTTAGTTAAATTTGATTTTGGGAACACACTTTGAGAATTAAACCGTCTTCGTTGTAATTTTTTTAAGCACGCTTTACACGAAAACCGGGTTAAATATTTTTTTCCAAATAAACGAGAACGGTTTTATAGCAAAGCGTGTTTATTTTCGTCAAATCTGGTTTTGGGAACACACTTTGAAAATTAAACCGTGTTTGTTTTAAGTTTTTTTAACCACGCTTTAAACGAAAACCAATCTAAATATTTTTTTTAGAAATAAACGAGAACAGTTTTATAGCAAAGCGTGTTTATTTTACTCAAATCTGGTTTTTGGAACATGCTTTGAAAATTAAACTGTGTTCATTTTAAGTTTTTTTAAGCACGCTTTACACGAAAACCGGTGTAAATATTTTTTCTGAAATAAACGAGAACAGTTTTATAGCAAAGCGTGTTTATTTTAGTCAAATCTGGTTTTGGGAACACGCTTTGAAAATTAAAATGTGCTCGTTTTAAGTTTTTTCAAGCATGCTTTACACGAAAACCGGTCTAAATATTTTTTTAGAAATAAACGAGAACGGTTTTATGGAAAAGCGTGTTGCTTTTAGTTGAATTTGGAGTTGGGAACTCACTTTTAATATAAAACCGTGCTTAAAATAAAAAAAATAAGCACGCTTGTCAAAAACCGTACCCAACTTATACTGTGCTCCACCCTATATTTGTACTAGTGTTGGAAAATTTTGAGTACTTCTTTCCAACAAATATCATTGAAATTGTTTTTTTCCATTGTATTTCAACGTTGGAATTTCATCAATTGAATAATTTTGTTGGATCCTCACGTTGGAATTCAATGTGTTTTCAGTAGTGATTTAAAAACCCAAAAATCCACCGCATATGTATGCGGTGGGTTTTGCATATTTTTTTAAAAATTTAAAAACCCACCGCATATGTTGACAGTGGGGTTCAAAACGGAACGGAGTGGCCCATCGTTTAGTAAAGTGGTGGGTTTTGTATACCCTTCACCCCACCGTTGTGTATGACGATGGACAACGAGATCCACCGCTACATACTGCGGTGGCCTCGTTGACCGTCATTAAAGCCACCGCCAACACATACGATGATTTGTGAAAATAGTAAAAATTAGAGGTAAAAATATCATCACCCATTAATTAGGGATTCATACGAGCACACATTTCAAAACCCTCAATCTACTCTTCCGTCAAACCCTCGTTTCATCCTCCGGGGAAGTAACCCACTATGCCTACCCGATCCATTTTAGCCGCCTCTGTAACTACTGATCAAACCCCAGTTTATCTTGTTTTGATTAGCCTCCCACTAAGCCACAATATACCCACCAGCTCATCCGCCAAAGATTCTTGATAGTAGAAAATTTTAGATGTATTAGAGCATGTCCAACGGGGCTCTATTTTGGAGAAAATTAGACTTATGAAAAATATTGGGCTTATATTTGGCATTACAGTTTCCCCAATCAATCTCCAAAATAGAGATCAGTCGGGCAAATACAAGCGCTTGTCCCATATCTGCAGCAACGCTAAAATTATTTGGCGGCACTTTTTTCCTACCTTTTCCCACGTTTTTAAAGGAAAAGCTGCAATTGAAGGAAGCTATTCAACCATTTCACTGCCTAGAACGAAGGTACATGTGAGTTCTTCTTCAATTTTTGAGAGGCTCTATTTGGTATTGCATCTGATTTGGGTTACTTTTTGTCTCAATCTTTACACTCAAAGTGTTCGATTTGGGTACTACATCTGATTTGGTACTGCATCTGACTTGTGAGGCTCTCTTTGGTACTGCGTCTGATTTGGGTTACTTTTGCAATGAAGCTATTCAACCATTTCATGATTTAAAAGATTTTTGAGGATGCACTCAAAGTGTTTAATTAAATGCCTATAAATAAAATTTCTAATTATTTGTTGAAGTATTGTGGTGTTAGATCAAGTTAGTACAATGAAGCTTAAATCTTGATTTACCAAATTGAAATTAAGACATGCTTAGGTTAAAAATGGCATTGATCTCCTACCTGAAGTTGTATGATGATAGAGCAGATGTTTGCTTTTCATGAAAAGCATTTAGTATGTCCATTGTCTTTCAAGTTATGGATCAAGTTAGGGAAGTTGAATCACCATTTTGAATAAATTTTGAGGATGCTCTCATACCTATAAATACTTGATTCCTATTACTTATTTTTGATTAGTTTGGTCGGACATGTATGAAAATAGGAAATGGGCCGGCCCATACCGAGTGAAATGAAACTTGATTTTCATTATTCCTTGTTCTTTTTTAATTCAATCATACATTTGCCGTACAAAAAACCCAAACCCTAACAAGAACACGAACACGTTACACGTTACACGTTACAAGGGCATACTATATTTTTATGGAGGATATCCCCACCAACAACAGTAATAATTCGGAGCCTGAAAATCAAGGGTAATTAAACCCTCAATTAATTAATTAATTACCCTACAGTTCTTCCTAATCTCGCCGTTTGACCCGGTCAACGGGCTAATGTTCCCCATCTTGATCATAGCGTTAACAAAATCCCGGGCGAACACGTTGTAGGCCGAGCTGTAGAGGCTCACCAGCTGGTCCTGGGACCCACCGTTGAACAGCTCCTGGTCCGAGTGGAACAGCCCCCGGCGGTTCACCAGGTTCTGGTAGTACGCGTTCCCGAACCGGAAGGCGCCCTGGACGTCGATCGGGGCGAGGTTGTTATCACCGACGCCTGCCGTGGCGGGGCAGCCTGCCCTCCGGGTGGCCGCGAAGGCGGGGTCAATGTTGGTGTCGTTGTAGATGTGGGCCCGGAAGGTGGTGCAACGGGCCAGCCCGATGGTGTGGGCCCCCGAGAGGGCGGTCATGTCGCGGGCGTCCAGCCCCTTGGCGGCGAACATCGAGATGAGGCGGGTCAGGTTGGCGAACGGTGGCGGGAGGTCCGTGTTGGCCGTGCTCTGGCTCGCCGTCCTGGCGTCGCGCCGACCCAATGGGACCGACCATTGCGGGCCTCCAAGCTTCACTCACACAAAAATAAATTAAAATTATACCTTTAGAACTAGCTACATAGCTAAGTTAGATAACTAATAAATAAAAATGATAAACAAAAAAGTTGGGATTAGTTTGAGAGAAATACAAATTAATAATATATTTTTTTAATCATTTACAGATAAAAAAGTTTATAAACCCTCTATAAAACATTATTTTTAATGAATTTTCATAACTTTATACTTACTAGTATGAAATTATATAAAAAAAACTGATTAAAAAATTATATTGTATAGAATTTTAACCTTCTTAATTAAAAACGTGCACTAAAGTTCAAACAATGCTTAATATATGGGATGGATGGAGTATATAAATGCTTATGTAACTAATTAATTAGATAAAATTATATGTCATCTATGATAAAATTAGTGGTCCAAATTAATTAGATATAGTTGAGACTTGTAATTTAGCTCACCAAAAAGGTTCCATCACGAGCAGCAAGAGCAGCGATATCAGCACAAGACACAATACCGCTGCAAGCAGCCTCGACGTTGGCCTTGATGGCGTCGATCACTTCGTACCCTCTCACTGAGTTCTGATTAGGCCTCGCATTCTTCTCCCCTGTAAATGTCGCTGTGTCGTCCAAGAGTATCGATCCATCACATCCCTGTAACACCAACATATAATAAAAGGATTAATAATTATCCAGAAATAAAAACACTTTGCTTACATATATATAGCTCGTCTTTTCAATCACTGAGCTATGCAGAAAACACAGGGACGTACGTTAACAAAGCAGTCGTGGAAGAAGAGACGGAGGAGGGAGGCTCCAACACGGGGATCATTGTTAACGGCGCGAATCATTGTGTTTCGGACGATGTTTTGGAGTTGAGGGCAAGTGTTGGAGTAGAAGAATGGGGAGAGTTGTGCATCGCCGACGCTTGCGAAGAGAGCAAGGGCGCCGAAAATTACGAAAATGCCCATACTCGACCGGCTTGTGGAGGCCATGATTTTTCTAACTAATTAAATTGATCGATGGGAGTGATGAAAAGTGGAAGGAGTCAAGTTTTGTGGTGATGAAATGGTGAAGAGAGATGGACTATTTATAGCAATTAAGAAGCTAACCGGGAGAGATCGTCAACGTGTATAAGATATAGAGGATGTCCTTGTCATAAAAGATTAAAAGGTGTGATGAGAATAGCTAATTGATATCATATGTGGTATATATAATATATATATATTATATTATGTGTAGCATATCTATAGCATTGATGGATGGATTTATGAATTATATATAGAGTAGAAATACAATAATGCAAAATAGTTTTAATTACTTAAATAATATTATTGATAAGGTATTTATTCATATTTGTTTAATTAACTTCCTCACAACAAATATATATGTAATTATACAAATAATAGTGGCGGATCCTGATACAATTAGTTGAGGTGGCGGAAAATTAAACCTAATTTTTTTTTCCCGAAAAATTATCAATATTATGAATGTGTAGTTAGAATAAAAATATAAATCGTATATACTTTATTTCACGGTTTTCAAATATTTAAATATAATATACTAATTTGAAGGTTTCGGGTTTAATTATAGTATTAACTATTAAGTTACGATGTTTAACAAACAATAATTACGATAGAAGTATATCAATTAGATAAATGATATACAATCTTTAAACGTTTATAACCTTTTACTCGGATGTCGGATTTGAGCTTATAATATATCAAATCGAATCTATTGACGAGACGAATATATATATTAAATTTCATTTTTGATTGGGAGGGCGACTGCCACCCCTGGTCCTTTAAATGATCCGCCCCTAACAAATAAGGATTAAATAACTACTATTTGTCTATTGTGTGCTCTGTTAAGGTTGGCTGGGCCCAGGGGGGCTAAGACAAACTGGAGGGAGGTCGTGTGTGCGGACTCACATACGAGAGACTCGAACAACACATAAACTTGAACGAGGTTCCATCTCAAAACCAATTGACAATGAGATGAGTAACTCTTCAACCTTATATGTTGTTCAAACATTCTCTATATTACCGATGTGGGACAACCACATTCCAACATAAGGGCACATGATAAAGATACTTTATTGTAAAATAAAATTTTAAAAGAAAATGGGTGAAAATCATAAACTAATATTTTAAAATGGATAAATCGGGTGTATCAATATCATGCACATTTTTTAAATCAACGAAGAACAAAAGCGATTCTAAAATCAATCGATCAAGCATATGAAAAGTATTTCAAGTATTATTATCACGCACAATTTTTTCAAATAATAAATATTATAATTTTTTTAAATTAATTTTTTAAATATAATTTCGTACTTAATACTAATAATTATTAATAATAATAAAACGTAATTTGTCGAGTTTTTATGGAGTAATTAAAGATCACAACAATAAAGATTGTTAATAGTAGAAAATTTGTACAGGGTCATAAATAATGATAGTGAGATAGAGTGAGTGAGTGAGGGAGATGTCAAAGTTTGCTGCTGTGGGAACGCGTTTAGACAATTAGACTTGGTCTTATTTATATAAGCTGCCAATAACCAATTAGTTTAGTTGACTCTTCTGTTCCATTTGCCTTTCCACATTTTTAATTAATTAATTTCATTATCAAGACTGTTTTCGCCGGTGATGATTACTAAAATGATTAGCAAATTAAATTTTGCCGGTGATGATCCCTACCATTTTTATTTATTTTAATTTTACACCCCTTAATTATATTATTAAAATAAGTATTTTATATTTGACTTTGAGTTAATTTTTCTTTGCCAATAGGGCCAACCCCGCCTTAATTTTATTTAATTTTTAAACTTATAGGTTGACTATTAATTAATTGTGGATATACTTTTCGATAAAAAAAAACTCGATTCTTTTCTCTCTATACTTGAACCAATTGGCACGATTACTTTTTGAGTTAATGCATCCAACAAACCGAAAACTACGTACATATATGAATGAATACAAGTGTATAATATATTACTGAAATTGATCATATTTATTAATTGAAAAGATAATGAAAGATGGAGATGAATTAATTGGGCGGGGTTGCTACGGGATTACCGTGGTATCATACACCATATAAGTCAATGTAATACGAATATGTGTACACGTCTAATTAAGTTGACGTTTCAACGTTTCTCAAGCACTATTAACTATTAAGTATTAAGATTGAGAGGGAGCCACTTGATTTCATTTTAGCAACTAGCAATCTTCGATCCTTCAACATCCAACTACTTCATTTATGGATTCAATTAGGTGTTGAATCGATCGGTGATGATCTTCTTTTATCCACACTATTACAATGTGTGTACATCTTCTCTTATTCAATTAAATTATTTTTTTTGGTAAAATTTGTTTATATATAGATATATAACATTATTATCGAGATCTTATAAAATTTTGTATAATCTTTCAAAATATATCCATATTTAGAAAGTTAGGAAAACTATTATCTTAATAGTGATTAAGGTAAAGATAATTTTTTTATTGGTTAATATTACAATGATTAAAAAGAATGTAACATATGTCACATACGACTTCTCCTTTATTATATATATATAAAATAGAATAGAATAGAATAGAATTCAATTCTTTTAAGAGTTATGTTAGATTTATGTCCGTGAAAAAACTTTGCAAATCTTTATTTACTTACAAATAAGATGATAATTAATGTCCACTTCTTACGGACATGCTGTACTTATAAGTGAGTATAGGTTACTACTTACTTGCAACCTATAAGGTGCAAAAAAAGAAAAAGTCCAAATAATCACAACCGGGTCATGCGGCTTCTCTATATTGACTCGTTTCTCAATTATTATTTACATTCGAATATTTACAAGCAATCAACCTTTACAAGTCAAATATTTACAAACGGCGCCAACGTAATTTATCCGATATATGTTCTAAATATTGGATATATCGGAGATATTTAAAATCCGATACGATATATCGGCATATCTAGTGAAAATATCGGTCAACGTGATATATCGGGTCAATATCGGTGATATATCGGAGATTTTTAGAATTGCCAACTTTTATAAGGCAACTTTATCCTTTAAGACCCGATATATCGGGTCAATATCGGCGACATATCGGGGATATTTAGAATTGCCAACTTTGATAAGGTAACTTTAGCCTTATGAATGAAGTTGTTTTTATTTTGTGAAGTTTATTTGGTAATTTTGTGTTTTAAATATTCATTTTTTATGTGTATTTTTACATTTTGAAGTATAAATATAGTATTTATAATAAAAATTAGCAAAATCGATAAACCCGATATATCCTCGATATATCATTTTTACTCCTAACCGATACGAACCTCATAGCCGATATTTAGAACCTTGAATTTATCACATCATTTCCTAATGAAATTGGATGGAAATTTATCACATCGGTATTATAAAAACTAAAAAGATCGATGTCATGCATAACATTTAGTCAAGAATCGAACATAGATCGAGCATGTGCTAATTAAAAAACTAATTGCAACAAATATATTAATTTTTGGATAGTTAGGGTTATAATATTGGATGTACAATTTTTCTCTTCACTAATAGTTTTTTTTTTTTTTTTTTGAGGTAAAACATAAGATATTGTCATTTTAATTATAGCATCCGTCAAAGCTAAGATCCCTTTGAGGAATATCGAGCAATAAAATATGTGATCGTGAGTGTTTCAACTGATCAATGGAAACCTTATCTTTAGATCCATTGACAACAGTGACATTGCTCTTCCCCCATTCTTTTACAAAGCCTCTGATGTATTGAATTTTTGTCTTCTTCATCCTATTTGCAAGTTTGTGTGTACAAAAATGTTGTGGAGATGTCTAATTAGCAATTTAGGGTTGTGTTTTTCAACTGTTGGCCGAGGTCGATTATGCGAATGGGATTTAATTGGTGAAACTAGAGAATTTGGGTAGAGAACCGGAATATGAACCGTGAGGAGTGGGTCATGCTAATCGAGTCTCCAAAGAGCGAAAGTGTCAGATATGAGATATGAGATGATGGTGAAATTGGTGAGGTGTGATGTGGGAGTTGGAAGCCATGACAAGGAGATGGGTCGATGGTGGAGGAAGAAGAACAGAGGAAGGGGGAAATGACGCATCAAAATCATTTCCTACCAAACAAATTTTATCCATCATGTAATATGTATTATAATTATTGTTTTACAACTCAATAATATATTTTTAAAAAATAAACTCTAAAATTACATAATTTACCTTATTAATCAGGATGAAACCGAAACTCCTAACCTATGTCTAACATATATTAGAATTATCAAATACTATTTGCATGTGTGAATTTATTTATTTATCTATCTAATATGTGCTCGTAGATATTGTGGTATACCTATACTAATTATAGGGATAGCATCTTCAATAGTTTCATTAAAATTTCCCTAAAATAAAGAAATATAAATTATATTTTCTAAATTGGTCTTTGTTTAAATTCTAACAACAACAACAACAAACCCAGTATATCCCGCTCAAAGAGCAGGGTCTGGGGGGTCAAATTGTACCCACACTTTTCCCGACTAGGTCGAGAGGGTGTTTCCTAATGACCCAAAAAAAAGACATCAAGGGACGATGGTAGCACTAATCCTACATAAATTGTACATCAAATTTTAATGAAGGAAAAATGATGTGAAGGATGCGCGTAATCAAAGCTGTGATAGATGTGGGAAAGGCATGATGCGGTAAAACGTTGCACTCGACTAAAGTTCGTCAACCCGGATAGCACTCCTCCACTGTGTCCTATCGCGCGTCATCTCCTCCGAGAGTCCCAGAGCGGCCATGTCATGTCTAATCACTTCACCCCAACTCTTCTTGGGACGCCCTCTGCCCCGACGAATGCCTTCGATAGCCAAATTGTCGCATCTGCGCACCAGCGCACTTGGATCTCTCATCTGCACATGTCCATACCATCGTAGTCTCGATTCCCGTAGCTTAGCCTGAATACTAGCCACTCCCACCCTTTCGCGGATAGTCTCATTTCTGATTCTAACAATGCTACACCTTTGAAAAATATATTTTTCCTATTTTCCTATTTTAGAGAATGATGAAGAATATGTTAGACAAACACAATTCCAGAAAAGGGGATTATAGTGGCACTTGTTCAAGGTCCGATTTGGGCCGAAGTGGTCGTTTAGTTCGGTTATGTGTAAAGGATCAACTATCAAGATCAATTCTAAATAGAAAAACCAAAAAGGCCAAGATAACAATTAAGGACACGGACGTGATATGTTTTTGAGCTTCGGGCTAATCCCTGCGCCCTCGGCTCTAAAGGTCATTCAATATGCTTTAATGGCCAACCAAGAGAACAATACAAAGATCCTAAGAGGACAACTAAGCAACGTCAAATGAAGAAATTGAGAAGCATAAACAAGATATATAATAAGCACAATCATACGCAAGATCGAAGGTAGGAATGAAAACCCCCTTCGAACTGAAAAGACGGACTCAACGAGGCTGCGTCGAGCTCAAGGGTTAGGGTTATCAACTTAAATGCTTTATAAGCCTGTTGGGAGCAACGATTGGCAAGTAGATGTTGGACAAGCATGGGCTTGGGCTTTAGGCCCCAATTCGGAGATAACTCCAAATAAGGCTCAACAGTTACAACATCAACTCAATTAGTCCCAAGTTTCTTAAGTTAGCTACTCGAGGTCCTAAGATCCTTACAAAGTCAGGTTTGACTTTGTGGCTCTGAGACCAACATGGAGTAGCTACTCGGACCTATCTCATTTAGAGTATTGATCCTTGGCTTAAGCCAACCTATAAACCTGAATGTGAAACATATATTAACCAAAGCCCTTAATAAGCCTAGCAAACTAGAGTTACAATCTCAACAATTCTGATGCCGTGCAATTATCGATGACTCCTGGTGACATTGAGGACAACATGAAGGTTCCATTTGATGGTCCTGTCACTCGTGCAAGGGCCAAGAAGATTCAAAATGCAACTAAGGCCTTTCTTGTCCGTCACCATGGAACTTTAGAGCAAGGGTTCAGGCCACCCTGGATCACTTGGCTCAAGGTTACACCGCCAGCACAAGAAGTGAGCCTACGTCCACACATGGAGCTCATGAAGACTCGTCTGCACCCGCCATGAGTCACCTGAACTCGGCACCACCTAGGGGTCACTCGGCCGAGTGGGCCAAAGGTCTTGTCGAGAGAGTGGGCCGAGTCACAGTTGTGCTTGGGCCGGATTTAATTAATTACCTATGTTATTATTTTATGCATTTAGATAAATAAGGTGGAATTTAATTATATCTCTTCTAGATATAATACTTAGCCACCAAGTTATTATATTTCTATCTCATTAGGATTTATTTATCTTCAAGTTATTTTATTTATCTTAGATAGAATTAATCTATCCAAACCCCTTTCCTTTGCAAGGAAGGATTGGTTAGATCTCTTAGAAGCTTTACTATAAATTCATGTCTATGCACTTTGATTTAATCAGATTGAAATAGAATTGAAGAAACCCTTTATGGATTAAGGGTTCTTCGATTGTCAATCCCAAAGCTCTTGTGTTCTAAGACTTTCGGCCATCACAAATCACCAACCCTCACCTTGCTTGTCGACATCGAGCAAACCAACCCACAAACCCTAACCGAGAGGCCTGCGCAACCGAGGAAGATCAGGCCTTGGCGTCTTCCGCGAGCATCCCGCTCCCAGCGAGCACAGCCACTCCCCGGTTGCCCTCGCTCCTGTTCTCGCGTGCTCCCGAGCGCGCCCCCTTCCGCTCTTGCTCGCCAGCACCTTCGCTCCCAGCGAAAGGCTCCCGCGCATCCTCCCGCGCACACCCTGAGGCCTAGAGCCTGTGTGCCAGCGACGTCCGCACATCAGCCCTTACCTTCCTCGCTGTTCTTCGTTTTGTTTTTCTGTCGCTAAATTCTGAGATTCTATTGCTGGAATTACCAAGTGTTGAAATCTGTCGCTAAATCAGAATTCTAATTACTTGTTTGAATTGTTCCAAATCAGGAGATATCAAAGAGCATTGCAAGATCTTAGCAAATATACGGCGTGGTTCTTGATCTGAAGCCCACAGGCGAAGGATCGGGTATCCCAAACGTATCAAGTGGTATCGGATTTCAGGTTAATGCAAGTTCTTTACTCTCTTGATTTCTATTTGAGTGATTTATTTTTCGTGCCTTATTTTTCACCATAGCCGCTGCATAAAAATTAAATCTTTATTATTTTACCCATCAAAATTGGCACTTTATTTTTGTTATTCTTTGTTTGGATCTATAATTTGGAAGATATTGAGTTCTTGACTGCAAGTTGTGATCTTTTATTCCTAGTTGCTACATATCATGCCTATGACTGTGATTCTTGGATTAAAAGCATTATATAAACTTGCACTACTAAAGAACCCTATTTTCTCCAGTTTCTAGCCTATTTTCCCTATTTTTTTTATTTTTGCTTACTTTTAGATCATCGTAGCTTGTTATTTTATTTTATTTTATTTTTCTCCCTTATTTCGGTTGCTACATCCCATTACAGCTGCTATTCTATAGCCAAAAAAAAAAACAGAAAAAAAGCCGAGAGCAAAAGTCAAAAAAAAAAAAAAGAGGAGAAAGAAATAAAAGTTTAGCATACATTACCTTGTTGAGTTAGTAACTCTTCTATTGTTAATTCTTTTCTTGCTACATGTTAGATGATCTAATCGGTTTTAAGCATTACAAAAGAACCCTACTTGTGTGATTTTGTGCTGTGCCGACACTGGAGCCTTGGTCACACCCCTCTTTCTCTGAACCGTGTTGCAACCGTCAGATAATAGTTGACGGAGTGTGTGCACTTGATTGCCCTTGTGATTGCTATTTTCGATACTTACACATTCATATTATTCAAGCATCACATTGTAGATCTTATTCTATACACATTCAGCCGATTGTTTATACTTGCTATCCCTGATATCCGACTTGTGGTTGATTTAAATTGCAATTTGATTATTACTTGCTGTCTTCAATATTGCAAAATTCTGTGTCCAGGGGAATTGCTTGAATATTGTGCCTTGTTTTCTCGCTCGTTGATTTCTAAAACTTGAATCACTCTTAGGAATCACTAGAGCTTGCATTACTTGGTCTCTGGTCTTTGCTTCGTTTACTTGTTGCTCTTCTGATATTGTAGGAACATGTCGAACGATAGCGACCCCAACCCTTCCCCTACCCCACCTGCTGGCATTTCTACTGATAATATGCGGTTCATTATTGACTCTCCTGTACAAGAATCTACTTTGGTTTTCCGTAAGGAAATGGCAGAGGCTGAAAATCGTTGGGCTATTGAACGCCAGGAGGACCGCGTATTCTGGTCTAACCTCATCAAACAGGCAGTTACGCGACAATTGGAGGAGGCAAAACAGGCGGAGGCTTCTGGATCTACACCTCCCTCTGGAGGTAGGCCGCCCCCACCACCTACGGCTCCTACACCTCCTTCAGGTAATGTCCCACCTACAGGTAACCCTTCTGGATCAGTTAACCCTCCCCCTTCTGGTCAATTACATTATCAACTTAAGTTTGCTACTCCTAATCCTTTCAATGGAGAGAATGACAACGATCATCTAGCGGGCTTCAACGGACACCAGGATCGCCGTGAACATACTCCACCACGGCATCAGCAAGGGAGGCCCATTCAGCGTCAGCAGCAGCAGCCGTTTCATACCCGTGCTAACTGGGATGACAGCCACAGCAACAATGATCTATATGAGACGCCACATTTGGAGGATGCTTACCATGAGGTAAATCCTAACTTTGATGATTTACCCCCTCCTAATTTTGGTCATCCTAGATTTGATAATGCTCAAGCTATACAAAGACGAGATGTTAAGCTTAAATTAGAAACCTTTGATGGAAATACTGATCCTGAAGCTTATCTTGTTTCGGAAAATCATACTGACTATCTGCTTGAACATTTACGCTATGAGGAAACGGAGAAGTTGGAAGTTGTTATATTGCATTTAGTAGGTAAAGCTCGCACCTGGTGGTTCCGCACTCGTGAGATGTGCCGTTGTCAGGAGAAGCAACCTGTTGAGACTTGGCCACAACTTCGCTATCTCCTGAAAAAGAGACATGTGCCTGAGGAGTACACAGAGTCCATGAGGATGCAATTGGCGACCTGCCGCCAAGGGACCCGCTCTCCTAATGAATACAGGGATGATCTGGAACGACTCTCCCATCAGGCTAATGTTTATCTTACTGAACGTGCTTTGTGTACTCAATTTCTTGCTGGTCTTAATATTTCTATTAAAAATCCTTTATCTATCCATTCCATTAGAGATATTAACACTTTGACTCATAAAGCACAGCTGATGTATGAGCAACAGCAGCAGCAGCTTCGACTACAACGGAACCGAGCTGACCAGACCTCTCAAGGTCGCAGGTTTGTTCCCTTTAACTCTTCCAGTCAATCTAAACCTTCTACTTCTAACCCTTCTATGCAGCAAAAGGGAGTTTCCAACTCACCTCAACAGGGTTATCAGGTTGAAACTAGAAGAGTTGCTGCACCTTCTACAGATCGCAACAAAGACATCCGCTGCTTCACTTGTGGTGGTTCTGGACATGTCTCGCGCAATTGCCCTTAGAAAAAGAAGGTTCTTCTCAATGATTTGGGAGACCACTACTATGAGGAGGAGACTGTGGAGGACCATGTAATTTCGAGTGAAGTGGAGGAGGACCAGCCGTCTGAAATTATTGAGGAGATCGACACATCAGAATATGACAACGTCCTCTGTCTTGTCAACTGGCGGGTCCTACACATTCAGGAGTCTCCCATGGCTGATCAAAGGGAGAACATCTTCCACGCTAGATGTGTGGTTCGCGAGGCTACCTTAAACCTCATCATCGATGGTGGGAGTTGCTGCAATCTCATCAATGAAAAGGTAGTAGATTTCCTCCATTTACCTACTACTCCTCGTGCTACTCACTATGGATTGAATGGTATCACTGATGATGGATCTGATATAATGGTCACCAAACAATGCTTAGTTTCTCTTTCTATTGGATCATATCATGATAAAATATTATGTGATGTTGCACGCATGGATTGTAGTCATATATTGTTAGGGCGTCCTTGGTTATATGATCGTTTTGTCCTTCATGATGGTCGTGCAAATACATATGCTTTCACCTATGACGGGAGGAGAGTTACTCTCCTACCCCTTTCGCCACAAACTATTCTGAAGGATCAAGTTCGCAAGCAGCAACAAAGGAACGCCGACAGAGAAGCTGAAAGGTTGGAGAAGCTCAAAGGGAGCTCGGCTGACCAGGCCGCCCCCGCAGCCCAGCATGCCGCGCCCGCGGCCCCAACAGCAGCGCCCGGGGCCACTCCAGCCGCCCCTACAGCCCCCTTGGCGCCTTCTCCTCCCCCCTCGACGTCGACTAAGCCCTCTTCTGCTTCACTTAAGGGCTCTGTGGAACGTCGATCATTGGTCTCTCAACCTCAAAAAGGGACCATCACATGGAATGCTCATCGACCTCATATTCTTCTGGTAATGAAACAGGTATTACTTAATGTTGAATTGAGTCATATTCCTGCACCTATTGCTGCACTTCTGCAGGATTATCTAGATGTGCTTCCAGCTGAACTACCCTAAGGCTTGCCTCCTATTAGAGGTATTGAGCACCAGATTGACTTTGTGCCTGGGGCAGCCTTGCCTAATCGCGCCGCTTATAGAGCTAGTCCGGAGGAAACAAAAGAGCTGCAACGCCAAGTCACAGAATTGATGGATAAAGGCTTTGTTCGTGAGAGCCTGTCTCCCTGTGCCGTCCCAGTCATATTGGTTCCAAAGAAGGATGGCTCCTGGCGCATGTGTGTTGATTGTCGCGCAATCAACCAAATAATGGTTAAGTATCGCCACCCTATTCCTCGTTTAGATGATATGCTTGATGAACTTCATGGTGCTGCTATTTTCTCTAAAATTGACCTTAGAAGTGGATATCATCAAATTAGGATGAAACAGGGTGATGAATGGAAAACGGCTTTTAAAACTAAGTATGGCTTATATGAATGGTTGGTAATACCTTTTGGATTCACTAATGCACATTCTACATTTATGAGGCTTATGAACCATGTGCTTAGGAGACACTTAGGTAAATTTGTCGTTGTCTATTTTGACGATATCTTAATCTATAGTAAGAATATGCATGATCACTTAAGTCACTTAAAATTGGTTTTTGATTGTCTAAGGAAAGAGAAATTATATGCCAATTTAAAGAAGTGTTCTTTTGCATCCGAGTCTACCATTTTTCTTGGTTTTGTAGTGATTGCATCTGGATTAAAGGTGGATGAGGAGAAGATTCGTGCTATTCAGGAGTGGGCTAGGCCGATTACACCCACCCATGTCCGCTCATTCTTGGGCCTTGCTGGCTTCTATCGACGTTTTGTCAAAGATTTCAGCCTGATTGCCGCCCCCTACATGAGCTGACAAAGAAAGATGTGACATTTCGCTGGACTTACTCACATCAAAAGGCTTTCGATGCTCTCAAGGACCGCCTGACACACGCCCCAGTGCTGCAGTTACCTGACTTTGCTCAACCTTTTGAGCTCGAGTGTGACGCTTCTGGCACTGGCATTGGAGGGGTCCTGCTGCAGAACAAGCGTCCCATCGCCTACTTTAGCGAAAAGTTGGGCACCGCTGAGCTCAACTATTCTACCTACGACAAGGAGCTATTTGCACTGGTTCGCTGCTTACAGACTTGGCAACATTATCTCTGGCCTAAGGAGTTTGTGATTCATTCGGATCATGAAGCTCTCAAGTACCTCAAAGGACAAGCAGTGCTCAGCAGGCGACTTGCTCGATGGGTGGAGTTTATAGAAACCTTTTCCTATGTGGTTCACCATAAGAAGGGAAAGGATAATATGGTAGCTGACGCGCTATCACGCAGGTATGTCCTCTTAAACCATATGGATGCACATGTTTTGGGTTTTGCTATGATAACGGAACTGTATGCTTCTGATGGTTTCTTTAAAACTATATATGCTCAATGTGCGTCTAAAGGTGAAGTTGATTCATATTTTCTTGATAATGGTTATTTGTTTAAGATGGGCAAGCTTTGTATCCCATCCTCTTCTATTCGCCGATTGTTAACTCAAGAAATTCATGAATCTAGGGGACATGGTGGTTTCGAAAAGATCTTAGCTGGACTTAATGAACATTACTTTTGGCCTAAAATGTCTAATTATGTGCTGAGATTTGTCAAAAGTTGTGTTACATGTGCTAAAGCCAAATCGAAATCTAATGCTAATGGTCTATACCACCCTTTGCCAATTGCTAATGCACCCTGGGAAGATGTTTCTATGGATTTTATTGTAGGATTACCTAGAACTTCTAAGGGTCATGATTCCATATTTGTTGCTGTAGACAGATTTTCCAAAATGGCTCATTTTATCCCATGTCATAAAACTGATGATGCTATTCATGTTGCTCATTTATTCTTCAAAGATGTTGTTCGCTTACATGGATTGCCATTATCTATAGTTTCTGACCGTGATCCCAAATTCTTAAGCTCTTTTTGGAAAACTCTATGGTCTAAATTGGGTACAAAATTGCTATTTTCTACTTCTTGTCACCCACAAACTGATGGCCAAACTGAGGTCACAAATAGAACTCTTGGGGCTCTCCTTAGAGTCATGCTGCGAACTAACCTCCGGAGGTGGGAAGACTGTCTACCATTTGTAGAATTTGCATATAACAGGTCTAGGCACTCTGCAACTAAGATGACCCCCTTCGAAGTGGTATATGGCCGAAATCCACTCACTCTTGTGGATATGCTACCTCGGCCATACAAGGAAAAGGAGAGCGTGGATGCAGCTAAGCAAGTGGACTTCATCAAACGCTTGCATGACCGTACCAAAGCACAACTGGAGAGGAAGACTGCGCAATACAAGGCCGCGAAGGACAAGCATCGCAAGGATGTGCAGTTCAACGTTGGTGATCTGGTCTGGCTGCATCTCAGGAAGGAAAGGTTTCCGAAACAACGGAAATCTAAGCTGGACCCCAGGGGAGATGGACCATTCAGAGTGGTTCAGAAGATGGGTCCTAATGCATACAAACTGGATCTCCCTGCCGATAAGTACAGCGTCCATTCTACATTCAACGTCGCCGATCTATCTTTGTTCGTGCCTGACGATGACTCTGACGACGATTTGAAGACAAATCGAAGTCAAGTGGAGGAGAATGATGCCGTGCAATTATCGATGACTCCTGGTGACATTGAGGACAACATGAAGGTTCCATTTGATGGTCCTGTCACTCGTGCAAGGGCCAAGAAGATTCAAAATGCAACTAAGGCCTTTCTTGTCCGTCACCATGGAACTTTAGAGCAAGGGTTCAGGCCACCCTGGATCACTTGGCTCAAGGTTACACTGCCAGCACAAGAAGTGAGCCAACGTCCACACACGGAGCTCATGAAGACTCGTCTGCACCCGCCATGAGTCACCTGAACTCGGCACCACCTAGGGGTCACTCGGCCGAGTGGGCCAAAGGTCTTGTCGAGAGAGTGGGCCGAGTCACACTTGTGCTTGGGCCGGATTTAATTAATTACCTATGTTATTATTTTATGCATTTAGATAAATAAGGTGGAATTTAATTATATCTCTTCTAGATATAATACTTAGCCACCAAGTTATTATATTTCTATCTCATTAGGATTTATTTATCTTCAAGTTATTTTATTTATCTTAGATAGAATTAATCTATCCAAACCCCTTTCCTTTGCAAGGAAGGATTGGTTAGATCTCTTAGAAGCTTTACTATAAATTCATGTCTATGCACTTTGATTTAATCAGATTGAAATAGAATTGAAGAAACCCTTTATGGATTAAGGGTTCTTCGATTGTCAATCCCAAAGCTCTTGTGTTCTAAGACTTTCGGCCATCACAAATCACCAACCCTCACCTTGCTTGTCGACATCGAGCAAACCAACCCACAAACCCTAACCGAGAGGCCTGCACAACCGAGGAAGATCAGGCCTTGGCGTCTTCCGCGAGCATCCCGCTCCCAGCGAGCACAGCCACTCCCCGGTTGCCCTCGCTCCTGTTCTCGCGTGCTCCCGAGCGCGCCCCCTTCCGCTCTTGCTCGCCAGCACCTTCGCTCCCAGCGAAAGGCTCCCGCGCATCCTCCCGCGCACACCCTGAGGCCTAGAGCCTGTGTGCCAGCGACGTCCGCACATCAGCCCTTACCTTCCTCGCTGTTCTTCGTTTTGTTTTTCTGTCGCTAAATTCTGAGATTCTATTGCTGGAATTACCAAGTGTTGAAATCTGTCGCTAAATCAGAATTCTAATTACTTGTTTGAATTGTTCCAAATCAGGAGATATCAAAGAGCATTGCAAGATCTTAGCAAATATACGGCGTGGTTCTTGATCTGAAGCCCACAGGCGAAGGATCGGGTATCCCAAACGTATCAAATTCCAAATTTGTAAACAATGAAAAACTGTTAGAGACGTTATCACTAACTATTGAAAGGAATTTCTTTATTTTCGGGGTCTAAGACAATACCTTACACACACACACACACACACACACACACACACACACACACACACACACACACACACACACACACACACACACACACACACACACACACACACACACACACACACAATGATTTCTAAAATAATGTTGTATATATAGGCAAAAATTAGAGTTTGTTGGGGACGCACAACAGTTATTAGCTATAATTGTTGTCTTTGTAATTGCAAAGACAACGAATATATAAAGAACTGTTGTCATACTTATAGAAGACATCTCAAAGAATACGTTTGACAGAACCGTTGTCTATGCCCAATCAAAACTGTTACAATACGATTCAATGATATTAAGACAACTGCTAAAAGGAACTAAGACAACAGTTATACTACGATTAAAGGATATTTAAACAACGTTTAAAGTCTTCTTACACAACGGTTAAATGGCACATAGACAACGATTAATGTGTACCTTAACAACGGCTAAAGGATACAAAGACAACAGTTCAACGATATTAAGACATCGATTAGGAGGAATTAACACAACAGGTAAAATGTACATATACAACGATTATATTGTATCTAGATAACAATTAGAATGTACTTAGACAACAGTTCAATTGTATTAAGACAATGGTTATATGATACAAAAACAACGGTTAATACATCATCAAACAACGGTTATAACAATTTAATTGATTGTTTCGAATTTTGGAGATGCATAGACAACGGTTGTTGAGCATCTTTGACAAAGGATATAACCGTTGTCTTAATGAACCGTTGTCATAGATCCAGCCATTGTTTAACCTAAAAACGCACTGAGATGGACAATAGTGCAATAATCGTTGTCTATGTTGATAAATAATCGTTGTCTAAGCGACCTTTCTTTTGTACTATTGGGAAGACAGGAGAGATAGTGAAGAGGTGGGTGTTGGCCTGAAAAGTTGATATATAGAATGTGAGTTATTTGGTGATAAGTTGTTTTAAGTCAAATAAAGCAAAAATTGCTTTAATTTTGGCAAGCCAAACGACAAGTTCCATTTATAAATGAAGATGATGTTTATAAATGACAATGAGCAAGGGCGGAGCTCGGCGGGGGCAAGCAGGAGCATTCACCCCCTTCCTCATCCAATGAACCACATATGTTTGTTCTACTCACTGATATCTTCGTTTTGATATATTATATGCCTCAATCTGATAGCTGAGTAAAAAGTTATGAACTTTTGAAAGTTAAACATATAAGAGTATTATTTATTTCGAATGTCTTTTAATAAAACATGATCCTTTTATATTTTACTTAATTTGCTATTTTGGTAATATAACTCAACTCAGAAGCTTCGAAATAAGAAGTTATATCACTAAATTCAATAATTATATAAGAAATTATGCAAGTTTAAAGTTTGTATATCTTGTTACATGTTATTACATGCTACGAGAACAATAATTTGCATATTGACTTTGTATATTTCAAACGATATATTTTTAGAAGAAAAGAATGTTGTTATCGATTAAAACGACATCGTTTTTCGTTTAAAGAGAAAAAATATATAAAACTAATGACACAGTTTTAAACTAAAACACTATCGTTTTGAACAACAAAACATCGTATTTTGAACAAAAAAACGTTGACTTAAACTAAAACCTCATCTTTTATCTAAAATATAATAGTTTTACTTCGCTAAACTATAAAAAAAATATATCGAATAGTTAATCAACAATTTGTACAAAACTTCGCCCCTCCTCCTTATTGGACATATTTCTGGCTCCGTCACTGATAATAAGGATATCCAAACGGAGCTTAAATGGCTACACTCCATTTATATGGACAGAGTTTGTAAATTTATGAGAAACTTTGTCAAACTACAAATGTTAAGCTATGCCTTCAAAATAATGATTTATTATTTTCTTAGTATCATTAAGGAGGAAATTAAGGAAGGTCGGCAAATAATGCCACGGCTATTTCCTTGTAGGGAGCTGGCTAAACTTGGTGTATATATTTTGAGTATTGACTATTGGTGTTGCAACCGACATCGGCGACAACGTTCAATCCGCTTCATCCAACTTGGACAGGTAGGACCTTAATTATACTTGTACTCATTATGGACTTTTACAGTGTCGATCTTGAAAATTTTGAGGTTATAATTAATGAATTGGAAAAATTGGACCAGTTCTATAAAATGAGTGTTATGTTATAATAAACTTGGTCATTTGTTGTAATAGTTTAGGCTTGTATGACAGTCGCTCTCACACACACACACACCTTTTACATTTGGACACTAATTAGCTACAAGGGCCCTTATTCACATGTATATGTCTAAATTAGGACACCTTGGCTAAGCTTGTGACCATGTAATAAATACGTAGGACAATCGCTTTTATATATTATAGCTTTTATATAGCCCTTTATACGTAGGACATATAAAGGGCTATATAAGCACCTTACCGTCGCTGTTGCGGGTGTACCTCAGGTGTGAAAAACCCTAATAGAGAGAGATAGAGGGCGAAAGGTGAAGCCAAGGGTGGCTTGATTCTTGTGTGAGCTATGATGAAGTAGAAGGAGTCTCTAAGGACGCCACTGGTGGTGTGGTCCTCCGACGCCTGTGAGAAGCTTGATGCAAGATTCTCGGTAGCCAACACGGGGGCACTTTCTTCCTATTGCTTCCTCTCTTTGTTTTTTCTGTTGTTTGAGATTCCTTAGTTGTGTTTGCTAAACTTAAGCTTGTGCCTACTTAAAACTATTGTAACTTCGTGTTGATGCATAGTGAAATCTAGGATCTGATCTCCCCTCTTGAGAACCCGTAGACGTAGGAAAACCGAACTGTGTAACCAAATCGTGTGTTGATCCTTTATTGTTATTCATTTTACATGTGTTTAAAGGAGAACTATGATCTTCAATTTGGTATGAGAGCAAACCAGGTTTGAAATGAGGGTATTGCAACCTAAAATCAAATCTAGGATTAGCTGGTCCAGATCTAGATTATTGTGATGCTTCCACTTGCTTTTGTTTTTGTCTGATAAAAAACATGTTTTTTCAAACACAAAAAGGGCTGGCAATATGTTCGGGGGACTACCCTGAAGGAGCAACTGAAGTTGTAAAAAAGGATCTTGATGAAATGGCTCATCTGAGATGTTCATACAGCTTGTTGACGACGTGGCTCGTTAGGTTGTAATTATTTCTAGCCCTAAGATCTATGGGGTACACTTTGGAAACACTTTACTTGACAAATCCTTGCCAAGTCATATTTGTTAGATATAATATATGCATAGGTCCAATTACCCAATTGTAATTTGGTTAATTATCATGTACTCCTATATATATCTTAATAATAGCGAAGACAACTCCAACGGGGATTATTCACTCTGACATGATATCAGACTTTCTCCAGGGTTTTCCCAAATTTTACCCTAGCATACCATCCATCATCTCATCCTTCTTCTTCCCTGTCTGTCACCAACCACTCCTCTCCTTGTCATCGACCCTCCCTCTCCTCTCCGTTGGCTTCTCCGTCCCTAATAGTTTTCCAACTACCCATATTCCCCATCTATCTTCTCCTCTGCCTTTATTAACACCCTCTAACCTCTCTGTTTCCCGCCACCACCCGTTGGCCACCTTCCCTCCTCCTCTATCAGCCACTCCTCCTTGCGGTGTTCTGGCCTCCACCCTCATCTTTTTTTGTTGCCCCTCTCTCTGTTGCTCTCCTTTTTCCACCAAACCCTAATTCGGCGGATCTGACATTGTGTCTTGTTACCATTGGCACCGTGTCCTGTCACTATTGCCAGGGCCGACCAATGGATTTTGGAGGCCTGGTGGCAACCTAGATTATGTTAGACTTGTATGCTTTTTTATTACATTTTTTAACACAACGACAATGAAAGAATACTAAAAAGACTTCTAGATATAATTTTTTTAAATAGTAAATAAACCCTAAAATTATCAATTAACTTATAAATTCTTAATTCAAAATACCAAAACTAGTAGGATTTGCCCTTAACAGGTTGAAAATAAAAATACCAAGAATTCTCAAAACTCCAAGCTAATTCTACTATTCACTTAAAAAAACACCATCATCTTAACATTGGTAACAAAATACAGTATTCATCAAATATCCTTCTCAATTTCTGTCAAAGTTAATACATTAAACTTTTATTGGATACTTTGAAAAATTAGGCCAACAATCTACCTAAAAAGATATATCTAAATGTACAAAAATATCAAACATAACTCAATTGAACACAAAATAGCTTATAATCAATAATGAGTGAAACGATATGCATATATGCTAAATTTTTCAATCTTGACATTGATAAATTTCCTTTATACATGAATTAAAAAATATTTAAAGTTAGCTTTTTTTTTTGTGCAGTAGGCAAAATTTAGGCAGATCCTACCTAGGTAAGATGCCACCATGATCATCTGACTAGATGATGTTACGTACAGAGATCCCTACAGGTAGAGAGGTTCGAAAACGTACAAATATTCCTAGACTTAGCTATATAATCAGCGGCCTTGTTTGCTTCCCTGTAGCAGTGTTTGAATTCTATGCTCTCGAAGTTACAGCTAAGTTTCTTGATGAGCTCCACTTCTCTTAGAATTTCCCATCTCACATGGTTGCTATCATTGATTGTCTTGGTAACCTCCAGGCAGTCCCCTTCCATTATGACTCTTCTTAGACCTTTAGCTATTGCTAAGTTTACACCTGCACATAAAGCAACTGCTTCTGTTTGGATAGCAGAAGTCGTATCCACTTCAGATTGAAAGATATCAATCACAGAACCCTTATGGTCCCTAATAATCCCATCCACCCGGCAAGAGCCAGTGGGTATAAAAGAACCATCTACATTTATTTTGTAGATAGTCCTAGGTGGTCTTATCCATTTAATATGGTTTCTTCTTCTTTATTTACTTAGTGGTGGAGTTTCATTATTAGTTTTGATGGCATCATGCCAATATACGAGGTCTATGATTACTCTTACGGCTATCTGATGAGGCGTATCATGCGTTTTTTTTCCTGAAAATCAATTCATTTCTAGATTCCCATATTCTTTGCCATATAAAACAGAGTTCTTCTATCAACTTCTTGTCTGTATTTGTTGTAATGATACTATCTATATCAGTGCAGTGGTTGGGAATAAGTGTTGTAGTTTTGCTTACACTTTGCTCATAGGCCGCAATTGTAGCTCTAGTGAAAGGGAAATTAACAAAAATGTGATTGCTATCTTCATTATTGTGGTTATAGAAACAGCATTGAGAATGGACTCTATTTATATACCTATTTAGTCTATCTGTCGTAGCCAGGCTGTCAGTAGATATTTTCCAAAGCAGGTTTTTAATTCTAGGAGGGAGGTTCAGCTTCCAGATCCATTTATAATCTTTGGTGGATGTGTTGTTAGTGTTGATTATGTGTCTAGTTGATCTAGTAGAGAATTGACCATTCGGGTTAAATTTCCATATTATTTTATCCGGAGTGTCCCAGTGTGGGATATGTATTTTTATTATGTGTTGAACAATATGATTTGGAAAGATTGCGTTGAGAAGGGGGACATTCCATTCTTTAGTTGGGGTAAATAGTTGGTAAACTTTAAGTTCGGGGTCAAAGTTCTGTCAATAGCTAATCAGATTATGGTCTTGAACCCAAGGGTTTGTCCAAAAATTTATGGTTTTGCCATTTCCAATAATCCATAGTAATCCTTGGAGGAATTGTTGTTTTAGTTGAAGGAGCCTGCCAAATTGCCATGAAGTGTTTTGAGATGTCCTTTCTATCAGGCTCTGTTGTTGTAGATATTTTTCTTTGATTAATTTAACCCAGATGTTGTTGGGCTCAACATAGATTTTCCAAAGGAGTTTCATTTTTAAATTGATGTTCATGTCTTCTGCAAGTTTCAAGCCCAGACCACCTTGTTCTTTGGCTTGTAGATTTTATCCCAGCTAATTAGTGGGGTGTATCTCTCTATTGTAGTTTATTCCAAAAAAAGTTTTTTTTTGGATCTGATCAATTTGGTTAAGAACACCTTCAGGTAGCAGGAAGTTTTGCATTAGGTAATTGGTTTTAGAGCTTAAGTTTGCCTGAATGAGGGTTGCTCGCCCTGCTTGGGATAGAGAGGAAGCCCTCCATTTGGATAATTGTTTTTTCAGATTTTGAATGGCCTCATCAAGGTCAGCATTTTTCACTCTTCCTCTTACTAGTGGGATGCCAAGATATTTTTCAAGGGTCTTAGAGATCGGAATGTTCATGTCATTGGCTAGGGAGGTGGCGAGGTTTTGGCTTACATTTTTTGAGACTTGTAGGGAACTCTTGTTATAGTTGATGGATAGTCCTGAGAGGTTTGAGAAGTGGTTAAGAATATTCATAAGCGTGTGGAGACTCTTATGGGATGCTTTAGAGAAGATGATGGTGTCATCTGCAAAGGTGAGAAAGGGGATTGGGTACCATTTTTGGTTAGTTTGATCCCTATGAGTGCATCTTCATAGGCTGCTTCCTCCATTAATTCTTGTGCTAGGTTTTCCATGACCAAGATGAAGATATAGGGGGCAAGTGGATCAACTTGTCTAATTCCCCTTTCAGGTTTGAATTGTTTGCCCGGTATGTTGTTGACCAGAACTGAGAATGTTGTTGTAGTGATGCAGTTCATGACCCAATTGATCCATTGAGGATGAAAGCCAAATTTGTTTAGGGTTGCTCTGATGTAGTCCCAATGGATTCGGTCATAGGCCTTTTCCATATCTAGTTTAAGGGTCATCCCTCCCTTTTTTCCTTTCTGTTTGTGTAAGTTATGAAAGATTTCATGGGCGATAAGAGTATTATCTTGAATAGATCTTCCTTCTATAAAGGCTCCTTGAAAAGGGTTAATCAGTTTAGGCAGAATTGTTTTCAAGCGGTTTGCTATAATTTTAGTTATGATTTTATAGATTGTATTAAAAAGGTCCTACGATTTTCCAATATTTTAAATAAAATTCTGGGGGTTAGGGTAGCCATCCGGGCCAGGGGT
The DNA here is from genome assembly GCA_963922045.1 of Persicaria maculosa. Lineage (NCBI taxonomy): Eukaryota > Viridiplantae > Streptophyta > Magnoliopsida > Caryophyllales > Polygonaceae > Persicaria > Persicaria maculosa. The sequence goes on along the minus strand of OY998251.1, from coordinate 17,323,328 downwards.
CTTATCTTCCGCCACGCTACATAAGGTTTCCTTTATTTCTGTATTAGAAGGAAGGGTTATGAGTCTCTTATTCTCATCATTAGTAATCTGAGGTTAGATGTGTTTGATTTGTTCACCTGAGATTGGTGGTCTAGCTTGAGCTAAAAATCTGTCAGCCATTTTTCTTAAGATTTGATTCGTGATTTCAGATGATTCAGTAAGGTGTGAGCAGTTTTTGGTTACAAAAGATTTAGTAGAGTTTCTAAAGTTCCTAATTTTAACAATAGTTTGGTAGTATCTAGTATTTTTGTCTCCTAGATGAAGATAATTCATTTTGGCTCTTTGTTTCCAAAATTTCAAATTGTATTCTAGTAGAGCTTTCCTCTTTCTTTCTAGTCTAGCAAGTTTATTAATATCACTAGTGTTGTTGCAGGAGGATGTATCTAGTAAATAAAGTAAATAAAACTAAATAAAAGTAAACCAACTCCTGTCCAAGCAAATAAATACAAGACTTCCTCTCGTTGTAGTAGAAGGCAGTCAGGATCGATCCACGAGGAAGCGTGCCAGCGTCCGCCTTTTCAGTTCCAAAAAGCTCTCGACTTCGACTCAGGAAGTACTCGACATCGACCAGTGTCCTCGACGTCGACCACTCAGTCGGGTAAAACTGCAAAACAGAAACGAACAGAAACGAAAGCGAAGCAAAGATGGTCGATGTCGACTAACCCTACTTGACGTCGACTAAAAGTCCTCGACGTCGACAAGCTCTTGTCAAAATCAGGGTATCAACACCACAACGATAACCATGCAAAACAACACATAAAGGTATTAAAGATCATGCCTTTTCATCAAATAACTTTCGTTATTAACAAATAGGAATATAGAGGCTTTCGCATAAACCCTAATCGTTACTAACCCTTTTTCACATGATTAATCCAAGTTGTATTAATATCACTTTCTCTTCAATAACACAAACAAGGATCACCTTCAACTTTCGCAAAAGAATCATGCTCGTAGGGATAGAAGATAAATTTACATCAAAAGATTGTACCTTTCTGCATTACCTTACATGGCTACCGTCGGGCTCACCCCGACCCTAGAAGTTGGGTGACTACTCGTTCTTCATCATCAAGAAACACATCAGTAATAAAGAGAAACTAACTTGCATTAAATAAACTAAAAGAAAGCTTACAACCGAACAAAGCCAATTCCACTCCCGCTTCACAAACTCCACTCGGCCTTAGCTTCTCTCTCTACTCGCTATGACTTCTATTGGAACTAAATTGGAACAAGATACCTAAAACTCAGCCCCTAAGGCTTTATTTATAGTGTTCATTCCCTCGCCAATCTAGGAAAGAACAGTCTATCTATATCTAAACTTTCTATCTAAAACATTAAGATAAAATTTGGAAATAAACAATTATATCTAAAAGGAAACTAGAACTAATGTGGATAGATTCCTTCCATCTCGATAGATCTTTACTCCATGTTGATAGATTTGTCGTGCCTTGGCTTACAAGTAACCCCTCATGCTTGGATTCCACTCGATCTCGGACTCGGACTGCGCACTGGGCTACTCGACGTCGACCAAGTTACTCGATGTCGACTAAGGCTTTCTCCTCCTGGGTTGTACTCGAGCTCGGGCAGCTTCTGGACTCGACATGTGTACTTGACGTCGAGTACGTCTACTCAACGTCGACCAAGACTGGGCTCCTCGAGTGCTCCTGCTCGATTTCGTGTAGTTCTGGGCTTGGAAGTTACTCGATATCGACTATAGTGGTCGATATCGACCAGCCTTGTCGAGTAGCCCTTTCCTTGTTCTGTGCTCGATTTGTCCTGGTTCCGCTGCTCCTTGACCTTGGACTTTCTGTAGTTGACTTTGAGCTTTTCGTCCTTTATCTGAATTGTTGTAAATTGCCTCGATTTTTACGAAATTAAATAGAAACTAGTGTAGACTCCATAATTTGGCAAATAAGCATAAACTACATAGAATCTGTATTATTCTAACCCAAATGAATGAAATGTATACAGAAATCGATATAAAAGTAAGTAGAAAACATGGAAAAATAGGCTCACAACAGCTGGCTGTCAAGGAGCCCTAAGGGAGGTCAGTTTGGAGTTTCTAGATATCTTTGTCAACTACCTCAAGTTGTTTAAGAATATTATTGTTATGATTTTTACACCAGGATGTTATGTTCTTCTTGAGAAGTTTCTGTTTTTGCATGAAAACGTGGGTAAAGGATCCTACAAACTTGTTGTTCCATACCTAGTTAACTAGAGCTTCAATACGAGGATTTTTATACCAAGCCATTTCAAAGTGGAAGGGAGCACCTTTCATACAGTCTAAGGTTCCAATTTTTAAAGTGATTGGGCAGTGATCCGAGGAGGAGAAAGGATGGTGGTGGACTTTTAGATTTTTGAAATGAGCCATGATATCTTGATGAGCTAAACTTCTGTCAAGCTGTTCATAAGTATTAGAGATCTCATTTCTACTTTTCCTCCAAGTGAACGGAGAGCCTGTCAAAGGAATAGTATGGAGGTTTAATTCTTCCTTAATCTCTTTGATCCTACGAAATCTAGTAAGAGATGGGGTACAACCTCCAATTTTGTCAGTATCATTTTCAATATCATTAAGATCGCCTATGATCAACACAGGAAGCATGTGTTTGTGGACAGAAGTGATGATGTCATGCCAGAAATCAGATTTTTCATGTTCTACTGAAGGTGCATAAACAAAAAGGATAGCAAGTGTAATTTGATCAAGTGTGATTTTTTTCATAAGGAATCTTTGCTTCTGTTCAAGAATTATCAAATTGTCTATCGTTTTATTGTTTCTAATTAGGATCCAAAGACCCCCCCCCCCTTGGTACCAATCGAAGGGATACAGATGGACTTATGAAACTTTAAGCTTGTAATCTGATATTGGGTTGGAGGTTCAGTTGATTTGGTTTCAGTAAGGGATAGAACATCAAGCTTGTAATTGTATCTAAGATGGTTGATTTTCTGCCAGATGAGAGATCTTTTAGAACCTCGAATATTCCACTAGCCGATCTTAATCATAAAGATAGATTTGAGCTATGCTACATAGCTTAATAAGCAAGACATACTGGGTTATTCTATTCTTACTAATATGCAACTGATATTGGATGAAGGAGCTATTACAGATGTAAGCTTGGAAGCTTTGAATATGATTCCATGTGTCAATTTGATAGATATCATAGGGAGGATTTTTGTGATTGATCTGTTGCCGTTTGCTAAGACAGAATGCATTTAGCAATTGATAGTTAGAGGAGTACCTTTTTTTGTTATTGATGTGTTGTCGGTTGCTGCAATGTGTGTTTACTGTGGATCTCATCTTGTCCCAAAGCTTGCATTCGACCTTTATTCCTCCATTTGTGATTACAGCTGTAGTTGTTACTATGGATCTCATCTTGCCCCAAGTTTATGACATGGATCGTGTATCGTTGCCTGACGATACCATGTTTGAGCTGCAATTTGTTCGCGTTACTATTGATTAAATATCCATTGTTGGAAGTTGTATGCGTCAATGTTGTTATGTAATGGTGGAGTATTGAGTCATGTTGGAAAACACACACAAAAATTGTTTTGAGTTTGGACCCTTGTTGGGACTCACAAACAAAAATGGTTGTGAGTATGAAGCCCTGTTGGGACTCACATACTAAAATAGTTATGAATATGGAGTCCGGTTGGGATTCACAAATTCACATGGATATGAGTATGGATTCCTGTTGGGATTCACATACTAAGATGGCTATGAGTATGGAGTCCTGTTGGGACTCACATACAATTTGTACATCAAACTTTCACACTCCTTTTTTATAAATAGAATATATAAAATAAAGATGTAGAGGGCCAGTTTGTGATTGATCGTAATACTAACATGCAAGCAGAGGGCCAGTTTATTTTCTTTCCTAATATAATAAGAGTTGTTGTGGATATTGGGTTTAGTAGGGTTCATATCCGGGTAGGATTCACATGAAAAATTAAAGACATAAAAAAACTCTCCATATGCTGAAATGGTTACAAGCAATTGTGGTTCGGAACATGCAGAGACCAGGAAACCACAAATTGATCATAACAGGCATTTCAATCGTGTCATTGTAGGTAAAGTTCCAACTCATAAGAAAACGGTTAAGGATTCTAATCATTACAACCATAGAAATTTCATGATTGGTTCCAGATATAAACTTGTAATTGAGAATTTTAAGCATGCAAAAGTGACCCATATTCTTAAGATACTCAATATTAGGAAGCAAGGCTAATGTGGTACCTATTTTAGTCTTCAATTTGCAAGAATCCACACCAAAAGCCCCCAGACGGAAGCCTTTGTGGGGGATGATGCAGAAGACTCCATTGCATGTTGTCAGGTGGTGCTGGAAAAAGAAGATCGTGAATCTAAATGCTTCAGTTTGGTTTGAGTTCTACACCTTCTCTGATCGAAAATCACCCGACAGATGTTTCTTATTCTTGCATGGAATTTGTATTTTGATTGTCGGAAGGAACCATCCATCAGGGCATAAAGCCGAGAGGAGCAGACACCTACGACGTAGACCAAAAATTTTGAAATAACAGGAGATTGATTTAAAGGGTTTGTACCGAGATTTAAAGTTTGAAGCATTGGATTTGTAAAAGTTTGTTTTTGAAAATTGGAGAGGCCTGAGAGAGGCCTGGTGGTGTTTAGTTTGAAAGGTTAAAGAGGTCTGGTGTCCGGCAAGGGTCCATTTCAGCCATGCTATCCTGCAGAAGCAAAGAAGCCTCAGACACAGAGCATATCGATGGAGAAACGGAACCGCCGGAGAAGGGAGGTTTTGAGGATGGGCTGCTTTTTCATGGATAAGGGGCGGGTAGGCACAAGCGTCAGCGACGCCATGCCGGAGAAAGCAGGGAGGTCGAGCGTCGGAACGGAAGATGTGTCGCCGCCTGATGGGTCTTCGGTGGAGGAGTTGAGCACCCGCATACCACCGGAAACGAAATCGGGGAAGGCGAAAAAAAGAGGAAGGAGAACGACGATAGGTCGGACCCCTGGAACCAAGCCGCCCACACTCAGCCAGACATGGAAACCGCCATGAATCGGCACCAAATTGGCCCCCCGACCAACAACAGCCGCCGCAAGATCTTTGCCGGAGGTGCAGGAGGGAGGAGATACAGTGAAGCCCAGATTTCCATCTCATCTTCCATTTTTTCCTCTTTTTATGGCTTCTTTTTTGATTTTGTTTGAGATGAATCTCAAATCATCTATCCCCCTCTTGGAATTTAGATTATGAATCTTGCAGTTTCGATTGAGTTGGGGTTGCAGGCGTATTTGCGATTTAGGATTTGGTTGAGATTGAGAGGTGCGGCGGCTAGGTTTTTCATTAGGGCTAACTTTGAGAGGTTTTCTCATTGAGAGTGAAACCAACCGTAGATTTGCCATCAAAAGTAGGTGTGAAACTTGATTTCCCATCAAAAGTAAATAAATTAAGAGCCAAGAGAAACCAACCGTAGATTTGCAACTAGTGATTGGTGATGAACCTTTGTCCTCTGGCTCCTTGTCTCCAATTTCTGAATATGAACAGCAAATTGGGATCTTCGAACCATTGCTCAAAAAGGGACCAAAATGCAACATAATTTCCTATTATCTTCAATTTGATGTTGGATGAATTGCAAATTTGACAAGAAGAGGAAAAAAGGATATCTAGAGAGATTTGCAGAGGAAAAGTAGAGATAAATCACCACCAAATTTGCACAAAGGTAAAGATAAGTCAAGAAAATACGAAAGAGAAAAGAAGGAGTATGATATAGGCAATTAATTGGCAAGAGGAGAGAGGATGGAAAGTTGCATGCCTGATCGAGTTAATGACATCGAAATCAACAAGAAGAAGAAGAGCCAATATACTGCTTTACAGGGATGAAAATTTAGGGTTCATCACTCATCAGACGGGTAGGGATTTTTAAAAAAAGTAATATATATAAGGTAATGGGCTTTTACATACAAGGCCCAACAAAAATTGAGGCCCTGGCCCCTGAGCAAGTGCACATTTTGCACTTGCTCAGGGCCGGCCCTGACCATTGCCCCTGCGATTTGTCACCCTCCTTGTGACGGAACTCTCCCTCTTACAAGCAGACGGATTTTATGGTTTTCTATCATCAACAGCAGCCTCTCGTCAAGGTTATGGCCCCTCTAAGTCATTTAAAGAGGGGGTATTCCCTTGCTGAAGTTCGTCCCCAGAGCTACCCGGCCTATGCCCTTCCGCCTCCCTAGTACACCTCTCCAATGAGGCCACACCCGAGCCAACATGGACTCCTCGAGCCCTCTCCGCAGCATTTGGATCAAGCCTTAGCAGCGTGATCATCGCCATCATCCTGGCACATGCAACCAACCATCCTGACCCCTATGAGCATATCACTTGTCGATCCGACTTGGTACATGGATAGTGGAGCCACTGCGAACATGTCGCATAACTCATGTATATTGTCTTACCCTGCTTCTCAAAGCCTTTCCCCATCCATTATTATCGGGAATGGTGCAAGTATTCCTGCTGGGTCTAAGATAGACCACATTACCCACCCTTACATCCCCGCTGAACCTTGACAACATCCTCGTCTCCCCTAAACTCATAAAGAACTTGGTTTCTATCTGCCGCCTCACCACTGATAATAATGTGTCCACTAAGTTTGATCGTTTTGGTTTTGCAGTCAAAGATTTCACAACACGGAAACCGATCACAAGATCTAATAGCACTGGAGATATTTATTCTGTCACCAAAAATATATATCCTGTCACCTCTTCTACATCAGCCAATCTATCAGTAATTGCTCGTTCGACATCTCTTTGGCATGCCCGTCTTGGTCACCTAGGTTTTTATGATTTTGAGTCTCTTCGGTCTCGAGCTACTCACTGTGATAAATGGCCAAAACCTACCCATTGTCCTGTATGCCAACTTGGCAAACATTCTAGGTTATTGTTTACTAATTTTGTCACTCCTATTTTTGCCCCCTTTGACATTCTTCATGGTGATCTATGGACTTCTCTTATTGTTAGTCATGATGGGTTTCGTTATGTGCTTGTGCTTCTTGATGCTTTCTCTCATTATCTTCGGATCTTCCCACTCAAGTACAAATCTGAAGTTGTCTCTTACTTCATTGCCTTTCATACCTATGTTCACACCCAATTTAACCTCTCCATGTGACATGGGCAGTGAATGTAACAACAATGCCCTCAAATCTTTTTTCTCCACTCATGGTATTCAGTTCAGATTCTTTTGTCCCCACACTTCATCTAAAAATGGTAAGGCTGAACGAATGATCCACTCCCTCGCCAACTCTACGAGAACCCTTCTTATTCATGGCCAAGTCCCCTTGACATATTGGCCTTACGTAGCCGAGATGGCCTGCTATCTTCTCAACATCACCCTTCCACAACTATCCAAAATAGGTGCCCAGTTGAGGTCTTATATCGCGTCACTCCAAAATATGACCACCTCCGTGTCTTTGGGTGTATATGCTATCCTAATCAAGCATTTGTCGATCCTCACAAGCTCGTACCACGTTCCCTTCCTTGTGTCTTCTTGGACTACCCCTCTCATCATAGGGGGTATAGATGCTTTAACCCTATTTCGAAATGTGTCATCATCTCTCATCATGTCACGATCGATGAGGCTAGTTTCCCCTTTTCCAGTCTCCCTACATCCCCAAACACATCATCCTCCTATGATGACTATCCAACCCTACCCCTTCTCCACCAACTATATCCCTCTTCATATCTGAATGATATTACATCTCTGGCACATGCACCCAACCCTCCTTTACCGCATCCTGCAGCACATACACTGCCACTGTCCATATCCTGCCACATGCAGCACCTATCAATCCGCCTAGGGTTGTTCACCGGCCCAAAATCGATCCGAACCTGGCCAAACCGAAAACCAAAATTTCCAAAAACATAAATCGAAAACCGAACCGAAACTAATAGGTTTGGGTCGGTTTTCAGCTGGTTTGGTTTCGGTTCGGTTCGGTTATAAACCTAAATAAACCGAACCCAACAGCAAAAAAATTATCAAAAGATCGAATGACTTGAATCTCTAATCTCCTGAAACCCCAACTGTTGAATCTCAAAATTCAACCCCAAAAAATCACACCAGCTTGAATTGAATTGATGAAGAAGATCATATATGAGCTTAATCCCTATTTTTTATTGTCTTCCTCTTCTCCTTGTTCTCGCTGCCGTCCCTGCGCGACCAATCCACCACAAGCATGCCTTCTGTGCTGCCCTCTCCCTCCCCCGTTCGCCTCATGCGTTTTCTTCGTCTCCCTCTTCTCTTGCATCACCACCTTTCTTGCCTTGTCGGACCACCAATGGGCCTCCAGGCTCCTCTCCTTTTCACTTCCTCCACCGACCGATGCCACTAGCCTCCCCTTTCGCAGCCACCTGCTGTTCCTTCCTCTCTCTGTTGCCTTCGCCTCACCACCCTCTCTACACCTTTCCTCTCCTCCTCTCTGTCATCTTCTACCTTGCCACCCTCTCTCCCTTCTCTCTATGTCGCATGTGGCCTCTTCGATCTCCTTCTTCGTCCACCCTCTCTCCTTATCATTAAGATTGTCCAAATGACGAAGGCGGGTTGCGTTGTTGCAAGGAATTCGAGCGGCTACAAACTACAGAGCCTAGGGTTATTCCGCTATTGGGTTAAATACTTAAATTTCGTTTTTTTTTGTTTTAACAGAACCGAGTCCAAACCGATCCTAAAACCGAAAATAAAAATTCCCTAAACCGAAAATCTAAACCGAATATGAACAGTCCTACAACCGCTTGCAGCCCCCGTCCTGTCACCTCAAGCATCTGTCCTATCACATGCAGCCCCTACCCTGCCACAGAACCCTCCCTAGTTGGTCAGCTAGATCCAGACCCGGGGTATGAGTGGTATTTTTCGCCATCAATAGATATTTGACATCTCTACTTCTCACATATCTCACATATACAAAAACGGGGTTTTAAATTGTATACCACAAGCATGAACATTCCCGAGTGTCCCGATTATCAAATTATATAAAAAAAATTAATTAAAAAATAATATTTTATAGAGTTTTTTGCTCCTTAAAAAGTATGTCGAAAAGCAAAAACCCATGTATTTTGGAACGGATGGAGTATTATTTAAAGTCATTTCATCTATCGCCACATGTTATCGTATATACATAAATATTTTAGATAAGTTTTTTTTTCTTTTCAAATTTTCAATCTATATCTCTCTCTACCTTCTATATACGGAGTATTGTTTAAAATCATTCCAATTACCGTCACGTGTCATCATATTATGCTTAGATATTTTTGGTAATTTTTTTTTCAATTTTTTAATCTATATATGTTACAAAATCTTACCATATGCAAATATATTTTTAGTCAGATTTTTTCAATTCATTACATACTCTATTTTGTAATCAATGAGTTCATTCAAAACATAGAATTAATATTAATATTAATATTAATATCTAATTTAAATAAAAACTAATTTTGACGGGGGTGCCATCATCACGTTAATTATAGTTTTTTTTCCTGTAATATATTATATATTTTCTAGCCACCATGTTTAATTCAAAACATTGAATTAATATATAATCTATATCTATATGTAAATATTTATACACTACAATAAAGTAAAAGTATGAGAATGTCACATGTTATATTTTCTCTCCTTTAACTAAGCGATTTTCATAAAATTATATTCAGTTAAATCTTTTAAATATTGTTACAGTCATATTATTATTTTTTCTTTCCAATGACATAGTTTTAAAATATCTATATACACTTCTCTCAATTATGAGAACCATTTTCTATGAGGCGTTATCACCACATTAATTGTACCTTTTTCAACCAATCAAATTATACCTTTCTAATCTTGTGCTAACTTTTATTAATATTTTTTAACTTAATAATATTAATTTGTTATATTATTATGATTTTATTAAAAAAATCGCGCAATGACGCCAAGTCTGGACAGCTGGACTAGTATTATTTAAACTTCATCATTTCAACTATCGCCACATGTTATCGTATTATGCTTAGATATTTTAGCTGATTTTCTATATAGAGGTTGGGTCATGTGTTTCTATCCCTTATGGTGTTAAGTGTTAACAAATATAGGTCATTGATTAATTAGAAATGGATGGATGAGATTAATTGAGATTTTCCCTTTTTATTTAAATTAAAAAGAGTAGGCCCCACCACTTTTATATCCAAATTGCTGAAGCGGAAGCGCGTGTGTTAGTTTTTTTTAGGTAACGTTTTTTTTGGGATGGGAGATTTTGCTTGCACTGTGTGTTCGATGAATGATGATGAACAAATTGCCGAATAATTGCAGATTATCAACGAATAATGACTCTGAACTTTCGGATTTCGCTTGCACTTTGGGACGTAACGTTTTAATACTTGATCATTTCAACTATCGCCACGTGTTATCGTATTATGCTTAGATATTTTAAATGATTTTCTATACAGAGGTTGGGTCATATGTGCCTATCCCTTATGGTGTTAAGTGTTAACAAATATAGGCCATTGATTGATTAGAAATGGATGGATGAGGTTAATTGAGATTTTCCCTTTTTATTTAAAAGAAAAATGACCAAAAATAATACGAACTATCAACGGTGAACCAAAAATAATACGAACTTTCAAAACTACCAATTCATATACAAACTATAACACATTAAACCAAAATTGATACAAAGTCCAAAATTCACAAATTCTAAATTCATTTAGACTCAATATATAATTAATATTAAATTGTGATCAAAATTGTGAATTCCATAATTTCATTGTCTTCACCAAAGACCCAATTTGTAGAATTGTTGAAGGCGCGTGTGTTGTTTTTTTTAAGGTAATATTTTTTTTGGGAGGAGGAGATTTTGCTTGCACTGTGTGTTCGATGAATAATGATGAACAAACTACCGAATAAGATTATCAACAAATAATGAATCTGAACTTTCGGATTTTTCTTGCACTTTGTGACGTAACATTTTTTTTGGTGGGGTAACGTTGTTTTTTTGTGTGGTGCACTGTTTGGACTATTCGATAAGGTGATATTAATTATTCGATAACTTATAATTATTATTCGTGTGTAAAGAATAGTTATCGTTTAGATAATAGCAAAAGGGTTGATCAATTTTGCAACTATTCTCTAGGTTAATAGTAATTTTTCGCTAAATTGATCGATATTATTCATTTGTAAATAGGAGTTATCACTTAGATAATAACAAAAGGGTTGGTCAATTTTTCAACTATTCGCTAGGTTGATAGTAATTATTCGCTAAGTTGATAGTAAATATTCGCTAGGTTGAAAGAGTATATAAATGTAATTCTTGATTTTCCACATCTAATTAACCACATACAAATGAATAATTTCTTATTATCAACGAATAGAAACTATCAACTTGCCGAATAGTGACTCTGAACGTAAAATTAATGGAGAACAAAACTAGAAAAATATAAATATAAACACAATTTGCATTTGCAACAAAGATTTGACATTGACAATAGCGATCAAATAGAACAAAACAATTGAACGTACTCGTCACATACGCAATTGATTCCTCAAAACAATTGAACAAAACAATTGATTCCTAAAAAAAATAACAATTGAACGTATGTGATTGCGTGCTCATCACATATGCAATCGACAACAAGGTCTTTGGCCGGTTGCGATTGACAACAATGTCCATGAGCACGATCCCGATCCCGATCCCGCCGAGCACGAAAGAGAGAAAGAGAGAGGACCGGCTTCAGTGGCGGGGCCAGAAATCTTTGAGGGTGGGGGCACACCGACATCAAAAGATAGTGAATAGCACAAACTCATACAATACAGAAAGTGTTCAATACTACAAAAAAGCGATAAAAAGAAAAAGAATTCACTAGTATAAAGAGTTCTTCATTCCTAATTAGAGTTTTATACGAAAATAGTTCAACTCGACGATAAAGGAGGTAAATCCATTTTACGGGTTTTCATACCCTGAAAATGTTGCAGGATAACCTCATTATCGATAGGCTTGAAAACTTCTCTTTCGACATAGCAAACCAAACTCTCACACAGAAAGTCATCCCCCATCTTGTTTCGCAAGTATGTCTTGATAAGACTCATAGCAGAAAAAGCTCTTTCCACTGTAGCGGTTGCAACTGGTAACACTAAAACCAACTCGATAAGATGATAGACCAAATCAAAAGTTTTGTGAAGTCCTACCTCAACCATCTTCTTAGAGACATCACCAATATCTTGCAACGCAGAGAATCTGGCATTTCCCCTCATTTCACAAATCCATGCCTTCAATTCTTCCCTAATCTCCAATTGACAAGGACCTCTAACCACATACATTCTCCTAACCTCATCCCTGACAGAAGGATCATAGCCATCAATAGGTTTGCGCAACCTTGGATCACTATTAAAATCAAGCTCATCTTCACGTGTATTTTCTGATCGAGCTCTTTTTTCTCTCTTAACATCTTCTACAACTACATTAGCGGTAGCCACAACATCTACACCCACATTAGCAACACTGTCAACTTCTTGAGATTGATTGGGTGTAGTAGAAGAGCCAATATTCGGGATAGATGGATTGCTAAGTCAGATAACATATTTATCCATGTTCCTATTCAAAGACCAAACAATTGCACAAATTGATTATTCAATATCAATGTTAAATTCTATGAACAACCAAAATCTATCACAAATTGATATTGCTTATTCAATATCAATTGCACATGAAAGGAAATTGCAAACTCACATACACGTTCAAACCCACAGTCCGCATAAAGTCACATTTAAACCCTAGAAATTGTATTTGGAAATTGCAAAATCTATCACACATTCATTTAAATTCAAATAACAACCAATATTCATCAATTGTATTTGGAAACCCAAACCGCATAAAGTCACATTCAAACGAATCAAACCCACGAACTTTTCACAAATTTTAAACATATCACAAATTCACAAACACATAACTAGATAAAGTCACATTCAATTTCAGATTTTCAATTTCACAATCTCACAAACATCCACTTTCAATTTCACACAGTCCACTTACTTGAAATTTGGGGAATGAGAGCCTGAGAAGGGACTGCACAGCGGCTCGGAAACGGAGGTCGACGGCGACCAAAAATCAGAGTTGGAGATGGAGGCTCCGGGATCGAAAACGGCAACGGAATGGACTGCACAGCGCCACAGCCTGCACTTTCGGTCGGAGAGGGTGTTCCCCTTCGCTTTCGGGACTTCGGGCTCCTGCTTCTCCCAAATTGCGGCTAGGCGTGTTCACACTAGGTTTTCCATTTTTCTACATCAAAACGACATCGTTCTGATATAATTTTTTTTACATATACTAATCCCGGGGGCCGAGGATGGGGGCACATGCCCATACATGCCCCCACGTGGATCCGCCTCTGACCGGCTTACCGGAGAATGGGATAATCGGCAGCGTCGGGTGTGGGAGACCGGAGGAGATGGTTCTGTTGGATTCTCCTATGCCGTTTCCGTTGTCGTCCGATCTCACGGCTCTGCCTCCGCCGCCTTCTACAACCGCCATCGCATCCGTCTTTGTCATCTTCTTCGACCTATTCTACGATCGACATCGCAACCGGTCGACGTTAGGTATCCACCGCACGATTTTCGTACTATTCCGGCAACTGGGAAGGCAGACGGTTTTCAGGCCGCGGTGGGCCGGTGGCGACAAAACTTCAAAACGAGGGAGTTTGCGGAGGTGTACAACCTTGACTTGTCGGCTGCCTTCTACTTTAACGGCCAAAGGGAAAGAGGCCATGGAGAAAGAAGGCAGTGATCAAGAAGGAACGACCATGGGAGTGTCGCGAGGGAGCAAGCAGGAGGGAGAGGGATACGGTTTAGGGTTTTTTCATCCCTTAGAGATTGAAACACATGTATAAACAAATGAGAGTGATATAAGAAAAGTAGTGGGTCACCATTCTAACCATTCTGGAATAGCTCACCGGAAAGGACTTGTGGGTAGTACCCATAGGTCCCCAGTTCGAATCCCGGATGACCGCTCTTTATTTACCAATTCAAGATATAAGAAAAGTAGTGGGTCCCATCTTTTTTTGTTTAAAAAATGAAAAAAAAATCTAATTAATAATTGCCTTTCATTTTGCTTCGATCAAGGGCCTATATTTATTAGTAGCATTTAACACCGTATGACTTGTTAACATTTGATCCATATTCTTTCTATATATATATATATTAAACACATACTTCGTAACATTACTGCCACGTACGTATCACCTCCTTATGCAAATATATTTTTAGTGATTTTTTTCCAAACACATAACATTACTGCCACGTATCACCTCCTTAATACTTACATTCTATATTTTTGCATCAACGAGTTTAATTCAAAATATTAAATTAATATAAATCTATACATGTATATAAATATTTTATATTTATATACTATATTAAATTGAAAGCATGAGAATATCACATGTTATATATTCTCTTCTTCCTCCAAGCAATTTTCATAAAATTATCTTTATTTAAATCATTTAAATATTGTTACAATGATATTATTTTAAAATATCTATAACTATATACACTTCTTTAAATAATAAAACCCATTTTTGATGAGGTGTTATCACCATATTAATTGTAGGTTTTTCAACCAATCAAATTTTACCTTTCTAATCTTATGCTAACTTTTATTAATATTTAATTTTATTTTATAATATTATTTTGATTTTATTCTAAAAACCGCGCAATTATATTATTATATTATTTTCTCAACTGATCTCATATCTAAAAACTTCAATTCCGCTATTTATTTTTTAAATTATGAAAATGAAAACAATTCTGATTTGTATTGTCGTTTGGGGAATTATTAGTAAATAGCCCACTTTCATAATTGGTTTGCAAAAATACCTACTTTTGAAAACAATTGCACCCAGATATGAAAATTTGCAAAAATACCCTATTCATTTAGCAAAACTACCCCACCACCCAAAAAAATCCGAAAATAAAAAAGTAAAATATTTTTTGTATCTATCTTTTTTTCCTATTATATTTAAATTATATTAAATAATTATAAATAAATAAACAAAAAGAATTAAAATCTAAAACGTATAAAAATCACATCTGTACAATCCCCAATCATTAGCACACACTGCACCGATCCTCCGCCCTAGTCCGCCTTTATCCTCCGATTTCGGTTCGCCGCCGTCAGCCTCCGGCTTGTCGCCCTCACTCCCCGGCGCTGTGTCGATTCGTATTTCCCGGTCAACGATCGCTTCCACCCTCCCGCTTTGGGTCGTCGCCCTCAGCCTCCGGGGCCATCGCCCTCACCCTCCTGGCATGTGTCAAGTCAATTGCGTCGCGGCCCCTACCCTGCGCCATCGTTGCTCTCTCGTAGTCGCCCTGATTTGGCAACGTCTATCACGGACCGTAGTTGATTTGACGGCCTCTTCGTCACGCTTAAGTAGATCCACGATCACTAGAGCGCCTTCCGAGAGATCGAGGCTCTCCGAACACTTCAAAACTGCCCAAACGTACGTCGTATTTGCACGATCACGTCTCGTAGGACGACGAAGATGTCGTGCTCGCCCTTGCTGATCGCGGTTACGAAGCGCTTGCGGGAGGGAGGGATCGCAGCCGGCGAGATCAAGAATGAGGTTGATGATTCAGATTTTGCACGGTGTTGATCCTTGCCACCGGAATTCCATCGTTCATCGGGATTTGAAGCCTTCGAATCTGTTGATTTCGGATGACGGAGTTCTGAAATTGGTTGATTTTGGCTAGGTAATGTTTTAGGATTGGATTTTCTTGATCAATTTATAATCGACTGTTGCATGAATTTTTGGAATCTAATTTGAGTTTATCTCTAGAAGTAATTGCACCAGTGTTGAATTCATTGCTTACATTTCCTTTTGTTGTGCTTGAAATTCATATTCAATCAATCATATGACTAACACGGGCTAGAAATTACTGGATTGGGAACAATTTCTTATTAGTAGTTGGTAATTGTCTTCATTTCCAAACCATGTTACTCAGAAACTCCAAAAAAAGATCGTTTGGCACAAATGTACTTGTGTAAAACCATGACAACATCAACTGGAATGGATTTTTCCTATGTCCTTATCGTATCGGTTTCTTGTTTCCATATCCATTTCCGTGTAACATAGCTTCCAACTTTCCAATGGCATTAATCTCAGCACACTTTATATGAGGACCCTTGTAAACCCGATCTTGCTTGTGTT
This sequence comes from Persicaria maculosa, assembly GCA_963922045.1. Classification (NCBI taxonomy): domain Eukaryota; kingdom Viridiplantae; phylum Streptophyta; class Magnoliopsida; order Caryophyllales; family Polygonaceae; genus Persicaria; species Persicaria maculosa. Next base: position 17,307,118 of record OY998251.1, on the reverse strand, counting down.
GGGACTAAAATCTGCATACATATGTTTAGTTTATTGTGATATCATCACGTGGGTGTTTTAATAACTTTCGCCTTCTTATTGTTTGTAGGCGAGGATTCTCCTAGAGTTGGATTTTGTTGCTCCTCCATATGACCTGCAAAGCAGACATATCAAGCAACCCAACTACTGATATGATTGACACGTCTCGGCTGCTAATTGACAGCTCTAGTATGGATCCCAGGAACCAGGAACGGGGATTTAGTAGTAAGGAAGAATTCTTCAGAGAGTAGGTTCAGAGAAATGCTAGAAATCATGCAATGGATGAATGTGATAAGGACTCTTATGTCCTCGATGGAGATACTTCCTGCCTCGCTACATGTAGAACGAGTGAATTGGGCGATGACTGTTCAAGGGTTCAGACACTTATGAGACGGAGGACAAAGGGGATGATCGAAATGGCCCTCTCACTTCATGTGTTGGAACACGATGGTTCAGAGAGCTACCGTATCTTTAGTGAATCTCTCACCGATTGTAGGTTCAATCCTGTCAATGTAAACCTACTGTCTTGTCGCTATGAACATTAATCCCCTCATTGTAAAGAAATAACTTTTTCATCTTGTACATGCCTTTAATTTCTAGTTATGGTATGTATAAAATTTTATCTTTATTCCCTATTATAGATTCCATCCTGCCAGCATTAATTTTCAGCTTTGTCACAAATAACATATATCCTGTCAAAGTGAAATTTTAATCCTGTCAGTATTATTTCTCTTACTACGGAAATGATTTTCACCCGACTAGTTTTATTATTTTTACATTTTTGGGAAAAAATATTAAAAACATTATTTTAATCGATATTTCTTTTTTTTAAATATTTTTTACTTTTTTTTTAATTCATAATTCTCCTTTTAAAGATTTTTACATTTAAATTTAAAGATAAAATCAGTCATTATTTTTTAGCACAAATGAACTACTCCCTCCGTCTCGAAATAGATGTCGTTTTAGACTATTTGGGTTGTATCAAAATAGATGTCGTTTTAGATTTTCTAGGTAGGGGATAATAATGATTTGTATTGATTTGTGTGTTGTTGACTTTTTAAAAGATTTTGATTGGTTAAAAAATGTAGTGGGTATTTAAAAATAATAAAATTTATTAAAAAGGTTAGTGGAATGATGATGTTGATTGATGGGTGAGTGTTTTATTAAAAATTGTGTAGAATGCTAAAATGACTTAAATTTTGAGACGGAGGGAGTATTTTTTAGCACAAATGACCCACCTATCCTATTTTTGCTATTCTCACAAAATGGGTATACTTTTGCAAACCAAACACCGATTTGGTGTATTTCTGCAAATCGGCCTTGTTGTTTTCTGAATCAAACACTACTGAACAATAAAAAACTAACCTTAGAAATGCATCCTCCAAGGTATTTATAAAGCTCATAACTTAGCTATTCTCGTCCTGTTTTGAGGTCAAAAGACTCAAAACTATCCTAAATTGTTTCCCTTGTTTGAAAATGGTAATAAAATAATCAACTTGAGCTTGAAAGACATATAAATACATAAAAAGTAGGAACATGAATGATTTCAGGGGAAAAAAAAGATAAGAAAAGAGAAAGCAACCAGCTTTGGTGCTAGTTTCATTATTAGCATTTCCAACATCAATTATTGCAATGTTTTTACATACAAATCCCATCTTCACATCACACTTATTCAACCTCTTTTGAATCACTACAAATCCTCATTGGCCTTTACTATAGGAAGCTAAGAGATGATATTATAAAAGAAACTAATATAATGACATTTACAACAACTAAAAAACTTACCTTATAAACTCCATAATCTGAACAAATTTACACACTGTAGGTTACACCCCATGGTGGATCATAGTTAGGCACCTGATCTCAAGCCTCAACCTGTCCAAGATTCCGAACTGCCTACGATCAAATGCAGGCTTTGCAGTGGATTCACAGCAATAGCTAATTCTCTGATATGGGTGTGAGCTGCATTTAAGAAACATACAGAGGCAATGTCAATGCAACAGAATAAAAACGGAGAATTCAGTTCTGGAATGAAGTGAGGAGTACTTACTGCAGGAAGCCCGAAATTCTTATTCAAGCTTTTATCGAAGGATTCCCACCTGGGATTGACAGGTGATGACCTGAAGCCCAGGTTTCCGGTGCTGACATACAACCTTTGGTTTCTGGAGGCCACGGATGGTAAAGCTCGAGAAAGCCAAGATTCTGATGGAGACTTTGGCAATGGCAGTGGAAGAACGTCAGCATCTGGAGGCTGATTATAGGAGTCCGGTTTATGATCTTGGAAGTCGCCCACATTTTGAGATTGAGATGGTATCATGTTATCTGCACAGCATAGGTCCTTGATATCATGTAGCGAGTAGTCTATTGAAGGGTTCCTTCCTCTGGATTCTGTCAAACTCCTTGATTCGGATGAGCTTGAGTTTGAATCTCGGTTTTCAGTTACTTGTGCAGAGTCAATGTACAAGGTTTTCTCTCTTGCTGGTTTTGCAAGCGCCAGTTTTTCTTGAGTTGTTTCATCTGCCGAAAATTCTGGAGATCTTGTGTGAGCATTTCTTCGAGAGGTCAGGTTGGAGGAGGCCTTGGAATCTCTATCTGCTTCTGGAATCCCAAGAAACTGTCTTTCTTTCCGCAAAAGAGAGTTGCACGATACCTTGCTGTCGGGTGCTATGTTAGCTCTCACAGAGTTACTCTGGGGATAAAGTTCGTTCAGTTCATGCTTGAGACGGTCTGCTTCAAAGCGCATATCAGATTTCTTGTACACAGCCAAACGTTTTCTTTCGTAGACAGCATCTCTAATAGCCTGCAAAATCAAAGGGGTTATTCAATAATCTCGCCTTTTCATAAGGGAGCAGTGTATGAAGGAAATGAGAAAGAGTGTTTCGAGATTTAACCTTATCGGTCTTGTCAAAAGCTCCAGCTTTTGCAGGTTTATTATGCATTTTGCGGACTGAGGATATAGGCCTTGGTACTTGATCTCTCATTCCTGGAATCGGGTTAAGAAGGCAAAACCGAGGAAGTAAACCGCAAAGTTTAACAGATGTATTTTCATCCCCACCATAATAATTGTCGTCTTCCTCTTCTTCTTCAGTGTCCTCTCCTTCATCTTCTTCGTCTGCTTGACAATGTTGAGGTAAGGAGTTGGGTGTATAGCAGTACCTTGGATTGTGCTTATCAGATGTCATAAATTCTCTTAGTTGCTCTTTTGCAACAGGTTGCTTCTTTGATCCAAACTGAGGAGTTTCTGCAGCCACAGCCTTTGCAGCCGGTAAGAACCTACCCATCATGAGATCTCGAGCCAGTGGATCAGAGAACGTTCCATCTGGTTTCATACTGGGACCATCTGATTCACTCACGCCAGTCAGACTGCAGTTCAAGAAGAAAGACTCGCTGCGTGATAGACTATCAAGTGCGTCTACGTAGGTTGAACTTTCACCTTCTGAGATCGAACTACCATTTTCTTCCCTCGCATTCTTGTGCAATGAGGAACTATCAGAAACACTAGTACCGTCATATTCAGGCTGGGGCTTGCAGCTGACAGATACTTGTATGGGTTTATCCGAAGGATTCTCATCATTATTCATAGCCCTTCCCCTTGGGAGCTTCGAGGCAGTGCCTAGCCGCCCATGAGCTTCATTCTGCAGTTTGCGCTCATCCTTTGGTCTGCCCGGAATCTGTTCCCACCGAAAGGGAACGACACCAGGGTTCCTGACTGGGCCTGATTTCAAATCTGATTTGTAATAAGGAAGAGGAGGAAGGGCAGGAGGGGGATTAATAGTTTTCCTCCTGTCAACCTCTGGATGAGCAGTTGATGAGCCGCCACGTCTAACCGAAAGAAGGGGCTGGTTAAAGTTCAACTGTTTATTATCCATCAAGATGAATACTTGCAGTTCTGCAATGAAAGAAGAAAGAAAATGCTTCCATCAATCTCAAATGGCTTTAACTGAACAAACCTTACAGAATAAAAGGGAAAGGGATACATGAACACAGATTCAGGAAGTCATTGTCAAAATCCAAAAAACTTGCAAGGAGTCTAAGCAACTAAAATTCCCAATAAAGACGATGCTTGCAAAACACAAATGAACAATGACCAAAATGCCTGCAGCCATGGTTTTTCTACGGCCTCCTGCAAGCATTCACACAATGTTCCAGAGATCAATATGGTCAAGAATTACGCTTCATTATTGCATTTCATCTTTCAATTTCTGAGGAACGGCCTGAGGTGAATTCGCTAAACAACCGATTGAATATTGTCCAGGAAGAGGAGCTCAAATGTACCCCAGACGAAAAGGAAATCAGATTGAGAATTTCCATTAGGTTGACCTAGAAAGGAGCAGAACCATCTCGTTTAATACGAAAACACGAAATTTCACTCCAGCTCGACAATTTCCAAATTGATCTAGCTTCAGCTCTCAATGCTAAAGCCTTCAGCAATGTTCTTATACAATAGATGTTGGCCAAAGAAATCAAAACCCCAAGATTCAATTCAATCCTTGTGATAAATTCCCAATTTCAGACAAGCTCAAGAAGTGAACAGGAACAAAAAGTTTGCTTCAAAAGTCTTTTTTCATCAGATTACAATTTCAAACAGTGAAGCAGTTGGAAAATAGCTTTTCATCCAAACTCCAATCAACATTTGTAAACTAGCTATCATGTCAACTTCGACCATTGACAACAAATTTCCAACCAACTATCCAAGTACAACTAACCGAACTCATATTTCAAACAACAGTCAAGTTGCAAAATTCAAAATTCAAAGAGAGCACGCAAAGGAACAAATTAACCTTTCAGTTGACCAAAATCGGAACCTTAAAACTACGACTATCAAGATTGCAACTTTACAAGACTAGGAAAGCTAAAATCCCTAGATAACAATCTTCGGACTCAAAACCCTAGAAGATTCGAGGAGTTAGGAAATGAAATTTCAACTCGAATCCGAACCAGAGAGAGAAAGAGAGCAAGAGAGGAACCTGATATGAACAAGAAGCCCGCAACCGACGATTCGATTGCAGAAATTGGAAAGAAATCAACGGGAAGAAATTGAAGAGAATGGAGGAGGAATAAACCGCGATGTACGCATTCGGTGGCTTCGGTGCGGAGTTCTTGGTGAGGCAGCGAGAGAATCAAAACCGACAATGGGTTTTCATTTGTTAAATCAGTAAACAATGCAAAATTTGCATGGGGAATGATGGGAAATTGATGAATTTCGAAACTTTAATTGAAGGGTACTTTTTAAAATACTGTAGTGCTGGATTCCGTGTTGAGGGCGATTGTGATTGGATTTTCAGCTTTGCATCATGTGATTGTGAGGAGGTGAGGTGGAGGTGGGGTTCGTATCAAGTCAAACTCTTACACCATATAATGAACTTTTTGATGAAACACCATATAATGAAGGGTAAATTACACCTAACCATCCGTAAATTATACTACTACTTTTTTACATAACTACTCATAAAATCTTAAATTACAGTAAACTATTCATAAATTAGTTATCTTTTTATACGACCACCCACATATTAAACATTTATTTGTGTTGTTTAATTAAAACGACTAAAATACCCCTAATTCAAGCTTATTTGTTTGTATTTTGTAAAAGAAAGACGTTGCATGTATACAGGTATTTTGATTCCAATTGTATTATGTTTATAATGCAAAATAGACAATATCGTCTTTGCTAAACAAAAAATTTAAGGTGAATGAAGGGTGTGTTTGGATTCCATTATTTATTAATTATAGACTGCTCACATAAACCGAGGTAAATAATTGAATTATAATTAAAATGGAATGGAATTCAAACCCACCCTAAATACTTCAACCAATATATATATCTAAATTGGATTTTCAATGTGAAGAGTCGAGACTTGCAATAGCTCCTAACAGTCTCCTCTCCTTCAAATGTTGAATAAGATAGGGATAAAGTCTAAAATAAAACAAGATTATTGCTTTAAAAGAAGGGTAATTTAGCTCATATCTTAAATTACAAACCATATCATTTAAAAAAAAATAAGCTAAGCTTATATACATATCATTTGACAAATTACTCGAACATGAATAATTTTATTATAATTTATCCTTTTTTAAAAGGGTTAAGGTAAAATTGGATTATTTAGCAAATGGGAAGTCATATAAAAACAAATTATTGCATTAAATACAAATAAGCTTAAACTAAGGGGATTTTAATCTTTTTAAACAAAACAAATTATAGAGGTTTAAGGGGTGGGTGGTCTTATGAAAAGATAACTAATTTATTGGTGGTTTACAGTAATTTAAATTTTTATGGCTGGTTATGTGAAAAGTATTATAATTTACGGGTGGTTAATTATGTGTAATTTACCCTATAAGGAACTAATGTAATAATAAGTTGTAACATTTAATTATGTAAAAATACCGTTGAATTATGAAGATAGTCAAACCCAAATGGGTGAGTAGTGATATATAGGGTTAGGGCAACCTCCATAAAACCACGTGAAATTATGGCATTATAAAGTAAATGGGTGAGCAATGCTTTTATTCAATTAGAGAAACACTTTCATTACACGGTTTACTGATTACACTTATATTAATAAATAAAATATAATAATAGAATTTTTTCTTTTTGAAAAAATCTATTGACCAAATTTGTACTTGGAACTTAAAACTTATATAAATTTAATTTTCATGATATTTAACATCCCCTACCTCTAGACCTGTCAGAACGTAACCCGACCCGTACACCCAATGTTTTTTGGGTCAAGACCCTAAAAATCAGACCCGAGATTTTATTTCGACCTGAACCCGAAAAATTGAAAAATTTTCGGGTCAACCGGGTCCGGGTCGACCCGATCGGGCGGTGTTTATTAAGAAAAGGGGACGTTGTAACATAGTAACAGGGCAAAACGCAGCGTTGTAGCTTGCCCTAACCAAATGCCTCGATCGCTCCTTCTCCTTTAGTCCTGCTGTTTATGACCGCCATTTCGAGTTGGATTTGGACTCCATTCTACTGTCACGCCATCTCCATCCTCACCATCACTCTAGATTTCGAATCAAGGTAGTTAATTTTCTCAAAATTAATTTATTACAAATTTGAAAATGTATTATTAATGTTATTAAGTTATGTGTTTTTTGGGCTTATTTTATATTGTAGGAGCATCTTTATCATCTTCGAGTCAATCTCTTACTCTTACTACTGCAAATTTGGAAGATTGTGTCTCTCCTACTACTCCTACACTTTTACCAACTCCAATGGAAGATACGAGAAGTAGGATTGAGATTTATGAAACTTCTGAGCATTATGAAATGTCCGGAAAAAAAAAGAGAAGGAGATGGGGTGTCGAGGCTTGGTCTAAATATGACGTATATGATGGAGATATGTTTGAAGATGGCATGGACAGGGCTCTTTGCAAGTATTGCCAATAAGGACCGCTCTTGGCAGGGTATGAATTTGGCACCTCAAAATTTTCACGTCACACTGCCAATTGCAAAGAACGGTTAGTTTCGCTTGATAAGGAAGGCCTAACATTTAAGGATGGGAAGGTAACTGTGAAATTTGATCAATCTATTTATAAGGAAATGGTTTCGCTTGCTATTATTAGATATGGATACCCTTTTACCTATGCGGAGCACGAGTCAAATAGGGATCTTCATGAGTTTCTAAATGCAGAATGCAAACCCATATCTAGAAATACCGTCAAAATTCATGTCATGAAAATTCATATTGGAGAGAAACATAATTAAGCTTAGAACTTCCATGATGAATATTTCTGGAAATATTTGCTTGACTTCTGATATGTGGACTTCTGTTGGTGGTCAAGGCTACCTCTCATTGACTGCACATTATATTGATGATGAATGGAATTTGCATGCTAAACTTCTGAATTTCTGTCATGTTGAGCCAACAACAACAATGTAACGGCCCGGAATTATGATTTCCGGGTTACGTTTCAAGGGATGAAAACCCTTGTTCGGATCTTGCAATCCAGGTACGGGTCGAGGTTCCAAACTCATTTCAAAGGTCAGTAGAAAGAGGGATTTCAAACCCTAAAGTATCGTAGGGCCGTTGGGTACCCTTAACATGTTCTAAGACTATGTCGTGAAATCCAATTCAAATGAAATAAAGCGGAAGCAAAGTTAAGATACAATGACACAACAGAATCGGGTCAAAACCAAATCATAAACAAGTGATTACCATTTGCCAAGTTAGAATATTAGTCAGGTTCTTGATTGGCCCAAGGGTTTCCCGTCACATAAGCATGGAGCAAACAAGATCTGCAGAAACACCTTTAAAAGAAGAACGGGGAAAGGAGTCGGATCGAGCCACTCATGCGGGACCGGCAGTCCTCGCTGAGGCCACATAGTATGTGCTATACCTAATAAAGATGCTCTAATGCAATACGAAAGTCAACACACTAGCATGCTCCTAATTCATAATAATGTGCAGAAATACTGTAAAGGGCCCAAGACAATGCCAACGGCATATCCCTCTCCTACCTCCACCCCTTCCGATAGGTGGAGACTGGCCAGCTCGTGAATGCATTCATTCATAATAGGGCGGCACGCATGCCTAACCCGCTCCACAATAAAGCCCGCAGGCATAATATAAGGAAGTCATGACTCGATTGACTCAGGGTACCCGATGAGGCTGGGCTACCCTATGACCCTAGCAAAGACTCTAGGACTATCACAGATAACGGCCGTTCTGTTTCAAACGCATAAAGTAAACAGATGCTCAATCAATTAGTGCAACCTAAACATGATACTACATGGCATGCTTTTATGCATATGCAACACCTAACATAAAATGCAACAACAGGCATGAATGTCCAACCTGAGTAAGCCCCCTAGGGAACTTACTTGAAGATGCAGAACAGCAAAATAACGCAAGCAAGGGCCCAAGGCAATCCAAAAGCAGTACACACCTATCATCAAGCCATTTCCATAAGCTAACGGTCCATCATTCATACACATGAACTCCAAGTTCTCAACATGCTCAAAACCAATCGATAGTAAAACCGTTTTCCAAAACCTTTCCGATATGATCAAAACATCAACCAAAATCCTTTCATTTCAAATCCACACACTGATAAATCTTCCAACAATAGTTCCAACCATGTTTCCCGAAGTTTTCCAACTCTTAAATATCAAGTTAAGTCAACTCGTATTCAAACGTTATCTCAAATCATAATTGGCCAAAACCCATTTATAAACATTAAACCTTTAATCAACTTGTAACTTTATACCATTAAAATAATTCCGGCATTTTGGTTTCAACACATCGAATCCTTTAAGAAACATTTTCGGACGACTTAAAACATTTTCTAAATAATTTAACAACAATGTTTATCTAAAATGAATCCACCTTTATAATCCCCATTTATAAAACATATTAAATAAATTACTTTATAAATTAACCTCAATAAATCACTTGAAATTCCAAATCACATATTAAAACATCATAAAAATACATATTCCAAACAATATCACATTTAACCCATTTTATAATATAATAATAATTTCATAAGTAATTTATACAATATATAACATATAGACCAAATTTAAACTAATTGATTAACACGTGACAAATATATATAACCATAACACTTAACAAATAACAAAACCTAAGCAAGATAACACAATAAATCCGGCCCAACAGCCCGAAAGAAACAGCCCAGACCCGAAGGGACAAACCCGACCCGTCAGAAACTGAACCCGGATCCAACCCAGGGAAAGAAGTAAAGCCCAAGGGTGAGTTTAATGAACCGGACTAAATAAAAGAAACCGGTTCGGTCAAAAAAAAAAGAAAAGAGGGGCTGAACCCGTCTTCCCCAAAGACAGAACAGGCGACGACGGAAAAAGGATGAAGGAAAGGGATGAATCCCAGATCCCGGTGGCGACCCTCTCCGACTCAAAATCGCCCCCATCCCGACTGACTGGGAATTCCGACCACACCCATACAAACAACACGGCAAGGGAGGAGAAGAAGAAGAGAGGGATTACCGAGTCGCGGCGCGATTCTCCGACGCCGGGGGTGCTCCGACTGCGACTCCGGCTGCAATGGCGACGGGGAAGGCTTGCTCCGGACCTAGAACGACGAGAAAGGATGTAAAGGTGCGCCTTTACACTGATTTACGCTAAGAATCGAAAGAATCGAAGGTTACCGTACAAATTTCAGAAATTAGGGAAAGAGGAGGAAGAGGATGGCGCAGCGGCGTCTCCGGCGTGCTTCTGGGCGGCGCAGGCTCATCCTCGGCCGTCAGGTAGTTGCTGCTGCTGCTCGGACATGAAGTAGGAGTAGAGGGGCTTGAATACCACTGGTTTTGAGGGAGAAACAGTGGTGAGGAGTTGGTGGTGGCTCGCGGCAACGACAGGAGGCGGAGGAGCTGCTGAGGGGGGCTCGGGACCTCGGCTCGGTTGCTGGGCTTCAACGAAAAGGAGGTGCAAGGTGAGGCGGAGCTCGCAAAATCAAAACGGAGGGAGGTGGAGGCGCTGGGTGTTGGTGTTTGTTCATATCAAGAGGGATTGTGATGGGTTACTGGGTTTTGCTCCTTGTGAATTGCAAACAGTGGGGGAGAGAGGGGAAAAGCTGATGTAAAATTGTAAATTGACCATATAACAACAAATTTGATAGCTGGATTTGTACATTATGGGCAAGGTAAGGGGAAAAAGGGTGAGCTTTGACTAATTGAAAGTGGAAAGGGAAAAAAATACAAATTAAGATGTTCCCAAAACTCCAAACGTCGAATACCGAGAATATAAATCAGAACCTGCTCACTCGACCTTACCCCGACGCGTTTAAAATACTCTTCAATTTTCCAAATCCGAATTATTATTATTATTATTATTATTATTATTTTTTTTTTTTGACTTAAATCCATTTTATATTATTTGTTGAAATTTATTATTTAAAAATCCGGGCCTTTACATCATCCACCTCTAAAAACAAGTCTCGTCCCCGAGACTAAAACCAAAATAAAGTAGGAGATGAAGTTTGAAATTGATGAGTCCGAGGACCATGTCCAAGGATCTTGTAATCATCTCGGTTGCGTCTTCCGGGATTCTCACAACATCCTAGTCGCGATCGTGACACCTCCAATTGGCCTTGACAAGTATGCAATAAGCGCCCCTATCACATCCCCGCTTCGACTTTTCAGAAGTACCACAACTCTAAAAGTTCTATAATGTCATCACTAGGTCTTAGCAAGCACCCTACAAGCGCCCTCATAAAATACTTGTATCCACTTCGTGAAGTATCATAGAGTTGCCCGGGTTTGAAAAGTTTTAAAGGGGGATTCCGCAATTGAAAAAGATTGGCTTTGAAATCGTTGAAACTCTCGGTAACGTTTATTATTGAAAATTTCAAGTAATTCCTTTTCAAACCGCCCAAAATCTTCAAATAAGACGTTTAACCAAGCAACTTTATACCAACACAAGTAAAATCCTTTCGATCAAATTTCGCCAAAATCCTCCAAAACCGAATCAGTTTCTCGCATAACAATCAATCAAATTCAGAAGCTCGGAGGTGGAATCATCCACCTCTAAAGGCTAATCCCATATTCTCTTCCTAGTTTCCAGAATCAAGTCAATCTATCAGTCTCAAATCAAGCAAGATTCACAAGCCATAAGCAATGCATAACTACATAACCAATCGATCCCCAACGAGTACATCATACGACAAGTCTCAAACATATGCCAACACAGTGTCACAAGGTCACATCAACATCTCCACATCATACTAAAGGTACTAATATGCATCTATTACAAGATGATTACACACATCTCAATATCACACCAAAGTCATAAAAGGTAACCCTTACCATAGAGTCAACGAATCAAAACTCATTGTCAACACATCAACATAACAACTCATGCTATTTAGGATTCCGAAAAAGGGGAGGTCAGCAGTATATCAATCATCGAATGTCAGTATATTCACCATGGATCATCTTAACTCATCACAATGTCATATAACGATCATTTAGAAATCTGGTATCATTATCTCATGTATACACGTCATATTCATCATTTAATATATCCATAATCATGCTTAACAATAATATAACATAATATCATGCTTATCACCACATAACATATCATCATGCTCTCACATAATAACACAACATTATCTCATATATCATATCACAACGCATCCTAACATGTTTCTAAAACAACATAATAAGATAGCAAAGCATCAATACATCATGGTAGCATTTGTCACTTTCAACTAAATTTCAATATTGCATATCAACATGTAGCATCATTCCATATAGGGTTCATCATGGTTGCGATCTATCATCGTGCCAGTACATATTAACAAGTCATGCAAGCAAGAAAATCCCCACATCATCACTAGTAAAAATAAAACACAATCCCCACTCGCTTGATTCAAATTCCCAACTCAAGACTAGCCTCATCTAGACTTTACCAACATCAACTCAGATACATCCTCTAAAAAGAAATCCAAATTCATTTCAATACTCTAATCTCGCCCCTCATTCCACCAAGTACTCTCACTCACCATCCACCTCTAAGAATCCAACTCCTATATCTAACTTCTCACCTGAGTACCCCCTCATACCATGTTCTCAATACTTTCGAAAGCCATTTCCTACACTTCCCACACTTCCCAAGTTACCACAAGCATCATGCCCTGTTAGTCCCAATTTATCTAGAAATCCTTCGATCACCACCTAGCCGACCTATTCGCAACCGTACCTCCGCCTAAGGTTCACCCAAAAGCTTATCAGAATCACCAAGCGTTGCCTTTCGAAATTCTCAAAGTTCACTCAGTCTTACCTAAACCAATATCTCTCTCTTGCGACTTACCTCATAATATCATTGATCATCCAACCACTCAAGTTCTTTCACCATTCTTCTACCATTCTTCAAGATAATCTCCCCCACAGGTTCAAAGAAGAAGCAATCATGAATATTATTACACATAAGGACCACATCATATTAACCAGCATTCATAGCATCACGAGTTCATCATCAAGCATTGCAACTATGTCAAAAGTCTCAATTTACCGGTATGCTTAATAATTATTGCAAAACATCATATGTGAGCATGGTCAATTCAAGCTAGCAAGTTTCATTATACCCTTATCAGATAACAGTTCAGGTTCTCAGCAATTGCAATCCACATTTTATAGGCAAGGAATTTAGATCATGTTTAGCAACTCAGAGTATCAACATGTCAAGACATCATGGTACATGAGACCTATAAGTCATCAAATCATATCATAATAGACAACAGGCAATCAGGCAACAGTCATCATCAGTCAGCACATCAACACTTAAATCTCATCCCTGGGTCAGTGCAATATCATCGTCAACAATTTCAAAAGGGTTAGCAATTCGAACAGAGAACACTCCCGCTTGCAAGTCCCATCGTACTCAGTATCTGTAATCCTCGATGCGCCCCCGTTCCACCGACATCATTGATCCTGAGGCCCGTGGGTTTGGGCCCACGCTTCTACTGCGCCGCTCTATCGTTATCTCACATTCCGTTCTCTTTCTCATGTGATCTCTCATCCAAATATCGCGGAGGAGCCAAAGTTAGCGGAGATAGGGGAGTGACGGGAGAAGACAACCCAAATTCCTTTCGGGGACAAACACGGACCACAACTAAAGACGACAATACTAGAGACAAGACTCTAACCCGAGAATAGCAACAACGCCCTTATGGAGGTCTATTAGGTTGCAATGGTGACAAGCAGACACATTTTCATCATAAGGGCATATCAATCATTTTAATCCATACTAACATGTACCTATCTAAAGGAGCACGACATACGTATTCATTTCAAAAAGACATATTCGTGTGCTACACGGATGCATGCGAGACAAGATAGTAGTCTATCATCCCATGAAAGCAGATAGGCCTAGCAACTTAAGCAAGATATGCAGGATTAAATAGGCATCACATTTATCACATATATGAATAATGCACGAGCGTAGTGTATGCATCATAAAAGGGCATGTAAGAGCAACATAGTAACTATCTTATTTGACACAATGAGGTCAAGCATGGCACGTAATCATATGACGAGATACATTTAGAAAGTATGGGTCCTACATGGTACTAGTGATACATGATGTGATACAAACATAGTCAAGAGTCATCAAGAGGAGCTCAGCATAATATTTACGAAACATGAGACATCGTCAAAAGTAACAAGAGATACACCAAGGGCGATACATCATAATCATACTAAGAACGAACCATCATAGAGCACATTCACGATACAATAATCATCACATCATAGAACAAGTACAACACGTGATCATTTGGCGAGTCATATTGGGAATCATAAGCCCTACATGACACTACTAGCACATATCGAATATGCACACAATCAAGATAACTCGACTAGATTCATTCTAACATTCAGGTGTCATGCGTATGCGGAATCATGGTATAGCGTGGTGTGTGATCATGCGAGGTGTCAAGTCATACATCTATGCAAGCACGAGAGGATGTCATAGAACAATAGGGTAACACTACCGAGCGATAACATGTAAGCATGCTAGGATTACCCAATTACGGAGAGCAAGTCAATCATCGAACTCAACATTAAGCTAATCAGGGTGAGTAAAACAATCTAAGATGACAGAAAAAGAGAAGGATCACACTATCAGGGACCTAGCTCAGAGAAAATCAAAAGTAATGTAGGCAAGATGTAAATTTGCACAAGTTACAATCAAGGGTCCTACATGATGCTAATGGCATAGCATGACATTTGGTACATACATGCACTTGATTAACTAGCACAACGATGTGTAAGAATTAGCGTTAACATGGTCCATCGATATAGAAGCATGGGAGGGATCTAGCGATGCATAATACAAGCCTGCGCAACGAAGCAATATGACTAGTATACGGGGCATGTGCTCCAAATCAACAACCACTCGGATAAGGCATGCATTTACCCAGATATCGCTTCAAATAGAAGGATCAAAATAAAAACTACTAATTTAATCGTTCATGCTGAGGAGATCATCTCATGACATTCATACAAAGGCAGTTCATCACACTACCATGGACCTAATCCGGGAGGAAGCAGTAATCACATAGTCTCATGTCATGACATTCATGCTTCTAATCAATCAGTAGTACGATCATTACAATAGTCCAATTATAGATGCGAAGACGACACATAATCATGACAAGAAGCGAGACGCAATATGAGACCTAGGCAATGTGACCAACATGGATAAAGAATGACATACAACCACGAATTTTACATTAAGGATCATCATCATAACCTGTATTGGGAATTACGTATCATATAGGGCATGTTGACATCAAGTTGTAGCACGTATCAATTAAGGAACTTGCTTCATCAGGGTATCAAAATTTAACGATCACACTATCATGAACCTAGTAGAGTAAAATCATGCAGCTCACACTTCCATTCAATCTTACGATCAATAGGCCAAGCAAACATGCTATGACAACATATAATCATGGTAGAAGCCAAGACATAACACAAGACCTAAGTAATGTAACCAATCATAGATGCAACAACATGAGTAGCTTTTTACCAATGGTTATTCACAGGGTACATGCCAAAGATTATAAAATTATGTCATGCAATTCAGGGAGAGTCACAATTACAACCGGACAGAGATCCCTAAGGGCAACCATTGACTTTTCCCAACCGACTCATCACTCCTCTTTCCCGTGGGACTTTGGTACGACTCTTTATGGTAAGGAGACACTGGTTGATCATTATAAGAATCAAGAAAGACAGCCCCAGGACACCTTACTTTTGACTCAAAATGTCATCAAGAACCACCTCCCAATACTCACTCAGACAAACTTCATACCCATACATGATTCCGACACAATGTGTTTACCAACCCGTTTCCCCATGGAAGACACTGACATCCGGGAGAAAGACTCAATAGGAGCGTCAAAGGGTCAACAAATATAGTGGGAGGGGTTGTTTCACAGAAGCTGAGTTTGACCACACAGAAACAAGGGTACTCCCACTATCCCGTTTGCACAGATTAGTCAATACACAACTCATTGTTAGGCATGCCAAATCAGATCTCTATTATAGCAAGCACTCAGCATGGAATCAGTTAATAACACCCATAACAATCTCCTTGGAAACTTCCAGACCCATCTGTAAAGAGCAAGCTAGTATTTTGCCTACCATTCCCAACTACACCCAATAGGGGTTGTCTAGCGCCTTTACTACCCACTCGTGTCCCCGTTTGGTCGGTTTTCCTCTTTTATTACAAGTCAAGTTCATTACTTAGTCCAATTTCAGTTAGGCATCTTAAGTTCATTTTGCCCCTTTAAAACACTTTCAAATCATTTGAAATTCAGGGGCGGTTTTCCAAAACATACACTCGACCCTTGTGTACCCGAATTGCACAACCTCAGCTCTGATACCCCTTTGTAACGGCCCGGAATTATGATTTCCGGGTTACGTTTCAAGGGATGAAAACCCTTGTTCGGATCTTGCAATCCAGGTACGGGTCGAGGTTCCAAACTCATTTCAAAGGTCAGTAGAAAGAGGGATTTCAAACCCTAAAGTATCGTAGGGCCGTTGGGTACCCTTAACATGTTCTAAGACTATGTCGTGAAATCCAATTCAAATGAAATAAAGCGGAAGCAAAGTTAAGATACAATGACACAACAGAATCGGGTCAAAACCAAATCATAAACAAGTGATTACCATTTGCCAAGTTAGAATATTAGTCAGGTTCTTGATTCGCCCAAGGGTTTCCCGTCACATAAGCATGGAGCAAACAAGATCTGCAGAAACACCTTTAAAAGAAGAACGGGGAAAGGAGTCAGATCGAGCCACTCATGCGGGACCGGCAGTCCTCGCTGAGGCCACATAGTATGTGCTATACCTAATAAAGATGCTCTAATGCAATACGAAAGTCAAACACACTAGCATGCTCCTAATTCATAATAATGTGCAGAAATACTGTAAAGGGCCCAAGACAATGCCAACGGCATATCCCTCTCCTACCTCCACCCCTTCCGATAGGTGGAGACTGGCCAGCTCGTGAATGCATTCATTCATAATAGGGCGGCACGCATGCCTAACCCGCTCCACAATAAAGCCCGCAGGCATAATATAAGGAAGTCATGACTCGATTGACTCAGGGTACCCGATGAGGCTGGGCTACCCTATGACCCTAGCAAAGACTCTAGGACTATCACAGATAACGGCCGTTCTGTTTCAAACGCATAAAGTAAACAGATGCTCAATCAATTAGTGCAACCTAAACATGATACTACATGGCATGCTTTTATGCATATGCAACACCTAACATAAAATGCAACAACAGGCATGAATGTCCAACCTGAGTAAGCCCCCTAGGGAACTTACTTGAAGATGCAGAACAGCAAAATAACGCAAGCAAGGGCCCAAGGCAATCCAAAAGCAGTACACACCTATCATCAAGCCATTTCCATAAGCTAACGGTCCATCATTCATACACATGAACTCCAAGTTCTCAACATGCTCAAAACCAATCGATAGTAAAACCGTTTTCCAAAACCTTTCCGATATGATCAAAACATCAACCAAAATCCTTTCATTTCAAATCCACACACTGATAAATCTTCCAACAATAGTTCCAACCATGTTTCCCGAAGTTTTCCAACTCTTAAATATCAAGTTAAGTCAACTCGTATTCAAACGTTATCTCAAATCATAATTGGCCAAAACCCATTTATAAACATTAAACCTTTAATCAACTTGTAACTTTATACCATTAAAATAATTCCGGCATTTTGGTTTCAACACATCGAATCCTTTAAGAAACATTTTCGGACGACTTAAAACATTTTCTAAATAATTTAACAACAATGTTTATCTAAAATGAATCCACCTTTATAATCCCCATTTATAAAACATATTAAATAAATTACTTTATAAATTAACCTCAATAAATCACTTGAAATTCCAAATCACATATTAAAACATCATAAAAATACATATTCCAAACAATATCACATTTAACCCATTTTATAATATAATAATAATTTCATAAGTAATTTATACAATATATAACATATAGACCAAATTTAAACTAATTGATTAACACGTGACAAATATATATAACCATAACACTTAACAAATAACAAAACCTAAGCAAGATAACACAATAAATCCGGCCCAACAGCCCGAAAGAAACAGCCCAGACCCGAAGGGACAAACCCGACCCGTCAGAAACTGAACCCGGATCCAACCCAGGGAAAGAAGTAAAGCCCAAGGGTGAGTTTAATGAACCGGACTAAATAAAAGAAACCGGTTCGGTCAAAAAAAAAAGAAAAGAGGGGCTGAACCCGTCTTCCCCAAAGACAGAACAGGCGACGACGGAAAAAGGATGAAGGAAAGGGATGAATCCCAGATCCCGGTGGCGACCCTCTCCGACTCAAAATCGCCCCCATCCCGACTGACTGGGAATTCCGACCACACCCATACAAACAACACGGCAAGGGAGGAGAAGAAGAAGAGAGGGATTACCGAGTCGCGGCGCGATTCTCCGACGCCGGGGGTGCTCCGACTGCGACTCCGGCTGCAATGGCGACGGGGAAGGCTTGCTCCGGACCTAGAACGACGAGAAAGGATGTAAAGGTGCGCCTTTACACTGATTTACGCTAAGAATCGAAAGAATCGAAGGTTACCGTACAAATTTCAGAAATTAGGGAAAGAGGAGGAAGAGGATGGCGCAGCGGCGTCTCCGGCGTGCTTCTGGGCGGCGCAGGCTCATCCTCGGCCGTCAGGTAGTTGCTGCTGCTGCTCGGACATGAAGTAGGAGTAGAGGGGCTTGAATACCACTGGTTTTGAGGGAGAAACAGTGGTGAGGAGTTGGTGGTGGCTCGCGGCAACGACAGGAGGCGGAGGAGCTGCTGAGGGGGGCTCGGGACCTCGGCTCGGTTGCTGGGCTTCAACGAAAAGGAGGTGCAAGGTGAGGCGGAGCTCGCAAAATCAAAACGGAGGGAGGTGGAGGCGCTGGGTGTTGGTGTTTGTTCATATCAAGAGGGATTGTGATGGGTTACTGGGTTTTGCTCCTTGTGAATTGCAAACAGTGGGGGAGAGAGGGGAAAAGCTGATGTAAAATTGTAAATTGACCATATAACAACAAATTTGATAGCTGGATTTGTACATTATGGGCAAGGTAAGGGGAAAAAGGGTGAGCTTTGACTAATTGAAAGTGGAAAGGGAAAAAAATACAAATTAAGATGTTCCCAAAACTCCAAACGTCGAATACCGAGAATATAAATCAGAACCTGCTCACTCGACCTTACCCCGACGCGTTTAAAATACTCTTCAATTTTCCAAATCCGAATTATTATTATTATTATTATTATTATTTTTTGTTTTTTTTTTTGACTTAAATCCATTTTATATTATTTGTTGAAATTTATTATTTAAAAATCCGGGCCTTTACAAACAACAAGCCCAATATATCCCGCTCAAAGAGCATGGTCTGTGTTTGCTCTCTTAAAGGAATGGGGAATTCATAAGAAAGTGTTTTCTGTGACACTAGATAATGCTAGATGCAATGACAATATGCAAGACAATTATCTGAAAGTATCTCGTTGCGTTGTCCTTTGCCTTGTGAGGGAGACTATTTCCATGTGCGTTGTAGTGCCCATGTTTTGAATATAATTATTCAAGATGGCTTGAAAGTAATTGTCAATGAGGTGAAGAAGGTTAGGAAGTTAGTGACCTATAATGTTGCTTCAGAGCGTAGAGTGTTGAAGTTTACGGAAGTTGCTTCTGCTACTCATGTTGATCGTTCTAGAACTTTGAGCTTGGATTTCCCTATTAGATGGAATTCTACATATAAAGTGCTTGATAGAGAATTGGCATATCGTGCCCCTCTGTCAAGGAGATTTGATCGGGACTATCCTGAAATTCTAAGTGAGGAGGAATAGTGCAGAATAGAAAAGATTTGTGCACTTCTAAAGTCTTTTGATGAACTTACAACTCATATGTCGGGAAAGAAATATCCGACATCCAATCTTTATTTGAAAACAGTGTGGAAGATTGAGCTTCTGTTACTCAGATATGCTTCTTGTGATTAACCAATCTTGAAAGACATGACAATGAAGATGAAGGAGAAGTTTGATAAGTATTGGGAAACATATAGTGTTGTTTTCTCGTTTGCTGCTATATTGGATCCTCGCTATATGTTTTAGTTTGTAGATTTCTGTTTCCAAGAATTGGATAAAGTGTTGAATACTACAACTATTGCATCAAAGGGTGATCTTGTGATGAAAGAGTTATGTAGGTTGTTTGATGAGTATGCAAACTGCAATACTATTCAAACAAGTGGAGGAAGCATACCAGATAACCAACATCATGATGAGGATGAGATGGCGGTAAACTAATCTGAATTACTATTTTAAATTTCTATGTTTTTTATACAATTTTTTTTATTTATTACTTCTTTATTTATTGTTAATCTACATTTTTTACTTCTCTAGTTATTAACATATGCATGATTTTGGAACCTCTCATTAACATATACATGATTTTATTTATTACTATTTGAAATTTCTATGTTTATTTATTTATATATGATTTTTGCACATCTCATTAACATATACATTTTTTATGTTTATTCGTTAAGCGTTTGCTAATTATGGGGATTTTTCTGAAGAAAAAATTGAGATAGAATCATACCAAGATGAGTCGAGGTTAAGTCACACTACAGATTTAGATATTCTCGTGTGGTAGAAAGAAAATTCTTCCAAATATCCCATACGCTCTCTTTTGGCAAGATATATCTTAGCGATTCCCATTACTAGTGTGGCATCTGAATCTTCCTTTAGTATGGGAGCTCGAGTTCTTACGAAATGGAGATCCTCTCTTCATCCGTATACAGCAGACGCGCTATTGACTACTCGCACTTGGTTGTGTGGATTTCATTTCGATGAAGGTACGTTTATTTTGTGTGTCCTAAGTTGATCATTTCAATTGAATAATTGATTAGAGTTTTAAATGAATATTTATTACAATACGAATAACAATGAACACTAGGATATTCGAGGAATTGAGTATCAAATGAAAGAGACGAGGATCTAACGCTTGAATGAGTATACCGCTTGTGTTTTGTGGTTGTATTGGGTCGTATTTCTGATGTAAAAGGTGTCATCCTAACTAGTTTTTATTGAACCCTATCTTGTGTTAGAATTTGAGGATTTTTAAACTTGTATTCAGAATCTGCAAATGATTGGATATTTTGGATGTTTTTAGAAATTAGTTATCTCATCTTGTTGTTGAGTGTACGGTTGACTATTGTAATATTTGATGATGTTTGCATTTTTGTCATCTTATCTTTTTGGTTAGAACTCCTTTGCATATAGCCAATAGGCAACAAAAGACAATTGAGCAAGAATAGAAGCAAATAACCCAACAACAAGGCACAACCGCACAACAATGAACCTAGTTATATTGAGCAAGGGCTACAAATTATATCCATATCAAACTAGGAATACATTACAAATCCATATAGTTTTTTTTTGTCATTTCCGGCAAATTAGGTAAGTGTCAATAAAAAAATTGACACTCTCATAAGTCAATACGGAACCGAAATCGACCCGAAATGACCCGAAACCGGGTTCAGCCCGACTTTGGATCGACCCGTTTTACCCGAGACTCGTTTGACCCAAAACCCGAAACGACCCGACCCGAACCCGACTCGAATGACCCGATTGACAGGTCTACTTACCACCACTAGGACTGGACAAAAATTCTCACAAAAACCAAACCAACACGTGCCACCCAAACCAATTAAATTGGTAATCAATTTAATTTATTACCAAATTAATTGGTTCGATATCAATTTTTGAAAGTCGGTACGGTAATGATAATTAAAACGAAAAAGTTGATATTACCATTACCGACCTATTTGAAATTGGTTGGTACGGTAATTACCAACCAATTCCTACCAATATATATTTGTGTTTTAATTATTTTAATTAAGTTTTAATTGTAAGTCCTAACTTTTTATGTAAAACAATTAAGGAAATAAAGAAAAAAAAAAAGAGTCTAGCTTTAGTTCAGACTGAGAAATCAGATCTAGGTTTTCACTCTTCAACTTCATCCCTTCAATTGCAGACACCTCTGAGATTTGAGCTCATTTACTTATGTTATGCTATGGCCTAAATTAAAGGGTGCATATTATTTTACTAATTTTTTTATATTAAGTATTACCTATTAACTTGATTTCTTCTTGTGTTTGTCATTTTCATAAAATGCTTTTAATCAAGAGAGGAATATTAGCTCGACCTCGGTTCAAACTAAAACTTAAACTTTATTCGGAAGTGGACATGTTATTTTGAATATTGTCAGGACTATTTAAGTTTTTATTTTGCTTTAATGCTTAAATGTATGAACAATTGAAGTATTTATATTGTTGGTCCGTGAATTGTAATAACTTAAAAGTTTTAACTAAATTGTATTGTATTTGACTATTTGTATGGTTTTTTTTCCATCAGCACCCAAAACAATGACTTAATTGGTAACCAAATAATTAGTTGGTACAACCCTTTTGATGGTTGGTAATGGTTCAAATTTTACGATTACCCATTTAGATTGGCAATTGGTACATGGTAAACGATTTTTTTAAAAAATGTACCAATTCCACCCCTGGCCACTACCACATATCAATCTAAAAGTTCATTAGTTAAAGTTTCAAAGTTTAACTAACAATTTTTAATGCGCACTCATTTAAAATTTTAAAAATTAATGTTATGAAAAAATTTAAAAAGGCACCGTATCCACTATTAAAGAGAAATGTTTTTTATATACGACGATTCATGTGTCTCACTCATACTTTAAAAGGAAAATATTATATGAAGTAACATAGCAAAATATAATGATCGACTTCAAATCAAACTATTTAATTAATCTATTATATATTTTTCAACTAATTACCGTTTCAAAAATAAATATAAAACCTTTTTTTCTCATGATATAAAAAAATGACTCGGTTGATTAACAAAGTCGAATTTGAATATTAATACCACACGCACCTATTAAAATGATTTTTGAATCAATACAATATACTTTTATTTGAATTTAAATACTTAACACATACCATTAGGGCTCATTTAGTATGCATTCTAGGTAATAGAAAATGGGAATCAAAATGAATGATTCATGATTTAAGTGTTTGGTATGATAAAAACTTAGGATTTGAATGATTCCTGGGAATCATCCATTCCCGATTTTAAGGCTAATTTCATTCTCATCAAAATACTAGGGAATCATCCATCCAAAATCATAAATCCATCCATTCACTATTATTGTTGTTATCGCTGTCATATATTATATTATATTATTATTTTGTCCCTATTTTTTTTATCTAATATATATTTCGACCATAACTCATAGTCGAGTATATTATTTCTAAAGTTTTAATCTTGTAGCAATTTCAAGCAAAATCATCAATAGGTGTAGGCTCATTACAAATATGATTAATTTTTACTATAAAAAAGGGTCAAGAGATATATATTTGGAGCCTCCTAAAAACAAAAGGAAACCAAAAATTCAATACCTCCAAGAGAATAGAGTGGTTAGTTTATTGTCATTAGCTATTCAATTTAAAACCATCATATAGTACATACATATTACTCTGTATATATATAGTCATATAGATATAGATACATACTTGTTTTAGCTGACAAACTAAGGTGTCGGTGTACATGTATATGGAAACACAATTAAATGACATAAAACAAAAGGACATGAAATTATTCACTGCACTCCATCAGTCGGTCATTTGAGCGCTGCCTGATCGATGATCCTCCTGAAACCCAACCAATCGGATCCATCGGAGATTTGATAACAAGACTACTTATGACAGAATTCAAAATTTTATATAAGAAGAGACACCAACAATATCAACCAATTGATCTGATGATACATTGGATCGCGACCGCAAAGAGTATTAAAATAAAAAATAAAAAAGCATTTGTCTTATCTTCGTTAATTTGGCTGAGACACGAACGTATAATCAATTTATAAAGTAGTTAAACTAACGACAATGACGAGGAATAGGGGGTCGAGTTAATTAGTTGACATCCCACACCTTCTAAGTTGCCATCGCTCAATCACTTCCTTTTCAACTAAGTGATTGCTTAGAGACCGATATCTTTGTTTAATTACTCTGATCCGATCGAGATAGTTTTCGTTTACCAACGTGATTTATCACCTCAGTCGTCATCGTACAATGAGAAAAACTAAAATCATGTATTTGAGATTAGTTTGTCCAACAACAGGCTCGTCCAATAACATATTCAAAGAGCTCAATAGAACAGGACCCCAAATTTTTTAGGGACCCAGTTTATAATTTAGGGGTGATTACCTCCCCAGTTTATAATTTAGGGGTGATTGCCTCGATGTCCAAAATTTTGGGCTTTATTAGGAAAATGTCCACCACCCTCTCCATATTAGCAAAATGTCCACTCCTAAAATAAAGTTGCTGAAATTTTTTTTTCAACAAATTTTTTTTTCCGCGAAATTTAGTTTTTTTTTTCACGTTGCTAAAACTGCTGAAACCGAAGTTGCTGAAATTGAGTTCTTTTTTTCCACGTTACCGAAATTGCTGAATTTGAGTTTTTTTTATCTCCATGTTACCTTTTTTTTCGCTTTTTTTTCCACGTTTCATGAGTTGCTGAAACACCTGTGCCACCCTCTGTTTCAGCAGTTTTTGTTTTTTTGTTTTCGCGTTGCCGAAACCGGAGTTGCTGAAACTTCAATTTCAACATTGTTGTTGATGCCGAAACCCACCCTCTGTTTCAACGGTTTTTTTTTGCGTTGCTGAAACTGTTTTTTTTTTGCCGCGTTGCTGAAACCCCGATTTCAACACTGTTGTTGATGTTGAAACCCCGGTTTCAGCAGCGTTTCAACAACGTTGTTGATGCTGAAACCCCGATTTCAGCAACGTTGTTGATGCTAAAATTGTTGCTGAAACCGTGTTACGGGATATAAAATTTAGCCTATGCGGGATTCAAGCCCACGTATTTGCGCATAGCACATCGCTCTACCATTGAGCTAAGAGACTTTTAAAGGAGATACAAAGCAAGGAACATCAAAATTTATTGTAGTCCGCATTTCAACAATTACTGAAACTACATTTCGCATTTCGGCAAATTGCTGAAATTGCCAATATCCAAACCCAAACCATGTAAGACATTATTAGACAACTAAAATCAAGATAATCTATTAATTTTTTGTGCAATTTGATAATTTACATATATATTAGTGACTAGTTTAGTTTTTGAAATTAATCTATTGTTGAATCTAACAAATATAGCTAATCAATATGTAAAAGCTAATCATTTTCACCAAAAATAGATCCAGGGGAGAGGAAGCCGTCGGAGATGAGATCTTGGAAGACGGAGGAGTAGAATTGGACAGCCAACCTCCAGTCCTTGCTGGTCCACAGATCCCGACGAGCGGCGCCTGGAGAGGAAGCCCCAATGGAGGAGGCAGAAGTAGCGGAGGAGACGAGGGAGATTGGGGCCGGAAGGGTGAAGAAACAAAAATCGCCGAGGTTGCAGGATTCGCCGCGGATGGTGACGACGTAGGCGAAGCGGAAGCAGATGAGGAAGACACAGAACACGAAGACCTTGACAAGTATGTTGCGGAGGAAGCTTGGCTTCACAGTTTCCATGGCGATTCGTCATCGAAGATCCGTTGCTCAGATCTGGCCACCGAAGATCTGGCCTCGCACGGTCTCTTCTTCCCCTAATTTCAGATTTGAGAAATTAGGGGAAGAAGGCGGTGGCGTCGAAGATCTCAAGCCGGTTCCGGTCTCTTGCAGCGGTGGCCAATGGTGTGGAGGGAGGGAAGGAGGCGGTGGCGTCGAAGGTGGTGGCGAAGGAGGCGGTGTGCAACAACAACATAAAAACGGAGGTCGGAAGTGGCCAACGGGGTGCAACAACAACAGATCTGTGGTGGTAACGCCGATCTGTGGTGGCGATGATGGGGGTTGTGGTGGTCGCCGGCGGTGGATGGTGGTGGCAGCAACAGTGAAGGATGTGGTGGGGTGGTGAGCGCGATAACGGAGGAGCGAGAGGGAGGCGATGATGAAATGGCGAGGAAGAGGATGAGTTGCTGAAACGCTAGAAATCTCTCAGATTTGGTTAAGATTTCAGGGGCAATTTTGTCCAAAAAAATAGAGGTGGACAAAAACCTAATTTGCCGGACTTGGAAGACACTCCCTCAATAAGGCCCAAAAAAAAGGCCCGTTGGGCAAATTTTCTCTATAATTTCTTACTAGTACTTGTATTTTTTTGGTATCTTTTATATCATATAGTTACTTTGGCCTAATGGTATTTGACTTAACTAAATGCAATTAGGTTGTGGGTTCAAATTTCAATTGTAGCTGATTTTTTAAAGTAATTTAAACATTTTCTAATTGCCTTTTTCAAATGAAAAATTATTTAAGTTATGTGGCCTTCTTATTAACTATTTTTATTTGTTATTTTAATACAAACCCTTGTATTGGAGTATATAATTTATGATATTTAAAGATTTTTCACATATATATTCAAAATGTTATTTGTAAATTATAACTTCACACAATAAATGAGTTTTTAATGTGAAAATACTATAACACACACATGTATATATTGATACACCATTGAAGAGTTAAAATACATGACTTCAAATTTAATAGGAAGAAGACCTGTATTAAATTTATTTGGGCCTTTTTTTATTATCTTATTTTAAGCTAGGAATATATTTATTTTACACTAATTTATGCGTTACATGTGTTTGAAAGATTGGTAAATGTAATAAGTACTCCATTCGTATCAAAATAGTTGATGCTTAACTTGTTAACATATTTTTTTAATAAGTTAAAAACTATACATAATTTTTTTTAATAATTAGCAAGTCCAAAAAATATCAAATATTTTAAGATTAGAGTAATATTGAACATGACCCCTAAAATTCATTGGACCGCACTGTCCAACAGGGAATAAGACATCAAGCTTCAATCATAG
Organism: Persicaria maculosa; assembly: GCA_963922045.1. NCBI lineage: Eukaryota > Viridiplantae > Streptophyta > Magnoliopsida > Caryophyllales > Polygonaceae > Persicaria > Persicaria maculosa. The sequence continues at coordinate 17,280,126 of OY998251.1, read as the reverse complement.
GCACTCTTTCTTTAGCCTCCTCCTCCTCCTTCTTATTTACTATTATGATGCCGAAATTTTGGTCAGCCATGAGAGCAAGCCTCCTCCATGAGATTTGAGACATTATGTTCCAAGCTTGAGAACCAAGTCCGTTGCAAACTTCATGCATGTTGCACCTCTTTCATGAGCTTGTGAAGGTTTTAGATCATATCCAATACCTCCGGTAGAATAGAGAAAATGGAAAATTTTAGAGAATTTTTTTTTTTTATTTCTCCAACGGTTCCTCTATATGTATCTGTAAAACAGAGAGGGCAAATGCGTTGCGGATCGACTCGCTTATCTTGGTTTGTTGTCGACTCGTTCTGATTGGGAATCTGGTGTTGTTGTCGACGAGCTCGTCCGTAAGGACGCTCTTGGGTGATAGCTCAACCACGGTTGATCACTTTAAATCTTCACCTTGTATAAAAAAATAGATAAATCTAAAGAGAGGGAAAAAAAGTTCTCTAAATTTAGAGCAGCACTAGCACTACACAGATTTGAGACATAAAGTTTCAAGCTTCACGTTGCACCTCGATCTCCTTCATGACCTTGTAGGGGTATTAGGATTTAGGATAAAAATATATTGGAAATTCCTTAATCTAGCTCCATGGATTGTAAATTGTATAAATACTTATGATTAATCATTAATAGAGAAAGTCAAGTCTTTTAACAAAGATATATAGGAAACCTTAATTACATATAACATTATAATTATTTTTTTGAACTTTGTTTATCAATAATTTTTATTTAAAATAATTTTATGCAAAATTGAGTAGGAGTAATCGTGATCTCAAGTTCTTAACTTCCACAAACCAGCCAAACAGGTCAGATTAATTGATAGGGCTGTTATTTGAGTCGAACGAGTCGAGTATTGCTTGTTAATATTCAGTTCATTTAATATATGAACGAGTTCGAGCCGAGCCTACATTTTGACTTGAGCTTAAAATGTGCTCGTACTCGGCTTGTTTAGGAAATGAATGATTTCGAGCCAAGCTTTTTTCGAGCTTTAAGTAGTTTTACTGACTCATTATATAGTAACTTAAAGGAAATTTTAGAAATTCAATAAAATTCGAGCTTAATTCGAATGAGTCGAGCTTTGGACCGGGCTTAAAAATGTGTTCATACTCGGCTCGTTTAGAAAATGAAAGAGCTCGAGTCGAGTTTTTATCGAGCGAGCACGAGTTGAATTTGAGCTACTCGTATTCACATAACACCCCTATTAATTGGTATACATTCATTATCTAAAAAAACGTATAATTCTTAAAATCTTATCCTTAAATTTGTAAATAAAGAGCGTAAGATCTTATCCACCCTAACCAACTTAGCAACCACAAATCCAGGGGGAAAAAAAATTTAGCAATCATTAATAATTAAATTCATGCCCAAACGAAAACCATATTGAAGGCTACCTAACAAATTACAAACGGCTAGGAGCCTAGGAATTCGGTTTAAAAAAAATTAACCACTTGATATATTAAAGGTTCGTTTGATTCAATATGGGAATTGAAATTCTCATAAAGTTACTTTATGAGAATTGAATTTTAGAGAAGTCAAATTGATGGAAATTGTGAAAATATGTTTGGTTTTTTTTAGAGGATTAAAAGAAGAATTGAAAATTTCTAAATGCAAAAGGGTGAAAGTTGAACTTACCAAGAGAAGACTAGCTAAGTGAACTTTCTCCAAATTGGAGGAATTTAACTTTCTGATAAGTTGAATTCATGAGCTTTCATTTTTAAAAAATATAAACCCAACGTAGATATTTCTTCAACTTTCTGAAAATTTCTACTTTCTGGATTTTTGACATATCAACCAAACATACTCTTAATCTAGTATTAACATGAAAGATCGGTGGGTAGAGGTAATGTGTTTTATTATTGTTTCATTAATTAATAGTGATAGTAGTATATATCGCTTTCTCAACTGCTAATTTAAACATAAAGTCTTTGTTTGGTATATGCTTTTGGAAGCTGAAACTTGCATCAAACATGCCCTTAATTGTTTAAGTTTGGAAAGTAAAGGATTTTAGAGGAGTTTATATTTGAATGAGTTTATAGAAAATTTTCATATGTTTACCAATTTCGAGATCTATTTATGGTAAGTTTATATGACAGTCTGTGGGAGATTATGGAGTTTTTCTAACTTACATAAATCTTGTTACTCCACAAAATATTTTACCCTTACATAAATCTTAACAATAATTTTAAAAATCATATTCATATTCCAAATAATTATTCATATATATATATATAAATTTATCTTTAAAAAATCATTTTTTAAAATTATAATAATTATATTTTCTCAAAAACCATCCTTTTCATTTTTATTTTTTCATATATAATTTTTTAAAATAAAATTTTATAAATGTATGTAAATACTTTTGGAATATATATGAATATAATAGTGGTTTTTAATTAATATGTTAATTTTGATAATACACACTAATGGTATTAAAGCTGATTCAATCTTTATACAATTAATTATATGTACCAATTTTATTTTATAAAGCAATATTAACTAAAAGTAGTTTCAATTTAGAACAAAAATAATTTGTACATGATTGTATTTATATGTTTAATCTGCATGAAAATGTCGACATAATGAGGAGAAATAAATTGAATTCACAAAGATTTGGCTTCAATTCGAACTTGTTTTATTTTTTAAATACAGAAATTTTTATTAATTTGACGTGAGAACTGATCGCACATGATCAGTCGAGGCCAAGGTTTTATATGATTTCATTTTTATATGATTTCATTTATTTTAGGGCAAATGGCAAATATGGTTGACTTTAATTTAATTAATCTTTACATTATTTTAGATCATGCAAGTTTTGACTTTGAAAATGCAACTAACTCCCCCTCCGGGCAAGGCATGCAACTCTAGTTAGTGTCCACATAAGTCATGATAATCTTCTAATTCGTTTTTATAATCTATTTTTATTCTCATTGCCTAAAATTGACTTCTTCTTTTTTCCTCTGATCAAATATTTTTTTTTTGGAAAAATGGACAACAATAATACCAAGTATCAACTTTTGGTCAAAAATAATACGAACTTTGAAATTGACCGTTTCATATACGAACTATCGCCCTATTAACCGAAAATAATACATATGTATATTCCGGTGAACTTTCCGACCAAATACGCCACGTGGACGTCGGAAAACACACATGGCATAAATTTTTGCCACGTCACCCAAACTTGTAAGTTATGCCATATCATAAATTTATTTTTCATTTTTTTAAAAAGAAAAATTAAACAAATAGACAAATAGCTACAGTACCTTTCGAAACAATGGAATCGAGTGTGGGCGTCTTCACTTTCTTCTCAATGTTATCTGCTCGTTCTCTCCTCCATTGTTTCGAAAGGTACTGTAGCTATTTGCCTATTTGTTTAATTTTTCTTTTTTTTTAAAAAAAAAAAGAAATGAAAAATAAATTTATGACATGACATAACTTACAAGTTTGGTGATGTGACAAAAGTTTATGCCATGTGTGTTTTCCGGCGTCCACGTGGCGTATTTGGTCGTAAAGTTTACCGGAATACACATATGTATTATTTTCGGTTAATAGGGCGATAGTTCATATATGAAACGGTCAATTTCAAAGTTCGTATTATTTTTGGCAAAAAGTTGATACTTGATATTATTTTTGTCCATTTTTCCTTTTTTTTTATAAGGTAATAATTTAAGATTAGAGAAGTATGATTCTCGAGAGGTCAGGAAAACTGATATGCGAAAACACCATCACAAACAAAGACAACTCAAAAAAATCAAACCGACGATTCGTAGTTGCATTGACTGAAGCGGGATGAAGGAGAAGTCTTCAATGCAGCCATGGGGAGCCAGATATAGCACTTCAGCCGAAGACGCTAAGCCGATCACTACTAGAGTATAAACGCTGGAGAGTAGGTACAACAGAGCACGATCCCCTGGTAGTGTGAAGATAGAACTCCAAGGAACCGTCTTCCGAACAATGGAGTTGTCGTGAAGATACAACCACGACCCCAACCAACCGAGACCCACACAACACACCAATAATGAACAAAATACTAGACACCAAAGATCCGCCAAAAAAACATAAACTCACCCCAATCCACAAACAAACAAGCAAACCGAATTTAATAATAAACAAAATCAATTTTACACCATGTGAAAAATCTTAGTCCACTTAATTTTAAATTAACTTTTACCTTCCAAAAAATGTAACCAAAAATAAATTTGATTACTGTTATAATATTATTATATTGTGATGGATAAACTCTAGGAAACCCTAGTTCCGTTGTATACACCTATATAATGGGTCCTTTGGAACCCCAATAAGACATCAGTTTCTCCCATCTTCTCTGCACCTCTCTTCTCTATTCTTACGGTTTATCACACGTTATCAGCACGATAGACTCAATGTTCAATGGAGATTGCAACGACATCAGTAAGGGAATAAAGGAAAGATCGGATTAATTTCCTCTTGCCCTTGCCAACGGCATCAGTAAGGGAATAAAGGAAAGATCGGATTAATTTCCTCTTGCCCTTGCGGATCTAGACAGAACAAAAGGGATCTGACGATGCTCGATCTCGACTCCAATCTCATCGGGATCTGACGATGCTCGATCTCGACCCCAATCTCATCGGCCTCATCATCGTCAAGCAGTACTCCGGTCACGGCCATTCCATCACCGTCCAGGGCGCCAAAAGGGACAGAGCAAGCGTTGGTGAAGTTCCTGAAACCGGGCAAAGCCGGTGATCATCCGCTCCGATCCTCGCTACATGCTCGACGTCGATCTCAAGGACGTCGTTCGGTACACGCTCGATCTCTAGTCGGAAAGGTTTCTGCCACCAAGGACTGCGATGGCCAGAAGCCGCTGTCCCGAAGCCGCCTCCCACCGAATCGGCTTCTGCCATGCCCAGGGATCCCGATGCACTCTTCATCGGCGGTGGAATCAGGCTCCAATGACAGCCGACGCCCCAATGTGCAAATTGCCCGCCGCCGCCATCAATGCAATTTTCCAACGAGGAAGAAGGTTTGTTTTTTTTTAAAAAATTACAAAACCAACCAAGAGTCCTTTTGAAATCACAGATTGGGCCTATATATTATATAATTACAGAAATCAGCCTAAAACTTTCAAGGCTGCATATTTTGCCCCTGTGAAGTATTCACACATCCCCGAAGATGATGTATAACCCCGGAGTGGTTTAACAATCAAAGTTGTAATATCCCCTGAAGCGGATAAATAATCTCAATCCCTGAAGTGATTGAATCAATCGAAATTGTAGTATCCTCTGAAGCGGAATCTCAATCCCTGCGATGGGATCAACTGGTCGTATCCCCTGAAGTGGATGTTATTTTATTATATCCCTGAAGTGATAGACGATCGAATTTCATCCCTGTAGTGATGAATCATTTATTTTTTTTTATTTTTATGTTTTTTTTAATTATTTTTCATCTCCCGAAGTAGATGAATTATCTCCTGAAGTAGATAAAATTGTTAAATTTATATATCATCTCCAGAAGTAGATGAACGAAATCATCTCCCGAAGTAGATGAACGAGCGCATCTCCCGAAGTAGATGAATGATAAATTGATCTCATCCCCGAAGCGATGAAACGATAAATCTCATCCCCACAGAGATGATCAAGCCGATAAATTTCATCCCTGTAGTGATGAAATAATATGTATGTTTATTTATTTTACATGTATGTTATTTAACTTAATTTATTTTAATTATATTTGTTTAATCTTCATCTCCCAAAGTAGATGAACGGACCATCTCCTGAAGTAGATGCGAACGATTGAAAATCATCCCCGTAGTGATGATTTTTTTTATTTTCAGTTTTATTATTCATTTCAATTTGTATTTTTTTTGTCTCCAGAAGTAGACAAACATTATCTCCCGAAGTAGATATAAATTGATAAATTTGCATATCATCCCAAAAGTGATAGTTTATCTCCTGAAGTAGATAAAGTAAACACAATTTATGTATCACATCTCTTGAAGAAGATGAAATTCTTATTTATCTCCTGAAGAAGATAAATATTTTAGCTTATATATCATGATAAAATTTATCTCCTGTAGTAGATAAAATTTTAAAATTCATAATCGTCCCTGGACCGATGATTTTTATAGCTAAACAAGCAAATTATGGTTTCTCCACCAGTCTCCAGAAGTAGACGAATATGTATTTGCAGATGTTCATTTTCTTGTCACCAGAAGTTGACAATATGTCAATTTGATTTTATTTATTTATGATTTTATGATTTCATTAATTATATCAAATGTGTATTTATTTATCATTATCTCTTGAAATAAATAAACTCATCTCCTGAAGAGGATGAACATATTATGCTTATAATTAAATCGTTCCTGCAGTAACGATAATAATCTTCTGAAGAGATATATGAAAAGAAAATTCATAAAATGTCTCTCTCTCATCAATACAAATTTGTCCCTGGAGTGACAATATTCATTTCCTGAAGTAAATGAATGATAAGAGATATATTGTCTATTCTCATAAAGATTATTTAAAATCATACCCAGAAGTGTATGAGTTTTATTTTAAAGCTGCACAAATACCCAGAAGTGTAGAAATTAAAGTGAATGTATACAAGTTGTCTTCTCCATGAAGTGAGTAATAATCGATCATACCATTTCTTGAAGAATATGGACAATGTTTATATGACAACTTACTTTATATTTGAATTGTAACTTATCATTTTTTGGAGTATAGGATCGAATTATACATAATAGAGACTAATTGTCACCCGAAGTTGACAAATGAATCATTTTATGAATTAAATCATTTCTTGAAGAAAATGATAAATTGACAAGTTTTTTTCTCATGGCTCCACCTGAAGTGGACAAATACAATTTTATTTTATTTATTTATTTATTTTTTAATTATTCATTGCTTTATATTGAATAAAATTATTATGATTTTACTTATTGTAATTCAAAGCTCAAAATGTTTCCCGAAGAAACTACTTACCATGAGTGTCTAATGCGGAGTTTTGTTTGGCAAATGAACATTTGGGAGAAAGGTTTACCACAATCCCGTAGATTGTGAAGTTTTTCAACACCAACCTAAGAGCCTGAAGACTCTACTGGTGGATTTTTTTATTAACTTCTGAAGAGTAAAGAATATTTTATAAACTCTAAAAGAGTAAAGGATTTCACAAACTCCAGAAGAGTATATGTTCCTAATTTTATCATTTGTACTCCTGAAGAAGTACATGGAATGTGGGTTTTATCATATTCAGAACTATTTTTGTTTGGTTGATACAACCAATAAAAGTAACCACATAATACGACCCGGGTAAAAAGGCCACTTCCTGACTATCCTCTAAGCATTGCCTGAAGCATGCCCCTCCGGTAGAGGGTGTCAAAGAGGTTATGGTTAAGCGCTTGACCAAAGTTATTGTTGTGGCTTATAGCTAGGTCTGTTATACGGTTAATTCTAAATGTCTTGGAGAACATTATAAATGACTCATACCTGAAGTATGACATCAACGAAAGTTCTGACAATACCCATTCAATGGCATCTAAATTAAATAAATGGATCACCATATATGAAGTTCAATGGTTGAATATTATGGCTTTATAAGTGTCAAACAACTTTGAAAACCCGAAGTTTTCTCAAACAATCATGAATGGAAAAACCAGGATAAATATCATATAGCTCCAGAAGAGCATTGAACTTGTTACTTGAAGTAACAATGACACATATGTATGAATTGACATGGTATTGAACACCAATATCTCATATGACTATCCAGAAGCAAGTCTTATAGAATTGAGAATGTATATATATGGTTTATTTGACACTCATTTATCCCATTGAAACTTATCACTAACCAGAAGTTAGTTAATGATAAAATATTTTTCTTTGTGGCATTCGGTCATTCATGTGAAACAATGATGGGCGGGATCATTGACATTCACATACACACCCACTAAAAGGGATCAGAAGATCCTAGGACCCGAAGATCCTCTATAAGGGTGACCGAACATATATGGTCTGTCATCTTGGCAAATCAACAACAAGACCATCTAAATTCAAAGTAAATGCAAAGTCTCTAATGTCTCTTGAATGGATTCAATGAGACATCTACGGAACACTATCATATAGACCAGTATAATTCCAAGATTACAGATGTCTCAATACTTTGGTCATATGAAACATAAGGTAGAGAATGTTATCAAAAACATTGTTGAGCATAAGGTAGCTCACGACGACCCAGAAGAGTCGTTGGTCAAATGGGCCCCATGCATGTTTGCATTTCGAATTTGACACAATAACATCTCCCTAATTATCTCCAGAAGAGAGCATGTCATTCAAAGGTTTTGAATAAACAGCATATGTTCCGAGATGTACCTCCTCCAAATGAACTACAATGAGACCACAAAGAAGTTGGATGATACATGGGGTTTGAGTCCCTATTGTTATCAAATACCTAGAGCTTTATAATGGTGATCAAATGCTCGGTATTTAGGGGGAGAGGAAATGAGACTAAATATTAAGAAAGGGATTGCACGGAAGCAACTTCTCTATCACTTCATATCCGTGGATAAATACAAGTGAACCAGAAGTTCAATAAATGAAATGATTATAAGGTTTAGCAAATATGTCATTGAAAGCATTTACTAAAGGCCAAGAAAGTGACAAAGTCACAGATACTAGCTCATTTGGAAGTTCCAGAAGTAACTCCAACTCAATGAATATCAAGTGATTCTCAAGTACACCAGAAGTGTTGGATATCACTAGGCTCAGAGAGCCTATGAGAATATGATGATCATCAAACAAATGGATGTCGACATCGAAATGATAGTAAAGAGCTAAAAAAAAAACCTATCACAAGGTTATATGGAGAATGTATTCACCAGAAGTGAATATAATTTTGGATCTAAATGTAAATGACGGACGTGGTAGGTCCATACCCATATAAATGGAAAGGATCGATTGAAAATGCCTGAAGCATTAATATCAAAGTCCCGTCACATGCAATTGGTTAAAGATCCTTATAAGAGTACCTGGAGTACCTATAATTGTGAAAATGGTGACATTGCATTAGGTCCTGAAGTACCATACAATGTTGTACTCTTTTCCTTGATCTTGGTTTTTATCCCATTGGGTTTTTCCAAGTTAAGGTTTTTAACGAGGCAACTTAGACACCATTTAATACACTAGATCCCCCATGATCAAATGACACATTGGGTCCTGAAGTACCTTATGTTTGTGCATTGAAAGCAGCTCAACGCCAGCAATGGAAGTCAAGCATTCGAAGTCAACTGTAATGTATGAAGACATCTCAACTTATACACATCAAAGGAAATGTTGAGACTCGACTATGCAGCTCATACAGTCAGCACCATCAAGAAGTTGAAAGAGCTTACTCGAATGAGAGGACCGCAAGAAGGGCGTTGAATTCAGGGGGAGTATATATGCACTGCACTCTTTTTCCCTTCGATCAGGTTTTGTCCCACAGGGTTTTCCTGACAAGGTTTTTAACGAGGCAGTATCACCAAAGCGTATCACATGTCATTTGTATTTTTTCCTTGGTCCTAGTTTTGGTCCCATTGGGTTTTCTAGGCGAGGTTTTTAATATGACAGTTTTGTATTATTAGAGATGTTTATCCAAGGGGGAGTGTTATAATATTATTATACATGTGATGGATAAACTCTAGGAAACCCTAGTTCCGTTGTATACACCTATATAATGGGTCCTTTGGAACCCTAATAAGACATCAGTTTCTCCCCTATTCTATGCGCCTCTCTTCTCTATTCTTACGGTTTATCACAATTACATCATTTTTTATTTTATTTGACACAATTGCATCACCTTGCATAGAAAGGGGATGAAAAGCTAATTTGACAACTCATCTTCGTGCAAAGCAAGGAAATGATTTTTTTTTTGAATTTTTTTGATTAGATAAGAGTTTGGGTGATGGATTGAAACAATCGCTCTTGGTGATAAATTATTTTTTTCTTATATGCTACTAATGTTGAACAGGGAAGCATTATCGGAGGGGGAGCATTGGCTGCTAAATTTTAGTTCTTATAATGCTGTCTGCTGACATCTCAAGGCCTTGAGATCAGTTTCAAGGTCTTGACTGTAATAGATTTTTTTTTGGTGTTATCTTTTTTTACACTCGATTTCTTCCCTTTCTTGTTGGAAGACAAAAAGGGGGAGAAATGTTATATGGTGTTTATGCTTATGCTTGTTATATGATGCTCCGCATGTGCTATATTTATTTGCATAATTGATATTTATTTTGTGTTGTTTTGTCTTCCATCAAGGGGGAGATTGTTGACTCCACCTTGATGATAATATGTGATATATTTTTGTAGGGATGATGGAAGACAAATAAGGTAGTATTTTATGCAAATATCAATTATATTTTGTGGTTGTTTTATTTGATTTATTTATTATGCGGATATATTTATTATGCGGGTATATCTACTTAAAATTAGATTTGGTTCAAAAGATTTATTTTATTTCTTTAAATATGATTTAAAGAGATTTGTTATTTGTTTTGAATATATGTGAAGGTTCGATAATGTAAAAACAATGTAGTAAGAAATACTCTAGAAGGGGGGTTGAATAGAGTATGCCCGTTTTTCGCAGAAAGTCTCAAGACTTTTGGAGCTTGTACCAAAACCTTTGAGATAAACCTGAATCACAAAGTTAAACAATTCGAACCAAGTGCGGAAATAAGGTAAAGCAAATAAGTAAAGGACACGAGTAATTGTTTACGAGGTTCAGCACAACTTGGCCTACGTCCCCGGCTAGGGTTCTTCCACAATCCTACCCCTAGGATTCAAAGGCTTTATTGATTGCTTAGCTTAGGATCCTAATAGCTCACCGAGAAGCCTCTCTCCTATACAATTGCAATCTAGTCAACTCACGTTCCCTTGGAGTCCTAGACCAATCTAGAAGAGCCCCACCTCTCTCAGCTATCTAGTACAATCCTCTAACTCTCGCAAATCAATAGCCTAGTGCAACTTCCCGAGTTATAAACTCTCGAGTAACACTTGAAATGAATATATCCTATAAGCTCACAGTGACTCTCAAAGGCTTTGAAATAAACAACAAACTATTTGAGCGCTTAGCAGAGAGACACTTGGAAGACAGATCGCTTTGAATGAATGAAACTCGTGTGTAGCACTTGTGTGTCTTTCTGTCTTCTCCTTCCTTTCCTTTATATGAGAGCATGGAGCGTGAGAATCTTCAGCACCAGATCTCCAACGGCTCCTTTGAATCAGTTTGATCTTCAATCTTCTATATATGGACATTTTGAATCGCCATGATCTATTTTGAACTGATCTCCTCAACGTGTATAAGGAAGGATATAATCTCAACTATACTTCCTGAAAGGTTAGTTCAACACATATATATAATATAACGGAAGTATATAATAATATAAAATAATATTCGGACAAATAATATAGGTTTTGTATTTCATCAACTGTTAATGCGTCAAGGCCTTTGACACAAACATCCTGTCAAAGCCCTTGAAACATTTATACCATTTTCCATCAAGGGAGGGAGTTATCAATCTCCCCCTTGATGAAAGACAAAACCTGTGCATCCCTGCAACTTAGTCAAACAGATATATCATAAGTAAAATCGGACTAAGTACCTGCAAGGGTTAGACAAATGTTGGATCAAAAAATTTTTAAAGTAAGAAAACATCCAACCGAAAACCATAAATCAGAAACCAAGGTCTTCCAAGACCTTTAAGCAGAGGTTTTCAAAGTCTAACGATCATCTCCCCCTTTTTGTCTTTCAACAAAGGGCGGAGGTAAAACAGTCACCAAAAGTTACCAAATGTTTTGAAAACGTTTCCAACAATCCAGCAAAGTAACGAGTTTTAGGGGTGGGATAGGGTGGGTTAAGGTTTAGGCTTAGTCATCCGGAGCATCATCAGTGAGCCTCGTCCACAGTCCTTCCAGCATCGTTGAAATCCCGCTCATCGTCGTCATCACTTCCTTCTGCAGCTCCTTAATATCCAGGCGAACCTCCTCCAAGCCCAACTCTAGGTTGTCCATGCGTTCATCGAAAGCTGGAGCAGTGGGAAAGGCTTTTGAAGGAGTGGCAAGACTCAAGGTCCCTTGGGGAGACCGAGTGATGCCAATCTTTTCAAGGCCTTTAGAGTCGAACATACCCGTATGACGCAGCTGCTCTTCATTTTTGACATCAATTCCAGAAGCTTTGAAGATAGGGGTCAAAAGGGTAGCAAAGGGGAGGGGAGAGCCTTTTCTGGCTTTTCTAGCATGAGCCATGGTTCCAAGGATAGTGTTGGCCAGATCAGGATCAAAGCCATTTAGAATGCGGTAGAACAGGACCATGGCATTGTCGGTTAGGAGTGAGCCGGAGTTAAGACGGGGTAAGAGGCATCTAACAATGATGTTAAAGATAATTTTTGCCTCAAGGGTTAGGGATGAGTGGGTGAGTTGTTTTGAGGTGCTGTTGGATGCTTCGGGTAGGAGATATTTGGCTCGGGCTAGGATGATGCAATTTTCTTTTGAGGGGTGAATTTCAGCGGGTGGAACTGGTGTAGGTAAGCCTAGGGAATCTGCAAAGTCATTGGAGTTGAGAGAGATTCTAACCCCTTTGACGACAGACTCCAAAGACCAACCATCAGTGTCGTTCTTGGCTTTTAGGTTAATGTAGAAGAGTCGGGTAAGCTCGGGGTAGTAAACAGTCTCAAGGTTAAGAAGGGTCCAGGCTGGAGATTTTTTGAGGAGCTCAATGCAAGGTAACTTCAAAGCTTCAAAGAACTCAATATCTAAAAAATCTGAACAGCTAACCTTACGAGTTCTAAACTCGTCTACCCACTTACCAGCAGTCTCAGCATCTAGAAACCAAGAGGAGGGCAAGGATTGATTTCCCTGGATATAGGCCGGGGGGTCTGCGTTCTTTCTGCGCGCAACTGTTGGAGCAGCTCTCTTGACAGGCGCTACAAGACTCTTGACAGGGCCCTTCCTAGTACGCTTGGGGGATGGAGGCTTGACTGGAGCAGGGGCTTTCCGCTTCTTCGGAGACGGGGGAGGAGGAGGAGAAGGAGAGGGAGATTCTTCCTCCTCTTCCTCAGACCCCGAGTCCTCACCGGACCCCGCGTCATCTCCTTCTGGTTCCTCGTCCTCTCCAGATCCCTCTTGCTCCTCTTCTTCTTCTTCCTCAGGCTCCTCCTCGGATGGAACCTCCTCGGCTTCGGCTTCCTTCCGAATCCGCTCAGCTTCTTCCTCGGCCAGTTTCTTAGCAAGTTCGGCCTCCTCATCAGCCTTTTTCTTCCTTAGGGCCTCCTCCTCGGCTTCCCTGGCAGCGTCTCTTTCCAGGGCAGCATCAAGGTCGTCTTCCTCCTCTTCCTCGTCTGGTTCCTCAGCCAAGATCTTCCTCTTCCCTTTCTGTTTAGCACTGATCGGCTTCTTTGCAGAGCGCTTTTGAGAGCCTTTGGGAACGATGGCCGAGCTCTCAGCAATGGTGCTCTGGACAACGGTTGGGATAATAGCTTGAGGAGCGGGTTCAGGTGTGGGAGAGGTAGCAGTGGCCTGACGTCCCTTGGGGGTGGCGCCAAGTCTTTTGGGTGTGACGGTTTTCTTGGTTTTGGGTGCCATGGAGAAAATAGGTAAGGGTTTCTTGAGAGGCGATAGAGAGGTTGAAGATGAAGAAGTGAAAGGGGTTTGGGTAATTTCTGAGGTGAGGAGAAATCGGGTACAGGATTTGGTTTAAGTAGAGAGAGAGGGTGACGGATTGATGGGATGGGTTTAGGGTTCCAAGGAAAGAAATCATTACATTGCTAAGATTTGAAAGGTTTTCAAATTCAAATTCAAATAACCATTAAAATCGGACAAGGTAACTAAAAAATCTATTTCCAAAAATAAAATATCTTTAGCGGTTTAAGGCAATTTTTGAAATCCGATTAAAACAAATATAATTGATTAAATATCTAAAAAGATATTAACCAAATATATATGATCCGATATATGTACTCCACCATTTAGTTCACACACCTTGACATAGTTCTCAAGGGTCTTGACACTAAGTAGAATTTATCTTTCGTAAAGGGAAAGCTCCCCCTACGAAAGTGCATCCTTGTTAAGCATCCCAATCTCTCGTCTTATGAAGGTGAACCTGTCCTCTGCCAAATGCTTAGTAAAAATGTCAGCCCATTGATATTCAGTAGAAATAAAAGATATGGACACATCACCTTTTTCAACATGATCTCTAATGAAATGATGCCTTACATCAATATGCTTGGTTCTTGAATGCTGAACAGGATTCTTAGTGATGGAGATGACACTTGTATTGTCACACTTAATTGGAATACCTTTGAGGTTGATGCCAAGATCTCGCATTTGTTGAGCTATCCAAAGGATTTGGGAGCAACAGGCTCCAGCTGCAATGTATTCGGCTTCTGCAGTGGATAGAGCAACTGAGTTTTGCTTCTTTGAGTGCCAACTAATCAAAGATGCTCCTAAGAATTGGCAACATCCTGATGTGCTCTTCCTATCCACCTTATAGCCTGCAAAATCTGCATCAGAATATCCAATTAAAGTGAAATCCTTTTGTTTTGGGTACCATAGTCCAAGCTCCTTAGTGCCATTTAGATATCGAAAGATCCTCTTCACAGCCACGAGGTGAGATTCTTTAGGATCAGCTTGAAACCTAGCACACATGCAAACACTAAACATGATGTCAGGTCTACTAGCCGTGAGATATAATAAAGATCCAATCATTCCTCGATACTCCTTTTGATTGACACTTGTTCCAGTCTTGTCTTGATCTAGAGACAATGTTGAGCTCATGGGAGTCTTGGTTGCCTTGGATTGATCCATCTTGAACTTCTTCAAGAGATCCTTAGTGTACTTGCTTTGGTTGACAAAGATCCCTTTCTTGGATTGATGAACTTGTAATCCCAGAAAGAAGTTGAGTTCACCCATCAAGCTCATCTCAAATTCACTGCACATGATGTCAGAAAATTCCTTGCACAAAGATGTGTTAGTAGCACCAAATAATATATCATCAACATAAATTTGAATAACCAAAATGTCCTTTCCTTTGGTCTTGATAAAAAGAGTCTTGTCGATCAACCCCCTTTTAAAATCATTTTCTAAAAGGTATTTTGACAAGCGCTCATACCAAGCTCTTGGGGCTTGTTTCAAACCATAAAGCGCTTTGTCAAGTTTATAAACATGATTGGGAAATTCTGAGCTTTCAAAACCTGGGGGTTGAGCCACAAAAACTTCTTCCTCTAAGAAACCATTGAGAAAAGCACACTTGACATCCATTTGATATAACTTTATACTCATAAAAGATGCAAATGCTAATAAAATGCGAATGGCTTCAAGCCTGGCTACGGGAGCAAAGGTCTCCTCGTAGTCAATACCTTCCTCTTGATTGTAGCCTTGAGCAACAAGCCGTGCCTTGTTCCTCACAACCTTGCCATTCTCATCTAGCTTGTTTCGAAACACCCATCGAGTGCCAATGACTGATTGATGCTTTGGCCTAGGCTTCAAGGTCCAGACTTTGTTCCTTTCAAATTCGTTAAGCTCACTTTGCATAGCAATGATCTAGTCTGGCTCCTGAAGTGCCTCATCTACCTTCTTTGGCTCAATAAGAGAAACAAACGCGTGAAAAGCACAAAGATCTTTAAGTTTAGAACGAGTTTGAACACTAGAAGTAGGGTCAGAAATGATATCCTTTAATGAGTGTGATGAGGAGTATTTGAATTTCCTTTTGCTGGTCTCAGCTCCTTGATTCGTCACACTTGTAGGATTGACTTGTAGTGCATCTGACTCCGTGGTCCCGTTAGGTTCAGTTACAGCAGTTTCTGACGTCTCAACACTGTTGGATTGGACACCAAGGGCTTTGGACGCATCTTCAACACCTTGGGCCAATTCTTCAGTGTTAAGAATCGGTTCCTGCATGTTCCTCTTCTCTGTGTTCTTGGTAGCAGCAACGTCACCTTCCTCGTTCTCTTCATGGATGTTAAGATCTATATCTGCAACACTTTCACTCAAAGCACCGTCATTGCATTCATCAAAAATAACATGTATACTTTCTTCAACAACCTGGGTCCTTTTATTGAAGATTCTATAAGCTTTGCTACTCGTGGAATAGCCAAGAAATATACCTTCATCACTACGCGCATCAAATTTCCCAAGGTTATCTTTTCCATTGTTATGAACAAAACAAGTACAGCCAAAGGGTTTAAAATAAGATATAAGTGGTTTGCGGCCTTTGAAAAGTTCATAAGGAGTTTTCTTTAAGATAGAACGAATAAGACAACGATTCAAAATATAGTTAGCTGTGTTAACAGCTTCAGCCCAATAGGTTTTAGGTAATGCATTTTCTAAACGCATAGTCCTGGCCATATCCTCTAAGGTGCGGTTCTTGCGTTCCACAACCCCGTTTTGTTGAGGTGTCCTAGGAGCAGAAAAGTTATGGGAGATGCCATATTTAGCACAAAACAAATCAAATTGAAGTTGATCAAACTCCCTACCATGATCACTTCGAATAGACACTATGGGCTCATTTCTTAAAGTTTGCAACTCCTTACAAAGTTTTGAAAACTCAAATAAGGCCTCTGATTTTTCTTTCAAAAATGCAACCCAAGTATACCTTGAAAAATCATCGACAACAACTAGCATGTACTTTTTACCATTGGGAGATTTGACTCGCATAGGACCACATAAATCCATATGTAAAAGTTCAAGGGGTCTAGAAGAACTTATAACCTTTTTGGGTTTGAAGGAGCTACGTGTTTGTTTACCTCGTGTGCATGCATTGCACATATCAATACCTTTGAAGTCCATTTCAGGTAGCCCTCTTACAAGCCCTTTGGACACAAGCTTCTGTAGTGTATGTGGACTCACATGACCGAGTCTCCTGTGCCAAAGCTTTGGGTCGTCCGTCAAAGCCTTTAGACAAGTTAAGCTTCCTTGTGCCACTTGATCAGCATTTACGGCGTATATGTTGTTGTAACGATATGCAGTCAAAATAACTTCACCTGTATCTTCTCTGCACACTATACATCTTTTCTTGTTAAATCTGACATTGTTACCACTATCACATAATTGAGAAACACTAAGCAGATTATACTTTAAACCATTAACAAGATAGACATTTTTAATACTATGGCTGGAATCACTTCCAACACTACCAATACCAACGATGTCACATTTTCCTTTGTCACCAAGAGTGATTGTTCCCGTGATTGCTCCTTTAGATCATGAAAGAGAGAACTCTTCCCACTCATATGCCTCGAGCATCCACTATCAATAATCCATTTGTGTTCTTTCACCTTGGTGATCTCCTCTTTTGGACTTTCCATAAGTTCTCTTACAGTAGCTTCAAGCTTTTCATCGTGGGATTCATCTTCTGAGGCCATAAGACAAATGTTGGCCTTCTCATCGTCGGAGTCAGAGTCGGAATCACTCCAAGTAGCCACCATGGCTTTCTTCTTCCATTTGTCGCCTTTCTTGGGCTGGCTCTTTGTCTTTTGAGGGCAGTCCTTCACAAGATGATCTGTTTCACCACATTCAAAACAAGATAACGGTTTAGTCTTCTTTTCATACTTGTTGTATTGAGGCTTACCTCGAAATTTTGAAGACTCTGATCCATCCTTGTTGTTGAATTGCTTCTTCATTTTGAGAATTCTAGCAAGGCCTTTTGTGATAAGAGCAAAAGGATCATCCTCATCGTCATCCTCATCTTCGGAATCAGATCCATCCTTGGGCTCATCCTTCTTAGACTTGAGTGCCAAGTTCTTGGTGCTAGCTGGAAGTTCTCCATCGTCTTTATTAAGGATCATCTCATGCGTGATCAGCTTTCCAAGGAGGTCATCAAGGGGTAGAGTGGTGAGGTCCTGGGCTTCCTCTATAGCTATTACTTTTGGACCTCATTTCTCCTTTGGAAGGTACCTCAGTATCTTCCTCACTTTCTCAACGTTGGTAAAGCTCTTGCCGAGAGAGTCAAGGTTGTTGGTGATTTCTGTGAATCGTGTGAACATGGCTTTGATTGACTCATCTGACTTCATCTTAAAGAGCTCATACTTTCGAAGGAAGATGTTGATCTTGGTGTCTTTCACTTGGCTCGTTCCTTCATAGGTGACAACCAACTTGTCCCAAATCTCTTTAGCTGACCTACAAGAAGAAATGCGGTTAAACTCATCAGTGCTAAGACCACAATAAAGTAAGTTAATAGCCCTGTAGTTTTTGGAGATGGTTTCAAGATCTGCTTGGTTGTATTCAGACTCCTTCTTTGCAACTTTGGTGTCATTTGGTCCTTCCTTTTCTGGAATCTTCGGACCATTCTCTATAATGTTCCAAAGCTCTAGATCCTGGTCTATGATGAACATCTTCATCAAAGATCTCCAGTGGACAAAGTTGTTTCCTACAAAGAGTGGCGGTCTGCTTGTGGACCTTCCCTGTGCAAATCCTCCGCTTGCTTCACCAGACATGATCGAAAACTCACAAGATTGTTAGATCAAAAACAGTGAGTAAAGCTCTGATACCAATTGAAGGTTTGATAATGTAAAAACAATGTAGTAAGAAATACTCTAGAAGGGGGGTTGAATAGAGTATGCCCGTTTTTCGCAGAAAGTCTCAAGACTTTTGGAGCTTGTACCAAAACCTTTGAGATAAACCTGAATCACAAAGTTAAACAATTCGAACCAAGTGCGGAAATAAGGTAAAGCAAATAAGTAAAGGACACGAGTAATTGTTTACGAGGTTCAGCACAACTTGGCCTACGTCCCCGGCTAGGGTTCTTCCACAACCCTAACCCTAGGATTCAAAGGCTTTATTGATTGCTTAGCTTAGGATCCTAATAGCTCACCGAGAAGCCTCTCTCCTATACAATTGCAATCTAGTCAACTCACGTTCCCTTGGAGTCCTAGACCAATCTAGAAGAGCCCCACCTCTCTCAGCTATCTAGTACAATCCTCTAACTCTCGCAAATCAATAGCCTAGTGCAACTTCCCGAGTTATAAACTCTCGAGTAACACTTGAAATGAATATATCCTATAAGCTCACAGTGACTCTCAAAGGCTTTGAAATAAACAACAAACTATTTGAGCGCTTAGCAGAGAGACACTTGGAAGACAGATCGCTTTGAATGAATGAAACTCGTGTGTAGCACTTGTGTGTCTTTCTGTCTTCTCCTTCCTTTCCTTTATATGAGAGCATGGAGCGTGAGAATCTTCAGCACCAGATCTCCAACGGCTCCTTTGAATCAGTTTGATCTTCAATCTTCTATATATGGACATTTTGAATCGCCATGATCTATTTTGAACTGATCTCCTCAACGTGTATAAGGAAGGATATAATCTCAACTATACTTCCTGAAAGGTTAGTTCAACACATATATATAATATAACGGAAGTATATAATAATATAAAATAATATTCGGACAAATAATATAGGTTTTGTATTTCATCAACTGTTAATGCGTCAAGGCCTTTGACACAAACATCCTGTCAAAGCCCTTGAAACATTTATACCATTTTCCATCAAGGGAGGGAGTTATCAATATGCTTATTTATTTGCTTTATTTTTATAGAAAATATTTGGAAAATAAAGTTGCTGAGATTTTGTTTTGAATTGGATAAGATTTGATTTTTTGCTATAAAGACTAACATGTGCAAGGACTTCAAATCTTTGTTCCACGTACAAATGAAGCTTTCTTTGTTCCACGTACAAATGAAGCTTCAATTTGAATTCAAATTTAGTCCCAAGCCGGCACCAAATATCAAGGAGCAAATCTAAGTGGTTACGTGTGATTTTGTGGGCTGATTTTGTGGAAGAGCAAGTGGGGAATTCAAATTCAAACGGGCTGATTTTTTGTGCAACCAAAAATCAGATTTGGTGGGATTTATTTCGAATTCAAACTGGCTGAAATTCAAGGTAAAATCTGGGATTTCCAGCAACAACAAAACAGCCCCTGCGCCTATAAAAGACGAGAGCAAGTGGTGAAGAAAACACACAACAAAAGTACATCATTCAAGCAAGCACTTCAAAGCCAAAGCGATCATCTTCAAGCTTGATTTATTTTCTTTCTCTCCCTCGTTGTAATTGCTTTTATTTCTAGTTGAGAGAGAAGAAAAAATCTGAGCGTTATAGGATAAATCATTCTCGTTATACTAAGAGTATCCCTATACTCAAACGTATACACATGTTGGTGTGGTTAGGGCTATTATTTCACGAGCGTTTGGGTTGACTAGATATAGTAGCGGGTGAGGCTATTAGAGAAGGGTAGTTCTTCTAAATTGTATCTAGGACTCTAAGGGATTTGAGTTGACTAGCTAGGAGCGGGTAAGACTTCGAGAGTTTAGAAGAAGGAAAGATCTTCTCGGTTGTATCTAGGATCTATAAGAAGTGAAATAATAGTTGTTTGAATCCTACGGGTTGGATAACCCTATACGGAGACGTAGGCTGGTTTAGAGTCGAACTTCGTTAATAATTCACGTGTCCTTTATATTTTATTTCCGCACGTATAATTGACAGTGTATTTTCGTAGCTTAACAGGTCTGCAGAATCAAACAGCTTTCTGGAGCGATTTCAAGACCTTGGAAGTCCAGTTCAAGACCTTGAGATCCAGTTTAGAGGCCTTGAAGTTGCCACTGCAGCAAGTCTTGCGAAAATCTTCCTTACTCTATTCAACCCCCCCTCTAGAGTATTTGTCTTATTATTATTTACATTAAGTACTCGATTCTTCAGAACTTATCTTTAGAAATAAATCTCCAGCCCCAGTAGAAAATATAATTCGAAGAATCATTGCAAACATCTATGATTGGTCCCAAAGTGAGAAAGATAACTTTACAAATAAAAAAAACAAGAGGTCTAAAACTAAATGGAGTAGACCACCGGGGGATGTCTACAAAATAAATGTGGATGACTCTATTAAACCCACTGGCGTCTGCCATGTGGGAGGGGTTGCTCGGGACTCTCGGGGTCATGTCATTGATATGTTTTATAAGGAAACTATCAAAGACTGCGTCATTCAAACTGAAGCTATCGCTATTCAGACAAGTATGGAGCAAGCATACAGGAAAGGACTTCGAAGAGTAATAATAAAAGGGGACAATCTATAACTCATCAAAGCCATCACCAACAACAGTAATGTCAGATGGGAGATTATGCGTCACATTGAAAAAAATCAAGCAACTGGAAGCTGCTTTTGACCTTGTCCAATACAGATACTACTACTGAGAAGCGAATCAAGTAGCTGACTTTATAGCTCGGAAGGGTATCAATTGTAATAGCTCTATTATCCCTTTTAATAGGGAACTTTGTACCATCATCCTTAAGGATGATCAAGGAGCCGGATTACAGCTTGTATAATTGCTCCTAATTCTTGCCTACTAAAAAAAGTAGAGATATATCACAAAGTTTATTTGGCTCAGTGGTTAGACATGAAGGAATTTAATTCGGAGCCATTACCCCAGGTTCGACGCCCATTACCCTACCTTTTTGTATCTTTTTTTTAAAAAAAAACCAGAAGCCCTCTTATTTTGTTTAACTCATACACGAAACAGAAGCCACCTTCTTTTTTTGTTTAACCCAGACGTGAAAAAGAAGCAGAAGAAACTCACTCACACACTGAGCGAAAGCGAAAACCCTGAGTCCCCGAGCCGGTCGCTGCCACCAGCTCCACCTCCTGCCCACCCTGCCACCGGTGCACCGCGCACCACCGCAACCCAACCCTTTTTTTGTCTGTTGTCTCCTGCAATCCGCATAGCCGAAGTGGTTCAATCTTCACTTTTCAATATTTTTTTAGTTAGTTTTCTTCCTCTTCCTTTCAATTTGATTGTTTTTTAAGTTTAATGATTAGATTTTGTGGATTTGAAAATCAATTTGGCAGAAATTTCAATTAGGGTTTGAGATTTATGAGAAATAAATTTATGGTTTGTGATTTGAAATTGTGATTTGTTGTTGTGGTGAGAAATAAATTTGTCAATTTGTTGTCTGTGATTTAGAATTGTGGTTTGTGATTGTAGTTGTGAGAAATGAATTTGGTGAATTTGTGGTTTGTGATTTGAAACTGTGGTTTATGGACTAGTTGAGATGAGAATCAATTTAGATTAGAATTTGTGGATTTGAGAATCAATTTGAGTAAATTTCGATTAGGGTTTATGATTTTGCTAATAAATTTGTGGATTTAAGTAGCAATTTGGGGTAAATTTGTGGATTTGAGAATCAAATTACATTGTGGATTGGAAGTAGGGAGCTTTAAGTTGAATTTTATATATTGATAGAGTTTGGTTTGAATGATTTGTTGGATTTGGGAAAGAACATTAGTTATAATGACTTATTTGGTTCATATGGACAAAAATCTTGTTTAATGAGGAGCATCGATCCTATCTCCCTTTGTAATTTTCAGCCCCCCTTTGACGAAAATTCTGGATCTGCCACTGGATGGGATCCTACCCGAAAGCATTTTTATAGATGTGGTCCTGAAGACCTGAATCCTTAACCTTGCCTAGTAAGGATAGTTAGAGTTTTTGTTTTGAATCAAATAATAAAAATTATTATTAATAATGATTTGACAACAAAGCTCATCCTAAATTCGCAATCTGAAACCCTAGGGCACACATAGGGCGAATTCCGACGAGTGTCCCCTGACCCTTCCCGATCGCTCTCTTCCTCTCCGGTCTACGGCCGTGAGAGCCTAGGTCTTCCCGTCGACGAAGTGCGGGGTTCACCGAATACTTGGATCGCTGAATCAGGGTTGTTTTCTCATTCTCATTTAGTCTGCTGCCATGGAAAAAGGGAGTAAGAGGAAAGGAAACATGTTACTGACTGTGGATGAAGGGCAAGAAGTTATGGTAGGTAAGGGATGATGGAATCAAGATCAAGGGAAGGGGGTGGCGGCACTGGTTGGTTCGTTTTTAACTTCACACCCGTTCAACGCTTATGCCCTACAATTAACCATGAAAGGGGCATGTCAGCTGAAATGTGGCTTCACTTTCTGGGAGATAATGCGGAACCTTTTCTTATTCCAATTTGCGAGCGAAATGGATAAAGAGAGAGTGATTAAAGGAGGATCGTGGGCGTTGGACAAAACCTTGTTGGCCATGAAAGATCCGGGGAAGGAACAACCTTCAAAGATTACCTTTGAAAAATGTGCTATTTTGGATCCGAGTGTATGACCTGCCTATACACTTAATGACGCCAGACATGGCGAAGGTCATCAAAGATGTGTTCGGAGGAGCCTAGGAAGTTGATGAGGGGGAACTTATGGGGTATGTGTGATTCATGAGAGTCCGAGTCATGATCGAGGTTGGGAAACCGCTAAGGAGAGGAGTGTTGTTAAGGGTGGACGAGAAGAGAATATGAGCTGATGTGAAATATGAGAGCCTTTCAAAATTTTGTTATGCGTGTGGCTGCCTAAACCACATTGAAGCGGATTGTGATCATGATGTTCGGACGGAGCAATATGAGTATGGAAAGTAGTTGCGGGCTTCACCACTAAAAAGAGACATGGAGAGGGGGAGAGAAGAGATTGGTTAGGAAGATGGGTGAAGCTCACACGGAGGGAGAGGTTACAGGCCATGAGGGAGGAAAGGAAGAGGTGAGGCGATCCCTTTTAGACATACTAGAGGAGAAGGAAAGGGAAGATGAAGAAAGAGAGGAGAGTGGGAACAAGGGAGGGGTGTGGAGGAGATAAGGGAGGGTATATCGGAGTTGGGGGTCTGAAGTTTGAGCTGGAGGGGAGTGGGAGCGATGGGAGAGTCACATATAAAAGGAAAGAAGGCATGGAGGGGAATGAGGGTAAGGAGACAAAAGAGGGGAGAGACAAAGATGGGCGGGAGAGGGTTGGGGAGGAGCATGATAATATGGAGAGTAATAGAAAGGGAAAGGGGAGGGATAACGAGAAGGGGGAGGTAAAAAAATGGAAACGTCTCGCAAGAATTGGGGGGGGGGGGGGGGGTGGAGGTAGGCGTGGCCACGGGTTACGGGTCAACCCGTGACCCGGCGGGTCAATGACCCGGCAGGTCCGGGTTGACGGGTAGCTGGGTGGGGACGGGTAGCGGGTTAGGGTTAGGGTCGGGGGTTTTGCAACCCGTGACCCGGCGGGTCAACCCGCCGGGTCAACCCGCTTTTTCAAAATACTTTTTTTTTTGGAAAAATTTATTTTTAATAAAATAAATTTATAATATTATGTAAATTATGTAAATTATTCTTAAAATAACTCACAATAATACATAAACTAATATGCAAAGTGCAATGTGAAACAAATAAACCCCATCCTTCTCCTTTTATAGAGTTGGAAGTCTTCCTTCCTTCCCCTCATTTCCAATGTGGGACAAAGACTTTGTCCCACACCGAAAATATGGAGTTAGAATGAGAAGGCATGGGGCTATATATATCCCACTACCACATTTCTTCCACTTCACTTGTTTCCTACATTTCCTACATTGGAAATTAAGTTGGAAATGAAGTTTGAGAAATATATTCTCATATTTTTCTCTTACATCACACAATGAAATTATTGTGGATGGAAGAATTAATATGGAGATATAATCTTCCTACATTTTTAACACTTCATATCAAAGTGATAAAATGTGTTGTGAAGATAAAATCTTTACATATATTTTTTTTTTAATAGTCATTTTTTTTAAAAAAAAATGATTTTTTTTAAATAATGTAACCCGCCGGGTCAACGGGTCGACCCGAACCCGTCAACCCGTGAGATTTACGGGTTAGGGTTCGGGTCGGCCAACCCTGACCCTTGACCCGGCGGGTCCGACCCGTGGCCACGCCTAGGTGGAGGTGAATGACAAGGGAAGAGTAAAAAATGGCAAGAGGAAAACTTTAGACGAGGGAGAGCTGTCGGAGATTGAGGCGGAGGAAGAGAACGAGGGAGAGAAACGTGGTAGGAAGAATGGCCCTGATTGCATGATTATATCGGCGAGAGAGGATGGGAGTCTCGATCTCTTGCCGAAACCCATGAGTCTATTAAGCTACAAACTGTTAGAGATTGGGAAAGGCTCGTGCAGTTGTAAGACTCGCTAACTTAGTGAGGAGGGAAGGCCCCAAGATTGTGTTTCTGATGGAGACACGATTTGAAAAAAGATAATGGAGAAGATACATATCAAACTGGGGTTTCAAAGTTGCTTTACAGTTGATTGTGTTGGAAAATCTGGCGGGTTATGCTTGATGTGGGAAGAAGGACTGTCCAATCATGTGAATGCCAATGTTACTTTTACTGAAACGGGTAGCTGGAGACTGATAGGGTTTTATGGTTGGTACAAAGGTGATGAAAAACACTTTTCCTGGAGCTTATTACGTCGGTTGGCGCAAGATCCACACGGGGCGTGGCTGTGTGTATGTAATTTCAATCAAGTCCTCTCTTCGTAGGATAAGTTTGGGGGGAGGGTACTGAGGATTGAGGATATGAGTGGTTTCAGAGAGACCATTGACCATTGTGGGCTCATGCTTGTTGAGTATTCGGGGTCGAGATTTAGTTGGGACAATGGTAGAAAGAATGTGCCTTCATCCAAGAGAGATTGGACTATGTCATATGTAATGATGATATGAGGGTGAGGTTCCGGTACAAGTGCGGTTCATTTGGAGAGACAAGGATCAGATCATGTTCCGATGATGGTGTGTACTTTGAGGGTGGAGAGAGAATGGGGGAGGAGAGAAGGGGGAGAGGCCGTCGAGGTTCGAGGCCTTATGGGCAGAGCATGATGGGAGTTAGGAGGTGGTGAAGAATAGATGGATGAGGACGAGTAACGAGTTGCCGGGAGAGGGGCCGATGGGAAAAGTCGCTGGGGTTTTAGAGGACCCAAATGATCGAGTGGAATAAAATCACCTTTGGTGATATTTTGAGGAAGCTGGGAAGGGTGAGGGGGCAGTTGAGAGATATGTAGAAGAATGGGATGACGAGGAGCATGATTGAGAGAAGGAAGGAGTTGGAGAGAGAGGAAGATAGACTCGTGAAGGAGGAGGAACTCTTGTGGTTCCAGCGTGCTAAAGCGAACGAATTCAAGTGTGTGTGTGTGGGGGGGGGGGGGGGATCGAAACTCAAGTTTTTTCATCAAAAAGCTAGTGGAAGAGTAAAAAGAAACAAATTAAGTAGGCTAGTAGACAAGGAGGGGATGGAGTGACGAAGCAGGGAGGGCATGGCAAATGTGGCAGTAGCCCTTATCCCGAAGGTCTCTTCACCTTTTAGGATGATGGATCTGCGGTCATAAGTCTATGTAATGTGTTGTATAAGATTATTTCGAAAATGCTTACTAACCGATCGAGAGTGTGTCATAGCAAGGTCATATCGCCAAATTAAAGTGCTTTTGTGCTTGGAAGGCTTATTACAGATAATGTGCTTTCGACATTTGAGCTCTTCCATTATATGAAGAACAAGAGGGCTGGAAAGATGGGTTACATGGCTTTAAAGCTGGATATGGCGAAAGCTCATGACATAGTGGAATGGGGTTTCTTGGACCAGTGCATGGCGTGAATAAGGTTCCATCAGGATTGGTGATGGTTGATGATGAGATGTGTGACGTCAGTTACTTTCTCAGCTTTGGTAGGAGGTTCACCATCTCATGTGTTTGTGCTAGAGAGAGGTCTCAGACAAGGTGATCCTCTTTCCCTATTTCTATTCTTTTTGTGTGCTGAAGCATTCTAAGGCTTGATTAGGAGAAGTGAAGAGAGTGGAAGGTGGCATGGCATTAGAATTGCTCCGTATGCGCTGACAGTTTTCCATTTGTTCTTTGCATATGATAGTATCCTCTTCGCTAGAGCGACCTATCAACATAGCACATAAATATTGAACGTCCTCCGAGTGTACGGAGAAGCGTCATCTGCGAACATAGTGCTTGCATTCTGACTATCACTTGCTGATCGCGACATAGCACACTTAAGCACCCCTTGAGAAACCCTGAAAGTACGTAGAAAGTAGAAAAAGGCGTCAAAGCCCCTTAAGGGAAACCCTAGCTAGCGCCTCACGTACCGCAAGTGCGGATAACGAAGGGACACCGACCCCGGGAGAGGAAATGACAACCCTCCGTCTCCCCTCATGCGGAATGTGCCCCTCGGAACACCGCCGTCCCTACCCATAAAACCCACCAAATTAAAGCGGTGGATACCCCTTGGAAAACCACCGTCCCAACCACATCTAAAAAATATAAACCACCAAAGAAAAAGCCTCAAAAAAACACCCGGGGGTACCCTAGGGAAATGAAACCCATGAAGGACCCAAGGCTAGTGGTTCCGCCTGCACCACCGCCCATTTTTGCCTATTTCCGGAACATGCACGAAAGGGTGGAAATTGAAACATGTAAGAAAAGAAGAAAGAAAACGCGTTACCTGAAAGATCCCTGATAACCCAAGAAAGAAAGATGGCAACCGACGTCGATCTCTCCTCCTCTACAAATCCTCTCTCCCTGCAAACTTTTTTCCTCTCTCTTCAAAGTGTAAGTGAGACGCTTTAAGCTACCCCTTGTACGATTTATATGCAAACTTTTTTTCCTCTCTCTTCAAAGTGTAAGTGAGACGCTTTAAGCTACCCCTTGTACGATTTATAGTCTCTGAGGGGCCCTATTGATCTTTTGAGCCTCGTGGGCTTGGGCCGGATCGTTTGCCCAAACAACCCGTGACCTAATAACAAGCAACAAGTTTATTTAAGGAAGGCCACCGATTTATCGAAACTTGCTCGGTTTCACTCCGTGAACGCGATCTGGTCCCGAAGAGATATGACAATGCCCCAATAAATAACCATCTCGAAATTAAAGTTTATACATCATAAATGAGTCATCCAATGCAAAATATAGCTTTAACACGAGAACAAACTTCGCGAACAATGATCTTCTATCTTCCCAAATGGTTCGTGATCAATACGACTCACTCTTCCATCCAAGAATAGCGCGATCTACTGATATGAATCACTCCCCAAAAAGTATACTCGTGAACAAAGGGAGAGGTCACTCATGAAGGCACTTAGCTTGCTTGCTTCACTGGAAAGCGCCCATTGGCTCGCCTAGTGCAGCGCCCGCCATACCAAAACGACGTCACTCCCTTTGCCGACTCCTTGTCGTGATGGCATAAGTAGGTGTAATTCACCATCTCATGGGTAGCACCCTATCAACCCACGTATCGCATTCTCGCCATGAGGTCTCACCGACCACACACACCTGGCTCTATAAATACCCTTCTCCACTTCAGAAATAAGGATCCAATTTTGAAGAGAAGCTGACGTGAGCTCTGCAAATCACTTTCCGGATCTAAAACCCTTAGAGTTGAGTTCCCAAATCTCTTAATCGGAGAAGAACGCTTTTAGAAAACACCTGTCATCTTACAAATTTCCTCAAGAACGATGATTGAATAGTAGAACTATATCGTGAACCTCAGTTATCGCGAAGCATGTAGATCATTGACCTAACCACATGAACCGAAGTAAATAGTCAGGGTATATTTTATACAAGTAAATATATTAAATATGTAGTTAGAATAAGGTAATAAGTTGAGATGATTTTATAGGAAAGCTTCAATTATTATTATTGTTTTTTTTTTTGTCGCCATCATCATTATAGGAATGATTTATTCCGATAGTATACCAAATAAACCGCTCTAGTAATGAATTATTATAATTTCTGATTCCATTTTGATTTCGATTCTGATTCCATCCCTCCTATTAACGGACGGTAAAACTCGTAAGGAAATACTTCACTCAAACTTACCAGTTACCATACACGAAGGGCGTGTTTGGATTCGCAATGTATTATGCTTATAAGCATAAACACTTGTAAAATGTTTCGGTAAAAAAGATTATAAGATATTTAAAATAACGTAATTTTAAAATAAAATACCTTATAAATTGTGTAAATTAATTATATTAAGTTTATACGATAATTATAAACTTAACACAATATTAAGTATTTGATTTATACCATATACACAATATTTTAGTTTAAATTCACATTATTTGAAATACATAAAAATTTAGCTAAACAAATATTTCCAATATTTCCAAAGTGTTTATATTTATAAGTGTTTTGGAATCCAAACACACCCGAAATCAGGGGTGGATCTACATGTATGAATGGGGATGCTCAAGCATCCCGAAAAAAAAATTTTATTTTTATTTTTAGTGTTAATTTCTTCATTTTTTCCGTCAAGCATCCCCAACCCGGGAAAAAAAATTACAAAAGAAATTTTTTTTACCCTTAAACATTCTCGGAATGATGAAAATTTTACCTTTAAATATACCCGTAATGACGGTCCAGGATCCGCCCCTGCCCGAAATAAATCACCATTGATTTTAGCTAGAGAACTACTGTAGATAAATGAATTTCTTTACCACTCTCTATAGCATAAATGGTGAAAGGTGGAAAGGGTTCACGCGGAGGAAGGTGTGTGGATGTTGGTGAGCCACCCACGTTTGCCAGCTGGCCATAAGACACGACAGTGCCCGTGTCTCAAGCACGTGACTCACACCCTCTCCTCCCCTCTCTCCCTTTCACCAAATCAAACCAAAATTGTTCAATCGACCCCAAACCCCCACACACTCGCCTCGCATTTCCTGCACTTCGTCTCCCTTTGAAATTCCCAGTTTCCCCACAAAACCTCCCGTATCGTATCGAATCAAATCGGCAAAACAGCCCCATAAAAAGTTTGATTCAAAAATTAGAAATAAAAACCTCACCTTTAAGCACCCACTTGAAAACCCCTCAAAGACTCCCTCTTTCTCTCTCTTGAAACCCTTCCCGTAGGGCAATCGATCACTCTCAGCTCGTGTGATTTGGAAAAATCCTTCCGAGTGCTGTTTTCTTCCCCATTCCTTCATCCGATTCAGCTTATTGGATCTGCCGCTGGTAATTTCCATTGATTTATCTAATTTTCCGATCCAACTCTTCATGAATTTGCGACGGAGCTTTTGGGTCGATGGGTTGGTTTACAGATATTGAATGTGACTTTTTTTTTGGGCATTTTCTTGCAATGTGGGTAAATCGGAATTGTGGGTTCTTGTGTTGTCTTATAAAAGGTTGATTTTTTTTTTTTGGATTCTCTGATGGCAGTTAGGTTATTGTGATAGTTTCTGGTTCGATCAGCGACGGTTCTTTCACTTACTAGGAGTTGAATTATGAAATCATGGTTGTTAGATGGTGATTTGAATCGATTGATGATCACATTAATTAGTGTTGGTCATCAATGTGTAGTTTGAAATTAGTCCTGTATATCCTCCTCGCATTCAGATGAGGAATTGAGCAGTTCCATTGGTGGATGGCAATTTAGGGTTGAACAGGTCTTCTGCTGTATACCTGCTACAATGGGCGGGGTGGTGTTAGATAGTTATGAAATAGATTGCTAACTTTAGGTTTTAAGAAAAAGGGGATCTGTATCTTTGGACTAAATTCTCAGATACAGTAGTTTATATAATATATTGACTTTGACTTGCCAAGATGTAGCAGTTAAGTGGTAGATTGTTTTACATAATTTATGAAATGAAGGCATGAAGCATAATTTGCCAGGTTAGTTTAAGCTGTTCACATTAATTTAGTAACTTAGTTAGATAATCCGAGTCTAGATTTTAAACTTACACCTGAAGTGAAATGATGAAATAGTGTTAGTTTTCGGAAATGTCTCCTATGTTCACATCTTAGGATGTTGTTATGATCTAGATTCACCATAGTTTTATTTTGTGGCTGAAAGTCTCCTTTTGATGTGGATTGGTGAATCCAATAGTTACTGACATACTGTGCTTGTGGCTAAAACTCGGTCGTTAGTAGCTAATACATGATATTAAAGCTTGTTGTATCCCTCTGTCTTTTATCGATGTTAGGGAAAGTTTGTGAGGATGCCAATATGTATTTGATATGGCTGTTAACTTGAGGTTATGGGATGTATTTGGCACACGATTGAATTAGATGCTTAGTCTAGTTATTTTGTAATATGTTTAAGCACATAAAGTTAGTTTCTTTTGTAAACGAATCTTTGAGCTTATGGACCTTTTCATCCTTGTAATGCAACTCAGTGAAACAAATAGTTTTCAAATTCATATATCTCTTTTCATCAATTTATCTGTTTCATCACTATTCTTGTGAGCCATGATATCTCACTGATTATAGCTGCAAAGTTCTGTTTTATGGTCATGACACTATGCTTTTGTTGGCCTCGTGGGCTCCTTCATAAATAGTCCACCTCATGCTTCCCTCTTGTTTGTGCGGCACACATCCTTCAAAACTTTCCTATTTTCATCCCTCATGTTACCCTCTCTAGAGGAACATTATTGGTTTCTCAACTTTCATATTTTCATCCTTCAAAACTTCGCTATCTTCCTTCCACAATTTCAAGGCGACTCTGTAGATTTTAAACGAAAAATTGGCCATCAAGTCTTCTAGTATACACCAAATGCAGAATTTTTGGCTTTGTGACCTAGCATCGGTGTAGAGGCCTTTGATCACTTCCTTTAGATTTTCCTAGATGTGTTTGAATCAGTGTGATAGTTTTGTTTGAATTTTTATTATGATCTGTTCTTGTATGATCTTGTGAGTAAATTGATTAGTTGGTCCTAAAAAATTGTAAATTTTTTTTTGGGAATGTATAATCCTTTTTCGCAATCATTTTTCTGGACCTTTTTTTTCCCATCTAGTTCTTTGAAGCATATCCGCCATGTTGAATCTCTACAATACATGGAACCCTTGTAGATAATTTGCTATGAAAAACTGCCTTTCAGATTGAAATTTTGAGCTATCCAATTGTGATATGTATATGCTGATATTCTCAATCAGCTCTACATTATCTACATTTTGATTCATACTTTACAGGTCATATGGCTTATGGGTCAAGGTAGCCCTGCTCAAGATACCTAGCCCATTAAATGATATCTAGTTAAAGAAGATTTTCATGTGTTAGTACGTGACAGCAATCGATGGTTTTGGATTTTCCGTATTTGACATGGAGGAGACACATGATGATCCTGGACAAGCAGGACATAGTCCATCTAGCTCTACATGGTGGCGTTCAGATTTCATTGAAAAGTTTGGATCTGTTTCTATTGCTTCCCAAGATGAAACTTTGAGTCAAACAGAAACTGGTAGTAACACTGAGGAGAATGACCTGCCCTCTCAAACAGCGTCTGAAATACTTTGGAGCACTGGAATACTTTCTGAGCCTATTACAGATGGATTTTACTCTGTTGCTCCGGTAAGTATAACCTTTTATTTTATGTTATTTTTTAGAACTTTTTTTCTTTAATTAGTTTTGATTCGTGAATATCTTTCAGTTTTGGAACCTAATTTAGTTAAGGCGGTAACTGCATCAGATTTCTGATGCAAATCTCATAATATGAAGTATGAATGCTAGAATTTCTGAATTTCACTAAGATCCATTTAGTTGGAATTTAAGTTTGCTTCTCAGCTTGGATGAATTTTTTGCATCTCTACAGAAGCAATATAACTCTTCTGCTGCTGCAGAGACTTCTGTTAAAAAGTTTTCCTATGGGGAGATCTCCCCTCAATTTGTTGGAACATTAGATGTATACTTATCTATCTGGAACTGGAATAAATATTGAATATTATGCAAATAAGCAAATTATGTTGGTTAAAGTGCATTCTGATGGCTGGATCACATCTTCTGGACATTTTTTCACAAGTGTTTTTACTACTTTTTGTGAAAAGGGACAAAATGTTCTGAAATTTTATGAACTTTGTGTAGGATAAAAGGCTTAAGGAGATGTTTGATCGTCTTCCTACTTTGGAAGAGCTGTCTCGGCTTGAGGCTGAGGGCTTTAGAGCTGATGTTATTGTTGTAGACGTTAAGAAAGATAAGAAACTTTTGATGCTGAAGCAACTGATTTCAGCTCTTGTCAAAGGACTCAATTCAAATCCAGCAGTGATGGTAAAAAAGATTGCTGGGTTGGTAAGGATTCTGCAATTGAATAGCATTTATTTCATTCTGACTTTTGGTCATTAGTTTCGTCCCGTTTTTGTGTGATTTTATAAATGAGATCTATTTGCACTTACACTTTATATCAGGTCTGTGATTTTTATAAACGACCAAATTTGGAATCAAGTCCTGGGAGGACAGCACTAGAGGAAGCAGCCCAAGCTTCTATGTTTCGAGGCGTTCAGATGCTAGGGCAAATAAAGCATGGTTCCTGTCGTCCTCGGGCAATTATGTTCAAAGTTCTTGCAGATGCTGTAGGCCTTGAAAATAAGCTTATGACGGTACTACTTCTGTGGTTGACAAAATGCACAAAACATCTCTTGGTAAGGTTTGACCTAGCTGTTCAACTTCCATGCTCATTTCCTATTCTTTTATCAGGGGTTACCAAGTGAAGGAGCAGTTGAGTGCCTAGACTCGTATAAGCATATGTCTGTGGTAGTGACGTTGAATTCAGTGGAGCTATTGGTGGACCTTATGCGGGTTCCTGGTCAGCTGGTACCTCGATCAACTAAGGCTATTTTCATGACGCATATTTCTGCTGCAGGAGAGAGTGATTCTGCTGAAAATGACTCTTGTGATTCACCATTGGAACCTAATAGCCCTCTATATGGAGTTGCTGAGAAATTTGATCATGAAAGGTTGTTGATGATTCTTATGCATCATAACAAATGATTGTGTGATTTCATTGCCCTTTCTTATATTGAATCTATTATTTGTAGACTTACTTTTTTATTATTACTTTTCTTCTTGCGCAGTACCGAGAAAGACGATGCCGTTCCTCGTCTACGAAGGTTAGATCGGGCTAATACTGCGGGTCTCTCATTGCAGAACAGAATATTGCGTTCCTCCTCCTCCATTAGGTAATTATCTGCATTTTAATCACACAGTCAGTTCTCAGAAAATATACACATTGCTTAATACAATGGGTTGGCTGCTGGTTTTTTTTTGTTTGTGCTTCTGTTACAAGCATAATTAGCCAAATGCCATTCTAACAGTCAAAATATCTCTAGCTTATCACACAGCGATCCTAATGTTGCAACAGCATTCTGTCGAAGGAGTCGGAGGAAGGTCTTTGCTGAACCACGCACTGCTAATTCAAGGTCATTTAAAGCATTTTTTTGCTTTATTTTTTTTTGTGAACTCTTTTTTTGAAAAAATGATTTGATGCATCTAATGATTGAAGGCCAACAGTTTATAGCATATTGTTCCATTAGATGATTAAATACTGATGCATCTTTCCTATGTGTGACTGTGAGAACTGAGAAGCAAACTGCAAATTATATTATTGAAGGATAATTTTATGATGATAACTCATTTTTCTTTAACAGGGAGTATGACATTATGAAAGTTCTACCTAAAATTACTGCATAGATTGCACATATATTATTAGATTCAAATGCCAAGCTCAATTAAAACCATTACCTATGATTACTAGTTCTGCCTCAAGCATTTAAAGCTTGAAAATATAGGGGTTTTCTCTTTCCTACCAGTTTTCTCTTGTTCGACTGGGCTTTCTTTAAAATTTATGATGAATGTATATGGCTTAACCGTGCATCGTGAAATATTTAAATTACAGCTCAGTTGTGCTATTAACTTCACTTGATTTTAGCTCTTGATTGTTTAAGCTTACTGTATATTGCAGTCCAGAGCACCCATCTTTCCGTGGACGTGGACGATCCATGCTTGGTGGTGATAGAAACTCACTTAGAGAGTTTTCTGAAGAAGTTTCAACCTCAAGGTTTGTAGCTTTGTTGAATCAGAAGTTGAGATGTACTTCTTTATATAGAGAAATTCTTGTTGATGTCCATTTGTTGGTTTATTGTATTCGGATTATTTGTTACTAACAGCTGACTTTTTACTGTATGCTGATTTGTGATTCTTCGTATCTGGGCCTTTTTCTTGAGTGTGGAGAAATATTTTGTAAATTCTGATCCTTTATTTACAGATCAGTTGGTGCACCATCAACAGACGTGCGGAGATTGAGAAGAAGAAGCATGAGTATAACTCCCGAAATTGGTGATGACATTGTTAGGTATTTGCTGCGTATAGTGTTATTAATAGAAAGTTTTTTTTTTTGGTGGGCAATAGAAAGTTTTCTTTTGTGTTGTTTCTATGGACTTACTATTCCTGGGGAGTTATTTGGTACGTCTTGTTCTGTTTAATTAGTAGTGTAATAAAAAAGTAGATGTTCCATCCGTCCCAACATATCTAGTTCCCTGCTTTCATCCTGTGTTGCTGCATAGTGTACCTTAGATCCTGTCATCTATGTGACTTTGGGTGATTTTCTTTCTATAATCTCGTGTTCAATCACCTATCTAGTTAAGACACGTCTTTTTTCTTTCTCTTTTACGGTTACTTTAACAAATATATTTTCATCTATGACCCTTTTAGTCTTTGCATTCTATGTATCATCTCCTCCGTCTATAGATAACTCAGATGTATATGTTGAATTGACAAAAAAAAAGTTTTTGTGCCTTTTAAAGATTATTATAGTGGCAATGTAGCCCATAAATTGATGTGCTTGTACATAATTTACCAGGGCTGTTCGAGCCATGAATGAAACAATGAAACAGAACCGTCTGCGAGAGCGTGCTGGTGGCAGTGATACATCATATCCCAATTCCCCAAGTGATAGAAACAGTACTGATCCTCAAGCAAATGTACGTTGAACTTGGTCCTTACCTTTTACTGCATCTTTATATTACAAATTCACTTTCCAAAATCCATGATCTTCTGCCTCCTGTACGGCATTTCTGTTTCTTTGTAATCAATCATCACTAAGGCTGATCCTATGTGAATGTCTCATCACTATACTCTGTAGTATTTCATTTTGATCGCTCAATCCTAGTTGTTAACTTTGAATGCTTTTGGCTAGAGTGCGGAATTGGGATAGAGGAATATGAATATCTGACTTTGTGGCTTAACTATTTTTATGGCTGACTTGGGAATTGGGATAGGAAAATCTTCTGTTTTTTCCCAACTCTATGGGATGCTTTGTCATGATTGAACTTATCATCATGATTCTTGCAATCAAACTTGAGTCAATGGTCTATAACTTTATATTAGATTCTTCCAGGGATATGGAACTAGTGAACGAAATAAGTGGTTGCTACATACATGGTATGAGATGATGACCACATCCATGCTCTTGTGTTTATGGCAGTTAAGATAAAAGCTGGATGAACAACACATCAAGTTAAGTTGAATTGTTTGCCAAACTTTACCGTTTATAACTAATGGATTGGGTTTGCTGGCCATCTACGTTCAGGCGACGGCTCTGCAGCTTGGTGGTCATGATCAGCTTTCTGGTGGAGGTTCGGCTTTGTACGGTTATCATGGAGAGGAAGGTTCTCAAAGGGGGGCAATGTCGCTCCCATCATCTCCTCATCGTTTTGTGGGTCAGACTTCAGAAAGGAACAGACTGGATCATCATGATACGACTGAAATGATCACAACGTGGAACAAGATTTTGGAATGTTATTCAGATGATAATAAGCCTCTTCTTCCCTATCCTGAGTGGAATATCGATTTCTCAGAATTGACTGTTGGAACCCGTGTTGGCATTGGTAAGCTTTTTCCCAAGTTAATGTTTTATTGATCATCCTTGTTTATTTTCTTGAAACATTGCTTCTTATTTTGTGAGATTTGAGAATTCAGCCAAAACAATAAGAAAATTGCTAGAGTCGAAGAAGAGAGAGATGACCTTGATACTTGAAAATAGATTGATTTACTTAATCATCATTTATCATTGTGGGCACGTAAAAGCTCGAGGCATTTTACTTTCTTGTCGTTTCCCTCCACAAAGATATGATTGAGTAGCAGTTAAACACTTGGGCCTTTTCTTTTTTTTTTTGGGTCGTTTCACTCTGCAAAGTCGATCAGACTTCACTTTCTCTCATGTAGGTTTCTTTGGTGAGGTTTTTCGTGGCGTATGGAATGGCACAGAGGTTGCCATCAAGGTTTTTCTGGAGCAGGATTTGACATCTGAAAATATGGAGGATTTTTGCAATGAGATCTCAATTCTGATGTAAATTTAATCTTTGGCATTGATTTGTTCCTCATATTTTTATCATCGAAATGTTGGTAACTGATATCGTATTTTGTTCCATTTCTGCAGCCGACTTCGACATCCTAATGGTAATCTTCATCATCCAGCTACTCGTTGATGTATATTTGTTGCATAATAAGTATAATCAAAGTAGATGGGTTTGTTTAAGTTTACTAGGTTGAAACCATGGCTTGACAGAGTGATAAGACTTCCCTACATTGAGTTGTTCTTTTCCGCTTGTGCTGTTTGTAACTGTTTGTCATCACGTTGCAGTAATATTATTCCTCGGTGCTTGCACAAAGCCACCCCGCTTGTCGATGGTCACTGAATACATGGAGATGGGATCATTGTATTACTTGATTCATTTGAGTGGTCAAAAGAAGAAGCTGAACTGGAGGAGGAGATTTAAGATGCTACGCGATATATGCAGGTACATCTTGAGCACTCTCTTGCTTTAAAATTTAAAAAATCATCTGAATGCAAACTTACCGAAAATGCAGATATCTGATGAAAATATATTGCTGATGCTCAAAATTGTGACGCATGATTGCTTTTGATATCTTCTTCTGTCTATTGTTAAGGGGGTTGTTGTGCTTACACCGAACGAAGATAGTTCATCGAGATCTCAAGAGCGCCAACTGTCTCGTTGATAAGCATTGGGTGGTTAAGATATGCGACTTTGGGCTCTCGAGGATAATGACGGAAGCAACAATAAAGGATTCGTCATCTGCCGGAACTCCAGAGTGGATGGCTCCTGAACTTATTCGGAATGAGCCATTCACCGAGAAGTGTGATATATTCAGCCTAGGGGTGATAATGTGGGAGCTCTGCACTCTGAGCAGACCATGGGTGGGTGTGCCACCCGAGCGGGTACTCCCAAAACCTCGACTCATTGTCTTTACCTCACATATTAATGGCATTTGTATTTACCTTTTCGTTTTTCCTTCAGGTGGTTTATGCCGTTGCAAATGAAGGGTCGCGACTTGAGATCCCCGAAGGACCACTTGCCAAGCTTATCGCAGGTATACATGATAGGTTTCTTTTGGAAGTCTTGTTAACTGATTTGTTGATTTAATGGTAAAACCCGAAATGACCCAATATGAAATGATGTGAGCTAAGACTGTCGAAACCATAGTATTAGGGCTAGCATTGATGGATTTTGGTTATGCAAAGAGGTAAAAGACGAGCATTGCGAGCGAGTGTTTTTGTAGGTTTGAACCTTGCAAGTATCTGTTGAGCCTCATTGTGGACACATTTGTATTGCAGACTGTTGGGCAGAACCGAATGAACGGCCGAGCTGTGAGGACATCCTTTCCCGCTTGCTAGATTGCGAGTACGCTCTTTGCTAGTCCGAGAAGGAATGGAGCTCGTTGTATAGAGATCGACGTAGAGTGGGTTTTGTGACGCACTGGTTTTTTGCTTCGGCTCATGTTAGTAGGGACTAACGTGAACTTGTGCCCTCTTTTTTTTCTCCTGGAGAGTTGGACTCAGAAAAACACACAAACTCGAGTATGGATATGGCGAATCGGTGCTCCGAATCTAGTTACAAATGCAGAGGAACTTCTAAAGTAGTCTCTTATGTTTGTGTAATTTCAAGGAATCTATACGATTTTGTTTCTTCCTTTCTTCCTTTGGTAACTGCTGATGATTTCGTGCCCCCGCGAATATGACCACGAGACTATACGTCATGGGTTCGATCTGATTCTCGCTTCCGCATCCTCGCGATTTACCTCTTTCATACTGTTTCCTACTTAATGATTCACAATTTGATCCATTGAAAATGTGGCTCAACCATGAACCAATCAAAATTGGACTCCGAAAACAAAAATCAATCAAAATTTCTGAAGTCACTCAAATCTCAGAAACCCTAATGAGGAAAATACCTAAACTGAACAATTCATAATCCATATCAGTTGGTTAGTTGTTCCCATGTTTGGCAACAATGCATTCTACATTTTCAGCAATCAGCACCAATTATAAGAAATCATCACACCTCATTTTTACATTATGAGCTTAGGTTAGAGGTGGGTCTTGTGTACAGGAGACACGAACAACACAAACTCAGATTTTAACGTTCTATCTCAAAATCAATTGGCAATGAGAGCAAAGTGTTTCGGTTTGGACAATATTGTTGAGATAAAAATTGAAAAGGGATCGAGATCTCTTGGTGACACAGTTGTGATACGTACTTGTCAAATTTCTGATATACGGTTGAGTTCGATCATTTCCAAGTCCACAAGAGAATCCGATGAATTAAGTACATAAGCATATATGTCACTTTGTTAAGCCTAATCCATCTAGCATAATACTTTCTTCGGTCCTTCGACACAATACGCATTAGATCATGTACGTAGCACAAAGGATCAACTAACAGGATCGAAAAGTTGTGTATCGCGATGAAAGCAAGGAGTGGGAATACATATAACTATTGATTAGCCAACAACAATACATAGCAAGAAATTACAGAAACAAAAATTTAACTGGACAGTTATACAGAAATGGAAAATATACATTACAGAAACTTACCACATAGATGCAATATATATGTATATAGCAAGTAATATTGAGTTGAGCCTCTGAGTTTCCCATCTTTGTTTTTGGTATCTTTGACTGATGTGTTCCTGTTACAAGAAGTGACTTCCTTTAGCTAGTGAACAAAAACATTTTGCAGAACTAGTATATGTGAAGAATCATCCTGCAGAGATCTTGTCCAGCCCGGCTATTGATCTTTGTCCATATCGAGCAATAGAAGGCGGGTTTCCGTTTTCGATTACGACTAATTCCGTACATATATATATATAGTAAGTTGGTTTTAATTGCTTAATTAATTATTAATGGAAATTTTATGATTTCCATGTTTATTAGGTTGAGAACTTGAGATTGAACATTTTTCATAATTTATATTTGATTTATATATATAGTACAACCTCAACCTAGATAAATCATACTATCTAACTACAATTCCTTGACCTAATGTAGTTATGTATATAACTTTCTCGATCGATCTATCTGGTTATTCTAACTGGAAAGCAAGTCCGTTCATATCAATTCCTAATCCTTGATCATCTAAACGATGCCTAAAACCAAAACGTGCTCGATCGATCGGATTATGACAGTTCCTGCTAGATCTAATGAAACCTGAATCAAACCTGATATGGTTAATTAACTTGTTCCATATCTATAAGTTACTGTTTTCATAAACTGGAGCTGAAAAAGTACTAAATGCTGAGTGCAAGATAAGATCATTTCATTATATAAAAAAATAGAAAAGCAAGACTTTCCAGCACAAAAAATACATCTATTATTATGAATCAGATAAATGTTGCTCATTATTAAATTAGCTTCAGGAGACTCAATAAAAACCTTAAATGTTCCATTGATTGATGCATTTTAACCTTGCAATCTCAAGTGGCCATATTTGTGGGACACAAAATCTCTAAAAGAAATGTTTTATAAAAATCCCTATTAAAAAATCCAATTGCTTTCACTTTTGCATTATTTAATTAATTAATCTGTGAATTCTTAATAATTGTAGATCTTACAGTAAAAATCAAACAAACTATTTTTGTTGTTTTCTTTGATCTACATTTTCATTATAACCATACATAAATTTCACTAAATTATAAAGTATCCCATGTTATGTTTTAACTTTTTAACTATTAAATTTAACCCTACTTATTATAAATAGGCGGCACTCAATACTGCAGGTTTGCTACAATATGAGTCCATAGATTTGAAGGCTATAGTAATTAAATTACTATTCATATTTATGTGAAATTACCGAAAAATTCAAGAAAAATATGTAAATGTACAAAATTTTAAAATATTAAATTAATTTAGATTAAAAAGGTATAATAAATATATATATATATATATATATATATATATTATGACTTAATAATATAATAACTATTTTGTACATGTGTGTGTGTATATAATTAGGAATGTACCTGTGGCTGCAGTTTCATTTTATATACACAACAAATGAGGAAAAAATCTCTCAGAATGAGTAGCTGCAGCCTGCAGGTAGGGGCTAGATTATCTATATAGACATTAGCTTAATTAATTCCACTTATTCAGTGTTTAATTTGAAATGTGCCAAACTTTTCTAGGGTTTCCGCAACTTTCGCAATAGATCTAGGGTTTCTATCTCTCATAAGATTACCCAATCCATTTCCGACTTAAAGGTGGATATCCGATATCGATCTCCTCTTTCAGGGACAAGGTGACAATTTTAACATCTTAAATTCTTGTTTTTAGATCATATATATACATACATAGATACATACATATACCATAATGAGACTATGTCTAATTCGATACTTACCTCGAATTCAAGACAAGGAGAGATGATTTGAAGAGTTGGAGCTTGAACTCGAAGTAGACCCGGATTGATTAGGCGATTTCTTCTTCTTCTTGTAGGGGATGCCTCGAGCCTTAGCTTGACAATCCCTAACCTCTCTTAGAAAAACCCTAATGCTGCTCCCAGCAAAGGGGTTGGTCTCAGGGGGCCCACCGTGCTCCTCATAGGCCGCTCTGAGGCGGCCTATGAGGGCATCCAAGCTGCCCCAGGCCTGGCGGAGTGGGCAGGGGCAAGGGGCAGGAGGGTCAGGCTGCCCGTAGAACATGCACCCTTGGAGGTGAACCTTGGTCTTCCCGAACTGGTCGAGATAGTGTAGGAACTCGAGCACGTGACTGCACGTGCACTCGGGGAGAGGCACCGGGGGCCGCTGGTTCCTCAGGTACTGCCCGAAGGTGTTCCAGTCGCGCCGCTTTTGCGACTCGTAGCGGCTTAGCGGAGGCGCCGTTGGTTGGTGGTGGTGGTGGGCTGCACCGGTGCCCGGTGAAGACATCAAGGGGCCCTCCGGTGACGTCGTGGTGGGGCGGTGGTGGTGGTGGTGGTGGGTGAAGAAGTCTCCAAGGTCTCTTTCCATATAGGTTTGATGGGTGAATGGATTGAAGGAGATAATAATAATGAATGTTGTGTAGAGAAGGGGATGAATGTGTAGAGAGGTTGATGAGTTCATTTCCCTACAACCATAATGTTGGAGATGACTTTAAAAAAATATTAATTTTTTTTTTTGGTTTTGTCTTTTAGGGTGGGGGTGGTAAAAAAAAAGTTAATTGTTGATTTAATCAGGAAAGGTACAAAATGCACCACATTAACCATTTTTTTCCCCCAAACCCTCAAAACCTCTTTCCAATATCTTCTTCCAAACCGACGCTTGACATTAATCATATATACAACAACAAGAAGTCCAATATATCCTGCTTAGAGCAGGATATGAGAAGCAGGATTTGAGGTTTCTTATTATATGTTCTCTTTCCTCGATCAGGTTGAGTGAGGGATTTCATATGACCCATACCTGTGAAAGAGTCTAAACCAGATAAAGCAGGACAAGCACGTAGTAACACACATAGACACACAAGAAGAGGGGATAGAGAAATAGAGCACATAAAAAGGATACCATTTCCGCGTGACCCGTATCTGAGTTGGAATTTTTTTGAAACGGATCATCAAATGTAAGTGAGCATTTTATGTAAAATGAGTGGAATTTTTTTTTATCCCAGCCTTAATCATATATCTATATGGTATTTTTTTTTTTTGGGGTTGAATGTTATCTTTTCTCTAACGGTCAGTTTTGCACTTAAGCCGTAAAATTGGAAATGGGAGCATCTTAAAAACTTACAAGAGGAAATCATTGACTAGAAAACGCGGACTGCTAGCTATAGGATCATATCCATAACAGTTCACTTTTGTTTTCTAGGCAGAAAACACTTGGTTTTTTTTTTCTTCTTAAGAATCAAAGATTGTGTTGATATCATAACACATGTACATGTATATATTGTGTATGTTTATTTCATTTTCGTACCTAATAAACAATGTGACAGATATATATATTTTGTTTTTTTTTATTCAAGTAAAAAATCGAGAGATCAAACAACAAACTTGATCATTTAGACTCCGACAGATCAATAGACAAACTAATTAACCATAATGATAGATTATAATGGAAAAACCAAAACAGGTATATGCATGTTATATATATATTTGTACATTATTTTAAACACTTGCAATTCAGATTACAAGCACACAGATTCAATCAAGAATTGGGAGAAAAATCTCTCACTAAATCTGTATTTACATCACACAGTTACGCACCAATGTTTGTTACAAACAAACTCCCGCTCTCCAACTGACATTTTATATCCCTCACAAGAGAGCATGAAATGACCATTTTGCCCTTACAGAAGTTGCAATATTACCTATCCTACATGCCCCCCCCCCCCCCCCTCAAGCTGGACTTGCGATGGGAAGAACAACACCCAACTTGGAACAAAGAAAGCCATGTTGATGAGCTGCTAAGGGTTTGGTAAGGACATTAGCAAGTTGAAGTGAGGATGACACATGAGCAGTTTGAAGAAAGCCTTCAATCCTCACATGTTTGGTTCTTTCATGGAACACTGGATTTGCAGCTAAGCTCCGTGCAACCTTATTGTCACAATGCAAAGTAATGGGCAAAGACACCTCAATGTAAAGATCAGATAACAAACCCTTTAGCCACACTATAATTCACTAGCAGCAGAGGACATGGTCCTATACTCACTCTCTGTTGATGACTTAGAAACAACCTTTGTTTCTTAGATTTCCAGGAAATAAGAGAAGAGCCAAGGAAAACACAGTAACCAGACAAAGACCTGTCCCCGTGTCTGAGCAATTACCCCAATCTACATCACTGTATGCAGTCAACTTGAAAGAAGAAATGGCCGAGTAAGACAAAGCCAGATTGAAGCTGACTTTGAGATACCTCAATAAGTACATAGCAACATTCCAATGCGGTTGCAAAGGGTGTTGAAGAAATTGACTCAACTGCTAGAGTGTGTAAGCAATGGACGTGTGAGAGTCAAATACAACAATCTTCCAATGAGCCTTCTGTATGATTCAGGGTAAGGGAAAAGATCTCCAACTGTGGAGGACAACTTAGTTCCATGTTGCATAGGAAATGAAGCTGTCTTGCAACTCTCCATCCGAGTGTCATGTAGAATATCAAGGATGTACTTACGTTGATTGAGGAGAATGCCTGAAGAGGATCTTGATATTTCCATGCCTAGAAAGTATCTAGCAGTGCCAAGATCCTATATAGTGAATGCAGAATGAAGAGCCCCTTTAGTCAATTCAATTTCTGAAGAAGAATTTCCCATCAAAAGCATATCATCCACATAGACAAGAGCAACATTGTCATCACAGATCCCATTACCTTAACAAATAGTGAATAATCTTGTTTGGACTGTGAATAACCCAAGCTAATGAGGAACCTTGTCAACTCATGATTCCACTGTCGACTGGCTTGCTTAAGGCCATATAGAGATCTATTGAGTTTGCATACCAATCCAGTTCCAACCTTATAGCCTATAGGAGGAGTAATATAGACATCTTCTTCAAGATAACCATGCAAAAATGCATTGTTGGCATCAATTTGATGAAGTTTCCAACCTTTAGATGCATCCAAAGATAAAAAAAAACTATCACGGTAGATAGTTTGGCCATTGGAGAAAATGTCTGCTTATAGTCTTTGTCCTTTATCTGATTGAATCCCTTGGCCACAAGTCTTGCTTTATATCTCTCAATTTCACCATTTGGTCTATATTTAATCTTGTATATCCACTTGCAACCAATAGCTTTAGCACCATGAGGCAAGTGAGTAATAGTCCATGTATTATTCCTTTCAAGTGCCTCAATTTCTGTCTTCATGGCTTGTTGCCACTGAGGAGAGTCCTTGTCTTGAATGAAGCAACTAGGTTCATATGTATCACACATATTCACAAATGATTTCACATAGTCTGCTGACGGATGAGCCAAGGTCTGTATATGAAATACAATAAATGACTCTAAAATTGACTCCTGATGATCATGTCTAGCTAGTAGGTAAATCAGTGCATATATGTAGTCTTGCAACCTCTGAGGTCTAACAAATTGTCTTTTAGCGAGAGGAGGAGCTTGATCATGATCA
Organism: Persicaria maculosa; assembly: GCA_963922045.1. Lineage (NCBI taxonomy): Eukaryota > Viridiplantae > Streptophyta > Magnoliopsida > Caryophyllales > Polygonaceae > Persicaria > Persicaria maculosa. Next base: position 17,235,160 of record OY998251.1, on the reverse strand, counting down.
CCTGATGATGGAGAAGATATGATAGTAGTAGGCAAAGAAGAATTCTCAGCAATAGGATTTGAAACCTGCATTTGAGAACTCAAATCCTGGCTACTAGAGGAGGAGATAACAGGATCACTAGATGAGGATGAAGATGTAGGAGACAATATCACCTGATCCTCATCTCCAACATCAACTAAAGGCAGGTTTTGATTGCATTTGCTAGCCTCCATAGATTTGAAAGGAAACACATTTTCTTTGAACACAACATGTCTACTGATTATGATAGATTTATTATCAATATCAAACAAATTAAGGGCTCGTTTGTTTAGATAACTAGGGAAAGGAAAGGTAAGGTATTAAATTTTACACATAAAATGTATATGATCACCAATTTTTGTGAGCTTGGAGGAGAGGATGGGGGGAATATTAGCCCATCCTAGAGGTATTAATTACCCCCCTCAAAATTAGGGAATAGAAGGGTAACACATTTGTATGGAAAATGGGAGAAGGAGGGGAATGATTAGAATAGTGATCAATGAATCTTAACTTAAATATGGACTATATTCAAGAGGGTAATCATTACTTTTCCCTACCAAAATATACCCATGTAGTCCTAGTACAATCATCTAGGATTGTCACAAAATAACGAGCACCATCCATAGTGGGAGTCCTATGAGGACCCCATAGATCAAAATGCACCAATTGAAAAGGCAAATCAACAATGGACAAACTTCTATCAAATGGCAAATGATGAGCCTTAGTTAGTCATTGAAAAAGTATCACATCTGAATGAACTCAAATACATGGAATTACATTCTGAAACATGTTTCATCTTGGAAACTGACAAATGCCCAAGTATGGCATGTACAATCTCAACATTATTACAAAGGTTTTCATTCAACTGTCTAGCTTGAGCAACAACTCCATTATCTGCAAGTAAGCATCTAGCTAGCTTGTGAGGCCTGCAACACATATAGCCCTCCTTCTTCATGAACTCCTCTAGCTAAGATTCCTTCAGTTGTAAGGTCCTGTAACCAATAGGAACCTTCATCAAAACAAAACTCCAATCTCTCAGACTTCAATATCTTTGACACAAATAGCAAATTGTGTCTAAACCGAGGAACATATAGAACATTATTCAACATCAGGTTTGATCTCAAGTGAACAGAACCAGACTGCGTAACAAATATAGTTGAGCCATCAGGTAAACCAAGAGAAATAGCTTTATTCAACACCTCAAGACGAGTGAAGATGCTACTGTCAAAAGCTATATGATCAGTAGCACCTGAATCAACTATCCAATCAAGCCTATTCCCTTTGTTAGCACCAATTAAAAATGAGACACTCGAGTTACATGCAAAGTGAACAAATGCCTGATTTGCTGAATGATCAGGTCCATCTGCAGACCCTTTGCCCTTTATCATCTTGAGCACCTCTTGGAAGATAGCATTCACCATCACTGGGTCAGACTTAGATTCTCCATAAGATGAATCAATTGGACTCTCAAACTGAGAAGTCTCCATATTGGCAGCAAACTTCCCATATGGTTTAGGTTTCTCACCATCCTTTGGTCCACGAAACCATTCAGGATACCCCACAAGCTTGAAGCAATAATCCTTTTTATGACCACGCTCATGACAGTGATCACAAAACCTATCAAACTTAGCTCTTTTGAAATCCTTTCTTCCTACATCCATCTGTTTGTTGTAATCACTAATCAGTTTGCCTGTTTGAATTAAACTTGTTGACAACATTAGCTTCATTGTCAGTATGACCACTTGAACCAGCAGCCAGCACCTGAGAATCTTCTTGAATTAAGGAGTTCATTCCTTTCGAACGCTCAATCTGTGTAACCATCTGAAACACTTTGTTGATCCCTGGAATTGGATCCTTAGACAAAACATTGTTTCGCAGTGGATCATAAACATCATTTAATCCCATAAAAAATTGCATAACTTTCACTTTATCTTCTCTTTCTATCATCTTTTTCAGTAAAGCACATGAACAATTATTCATGCCACCACAACTGCAGGTTGGAATAGCATCAAGAAGCTTCAATTCATCCCAAAGCTTCTTGAGTTTTCCAAAATAAGCTCCTACTGACATATTTTCTTGCTTCAAATTGCAAACCTCTCTACGCAACTGGAAAATTAAAGAATCATTCGATTCACAAAATCTTTCTGTGAGATCATCCCATAACTCATTGGAAGTCTGCATATACAGGAAATTTTCACCAATTTCACTCGTCATCGAATTAATCAGCCCACACATGACCATTGAATCAGCCATATGCCGTTTCTCATACTCATCACTTTCCTCTGGAGGTTTCACACACACGATCCAGTTATAAAACCTAATTTTATTTTGCGCCAAGCGCCATTCGAATTCCTCTATTCCAGCTAGCAAAATTAGCTCCATTGAATAGCGTAGATACTATCTGCATCCCTGGGTGTTTCGAATTGGACAAAAAATAAGGATTGTAGTGAACATTGTTCGTACCTTGTTCAAGATCCCCAAATTGCAGTCCATGAGCTCCAACAGCTCCGACATTGAAGCCTCTGTTATGAGCTCGAGGTGCATGCAGGAGGCGTCATTGCCACAATTCCCCCTGCATCCTCCATTTGGGAAGGGCATTTCTTGGCTAATGGTGACTTTTTTTTTTTAAAAAAAATAATAATTAATATTTCAATTCAGTGGCAATAATGTGATTTTCCTGTGTAGTGCACGTTAACCTCAAACTATTTATGCGATATTTTCTTGGCAGTGAATCTTTAGTGGTTTGACTAAAGTCAAGTTACTCAGAAAAACGGCTTCTAAGATATATTTTGTATTGTCCTTTTTTAGTTTTAATTTAAGATTTTTCTAACGTGTATACCCTAAATTTATATAGGTTAAGAGACTTGATAAAATAAAATAAAATAAAATCTCCTAAATTAAGTTATTTTTAATTTTCTTATTAATACTTACTTTCTCATCTCTCATACTTTAGTGATCGTTTGGATTGGTTTGAAAAACCCAGAAAGTTGAATATTCCAAAAAGTTAGATAGAATATCTGCATTTGATTAAAAAATTTCATCTCTCAAAACTTAGGAATTGAAATTTTCATGAATTTAACATCCTGTGAAATACAGGAATTGTAATTACTAAAGGAGTACATGGTAAGACAATTTCCGTTATTTTCTTACTAATAAAAATCCATTATTTATCTCACTATATCAAACCCATAATTATTTCATTTTTCAACCAAACATGTTTTATAAAATTGCAGAAAGTGTAATTCATGGGAAGTAACTAAACTTCCTTACATTTATCCAAACGAGCTTATTTGATAGAGAATTATATATTCTCAATTAAAAAATTTTAATCTATGTATATATCGTTAGAATATAAGTTAAAAATACCGTTTAATTGAATTTATTTAGTTTCACCTCTGCCGGGTCCTATAATTGATTGAAACTTAATTTGATACAATGGAGAGTAGGTTCATGCATCTCATTATTTTCCTCATTAAAAATTAATATTAAGATAAAAAAAAGGAAAAAATCATTAAAAATTAATATATAGAAGATATGATTACTCCATTTATCGACTTACTCACTTTTTTTTATACAAGATAAAAATTTGGGGTAGTTAATTATGATTAAATCACTGTCTGATAGCGTCCCAATGAACGAGATCGACGATCTCAGATGGAACGCAATCAGCAATGAAATGTGATGAGAGCCCCAGATCTATTTAACAATAGATATTATTTGGCCCATTACTAAAAAATAGATGTTATTTGGCTTTTTAGCATATTTTTTAAGGAGTCAAAAATTATATAAATTATTAACTTTTTATAAGTAATTTTTTTATATAATTTTATATTTATTAGTAATAAGTTTGAGATTATAACAAAATAAAAATTTATTTTATATATTTTTTAGTTTTTTAAAAATGTATCAAAAAGTCAAACGATATATGCGAGTATATTTTTAAACGGTATTAATAAAAAGATTACATTTACTCTTGTTTGTTGTACACGATCATTGTGTTTGATGTTTATGGAGATTGATAGTTTGTATTTTTTTTTTAAAAAAAGAAGTAAACAAGGAATGAACACTTTTGAACTTCATTTTTTTTAAAAAAATGGCAACATAAACCTTGCATGTATAGTTAGTTTGACTTTTTTCTTATGTTGGATGCTGGCTTGTTGAGTGATGTGAATGAGATCAAAATAGTCTCAAATCGAAAGTTGAATATAATAAGTTCTAGTATGTGAGTTGGTGGAGTACTCCTTCTATTGCTATTGATTTTAGGATGGAACCTCGCTCGGTTTGTACGTATTAGACTAGTAGCTAGCGTATGAAGTTGATGTAAACATTTCTGTTGGTAGAGAGTTTCTTAATTGGAAAAATATTGGATCCAACTTGAAGATGATTTTTCAAGATATGGAAAGACATCAAGGTTCCTAATTATTGAATGTTGTGAATCAACTAAAAGTGTTTTTTTTTATATTATTTTTTTGAGAACCCTAGTTGCTACTTGCTACTTATATATAATAAGTAATAATATTGGATATGTCCATTATGAGGTGCAAATATGGACAAATGGTTCAAAGATAGAGCCTATAATTAGAGTTGATAGACAAAGGTGATGTTCAAATTTAAAGCAACTTTGAGAGGTAGAAAGGAGAAATAATAGTGATGGAGATGCCCTTTTTGGTTTAGTTGCATGCATGACCTTCCATTCTGCCAACCATCCCACATTCCCACTCATATATAGTCATATGGGAGGCAAATTAATTTAAAGCTTTTAATTTAATTTGTATCCTTCCTCTTATGGCTATTTATGTCCCCCTTCTACATTGATCTTTTGATTCGATGTCTAAAAAGGAAATTAAAGCATTAAGGGTCATCAGAAAAAATATTACATTTTTTTTAATGAATGGTTTCAAATTTAGTCTTCAGAAACACAATGTTAGACTCCTTAAGCTGACTTGGATAAATTGTAGAATGTGACATAGTTAGTTAAGGTGGAGATCAATAGATCCCTCAATGGAGCTCACAACTAGGCGAGTCAGGTTAGGTTTGAGTTGGGTTCATTTAGGTTAAGGGATGAGTTGATCGAGTCATTTCGAGTAACATGTATGCTCAGATTTGGGTCCGGTTGTGTCAACTCAAAATGAATTTCGTGTTGTTCGGGTTTCAAGTTGATCAATGAGTCTAGCTAGTCTGTTTGGATTTTGGGTCAAATTGGGTCGGGTCGAATTTGCTCAAGTTTTAGGTTAAATCATTTCGGTTATTATTAATTATGGGTTGGATTTTCTTGTGTTCAAAAAGTTTGTTAATATTGATAACAATAATGTATCAAAATCAAACATAAAATAATGAATTAAATTAATAGAAAGCACCTGGCACTACAAAAAAATTGGTTTTGGGCGACAAAAACTGTAAAACAAAGGTGACAAAAAAATTATCGTCGCCCAAACTTACCTCTCAGTGACAAAAATATACTTAGTCGCCCAAAACCTGTTTTCCGTGACGAAAATTTGAAATTGTCGCCCAAAAAGAACTTGGGGCTACAAAACAGAGATATTTGGTCGCCCATTTATACAATTTTCGATGATAAAATTAAAGAGAAAAGATAAATTATACACTCCTCACTCACTACCTCTACTCCCTCCGCAGAAACCCTAGATTTCAGTACGCCTCCACCCAAACCCCGAGGAATCGCAGATGAGATCCGGCGCAGATGAGATCGAGCAAATCAATCTCAAGGAGCGACAAATCGAGAAGATCGCAGGGACGGTGGATGGCGGAGCGAGTTCATGGTCAAGAGCGCTCATCCAGAACTCCCTTTACACCTTCGCCGCCATCGGGATTGCACTCTCTATCGGCGTCTCCGTCCTCGGCGCCACCTGGTACTCCACTTCTCTTTCTCTCATATTCTCTTTCATTACAACGATTTCATCTTCGGATTCAACTGCCTTAGGGATTTTCTGGTGATGTTTGTATCAACGATTTCATCCTCGGATTCCACTCCTAGTTATCTTTTTCTGTATCAAATTTTTTTTGTTGGACAGTCATATGCACACGTACAGATTGTTCTAGGCAGGTCGATCATGAACGTTTTATTCATAAACAACAATATAGGCAAGACGAGTTTTCTACAGAGTGAAACATAGAGCGTGTAATGTGAAATTTGGTATTTTTGGTCCCTGATGAAGGCTTTGCTCCATAACCTTTGTTTCAGGATTATTGTTTGGCAGAAAAGTCATTTTTTCCTTAACATAATAATTAACAAATTATATTTTATTCACATAAATTTACTTTCTCCACCTAAAACTTTAGATTTCTTGGTCTATTTCCCTGATTTCTTGGATTTGGATTCTAAAGGAGCATTTGGTTTTGGAAGATCAATTCACAATGTGGCACCAAAGGCCGGTCTTCTTCCCCATGGCAGAGGAAGTAGCTTTTCTTGATGTGGCAGCAGTCGACAGACATTAACCGTAAGTGTACGAGGGTGCTTATTAGGCAACAAGAGATCGAACCGGCAATGTATTGGTTAAATTAGAGAATCTTATGTCCAATTTTTTGCTTCTCTTGATTTGCTGTATTAGATCCAAGGGGCTGCATTAGTCGACAGCCAATGATGTTTTATACTTCCCTTGCAGGTGCTTGGTCGGTCTTAAATTAATTGATGAATTCGTGGAGCATATGTACAGGTATGATATTTTTACACTAGCTGCTATGTTTCAGGCTGATTTTTTATGTGAGTTTTTGTTCTAGTTCTATAATTTCTATAAGAATGCTCTCTAATTATATCTGCCAAGAAGTGTTGAAAAGAGCACTTCAATGAATACTTCAACTTAGTTATAATTAGATTTGAAGAAAGACAGTTTGTCCTATAATCCAGTGTATAGGAAATTGTTGTATGTTATCTTGTTTGAAAGGCAATGATACTTCAATTTGGGCGTTTGTAGTCTCGGTTTTAAACATTTATTTATTGTTACATTAATTTTGATTGAAGTGTGTCATTAATTTTAATTTCTTGATCTCTATCATCACTTCATTGCCATGACTGTCATATATCTATGGAATTCAATGATTTCATCTGCAATGCTGAAACTGATTTCATGTGCGTGCAATTGAATTGAGCTTAACTGATTAGTAACCTTTTTCCGTGGATGCTCTTCATCATATATACTGGGTGATCAACTTGATATGTTGTGATGCTTTACAATTGTGTATATCTCGAACTGCTTGTAGTGGATCCTCAATGATTCTTTTCAGTGTCGATTATGTTTATTTGTATCTCCCTGTTAATTGTTTGATGCTATGAAGGCTGCTTTATTTGGACTACTGCTAAATCTGAGTGATTGTTGGCATCGTGATGGAATCCCTTCTGATCAGCAGAGGCTGAATTTTGCTGGAAAACACTTGGGGAATGGCTGCACTCTCGCAGATTACAACATCCAGAAGGAATCAACCCTTCATCCGTTCCTGCGGCTTAGAGGGGGGACAATGATTAAAGTGAAAACTCTTTTAAAGAAATTGAAATTGATATTGAATCTATTGATATTGACCGTATCAAGGAAAGAGTTGAGGAGAAAGAAGGGATCCCTCCTGTCCAGCAAAGGTAAAAATGTTTCATCTTTTAATTTCTAAGGTTTATGGCTTTTGTTGCTATCAATTTGTAATACTTGTTATTCTGTATGAGGGTTTGTTTATCATTCCTTTCGCTTGACAAAGCAGTTGATGCTAACATTGAGAAGAAATACTTAATGTATCTAATTTCTCTTTTGATCAAGAAACTAGCTTTGGCAATTGTCGTATTCTCTTAATTGCATATTTCACTATATTCTGTGATAAAGGGCTTCTGAATGTATACCCACACAAAAAAACCTCTCATCTTACATATAGGGACCGTCTCTTCTAGCATAATTTGATCTTCTTTCTAAATTCATATGGCTGTCCCACATGATTTGCAGGCTGATCTATGCTTGGGAAGGTTGAGTGTGATTGTTGAACAACAATCCTTTTGTAAGCATGTTCAATGTCCATGATTAGTGGACAATTAAGGGGAAAAATTAATGTGAGTGATGCTTCTTTTTAATGTGGTTATATAATTGGGAGGAAACACCAGCCCAATAAACTAGATGTTCTATGAATGAGCTATTTTATTTTATTTTATTTTATTATTTTGAGTCATTTATTGGATATCAGATATCTATTAAATTTTCTGATTGAGAGTTGAGGGATGAAATGTTCTGCATTCGATGTTTCTCTCATTCATTTCACTCTTGCACCTTAAGGCACATCCATGTTTCTCATTGATTTGCCATATGCTACATCAACTGATTCACTTTAAGTGTGGTACTCTTTTTTATGCAATAATCCCTGATACTTTGGCCATACTTTTTTTTTATAAAAAATTCACAGGCTGTGAATCAGAAGTATGGTAAAGAACTAAAGATGGTGAAATGATGACTCTTCGTACAGAACTAGAGGTAAAAGGTCCTATTTAACTTTGTATTCATCCATGTTTCTCATTAGATGGCAACTGTATATGATGGCAACTATATATGATGTGTTAATGATGATTCTAGATCTGCAGTTGAATGGAAGATGTTTACAGGCATCTGATTGCTTGAATACTTTATTTCACATTTAACTATTCTGCTATAATGTGTGAGACTTAGTTATGAAATGGACTACAATGGAATGTGATGTATTGTTGGAATTCCCCTATGCTCTGTTTCGTGCAGCATTGGAACTAAGATTACAAGAGAGGATCGTAAGCTTTTCCTCAATTGCGAGCAACTAATATTTCGTGGTTAAGTATTAGGTTGCTTGATATTTGTGTTACTGTGAGATTCAATTGTCTGAAGTGCCATTTCTCATTGTTATATTCTTGGTTAAGTATTAGGTTGCTTGATATTTGTGTTACTGCGAGTATTAGGTTGCTTGATATTCGGCTCTTTTCTTTTAATTATACTTATTTGCATTGCTGTAATATGAATGGATAAATGCTGTTAATTCTGGTATTGGTTAGTTCAATCATGAAATGCTCATAGTTGTGTTGCCATCTTTAAAAAATCTTCTTGCAGGAAGTTGAAGATGCACAAAAGATTCGTAGGAGTGTTATTGATTGTTTTGAAAGGGCCAACCTCCCTACCCTCAGTGATGAGGAGAGGAAAAGACCAGGTCAAGATAACATTTCTGGAGGCAACAGATCATATTCTGAATATGTAAGGTTTTCTCTTATTTTAAGAGGCTACATTTCTCAAGTACTAATGGAGATTAAATGTGGATTAACCTATTTCCCAAGCTAAATGTTGTATTATGGTTGCAGGTTTGACAAGAGAATTACTGCTTTTGCTGAAGATAAGTTCAAAAGAAATGGTATAGATTTGAAAACAGGATCAATGGTTGTGAAGGTAACAGACAAAGAAATTGCTACTAAAGCAATTAAGACGCGAGAGACTTCCTCCTTGCCATATGGAATGGTGGTCTGGTCGACTGGTATTGGAACTCGTTCTCTCATAATGGATTTCATGAAGCAAATTGGTCAGGTATGCTTGCTTCTTGAAGGCTCACAGTGAAGAGTCAGTGCAAGTTCTCCACTTCCATATTGAACTGGATTTCAGATGATTTTGTTGGCTTCAAGTGTTCATGTTAGGTTTTGTTACATAGCAAGTCATCTGTGAAACTGATTTTCATATTGCAGACAAACAGGCGGGATCCTGGCAACTGATGGGTGGCTTAGAGTTGAGGGGAGTGATAGTATCTATGCTCTTGGTGACACTGCAACAATTAATCAATGCAAAGTAATGGTATTAATGGTTGTCTCCTGTGTTTTTTTGATCATTTGAACATATATTTTCTTCCAAGGAGTTTCCTCCATATATTCCAATTCCCCACCCATCCTCTCTGAAACAAAGTTTTGACTTTTACTTCCTGCCTTGCATAATTTGTGTATTAAAACCAAATTAAATGTCATCTGGGTTTAGTCAGATTTTCTATATTTGTTCTTCCAGTTGATATGTGTCCCCCAAGTGCAATACAGGTTTTAACGGAACCAAGTGATTAATTATCCCTATAGCAAACTCATTAATTTTTAACTTGTGCCTGACCAATCTATATTTTTCATCACTCTGGATATACAGGAAGACGTAAAGCATGTGGGTGGTCAGCGACGAGCAGTTCCAGTCAGAGACTCAGAGCTGAGGGTGTCCATACCTGCAGTCATCATACCTGCTTACAAGGGGTTTCTGGGCAGGTTTGGACAGATACACCCGAGGGAGCTAGGATGAGAAGCATATCAAGTATCACAGCCTGAAGATATTGAAGCTGCAATCGATGAGTTGTTCGATGGGCCTTCCTCTTAATTTTATCGTATCTTTACTTCTCAAGTGTTAAGTTTTTTAGCATTGAAATGCAAATGTTTTACTAATATAATCTTTTGTAATCTAGGAATCTTTTTTTTTTTTTTTTTTGGTAAAAATCTAGGAATCTTTTAGTATTAAAGTAAAAATGTTTTGGATTGAATAGATTTTAAACTAAGGTTTTTTTTAATATAAAAAATTGAAATTAAACTAATTGGCTACTTTTGTGTTATAATTTGTGTGTTTTGTGTATATATAGTGGGTTAAAAATGTTAAATGGGTTAAATAGGTTAAATGTGTAAATTTAGGGAGAGAAATCACGATTTATCACTTTTATCTTTTGTGACAAAATAAAAAATTTCTCACAAAAAATGGGCAGAATAGGTGACTAGAGGAAAAATTCGTCACAAAAAGTAGGGTACTTAGGGCGACATAACTGGTACTTTGGGCGACAAAATTAAAAACTTTGTCACAAAAAATTTAGGGCAACGAAAATTGATTTTCATCACAAAAGGGCTATATATGGCGACGAAATTTTTTCTGGTCGCCCAAAGTTTGGGCGACGGGGTTAAGGCGACGAACAGATGACGAAATATTTTTTGTCACAAATCTGAATGGGCGACGAAAAATACACTTATGGCGACGAAATGTTTTGTCACAAAAAAACTGTTTTTCTTGTAGTGTGGGATGATCTCCTAATTAAGAAGATCTCGTTTTGATAACAGTAATGCATCAAAATTAAACATAAAATAATGAATTTAATTGATAGGATGCAACTGGGATGATCTCTTAAGATCTCTAACAGGTTATATTCATTTGAGGATTTTAGAATTTTTGGATGATTTTAAAACATTTTTGGTGTAACAGAGTCTGCATCTAATGCTATAAAATGCGAAAGTACCAAAAAAAAAATCTTTCATATCTATGCAACATTCCCCACAATCAAATAATTTTTCAAATCCTTAAAAATACGAAGTTGTTGAAGTTTTAGCAAATATATAGTTTAGAGATTATATTCTACTTTTTCAATTTGGATAATTTTTTTTTAAAAAAAATTGTTAGATATATCTAATTACCAAAATAGACGATTAGGGAGATCGTTCAATACGAATGTAGATCACTTATTGCATATTGTGTTACACTTACACTTGATGTTACACAATTCTTTTAGGTCAAAATTGTTGATACAAAATTTTCAGAAAAATATTGTTGATAATTTGTCTTGTCGGAGAACATAACCCAAATACCTGAAATTAGGGCTCGTTTGGTTCACTGTGGAATTGAAATTTCCAGGAAGTTACTTCATGTGAATTAAATTTCCGGGAAGTCAAATTGATGGGAATTGTGAAAATGTGTTTGGTTGATTTTTTTTATTTTAGTGGATTAAAAGGGGAAATTGAAAATTTCCAAATGCAATAGGGTGGAAGTTGAACTTACATAGGAGAGACTAGGTAAGTGAACTTTCTTCAAATTGGAGGAATTTAACTTCCTGAGAAGTTTAATTCCTGGGTTTTGATTTTTTAAAAATATAAACCAAATGCAGATATTTCTCCAACTTCCTGGAAATTTCTACTTCCCGGGTTCACTACTAAAAAAAAGGATTTAGCAACGGAAAATAGCAACGATTGGGCAACGAATGACCGTGGCTAACTGGTTTAGCCACGGACTCAGCAACGATCGGGTGATTCGTAGCCATATGCCTCGTGACTAAATTTGGGCCGACGTAGCAACGAAAAATAGCAACGAACTCATACAGTCGTGGCTAATTCCGTGGCAGGGTATGACTTATGAATGTCGTGGCTGTAGCGACGACGACAGCGTCGGAAATGGTCATCGCAAATGTCGCGGCTAAGTTTGTGGCTGAATTCATTGCGGGGAATAGGTCGCGTGTATTGCTAATTCCGTGGATGAGTCATTGCTATGGTCGTGGCTAATGGCAATGCTTAGTTGGTTGTTAGGGTTGTGGCTAAATTCGTGGCTTACGTTGTTGCGATTTTTTAGATTCGCTATTTATACGATAGAGAATATATATATATATATATATATATATATATATATATATATATGGGAGATATCTAATGAGATGTGACATTTCGGTGAGAAGATGAGAAGTAAGTCTTATACCCCTTAGATTAAAATGATTTTTTTATATGGATATAGGGGACATATCTAATTAGAAATATATCAATGTTTTTTTTTAAAAAATATTTTTTACGCTATTTATCTAGGTGGTGATTTAAGGTTCATTTTAGGGTTTTTATGTTAATTTAAATTAGTTTTTTCATTCATCATCTAAAAAAATAGCATAAAAAATAATTTTAAAAAAAACATTGATATATTTATCATTATATATGTCCCCTATATCCATATAAAAAAAATCATTTTAATCTAAGGGGTATAAGACTTACTTCTCATCATCTCACCCAAATGTCACTTCTCATTAGATATGTCCCCTATATATATAATATTATAGTTAATGCATCCAAATACAAAACACAACATCATGCACAAATGTTCGTGCTAAATATTGAGTACAAAAATAAAGATCATATTTTAGATACAAAAGAAACAAACTACAAAGAAGAAATCAAAACATCTCATTTCTTGTTGACACCTCATGTTTCCTTGAACCAATTGACATCTCCAATAATATGACGCAGGCTGTAAGATGATGGGCAGCAAGATCACACTCTGGAAGCCAATGGACACTCTCACTAAAGCTTGTAAGATGAAATAAACAGTAATCCCCAAAATTTCTATTCTTGAAAAGTTTCTAACCTATTTAGAAAGAATAAAGTATTTTGAGAGTTCCTTTAATTAGGGAGCTAGTGGAGCAACCTGAACACACATCAATTTCTTGTTGACACCTTAGGTTGTATAGCATTCCTCACCATTGTTGTAGACCTATTCAATAAGAGTCATTTGATAGCTCCTAAATCAAAATGAACTGCAAAAATGAATTTCATACATTATAAGCATGCACTAGTACAAAAGGAGGGACCAGAGCACGTTTTTTTTATACATGGGTGCACACTTCTCGTACTGTGCTTATAGTGGATGCGCTCCCAAACAAGCACACTTATTATTTAACCGTGATCCCATATTTTAAGCACGGTTTTGTGTTGAAGTGTTCTTAAAATTGTCATACGGTCAATATCCGTTCTACTCGAATTATAAGAACGCTTCAATTGAAGCGTGCTAAAAAAAAGTTTTAGCACACTTTTTTTCGAACCGTGCTTAATAATAAGTGTGCTCTTTCATATATCTATCAAACGGATATCCATCTCAACTCTGGTTCAATACAATACTTTACCTCTCGAACCAAGAATCGAACCCAAGACCTCTTGCACCCTCTTACTGAATTCATCCGCTTCACACACCTACCACCTGAGCTACGGAATTTTGTTGTAACTTTGTGCATTTATATTTAATCTAATTACTAAAAAACTCTAAATATAAAAAATAATATTTTTTTCGAGAACGGTTTATAAAAATAAATGAGAACGCTTTAAAAGAAAAATGTGTTCCCTCTAGTTAAATTTGGTTTTGGGAAGACACTTTTTTTATAAAACTGTGATCGTTTTAATTTTTTTAAGCACGCTTTACATGAAAACCGAGCTAATTATTCATGTAGAAACAAATGAGAACGGTTCTATAAGAAAGCGTGTTGATTTTATTTAAAGTTAGTTTTGGGAACACACTTGTAAAATGAAACCATGTTCGTTTCAATTTATTTTTAAGCACGCTTCACACGAAAACCGGACTTAATAGTTTTTAGAAATAAATGAGAACGATTTTATAAAAAAATGTGTTTGTTTTAGTTAAATTTGGTTTTGGAAACACACTTTGAGAATTAAACCGTGTTCGTTGTAATTTTTTTAAGCACGCTTTACACGAAAATCGGGTTAAATATTTTTTTCCCAAATAAAGGAGAACGGTTTTATAGCAAAGCGTGTTTATTTTCGTCAAATCTGGTTTTAGGAACACACTTTGAAAATTAAACCGTGTTCGTTTCAAGTTTTTTTAAGCACGCTTTAAACGAAAACTGGTCTAAATATATTTTTTAGAAATAAACGAGAACGGTTTTATAGCAAAGCGTGTTTATTTTACTCAAATCTGGTTTTGGGAACACGCTTTCAAAATTAAACCGTGTTCGTTTTAAGTTTTTTTAAGCTCGTTTCACACAAAAACTGGTCTAAATATTTTTTCTGAAATAAACGAGAACGGTTTTATAACAAAACGTGTTTATTTTAGTCAAATCTGGTTTTAGGAACACGCTTTAAAAATTAAACTGTGCTCGTTTTAAGTGTTTTTAAGCACGCTTTACACTAAAACCGGTCTAAATATATTTTTAGAAATAAACGAGAACGGTTTTATGGAAAAGCGTGTTGCTTTTAGTTGAATTTGGGGTTGGGAACACACTTTTAATATAAAACCATGCTTAAAATAAAAAAATAAGCACGCTTGCCAAAAACCGTATCCAACTTACCGTGTTCCACCTTGAGTACAGACCAGAAATGGTAGAGATTAATTGAACCACTGCTATTCAGACCGACCTTGCAGGAAAAAAAAATGCATTAATCTAACCATTACTATTCAGACCGACCCAAACTCATTGCTTCCTTAGCTGATCAATTTTACTCTTTCCTTCTTTTTCTGATGCTAATTAAGTTGTTCACCAATTGCTGCTAGACCAGAAATGGAAGAGGAAGAAGGCTACATACTGAAATCGAGAGAAATGGTAGAGATTTGTACCTTTGGAGATCTAAACGGAAGCCTTCGAGTAGAAGAAAAGAATCGATCCAACAGACCAATCGATTCAAGAAGTGAAAAGGGGAAAAGGTCAAAGAGTGGGTAAAGAGAAGAAGAGAAAGAAGAGGCAACAAGAACATGAACAAGAGCTGTCGGAGAGAGAAGAGGCAAAGAGGCACACAATTGCACATTGGTATCCTTAATTAGGGACGCCACCAACGCAGAAAGCCATAAAAGAGAAAGGATAAGCGAAGAGATGGAGAGAGATACTTGTCAGCAGGCAAAACGGCGGGATTCGCTCTTCCTCTCTTCGTTCTTCTACTGTCGAGATCGAGAAGGAGGTGTTGCCCTGTTGGAGTGCAGCGTTTCCATCGTTCTCCGATGCCGGGGAGAACGGGAAGAGAGGCAAGGAGGAGAGAGACGGGCTCGGTGCTGGCGGACTGGCGAAGGAGAGAGGCAAAGAGAAAGCGTCTTCCCTTCCTTCCCTGTTGATTAACCGAAAAGATAAAGCGCCTCTTCTTTTTATTTTTTTTTAAAAACCCGCGTGTTTAAAATTTGAGAAAATTTGGTATTTTGTACAACTAAAGACTTTTAGTTAGGTAATTAGCTACTTTAATTGTTTTTTTAGGCCTACTAACCATTTTGAAGGTTTTTTTATGCCCTGGACCTGTTCCCCTCACCCTTCTCCTCTGACAGCGATTTATCGCCCTCCCCCTCCTCGCCCTCTTCTACCACCCCCGTTCTGCCTCCTCCTCCAGTCCTCCTCGCCGATTCTGAAGCCGGAAGAGAGGAAGAAGGAAGATGAAGATGCCATTGAGTGCGGCGGAGGCGCGGCGAATGCAAGGGATCGCGGTGTTGTTCACTCCGCCCTCCTCTCGCTCTCCTTCCTCGCTTGCGATTCACAGTCGCTCTCCCGACGGGCTTCCTCCCTCGATTTCTCATCACGAGGATCTTCGATTGTCTCTAATCTGGAATTCTGGACTTCCGCATCGCAATTAGCCACGCGATTAGCCATATCCCTGAGTTAGCGTCGCGCAACCCCGTTTCGAGCCCTAATTTCGAGTGTCGGGTGTTCGCTGGAGCACAGGCCGGTTTTGAGCCCTAATTCAGCCCCCACCGCCAACTTCCCGCCGTGAATCAAGCAGGTCAGCATCTCAATCGTCTCTTTTATCCGTTTTCATCGTGTATTATTTGCAACTTGTTTTGACTACCTCCGTTGCGATTTGCCATGGTGGCCGATTCCTTGTTCCCTGTCTGCTTAGGGTTTAGCCTGATTGTCATGTACGACTCCATTGGCGTCAAAAGGAACGCTGGTATGCAAGCTCAGGTAAACTTCGCAGCTCCTGATTTGGCTTCCATTTGCTTGTCTGTCGAGTGTGAAAGATTTGAACTTTTTGTAGATTGAGATTGCAATCGATGGAGTTTAATTACATAATTTCTCAAAATTCCCAATCCGGTTGTTTGTGTTGCCAATTGCTGATTTGGTTTCACTAGCATTTCTAACCTTCTATATATAAGCTTGTATGCACAATCGATTGATAGGAATGTATAGTAGCATGTTTTGTTCTTAATTTATTGAATATTAAGTGTCTTGTAGTGATAAAAAAAAATTATTCTATTAGGTTTTTGTGATGGAGATAGATTAAAGACACTTGCTATGGAGATATGAATAGAACTCAGGGGTGTAATTGGTTAAAGGTGTAGAGGTGTGGTGGTGGAATTGAATTTACATTAATCTACTTTAGATGCATTGCAAACTCGGAAGTCTGCATTTGGATATTTATGAGCAATTGTTCCTGATGCCAATATTTTCATTCCTTTCTTAATCTTAGGTTGTTGGATTTGAGGGAGATGTGAGAAAGCCCTTGCATGATACAAGGAGATCCTTCCCGTATCATCTCTCGTTGCTGCCAAGTAAAGCGACCTCTTTATATATGTTTCTTTTTGTGGGATTGTTGCTGATAGACTTGTGCAATTTAAAAAAACTCAGCCACTGATGCTTCTTTCTTTTACAACCATTGATTTTTGTGGGCATTTAGTGGGACTACTTGTAGTGTTGATGGCATGGCATTCGGTTTTGTCATAATCCGGCGTGGATGCTTTGGGATTCCTTCATCACTCGTGTGTACTGATTCTGGTTTCACTTGATTAGTTGGAAGCTTGGGAGCACTGTCATAGGCCAAAAAAAATTTGTAGATCTGCTCACAGCCTATAATAGTCGATAGAAGTGGCAAATTTCTTGAGAATTCATGGATCAAGTATTTTAGAGGAGGAGGAAACACTGATGTAGCACTTCTAAAATACTTGATCCATGAATTCATGGATCACTAGTATGTGTTGGTCACTGGTTATTCCGACTGTTGATTCTAGGTCGCAGGCTTTGGAACTTTTTCTGGATTTTGGATTTAAATGGTTAATTGTTGGAACATGTGGGGCGAGCAAATTTATGTTTGATGGATGGATGGATATATAATGCTACTGCATAATTGATAGCTGAAGACTTGGAAGTGATGTTTGTTTTTTCCTTTCCAGGTTTCACATTAAAGCATTGAATCCAGATCTGGCACTTGCTTTTGTTGGTGTTGGAGATGGAGGAGGATTCAGGCTCACTTGATGTAATCTTAGATTTTTTGCTGCAATCTGTACTTATTTTTATACTTGTAATTTTAGTTTAACAATAATGTAATAAAGATTTAGTTCTCATAACAATTTTAGTTTTTCCCATTTCTTATCGGACATAAGGTTATTGTGTAATAGCTTGTATCACATACTAGTGAATAATGTCCTCTCATTTAAATATTACATGTTCTTTTCATTTAGATATTAGGTTTTGCGTTTTTACAAGTTTTGAGGACAAATCTTTTATAAGGGTAAGAATTGCATTTTATCACTTGCTAGTTAGGTGATAATATGTTTTTAACTCTGCTTGTGTTTTGGTACACAACCGGCCCAAGCCCGGAAAAAAACAAGAGGAGTGGAGACATGTTACATGGTATTTCATGTTATTAGATTCTTAAATGTCATCACAAATGTGTCACCAATAAAAACGTCACCAATGAAGTGTAATCAAATTTTAAGCTCGTATGTTATCAATTGTATAAAAATGTTATTAATAAAAATGTCTTCAACAAACAATATCATCACAAATGATTGAGATCAATGATTTGTCATCACAAATGTCATCAATGAATAAAAGTCATCAATAAAAGATGTCATCAATCAAGTTTAATCACATTTTATCCGATTGTGTCATCAATGAATAAAAATGTAATAAACATGTCACCAGAAGTGATTGCATCAATGAAATGTAATCACAAACGTGTCATCAGTGAATAAAAATAGAATCGATGAAAATTTATCGATATACAATTGATTAAATTAAAAAAAAATGTGACATCAAATGATTCGAATAAAAAAAGTGGCATCAAATAATTATATTAGAAAATGGCATCAAAACACTAATTTGAAAAAGTTGCATCACATTAAAGAAAAAAAAATGTCATCAAAACAGTACTTTGAAAAATATGGCATCACGGTAAAAAATATCATCAAA
Organism: Persicaria maculosa; assembly: GCA_963922045.1. NCBI lineage: Eukaryota > Viridiplantae > Streptophyta > Magnoliopsida > Caryophyllales > Polygonaceae > Persicaria > Persicaria maculosa. The sequence goes on along the minus strand of OY998251.1, from coordinate 17,216,503 downwards.
AAATTGACTTTAAAAAAGTGTCATCAGTAGTCAACAGTAAAAAAAGTTGGCATCTATGGTCGACGTGACATCACAGTATATAAAAAATGTCATCAAGGTTTGAAAAAAAATGTCATTAAAAAGCGGCATCAAAGCGAAAATAAAATTTAATAAAAAGTGGAATCAAAACGGTAAAAAAATGTCATCACTTAAAAAAAAAAAAATCCACATGAGTTGGTCAACATTGACCGGTCAACGGTCAACTGCTTGACCAGTCAACGGTCAAACAGTTGACCATTGACTTTAGTACCCTATTTGGGGAATGGATTAGCTAATCTAATTAAATAAGTTTCTTGTCTAATTAGCTAATTGAAAGTTCCAAATAGCCTAATTGCCTAAATCACCCTTAAAATTTTCACCAAATTTGATATCCCACCTTTATTGTTCAATGTCCCGCCCCAATTTCCTTTTCTTCCGCCAAATGTTTTAATTTTTCATCCCATTAACATGTGCAATATAATTCATTTTCCAATCCATTTTTTCTTTTCTGAACATATTAACGAAAGTTTTTTTTTTTTGATCCAAAGGAAAGCTAGAGCCTCTAATTCTTTATTAGAATAGTAGTAGAGTCAAAATATTTACATAAAGAGTAGGGGATGATAGGGAATAAAGTAAAAGGGGCTGAGAACAAAAATGCAAATTTCGCAACTGCATCCGCCAAATGGTTCGCCTGGCGTCGAATATGGGTGACGGAGACATCCCAGTCAGCTAAGGAGAGCTAGTTGCGGCATTGTGTGGCCAGGTGGACATCGAATGAGGAGCATCTTGCCGGTGTAGTGAGCAACATGAAGACCTCCCGAGAGTCTGTCTCGAGCAGCAGCTTGGTGAATCATTTGCTTCTCGCCGTTCGCAAGCCATAGTAGGTTGCCCAAAGCTCCGCTGTACGGGGCTTGCAGATTCCGCAGGTGAAAGAGAAGGCTAATTGGAACTTGCCGGAGTGGTCAATGAAGGTACCACCCCCACCAGCCGTTCCAGAGTCTCTCTTTACTGCGCCGTCGACATTGATCTTGATCTATCCTTCGGGCGGTGGGCACAACACCAGGCGTCCTCCGGCTTCATTTCTCGCAGCCTGTGGAACCAGTTGCGGGGAGGTCGTTAGTCGGATGTAATCCTGAGCATCCCGGATTTCCTTTGGGAGGATGGCTTCAACTTCATCGATACCTGTAAACGCCAACGTGTTTCGGCATTTCCAGATCGCCCAAACCATCGAGGCGAAGAGTGATGCTGGCCTATCTCCTTTCTTTACACAAGCAACAATCCAGTCCTTAGTCGAAGCAAGCGCGAAGAAAGATGAGGGGTCTGGTTGCAGAGCCTTGACCCACAGATCATGGATAACCGGGCAGTCTCATAGCAAGTGAAGGCTTGATTCCTCGGCTGAGCATCTTGGGCATGAAGCAGAGGTCGAGAGATGTCGACGGACTCGATTCTCGTTGGACAGAATACAATCCTGGGCTGCTAAGTAAAGGAAGGTTCGGGCTCGCTGCTGAACCGGTGTACGCCATATGTGGTTCCAGCCAAGAGATGAAGATGCCACCCCCATTTCTTTTCGAATGACACGAGCTGCAGAACTAGTTGAGAAGTTACCGGAAGGCATGAGGCCCTAGAAAAACTCGTCCGTAGCTCCTTCTCTAGGCGATAGATAAATGGCCTGTAGCTTATGTCTCACTTCCGGTCCAAGGTAACGAGCTAACAGGGGCCAATTCCATGTTCCCTGTGTCATCATCTCGGCCACTGTTGCCCCAATTAGACTATCCGGGATCGGCTGCAATGCGACATCCATGAGTGGCTTGTCCGAGAGCCAAGGGTGGATCCAAAATAAAGTGGAAACACCATCGACAATCGCCACTCGAAGATGTGGCGTGAGGACCTCAGCACCATGAAGAAGCCCCTTCCAAGTACTCGAAGCATTTGATTTCCGCTCAAACATATCCACATCAGCCCGACCCTGACAGTACTTCGCTCGGACAACGCGGCTCCATAGAGCATTCAGACTCTTCAAAAGACGCCAGCTGAGTTTAGCAAGTATGGCTTGGTTAGATACACGCATCGATCGGACGCCGAGACCGCCTTCCGATTTAGGCGTTGTCACTGTCTTCCAATTAAGCAAGTGAGGTTTCCTTTCTTCAGCTGTCGACCCCTAAATAAATCCTCGAACATGACAATCAATTTCATCACAGATGCCTCGAGGTACCATATTGGACTGCATAGCGTAGACCGGGATGCTGGTTAGGACAGAGGTAGCGAGAGTCACTCGTCCAGCGAACGAGAGAGACTTCGCCTTCCATCCTTGGAGCCTTGCCGTGACCTTCTCCAAGAGGAAGTGGTAGCGGTCCTTTGTCATTCTTCCCGTGGCAGTCGGCACACCCAAATAGTTCCCAAACTCTGTCGAGACGGAGATACCCATGACGTCGCTGATGTTCCCTTTTGCATTGGCTGGAACATTTCTAGAGAATAAAATTGAGCTCTTCATGAAATTCACCTTCTCTCCAGAGCTCGAACAAAATCTGTCAAGGCACGCTTTTATGGTCGTTGCTTGCTCGATTGACGCTTCGGCCATCAGAACCAGATCATCTGCGAAAAAGAGGTGGGATAGCACCACCCCATTCATGCTGATCGGCTTCCATCCACCCTGCTCGACCGCTTCATTGATTGTATGGGATAGACTATACACAAGACAAACAAATACGACGATAAAGGGTCCCCTTGCCGGATTCCGCGAGTTGCCTCAATCACACCATCTGCTTCACCATTCCAAATCAGTTTCATTTTGCCAATGGTTTGACATTTCATTTTGACATTGATAAGGTGCTGAGGGAAGCCGGCCAGGATGAGCGTTTCTTGCAAGAAGCTCCACTCAATCCAGTCGTAGGCCTTCTCTAAATCCACCTTAACTAACATCCATCGCCTCCTGCGTCTCTCAGTCATGGAGTGCAGAATTTCTTGAACCATCACAACATTATCAATGATCTGACGACCCGGAACGAAGCTCGCCCGAGTTGGAGCAATGAGGGATTCCAGCAATTGTCTGATTCGGTTAACAATGCACTTTGTAACCATCTTAAAGATGGAGTTGAGAAGGGCAATAGGTCGGAAATGGCCAGGCTTGGAAGGCGCCTGCGTCTTCGGTATTGTGACAAGGAGAGCATCCGCAATTGCATCCGGGAAGACACAGTCATTTAGCATCCCCAACACCGTTTCCGACACCTGAGACCCGACGATGTCCCAATTCCATTGGTAGAAGGCTGCTGGATACCCATCCGGTCCTGGCGCTTTGTAGGGCCCCATGACTTTTAAGGCGTCCCGAACTTCCGATAGCTCAAACGGCGCACCCAATAGCTCCAATTGGGTGCCTTGCAACTGGTCAAAATCCGAGGGCGGGGGTAACAGCTGGGTGCACTGCTGCCGCTCAGCCGTGTAGATGCCTTGAAAGAATGTGAGAATCATCGATTTCACCGTTGCTACATCATCAATCCATTCCCCTGTATCTGTCTGCAGCATGGAGATTTTGTTTCGCCGACGTCTAATCATGGTTGACAGATGGTAGAACTTCGTATTTCGATCTCCGTCAATTAAGAACGATTCTCTGGATTTCTGAAACCAAAGTAATTGTTCCTGATTCAGAACCTCTGTCAATTCATCACAAAGCTGCTTCTCCATGTTCAGATAGTGCCGGTTCACTCTGATAGAGAGTTTTCTGTGCACACCCTCCAATCGAGCCCAGAGATGTCGCTTCCGTTTGAAGATGTTGCCAAAGACATCACGATTCCACCTCTATAGATCCTTTGCAAAATCGCTCAAAGCAGCGCACGCCGGGCCCTCCCCTTTCTATTGCTCTTTGAGGAAATCATTGAACGTGTCGTGCGTCATCCAAGCGGCAACAAATCTAAACGGCATGTTGATCGGCCCGGGTGAATGAGGCCCCCCATCCAGAGTGATCAACAGGGGGTTGTGATCCGAGTGAGGCGCCGAGAGGTGTTTAACCGCTGCCTCCGGGAACTGAAGTTTCCAGCTAGGCGAGCAGAGGGCCCTGTCGAGCCTAGCAGTGTATCTGATTTCGGGGTCATTACCATGCCAATAAGTGAAAGGTACTTCGTCATAGCCCAAGTCGACAAGCTGGAGGAGATCAACAAACTCCTTGAAACGTTGTGTCGAACGATTCGAGCCCACAGAAGAGCCAGAGCGTTACTGGGGTTGGAGGACAGCATTGAAATAGCCAGCCAAGAGCCACGATTTGTTATTTGTGAGCGCGAATTCTTCCAATGAAGCCCATAGCTCAAGTCGTCGAACCCGCTCTAGCGCACCATAAATGGCCGAGAAGATCCATGGCTCTTCTCCTATTCGACTGACCTTCATGGTAATGTGTTGAGGTCGAAGACTGATCATGTCGATAGTCACTTCAGAAGCTCGCCAAAGAACCCATATTCCCCCTGAGAAACCCTGTGCTTCTACCCTTCTCCAAGAATCAAATCCGATTTGATGGCAGACAACATCTGCTTCAGCACCACTGATTCGTGGCTCCACTAGAGCAAGAACCCTGGGATCATGGATGCGAATTAGTTCTCTAAGAGTGTTGTGGAAGTTACTACTAGCCACCCCTCTCGTATTCCAAACAAGTATGCTTAGCTTATTCATGTTGGAAACCAATCTGTTAGTGTTACGAAGAATCGTTGGGTGGTTTCCTGGGCTCTGGGAGAGGAAAGCGTTGATTGCCTCCTCAAACTGATCAAGTGCATCATAAGTTTTTTGGGAGATCCCCACCCGACATAGCATCGGACGGAGCTCCGTTAGCATGGGTAGAAACTCTACGATCATCGTGTCTGCGATTCTTGGAAGATTCACTTGTACCGGAATTGTCCGGCGGTCTATTGTGAGAAAACTTGCCGAACTGTCCACGTACACCACCTCTACCCGTAGTAGAGGTGTTAGAGCCAGTTAGGGGTCGTTGGTATTCATGCCTTCGCGGGGATGTGGGGTTGGTGTGTTGCAGGGATTTTGAGGGAGTAGGGTTGGCGTTGTTTGTGGACCTAGCCGAGGAGGCGGAATTGGGGTTGACGGGCTGTTGAATCTGAGGTTCTTTTGGGGGATCGACAGAGGTTGACTTGGGTGGGGGATTGGGCGGCGGGGAGTTCACAGAGGCCTGATTTGGTGGAACAGGATTTTGAGTGGGATTAGAGGTTGTTGGGATAATAATTATTTCCTTATCTTGGGTTTTATCCAAATCTATCTTATCATTCTCAAGAGTACCCGAATCCATCCTTTCCTCAACAGATATGACGATATCTTTCCTAGATTCCATATCCTTCACGCCATTATCTAAAGATCCCTTATTTTCCGCGTTAGAAGCTTCATCAGATTCATCATCAGTAGATAGAACCGAAAATCTCGAAGGTTGGCCAACAACCTCACTATCGGATGTAACTATGATTTGAATTTGAATTTCCGGAATTGGCGCGTCCATGGTATGCTGCTTCGTCCCCGCAGGTCCGCCGACTGCCATCGTCGGATTCCCGGTCATTCCCTCAGCTGGTACGCCGGATTCCCCTTTCTTCAGTATGGTCTGCGGTGTTCGCTTCCTGGTGACTTTCTTTGCTTGCATCCATCCACCAAATTTGAGAGTCGACAAATCAGGAGCTGGTGGAGAAGTCTCTTGGTGTGTCTCGGGTGTGGTAGAGGCTCCACACCTATCCCTCGAGTGGCCGACTTTGCCACAGTTGAAGCAAAGCATCCACAATCCCTCATACTGGATAGGCCAAATTTTCCCGTCCAATCTGAATTTGGATAGAAGAGGTTTCGTGAGATCGACTTCGACGCTGAGTCTAGCAAACTGGCCCCGTTCTGCTGCAGCAGTCGTGTTGTCAATGCGGAGTACCTTCCCAATTTTGTTTCCAATTTTCCGCAGGAACCTCTTGTCGAAATACTCAATATGTAAACAAGGGATACGCACCCAGACAGTCAATGTCGTTATTTTATCTGAACCGGCGTCAAATCTTGGAGTCCATTTCCGAATAGACAAGTAATTTTCACCAATCATCCATGGCCCTTCCATGACGACATGGTCATAATCCGCTCGATTGGAGAACTATGCCACGAAATAGTCATTTCCCAAATCGATTAAAGAGAACGGCGCTGAGAGTGCCCATTTCTGCTGGAGCCGTCGAAATAGCTGCATATACCCCGAACCCTTGTCAAATAGTTTGATGATGAGCGTGTCTCTCCAGGGTTTTCATAGGACTAACTTCTCAGCCTTGTTCAAAGCAATTGTCGGGAAATCGGGGTCGTCGTCTTCAGGGAGTATGTCGTCGTCTGTTTTGTACTCAGGCTCGGCCTCACCTTCTTGATAGACCAGATTGGTATGAGTTGTTGCAAAACCCTACCCTTGTCCTTGGATCAGCATGGTCTTATACGAAGTTGAGGCTCCCATAGCAGTGGCCTCTTGGATTGTGGGAAACGCAGTCTGGTGCGCCTGAGTAGTTTCCGACTGTGATACTCCAAAGATCACAATGTCACCCGCAATAGCTTGAGGCGTCTGGCCATTTGTTCCAGCAATCGCAGTGTCCTCGTCATTGGCGTTTGGTGTCTGGCTTTGCGCTCCAGGGGTCGCTCCATTAGTAGGATTTTGTTGATCCTGGTCGGCCGAGTCCGGTGGCTTGTCCGGAGGGACAAAGTGCCGGCGAACCGGGCTCCTGGATCGGTCCCGTGCATTCTTAGTCAGAGAGTTCTTCGTCTGCTGCATTTTTTGACTTCCGTATTTACTCACCAAGTCATTCTTTTTTGCATGCTAGAAATTTTAAGAGATGGTTTTGTCCAAAGTTTTAATTTTTTATTTGTTAAATGTAAGGAAAAAAGATCAAAGTTAAATTCTGAAAAAATACATAGTTGATAGTTGGGTTCATTTATGTAATTTGGTGAATAAATTAATCTAGTCCAATATTTTATTTTCAATATTCCTTTCAATCATTTAGACATGATATATTTTTTGGAGAATTTTATCCCAATTCTTTGGAAGATTTCCAATTTTATTTTAATCTTTAATATTTTATCTCATACAATAGGTGAGTGTTGGGTTAGTTATGTATTATTTTGTGTATTTTCTATCTTTAAAATATTAGTTTGCCAAGATTTTATTTCAACTTTTAAATATTTTTTCCAAAATTAACAAATTATGTAGATATATATCCAAGATTTTATTTCAAAATTTAACTATTCTTTCATAAATCAACAAATTATGTTGATATATATATATATATATATATATATATATATATATATATATATATATATATATATGAGATTTTATTTCAATTTTTAAATATTCTTTCCGAAATCAAACAATTGTGTAGATATATATTTTTTTTGGGAAGTTTTTATTACTATTTTGATATCTTCTCCATAATTTTTGGGTTTTTACATATATTGAAATCATTAAATTTTCATGAAAATCAGAAATCAAACGATTTTGGGTTTACTCTATATCAATATATGTAAAAAAACATAAAATATATCATATGAAAATTTACATTTTTAGTTATGGGTTATCTTTAGAAGAGTTGGAATATATAATATGATATTTAAAAATTGATCAAATTAGAGTACCGATCAAGATTTCATTAAAACTTATATGATTAGAGTTATAGTTAGAGACAAAGTGTTCGGTCAAACTAGAGTACCGATGAAACTATGTGAATATGAATTCTAATAGTTATAATTAGAGATATGACTTCAATTGGTATCTACTCCTTTATATCATAAAAGCCGATGAGAATTTATATCACAAAAAGCCGATCATAATTTATATATATAGTTATAATTATAGATATAAGGTTTTATTCAACAATCAATAGCTACTTATATGATTTTTCCTGAAAACACACACTTATAATATTCTTACAACATTTTATTAGATAATATAAGGTTTTATTCCACAATCATTAGCTACTTATATGATTTTCCGTCAAAACAGACACTTATAGTATTCTTATACGTAGTAACATTTTATTAGGTAATATAAGGTCTTATTCAACATTTATTAGTTACTTATATAAGTTTAATTTTCCTAAAAACATACCCTTATGTTATTCTAATAAGAATTTATTACTTAATATAAGGTCTTATTCAACATTTATTAGTTACTTATATGAGTTTTCCTCAAAACATAACTTTATAGTATTCTAATAAGAATTTACTTGTTAATATAAGGTTTTATTGAACATTTATTAGTCACTTATATGAGTTTTCCTCAAAACATACCTTTATACTATTCTAATAAGAATTTATTACTTAATATAAAGTTTAATTGAACAAGTATTAGTTACTTATATGAGTTTTCTTGAAAACATACCCTTATATTATTTAATAAGAATTTATTACTTAATATAAGGTTTTATTCAACATTTATTAGTTACTTATATAAATTTTCCTAAAAACACACCCTTATAGTATACTAATAAGAATTTATTACTTAATATAAGGTTTTATTCAACATTTATTAGTTACTTATATGAATTTTCCTCAAAACATATCCGTATAGTATTCTAATAAGAATTTATTACTTAATATAAGGTTTTATTCAACATTTATTAGTTATTCATATGAGTTTTCCTCAAAACATAACTTTATAGTATTCTAATAAGAATTTATTACTTAATATAAGGTCTTATTCAATATTTATTAGTTACTCATTTGAGTTTTCCTCAAAACATAACCTTATAATATTCTAATAAGAATTTATCAGTTAATATAAGGTTTGATTAAACATTTATTAGTCACTTATATGAGTTTTCATCAAAACATACCTTTCTACTATTCTAGTAAGAATTTATTACTTAATATAAAGTTTTATTGAACAATTATTAGTTACTTATATGAGTTTTCTTGAAAACATACCCTTATATTATTCTAATAAGAATTTATTACTTAATATAAGATTTTATTCAAAATTTATTAGTTACTTATATAAGTTTTCTTCAAACCATACTCTTATAGTATTTTAATAAGAATTTACTTGTTAATATAAGGTTTTATTGAACATTTATTAGTCACTTATATGAGTTTTCCTCAAAACATAATATTATATTATTCTAATAAGAATTTACTAGTTAGTATAATGTTTTATTAAACATTTATTAGTCAATTAGATGAGTTTTCCTCAAAACATACTCTTATAGTATTCTAATAAGAATTTACTTGTTAGTATAATGTTTTATTTAACATTTATTAATCACTTATATGAGTTTTCCTCAAAATATACTCTTATATTATTCTAATAAGAATTCATTACTTAATATCAAGTTTTATTAGACATTTATTATTCACTTATATAAGCTTTTCCCAAAATATAACCTTATAATACTTGTTAGTTACTTATATGAGTTTTTTTGAAAACTTACTCTTATAGTATTCTCATAAGAATTTATTAGTTAATTTAAGGTTTTACTAAACATTTATGCGTTTCTTATATGAGTTTTCAATAAAACATACCCTTATAGTATTCTAATAAGAATTTATTACTTAATATTAGGTTTTATTCAACACTTAGTAGTTACTTAAAGAGTTTTCCCCAAAACATACCCTTATTGACTAAACCAATATTAGAAACATCTGTAAGGATATAAAAATAATAAAGTGAAGAGCACCAACCAATTGACAAAAAATAAGAAAATCATATTATCATCGTCCGCGGACAAAAGTCCAAAAAACTAACTCAACCACGGTCATCCGCGGATGAAAAAGAGTAAACACGTGGCAGCCATGCCCACACCCCACGAGTATAACACGTGTTGAATGTCGAACACCAGGTGGCACAACACTCAAGGTTGTCCAAGATCTATAAAAGGGAGAAACCTCATGAGAGATAAGGACTTTTGGGGGAAGAGGGAAAAAAGGCGGACTAAGGCCTAGTGAACTTAAGAAGAAAGAAGAACAAGAAGAAGAATTCGTACGCGTGGAAAGGAACCTATTTCACAACAAAATCAGTATCGTTCACTGGACCAACTCCGCGAATACAGACCCTGTTTGTCTTTAGTATAAATTTTTATTAAGGAAAAAGACTGTTGTTTTTAATTCTCAAGAAACTCAACTGCAGCAGGTATGTGAACCAATTTTCCGAATTGTCTAGAAAAACTCGATAAGGGAATCGCCTTTTAGAAAAACTCTAAGGTTTCCTCCCACGGCACAGGTTGGGCCGCGTCGATCATTTCGATGCGGGTCAGGTAAGCCCGTTGGGGAGATTGATCACTTCACCAGGTAGATTCCCGGGCCCCACTAAAAATGGTGGCCTCAAGGGATCGGGGCTTTTTCACTGGCGCCGTCTGTGGGAACCATGGTTATTAGGATCGCGATCCGGATCGTACGATCCTAACGATCCTACGATCCTAGGACGAGTTCTGATCCGGATCGCTGGTAAAGGCTCGTTTATACTAGAATCGGGGGTGGGATCGGTAGGATCGGCTAGGATCCTTAGGATCTTATACGATCCTAACCGATCCTAGTAATTTCAGATGTTTGTGAAATTAGGCCCATCCAGATTTTATTCTACAAAGCCCATGTTGTTATTTTGATGAAATTAGACCCATTTCTATTTTTTTTAATTGTGTTTTAATTTTTGGGACATTAAACCCTAAAATCTGGATGTCACTCGTTTCATTGTTTGTTCCCTCAACTCTCAATTCTAAAGACTGAAGCGGTGAGTGAAGCCTGAACTCTCAAAAAAATCCGGCGACAACAGTGCATACCAGCGGTGGCTCTTGGTGGCAGCCGACGAGGATGGGAGCATGCTATCGATGTTGATAATAAGCAAAAGAAAGTTAAATGCAAGCACTTCAATAAGGTGTTTTCTGATGGTATTCATAGGCTTAAACATCACCTTGCTGGAACCCATAATAATGTTGAGTCTTATGCATCGGTTCCACCCAATGTTAAGGAATATTTTATAGTAATTATGATAGCCAATGCCAAGGAAGCTGAAAAAAAGAGCAGACATATTATCCTTGACCAATTATGAATGCCAATGAGTTATTATTGGCATATTTTAGTTACTTAGTTTATTTAAAGGAGGAAATGACTAGTTTTGTTTAAAATTTAAGGTATTTGTTTGGTATGTTTTATTTATATTTGATTTTCAATTTTTACTAGGATCTTACGATCCTACGATCCGATCCTACGATCCGATCCTAGACCCTTGCATAGATCCTACATTAGGATCTCGATCCTAAAAACCATGGTGGGAACCCCCTCACACTAAGGGGTTTCCTTTTTGATAGGAGAACACAAAGACCCTCAAACCTTTAAAAAGTTAGGGTCCGCGTTTTAACTTAGAAATACAAATTTTTAGATATATAAAATTAAAATTTTGATCGCGGCAGGTTCATGACATTAAGAAGATGAGTGACAGCCAGAACCATCCAACACAGGACATGAGTCAAGGGATCCACCAGGATCAGGAGGCCTCCAGCATGTATGTTCCGCTGACACCACCACCAAATCTAAGTGGTGAGATGAGAGATCAGCACCTCGGAACCCCTCCACATCATTATGGCGATCAGTATGGACAGGATGGAGGGTTCATCCCGCAGAACTTCTGGTATTTTGAAGCACGTCAAGAGCAGCCTAACCCATTTCAGCAAGAGCAGTCTCAGTACTTTTGTTATGATCAGTGGGAACAGTATCCGCGCCAACAAGGGAATTATCGACAGGAAGAGCAGTATGGAAATTTTAATAGACGTAACACTGCATATGATAATCCCAGCAACTGGAATTATGGCTTTCAGAATCAGGAAATACCGCGCCAGGCATGGCAGAATGATCACTGGCACCGAGAGAATAAAAATCGACGCGGGGAAAGGTCGGCAGATGTTTCCACCTCAACAAAATCCGACTCGGCGGAAAGAAGAAACGAAACTGCACCAGCGGGTTTTCCATCAGTGTTTACCCAAGAAATTTGTTCCGCGTCTGTACGAAAGCGGTGGAGAGATGTGAACCTCATGAAATATGATGGAACAAATGATCCTAAAGATCATCTTTGCCATTTTGCAACTGCTATGGGGATAAACGAGTATAATGATGCCATGTTGTGTAGAACATTCCCTTCGACCTTAACAAAGATCGCACTCACCTGGTTCACAAACCTTCCAAAAGGATCCGTGGCCAATTTTACCCAGATGTCCCATATCTTCACGTCCCATTTCGGAAGTGCACGATCGAGAAAGAAGACCATGCTCGACCTGAATTCCATTAGGCAAGGAGCTGGGGAATCCTTGGGACATTTTTTCACTCGATTTACCAGTATGGTAGTACAGATCCCCAACTTTAATCATGAATCAGCAATTATCATACTGATGGGCAATTTAGCAGAAGGAGATTTCAAGACGTATCTGTTTCGGAAGAAGCCAACTAGTTACGATGACTTAAGAGAACGGGTGTCAAGACAGATTGAGGCAGAAGAAGCCGCCGCGTCCAGTTCTAAGGCGAATACTGGGAATCCGGGTCTCTTTGGGAAGCTGGCTGGAAAATTCAGAAAAGAAAAGGCCAAGCCACCCAAGCATCATTCGGAAGCAATAGATTTTCATCCCCGCCGCGATGAAGTGCATATGAACTTAGAAAGAGGACAAGGATCTCGCCACAGGGAAGATCATCCTCGTTCCTACCATCCAAGAGAGAACCGATATGAAAATCATGATATAAGGTCTCCACCTAGAAGGGAGAATCGGCTTGACTGAAGGCCGCGTTGGGAGGACAGAAACCCTAGGTTTGACGAATCTCATAATCCACAGGATCGATTTTTCAGGCAACCGGATCAGCGAAGAGATCTCCCTTTTCACAACCGGGGAAGAGGGAGAGGAAGAAGGGGACGCGGAGGTAGATACAACCATACGCCTGCAATCCAGAGATCTGTCAACCAGAGAGAAGCTCAAAAAACAGAGGCAGGCCAAATACCGGAACCTGAGGGCTTCATCAACACCCTCGCAGGAGGCTTTTCCATGGCTGGGTCCAGTAGACAGGAAAAAAGAAATTACGAGAGGGAAGGAAGACAACCACCGTCCGCGTCAAGCCGAAGAATTTCTCTGACACAACATGAGAACATTTCTTTTACCCCAAAGGACGCTGAGGAAGTAAGGATGCCGTATTCAGACCCCCTGGTCATTCACGCGCAGATAGCCGCCAAGACAGTAAAAAGAGTATTTATTGATACTGGGTCATCTGTTGACATCCTGTCATGGGAGGCATTTTCTCAAATGGGAATTTCTGCAGCATCATTGAAACCATATTCCGGAACGCTAATTACGTTCTCAGGAGGAGAGGTACATGTAGCAGGCACAATCGAGCTTACAGTTGTTTTAGGGACGTCCCCAAACAGGCGCGTGGAAAACATTTTGTTCACAGTGGTAAAAATTCCTACCGTATACAATGCTTTGCTGAGACGCGTCTCACTCTATAAGTTCCAGATGGTAGTCTCAATCTACCACTTTGTGGGAAAGTTCCCTTTACCCGGAGGAGGAATTGGTGAGTTTCGCGGACAACAACCAGAAAGCAGAAGCTGTTATTTAACTTCCATCAAGAAGAATAAAGAAGTGATGTGTATTAGTGAAAATTGTGAATCCGTTGTCGGGGACAATGACTCGGCGGAACTTTCAGAAGCTGAACTAGAGGTTAGACAGTCAGAAGTAAAAGTTCCTACCGCAGATGAAAGAATTGCGTATACACCCTTCCCAAACCCAGAGGAGAAGGTCTACTTGGGACAGGCACTGGAGACAGTAGAAAGAGTTCGAGTCTTAGAAATCATAACGAAGTCGAGAGACATTTTTGCATGGAATCCTCGAGATCTACTGGGTGTCCCACCCGCGATATCTTTGCATACCTTAAGAATTCGTCCAGGAACGAAACCCATAGTACAGAAGAGGAGAAAGATGGCTCAAGAGAAAGCTGCCGCGGCAAAAGAGGAAACTGATAAACTTTTAGAGGCAGGCTTCATAGAAGAAGTGGAAGACTCAGAATGGCACTCAAATGTGGTATTAGTAAAGAAATCTAATGGGAAGTGGAGGATGTGCATTGATTTCATTGATCTTAACAAATCCTGCCCAAAGGATAGTTATCCGTTACCGTTTATTGATGAACTCGTTGATGGAACCGCGGGTAACAAAGTCCTTAGTTTTCTTGATGCTTACTCAGGATACAATCAAATAAACCTGAGCCCTTCAGACAAGAAAGCCACAACTTTCATTACCAATCAAGGGACTTTCTGTTACCGCGTCATGCCTTTTGGACTCAGGAATGCTGGGGCAACATTTCAAAGAGCAGTTGACCGAATCTGTCGTAATCAAATTGGCAGGAATGTATCGATTTATGTTGACGATATTGTAGTCAAAAGCGAAAGAGCAGAGTATCACACGACAGATCTACAGGAGACTTTTGATTCTCTTCGAAGGAGAGGTCTGAACTTGAACGCGGAAAAGTGTGTCTTTGGGGTTGATTCCGGAAAATTCCTTGGGTTTATGGTTAGTAATAGAGGAATTGATGTGAATCCCGAAAAAGTCACAGCAATTCAGAATCTTCAACCACCGCGGACGATTAAAGAGTTACAGTCCTTAAATGGAGCAGTAAATTATTTAAGCGGTTTTTGCTCTTGCCTGGCGGACAGGTCACTACCTTTCTTTGCTCTGCTCAAGAAAAAGGGACCGATAAGGTGGACACCCGAGTTACAAGAAGCATTTGGAAGCATGGTTATTAGGATCGCGATCCGGATCGGACGATCCTAACGATCCTACGATCCTAGGACGAGTTTTGATCCGGATCGCTTGTAAATACTCGTTTATGCTAGAATCGGGGATGGGATCGGTAGGATCGGCTAGGATCCTTAGGATCTTACGATCCTAACGATCCTAACCGATCCTAGTAATTTCAGATGTTTGTGAAATTAAGCCCATCCAGATTTCATTCTACAACGCCCATGTTGTTATTTTGATGAAATTAGGCCCATTTCTATTTTTTTAATTGTGTTTTAATTTTTAGGACATTAAACCCTAAAATCTTGATGTCACTCGTTTCACTGTGTGAATGTGTTTGGATCTGTTTTGGTTTGTGGTTTACTGACTTCCCTCTTTGCTTGACGAGGTGAATGTGTTTGGATCTGTTTTGGTTTGTGGTTTGTTATTTACTGACTTCCCTCTTTGTTGACTGAAATTGGTTTTTACATGGTGCTTGTAACTCTATTTGTTTAATATGCAAGTGTACTAGATTGTTTATTCTTTGTTGTGCATTGCCTCTGATTCAAATTGCTATAACTCTTAAGAATAATAGAACATGAATCTTGTAAAATGTGTTGTGTTTTGGTTACTGATTTTATTATTTTCCTGCCTGATTCATATTCTGATTTTCCTCGTTTATACTAGAGTCTAGTGTAGTTGTGTTTGTATGAGCTTTTGAATTTTCCTCGTTTATACTAGAATCTTGTAAAATGTGTTGTGAAGATGAAGCTATCGAGATAAATGATGGGGATGATGATGATTTCCTTGAGAGAGATGCTGAAATTGTTTAAGATGACATTACAAATTAGAAATTGTTTAGCACCTATCACATATGACATTCCAGAACAATCATGTAATGTGGGATGTGGGGTTTTAATTTTTTTTTTGTTAATCTTGTTTCTTAGACCATTTTTAGTTTGGTTTATGGATGTTAAGTAACTTATTTAAACATTTTAAGTATCATATTATACCTTTTGACATATTATCCTTGACCAATTATGAATGCTAAGGAGTTATTATTGGCATATTTTAGTTAGTTAGTTTATTTAAAGGAGGAAATGACTAGTTTTGTTTAAAAATTAAGGTATTTGTTTGATATGATTTATTTATATTTGATTTTTTTATTTGATTTTCAATTTTTACTAGGATCTTACGTTCCTACGATCTGATCCTAGACCCTTGCATCGATCCTACATTAAGATCTCGATCCTAAAAACCATGTTTGGAAGTTTAAAAATTTTTCTGTCATCACTTCCCACTCTTCATCAACCCGAGAAGCAAGAAGTCCTTCATCTGTATTTGTCAGTAAAAAGTGTCACCATCAGTGCAGTTTTGACGCGAGAGGAGAAATTCCCAGTTTATTACATCAGTCGTGTGCTGCAGGACGCTGAGACAAGATATGAACCAGTAGAAAAAATGGTTCTGAGCTTAATATTCGCGGCAAGAAGGTTGAGGCCATATTTTCAGGACCATCCTATCCGAGTTATGACGGACTTACCGATGCGTCAAATCCTACACTCACCATGTTTGTCAGGAAGAATGATGAAGTGGGCGGTCGAACTCACAGAATTTGAAATAAAATATTCCCCGCGGAAAGCAGCTCTCGCTCAGGTTTTAGCCGATTTTATTGGCGAAACAAGTTTCGAGTTGAATGCCCAAACAGAAAGAAGTGAGTGGACACTCAGGGTAGATGGTGCGGCCAACAAAGACGGGTGTGGAGCAGGGGTCACACTAACAGCACCTGATGAGCGGCAGTACAATTATGCTTATAAATTAGACTTCCAGGCTATAAATAATGAGGCTGAGTACGAAGCCCTGCTCGCTGGATTAGAGATAGCTTTGGTTAAAGGTGCTAGGCAGGTATCGGTTTATACTGATTCAGAAGTGGTAACGCGGCAAATAACAGAGGAATATGAAGCAAGAACTGGGTTGATGCCTGATTATCAGAGAAAGGCACGGGCATTATCAAAGGCTTTCTTAAGTTTTTGCTTAACGGTTGTTCCCAGGGATGATAATCAGCAGGCAGACGCGTTAGCACGATTGGGAGCTGTTATGCCTGTGGAAGTAGGAAGAGAAGTCATCCTCGAAAGGATGAACAATCGAAGGCTTATTCAGGAAGTCTACCAAGTACAGGAAATTGAGATAGAAGCTTGGAGGGCACCGATCGCGGACTATCTGGGCAAGGGTGTTCTACCTGAAGAAAGAAATGTTGCCAAGAAGATAATTGCCAAATCCTCTCGATTCACCATCAGGGAAGGACAGCTGTACAAGAGAGAATATTGCCTCCCAGATTTGTTATGCATATCATCAAAAGAAGGAAGTCTCGTAGTAGAAGAATTGCATGATGGAGTTTGTGCGCATCACCAAGGATGGAGGGCTGTCGTGGCCAAAGCAACTAGACTAGGATATTATTGGCCAACTATGAAGCGTGATGTTCAAAATTATATCCAAAAATGCGACGCGTGTCAAAGGTTTGGAAACTTAAATCATCGCCCTTCCGAATTACTGAAGAGTATAACCGGTGCCTGCCCTTTCTCTGTCTGGAGAATGGACATTCTAGGGCCGTTTCCCACTGCTCCCGGTCAGTTAAGATATGTCTTGGTCTTGGTTGATTATTTCACAAAATGGGTGGAGGCCGAAGCAATGGGATTAATCACAGCGGAGAAAGTGAGAAGATTCCTATGGAAGAATATGATCTGCCGTTTCGGAGTACCCGACTCAATAATTACAAAACATGGACCTCAGTTTGATTGTGAAACAATTAGAGATTTCTGCGTCGGTCTGGGCATCAACCTCAAAATCTCATCCGTGGCTCACCCGCAGACAAACGGGCAGGCGGAAACAACCAATCGACAATTGTTGTATGGGATACAGAAGAAACTTGGCAACACAGCAAAAGGAAGGTGGGCAGAACTTTTACCTCTAGTACTCTGGTCCTACCGCACCTCAGCAAAGACTCCGACTGGAGAAACCCCGTTTTCTTTAGTGTTTGGTATGGACGCGGTTATCCCAATCGAGAGATTGATTCCTTCGGAAAGAATAATGGCATACGATCAAGACACCAATGACGAAGCATTGGAATTCGAGCTCCATCTCATTGAAGAACGCAGAATGACGGCAACTTTAAAAGAGCAAGAATACAAGAGGAGGCTCTCCAAGTATCATGATAGACGAGTTTTCCCGCGGCATCTCAAGGAGGGGGATTTGGTGCTACGCCAAGCTACTTCTGGAGGAAAACTAGACCCCAACTGGGAAGGACCTTATGTGATCATCAAAGAAGTTCAAGAAGGCGCATACAAACTCAGCACCCCTGAAGGTATCGTTCTAAATAAGACCTGGAATGCGGAGAATCTAAAAAGTACTATGTGTAATCACCAGGTAGCTATATGAATATAAAACTCAGTCGTCCCCGCAAAAATGAAATAAAGCGGTTAGAGGGCGCTTTTTATCTTGTCTTGCATCTAAGTAATTTTATAATAAGTCCTGGGACGCTGGAGCTTGGCTCCGCGTCAGGCCTCTTATTGAATCAGCATTCTCAGAGATGATATTTTATAAAAAGTCCTGACACGCTGGAGCTTGGCTCCGCGTCAGGCCTCTGATTGAATCAGCATTCTCAGAGATGATATTTTATAAAAAGTCATGACACGCTGGAGCTTGGCTCCGCGTCAGGCCTCTGACTGAATCAGCATTCTCAGAGATGATATTTTATAATAAGTCCTGGGACGCTGGAGCTTGGCTCCGCGTCAGGCCTCTGATTGAATCAGCATTCTCAGAGATGATATTTTATAAAAAGTCCTGGGACGCTGGAGCTTGGCTTCGCGTCAGGCCTCTGATCGAATCAGCATTCTCAGAGATGATATTTTATAATAAGTCCTGGGACGCTGGAGCTTGGCTCCGCGTCAGGCCTCTGATTGAATCAGTATTCTCAGAGATGTTATTTTATAATAAGTCTTGGGACGCTGGAGCTTGGCTTCGCGTCAGGCCTCTGATCGAATTAGCATTCTCAGAGATGATATTTTATAAAAATCCTGAGACACAGGAGCTTGGCTCCGCGTTAGATCTCAAATAGTATCTAAGCACTTTCAAGATCCAAGTCCCACGACGGATCTCTGTTGCAGGCAATCTAGAAAAAAGAAACATGGTTTCCATGAACCCGTCTGAGACTCCCAAAGTTTTCTAGTTTTCGAAGGAAATAGTGGCTACAAATCCATCAATTAAAATAAAAACAACAAAGGATAAGACATGGCACCATGTTCGAAAGAGTTGACAATTTAAGACAAAAGAAAACAGATAGCCATCAGCTTATGCCCACGGAGCCCGAGCAGGGATAAGACGAGTTATGCCCTGACTCAAGCAAAATCCATTTGAAGGAGGACCTTCTGACTCCGGATGGGCCCACTCCGCATCTACCTCATCCCCCACAGCATCTAAGATCTGGACATCAAAGCGATTTCCCCCTTTATGAATAAAGGTTTAAGAGGAACCAATATGGACGCTGTGTGACTCGAAAAAATCATTCCAGCCCCCCCTTAAAAATGGAACCCTATTGTCTCCGCGAATAACCTCCACCGGGAAGTCCCGAAGAATCCTGGTTGACAAAAGAATGCTCCTGGGGAGATCTGGCCCAAGTCTATCTTCAAAACATAGTGGCAAAGACTAACAAGAAATAGAGTTTAAAAGATGTTAAAGGATAAATTAATCCAATAAAGGAAAAATTTAGCAAAAAAAATAAATAAAAGAAACTAACCAAGCGGAGAAGTTGCTCAGGAAAACTAATCCTCTCAAAAAAGGACCAAGGTAAACCAATAGAAGAAGGCATAACGAAAGCATACAACAAGTCCAGTGACCTTTTCCCCCATACTCTCTTTTATAGAGCACATAAAAAATACAGGACAGGTGTCGAAAACAGAGATATGGGGTGAATTAATTCGAATGGTCAAATCTTTGAGACAAAAAACCACAGACACCATGCATGAGATGAACAGTAAACACTATTACTGAACTTCTCAGAA
This sequence comes from Persicaria maculosa, assembly GCA_963922045.1. Classification (NCBI taxonomy): domain Eukaryota; kingdom Viridiplantae; phylum Streptophyta; class Magnoliopsida; order Caryophyllales; family Polygonaceae; genus Persicaria; species Persicaria maculosa. Next base: position 17,196,714 of record OY998251.1, on the reverse strand, counting down.
ATCCCGTGAGAAGAATATCATAACAAATAAACCTCGAAAGACTAAAACGATCACACCGTTAGCATACATAACCGAAGAGATCTCTAGAAACCATTATCAAAAGCCTGACAAACCACAAAGTTGCGACTAAAATAACAAAGAGACTTAAAGTCTTATTCAACTGTGAATATACGGTTTAGAACCCATTTGAAGCCGTGACGCGGAAAATGGGATCATCGTGGTTTCCTCCGCGTGGATTCACCACCCGAACCTCAAAACGAGCCTCACCCCTATAAGTAAAAATCATGGAGACCCCCCTTTCAAAGCCGTGTCATTCCACGAAATCCTTCCATCCGCGGCCAAGGTAGAGAAAACCACAGTTGTGCCGCTCTATACGGACCAGGAAATTGCACAGCAGATAAGAAGAAAGTGAAACCTGGCTAGGAACAGCATCCGCATACTCCTCCTCAAACCTAAGCGGAAGCAACTAAAAAATAAAAGGAAAATATAAGCCAAGAGAAAATTCTCTAAAAGAAGTTAAAATTTAGTATAATTAGCTCACCAACTGCTAGAACTGTTCGGGATAATCGATCGCTTGAAAAAAAGCCCATCGTGGTTCTGACCCAAGAATCCTGTCCGCCCTAAATGATAGGGGAGGGATTATCCTGGATCCCCATATCTCGATGAAATTAGAGGAAGGCATTAAAGACCCATTTGCTTTATTGACGATCACGGGAGAACAGTTGAAAAGGAAAAAGGAAGAATTACATGCACGACATGCAATGGGTGGCACAACCACCAAGGGCACGCGTCCCCTTTTCTCTAAAATCAAAGATAAATCAGAGAAGAATCTTTTCTCGAAACCAGTAAAAGTAAATTACAATGGGGGAAATTAAAGTTACTTTTTATAAAAAGCGACAAAACCAACAACAGGAGAGCCTCGCGCAACGAATATAAAGCACGCTTGAGTATCTACAAGGGATGAACAATTTTAAAACAAGATGGATCCAAATCCACAGCCTAGGGCTTTTTATAGAGTCATCATGAGGGAAGAACAACTTCAAACCCTCCGCCTACCCCTCATGTATGTTCTAATCGACGAAGACGCTCACACCCAAGCTAGGCTCTGGTCCCGCTCCAACCAAGAACACGAGGTGAAGGTGGATAGGGATGAAGATGGCCTGTTCTGGTTGACTCAAGGATGGCGCGACTTTACACAAGCAAATCGAGTCAATGTAGGGTCAGCTTTGATTTTTACCTACATGGGCGATTCCATCTTTGAAGTCGACGTCGTCAGCCCAGACAGCGAAGAAAATGGAGAGGTAGGCCATCCTTGAACTCCCACTAGGTTCTTCGCGTCAATGATGTAACAAGCTTAGAGGGATCCAGCCCCTTAGAAAAGTTTCTGTATGCTGTTTCGTATTATTAATAATAAAAGATCCCTCCTTCTGTTTCATTTCTAAAAGACACATGGGTACAATAAGGAGAATCACGAATTCCCTTTTTTCTTTTATGAAGGCTTATATCAAAAGATCGGTTTAAAAACTCCTAAAAACATGACGCGGAAATAACTTAATTAGAACTGCATGATGAAGAAATTGAGTCCAAGGTAGCCTCGTGATCATCCTCGATTTCACGACGCGGACAAACTTGGAAAGAAACGTTGCCCTTATGAAAAAACATCATGGCACTTCCTATTCCCGGGTGGTGAAGTAGAAGGAACTCATCCCAACCATTATTAATTTGAAAAAGACCATTCTCACTCCAAGATACAGCCACTGGAAAGTTGCGGACGAGATACGTTGAAAGAAAAGCCCACCGAGGCGGAAGAGGTCCATACTCAGCCTCAAACTGGGGAGGCATGACCTACATATTAATGAAATCAAGACCTAATTTAGGAAGCCCAAACTCCGATTGAAATAAAATTAAAAGAAACTCACTAGCCGAGAAAGTTGTTCCGCATTCTCAATCTTTTGGAAAAAAGCCCAAGGATTAAAGCTTCCTGGAGGCATGATACTTGCAATAGCACGATCGGTTAACGCAACACAGGAGACAGCAAAAAAGATGGAGATTAAGGCTTTAAAAAGAAAAAATTCATCCTAAAAAGTGAAGACAAGTGGTGAGGGATTTCGAACACCAGGACTAACCCGTTCAACACTTGGAAAATTCGGAATATAAATATATAAATATTTACTACAAACAAAACATACAAACAATACCAATGTTTCGACCAGAGAGATCTTCAACCCATATTCAAAACAAAAGAAGTATCTCAATGATATACCAAAAAACAGGAAACCATATACAGGTTCCCAATATCCTTAAAAAAGTTTCATCCCCCATAAAAACCAAAGGTCAAAGTCTACTAAGGAGTGACTGCCTTCTCAACTTCCTCCTCCGCGTCCTCGTCGTCGTCATTTTCAGAATAAGAATCTTCCGCGTCCATCTCCTCTTTTGAAAGTCCCCAGTCGGCACTCTCCTGGCTAGGCTCAAAATTTTCCAGAGGAACAATTGGGTTGTTTGACGAACGCGTAACACTCTGGTTGATCCCTGCAACCATTCCCTTCCGAAAATAACTAAAGCACTTATCTTTCAAAATACTAGAACCTTTTGAAGTCTGGAGGCAGGCTTTCGCCACGGAGGACAGGAAGGAGAGACCAACCTCAGTTTTAATCCACTCAGAGGAAAGATAGTTCAAACCTTCAGGACTCTGAAGCCATTGGAGGGCCACGTCTTGATCTGAGCGCGCCTTAATGGTGTCAAGCTCCTGTTTGGTGATGGACAGTTCTTCGCGAAGGATGGAGAAATCCTCTTCCATTTTATCAATGGTAGCCTGCTTAGTTTGGAGGAGCTTCCGCGAAGCCACTTCAGTAGCCTCCAGCTCTTTGACACGAGAGACGGCAGAGCTTGAAGAAACTTTTAAATCATCATATTTTTTCTGTAAAGCAGCCATAGCCTCCTTCTGAGTTTGCACCTCCTCATGAAGGTCAGCCGACCTTTTCTTAAACTTTTCCACTGAGGCTGGATCTCCCACTGTATTCCCCAATATTCGAAGCTGATGGTTCAGTTTTTTGATTTCTTCATCTTTCTTTCTAAGATCTTCCTCTCCACATACCATACGTCTCTCAACATCTGGTTGAATTACCCTCAACTATAAAAATCAAGGTAAGAGTAAGAAAATTTGAAAATAGAACGCGTCATGAAAGACAAAGAAAAGCGAGAAAAGAGTTTTAACTTACCCACTGAATAATGCGATCAAAGTTAGTTGAAAGAGTGACGGGGTCCAAGCGTTTGGCATATCTTTGCTCTGGGAGACAACGCTTCTTGGCTGGAAAAGCAAGGCCTTGTAGGTCAATTAGATCAAAGCCTGGGATAGGAAATTCACGAAGGGTCGCTACACCCTCCAAAAAGAGCCCCTTTTTGTCTGAAGCTGATGGCCCAACAGCAATGGCAATCTTTCTCTTTTTTGATTTAGAAGTCTCGGGCGCGGACGGACAAGCGCGTTTCTCTCGAGATACAGGAACCAGTGATGAAGATTAAACTAAAGCTCCAGTCTCGTCCGCGACACTTACATCAACATTCGATGCCACTTCTAGGGCCTGAGGAGGAACAGGAGGATCATTGGCCACTGAACTAGATTTCTTCTTCTTCCCAGATTTGGCCTTATGCCGCTTCAAAAGTGCATCCAAATCCATTTTGTCTAAACACAAAAATACATTTCCTGATAAGTTATCCATTTAAGAAAGACAAAACATAAGAACACAAATTTATATACTAAAAGAAACAAATAAACAAAGAAGCCACCTAGTCACGGATGAGGCATGCTCAAGCCAGCCATCTCAAGACGAAACGCGGATAACATTTTATCCCACGGAAATCTAGGAATATGAGAAAACGATAGCTTGAACTGAGAAAGATTGGAAATTTTTGGTTTCGACACAGAGCAAAAAGGCCCTGGGACCGTTCGATAGTTAAAACCTTGCCCAGATCTGTCGCGGACCAAAAACCACTTGTACTTCCATTTCGGCTTAATAGACAACCTTTCCATGTACCTACAACTTGAGTTGCATTGGTAAAATCTTGAATCTTGAGTTCCTTTTTTTAAGGAAAAAATACTGAACATCAACTTCAAAGAGGGAGCGACGCCGATCTCCTTGCACCTCATAATAAAACTGGTAAAAAACATCCAACCATTAGGAACGATCCGAGTAGGACTCAAATTATATTCCTCCAAAAACTTCGAGAAAAAAGGGTGTAGAGGAAGTCGGAAGCCCTGAGATAAGCTAGCTGCATATACGACCAAACAATCTTCATAAGCGTCCAGACAACCACCCCCTTCCTCAGGAAGACAGAATTCAACACCCGCCGGGCAAGGAAAGACTTGCGAGAGAGCGTCAAGATCTTCAAAGTTCAAAAGAGTAGTACAACCCCTCAACTTACTCACAGGGGACCTCCACGGATGAATCCTATCAGGCACAACTGGTGGACGACTGGTTGGAGGTGGAAGAGGTTTGAAATCTCCCAGGAAAAGACAAGTATCTAAATCCCCTAAGTTATATACTGGGGTGTCCAGGTCGCTCAAGTTCTCCTTAGAACGGATTACCTTTGGGCTTTCTGCTAAACCAATTGGAGGAAGCTCATAAGGAATCCAAACCTCCTCCGACTAGACCCGTCAAACGGGTCATTCCGGTCGGGTTCGGGTCGGGTCACTCCGGGTCTCGGGTAAAACGGGTCCCGGGTAAAACGGGTTTCGGGTTTTTCGGGTTGACTAGAACCCGGGTTTGATCGGGTTTCGGGCAGGTTCGGGTCGATTTCGGGTTTGTCAATTTTTTCTTTTTTAAATTAAAAAAATCATAATTTGATAAATTTGCGATAAATTTTAATTAAATATAAAAAAATTTAATTATATTTAATTATAAATCAACCGGGTCACCGGGTCAATCGGGTAAATCGGGTCAAAATTACCGGGTCAATCGGGTCACCGGGTCCAAACCTAGATTACACGGAAAATTTCCGGATTTTCGGGTTCGGGTCGAAAAAAATTCCCCGGTCAAAATTTCCGGGTCTTGACCCAAAAAATTTCAGTCGGTCGGGTCGGGTCACCGGGTCGGGTTGTGTTTTGACAGGTCTACCTCCGACCCTTGATCCGCAGACTGAGATACAGACGAAGCCCCCGCGTCCACTGAAGAACTAGCACCTGATTCATCCACAACCCTTGGATTTTCATCTTCCGCGCATTCCTTCGAAGAAGAAGAAACTGTGTAAGGTGAAGAATAGTAATCAGGGTCAGAACGCTTCCGGCGCCTTCTCACCTTAATAGGACTACCAGTAGGACCAACTCGATCCGGGCAGACGCGGATGTAGAAGAAGATGACTCCGATGAAGAATCATCAGAGTTGGAAGAGGAACTCCCAGAAGAGGAAGAAAGTGTCTCTGGGGACGGACGCGCCTGAGAGGATGAAGCAACACCACTCCTCCATCCTTAATCCCTCTCAAAATCTTCTAACGAATCACGCTCCTTGTTGAGACTAGCCATTTCTAAAGAAACTAGAAGAAAATCGTATGAAGTTTTACTCACACAAAGCAAAATCTCATCCAAAAACACATTCAGAGACAATTTCACACCCAAGTTTACGATCTAAATGTCAGGAAATTAAAAAACTTAACGGAGAAAAATCAAGAACAACTTAGAACAAGAAAAAATACCTTGAAGAAGTTGAAGAAAACCGCCGGAAACCTCGAACAAACAACCGGAACCCTAGAAAACCGTCACCGGAAAACCAAGATGTGGATAAGGATTAAATTTCTGGAGAAGCAGAAAAAGACAAGTGTTGGGTGAAAAAGAAAACGGGACGGGGTAACTTATAAGAAATTACTGACGTTTAGACTTCCAAGCATAAATGGGCCTGATGGGCCCAAATTGGGCTATAACCCGAAAAAAGAAGGCCCACCGACCCTAAATCAGAACTATGGCAGTAACAAAGCTACAGATGTTTACTTTTTAAATCATTATCGATCCGCGTCAATCCCTAGATGGAATCAACACGGCCCGAGGAGCTGTGACTAAACCAATATTAGAAACATCTGTAAGGATATAAAAATAATAAAGTGAAGAGCACCAACCAATTGACAAAAAATAAGAAAATCATATTATCATCGTCCGCGGACAAAAGTCCAAAAAACTAACTCAACCACGGTCATCCGCGGATGAAAAAGAGTAAACACGTGGCAGCCATGCCCACACCCCACGAGTATAACACGTGTTGAATGTCAAACACCACGTGGCACAACACTCAAGGCTGTCCAAGATCTATAAAAGGGAGAAACCTCATGAGAGATAAGGACTTTTGGGGGAAGAGGGAAAAAAGGCGGACTAAGGCCTAGTGAACTTAAGAAGAAAGAAGAACAAGAAGAAGAATTCGTACGCGTGGAAAGGAACCTATTTCACAACAAAATCAGTATCGTTCACTGGACCAACTCCGCGAATACAGACCCTATTTGTCTTTAGTATAAATTTTTATTAAGGAAAAAGACTGTTGTTATTAATTCTCAAGAAACTCAACTGCAGCAGGTATGTGAACCAATTTTCCGAATTGTCTAGAAAAACTCGATAAGGGAATCGCCTTTTAGAAAAACTCTAAGGTTTCCTCCCACGGCACAGGTTGGGCCGCGTCGATCATTTCGATGCGGGTCAGGTAAGCCCGTTGGGGAGATTGATCACTTCACCAGGTAGATTCCCGGGCCCCACTAAAAATGGTGGCCTCAAGGGATCGGGGCTTTTTCACTTATAGTATTCTAATAAGAACTTATTACTTAATATAATGTTTTATTAAACATTTATTAGGCACTTGTATGAGTTTTCTCAAAACACACCCTTATAATATTCTAATAAGAATTTATTAGTTAATATAAGATCTTATTAAACTTTTATTAGTTATTTAAATGAGTTTTCCTCAAAACATACCCTTATAGTATTCTAATAAGAATTTATTACTTAATATAATGTTTTATTAAACATTTATTAGGCACTTATATGAGTTTTCTCAAAATACACCCTTATTATATTCTAATAAGAATTTATTAGTCAATATAAGGTTTTATTAAACATTTATTAGTAACTTATATCAATTTTCCTCAAAACATACTCTTATAGTATTCTAATAAGAATTTATTACTTAGTATAAGGTTTTATTAAACATTTATTAGTCACTTATTTGAGTTTTCCTTAAAACATACCCTTATAATATTCTCATAAGAATTTATTAATGGCCCATTTGCATAACTAGACCAAAAAAACTTTGCATAACTAGACATGTCCCCTTTTTATTGGCTAGGGGTAGAAAGTGGTATATTTTTGCAAATACAAAAATACCACCGGGAGAGGAAGTAGCAGGTGAAGCTGAGGCCGGCACTGTAACTCCATCTTTTGGCCGAGAGAAATCAGGAGGGGGAGGTGCTGGACATGTCCGTTGAATTGGGGTGTGGCTCCAATAAAGTAGGGAAATAAGGGGGGGGGGGGGACATTTATGAGGGGAAATTAAAATGATTGGAATTAAGGGTGTCAATCAACCCTTATAGAATCTTGATTGATGGGTGTCATTTCTTATTAAATGATCTGGAAAAAAGAGAGCCAACATAGGAGACGAGTGGAAAGGTGAGGGCAAAGAACCACCTTCATTTCTGGGAACTGGACACGTTTGGCTTACAAATAAAAGACATTCGTCTTACTAATAGGCCAAACATGTCCTACCATACATGGAAATTTTGGAGATAATATGGAGGGGATTGTCCGTAGCGGTTTTGGCGGGTTGTCAGTGTAATTTTGGCGCTAAAACAGGGTTCTTCATTTGGGGAAGAGGGAGAGCATCTGTCTGACCAATATGATACATTTATCTTACCAATAGCATATAGTTATTTACCAATAGGCTTAACATGTCCTACCATACCTGAAAATTTTGGAGAAATTTGGAGTGGATTGACCGTAGCTGTTTTGGCGGGTTGTCAGTGTAATTTTGGCGCCAATACGGGGTTCTTCATTGGGGGGAAGGGGGGAACATTTATGAGGGGGAAAATGCAATCATTGCATTGATGGGTGTTCCCCAAGCACGTATATAAGCTTGAGAGGATGATCTCATACACCCCAACATGCCCTGCAAATAGTGAGGCAGAGCAAGAGAGAGGCGGAAAGGACGGGGGAAAAGGCACACGTGCATCCGAGAAAACGATACAGTTGTCATCCTACCAATAGTACAGTTCTGGCCCGCCAATAGTGTTCAACTGTCTTTCCATTCCAGGAAAAGTGCAACAAGTTTGTTGGTGGCAATGGCAGCGATGTGTAAGTCATCTTGTACCTTTCCTTTGTAGTTGTTCCTCTTTCCTATATCAGAACTACCCCACAGGCTGATCCTCTATTTCCGTGGCGTACCCCAGGTGATAGGGTATGTATCAATGTCATGTGCGGCGGTTGGTGGGCTCCCGGGAGTGGGAGTTTGCTGTTCAAGGGAGAGGCACGTACTGCAACTATGATGGTGGCACAGAATATTGGCTACGACTAACTGAAGGAGAAGATTGTTTCCAAATTCGAAATGGACATGGTCTTGTACAACATTGAGCTCAACTACCTCCCTCCTTCGATGGGGCGGGCCACTCCGATTCGGATACGGGACGACGATGACCTAGAAGCCTACAAGTTCTACAACACTGAATGCGATGCACGAGCCTGGCCAATCGCACTGCACGCCACCTTACGGATGAAAGCGACAACCCCTTCCACACCCTCCAGTGAACATGAGTCAGAAAACTCCGACTCATGGACTGAGGACCTGTCGTCTCCCACCCCAGGGGAAATACTCCTAACCGGGCTTCCCACCACGCAAGAAGACTTCGATGATGGTCTTAATGGAGGCGAAGGGGCGGATGAGAAGGTTCGAGGCTCCATCGAGGAGATAGGGAAGTTGGATGACCTTAGCAGCGAAACTGGAGGGACCTGCCTGTGTGCTGAGTGTGTAGCGGGGGAGGGAGAGTGTTGTCCCACTGCAAAGGACAGCATCAGTGGGATGCAGGGGGAGCTTGCTGGGAGCGGTATACATTCTGGTATTGGTAGGATGGATCACAACATAATGGTCGGACAGTCGGACGGAGTTGGTAGGATGGATGACAACATAATGGTAGGACAGGGCGATGAAGTGGGACAGCTTCACAAAGTGGATGACCCAGAGAAGGGTGGCGACGTGTGCAGGTCTGATGTCATCCGACGCGGAAAGCAAGTGGTGATCGTTGATACCGACGACGATGTGGACGTCCTACCCCCCCCCCACGGAATGGAGGATAAAATAGACGTAGGAAGCTCCGACGATGAAATGATCGGGGGTGGTTTCCCCATGAAAGTGGAGGGTGGGAGGCCGAACGAGACATTTGAATCGTGGGATGAGGAGGCTGAGGCAGCGGTGAGAGAGATAGAGTGAGCGTACCAAGGACACAAACAGCCTTTGCCGACGTTGGAGAAAGTGGAAAAGGACGTGGCTCGGTTCATTCCTCTAGTCGGAGACCCTCGGGAGAGTGTGAAGGTGTTACCTGAGGGGGAGATGTTCGATACAAAGGTTGCCATTTAGTCCATAGTGAAGTGGGAAGCTTTGCGCGGGTGCTACGCGATCCAAGTGAAGCGATCGACAACAATGGCGTACGTGGTTGTATGTCCCGAACCGAACTGCTCATGGTACTGTCGGGCGTCAACGTATCGGGAAACTAAGAAGTGGGTGGTTCGTAAGTTCGTGGACACACACACTTGACAGGTTAGTGTCGTCAGCAACTACCAGCGCAACGGCAATTACAAGCTGATGGGGCAGAGTTTGGTGTCCGAGTAAAATCCTAAACCGGCGTCTTGTTCCCCGTCTATCTAGTATGTGTTGGTGGAATTTTTTTGGTGTAACTCGTATCTTGGCATCTTTGCAGTTTTGCTGGGACAGGGAAGGAGCAGCTTCCCCGTCAGATTAGGACGATGATGAAGTCTCGGTTGGGCGTGGACTGCAGCTACTGGAAGGCACGCAGGGCGAAGGGAGCCGCACGAGACGGCTTGTACGGGACCTACGAAGAGAGCTACGATCGGATGGCCTCATACCTTTACATGCTTGAGCGTGCAAACCCCGGGACCATAACCACATTAGTCCGTGATGATAACCAGCAATTCAAGTATGCGTTCGTTAGCTTGGGTGTTTGGCGGACAGCCATCCCACACCTCAAACAGGTATGCCCTCGCAACTTTATTATCCTACCAAATGGCAGATTTCATCTTACCAATTGTATACATTTGTCATTCCAATACATTTATTACCAATAGTTACAGTACATCCTACCGTTTATGATCCTACCAACTGTGTCTCTTTATCCTACCAACTGTGTCCTAGTATCCTACCAATAGCAAAATTACATCCGGCCGTTTCAAACTGTGACATTGGCAGGTATTCTCGGTGGATGGAAGTTTCTTGAAGGGGAAGTATCGGGGTTGCTTGATTTTTGCGACTGCCCAAGACCCAAACCACAACATATACCCCGTTGCATTTGCCATTGTCGACGGGGAGAATGACGTATCCTGGGGTTTTTTTTTCCGTCAAATGAAACGCGTGGTCCGGATGAGACCCATGTGGTGTGGGTAAGCGACATGCATATCACAAGGGGATTCGAGCGAGTTACGACTTCGCAAAGCATGGTCGCTGCACTTACCATCTATTTCAGAATGTGAAGGCATATAACAAGGCGGGTGGGCTACAAAAACTGTTCTTCCTAATGGCAAACGCGTACACCGTTGCGGAGTTCAATGGGCACTTCGTAGCTTTCAGAGAGAAGTCGCCCACTGGTGCTGACTACATTAAGATGGCCGGGTTCTCCAATTGGGGCCGAGCTTTCTATCCCGCCAATCGGTTCAACATCACCACCACAAACCATGCCTAGTGCTTGAACTCGGTATTCCTTGAACCTCGTGACCTGTCCGTCACCTCCCTGATGGACAGCATACTCGACAAAGTGGGTGAGTGGTTCGTGAAGCGCCGGGAGCTAAGTTCTAATCCCGACAAGGTTGTGACTGACCATGTGGATGCCGTTTTGAGGCAAAACGTCATGCAGGCTATATGTCTTCAGGTGAAGACTTTGAGCGAACATGAGTATGTCGTCCGTAAAGGGCTGTCCGCCTAGTTGGTCAACCTTTCCGCTTGGAGTTGCACATGTAAGCACTTTGAAATTGATCAGATTCCATGTGCACATGCCCTCGCCGCGGCCAAGGTACGTCGGATCGACCCATACTCCCTCGTCCATCCTCTATACAGGGCTGAGGCTTGGCGCGCGTGCTACGTCAATGTCGTCTACCCAGTGCCACCTCGTGATACATGGGCGGTGCCTCCAGAAATAGCTGCGAGGATTTGCTTGCCGCCGGTGGTGAAGCGTGCGCCGAGAAGGCCAAAGATTAAGCGCTATCCGTTGAAGGGCAAGGCCAGGGGGGCAAAGCGCCGTTGACATTAGTGTGGTTTGGTGGACGCTCAGGTCAGCTGACGGAGTTATTTTGGGCAGTGATCGCCGTCGACATGAGTGTGATTTTTGCCATGTGTCTGATATTGTGGATGGGCTAACTAGTAGTGGCGCTAGTAATTTTATTCCACGTGTCTCATATTATCGGGTTATTAGGGGTCTAATTGTAATGGATACTTGTCATGGATGTCATGTTTTGGCCACAGTGACATGAATTATCGGATCTATTAAGTATTTCTCATGTCGTCCTACCAATATCTTCTTTGTATCTGCCAAATAGTTTCTACTTAGCCTACCATTAGTCTTATGTTATCTTACCAATTCCTTCTCAACATAACTGCAATTGACATCCTACCAATATTCCGTTTCTATCTTGCCAATAGTGTCTTGGTATTTGTCCAATAGTTTCGTATAATCTTACCAATTATAACATTCATGCAAACATAAACTTAGTACAAAACAAAAAGAATCATCCGTGTGTGTAAGCAGAAACTAATTTACGCGAACCATAAATACCAGTTTAAACCATTACAATCACAACACATTAAAACCGTTAACAAAAGACATTAAAACCAACAACATAAGTTTTCAAACAAACATAAGTTTCGACAACACCGAAGTTTTCAAACAACAGAAGTTTCCAAACAAACAACATCACAATCCAACCACATAGAAAACCAGGAGATAATGTCTTCCCAAACCAAAAGCCAAATAGGACGGGCGACCATAGGTTGGGGAGAGACCTACAAAGCGTGGCGCTGTATGGAGAGGCCCAAGTATTGGCGGTAGGGGCCAATATAACTGTCGTTGACGATCTCGAATGTCTGTACGCCCTCTGCCACCAGCTACAAAGTCCTGATCACGTATGCTCCACGGTCACCACTGAACAATAAGGAAGTAAGAAACAACATAAATTATTTACATCTTACCATTTCCATCATTTAATCATACCAATGGCTGGAATATATCCTACCATGAGGCGGCTTATATCTTACCAATATTAATACAAGTACATAACCCACGAGTTAAGAGACACTTATGAGGTTCCGTTCCTAGGGATCTTGACTGTTCGAGAAATGGTGAAGGGGTTGGGGACATCGACGGTGTGCCTGGCACGGAGCTACATAGAAAATTGCATCACCACCGGGATCAGCTTTGCAACGGGCTCGAGGTGGGTTTGCAGCTCCTTGTCCTTGATCTGGTACGAGTCACTGTCCAGCAATTCGATGTTCCACCTGACAAGGTCGATGACGAGGCCGATCCAGTGCTTGGCATTGTAATTCCAAGGCGCTAAGATCTTGGCGTTCGCCATCGACCATGTCCTGCCGTGGTTGTCCGGAAGTGTCCCCGCAAAGTACTTCAGCAGCACCTTCGACACATTGCGAGGGGTAATGCGGCTCACATCACCGCTCACTGCGTCCAACTGCTTCACCACTGCATCCTGCCAGTAGGGGTCGAGCACGACGACCCCCGATTTCTTGTCACCCTCTCGGGTGTCCAATGCCTTCTTGACCAGGACCAGGGATTGCTGGATGTGCTGCGTTAAGGGGTACGTTCCAAATTCCCATCAGCGTTGATCCTATGATGTAAGTGAATAAGGAAACATGTGGAAGAGGACAAAAGTTTGCGTACCTCGGTGGATATCCATACGCTGGGGGAGATGAGGTTGTTGAAGAAGTCCTTGGTCAATTGGGTCCCATCTGGGCCCTTCACCTGTGTCGGGAACTTCTCCAGCCACGCCAAGAAGTCGTTTCTCTGTGCACACGTGACCATCCCCTCCGCGGCCGCGTCGGTGGCCGGACACGTTGCCTTTGCGCCCTTCTTGGCTCTCTTCGAGGGTTGAGTGACGACGCAGTCCCTTAATCCGGCTGGTAGCTTCCTATCCCGCTTACCTCTCCTCGGCTCCAGCTTAATCTCCTAACAATCAAACACACCCTGAGTTAGTTTCAAACAGATGTAAATGTCCTACCAAAAGCTTAAAATATCATACCAACAAGGTAAATATATCCTACCAAACAAGGTAATTCTATCTTACAAAAAACAACTGACTTTGGTATCCTACCAAACAGCTACATCTATCTTACCAAAAGGGGCAACCTATCCTACCAACAAGTAAGGTTTACCTTTTCCTCCTCAGCCTCTTCATCAGACTCACCGTACCCTTCGAACCCTCCCCTACATGTTGTTTTCCAGCCTCCTTGCCCTTCACGTCCCCACCCATGTCTCCCTTGTTACTCTGATCATCAGCCTTGACCACCTTCTCTCCCTGGTCCTTGTCCTGGTCACCCTCCTTTGACTCCTCCTCAACCTTGTCCTTAACCTCATCAACAGTGCACATGCCCTGCTCCTTAAGATCCGAGTTCAGCTCTTCTTTCTCCGTCGTGTTCTCCTCAACGTTCTCTCATTGCTTGCCCGGCCCATTGTCATCAGCATTCACCTCTTCATTCTCTTCCGCCTTGTCCTCAACATTGTCACCGTCCTTGTCAACCAGATCCTCCTCAACCTTGTCCAAATATTTCTCAACATCCTTCTCAACAACATCGTCATCCAAAGACACGTACTCCTGTAAAGAGATGCAATAATTCAGTCGCATATTATGGGGAATCCAACACATCAACACTATCCTACCATTTTCACATATATGCCATACCATTTGGCTTATTATGGTATACCAACACATCAACACTATCCTACTAATTGCACATATGATGGGCAAAGAAGCACATACCTTTCCCTTGCCGCCCCTCTCAGATAAAGCCTTCTTGCAATCTCTAGAAACTTCACTGATCCTCTCCTCAAGCACCTCGAACTTGCTCCCCATTTCGACCATCATGCCCCTGCAGAGAGCCTCAACCTTCGCCACAATCCGGGCCTCCAAACCGACGCTCGACGCGTCTGACCCTGACTGGCTGGTTCCCTGACTAGGTCCAGCAGTGGCATCCTCTTGTCATCGCTTCTCTCTTCGGGCCCTCATGTGCTCGCCCACAATCTGGTCAAATAAGACGTCTGGAGAGTCTTTCTTGTACGATGAATGCGGGTGGGCATCTTTCTCCTTGTGGGTTGGGTGCAAGATGGGCTCTGGCTTCGCGAGTAGAACGTGTTCATCTATGAAGTCGTCGGCGGGGGCGTCCAGGTTCAAGAAGGACTTCACGTTCTCGTATCGGATGTGGCTGTTTGGGGTTTCCCATCTCAGACACCTCGGGATGATGGTGTCATCAATGTTGCGCCCGAACTTATTCCCAATCTCAGGGAAGGTCTCGTACACCCACAACTGCAAATACAATATGGTAAGATATTAGAACACAGTTTGCATGACAAATTAAGATAGTTGGTAAGATTGATTTTTCCATTTGGTAGGATATTTATTCCCCATTGGTAAGATATAAATCTTCATTTGGTAGGATATTGATACCCCATTGGTAGGATACAAATATCCATTTGGCATGCCACACCAATACATTTTCACAATTGGTAAAGTATTATAACATTTTGTAAAACTTCACTAACCTGGAAGGCCATGGGGAACCCGTAAAGCGCGTAGGTCGGCCTGTATTTCAATTGACTCTTTGCAGCCACCATGTCCTTCAACGTCCCATTGAGGCTTTCGTGTAGCCTCTCATACACCAGCCTTCCCCAAGGGAACTCCAGAAAATGGTTTGTGTCCTCAAGCAGCAGCTTCACAACCCACCCCCTTATTTGTGTCTTCTTCTCCAACCCAAAAAGAATGCCCTCCACTATGACTAGGAGAGCAAGCTTGTACTTTTTCATCAGGGACCCCGAGTCCGTCTCTTTTTGGTGGGCCCACGCTGCTTCGACATCCTTCAACGTCACCCTCTTCTTCTTAAATAGATAGTAAATGAACTCCTTATGGTCCCCCTCAATGACATCACTTGGGGCTGGTGAGCAATTGAGGCCCGTCATGAGCGCGAACTCATGAAGAGAGAACCGAACGTGATTCCCCTGGAGGAAG
Organism: Persicaria maculosa; assembly: GCA_963922045.1. Classification (NCBI taxonomy): domain Eukaryota; kingdom Viridiplantae; phylum Streptophyta; class Magnoliopsida; order Caryophyllales; family Polygonaceae; genus Persicaria; species Persicaria maculosa. Next base: position 17,181,248 of record OY998251.1, on the reverse strand, counting down.
TACCACGTCTCATGTATCTTTCGAGTCTTCAATTGCCAGAGAAGGCAGTAGTGAACCAATTGTGCAGAGAATTTGTTTCTCGACCCCATCTTCACAACGCCCCCAAACTGGCTCTTGCTCAGGGCTTTGTAATCCTCCCGGTCAATGGTGAGGTCGATGCCTTCCAACAACTCGAAACTTGCATGGGGCAGCGCCCTCCCTGTGAAGTGTTGTTTCTCTGGAACAGCCAGGACAGCCTGCAAAACATGTAATAATCTTCGGTTTTGACATTTTTTCCCAACCTTTACAACAACAACCATGTAACTATCTCAGTTTCCTTACCCCTTGGCTGCTTGGTCCTACACGGGCTTTCTTGTTCCCTGACTTCGTCATTTTATATGATGTTTAAAGCGGGGGTACCTGCTACACAATCACTAAACATAAATTCAGAAATTCAGGTCACCTAATCTGTCATACATACCAACAGTGTCAATTTATTCTACCAACTTCATTTTCCTATCCTACCATTACTGCTATCCTCTTCCGTCCTACCAATTTCGCATTTTAGACATGTTTGGTTCATTTTACCTCTTTCACAACACATCATATGGCAAGGAGATTAACCAAAACCAAATCACCATTTATTCATCATATTTTTAGGCATTTCATCAATCACTTGGTGGGCACTAACGGTTTCAACACTAAAAAACCAATCAACCAAAAATTCCTTCACCCCACTCGGCATACCAGATGTTCAAATTTATCCTGCCAATTTCTTTACCCGGTCCTACGAAATCTGCTACCACAATTTCATACACAACCTTCGATAATCTGTCCTACCATATATGCAGATATACCCTACCGATTACCCCCAATCTTGTGGATTCCCTACCCATCCGACCCCCTCCTTGCCCTTTTGTCCCCAATTTCTTACCCAACATCACCTAACCCTTACCCATCCTTTTCCCGACACCCACAAACCCTAATCACACCCACCTCCCCAAAATCGACTCACAATGGCACCCCTAACCCCTCCTATTTCATTCCTCTACTGCTAGGCATCTACAATGGCACCCCGATGTCTCAATTTCTTCACAAAACCGCTTGTAACCGCACCCCCATTACCCCAATTTCGCAACTCAAACAAAAACTCCACAATTGCTTACCTTCGTCTTCGTCTTCAACCTTTTCCTTCCTCCTTGGCGGTGACTAATGGCCCTTCTTCTTCAACCGCTTCTTCCTCTTGTCGCTCCTCCTTTCTGGTTTTTCGTCTCTCTCTGGCTGTCGCTTTAAGCAAAAAAGTTGTAACTGTCTCTTTCCCTCCCTCCTCTTTTTATTTTCAGAAATCCCGCACCCTCTACAGCCGGTTACAAACAGTTCCAAAATACCGGCAGTTATATTTGCTTGGGGGTAGAGAGGTTATTTTGGGCCATTTTTTTTGCTAGTGGTCTATTTGTGCAATTAGGCCCAAAAATTGGTCTAGTTACTACCCTTTCCTCTTTATTAATTAGTTAATATATATTTTTTTCAACACTTGTTAATCTATATAAAAAAAATTCATAGGCGTATTTGGGCCCATTAATGGGCCAATCAGGAAAAATATAGTCATATTTAGGCTGATATAGCCACGGATTCAATCGTCGCTAAATCACCACTTCATTCAATGGGCTGAGATAAGATAATTGGACTTTCACTAGCTTCTAATGGGCCGAGCCCAAAAATTTTGGGAGAGTTTGTACCCGGATTTAGCCACGGATCGAGTGTCATCGGATAGCCCGCTCATGATATATATTCGGCCCACCTACAATTAGTGACCTAAGGCCCACTCACCATATATGTTCACTTGATTTCCGATGATTAATAGCCATGGATTTAGCGACGGATATTGTGTTGTGGCCATATCAGCGACGAAAACAGCCACGACAATCCTATTCGTGGCTATTTACTAACACTGACACATATCGAGCCATGAAATCAGCTACGAACATCTGGGTCATTGCTAATATCCACGAATGTTTTGGCATGTCATACCAGGATGAGTATTAGCCACAAATATAGCCACGGTCAGGAACAGTCGTGGCCAATGTCATCGCTAATGGTCACGAATACAGGGTCGCCTATAATCCGTGGCTAACCATTCGTTGCTAAATCTTGTTTTTTTAGTAGTGGTTTTTGACATATCAATCAAACACACTCTAATTTTTTGATCAAAACATCCAGATAAAGGATGAACACTAAAATTATATATAAACATATATATATTTTTAAAAAAAGAATTTGATTCGTAAATCCAAGGTCGGCGCTCATAGATTGAGCTTTACAATTTAGAGCTCATTTGGTTGGCAACTAAAAAACCCCGGAAGTAAAACTTTCCAAGAAATAGAACAAATTCATATGTTTCATTGGTATTTTTGAAATAAAAAAACGCAGGAATTCAACTTCCCGGGAAGTCAAATTCTTCCAAAATGAAGGAAGTTCACTTACCTAGTCCCCCTACGTAAGTTCAACTTCCTTTATCTTGTATTTGGAAATTCCCGATTTCTCCTTTTAATTCTGTGAAATAAAAAAATCAACCAAACATATTTTCACAATTCCTATCAATTGGACTTCCCAGGAATTCAATTTCCATGAAGTAACTTCCAAAGAATTTCAATTCCCACATTGAATCAAACGAACCCTTAGTCTATTTTATTTATTTCTTTATAGCTTATCGGGTTTTGAAGAGATTGAATGCATCGAGTTCTTGAGGTTACACAAAATCGACCGGCCGTTTCCTTTCACAAAAAAAACAAAGATAAAATTTGCGGTACATGCCATTTTTTTCCCTCTATTTGAGATGTGTCATCCATTATTGTTTTATTAGTTTTTTTGTCCATCCCAAATTTTCTTGAAAAATTTGGCCCCGAGATCCAACCTTAAATCTCTTTCAATATCTTTTTTAGATCTAGCGTCTGACCTCTCCACTTTTAATTTCTCCTTTTAATTTCTCAGATCTGAAGCGATCCCCGTTGTCTCTCTCTCTCTCTCTCTCTCTCTCTCTCTCTCTCTCTCTCTCACACACACACACACACACACAAGCAGTGGAACATGGCGGTTTCTCGCCGTGTGCTTTCCGTCGGAACGTTTTCCGTCGAAGAAGATGCAGAGGAAGGCGGAAACGGCCATGTGGTTTCCGTCGAAGGGATTCCGGTTGGATTGATGTGTGTGTGCAGATGCTCCAGTTGTTCGATCTACGATCTCAGATGCTCCAATTGCCGGTATAATCCCCGAGATTTTTGCAGCGTCGTTCCGACATCGATCTAGACTCCTCTTGAGTTCAACGACGGCTAGGAAAAGGGTCGGGGCGGTGCACTGGTGTGGAGAGGAAGCGAGGCAGAGACGGGAAGGAGGAGAGGACGATGAAGCAACAATGGGGTTGAATGCTCCGTTGATTCAGCAATAGTGTCGAAGGCTCTTGATCTGTTGATTTCCGCAGGTTCTGTTTCAGTTTTTAATTTCTATGAAATTGAGATTAGGGTTATGTGTACTGATATAATAGTTGCGAAAATCAGCAGTTTGAATTCGGAGCTTATTGGAATCGATTAGGTTTCAATTTTGTTACGATTGTGATTTTGGAATTGAGGTGCTTCGAACAAGAAAGAGAGAGATTGAGAGGAAGATTAAGCAAGATTTATTGGTTTGGTTTCAGCAACTATGCAATCCTGAAATGCTGAAAATACAATTTGTTTTAAGCATTTTCGTTGGTAGCAAACAGTGAATTTGTGGTTGATTGAGTTTGCTTTGTTGAGAGTTTGGATATTGACAATTTCAGCACTTTTTTTTGTCTTGCTGAAACCTTTGAAGAGCTCATTAGCTTCTTGATTTTTTGTGTGATCTGAAATGCTGAAATCCGGTAAATGGTTGGAGTACATTTTAATCACAAACACAATGGATTCATACAAAGCAATAAATATATAATTCAGACTTTTAACTCATCACAGTTTCACCAACATATCTTAATTTGCTGAAATCTCTTAATTTCTGATGTTGTTGTAATTACAGCTGAAATCTCTTAACTGTTGCTGAATCTCTTAATTTGCTGAAATTGTTGTTGTAATTGCTGAAATTGGTGTTGAAATGAGGCAACTCCGGTTTCAGCAACTTCGGTTTCAGCACGTGGTGGACATTTAGCTAGTATGGGTAGGTTGGTGGACAAAATGCTAATAAAGGTGGAAAATATGGACATTCTAGTAAACACCCAAAAACAAAACCACTTCCACCGGCTTTTATATATGAACAAATTTGCGTCGCATGTCTTTTTTCTTAATAAATTAAAAAACTGTCCACGAATTTATTTTATAAATAAAAAGTCCATCTAACAAACCCTAAATTATATCCCTTCCTCCAGGCCCCCGCTTCTCTCCTCCTTCCTTTTCCCCGATTAGAAAAAACAACTAGCTTCTCCGATCGCGAGCTGAATCGAAAGTCGGGTCGGCGAGGTGGCCTTCCGGTGGATGCTCATCAGGCTCCAATCATCGGATTTACAAAGGAGATGTCTTCCGAAGATGTGAAGCGGAGCGAGACCGTGGTATCCACCACATATCTGACAGTGCAGCGACCATGGGTTTTGATCATCGGTTATACCCGAACCGGATAAGAAGCCGCCAACGCCTAGCGATCATCATCTTCAACAGAAACGTCGGCGAGAGGATCTGTTCCGGCAACGAGATTTTGGCCTCGTGCGTCGCCGAATGATCTCGAACTCGGATCCCTGGATCCAGAATCGGCCTCTCGCAGTGTGGACTGTGGAGTTTGGGTCCTATTTTGCCGCAAAATTCGCATCCTCCGTCCTTCGCCGAATCTGCATCCTCCGTCCTCTGCCTCCAATGGCGTCTCCGTCCTATTGGTCTCTAATGAGCACCGCCAAAGACATATGGGAGCCTACCAACCATTCTTCACATATTTGGATTTCTTGCTCTTTGTCTCTCGGATCCGAGTATCCCCTTCTCCGAATAATGTAGTCGCGGGTAATGGAGGTCGACTGTATTAACATATCATCTCCCCGTTGGAAGGAAGGTGGATTTTTTACTAATTTGGAAACATTGGGTAACAATTTACTAATAAATATCTTAAATATGGTCATCCTATTAAACGCCCCTTTATATATTTACCCAACATTGTACAAAAACCGCTTCCTCTTTGATTGATTTAGAAAATGACCCGAATTTAACTAGAGTTTACATTTGAACCCAAATTATTTGGATTTATAAAATTCTAGTTATTTGACCTCGAGTCGAATTTGATTTTTATTTGAAACAATTTAAGTACTTGACTTATTTAGTACTCCGTAAATAACCAAGCGAAGCTCAGATGGACATGATGTATAATGGCTTATTGCAGCAATTACCCTTTCTTGGTTTTCACTGTCTCAACCTTACCCTTCTTGGCTTCTATATTAATATTTTGAGAAACACTATTAACTATATATCCTCTTTTATTTAGCAAGGGTAATTAAATAAGTTTCCAATCCATTTAAAGGGCACAAATGGATATCGAGATTTGAAAAACAATGGTTCCTGAATCCTCACAATATTTTGTGTTAGTAAGAAGATATATATATTGATGTTTTATAACGTAATTTTTGTTATCAACAAATGTTGATCGATGTTTTAGCCAGGCACGGAAGGAAGGGTGGGATGAGCTTTGCTGCAGCCCACCCCATTTTGGATTTGTAATATGATATATATGATTGAATTATGATACACAAGGTAAGAATTGTCCACCTGGTTTGGACCTTGCTCTATTAACCTCTTTTTTTTTATTACAGTAGGCAACCATTAGAATGTCTTATAACTAAGAACATTCTTGATCATCCTGGCGGATGATGTTACAGAGATCCCTATAAAAAGGGAAGCTAGTACTACAGTTGAAACTACTCTTTGCTATGTAATCAGCAGCATGGTTGGCTTCTCTATAGCAATGTTGAGGTCTTTCTATGACAAATCTTCTCTGAAGCATTTGGATTTTCTCGACTACTCTTATAATCTCCCAAGGGGTTGATTTCTGATCTTCTATTGCCTTGACAACTCCCAGACTATCTTCTTCGATGACGACCTTACTCCATCCTTTAGTACAGACTATTTCTAACCCTCTGCAGAAAGCAAGGGATTCAGTATGGATTACATATCCCTTAGGAACTTTATCGTAAAAAATATCGACAACATGTCCATTCCAGTCTCTGACAATACCCCCAATATGGCATTCGCCCGACGGTTTAACCGACCCATCTACATTAATTTTGTAGACAGACATTGGGGGTTTCGCCCATTTAATGTTTCTGCTGCTCTTGTTTTTTGGCCTCTTATTTTCATTTTGGATTTTTATCCATTCCCTTGTGCTGTGAATAGCTTTCCTTACAGCTGCCTCAAAACTATCTGGATTACATCCCATGAAGATTACAGAGTTGCGGAATTCCCATATATGTTGCCATAGTATACAAAGTTGTTCAAAATGAGTGTTATTTCTTCTTATGTTTTGCATGTCTGTTGCTGATGCTACTGGGTCATGAAAACTATAAAATCTTTCGCCACCAAGTTGTTCATATTTTGCTACAATCATTTTCAAGATAGGACATTTAAGAAGTAGATGGTCTGTTTCTTCATTCTCTGTGTTGCAGAGACTGCATTGGTTAGGAACCGTATTGAAATATCTGTTTAGGCGTTCATTTGTTGCAAGACTATCAGAAGTAATTTTCCATATAAAGTTTTGGGTTCTCGGCGATAATTGTAGTTTCCAAATCGAAGCAGTATCAGTGTCATTTGGATTTATAGTTGTAGACTTATCAATACTCAATTTGGTAGTGTAAACCATCCTTGTCAAATCGCCAGATCAATTTGTCTATGGTCTCCCAAGTCGGGATAGTAACCCTGCTGATTTGTTGTGTAAAGACCGGAATTTAATTAATATTTATAAAATATCCGTAGGATAATCCGAATATTATCCTCCCTTATAATTATGAAAACCCGGAAAATTTAAAATTTTATGCCTAGCTTTACATGGATTCAATGATGGGAAAAATATACCCAAGCCACTTTTCTCGTATCTTATAAACGTAACGGATTTTATCGCTTCGCGAGCTCGGGTTTTACATTATGTTAAAGAGGTCATCCACCCAAATTGCCCAACATTGAGCCACCAAACCCTTGACTTGTGGCTTGCTTGTGAATGTAGACATTCAACCACTCCCATCACTTCCTTCCCATCACACCCATGCTTTGAATCATGAAGCCAGCCCCCCCTCTCCTCTATAAGCCTGACCCCAAGACTCATGAGGAGCTCATCCAAAGAAGCCCCACCGTCACTTGAGAGGAGAGAGAGAGAGAAGGAGAGCCTTGCTCCATTTTAGGTCCATTTTGGACAGCCTTCACAAGAAATAGCATAACTCCCTCCATACTCATCCAAATTGAGAAAACTCGGTGGCCATGGATCCTTCTTGAATCCAGCTTTCCATACATATCTCAAACACAAAAATCCAAGGTCGTTTGCCCAGCCAAAATCGTCCATCTTTGGAGCTGCAGAAAACTGTTTTTGAAGGGTCTTGAGAGTTTGACTTGATTTCTTGGTAAGAACCCTTCCTTTCTTCCAAAAATCAGTTCCAACATGTGTTATAACTCCTTTTATTCAACTTTTAGTAAGAATCTAAATCATGTTTTGGGATTTTTGGTGACAAAATGGCAAGGTGTTTGAAAGGTAATCCCTCATCTGCCTCCCTCTCTCTAGGAATAGATCTTGTGTGCTTGGAAAGGGCTTAGAAAGTGGAGCCTCTATGTGTTTTTGGTTGCGTTTTGTAGCAAACGTCAAGAAACAAAATGGATATATATGCCTCTGTAATTTGGACTTTATTTCCAATCCAACGGTCTGATTCGGCTGAAATCTTAATATGATGTTCATGGAAATGTTATCTAACTTCCCTTTAAAAATTACGGCAATCCAACGGTTGGATCAAGAGTAATTATAATTTTAGTAACCAGTGTTTATATTGACTCGGTTAGAAAACTTGGTTAAGAGAATGCTAAGAATATGGTTAAATATATGATGGCATAACCGAAACTTAGAGCATATAAAATACAGAAATGAAGTATACTCATAACTTGGCTTATGATCCGATAAGAAGAAAATCGATTATTTGATAATACGATATAGATTATAACTGGTTAAGTCCGGATCACTTAGCCAAAGTGCGTAATCTATAGAATCGTGAACCTCATGTGGATATATGTTGATTATTAGGATGGGTGCCATGCATTAGAATACCACCTAATAAAAGCTTAATGAAATTAATAGGCTCTTGTTGATTGGATCCTTGGTTGTGCACTTCATTGCTTGCTTATTCTCTGGACTCCAGGTAAGTCCCCTGGACTTACTCATGATGGATTTATATGATACTCTTTGTCTTATCGAGAGTCTTCATGCATCACGCGACCTAGTAACATGTTTAGGAATATAAACCGGTAATATGACATAGGATGAACTTAGTACATCCAACACTTCATATGTATGCTATGTGTCTATGGTAGGACGGCCGTCAAAATCTGAATAAATGACTTATGATGATGATACGGGCCCTTGTGAAGGATGAGTATGTTTGAGAAGGATGAGTAGGTTTGAGAAGGATGAGTACGTTTGAGAAGATATTATGATATGACGGTGATGATGATGATGATTATGATGATGATACGGGCCCTTGTGTGTTTGTTTCGCATTCATATATACCTATATACTTGCTTATGTGTTACATTTTAACATTCATGTAGTTTAAGTATGCCTCTTTATATGGCATTGAGTGTGTATATTTCCGATGATTGACCCCGATTTATTTCTTGTTTTTAGATTCAGGTACCCCTTACCCGATATGACTTACTTATGTGGATGGTTGTCGGGACAGACCTTTTGGGACGATTAAAGCGAGTGAGGCATGACTTATGCACTCTTTACTTTCTCGTTTACTTTGATTTGGTTTTGACCCGGCTATGCCGCGGCGACTTTGATGTACGTTATTTCCGCACTTTATATTTCTGACTTGAAAATCATTTACACGATAGTACCTAGGACAGGTGAACGCCTCCAACAGGCGCGCGCATTTCTAGGGGTTCGAAATCCCCACTTTCAAAAACCATTGCTTTCGCTAAAAACAAATAACTTAGCTAAGTAACTCGTACTCGGTCGTAAGATCTAAAGCTCACGAAAGAATTCAAAACTCTTCTATAACGTTCCCCGAATAACCTAGTATTCTGAACCTTATTTACCTTCTAAGTAGGTTTATGGAGGTTAATTCGGGTACTTAAATTTCGGGTCGTTACATGTTGGACAATTACAGGGGGGAACAGTTGATTGAGTAGAGCAATATTCCACTCCTTTTCCGGCGTAATTAAGTCTGAAACCTTCATTTCCGGGTTGTGGTTATTCTTGTATTGTTCAAGACTCACTTCATTAAGCCACGGGTCAGACCACACATTTATACTTGTGCCATCATTAGGGATGGCAATTTCACCCGCACCCGATCCGAACCCGAATCACTCGGCCCGAAAAAGTGGGTGAAAACCCGAAAAAAGCGGGTGGAAAGTGGATGTGGTTGAAGTGGATATGGGTGGTGGGTCGGGTGGGGTGAAGTTTTTCTCCACCCGCACCCGATCCACCACCTGATCCATCACCCGCCACTCGACCCGATCCATATAAAATAATATATATATATTATATTATATATATAAAAAATATTTTATATAAAAAAATATATGAACTTTGTAAACCCTAATTCCCCTTCCCTTCATCCACAGCCCCCACTCGTGTCTCTCTCTGTTGTACGCTCAATCCTCCCTACTCAGACTACATTCACACTCGCCGGTGAGGCCCCAAGCTCGCAGTTGCCGCCGACGATGCCTCATCCTCACTAGCTGTCCTCCCTCTCAATCAAGCTCCGAGCTCGTATCGCAACCCTCTCTCCCAGATCTTGGCTCACACAGTCGCAACCCTCTCTCTCCCTCTCATATCTCAGCCCTCGCTACTCACCTCCAACCGCCTCCACTGGTCGTCGGCGGCGGCCACCATGTCGATCATCCCAAAGGACCACTTATTTTCCTTATGTTTTAGACTTATGATATGTGTTTAACACTTATGGCATCTGTTGTTTAAGACTTATGGTATGTGTTTAAGACTTAAATGTGTAAGATAATCATATTTTATACACTGTTTTGTGTACCAAATTGATTGGAATTCAATTGCTTGCATTAGGGAAAATCACCCACATTTCACCCATATTTCACCCATTTCACCCGATCACCCGATGGATATGGGTGAAGTGGATATGGGTGAAGTGGATGTGGGTGGGGTGATGGGTGGGGATATGGGTCACCCATGGTGGGTCAGGTGAAATGCGGGTTCATCCACCCACCACCCGACCCATTGCCATCCCTAGCCATCATCGATAAGCCAAAGAAGTCATTTATGAAATCTGTCTCTTAATTGCAGAAGGCGGCCAAACTGCCAAGAAGTGTTGTGTATATTCAAGTCAGTTATCTTACGGTTCTGAAGATATTTTTCTCTTATGACTTTAACCCAGATATTGTCAGGGTTCGTATAAATTTTCCATAGTAGTTTCATTTGTAAGGCTATATTTTGTTCCTCCGCTTTTCTAATGCCAAGCCCTCCATTACTCTTTGGTCCACAGATCTTCTCCCAGCTAATAAGGGGTCTGTAGTTTTGAGTTTGTGTCTTATTCCAGAAGAAATTCTTGTTTATCTGATCAATCTTTTTTAGAATTCCTTTTGGCAAAAGAAAACTTTGCATTAAGTAGTTTGTTTTTTAGCTAAGATTAGCTTTAATTAATGTCATTCTCCCTGCCTGGGAGATTGAGCCAGATTTCCATTTCAGAAGTTGCTTTTTAAGGTTTTGAAGCGCATCTTCAAAGACTTCATTTTTAACTCTCCTGTTCACAATGGGGATACCCAAGTATTTTTCCATACCTCTAGCCATAGAAATGTTCATATGTTGGGCCAGATTCAAGGCCTTAGCCCTGCTTACATTCCTTGTAAATTGAATCGAACTCTTCTGATAATTTATGGTTAATCCTGATCTATTAGAGAATTGGTTAAGCATATTTTTAATTGTATGAAGACTTTTATATGAGGCTTTTGCAAAGATTATCTTGTCATCCGCAAAAGTTAGCAGGGGGATTAGAGTGCTAGTTGGGTACATATATAGTAAAAAGATTAGTGTGAGAATTTTTTAACTATACATCTATTTTCGTTCCAAAATTCTCTATTTTCATTCAAATTTTTTTCATAATACTTTCTCTTCATGGTATAAGGAAATCCAGCACACCCCGACTTACATTTCTGGTTTCGTCCTTGGTTTTAGCAATTCCCAATATTTTTTTTCATTATACAATAGATATTTGGGATAAAAAAATGTCCATATAATAAGACTTAATTAATTAAATGTTCACCATCCAAGATTTATTAGTTAAATGTCCACCGGTCACTCCCTACTGGTGCCCGCTTCCAACTATGACATTAAGCCGACGAACAGAACTATGACAGTAAGCTGACAATGCATGACAATAAGCTAACAACGCATGACATACAGCTGGAAAAGCATGACAGTAAACTGGCAAATGATAGAACATAAACCAACACTCAACGCTCAACATAAAAAAAATCAGCACCTTTTATGACCCTCAATCCCTCTAACATAATTGAATTTTGTGTGCTGACAATGGTCTTATCTAGCTTTTACCTGCTACTTTAGTAGAAAGTGAGTAGAACATAAGCTAACACTTAATGCTCAACATAAAAAAAAATCAACATCTTTTATGACCCTCCATCCATCTAATTTAGTTGAATTTTTTGTGCTAACAACCATCTCATCTAGCTTTTACCTACTACTTTTGTAGAAAGTGAGTGTCTTGAAATCCAAATTTAAATTTATAGGAGGAAAATAATGCTGATAAATTATTTTTTAATTGCTATGATTACACTAAAATTGTTTGAATGAGCTTCAAAGTTCAAACCAGGGATAGATTACTTAATTGAATAATCACTAGTAGAAAAATGACCTTTGGCCACACTTAATTTACCACGGTTCCGTGTCTTCTTGTGGTAAATTTTCAAGGTTTATAAATTTACCACGATTCCAAGGAGAACCGAAGTAAATTATCATTAAATTTACCACGGTTACGTGTAATGTCATGGTAAATTTTCAAAGTCAACAACTTTACAACGGTTCCAAGGAGAACCGAATTAAACTAGCATCATATTTACCACGGTTCTTTTTCTTATCGTGGTAAATTTCAAGATTAATCAATAAAGCCCTTAACCGACCCTTCTCACGCTCCTAGACCCCTTCTCCATCGCTCGCCTCCCAATCTCCTCCGAGCTCTCTCCATGACTCTTCCTCTCTCCATCCGGCAGTTCCTCCTCCTTTCCTCCTTTTTTGAGCCCGTCGCCAATTGTGGTGAGCTCATGCGCCATCGAATCTCCTCGCTGTTAATCAACCACCGCGGCTCCATCCATCGCCATCACCCTTGTTCTTGATATCTTCCCCCAACTTCTCTCTATCGCCATCGACCTCTCTCCATCGCCATCGACCTTCGATTCCGCCTGTGTCGGAGCTCACCTTGATTCCGCCTGAATGCGTCTCCACTCGACGTGGCTGCCTCTGTGTGCTGCTAGTCCGCGCTCGAGAATAGGGACTTTCTTCCTCAGATCTCTGGTGTTCTCTCCAACTTTATTTTTAGGTAACCTCAAACATCTTTCTCTTCAATTTAGGAACTTGATAGTGTTTGGCTAGGGTTTGATTTCGGGAAAAAGGGATCGGAATTGGGAACAGCTAGAGCGGGATTAGGGTTTGATTTTGCGAAAATGGGAAAGTATATTTTTTTTTGGTTGAATTTATTGATTGTTAAATCATGGTGGGTTATACGACGTGGGGGGGGGGGGGGGGGTCACACGCCCAAGTGCACCATGCGCTAACCAAGTCGAGCACACAAGCCGAGTCGGGTTCCATCCTAAAACCAATTGGTGTTAGGTGGGGTAGCCCACCGACTTATATGCAAGGCTTGGATTCATCATCTAATCAATGTGGGATGCATATTTCACATCTTTCCACACACCCCCTCAAGTGCAACTGCCTAGCCCCGCAATATCTGCTAGTTGCACTTGACGACTTAAGCCTTAAGGCCGGCCAACCCATTAGACCAGGATCCCAAACCGCACTGCATCCAGCCGAACCTCGGCTCTGATACCATGTTAAATCACGGTGGGTCATACGACGTGGGGGAGGGGGGGGGGGGTTACACACCAAAGCGCACCATGCGCTAACTAAGCCGAGCACACAAGCCGAGTGAGGTTCCATCCTAAAACCAATTGGTGTTAGGTGGGGTAGCCCACCGACTTATATGCAAGGCTTGGATTCATCATCTAATCAATGTGGGATGCATATTTCACATCTTTCCACATTGATTAAGTCGTCTAAACTACTTAGCCTAGCTATGTGTTTCTCTCTTCTTCTTTTCTGGTCAAAATATGATCGTTGAACAATTTGTGAGACATAGTTGATGAACAAATTTGTGAAACCTGATATCAAGTGAATTGAACAAACTGTAAAGCCTTTGGTTTACTTATTGTTCAATTCACTTGATTTGATGGATTTTTTTAATGATTCATATCATCTACATTTGAAGCTATGACTTTTTAATGATTCATATAATCGACATTTGAAGCTGATATCATGTTTGTTCATTTGTTTTTTGAATGATGCAAAAAAAAAAAAAACAAATGAAATCACATTTCACTTTCCTCCTCCCAATTGTGTTTCCATACAATAATATAAAGGAATCATGGCATATTTCTGGGTGAAATTCTATCAATTTCATGTTGTATAATATTGATGCTAAGATCTAACACTTGCTTTGTCCTTCTAAAATTTCACTTTCTTCCTCCCAATTACTTTCATATCATAAAACATAAAAGCATTGACAACAAGAAAGATTTGATATTCCTTTTGCAATCAGATCTCAGCTGCTGCTAACCAAATTCCTTTAGGTGTCTACTTCTTGTAACTTGGCAGGAATAACAAAATTATTAATCAGATCTCAGGTGCTACTACTGCGTGAAGATCTCAGTTGTGCAACTGCTGTAATGCCTAGAGGAACTTATAGATGCTCAAAAAATTTACCATTATCTCAGTTGTTGTAATGCATTCCAGCAACTTTTAATTTGAATTAAAAAACCTTGTATCTTTTATTGTAGTTTTTTTTGCCTTTGCCCTCTTCTTTTGATCTTACTTCACTTTCTTTTAGCATTGGCGGGCAAGTAACTTAGATTAAGGGTGAGTTAAGCCTTAAAAGCCTTTGTGGCTAAAAAAATCAGAAGCTTGAGTTCACCAACACTAACTTGCTATTCATTCTCACCTGATGTAGGCATGTCAAGCTGTGTATGAGTTTATATGAGTGAAAGAAAGAAATCTGAGTGACTCGGGTATTTTCCATTGCTATTCATTCTCACCTAATGTATTCACGCATTCTTGGTTATAGGTACTTTGCCTTTTCTTTCTGTTGCTACCTTTTTTTTTTGGTCTCGCACATTACATTTCAGTGGATTGATTATATAGTTAATAACACCTTCACCTGCCTTCTCTTTTGGATAGTTCTTCTACTTTTTATGATACTTAATTCTCATCAAATGACTCCAAACTTTATGGTAAGTCTATTATCTGATTCAAAATTGTTATTTGTTTGTTTTGCTGGTATTGATGGCAGTTGATACTAAAGCAACTTTATTTTGAATCCATTTGAAGCTTTGGTTGGCATTTGGGGCCTTTTTAATGGCTACGAGCATGACAATGTATGCAACATGTCAACAACTTCAAGCTCAAGCTCAAGAACATGTTGTTGCAGCCAGTGGCCTTCTTGGTCATACTGAGCTCCGGTTGCATATGCCACTACCCTTGCAACCTGGGGAAGATTGCAAGGTCTGAGGCTTCAGCTTGCTCTTTTTGACCGCGAATTTGATGATTTAGATAAGGGGTTTATACATATATTCTTATGTGAAACAAGTACTTTTTTCAAGATGATGATTTAGGTAAGGTGTTTACTCGCTTTAAACATATATACTCCGTTAGGAAGTTATTCATAAATGAATTAGTCTTATAGGGGTGATTTTTATTCATTAATTTTGATTTTCTATCTATTGGGATGGATCCATGTCAATCAATTATTTGTCTGCTAACATATATAGTGACTAATGGCATTTCATAGATTTTTTTTCCAGACTGAGACTTCTAAGACCAGGAAGAAAAACAGACTAAGGAAAGAAAAATAGAAGAATTCTTCTGTTATTGATTGTGATAAGAACCGCAAGGTTAATATGGTTTGGCTTTGCTTTTTTAAAGCAGTTGATGATTTTGGTTGTGTTTGAATAGATTTGGGATTTGTGTCTGTTTTATTGTGGCATCTTATAAGTATTTGATGTTTCTGTTCAAGGAAGCATATGAGGAGTTCAAGCACATCACTCTTGCTCTTATCTATGACCAAAATGATATGAACTCACCTGTTGTGAATGAGGTTAGTGTTTATTAATGTGTTCCTTGCTGCTAGTCACTTCTTCATTATGTTTTTGCCGATTTCATAGATATTATCATACCAGACTCGAAAGTGAAGTGGATTGATTTGTGTGCCTTTCTTATAAGAGACTAAATTGAAACTACCCCCTTGTCTTTTTGGCTTCATTGTTTCTCTTCAAGATTGAAATCCTCAAGTGGGTCCTCTTTAGCGTACTCTTATGTTGCAATGTCCTTGTGTTTTAGTGGTCCGTAAGGAGACGGTTTGAGATTGCTGGATTGGTGTGATCAATTTTGAGGGCCCATTTACATGCACATGATCCTTTGTTCTCAATGGCTTTGAGATAATTGACCAGGTTATTCATCTTACACTAGTGACTGATTCTCTGATTGTGTTTCCTCTTGGTATATTTATGTTTATGGGGAACTCAAAAATGCAGTATAAACAAGGAGTATTGCTTTCGACAGGGAGTGTCATCCCCCATCACTGATCTTTCTCAGATGTTGCTCTTTGAGGAAAGGGATCAGCTTGCAACACCACAAGAATCTCTTTATGAAGCTTCTCCATTCGATGAGGTGAGAAATTTCGGTTCATTTTTCTAGCAACAGAATTCCATGTCAAATGTAGTACATGATATCGCATGATGTCTGGTCAGTAGATATTCATTTGCGCGTGTCTGTCTATTATTTTACTATTTTTACATGATTAGTTATAGAATCATATTTTATCCTACAAAATGGAATGATGTAAAGTTTTTGTTTTTTAATTGGAATTTCAGGTTGACATACAAGCCCTTGCTCATGCTGTTGAGCTGACCCGATATGATGCAGTGGATAGCTTGAAATTTGCCAAGGGGATTTGTTCCAGGCTTTTAAGGTGCCCAAAATTTAATATTACCTGTCATTAGATACTGTAAATTCTTTCATGAAGTATAAAGTTGTTCTGATGTGTGGTGATTTACTGTTTTACCCTTTTTGGATTTTGCATCTTCGTTTATGTTGTTTTCAGCAGGTAGTTTGTATTTGCAATTGTATCCTCCTGTAGATTTAAAGCATATATGGCATTTGAAGTTTCATAACCTGATCATCTATCACTATAAACTAGATCTAGTTTGTTTAAGGGGCCTTCTTTTATTCTTTTTTCTTTTTTCTTTTTTTATACTTTTTAACATTTTGGTTCATTGGTTTCCTTTGAAGCGGCTTTTGGGAAACATAGCTACTTACATAAGGCCCGGTATGCCATAATTATTTTAGATATTCTGAACAACATGTTAATGATGTTGTATTTAGAGTGTTCTTTATGGAACATATAAATCATTCCTTAAAGTAGGAGCAAAGTATGAGCTCTGTCAATTCCTTTCATTTCTATGTGTTAACATAGTGTATCTTATTCATGGGTGAAATAGTCCTTCATTATAGTCTAGCTAGCTTGCAAACTTTAGAATGACTTTGAATTTAGAGAGTTCTATGGAATTTTCAGATTTGATCTATTTTTGTGCACCCTACCAATTTTCTAAGAATCAATAGATTTGCAGTTTCACTTCATTTCACATAAAGGTAGAAAATTATACTATTATTTGATTTAAGCCTATTAGCTCAAATGGTAGAGCGATGTGTTTATACACAAAGATGTGGGTTCAAATTCCGCATAGGCTACTATAGTAATTGGGTAAAAATTACCGCGGTACATATTTACTTCGGTTCACAAATTCACCGCGTGACCTATTTACCTCGGTTCCCACATTTACCACGGATCCAAAAGCCTAAAACTACGAACATATTTACCACGTGTGGGCTGTTTTACCACGGTTCAAATTATTTACCACGCGACCTATTTACCACGGTTATCACATTTACCACGGTTCCAAAAGCCTACCACTACGTACGGATTTACCACGGGTGGCTGTTTTACCGCGGTTATGTTCACGTGGTAAACAAATTTACCATATCCACTTTTACCTCGGTTCAGGACCGTGGTAAAGCTTGCACACGGAACCGAGGTAAAACCGGCTTTCTGTATTAGTGAATGCTGCTGATTTTTAATGTCTTCTATATATTTTCAAAGTAGCATTAACTTTCGATCAGAAAATAATCCATTGAATAATTTGGACGGGTAAACACTTAATTAATTTTTACTATTGAACTTTTCTACTTACAAATTAACAGTTTATACACAATCTAGCTAGTCCAACAAAGCTCAAAAAGAATTTAAGAGCTTGGGAGAGTAAACAAGGAAGAAGCTCTTGATGTGTTTTAAGTTAACCTTGCAGCATTGGAGAAAGGTGAGACAAAAGTAGATGATGATGATACCACTGGTGGAGCTAGCACGTACTGTTGCATAAAATGGTGCTGACAAATAGACTTGTCATTCACGTTGAAGCCTTCAGTTGGGAGTGAAATTTCTTCTGGAAAAATGAGGAAAAATCGAACTGATAAGTCAAAGAAGATAACACTAACAACGCATTCATCATATTTTTCCGTTTTTAAGAAGAAAACAAAAACTTTTTCTGTTTTTGAGAAAACAGAAATAATTAAAACACACATTCACTCACCAGTGTACTTCTGTACTGTCCATTTTAGATAGATACTGTTTAATCTCGGGACAAAAGGTGAATCTACACAAATCCAGCTTCCAAGCGTCTCCTAACACTACTGCTACCGCCATAGCGTCTACTATTGCAGTACTTGGTATTCCCCAGGCTAACAATTTTGACAAATATTTGGGCTGCCCTGTCATTAACGGTAGGACCAATAGGGACACATTCGCTGATGTGGTTCTCAAGACCAAAAACCAGCTCACAAAATGGAAAGCCTCGAATCTTTCTGCCGAAGGGCGACGGGTGCTTATCAAAGCAAATTTGAGTGCCAAACCGATTTTTCTTATGCAAGCCTTCCTGCTACCTTCTCATGTTCTTCATGAACTTGACAAAGTGTATAGACAATTTTTTTGGAATAAAACCGCTAAAGCTCCACCGCTGATTAGTTGGGACAAAATCTGTTCGGACACAATGAAAGGTGGTTTGGGGATTCATAAGGCAGAGACTATGAATATAGCTCTTCAGATGAAGCTTCTTTGGAAAATAATTGCTGAACCAGACAACATTTGGGTTCGAGTCATCTCCCAAAAATACCTTAAAGGGCACGACCTTTCCAGTTATAACAAAAAGGGTAATACCTCTTGGCAATGGTCCCGCCTTATGTCCATCAAACCGCAGTTCCTACCGGCTCTACAGTGGCAGGTCGGAAATGACGAAACAATTGATTTCTGGTCCCATAACTGGGCTTTCGAGAAGCCGTTGAGTTCCAAAACACTGAGTCCCATCCCGGATAGCCTCAAGGACGTTTCGGTGGCACACTTCATCACCAACCGCCAGTGGAACAAAACATTTATAAATGATTCTTTAAAAAATGTTCTGAAACAGGATGATATCAACCACATTATGGGTTTAACTCTACCAAGTAACCCGATCACGGATCGTCTTTATTGGGGCCCTAGCAAAAATGGCTGGTTCTCAACCGCCTCTGCCAACTCGTTTCTATCTGTAAACACCGGGTCGCCAGATTTCGATTGCGATTGGATCTGGAGTCTCGATGTGCCCTCTAAGGTTCGACATTTTCTCTGGAAAATCTCCCGGGATGGTCTCCCGACTAAAACCAGATTACAGAAGTTGCACGTGGCTGTACCTACTGGTTGTGTTTTCTGTGGCAATACAAATGAATCGAATGATCACCTGCTCCTTCGTTGTCCCATGGCTACTGCTTTGCTTAAAGCTTTACGTATCCACATTCCGGGGGTTATTACTGCTTCTGTTGTCATGGGAAATGTGTTTCCACTTACTGCTATAAAAAGTGCAATTGGGACCTACACTTTTGCCGTTTTAGCCTCAGCGTGGTGAGCAATGTGGTTCTTTAGAAACCAACTCGTCTTCGATCATACTAACAAGGTAACTATCAATGAAATTTTGCTGTTTCACAGCACTACCAGTCATTGTTGGAAACAATCAAAGATTTTAGACGATGATCCGACTGGACCGTCGATCCCCAAACATCGCATTCACAGTGGTCCACACAACCAGGGTATTAGGGGTAGTACTACGAAAGCCAGGGCTCAGGATCGGTCCGGAAAATGGGATAAACCCCCCCTGAATTGTTATAAGCTCAACTTTGATGGTTCGGTACTCCCGAGTGGCAACTCGTCTTATGGTTTTGTCATCCGTGACTCTGCTGGTTTTGTTGTCTCTGCTGACAGATCTGTTTGCACAAATATCTCAGTGATTTATGCCGAAAATCTCGGACTTAGAATGGGTTTGCTACGGGCAAAGGAGTTGCAACTATCTACACTTCTGATCGAAGGAGACAACCTACTGGTGATAAAATCTCTACTGGGGGATTAGAAATGCCCCTGGACAATAGAGATGCTACAAGCTGATATACTGTCTGATATCTCGTCCTTTACTTATGTTGCTATTCGTCATATTTTCAGGGAATCGAATGTTGTGGCTGACTACCTTGCTCGTAGTGCCCATGTCTCCCCTGCCGACGTTTGCTGTGAGGATGATCCAGAACTGCTAGTTCTCGTCCGGAAGGATGCGCTAGGAAGGGCCTCTGCTGCGGCCGACCCGACCTAATTCTTATCTTGCGTCAAAAAAAAAAAAAATCACTCACCAGTGTAGATCCCCTGTAACACTACGGGTAACACTAGGTGTAACACTTAATTATTTCGGCTATAAATTTAAATTAAATTTTTTAATAAAAATTATATTTATATTCTATACACTTATATTAACATATTTATAAAATTTTATTATGAAAAAATGTTATTAAAAATTATGAATAATTAAAAGATTGATTATTTTAGAAAATATTTTTTATCTTACTAAAAAAAATAGTTTAACAATAAAATATTATAAACATGTTAATATAAGTGTATAAAGTATAAATATAATTTTTTTAAAATTTTAATTTATAACTTAAATAATGAAATGTAACACCGAGTGTAACACACAAAGTGTTATAGGGGATCCAAATTGTTCACTTACAGTTGGAGTTAGAGCGGACATTCATCAGATTGAAGATAGAGGAGCGTGATAGATTACATAGTAGGGCTGGGCAAAAGTTGGATCGGATCGAAATCGAACAGGGACCAGACCGGAAATTACGGTCTTTGGATCGGACCGGAGTATTACGGTCTGGTCCACGGTCCATGAAAATATGAATTCCGGGTTCTGGTCCAAACCCGGGACCAGACCGAAATTTCAGGGTCGGACCGAAATTGGACCGGATTTGGTTGATTTAAAAAAAAGGAAAGAAAGAAAGAAGCGTTGCGCGTGACCTAGCTGCCCAGTCCCAGGCTACCAGCCGCTTCTTCAGTTCTCCTCTTCAAAGACTTTAGAGATCACACTTCACCCTCTCCCAGCCTCTCTATTCAGGCCTCTCTGTTCTCACGACTCTAGCACTCCGCTCCTCAGTCGGTTGTCCCTCGTGCTCCGACGCTCCGCCCCCTCGGTCCACCCTCCTCCCTCCGTCCCTCGTGCTCCGACGCTCCGCTCCTCAGTCCGCCCTCCTTTCTGTTTGCGGCTCCGCTCCACTCAGTCTGCCCTCCTTGCTGTTTGCGGCTCCGCTTCACAATAGCAACCGTTTTTCTTCTTCTCTCTCTTTTCACTTTTAGATCTAGGTTTGATTTATGTATATTTTCATATATTAAATTCAATTTCAGACTTTCAGTCTTAGGTTTCTATTTTGGGATTAGAGCAATTTCGGTTTTCATATTTCAGACTTTCAGTTTTAGAAATATAGGTTAGAGCGATTTCGATTTTCAGTCTTAGAAATTAATTTTGATTTTCAAATATTGGTTACAGCAATTTCAGCCTAGAAATCTAGGGTTATAGAAATCAATAAGGTTGTTGTATTGCTGTCACAGTGTAACCCCTCCCCCCAAGTAGTAGAAAAATGTGTAGCAGGGAAGAATCCGGTCCAAACGGTCTTTCCGATCCGCAGATCAGAAAACCCGGGACCATAATTCTCGGTCCCGGTCCGATCCGCGGTCCATATTTTCGAAAATTTTGGTCCACCGGTCTTGAACCAGACCGGATGCCCAGCCCTATTACATAGATGACATATTGTATAGTGGGCCAAAACGCCCAATCTCGTGTAACATATATATATATATATATATATATATATATATATATATATATATATATATATATATATATATATATATATATATATATATATATATATATATATATATATATATAGAGAGAGAGAGAGAGAGAGAGAGAGAGAGAGAGAGAGAGAGAGAGAGAGAGAGAGAGAGAGAGAGAGAGAGAGAATGAAACCCTAAAGGAGGACTTTCCATCAATTATATCATCCTACATGGTATCACGTCCTTTTCTTCCTCACGGAACCCTAATTTGATCCTCCCGCCTCACCTCTTCTTTTACCGCTGTCGGCCTCGTACCGCCGCTGTCCTCTCTCACTCCCCCGATTGCTCCCCCGTTTCCGATTTCCTCATTCACTCCTCCCGATTCGTCGCCATCTCCGCCTAATCCTCTCAACCCGCTGAAGCTCTGGTCGAAGCGGAAGGAATACCTCAAGATCTGGTACAAGCCCTTCTCTCTCTTCTCTCGGCACCATGGCCGCCTATTCGCCTCTTGCCTCCGGTCCCGGTCAGAAAACATCTCCGCCGCAAGGATGCGGCCATGACAGTAGCTGCAGCCGCGACATAGGCAGCGGCATCGGTAGCAGCAGCGGCCGCAGCTCTATGCAGCGGCCACGGCATACGTGGACTAGTGTCCCTCGTCCTTCGAACGCCGCCCCCCCCGATGGTCCCTGGTGCCTGGCTTCAACCCTCATTGGATGCACTCCGGCTCTCTTGCCCCTCGACATGCATGCCGGTCCTCAGGCCTATCTGACATCGTCTGCACAAGGCTATGTCCCGCCTGATGGGCATCACGCCTTCTCCTCTATGCAGCTGACATCTCCCGACTCTTCTTGGTACATGGACACTGGTACCCCCTCCCACATGACGAACTCCTCAGTCAACCTCTCATCTATTTCCTTTAAAGGTCCTGCACACTCTATTATCGTCGGCAATGGTGGTTGTTTTGCTACTATGGGGATTGGCCACGCCAAATTACAGACCCCAACCCCCCCAGTACACCTTAACAATGTCCTCATTGCCCCAAAGACTGTCAAAAACCTTATCTCGGTCCGTCAGTTCACTACTGACAATAACGTTTCTCTTGCGTTTGATCCCTTTGGTTTCTCTATGAACGATCTTACTATGAGGGTTACTCGCCTACGATGTAATAGCACCGGGGAGCTCTACCCTGTCACATCGCCTCCGCCTTCTACATCCCGCCAGTCGTGTCCGGTCGCCCTCTCGGCATCGTCGTCCAGCCTGTGGCATGCACGCCTTGGCCATCCCAGTGCTGCCGTTTTAGATGTCCTTTGTTCTCAGAGTCTTGTCAACTGTAATAATGACCTACGCTCTAGTTTATGTTCTTCCTGTCAGTTAGGCAAACATGCCAGACTGCCGTTCCAACGGTCTTTGAACTCCACCCTTGCACCTTTAGATATCATTCATAGTGACATTTGGACCTCTCCCGTGCCTAGCAAGGATGGTCACAAGTACTACCTTGTATTTCTTGATGATTACACTCATTTTTTATGGGTTTTTCCATTACAATTCAAGTTCCAAGTGTTTCCCATTTTTTCCAAGTTCCATGCCTACATTAAAACACAGTTGCACACATCCATCAAATTTTTCCAATGTGACAATGGTCGCGAATTTGATAACAAGGACTTTCACTCTTTCTTCACCACAAATGGCATCTCATATCGGCTTTCATGCCCCTATACATCTCAGCAAAATTGCAAGGCCGAAAGAATCATTCGAACAATTACCAACATGATGTGTTCTCTCCTCTTTCACGCATCAATTCCCCTTACCTATTGGTCTCACGCCATATCAACAACTTGCTATCTCCTCAATATCCTCCCTTCTACTACCCTCTAGCATCGCTCACCCACTCAGGCATTATATTGCACCATGCCTAGATATGATCACCTTCGTACCTTCGGATGTCTGTGCTTTCCAAATCAGTCCTCCACCGCCCCACACAAGCTCCACCCGCGCTCCACTCCATGTGTCTTCCTAGGCTATCCGTCTGATCATTGCGGTTACCTTTGCCTCAATGCTCAAAGCCACAAGCTTATTCTATCACGTCATGTCACTTTTGATGAGTCTCGCTTTCCCTTCTCTTCCCCTTCTCCCGCCTCTCCCACACCCCCTGTCTCCCAGTCTGAGTCAGAGGCTCCCTTCCCACACTTCCTCCTTCCCAAGAGCTCTAAGGGTGCTCCTGCTTCTCCCCCTACACCGCCTCCACCACCACCTCCTCCCCCTACCACCAGACCGCACACTCGTAGCATCTCCGGTGTGTTTAGACCGAGACAAATTGTCTCTATGTCCGCCTCCGATCACCCCAACCCTACCCACCCTCAGCCTCACACTCCCCATATCCCGCATCGCCTATTGCCGCGGCCACAGCATTGTGCTGCGCCCACGGCACACTCCCCGATGCGGCCCCTGCCTCCCCTCCCTTGCCACGGTTGCAGCAACATGACGCGCCCGTCGCACAGTCCCAACCGCCCCCACCGTCCCCACAGCTCCTCCTACCTCCCCTCCGGCCTCCCTTTCCCCCATCCCCACCTCCCAGAAAACAGCCCTTCTCGACCTGAATTGGCAGGCGGCTATGCTCGATGAATACAGGACCCTTACAAGGAATGGTACTTGGGTTCTAGTTCCTCGCCCTCCTGAGGCGAACGTCATTCGCTGCATGTGGCTCTTCCGCCGCAAGTTCCGCTCTAATGGGTCGTTTGAACGCTACAAAGCTCGTCTTGTGGTTAATGGTCAATCTCAGCAGGCAGGTATTGATTGTGATGAGACATTCAGCCCCGTGGTCAAGCCTGCCACTATCCGAGTGGTGCTGAGCTTAGCGTTATCGCGACATTGGGCTATTCATCAGCTGGATGTCAAGAACGCCTTTCTGCATGGCCATCTGAATGAGACAGTTTACATGTTTCAGCCGCCGGGGTTCGTTGATGCTGATCGTCTCAAGCACGTTTGTCTCCTAAAGCGCTCTCTGTATGGTCTGAAATAGGCTCCGCGGGCATGGTTCCAGCGCTTTGCATCTAATCTGCTACGCTTGGGCTTCATTGGTAGCCGCTCGGATACGTCTTTGTTTATCTATCGTAGAGACACAGACATGGCCTTTCTGTTACTATATGTCAAAGAAATCATCCTCACCGCCTCTTTTGATGCTCTTCGGACGTCTATTATTGCCCAGTTGAGCGCCGAGTTCGCCATGTCAGATCTGGGTCCGTTGTCTTACTTCTTGGGCGTCACTGTGCAGCGTCATGCATTTGGGTTATTTCTCTCTCAGAGTAAGCATGCTGCCGAAATTGTTGCTCGGGCCAAGATGAGCAACTGCAAGCCATTCGTCACCCCTGTGGATACCTCCAACAAGCTCAGTGCTTACTCTGGTCCTTTGTTTGATGATTCGACGTTGTATCGGAGTCTCGCCGGTGCGTTGCAGTATCTTACGTTTACTCGGCTAGACATCAGTTACGTCGTTCAACAGATCTGCCTGTTTATGCATGCGTCCAGGGAGCCGCACTTTCAGGCCTTGATGCGGATCATCCGGTACATCAGCGGTACCCTCGAGTTGGGCACCACGATCTCCCCTTCCTCTCGGCATAACCTCGTCGCTTACACTGATGCGGATTGGGGTGGTTGAACCATTTCGGAATGGCTCACCAGAAAGGACATGTGGGTAGTACCCATAGGTCCCCGGTTCGAACCTCGGAATGGCCGCTCTTTATTTACCAATACAAGGATTGGGGTGTTTGTCCTGACACACGTCGCTCCACGTCTGGCTACTGTGTCTTCCTCAACGACACTCTTGTGTCGTGGTCAGCAAAGCGTCAGTCTGTGGTGTCTCGCTCTAGCGCCGAGGCTGAGTACAGGGGCGTCGCCAACGTTGTTTCCGAGTGCTCCTGGCTGCGCAATCTCCTCCTTGAGCTCCGCTGCCCTCTTCAGAAGGCCACCCTGGTCTACACCGACAACGTCTCCGCCGTCTATATGGCCAGCAACCCAGTCCAGCACCAGCGCATGAAGCACATTGAGCTTGATCTTCACTTCGTTCGGGACAAGGTTGCTCTTGGACATGTTCGTGTTCTCCATGTCCCGTCCTCCTATCAGTATGCCGATATCTTCACAAAGGGTTTACCGGCCTCGTCAGTTGTTCCTCGATTTTCGGTCCAGTCTCACTGTACGGGACCCTCCACTTTCGACTGCGGGGGTTTGATAGATTACATAGATGACATATTGTAAAGTGGGCCAAAAGGCCCAATCTCTTGTAACCTATATATATGATTGTCCAATGAATGAAACCCTAAAGGATGACTTTACATCAATTCTATCATCCTACATAGCGTAGAAGGAACAAGTAGCAAAATCCAATGTTGTGGAGATTCACCAGATTCTTCATCATCAACATCTCCTCTTTTGGGTGACATCGCATGGAATAGCCATTGCCCTCTCCCTTCCCAGTTGACAGCAAACTTAGAGCAAATAGAATAATTAATGTTTCTTTGCAAGACTAACAACCGCAAATCAGCTCCTTCGCCTCCAAATCGAGACAGCTGACAACCACAAATCGAAATTACAAGGTAGATTGTTAGCTTGTTTATTGTCAACCACAAATTTCGAACCGAAACTAGAAAAGAAAGAATGCAATTAATCTCTTATAGCCAGAAAAAATGGTTGAGGCGATCTGCAAGAGAAGAACAAATGCAATCATACGTACCTTACCATACATGAGCATCTCCCACTTCGTTTGGGCCAATATGTACTCTCTCTTTCGCTTGTGCCGATGATTGAGCATCTCCGGCTTCGATCGAGGGAAGAGGAGTACGCCGCGGAGAGGGAAGAGGCTTCGATTTGCCATCCATATTAAGGAATCAAATAGGAGGATGTAGAAATCAAAAGACTTCTTAGCAGATCAACCTTCAAAGTGAGTGAGGAAGCTCGGTCGATTGGATACGGCTGGCGACGATGACTAGTATTTTCGGATCCACTGGCTCTCGAGGCAGATTAAAGGACTTCGTCTTCTCCAGTTGAGGACAACGACACCCAATCGCCATCGCCGAATTGCAACAGAGGGATGATTGAACCAGAGAGGGAGCGCGCAGATTGAAATGAGGTGGTGGTTGATAGAGGAGCGACTAATTGAAGGAGAAAAGGTTAGGATAAGGGTCTGACCGATGAACATTAAACTAATTTAGACTGATCGATAGACATTGGGCTAATTAGGGTCGGAAATTGCCCTCTAAAGCATTCCTATTGGTTCATTTATGTGTTATCAAATTAGCTAATGTTGGAGTATATATATTAATGATCGAATTGATTATTAGTTTTTAACTTCTTTTTTTCTACCAAAAAAAGTTTTAACTTTTTATGCACCGCATACGGTGCATAATTTGGGCCTACAACCACGCATCTTATTAGGAGTTTGGAGACATGCATAATTTTACAACGATCCAATCTTCAAAATGTATAATTGCTAAATTTTAATATATTTATATATATCTTTTTTTTTTGTTATAAGGTAACAACTAATACAATTCCCGCGCCATGGCGCGGTTTTTTAAAACTAAAATATTAATAATATATATAAATATATAATAAAATTATAATAAAAGTTAAGATAAAAAAAACTTTACCATAAATGTATCTTATAATTCTGAAATAATTTTTTTTATATCTCATCTAAAGTATAATACATAAATGTAGATATTTTAAATCACCCAGTAATAATAATATCAATATAATTGTAACTTTTTTAGAAATTTTGAAATCTGAATCATGCATTTAAATGTGATGTGTCACAACTAATAATTATATTCAATGTTTTGAATTAAGCTCAATAGTTAGTACATAAATGTGAGTTAAGTCTAATGGTTATATTAGATTGAATTCAATGTTTTGAATTAAGCCCAATTGTTAGTAGATATGTTAAGAATAAAAGAGAATGGAGGATTAAAAAAATTTAATGGAAAACAAAAGAGAAAAGGAGAAATAAAAAAAATTAAGGAAAAAAACATAATTGGTCAATATTCCTAAAACTCCTCTAAGATTGACACGTAAGCAAAGTCTTCTAAATTAAGGTTATATATAGATTGTTAGTAGATATGTTAAGAATAAAAGAGAATGGAGGATTAAAAAAAATTAATGGAAAAAAAAAAGAAAATGAGAAATAAAAAAATTAAGGAAAAAAACATAATTGGTCAATATTTCTAAAACTCCTCTAAGATTGACACGTAAGCAAAGTCTTCTAAATTAAGGTTATATATAGATTTGAATGGTTTTAAAATATGCTCGAAAATCAACCAACGACACTTATTTAGTGGAGAAATTCAAAATTATAACAGAGTAATAATTAAGAAAAACACTTCAAGGAATAAACTAAAAATGTCGAACCGTGTCATACAATTTTATGTCCTGATGGAAAAAATAAATAATAAAATTAAACATTTTTACCTTATACTTGAAAGCTCAATTTTATGCCTAATTTCTACACTACTCCATAAATTTTGTTTAGTACGGTTTCACAAAAATTTTGTATAAATTTTTCTTTTTTTGTCCTTTTGGGTACGAGCGTGCATATGAGCAATTTTATTTATTTTTGACGGTGGTGTGTATCTTACATTTGTAGTTTTAATGTGTATTCAAATTAAGGATAGGGAAAACAAACATCACAATAAAGTCACGTGCAAATATAATAGATTAAGATTTAAGATTGACCAACGTACAAATTAAACTTTAATGTATTCAAAAGCTATCCATTTAACTTTACAAATGTAAACAATACTACTATCATGTATCTCTTGTGGCCTGCGTCAAGGGGATCCTCTATCTCCTTTCTTGTTTATCTTAGGGGCAGAAATTTTAGCTCGAAAACTCTCAGCAGAAACAAATGTGGAAAATAGTCCAATTGGATTTTCCTTCGGTAGAAGTGGACCTAGGGTCCCTTTCCTATCTTTTGCCGACGACATCATTATTTTTACAAGAGGCAGTGCTGCCGCGGGACAGAAAGTTAGGGATATAATCGATTCATACTGTAAAGTTTCTGGACAAAAAGTCAGTTATCATAAATCTAGCTTCCAAGCCACAAAAGGCATTTCGAACTCTAGGATCTTAGAACTCAGCAGTTGCTTAAGTATTACACATGAAAACTCATTAGAAAAATACCTTGGATGTCCGATTATTAACGGTAGAGTAAACAAACACACTTTTGAAGACATCATATGTAAATCCAAAGAACAACTAAGTAAATGGCGAGCTAATGCTCTATCATAACAGGGACGTGCAATCCTCATTAATACAAACTTATCGGCCAAACCATTGTATACAATGCAGTCCTTTTTGTTACCCTCATCAATACATAAAGAGCTTGACCAGATTAACAGAATGTTCTTTTGGAATAAAGATTTACAACACCGCCCGCTTATTAGCTGGGATAAGATTTGCAGACCGAAAAAGTATGGGGGAATTGGGCTTAGGAAATCGAAAGAGATGAATGAAGCCCTTCAAATGAAACTACTTTGGAAAATATTGGCTGAACCAGAAAATGTCTGGGTGTCTCTCATTAAACATAAGTATCTTCGTTCAGCTAACATCCTTGAATACGTAAAAAGTGGAGATTCTTCATGGAAATGGGCCAAACTGACAACTCTTATAGATAAATTTAAGACTGGCCTTATTTGGTCAGTAGGAAATGGGTCATCTATCAAATTTTGGACGGATAATTGGATTACAACAAGCTCTCTGCTATCTAGGGATGACTGCCCCCAAATTAACAACATAGAAGAAACTGTCGGTGATTATATTTTAGGTGGTAGATGGTGGACGGAAAAACTTAGCAATACATTACCAAATGACGTAGTCAAAGAAATCCTAGACATTCCACTTCTCGCTTCCCCCTTTGAGGATCGATTATACTGGTGGCCTGATAGGGCTGGTTGGTTCACCACGTCAAGTGCATATAAGCTAATCACAGCTCAATCCTCACTGAGTATAGACAATAACGCCTGGATATGGAATTTGGATATTCCACCTAAGATCAAAAACTTTCTATGGAAAGTTTGTCAGAATGGCCTCCCTACTGCCTCTAGGTTGGCTCAATGTGGGACTTCTGTACCTTCCACCTGTCAACTGTGCAATTTTACAGTTGAAGATGACGTTCACTTCTTACTAGAATGTCCATATGTGCGCCCTCTCTTTCGCTTACCTACACACGTAAACTCAACTATATCCAGCATGATAAATCATTCACGGGAGATAAAACCTATCTTTTCATTCATCGGAAACAAGCTTACATCCGTTGCCAAGGAGGAGCTTGCCTTTTCTTGGTGGACGGTTTGGTACATTCGAAACCAATTTGTTTTTAGACAGGTCCCCATACCTTATAGGGAAAGTTCATTACGTATCATTAAAACCCATAAGGAAAATTGGAGTAAAACAGCTCACTTTGAGTATAGCTTAGATGAGGACTTACCCTTACGCACACGAATCTCCAAGCATCCAAGGACGAAAAGAAAGCATGGTAACATTACTTGGCGAAAACCCCCTAGGGGAACTTTCAAGTTAAATTTTGATGGATCCACAATTTCAAACAATGATAGCTCGGCTGGAGCCGTAATCCGGGACTGGGAAGGACATCCGATACACATCTGTTATAAAAAACTTGGCAAACAAAGTCCTTTGAAAGCGGAAGCGCTTGCTCTTAAACTGGGAATCGAAAAGGCACTACAACTCCGGATCAATAAACTCCACATTGAAGGTGACTCAATGATAATCATAAACCACCTAAATAAAACATCTACCTGTCCTTGGGAAATCGAACTGATTTTATCAGATGTTAAATTTCTACTATCGACTTTGAAAGAAATTTCCTTCTTTCATGTTCCCCGATTAGGCAATAGAGTGGCTGATAAGGTTGCACACCTTTGCCACTCTGCATGGGGTGTCGATATTAACAACGATTCTGGTCTTCTAGACCTCATCCGTAAGGATGCTATCGGGTAGAGCGAGCTCGCCCGAATTCTTTCCTAATAAAAAAAAATAAAAATACTACTATCATGTATATTACTTGAAATATACTACGTAATTAATTTTTAAGTCTCTTAGTTATTGACGTATTGCATTCCAATTTCAAATATGAATATTTTAGAAGTTCTCGGAGACAACGTTGGCGACACCTCTGTACTCTCGGCGCTAGAGCGAGACACCATAGACTGTCGCTTCGCGGACCACGACACAAGGGTGTCGTTGAGGAAGACACAGTAGCCAGACGTGGAGCGACGTGTGTCAGTACAACCACCCCAATCCGCATCAGTGTAAGCGACGAGGTCAAGCCGAGAGGAAGGGGTGATTGTGGTGCCCAACTCGAGGGTACCGCTGATGTACCGGATGATCCGCTTCAAGGCCTGAAAGTGCGGTTCCCTGGGCGCATGCATGAACAGGCAGATCTGGTGAACGGCGTAACTGATGTCTGGCCTAGTGAACGTAAGATATTGCAAAGCACCGGCGAGGCTCCGGTACAACGTCGGATCATCAAACAGAGGACCAGAGTGAGCACTGAGCTTGTTGGAAGTATCCACAGGGGTGGCAACAGGCTTGCAGTTACTCATCTTGGCCCGAGCAACAATCTCGGCAGCATACTTACTCTGAGAGAGAAACAGCCCAAACACATGACGCTGTACGGCGACACCCAAGAAGTAAGACAACGGACCCAGATCTGACATGGCGAACTCGGCACTCAACTGGGAAATAATAGATGTCCGAAGAGCATCAGAAGAGGCGGTGAGGATGATGTCATCGACATATAGTAACATAAAGGCCATGTCTGTCCCTCTGCGATAGATAAACAGAGACGTATCTGAGCGGCTGCCAACCAAGCCCGCGGAGCCTATTTCAGACCATACAGAGAGCGCTTCAAGAGACACACGTGCTTGGGACGATCAGTATCAGCGAACCCCGGCGGCGGAAACATGTAAACTGCCTCATTCAGATGGCCATGTAGAAAGGCGTTCTTGACATCCAGCTGATGAATGGCCCACTTTCGCGACAACGCTAAGCTCAACACCACTCGGATAGTGGCAAGCTTGACCACGGGGATTAATGTCTCATTACAATATATACCTGCCTGCTGAGATCAACAGTTGACCACAAGACGACCTTTGTAGCGCTCTAACGTCCCATCGGAGCGGAACTTGTGGCGGAAGAGCCACATGCATCGAATGACGTTCGCCTCAGGTAGGCGAGGAACCAGAACCCAAGTATCATTCCTTGTAAGGGCCCTGTATTCGTCGAGCATAGCCACCTGCCAATTCGGGTCGAGGAGGGCTATTTTGTGGGAGGTGGGGATGGGGGAAAGGGAGGTCAGGGGTGAGGCAGGAGGTGGGTGGGATTCGGTGGGGACGGCAGTAGAGGGTGCGGCGGGCGCAACAAAAAGTTGCGGCCGCGGCATAGCACCCGCGCAAATTGATGTGTTGCGGCCGCGGCATGATGCTGCGGCCGCAGGATCGGGTCTGATGGGGGGGGGGGGCAGCTGGGAGGACGCAGGGAATTGGTTGGTGGGGTTATGTGTGGTGTTAATGGAGACGATCTGACGAGGTCTGAAAACATCGGAGATGCTGCGGGTGTGCGGTCTAGAGGTAGTAGGAGGGAGTGGCGGTGAGGATGGTGTAGAGGGAGAGGCAGGAGCACCGGGAGAGCTCTGGGGAAGGAGAAAGTGAGGGAAGAAAGACTCTAACTCAGACTGAGACACATGAGGTGTGGAAGAGGGGAGAGGATGAGAAGAAAAGGGAAAGCGAGACTCATCAAAAGTGACATGACGTGAGACAATAAGCTTATGGGTCTTGACATCGAGGCAAAGGTAACCGCGATGATCAGACGGATAGCCTAGGAAGACACATGGAGTGGAGCGCGGGTGAAGCTTGTATGGGGCGGTGGAGGACTGGTTTGGGAAGCACAAGCACCCAAAGGTACGAAGGTGATCATACCTAGGCAAGATGCAATATAGTGCATGAGTTGGCGAGCAATGGTGTAGGGGAGTAGATGGGAGAATGTTGAGGAGATAGCATGTAGTTGATAAGGTGTGAGGCCAATAGGAAAGGGGAATGGATGCGTGGAAGAGGAGAGAGCGCATCATGTTGGTTATGGTTCTGATGATTCGTTCGGCCTTGCCATTCTGCTAGGAAGTATAGGGGCAAGACAAGTGATAGGAGATCCCATTTGTGGCGAAGAAAGAGTGAAAGTCTTTGTTGTCAAATTTACGGCCATTGTCACATTGGAAACATTTGATGGGTGTGTGAAACTGTGTTTTGATGTAGGCATGGAATTTGGCAAAGACATGAAACACTTGGGACTTGAAATGCAACGGGAAGACCCATAAGAAATAGGTGTAATCATCAAGAAACAAGAGGTAGTACTTGTGACCCTCCTTGCTAGGCACATGAGAGGTCCAACTGTCACTATGAATGATATCAAAAGGAGCAAGTGTGGAGTTCAAAGACCGTTGGAACGATAGTCGGGCATGTTTGCCTAATTGGCAGGAAGAGCATAAACTAGAGCATAGGTCTTTAGGACAGGTGACAAGACTCTGAGAACGGAGGACATCTAGAACGGCAGCACTGGGATGGCCCAGGCGTGCATGCCACAGACTGGACGACGATGCCGAGAGGGCGACCGGGCACGACTGACTGGACGCAGGAGGTGGTGTGACAGGGTAGAGCTCCCCGGTGTTGTTACATCTCATGCGAGTAACCCTTGTAGTAAGATCGTTCATAGAGAAACCAAAGGGATCAAACACAAGAGAAACGTTATTGTCAGTAGTGAACTGACGGACCGAGATAAGGTTTTTGACAGTCTTTGGGGCAATGAGGACATTGTTAAGGTGTACTGGGTGGGTTGGGGTCTGTAATTTGGCGTGGCCAATCC
The DNA here is from genome assembly GCA_963922045.1 of Persicaria maculosa. Classification (NCBI taxonomy): domain Eukaryota; kingdom Viridiplantae; phylum Streptophyta; class Magnoliopsida; order Caryophyllales; family Polygonaceae; genus Persicaria; species Persicaria maculosa. Next base: position 17,147,608 of record OY998251.1, on the reverse strand, counting down.
CCATAGTAGCAAGACGACCACCATTGCCGACGATAATAGAGTGTGCAGGACCTTTAAAGGAAATAGATGAGAGGTTACCTGAGGAGTTCGTCATGTGGGAGGGGGTACTAGTGTCCATGTACCAAGAAGAGTCGGGAGATGTCAGCTGCATAGAGGAGAAGGCGTGATGCCCATCAGGCGGGACATAGCCTTGTGCAGACGATGTCAAATAGGCCTGAGGATCGGCCTGTCGAGGGGCAGGAGAGTCGAAGTGTATCCAATGAGGGTTGAAGCCAGGCAACGGGGACCATCGAGGGCCCCCAGTCCCCATATGCTACGGGCGTGGCCGAGAGCTGCGGTTGCTGCAGATGCTGCGGCCGTACGAGGGAGACGGAAGGGTATATGCCGGGTAGCCCTGGGGAAGGGCTCCAATAGGGGAATACCCCCCTGGGGAAAGGCCATGGTAAGAGGTTTTTTTTTGTGGGACCAGTGGTGGTCAGAAACAGTGGAGAGCGAAAGGGGTTTCCGGATTTGGGAAGGCCGGAATTGGGCGGGGACGCCAGGTGTGTGCAGGGGCCGGAATTCGACTAGAAAGTCACGTTTAAATTGCAATAGGGCAATTTCTACAATTAATTCAAAGGGCTCGGTTGACCTTGAATCCCAATTGAAAATTGGAAACGGTGGACTTCGATCAAAATTGGATGACGGCGCCGAATTGTCTAATTAATTAGCAATCGCCAATTAATCCGAGGAGAGGTGTGGTTGGCTGTAACGATTTGGTGGCCGAACCGAAGGTCGGAGGAGAGGAGAGGAGAGGCGGGAAGATCAAATTAGGGTTTTGTGAGGAAGAAAATGTTGTGATACCATGTAGAATGATAGAATTGATGTAAAGTCTTCCTTGAGGGTTTCACTCATTAGACAAAGATATATATAGGTTACAAGGTATTGGGTATTTGGGCCCACTATACAATATGAGACCTATGTAATCTATCAGGAACGACAATTATTTCACTAAATGTCTGATCGCTGTCATTGTCATTGACTTCCGGAGACGACGAAGAGCCCATAACCACTGACATCTAAAGTCAATATGACGGCATGTCTCTTAGTTCAGCATATTTTTACCCATCCCCGATTTCATTAGAAGCCGGAGTTGGCAACTCTGTCACTGAGACCTTGTCATGCTTTGAAATCCCTGGTTTCACCGAAAATCGAAGTCGACAGTCTCGTCCATGCCTTTCTATCCCCGATTTCATCGTAAGATTTATCGGCTTTGAAAGTAGGTGTTGGCGTGTTACTATAACCTTTATCGACACCGGAAATTGAAAAACATACATGCATCTGGCAAGACTTGGTCGTATCAATAACGTCCGGACACCGTCCCGTCCCGAAAAAAAAGTGTCAATCCCGTCCCGTAAAAAATTCGCGAGACGAGTCCCGTCCCAGCTCAATCCCGTCCCATGTCCACCCCTAAGAAATAGGATTGTTCATTTGTTTGCCTTTTAGATCTGCCGACATTGATTTGTCCGCACCATAGAAGATACTGTAGCAATTTTAGTGCTTGATTGATTTGAAGTTATAAAATCTGAATCTGCAAGTGTAATCACCTAGTCCTCTCTATCAATAGTGATTTGAATTCATTATTAATCTTAATTCATCTGGTCTCCTATAATGTTATAAAAATTGTATACATAATTACATATCATAAAACATAGGAATGAAACGCATTCAATATTCACGAGAGAAAAATTTTTTTCCATCTCGGTCGTATCTAACTCAAAGTGAGCTATTATTAATTTATGTTATTATTTTCGTTTGAAAAATGCTCTAATAATATATATTCTTATTTATAAAATGTTACATTTTTAATTAATTCAGCATTCATTAGTTTATTTTTGTTGAGAGATGTGAATGAGATCAAAAAGTGTTTCACATCGAAAGTTGAACATAACTGTTGATATGTGAATGAGATCAAAAGTGTCCCAGATCGAAAAGTTGGACATAACAAGCCCTAATATATCATTCGGTGGGCTATTCCTTCTATTGACAATTAGTCTTAGAATGGAACCACACTCGATTTGTGTGCTAGACTATAATTAGCGCATGCGCGTTCGTGCACACGACCCCTAGTGATTAATCCGAGTCGGACTTTTATAAGCTAAGTTACTAGTGCATGTGCGCTCATGCTCGTGACCACCCACCATCAGTCCAAATCAGACTTTGATAATTTTAATGATATTCTATGATTTGCCTCACCAACAAAAACTATCTAGTGTTTAATTTATCAATGCTTGTCAAAGTGTGTTCGTCTTTTTTTTTTTTTTTTTGGGGTCAAAAAGTGTATGTTCGTCTTTAGATATTTTATGAAGGAGTAATGTTGGTGATCGATATGTAAATATATCTATAAAAACATCATTTTTTAATTTTTAAAAAATGAGACCATTTAGAGCACTTACAAACATACTCCATATTTGTGCCGACCAAAAAAAAAAATACTCCGTATTTGTTTGGGCCCATATACTCTCTTACCTAAATCCAATATTATGAATTTGGGCTCGTACGAATATAATATAATCATTCTCAGACAAGTTAGTGAGCACAATTGGGCTGGTTAGTACTCCGTCCCTTAACCAAAGGTATATTGCAGAAACCACCCTTAAAATATGCCCATTTACTCTAAACCACCCATTTATGCATAATTATAGGAAACCATTCCTAAAATCATTATGTTAGGAATTAACCACCCCTATAAGGTTTCCGTCTATACTATCCTAACAATTACAATATACACTAACTATATGTAAGGGTGTCATTATTGACGAAACCGAACTTGTGCCTGGTAAGAAGTGAAACTTCTTGCCAGGCACAAGCTAGCGGGGATGTTATAAAAACTAGCGAGAATGTAATTCATTTTCAAAAAATGTTAAAACTAGCGGGAATGTTATAAAAAAACCCCTTATATAGGTCGTCGTTATAAACAACAACTTAAATATTTTATTGTTTTTTGAATAAATCTGTTGGTAGACCCGATGTTTGAAATAAATTAAATCCCAGTTGGGGTTTGTGTTTTTCCCGCTTGAATTTCTGGTGCGTTCGGTTCTAGCGTTGTGTGGCTCTACGTTTGGCGTGACGGGACTTTCTTCTCCGATTGATGGGGTTCTGGCAGTCGGAGTCGGGATAGGCTGGGGTCATGATAGTGTGTATCGAGGCGTCTCCTTTCTCCGAAAGAATGGTTCCTTGGAGGTTCGTCTTCACTGCCCACATGTGACTCCTGATGTGCCGCTGGCCTATGGCTACGGTGCTGCTTCAGGGTTGTGTTTGGTTTCGTCTTTCTTCTACATCCTCGTCTTGTTCGGTTTAATTGTGTTTTATTTCGTCTTTGTAGAGTTTAGGCCTGTATTTTGCACTTCTATGTATTTTTTATGTTTGTTTAGACGATTACCCATCTGCCGACTTGTCGACCCTCGAGATTTAGGTTTATCTGACCTCGAATTTTTTCCTAATAACAAAAAATTGCAAAGTTGCATCAAACTTTAAATGTTCTAACCTGTGTTTTACAATGTAAACATTTTAATTTAGCAACAAAAGTTTGTCATGCAAGGCCGGTTTACCTATTGTTTTTTTGTTGTCTTTTAAACGATTTGATCTCTTAAAATATGTTTTTGATTGATATTAATGACAGATTCTCACTTGTTAATTTTGGAGTATTTAATTTCATTAATTAATGAAAGTACTCGTAAGGTGTAAGCTCGTCCGAGTGTTGACACATAGATTCAAATAATTGCACTCTTAAGAGTAGTTTATGTGAGAGACTGAGAATCCTGAGGTGGGTCGTATTAAATCGGGAATCGTGTCGAGTTTATTTATTATTTTTGGTTATAAGGTCGGGATCCATCACTTTTACACAATAGCTTAAGCTATTGTGTAGGGATTTACCTTTCCTTATATTTTGGTTTGGTTTTCAACTCATTTTTCAATGTGGGACTACCCACAACTCCAACACGCCCCCTCAAGTGCAATCCGCCTGGATCGGGTTGACACTTGAACAATTTTTTTTTCTTCTTCCGAGTCGAGACTCTCAATCTCTTTATAGCTCGCCCAGTTTTTTGGTTTTTACGACGGGTTCCGGCATCTCAATCTCTTTTAGCCTACCCCTAAGCCAGGAAAATCGACCCGACTTGGACATGCTCTGATACCATGTGAGAAACTGAGAATCCTGAGGCGGGTCGTATCAAATCAAGAGTCGTGTCAGGTTTATATTTTTATTTTTGGTTATATGGTCGGGATCCACCACTTTTACACAAAAGCTTAAGCCATTGTGTAGGGGATTCACCTTCCCTTATATTTTGGTTTGGTTTTCAACTCATTTTTCAGTGTGGGACTACCCACAACTCCAACCAAGGGCGGAGCCAGAAAAAAATCCAGGGGGGGGCTCAACTATATTTTCGAGTTTTTTTTGAAGATATATATAAGATACAATCTTTGTTGTAAAAAATATAGTAAAAAACACATTAAATTTATTATTTAAATTGCTATTTTAAATTTAAAAAGCTAAAATAAGGAAAAAAATCCATAAATGAAGCTATAGGGAATTGAACTCAAGACCTCATTATTCAAGTTCTCACCTCATACCAACTAAGCTAACACTACTAGAAAAGTCTTCATAGACGTCGGTTAAAAACCGATGTTAAACAAAAAAAAATTCGACGTGTTAGTGGGTGGTGTTAAAGATCCAAAATATACCACATCGTTTTTTACCCGATGTCTATAATAATTTATAACATTGTTTTTATCCTTGATAACGATTTAATTACGTTGATATAATTATGTTTTGGTTGATGAACCTAATGTTCAACCATTGTTATTTTGCATTTCTAGACGTTTCAAACAATGTAGGGTAATAAAAAAATTGACATTAACATCAGTAAATTTTTAAAAAGAGATGTTTTATGTTGATATAGACATCGGTTATACATTATTCATTTTGTGTGCATTCTTTATTTATTTATAAGTTTATGATATTAATTTATATAAATATAATGTATCCTATTCAATATTTTGAAGGCGATGTTATTTGTGTGTTTTGAAATCGGTTTTGTATTTGGAAAACGATGTTTTTATGTTTTAAGATATCGTTTTATACTAGCTTAATGATGTAAGTGTTTCCTATTGACATCAGGTAGCATTGTCATTTTGATATATACAATGATTCTAAAATCGTTTAGTTTATGATATTAATTTATATGAATATAATGTATCTATTTGAATATTTTGAAGCCGATGTTATTAGTATATTTTGAAAACATTTTTTCAGTTGGAAAACGATGTTTTTATGTTGTAAGATATCGTTTTGTACTAGTTTAATGATGTAGGTGTTTCCTATTGACATCAGGGAGCATTGTCATTTTGATATATTCGAGGCTTCTTAAATCGTTTTGTGTCTTTGCGGTCGACATTTATACAAAAATAGACATCGTTTTTCTGTTAGGATGTTCGATGTCTTTCAGTTGTTAGCTATATATTTCATACGCTAAAACACACCTGTTAATTACAACCAAAATATCATCCAACACCATATATTAACCACATTCAATACACCATCCACCAACATACATTCATCACAACCTTCAAGTGTACAAAATGCAACTGCCCACATGACTAACATCATTCAAAAAATTGCCCCAACACATACCATAGCTAGCTAAGGCGTTTAATGGGCCTAGTAGTTTGCAAAAGCTAGACCACGAGTGTACACCTGCATTACCATAATTACAGAGCTAGCAAGTAGGTTGCAAAAGACCACCAAACATGACCATGATCAGCTAGCTAGTTATATATACCTAGGCTTCACAAAATAAGGTTCATGTACCTCAAACATGACCATCAGCAGCTGGGAATTAGCCAGTCTATAAGAAGCTCCAAAGGAAGTTAGCAAGTTCGATCCGCACTTGATCAACCTCCTCTTGAGTATAGGATTTGCGATTCTTTCGCACAGCCCACTACCCAATAAAATAGATTTGATCAGTATTATCATTACGAGTAAATAACAAAGTTTCTTAAATAACAACTAATTAGTAACTAACACATACCTCCGTATAAAAACAAAGTCTATCATTGAATATGATCTCTTTCATGAATCTCATAACATAATAGCCACACTCATATCCACCGGGCTGCATAGGTGCACCCTACAAACACATTGCATATGTACATATAAGATCTAACTAAGAATATTAGATCTTATCTAACATCGATCGAAAATAAGACATGTGCAAGTAGTTACTTACGTAGAGGCATGTCACCTTAGGCATCTTTGCACCCTTACCCATTTCAACATCGTATTCCTTAACAGCACTGCATCATGAAAACATAAATGAAACTTTCTTAGGCATGATGGATCAAAGAAGATGAATTTGAATTCATTGGCCATCCCAAATGGATTACTTACGATTTCACCGCGGTTTCCCAATCTTTATAAGGACTTGGTCTAGGCATGGAGTCGATGATTAAGATGTCACCGTTCCAAATGATCGTTAAGATCCAGTGTTTCCTGCATATATATAAGAAGATTAAAATATTTTGTACGTACACTGATTGCAATCCACCAGTTGAACCATAGAAACGTTGAATTACATATAAACCCAATGTTACAAAATTAAATATTGAATTGCATGCTTCTAATGGCAACCTTATCAATTATATTTCAGAACAGTACTAGTTATTTGTTTGAAATCTTGCTACAATACAAACCCAATGGAAAAGAGAATACTTACCCCAGATTATGTGGTATCATGAGCATGTTGCAGTCATTGCTTACTTGTTTCAATCGTTGGACTAAGTAGGGGACAAAACCAGGTCTTGTACACTGATAGGTAGCTCCTGAGTCAACAAAACCATACGAATCCAACTCTTTCTTCTTGCGAATAAGACCATGCAAGTACCTGATAGCAAAAGGCATCATCATTAAGTATTTGCAATTGATAAATGAAACTAACATGCTAAGAAGTATGATGAAACCGGAAATGTCCACTTACACCATATACGCATCTATCACTCCAGATCCAATCCATTTAAGCTCCAACATATCTATCACATTCTCTCGCAACACAACAAGCTGCTTGGGCACACCAAATACTTCTTCATCTAATGGTATCGTAATGGACATAGATGTATCTCTCATTGTGACCATAGCATGCTTGTATAAGAGGTAGCACCTCTTAGGCACATATGCGGGTATCTCAGCCTCATTAAACAATTTTTTTGCTTCCTTTGGCTTTTTCCTTGGCTTCGATAGCATACTTTGAAGTACCCACTTTTCAGGCCAAGCCACAGTCGTCCCAACAGCATCTCTAACTAATAAAATTTTTGCATCTGGAATGGGGTATGGAAGTGGTTCATCACCTTGCTTCTCACCCACAATGGAGGCTCTAACACACCCTTCTGGCCATGGTCGTCCGTGATGTGTAGTGGTCAGCCCTTCACCTCCTAAAACAGTACCAAAAGCCACCACATTTTTGATGTCATTCAATGCAAACTCATAGTAGTCATGGCCCTACATGAACATATGATTAGTGGTAAATGACAGTTAGAAATACATTTAAGTTGTATAACTATAGGAACTAAAATTATTATATTTACATGCTTACCGTCGATGATGGAGGACGTTCAAGCAAATCATCAGCGTCGAACGAGTTGGTGATGTCGTGGTGACTACTCTTATCAGATAAAGGGGTCACTACAGGTGTTGCCTCAGGTTCTGTAGGGTTGTCTATGCATTTTTCTCTCGCCATACGAGCTTCAAAATCAGCCAAAGCTTGTGCAATTAATTGCTGCGTCTTTGCTTCATGCTCAGCGAGCAGTTTCTTCGTATTCTGCAGCTCCAGTTCCCGCTCTTTGTCTCGACCCAACAGCTCTGCCTTTGTTATATGAATTCTTCTTTGCTTTGGGAGTCCAAAGTAGTTTGTCGGAGTTACAAAGCCTCCAACACCTCTCACCCTACCCGTGTGCTCCGGGTTTCCTAATGCTTGGGTGAGTATATCATTACTTCCTTCAACAACGAGCTCACCATTCTTTTGCTTCTCCAATAAATCATCCTAATACAAGTACGAACCAAATATTAGAACTAGCCGGTAAGCATGGACTAATCTTTCAGCCAAGCTAAAAAAGCACTTAGAGCTTACAATTTTCTGAAGTATTGGTTTCAAGTCATCATCAACGTTTCCATCTTTAGGCAAATGGGCTTTCTTCTACATAACTAGACGATCTACCTCATCATCACTACCCACTTCCTGAGCCTCTTTCTACACATAATTACCAAAGGGCATTAGGCAATATGACATATATAGTCCAAATAATGGAGAAAAAGACTGTATTAATAGAAAATTACCATTTTTTCCTCTACTCCAATGTAACCCGATCTTGATGTTCTGTGATGATACCTCCTTTTCTTGACGACCTCGCTTTGTCTTCTATGCTTCTCCTACATACAAAATGCTAAGGAGATCAGCCATAACTCATAAGCTAACTTTGAATATATGCAGGTTACAATAAATGCAGGGAAGTGCTAAGGAAATAAGCCAGATCAAAAACAAAACCTTTAACATTTTAATTTATTTAATTTACCATCCCACTCTCAAAGAGAAAAAACAAGAACATGAGGATTTCCAACTGATGGATTTCGCATGAACATGTAGTGGATTTTACATGAATAGAAGAACAAGGGAACGAAATGAAGGCTAATGGATTCAAGCAACAGTTGATGAGATTCTAGTTGAAAGTACAAGAGAACAAGATGAAGGTTGAAATCCAACAAAAAAGTATTTTATGTAACAAAATTATAGTAGTAGCTGATGGATTTCACATGACCAGGCATCCAACAGACATGCAAACAGAAGCACCCATAACTCATTTTCATATACAAACACACATCACAAGGAGAAAAAGATATATGGAGAAAGAAAGAAAGAGACAAGTTCAATGGAGCAACTTGATATAACCTTTAATGCCACTCAATCCAGTTTGAAAACAAGACACCTTACCATCCATTCATCTGTACATCTTGATTTCACAAATTCCTTCCAAACATCCTTGCCGACAAATGCATACTTCTTTGGTGGATTTCTCAATTTCTTCTTATTTCCACGATGCGGAAGGACCTCATTGTTTGTGAGGTAGGTCTTAAATCGTCTCCATTTCACCCCTGCAGAAGATAAGATCAATCTGCGACTTTCCGGGACCACCTTGAATGTATCTTGTATATACAAGAAGAAAATACAGTACATATTTAAACTTTCATTACCCATAAACTAAAAATAAAACCATTATTCTCAGCTATTTGGTTATCAATAAGGAAAAACAAGTAAGACGCATACCTGAATGTCTTTCCATAGCTTTTCTTTCAGATCTGCACCTACCTTGGGCCAGCTCTCAGTATTGATAGGCACCATTGTTCGAGCAAGCATGCCAATGTAAGATTGTAGTGCAGCTCGTGTCTTCCCACAAGGATTTCCCCGCTTGTTGTACTTCACACTCACTTTTTTGTTGGTTGCTTTCTTCACTAGGACCTTGTACATTTTGACAACACTTCTCTTCCCTCTTGTCTTAACTTTGTCGGTTGTAGTAACTGCTCCAGTTGAAGGATCTTCCAGATGTACACCTGAACCACTGTCATGGGTAGAGTCCTCGACATGATTCTTTTTTGAAGCCTTCTTATCTTTACCCTTCTCTGAACTTTTATGTCCAGCTTTCCCCTTCTTAGAAACCATTGTAGACTAAAACCTATGGAAAAAGTGCACACAAGATTAGATTTATATACAAATGCATATATGAAAATATATTAACTGTTAAGGAGAGGATCAAAATGATAAAAGTGAACCATACCACGGGATCACTATAAATACAATAAAGCAAGCCATACTATAAGCTCGCTACAAAATACAAACAATCCAGCTTGCCAATAGATATTGGACAAAAACCAAATACATGCACAAACAATTACACCCATAATTAGTCAATCCAAACTCCCTCCACATTAACTCTCTCATAAGTGACATGACCCTCATCCTCATCCACATCACAAGGCAAAGGTATTTCAACTGAAAATGGTTGGTGTTCCATGCAACCATCTTCCAGATCATCTTCATATACAGAATCACGATAGTCCTTGTTTGGGGTCCTCTGAACAACGGACCAATCTGTGTCAAGGGGATCTTCAACATAAAAGACTTGCTTCACTTGAGCTATGGAGGCAAACTCGTCCTTTTTATGACCCCGTCGATTAAGGTTAACTAAAGTGAAACCAGACTCATCTTGCTTAATCCCTCTGTCATTTTCTACCCATTGACACAAGAATAAAGGAGCCTTAAAGTCGTAGTAATCTAGCTCCCAAATTTGTTGAATGACCCCATAAAATGTCATGTCACTAGTTACCGGGTTTTTATCCTTGGCAACTAACATGACACCACTATTTTGGACAGCTCTACAGTTGTCTCGTTGTTTTGTGAAGTACTTAACACCGTTGCACCGGTACCCTTCGTAGGTGAAAACAGTGAAAGATGGTTTTCCAGCCAACCATCTTAATGTTTCTGACACACCACCAGGGTTCTCAATTTCAGCCTCAACCTATAAAGCCATACACCTTAATGTTGTTACCACTTTGCATAAATGAACCATATATTGGTATTGTCATATTATATCTTCAACACGCAATACCTTTGCTTTAAACCAATCGGCGAAGGTACGATTATGCTCATCCTGGAGCCATTGTTCGCTCTTTTTTTTCCCTTTGAACAATTGCTGCACAAGCTTCTTATGTGTTCTTTACACATAAGGAAATATTTAGTGGTCTAAAAAGTATATCTAAAAGGAATACTAATGAAAGCAAGAGGTTCCATAAGCACTTACAACTTATATGGGTCCACCTCGGCATTGTTAGATAACACATGAAGGTGTGCGGCATTTCATTCCTCTTCATCCAGTTGCCTTAGTTTAGGGGCTGAAAGTGGGCCTGAGAGGGTACCGACATCCTTAGGGATTCCAATTGGCACACAATCTTGCTTGAAACTGCTAAAAAACTCGGCTGATTCTTCAGCAATATAACTCTCTGCTATGCAAACATCGGGATGTAAACGATTGCGCACATACCCCTTTAAAATTTTCATGAACCGTTCGAAAGGGTACATCCATCTGTAGAACACTGGTCCACATAAGCGAACTTCTCTAACTAAGTGCACCGTTAGATGTAGCATTATATCAGCAAACGATGAAGGGAAGATCTTCTCAAACTCACACAATGTAAGCACTAGGTCTGATTGCAGCTTATCCAAAATCGACACGTCTATCACCTTAGTACACAAGGCATTGAAGAAGAAGCACAGTCTCATTATAGCTATCCGAACATGTTTTGGAAGCACAGAACGAATGGCCACGGGAAGAAGTTGTTGCATAAGAACGTGGCAGTCATGAGATTTTAGCCCATATAGCTTCAAATCACCCATGGACACAAGATTTCTTATATTTGAGGAATGACCATCAGGAACTTTCATGCCCTGTAGAGAACTAAGCATTGCAACCCTCTCAGCCCTTGACATAGTATATGGGGCAGCAGGAATGTATGTTTTCTTGACCCCAACTTGTGGACCTAAATCAAGCCTCACACCCATCTCAACCATATCTTGACGAGCCGCAACACTATCCTTTGACTTGAAAGGCATGTTCAACAAGGTGCCAATCAAACTTTCCATAATATTCTTCTCGATGTGCATCACATCAAGACAATGCCGAACATGCAACCACACCCAATATTCCAAATTGAAAAAGATAGACTTCTTCTTCCAGCAAGTAGCTTCTTCAGTCGAGTTCTTCTTCTTTTTCTTCCCAAACACATAATTAATACGCTCAACCGTCAACAACACCTCCTTTCCCGATTGTGGTACCGGTTCATCCTCCCATTCTTGCTGATTATTAAAAGCCTTCCTTTGCCTACGATATGGGTGATGGCGAGGTAGATACTTGCGATGACCACCATATGACATCTTCCTACTATGTGGTAGATATGTGGCAGTAGTCTTGTCGCCACATATTGGACATGCTTTGTATCCTTTAGTGGTAGACCCCGATAAGTTTCCATAAGCAGGAAAAATCACTAATGGTCCACAACAAGACAGCTCTAAGGGTGAAGAATTCTTTGTTATGTGCATCATATACATCACTCACACCCTTCCATAGTTTCTGTAGATCATCAATCAGTGGCTGTAAATAGATATCAATATCAACTCCGGGCTGCTTTGGGCCACCAATCAGCAAGCACAACATCATGAACTTCCTTTTCATGCACAACCATGACAGAAGATTATAGGTCACCAATAGCACAGGCCAACAACTATATCTACTACTCATGTTTCTATGAGGATTAATACCATCAGCTGACAACCCCAATCTAAGATTTCTTGCTTCACTAGCAAAGTCGGGGTCCTTATAATCAACCAACCTCCAAGTAGGGGAATCGACTGGATGACGCATGTAACCCTCTGGACTTACATTCCCATCTTGCCAAGTCAATAGTTTAGCCGTTTCAGGATCTTTAAACCACCGCCTAAGTCTAGGAATAATGAGGAAATACCATAACACCTTTGCTGGTTGCCCCTCCTTTTCAGTTTGATCTCTCTTCAACTTCTAACGAGAGAGACCACATGTAGGGCATCGTTTTGCTTCGACATACTGATTCCTATACAAGATACAATATTTAGGACACGCATGTATTTTCTCATATTCAAAGCCTAATGTGTTGAGTGTTTTCTTTGACTCGTAAAGTGTTTGAGGTAACACATTTCCATTCGGAAGTAAAGAGGATACAATCTCAAGTACTTCGGTGAAGCAAGTGTCACTCAATCCAAACTTCGCTTTTAGCCTATGTAGTGTAACAAGTGCATCTGACTTAGAGTGCTCACTCCCATTAAATAAGGGTCTTTGTGCATCTACAACGAAATTTCTGAACTCAATGGAATCCTCATCATAATCGCCTTCCTCAAATGCCGCTTCAAACATGTCGACTGCCTCAGCACGAGCATGGCTGAAATATCGAGGTGTTCCACCGCATGGCGACAAGGTAGGTTCACCATGCCAAATCCAGTTTGTGTAGCCCAAGCTAAAACCAAATTTCCCACAATGTTCTCTAATGATTTTAAATGATTTCTTCTTAAAATTGACACACTTTGTGCAAGGACATCGAACTTTCTTAGCGGTAATAGCATTTTCTTTAGCAAAATTGAGGAAGGAATCCAACCCTAATTCGTACGTTAAACTGAACCTATCTTCATAGATCCAAGATTTATCCATTTCTGGGAAAAGAAAGGACAATGAAGAATGAGTTAATAACCACCACAAGTGGTAGAAACAACCTAGCATAGAATTTAAGTAATTCTATGCAGTGTACAAAAAGGCAAGCACCTCAAACCCATATATAGGTAATTAGAACTAGTTAGAATTGACTTTACTAGTATCTTGCAAACCCATTTATATGTAATTATGTTACATAGCTTATATATATGAAATGATAAAAATCATACGAACTCTACTCTTACCCAAATATGCAAATCAGTTAGGTGAACATATATGAAACAAAATCATAAGTTGATTAACATGATCAACAAGAAGAAAGAATACAAGTACAATCGGGGTAATAATGAATGAATAATTCAATTATAAATAGAGAGTGTCACAAGGAAAGGAGGGGGAGAAGCACCCTACCACCACTACCATACCATGCATTAGCCTCAATTCTTACCTTTTAACTAAAGCCAATGAATCTAGCTGATAAACAATCAGAATATTAAAACGATGAGAATATTATTACCCAAGTCCTTAGCATACTATTTCGACTAACCTCTTGAAAAAAGGTGAGTGGTTGCTGACCAAGAGACCGAGATTTCCGATATTCCAGTAAATACCTAGAAGGTTGATTGGAAAATTAAATATAATCCAAAATTCACATGTGAACAAATCCAACAAGGTTACAATATAGAAAGACTATAAATAATTCAATAGCTAAACGACAATATAGTAATTGCCCTTACTCCAAGATTACAATATATTTCCAAAAATAAATGTATAAGATCATCTTTGTAAACTCTATTTAATGCTTTCGTACAACTAAATGCTACAAGTTTATCTGAGTGAACACAAGATAAGGAAGCTATACTCCAAAACAATAATACATAGAGAACAACTTTCATTCCCATTATATATTAGATTTGACCACTAAACGACAATTAATGTAGTAACTGAATATGTATAGAAACAAGTATGCTTAAAAATACCTTTTAGACTGACAAGAACATATGTACTACTAACAAAGAAGCCAAATGCTTCAAATAACATTCCGCAGCTTAGATTTATAATTTTCCCATTGAAAATATCAATCACATTAAGAAGAGTGAACCATCAAGCAGCTTAGGGATGATGAATCAACATAAATTTACGCTGGACAAATTGGTTTATAAGCGTGTCACCTTAGGTATGTACTCATCCTTATTTTTTCTGTTCAGTGACATAAAAGGGTGGTTTGTGGGATGATTTTGTGTTCGTTTCTCTCAAAGTCTTCATAGATTTTAATCACTTTGTGTCAAAGATAGAAGCCTGTTGCTTGGGGTTGTTAGCAGATCAAATCTAGAAAATCAGAAGGTCGGAGATAGTACCCTATAGTAAAAGAAAATACATGGAATGACTCCTTTGTACAATAGAGAACTGTTTTTTTTTATCAACATGTGAGTTCTATTTGATCTGATCAGAGAGACAAATAATTATCCAAATAATATTTTGTGTAAAGTATGTAGCCATAGGCACCAAGTATGTAAACCATAGGCACCAAGTATGCAACACCATTCAGCTACGAAGTAGCCTAACGTCGTTCTCTTTCTCTCAAAAAGTTTATGCATTAAGCCTTTGAAGTGGATTGCAACTACAACAAGAAATCTACATTTGTTGCATCTATATAAGCTATTGTTTAGTACAAAAATCAGTGGGCTGAGAAATTACACAGAGAGAGTAACAAAAACACAATAGATGATAGGTCTTTAGTGTCTAGCCATCAACAAAAAAGTTCAGCAGATTGAGAGAAAGAGAACGAGGGAGTTCAAGCTTTAGTTCAGAATCCAGCTGTGTGATGTTGCATTAAAACAGTAAAATTCATTATAGTTTTGTTTTGAACTTTCAATGTTGAATTTTCTTCTATATCCGGCCTATAGGGCGTTTCAACCAAAATTTCGTTCTTTGATGTTGTGATCATAAAAACTTGCAAATCCTTTCGGTATAAGTTTCATGATTTTCAAGTTCATATCGGTACACTTATTCTTTATATTTGTATCTTAGAGCTAGCAAACACCTTTCCGTTTATGCTTCTTGTTGTAGATAAACTCATGGTTACAAGGCTGAAGTTCATCTCTATAAACTCAAGTCTTTTAATTTAAAAAATAAAGGTTCTTGGATTAATGAGTATATGATCTTAGCTATCCTATTTACCTGTCTTAAGGTGGGGGGTTGCTGTCTAAAGTTTAGTATATTTGCTATCCTATTTACATGTCTCAATATATGTTATGTGCTTGATTAGGTTACCTCGGATCTTTATCATATAGAAGTAAAAGCTTAAATTTTCTATACAAATTTTTGACTTTTTCCTAGCTCTTAGAATTTCTTAGCTGCTCAGCCCATTTTCTGGAATTTTTTCTCATTTATTTGGTTAAAAAAACACTCATGGTTACAAGGCTGAAGTTCATCTCTATAAACTCAAGTCTTTTAATTTAAAAAATAAAGGTTCTTGGATTAATCAGTATACGATCTTAGCTATCCTAAGGCAATCAAATCTTGAGAATTTACCATAGGAGCCAGTTAGGGCCACGTGCTTGATATATTTGCTTCAGCTCTTGATCAAGGGAGTGTCATTTGGTTTGTAAGACTTAGAAGCAGAGCTTTAAAGTATAAAATTGTTAATTTAATGAAGAAAGCATAGATTTGATTTATTAAAGCAACAATAATCAAACAGAATCTGCAGTCCAAATGTATCACTATCTCCTATCTCTCAAGTCTAACTGGACCACCTATTTCTTAGAAGTATCCAGGTGGAAAGCACCTTACAGGTTGTAGCCTTGTAGGCCACCCCATAAACATAATATTTTGCTTAAGCCATACTCAATTTTTGATAATGAACTGGACGAGTTCTGATTTATCCTGGATAAGTTTAGACTATCTCCTATCTCTCAAGTCTAACTGGACCACAATTACAATTACAGGTGAAACCAAACCAGCTGATACACCTATTTCTTAGAAGTATCCAGGTGGTTCAGAGCAAAAGAGCAAAAATAACTATTCTGAACTGAAGGATTCTAGTATTTGATAAAAATAAGATCACATAACATATGCCAACAAAAGATAAAGTCGTCCTTGAAATGTACCTTCTATCCAGCACCAACACTAGTTCTACCTTCAGCTTCTTTGGCAGAAAGGGCAGCAATCCCAACAGAAGGCAAGACTGTATATATATAAAAAATTCCATATAAATAAATTCACATGCATAATACCATCAGATTCAAGATCATACACTTTAATGTCATTTATGTGCGTTTTGTAAATAAACTAGGGTCAATTCACGCATTCCATGTCCTTACCATTACTATTGAGCCTAGGAGCAGCATTAAATTATTGTATTACATACCAATAAGTAAGGATCTGATAGAACTTATAAGGCAGGAACTCATAATCAGTCTTTAATACATGTACTACAGAGAAGAGCAGATTTCAAGTACAATTATAGACAAACATCAAATCATATTTAGCAATTGAAAGTTTGGAAGGATTCCATAGGTCTATGACAGTATTCTCTACTTAACAAGTTGGTTGAATGCTTAGAAAGAGACGACTTCAAGACTATCCAAGATGCAATATGGATTTTAAATAAGATTGAACATGAGTTAGAAGCAAATAGGAGGAAGAATTTCATACCTAGAAACAGATCGAGAATCCTTGTCTTTAATATGAAAGCCAAAAATAAGAACACCTGATAAAGCCCCAAATTAGTTAGATTAGAGAGTAATTCAAACCCTAAACACACCCTAAATAAAAAATGAATGCCAAGTTCAGCTACATACACTTAATCAAACGATTTCACATAAACCCTAAATCACACATATTGAAAAAAGAAGTGCCCTACCACGAAGAGAAGGCAGAAGTCCTTGTTCGATAGAGAAGCGCTCTACCGCGAAGAGAAGCCGAGCTCGGGTTCCATGGCCGGAGAGAAGAGGACGACAATGAAAGAGGGTTTCACGAGTTGGTTCAACAGTGTGAGGAAAGCCCAAAGAGCGCCACCGAATTCGACAGTCGGAAGAGCGCCGCCGCAGCCCCCTCGAGTTCGACAGTCGCAGACCCTACATGGTCGGAAGGCAGCAGGAGTGGAGGAGGAAGGAGTCACAGTGAGCAGGAGTAGAGGAAGAAGGAGTCGCAGGAGGAAGGAGTCGAACAGGAGGAAAGAGTCTGATGAATATGACCTATTTCATTTTCTAAGTGTGGGAGATATTGGGCTTCTTTTTTTTTGGCAAAAAATTCAATTTTTTTTCTAAGTGTTGGAGATATTGGGGTTGTTTTTTATGAATTTAAGAAGCAATTGCAAATTTCTAGGAAATTTTCTAAGTGTTGGGAGATTTGGGATGGGCCCGCCTGTATTCGAAGTGAGCGGGATTTTACTTGTTCAGATTTCATTTTCGCGCCTTCTTTTTTTTCCCAGAAAACCACATTTAACATCGGTCGACAAATTTGGGCGATGTCTGTTTTGTTTTCAACATCAGAAATTTACAAACCGTTGTTAAATTTATTTTTAACATCATGCGTTTTTCTAACTGATGTTAATCATACGATGTCTATGAACACAATTCTAGTAGTGTAAGCACACTTATTGATCTATTATTACTCTTTTTAACTATTTTTACCCCTTAAATTATAAAAAATTACAAAAAAAAACATAATTTTTTTTTGGCAAAATGACCAAAAATAATACGAATTTTCAAAATTACCAATTCATATACAAACTATAACCCATTAAACCAAAATTGATATAGGGTCCAAAATTCACAAACTCTAGATTTATTTGGACTCAATAGATAATTAATAATAAATTGTGACCAAATTTATAAAATTCAGAATTTAATTAACTTTCCCCATCTGTAGAACTTGAAGCCTGGAACCGTTGAAGCCTTGAAGCCGGCGATGGCAGATCTGCAACACGATTGAGGTCGGCGGCAACCAGATGGCCGCCGGTGAGACCACGGGATGGCAGACCCTGTACCAATTTTGGTGTAATCGCCATGTTAATCGAGGCCCTGGCGGCGGGCACCGCGAGAGGAGGAGGGGGCGGCGGAGGAGGAGGGCGACGGTTGGGGGAGGGGGAATTAGGGCGGAGGAAGCGCTCGAACAGAGGCGGATCCACGGGGGGGCTCGGGATGGCTGAAGCCCCCCCTCCCCCTACCTAAAAAGAGGTTTAAGTATATTTATATATCTGTATTGGTATAATATATATATATATAAACTGATGAGAGATAAAATCACAAAGGAGTCTTGTCTCAGCGGAAAGGGCACGGGGAGATTTAACTACAGAATCCGTCAAGCCCAGGTTCGAATCCCATTACCTCCATTTTTCCATCTGTTTTTTTTTTTCAAAAATCCAAAAGACCAAAACCCTTTTTTTCTTTATATACAGGCCCGAACACATACAGCCACCATCACATAGAGAGCGAAAGCGAAGCGAGTCCCAGTCGCTGCAAGCTCCACAGCCTCCACCTCCGGGCCTCCGGCCGACCCTGTCACCGGCGACCAGCACAACCAATCGGCAACCCCCTCTTCTGTCCCTCACTAGCGCACTCCCGCACAACAGACCACCTCCTAAATCTCCATTGTCCTCCTCCTTCAATCTAGACCTTCAAGGTTAAAAGGTTAGTTTTCTTCCTCTTCCATTTAATTTTATTGTTTTGAAGTTGAATTAATTGAGTGAGAATCAATTTACAGTATAATCTGTGGATTTGATAATCAATTTAGGGGAAATTTCGATTAGGGTTTGTGATTTGCGAGAAATAAATTTGTGCATTTGATTTGTGATTTGAAATTGTGGTTTGTGGTTGTGGTGAGAATTAAAATTGTGAATTTGTAGTTTTTGATTTGGAATTCTAGTTTGTGGATTTGTGAGTTTTGCTCATCTACCTTTTAATTAGATTGTGTTTAAGTTCAATTCGCTGAGATGACAATCAATTTAGATTAAAAGTTGTGGATTTGAGAATCAATTTGAGTAAATTTCGAATAGAGAGTGTGATTTTACTAATAAATTTGTGGATTTAAGAATCAATTTGGGGTAAATTTGTGGATTTGATAATCAATTGGTGGATTGAGAGTAGGGAGTTTTAAGCTGAATTTTATATATTGATAGTTTGGTAGTAATGATTTGTTGGCTATGGGAAATAACATTAGTTATAATGGCTTATTTGGTTCATAGGGGCTCTTTTTTGGTGAAGTTGCTGGCGGTTCAAGATGCATATATGTATTGCGTTGTTTTTCGAACAATGTGGGTGGTTTGTTATCATATTTGTGTAAATCTGATTGATTCGTGTACATTCAATATTAGAACTTAGAAGTTAATGTTATGTCCCAATAAAATTCATTATTCAATTTCAATGAATTTGAGTGAGCAAAAAAATCGGGTAAATTTTGATATAAAAATTAGCATCCAATTTACCTGATATCTAAATTTTAAGGGCATTTACCCTCGAAATTGCCCATAAGATTAATAGGTAGCTAAAGCATTTACCCTATTTAGCCCTAAAGATAGCTTTGAAAAAATATGAAGCTAAGTTTGATATATGAGAGACATAGCTTTGAAAAAATTTGATGAGTAACATTGATCCTATCGTCTTTGTAGTTTTCAGCCCCCCTCTGATAAAAATCCTGGATCCGCCACTGCGCTCGAAGATGGCCATGACGAGGAACATGGAGATGAGGATGGCGGTGGCGACGAACCCAAACGACACCGCATTGACTGAGCTGTCGAAGCTGCTGCTGGAGGGGGCGATGGTCGTCGGATGCTCCCGAGCCGCTCTCCGCCGCGGAGGCGCCGCCATGGAGGGGTGGAGGGGTGGAGATGGTGGAGCTGCGGTGGAGGAGTTGCCACCTCCTTATCACCGCCGCAGCTGCGTCGTCACTTGCAGTGCCGCCGACGATGTCCATTCGGTGGGGCGGGTGGTATTTGGGTAGTTTGGGGTTTAGGGTTTGAGAAATGGAATCGATTTGGGGAGATAGAAGGAGAGGGAAAAGGTGGGAATTGGGGTCCGCCATCCCGTGGTCTCGCCGCCGGCCGTCTGGTTGCCGCCGACCTCACTGGTGTTGCAGGGTCCGCCATTGCCGGCTTCAAGGCTTCAACGATTGTACTGTTCTAGGCTTCAAGTTCTACAGATGGGAAAGTTAATTAAATTCTGGATTTTACAAATTTGGATACAATTTGTTATTAATTATCTATTGAGTCCAAATAAAGTTAGAGTTTGTGAATTTTGGACCCTATATCAATTTTGGTTTAATGGGTTATAGTTTGTATATGAATTGGTAGTTTTGAAAGTTCGTATTATTTTTGGTTCACCGTTGATAGTTCGTATTATTTTTGGTCATTTTTCCTTTTTTTTTTTTAGGTTTTCCTCCGGCTCAGGGGGGCTCGAGCCACTGCATGCCCCCCTCCCTCCGCCCCTGACTCCAACAGTTTATTGATAAGTTAAAATTATCAATAAGAGATTCGTAGTGGAGAAATTATTTTTAATGAATGGGATTACTTTGTCGCTACCTCTTCGTCACCAATCAATTTTTTTAAAAAGCAATCATATTACGAAGTACTTTTTTCTTCAAAGAAACCAAAACTATTAGGGTCGTTTAATTAAAAATGGTATATAGGTAGAGGATATAGGCTATGGGTATGAGATATAGATATCAAGTTATGAGTACTGGGCATGAGTATGAGATTGATATCTATATCTTATATCTGCTGTTTGGAAAAGGGTTTAGAGATATTCGAACCCTAATTCGAATAGAATCCGGATAGATGCATTAGGGTTCGAATATTTTGAATTGAACAGAATCATTTTAGGGTTCCAAAATTTGAATAGAACCCCTACAATTAAAAACTGATGCGGGTCTCCTGTAAATGTTCCCCAAGCAAACGAACAGCACGGAGAAGGGTTTCGATTCAACGGATGCATAAGACGCCATTGATGAAGCTCTGACCACGTTCTTCCTCGCACTTCCCTCGCGAATCAAATTGTGTGATTTCTTGTTGATCTGGTCAGCTTAAACGAGAAGGGAATTGGAGAGATGGGTGTGGCTGATTTTGGGGTTGAAGAACAAAGGGGGCAGTACAGAGGGATCTGTGGCAAAATAAGGAGAGTGATAATGAAGTGCTCCTCTCATTGTGATTGTGCCCAGTTTTTGCAGGAGATTAGAGAAGAAGACGAAGTATTGATCAGTCGCTCATATTCCTATAGCCCTCAAATTTTTTCAGATATCCAAAACTAAAAAATACCATAGAATTAGTATATGGGGATATAAGATTGATATCCATATACTAATTTAGATAAATATATCAAACATGGTATATAGATATTGAGTCTTTTATACCTATAGCCTATATCTATATACCAATCTCAAACAAGCTTAAAGCTATATACACAAATTATGTATAAAAAAATGCACGTGTATGTAAATATAACATATTTAGTAAAAGCCTTAAAACAAGTGGTGGGGGAGAGAGAGGCTCTGGCCTCTCTCTTCAAGAAACCCATCCTACAACCCACAAACCACCACCACCACCCGTAAACCATCACCACCACACTATCCCGCCTCCACCTTTGCCTTGATTCCGGGTCCTTTTCTTCATAATCTGGCCACCTCAGCGCCTCTCCGACCCTCCTTTCGTCAACCCCGGGTGCCCTTGGCCCTAATTTCCCTTGTGGCTAATTTGCCCCTTTCCAAACCCTAGCTTTAGATTCCTCTTCCTAAATCCCTTTCGATCTTTTCTGTTTTTGCGATTTGGGATGCCCATCCTTCGATTTGGTGTTCCTGGTTACCGATTTGGGTCTCTAGGCTGTTGATCGGGTGCCGCTGCGTCCGGTTCAGTTATGGCTTCCTCCTTCTCCTCCGCACATGGTTGTTCGGCGGCATTTGTCGGCTTGCAGCTTGGTGCCGATCCTCGGTGTTGCTCCCGATCCCCCTCTCCAGGGTCGGCGTTGTCCTGTGGCCGGTTGGTGACGCTGATGTGTTGAGCAATTTGTCCCTTTGGGGGTTGTACATCATTCGATCCCAAATATATATATTTATTATATTATATATATAATTTGAAATAATTGGGGTTGCAAGACCTGAAAATTCAGAAAGGGCCTAAATCCCGAAAGGGCTTGAAAATTCCCGAAAGGGTTTATAGAACCAAATTGATGAAATAAATTGTCCCAAAAGGGATTATCAAATAAATTCCGGAATCTTCTCTCGCTCTTCGCCCTCCTCGTGGTTGTGCTTCATGTCCTCGTGTTGGTTGGGCGTCCGTGTGTTGGTTCGTGGTTAGTTTCGGTTGAGGAGCAGTTATGCGGCCTTGGTTGATTGAAGTGATCGTGTTGGTGGTGTTTGTGGTCTCCGAAGATCCCTCATCTAGGTGGGGGGGAAAGTCGTGTGATCCACACTTTCCCAGGTGTCGTCTTTGCCTTGTGAGGATTTATGATTTCCGTCTTTCTGGCGGCAAGACATCGTGTCAGTTGGTGTTGTCCCATGCGCTCCCTATCCACTTCACCACGCCGGGCTTCCTTCATCTCGATGTTGTGACTTCTTGTTTGCTTAGGGTTTGTGATTTTTCTGGGTTTTCTTTAGATGATTCTTTTGTTGTTTCTGTGATTGTATTTATTTCAGATCTTCGTGATCTCATCCTTCGGGCTGCTCTCGGGCTGGCTAAGCACCATCCGAATTTTTATCTTATAAAAAAAATTACTAAAAGCCTTGTCATATGACAATCAACAATGTACATATAAAACTCTTTTATAATAATACCATTGAAAAAAGTATAAATTTGATAGAAGCAAATTGTTCGTTGGGCTAACACACGACAATTGTTAGTTCAAATGTGTTCTTAGCTTTGTCTTGCTTCATTGTTAGTTTAGAAGAAATGCATTATTGCTGGCCTGTGCTACTGTTTCAATGATGTTTGGTTTTGTTCTTCGTTGGTGTCATCAACTTACTAGGAGTAGTTTTTCTTAGTCGTCTTGTTATAGAGTTGTTTCTATTTTTTGTTGTGTCTATTTTCTGATTGCACTGTATATTTAGGCGGTTTTCGCCTGCCGACTCGTCATTCTCTCAAGAATCAAGCTTGCTTGATCTCGAATATTTACTTAATAAAAAAATTAGAAGACAATTTACCTCCTTTATTTGGCATATATTGTGTTTTGGAGTTCTGATTATTTCATTTGTATGCTTTATTTCCTGATGAGATAGAAAATTTTAAAACCTAGGAGAAATATATCGAAATTGTGATGACAAGAGGAGGAGAAAATTGATATGATTCAAATCAAAGTTTCCTTTATGTTCTAACTAATTGATATTCTGACATCAATAGATGCTATAACTACAAACAAACACACTATTGTTTTGTTTGCATCTTTTTCACTTTCACTAAAACCTAAAAAGAAGATACAAATGCATCCAAGGCGTGAGGGCAATTTGACCCTTCAACTACAAATGAAGCAAATACAACATCAAAAACATTATGCCTTTTCTAACCACTCAAAGGGTGACGAATCACTCTCGTCGTACGTAAATATCCCAAACCCGTACCTTTTACAACAATTTTCATTGTCTTTTGGTTTGGTTTGGAAATTTTTAACTATATATACTACCAATTTTGAGGCCCATGAATGTTTCAAGAAACTAGTGTTGTTTGTCTTTTTTTTTCAATTTCAGTTTTATTCCCAAAATCTATTGTTTTAGTTCTATATACTACTGAATTAAGAAGCTTCCAAATAAGCAAAAGAGAACGAAAAAAACAAGAAATAAGTCAAACAACAAATGAGGAGGTGAGAGAGATTTTTTCCGCTTATTACAAATACTCAATCTGGAATAAGTCGCTATGCTAGCTAGCTAATTGATTAAACTTTAAAACAAAATAGCAAATGTATGTGTTAATGACTTTCTATAAGTACAGAATTTTCATTAGTCATCTTGAATCATATCATGATATTAATTATAGCAAATGTACATGTGCTTGAAAGATTAGAGGGAATTTAAAATTTGATTCCTTTATTAGGAATCTAGCTTCAATAATAAGTTCTAATTCTAAGGTAGAGTTATACATGCATCTATTGATTATCAAATGGATATATCATATAATAGATTTGTGACTTTGGGAGTACATTAACTAATAGCTCGTTTATTCCTTACAATAAGCTAAAGTTGTTACATATATATATATATATATATATATATATATATATATATATATATATATATATATATATATATATATATATATATATATATATACTATTCCATTGTCCTATACACTGGAATAGTATCTACTTTTATTCCTTACTTTTTGCTTATCATGAAAACCTTCTTGTTCAATACTCTTTAACTTTGGCATTTAGAATCTACTTTTAAAGTCTAATCAATGAATTGTTTGAACTTTTTTTTTTTTGGAATGTTATTTGTTAATACCCAACAATGGATTTTTTTAAAGGTTATTTGATAATTACCCAAAAATGGTTCCCTCTTTTATAAGAATAATCCTTTTATATTCCATGCATAATGGATCATATATTCTCGATCATTACAAATTGGAAGGGACTAGTTTTTTCTACACGAAATTTATAGCCAATCTTCATGCGTGAAAGCTTTTGTTGACATCAAATCAAAAGTAGAGAATATATATATGAAAATACTTGCGGGTTCATAAGTGATTTATTAGCCTATATTTGACCAATAAATGAACTTATCAATAATCAATAAGAAGTTAATAAACAAAAAGTAATGCATTGATAAAGCAAACAAAAAACATATTTTAATTCTTGGGTGGAAATGTTTTTGGTTCGATACCTACCTAAAGTAATCTTCCAAATACATAATATAAGGGAAAGCAATTATCGATCATAGCAGCAAACAAATATTTTGATTTTTCAATCGAAAGTTTTATGATTTGTATATATATAATAGTTATGTTCTAGCCATACAAATTAACTAACTTTTCAAAAAAAGAAATTAAAAAGGATCAATTTTTTTTTTAAAAAAAGTAAATAAAAACAGTGTGATATGCTAAGTTATTACCAAAACAATGTGATATACAATATTTATAGAATATTCTCTTTTGACCTATTATACGATTTTTTGAAGATATTAAATTGAAGGATCAAAACATCAGAGTGGAACTGGAAATCGAACAAATCTCCATGGGAAGCTAGAGAAAGCTATCACAATTTGTTACAAAACCTCAACCGCAAAAGGTGCCCTTTTGTTTGGTTTTAAGCTCAAGCACCCAACTTGATCGACGCCTACAATCACCAAAATACCCTTGAGCTTTCTACCTTATTACAGCTTAACTAACACACATATATGATCCTATATACCCCCTCAAGCTTGGCTTGCTAAGGAAAGAACAAGACCAAGCTTGGACGTGAGAAATTGATGTTGATGAGCCCCCAAAGCCTTGGTCAAAACATCAGCAATTTGAAGTGAAGAAGAGACATGAGCTGTGCGGATGAATCCTTGCTGCACCACATATCTCTCTAATAAAGTGAAAATCGATTCAGACATGTTTTGTCCTCTTATGAAAGATGGGATTAGCTGCCAGCTGGTCTTGTGCAGACTTATTGTCACAGTTCAAGGTGATAGGAAGGGGAATTGGAATGTGCAAAATAGAGAGAAGGCCTTGAATCCACACCAACTCATTAGCTGCAGCAGACATACTTCGATACTCGGTCTCAGTGGAGGACTTTGAAACCACCTTCTGCTTCTTTGTCTTCCAAGAAATTAAAGAGGAACCCAAGAAGACGCAATACCCAGTTAATAAACGCCATGTATCTCTGCAATTGCACCAATCAGCATCATTAAACGCAGTTACTTTGAATGAGGAAGACACTGGGTATGACTGAAACTGCCCTTTAAGTATCTAAGAAGGTACATCACAACATTCCAATGAGGTTGCAAAGGATTATGAAGGAACTAGCTAAGCTGCTGAACTGTGTAAGATATGTCAGGTCGGGTCAATGTGAGTTATAATAACCTCCCTACAAGACATCTGTAAGCCTTTGGATTGGTTATAGGAGTGCCATCCATGGATGATAACTTGGTGCCATCTTGCATAGGAAAGGAAGCAACCTTGCAAGCTTCCATCTTAGCATCCTTTAAAATGTCTAAATTGTATTTGCGTTGGTTGAGCAAAATACCCGCAGATGATCTTGATATTTCCATCCCAAGGAAGTATCAAGCTATACCAAGATCTTTAATTGTAAATTCCATGTGCATAGCATGTTTGTAAGATGCAATTTCAGAGCTAGAATTTCCAAGCAACAACATATCATCAACATATACAAGAGCTATGGTTAAAGAGAGGCCAGGCCTTTTGAGAAACAATGAGTAATCATGTTTTGATTGAATGTAACCCAGGCTGATCATGAACTTAGTGAGTTCATTGTTCCACTGTATGATTCCCTGTTTAAGGCCATATAAAGATATATTCAATTTTCATACTTGATCTTTTCCAACATTACTAAGAGAAGGTGGCAACACATAGACTTCTTCCTCCAAGTGCCCATGTAAAAAGGCGCTATTAACGTCTAACTGATGAAGCACCCAACCCCCTTAGCAGCAGCTAAAGCAAGAATGATTAGTAGCAAGCTTAGCCACTGGAGAAAATGTTTGTTTGTAATCCTTGTCTTTCACTTGGTTATACCCTTTAGCCACTAACCTTGCCTTATATCTTTCTATTGAACCATCTGGCTTATACTTGATCTTAAAAATCCACTTACAACCAATTGGTTTTTTCTTGGAGGAAGACCAGTAATAGACCAAGTATGATTTTTCTCAAGAGCCTGCAACTCATTTTTCATGGCTAATTCCCAATGCTCGTTCCCTTGAGCCTTCTTATAACTATTTGGTTCAAATATCTCACACATACGCACAAAAGATTGCACATAATCAGATGAAAATGAGCAAGATTCTGAATAAATAATACAGCAAATGACTGAGACAAGGATTCATTGGATTGAATATCACGAGATGGAAACCAGAACAGATGTAGTCATTGAAACGAACAGGGTGAGTTAGGAAGATCAGAGGCAACAGAGGAGGAATGCTCAGGGATTACAAGAAAGGCATCATCTGATTATAAGGTTAAATCATGAGAGGAACTTAGAGGTGAATCATGATTTGAGGGTGTTGTGTTGTGATCAACCGGATTAGAGTGGCTTCAGCACAAAACTTAAGAGGTAGGCAATGGATTAGGCTCAATATCATCATCATCCTCATCATCATCATCATCATCATCAAACTGGCATAATACATGAGGGCGACTTGGGGTGATACTGTGGCTTTTAAAAGGAAACACAAATTCCTTAAAACAAACATGTTTGCTAATGACGGTGATCTTCCTATCCAAATCAAACAATTTGAAGGCTTTCTGACAAGGGGGATAGCCTAAGAACACACACCTTCTAGCAATTGTGCCCATCTTATCCCTATGGTCATTAGGTTGCAAGGCATAGCAGAGACGTCTCACTACCTTAAGCTTGTCATAAGTTAGAGCTATCCCATACAACACTTCAAAAGGAGATTTCCATTTTAAAACTGCATTAGGCATCTTGTTGATGATGTGTGTTGCACTTAGAACACAATCACCCCAAAATTGCACAAGCAAACTAGCATGGACTCTAATAGCCTGAGCTGTCTCAGCCAATTATCTGTGCTTTCTCTCAACACGTCTATTTTGCTCATGGACACCAGGAGCTGACTTATAATGTAAAATACCCCTAGCAGCATACAGATCAAAGCAACCCCTTTGAGTGAATTCAGTTCCATTATCAGTTCTTATCACTTTAATAGATCTTTGAAACTGATTCTCAACCATGTTCACAAAACCAATAACAACACACGAAGAACTTGCATCTTATCCTGTAACAAATACACCCAAGTGGACGTTGAATGGTCATCAAGAATGGTAAAAAAATACTTAGAACCACACATAGAGGGAGTCTTATAGCCCCCCCATAGATTCATATGCATAAGCTGAAATGCAACATCAGCAATAGAATCACTTCTTTCAAACTTTAACTTGGAAAGTTTTGTCATAGCACAAGTATCACAAGTAAATGAGTCTAAAGCAGACACAAGAAAAACAACTAAATGCTTCATTTTGGACACAAACATGTGACCAAGCCGAGCATGGATAGTCTGAATACTTTCGGTTTTATCAACCAAAAACACTTGACAACACATTAACTTTGCTAACATCTGCTATACCAGTTAGCCTCTGAGAATGAATGAGATACAGGCCACCATGTTCTTCTCATTTGCAATGATAGCTCTAGTTATAGGGGCATGTAACCAACAAGACAATCCATCAAACTTAAACTCTAACTGTTGATCCTTAAGCATCTTGGATACTGACATAAGATTGTGCCTAAACTGAGGCACAAAAATAACATTGTTCAAAGGTAACCCTTCCTTTAAAACAATCATACCATGATGATGCACAGGCACAACAATACTAGTCCCATCAGGTAAAAACCCAAAGCAATGGGAGAAAGTAAGACAACAGTATCTGAAAAAATATCTTTATCAAAAGCAATGTGATCAGTGGCTCCTGAGTCCACAATCCAAACATATTTATCAGCCTTATTTGCTACAATTAAAAAAGATACGCTTAAAGTACCTGCAAAGTGCACCATAGCTTAGTTAACCGAGCTTTCTGAGTGATCAGCAGGTGCTTTGACCTTCATCATCTTGATCACTTCATTGAAGATGGCATTAACCATCACAGGATCAGGCATTGCCTCAAAATTCCCTTGATCCAAAGGAGAATCAAATTGAGGAACCTTCATCTGAGCAGCAAACTTGCCCCCTTTCTTGGGCTTATCAAGCTCCTTAGGGCCGTTAAACCACTTTGGATATCCAATCAATTTAAAGACAAATTCCATTGTGTGTCCACGCTCATGGTAGTAATCACAAAACCTGTCAAATTTAGGCTTCTTATAATCCCTATGTTCCTCACCCAACTGTTTGTACTGCTCACCAAATCTAGAATGACTACCCGAGTTAACAACATTTGCTTCAACCTCAGATTACTGAAATCTGCTTACAGCAAGCACATTCATGTCACCTTGAATGACAGAGGTAACAACCTTCGACCTTTCTAGTTGAGTAGAGGTTGATGCGGGACAAATATCGTTGGCGAATTCTCCCTTCCCAAACTAGTGATAAAAATCCAAACATAAACACACGACCAATAGATTAGGCAATCAAGCAATTGATAAACCAAATAACTACTAGTATAGCAAGAAAGTCTGGTGTCGAACCCACATGGAGAAGCAATTTCCTATCCAATAACTCTAGACAAGACTCTTTAAAGCAAAAGCAATAACCTTTAGACAAATAGCAAATATGAAAGTAACTTAATTGCAAATCACAAAGCAGATTGATATCAAGATAAAAGAACATTTCACCTGTAATTCTCTGACAAGGTTGGAATTCATGGTCCTCGGATTGATTTATCAATTATTCATATTCTTAGGTCTACTTGACTAAAGTTGAGAGATCCGTAGAGATTCACTCATCTTATTCGATATCACTATAGAATAGCATTAAGAACTCAAGTAATCAAGACCAATTGGCACATTGACTCTATTCAATCAAGACTAACAGGCGCATACCGAACTCAATCAAATATCCTCAACATAGATCAATTGAAATCATCCACTACAAAGATAAAGAGACATCACTATCATCAATACCTTTGTTTGTTATCAAGAAAAAAACAACGAATTCATAGCTAGAGATGCAATTCCTAACATGTTGGTCAGGCATAGAAAAGAACACAAATATAAATTAAGCACAAGATGATAACTAAGAACATGAATAATCAAATAAACTCAAATCATCACAATCCAAACAACCATGTCTTCGAATCACATGCGACACTATGAGTTTAGCAACTCATAGGCCAATTCTCTCTCTCTCTCTCTCTCTAATGGTGTTCATAGTTTCACACAATAGCCACACACGGCTGAATAAACTCAAAATAACTTAAATAAAGTCCTCAAGGGTCGGAAAAAAACCCTAGGAGAAATAATATAAATTAATTGTCTTCGGATCCAAAACCGCGTATTCGGGATCTGGGGCAACAGCGGGCGCCGTGCAAGGGGCGGCGGGTGCCTTCCTGCCGTGCTCGACGTTCCTCATTTTCCTTCAACGAATTCCAATGACGTGCCTCCTTGCTCCTTCTTAGATCTTCCTTAGCTCCCATGTGCTCCAAAACATGCTTCTTACGCTCTTTCCGTAGTCCATCCAAGGTTGGAATGTAATTCTGCAGAATAAACACTGAAAATGCATAGATTCCAAACTCGAATACTTCACAAGTAATAAACGGAACTAGACTCAAAACATAGCAAAACCAATACCTAATAGCAATAAGAAACACATATAATGCCTATATGAAATATGCGTTATCAAACCCCCCACACTTAACTCTTGCTTGTCCTCAAACAACCATAAAGAAAAACATCATCTACACATCCCACAGGAAATCTTTCACAACTTTACTCATAAAAAATAACATCATCAATAGTGAAGATATAACTAAACATATAAACATCATAACATGTATATATGGGATCAAGTTGCTTGCATGCTCAAAAATCAACCTTACCAAGGATAAAATGTGTATCTCTCACTCTCATGTGTTTAGGCTTTAAGCATACACTCACCTCAATTCCATATACAAACATCAACTAGAATATTGACATTTATATCACAAAATCTCCACCGGATACGTCAATGCAAAAATAAAAACATCAAGAGGACTTTCGTTGAATGGAAACCTTCATAGAAGATTCCATTCAGCGGGGTTGTAATGGGGCTTGGTAGAAACATAAGGGCAGGGAATTGTATTTGGTCATGTGGTGCTATAAATTCCGGGAAAATAAGATTCCATAACTCCCAACATAACACAAACCAACTCAAATATATCAAGCTCACAAATGCATAACATCTCTCAATAACATCAAAATAACTCCAAAAATCTCTATTCTCATCATCTCACATATAGTGCAATCTCAACACCCAACCAATGTATCTCATAAACAACATAAATCCCAATTCTTCCTCATTATGCAAACATAATATAAATGGCTCTTTATTCTTCTTTTTTTTTCTCTTCTTTTTTTTCGGATTTTTTTTCTTTTTCTTGAACCACAATACATGAAAATCAAATGCATAAACATGAGGGACTCAATAAGCACATAACATTACATCTTCTCAAAACCATAAACCATAAACTCACACTTTAACTTCATTCTCCTCAATCTCCAAAATACATCCCATAATCCATTTAAAATCTCAATTACCCCGGAATAAGGGTAAGGCTCATCATAGGCTAGGAATAATAATTTTGTGGAGCTAACAACAAAAAGGCTAAAGGCTCAAATTGGCTTCAAAGCAAGATATAACATAGGGTAGATATGGATAAATACGTGGCTAAAAGTTTGTCTCTATCATTTGAACTTATCAAGCATTGATTGAACATGTATATAATCGGCCTTGAAAATAGATAACCATGGCAATATTCAATGATAAATGCATAGGAAGAGTATATCACACAAGAAAAGCAAAAGGGAATAAAGATGTATCCCTTATAAGGACAAAAATATCTCACTATGACAAATTTTTGTTGAATTTCAAGCATACTCCCTAACTTAGATCATACATGCTCAATTATATATGCTCAATCACATTTCACATAAAAACCAATTTTCAAGATAAGATCAAATCATTCCAGAATTCCATGGGATTTATAAGATTGTGCCAGGACAAACTCAAATGAAGATGGGTATCCTTGACAACACAAAATGCAAAACAACCAAAACTCACTCTCTTTTTTTTTTCTTCTTATTTTTGACATTTTCTAATATTTTATTTCTTTTTTGACATTTTATAACATAACATAAAGGAAATAACAAAAACTCAAAAACAAATAGAAATTCAAACATGCACTAACCTAACTAATTTACTTCAATCCCCCCCCCCCCCCCACACACACACACACACATTCCCCCCACCCCCCAGACATGCACTCACATGTTGCATTGTCCTTAATGCATAAAACACAAAAAGGAACAATGAAAATATAAAAATAAAGGGTTTGAAAGAAGCAAATGACTGACCAATTACTGTGAAAGCAGGGTCTGGGTTCCAGACCGTTGATTGATGTCCTGAAGGGCTATCAACATGGCGTTCTGAAGACTAGAGAGCTTATCCGCAAGTTTGGCAAGCTTATCAGCACTGCTTGCCTCAAAATCAGCAAGTCGATGCTCCATATCAATTAAAGTAGCATATCTACGCTCGACGTCTTAATCATCAACTCCTTCTTCCACTTTGACGACCTCAATGCCTTCTACAGCTTTTGGAATTTCAGCAGGCAAAACACCAGCATTTTCATCAATAATATCATCAGCTGCAACCTCTTTATCTGCATCCTCGTCGTCAGTGGCACCATTATTGATAACAGACCACTGCTGATGTGATCCTAGTGGTCAGTGCGCTCGACTCATTTATCTTACAAAGCTTTGTCGCTGGAGCCGAAAATCAACTCTTGTTTGAGAAAACAGGATAGAGACACCGTGGTATTTTGGCTCTTTCGGGCTGTATACAATTCCGATTGAAGCCGTTGAGCACTTGTTGGAAAACTATTTTAAGTGGCTACAACTTCCAAGAAGAACATTTATTCCGAATCAGCCCTGAAGTTGCTCGAATTTGACATTCAATTCAGAAGCTCAAGTCTAGACGAATTTTCCTTGAGTTTTTTCTATTCTAATAATCCCACATCGCTTAGAGATGTTTGGGGCTTCTATTTTCATCTTATATATTGCTTGTAAAACCTTCATTTTAAATCAAGTCAAGTTGAGTTGAGTTAAAGGTTAAGCCACTAAATAGCTTCCTATGATTCCGGGTTAAGGATCGAGTTCTTGGTGAGAGGCTAAGAGCGAACCCTTTGGTGAGAGGCCGAGGGTGACACCCTAGTGAGAGGCGAAGGTGTCAAAGGGTCGAGATCCTCGGAGTGCGATTCCGAGAGGATTGAGATCGAGTGTAGGGGATTCAAGGGTGAGAGACATGCGAATCTTGCTCCACATATCCCTTTTTTTCAGTTTTCAAATATTCCAAAAATTAGCCCTACAAAAAGAGTGTTCAAAGGCTCGAGCCTTGGTCGATCCGGTCCTCGGGTCTTATCAAGTGGTATCAGAGCTAATCGGCTCGAGTCCATCGAGCTTTCGATAACTTAGTCGTTTCTTCCTAGTCAAAATGTTCAAGAAGATGAGTTCCAAGCCTTTGTCCGAAGAGTACATCCGATGGGCCATTCGAGCCTATGGTGATGGGTACCTTCATTGGAGCGACATGGATGATGCTACATATGATGTAGTTGATCAAGAGCTTCGGAGGAGATATCGAAAGAGAAGGGCTCGAGAGGATGAGGATCGGCATAAGAAGAAGGCTAAACCACCTTGGCAAGAGTTCCGCAAGCTCGCGGAAGACTCAATGCAACAAGTACGGGAAATGCGAAAAGTTGTCAACACATTGGGGTCGACGCTATCGAAGCCCACAACAGCCCCATCTCCCTCTTCAAAGACGACGTCTTGTACCTTCATGGGTGAAGCACTTGAGGTTAAAGAAGGCATGTCCAAGGATGTTCCGATTGAGACTGCAAAGGTCATGCCTGAGCTTAAGAAAGATGAAGAATTCATCCAACTACATAGTGTTCCGCTTTCCATGAAGGAGAAACGAGCGCCAACCGAGGTACCTATTTTTATGAATTCCATGTCAACTAAGTGGTTGGATGCGACCCCATTCATTCCGTCTTGCTTGCCTTTCACGATTCAAGAAGAAGAGGAAATTCAGGACTCATTCAAGGAAGAAGAAGCATGTTCAAAGAAGTCTCTCATTTCCATCACGGATTCGAGGACGAATCCTTTTCAAGGGAAGGAGGATGATGTGATCCTA
The DNA here is from genome assembly GCA_963922045.1 of Persicaria maculosa. Lineage (NCBI taxonomy): Eukaryota > Viridiplantae > Streptophyta > Magnoliopsida > Caryophyllales > Polygonaceae > Persicaria > Persicaria maculosa. Next base: position 17,113,327 of record OY998251.1, on the reverse strand, counting down.
GTGGTCAGTGCGCTCGACTCGTTTATCTTACAAAGCTTTGTCGCTGGAGCCAAAAATCAACTCTTGTTTGAGAAAACAGGATGGAGATACCGTAGTATTTTGGCTCTTTCGGACTGTATAAAATTCCGATTGAAGTCGTTGAGCACTTGTTGGAAAGATATTTGAAGTGGCTACAACTTCCATGAAGAACATGTTTTCCAAATCATCCCCGAAGATACTCGAATTTGACGTTCAATTCAGAAGCTCAAGTCTAGACGAATTTTCCTTGAGTTTTTCTATTCTAATAATCCCACATCGCTTAGAGATGTTTGGGGCTTCTATTTTCATCTTATATATTGCTTGTAAAACCTTCATATTAAATCAAGTCAAGTTGAGTTGAGTTAAAGGTTAAGCCACTAAATAGCTTCCTATGATTCCGGGTTAAGGATCGAGTTCTTGGTGATAGGCTAAGAGCGAACCCTTTGGTGAGAGGCCGAGGGTGACACCCTAGTGAGAGGCGAAGGTGTCAAAGGGTCGAGATCCTCGGAGTGCGATTCCGAGAGGATTGAGATCGAGTGTAGGGGATTCAAGGGTGAGAGACCTGCAAATCTTGCTCCACATATTCCTTTTTTTTCAGTTTCTAAATATTCCAAAAATTAGCCCTGCAAAAAGAGTGTTCGAAGGCTCGAGCCTTGGTCGATCCGGTCCTCGGGTCTCATCGACTGCTTTGACCAACTCTTCTCTATAGGATCGATTGGAAACTTGTTGTGATAGAGATTGAAATCTGACATACTCAGGTACAGTGGTATATCCGCAGGCAGATAATTGTGATGCCCCCCTTCTGGTCCCGACTTCCATTTAAAACACCAAGTGTTATCCGGTCGTTGGGCCCACTCAATCAATCCCCACCATTGCAGTTTGGACAGATTTTAGAAGCGTCTATTATCGAGAGGCACCAAATTGTCTAGACGGACACCTACTCGGTGAGCAATCAGTGATATCAAACCCCCGAAAACAATAAAGCGCTCAGGCCTCACATGAGTAGCTCTAATCACCTCCATGCAGTTTCCCAAAAATAGTTGAACCCGGTGAGGGATGTGAACCCCTCCCGGAGTGAAGCAGCAAATATAGCTCCAGGCTCTCATATTAACAATAGACGGAAATTCCACACCAAGGAAAGAGTTGCAAAGTACCCAAGAACACAACCTCAACGCAGGGTGAGTAATCATTGATTCCTGGTACGGTTCATCATAGTCAGCGAACTCTGCATTAACTTCCTTCCATATATCAAGAGGATTTCGAGCGCCTAGCTTATCAACAAATCTGGCATCAGCATGCCACTTGGTGACACCAAAGGCTTGTGCAATAAGATCTTTAGTCGCCACGAACTTCCGATTCCTTAGCTGAAAACGAATCTCCATATCAGAGCGATAGTCCAGGGTGGCCAAAAACTCTCTTACTAATGCTGGATAAGTATAAGCAGACACATCCAAGAAATCTTCCAATCCTCCCTCTCGTAGGAGTCGATAGACATCCTCATAAATTTCTAGTTCCTTCAACGTCGGGTGATAAAAGAATATGGTGGATTCATATCGTCTCTCATCAAGCTTGAGCCAACGATCCTCTTCTTCCCAAGATATCAAAAGGGGCTTCTTCATATTAGGGACCGACATGATGTACTCGAGGAAAAACCGAGAAAAATCACCAAAAACGACCAAAAGACGGGCTCGTTGTAGAGGCGGCGGGCGCCGTGGCAGGGGCGGCGGGCGCCGTTTGCGCAGAACCACGAATTCGAGTGAAAACGTTGGAAAAACCGACGTCCACTCCTCCAAACTTCAAATTTCTCGAACAACTTGGTTTCAAAAGGTTCTTTTGTGATAGGTAAGGGAAGGGAATGGCAAAGATCGATATTTTGTGGATGTAGGGTAGTAGCGGAAAGTGTTTAGGTGGATTGAATCGATTGAAACACAAGGCTTTAGGCAATTGGATTGGATTCTATTAGGCTTTTGATGTTCTTGAGATTCCGCTTGAGCAAGTTTAATTGATCCACAAATAAGGAGAGATATTATATGATAAGTTGGAAGGAAATCTATCAAAAAGGAAAAGGAAAATATTAGATATAGATAAAATAGAATAGAAATAGATATAAATCTAATCCTAGGAAATAAAGAAACTAATCCTAAAAAGAAATATCTAATCCTAAAACAAAATAGAAATTAAATAAAAGATAAAATACTAATCCTAAGATAGAGAAAAAAATCTAAACTAAAGTAAATAGGAAATAATCTAGTCCTAAAACCAAAAATAGAAGAAATAATCTAGTCCTAAGAAAAATAAAATAACTCGGAAAATAATTAAAATAAAGATAGAACTTCCCTTTCCAAAATTTACTAAAATTCGAATTTGTCAGGCGATTACGTAGGCAACGGGCGCCGTGGTAGGGGCGGCGGGCGTCGTGTCCACAGAATGCACTCCGTCTTTGCAATCAATCAAAACTTAAACCCAACATCGGTTTCACTTACTGTAACTTCCAAAATTCGTTGACACGATTGATCCTACTTTATTGAAATGAAAAAAACAAATGCAAAAGAAATAGAAATACTACCTAACTACCTTGGGTTGCCTCCCAAAAAGCGCCTTTGTTTCACGTCTTTGGCTTGACGTGATGCAATCTTGATCAAGTTATTCCACCAAGATCCCCCACACTTGTCCTTTTCAGAACGAGGGGTGGAACTTTAGGAACTTTTCCGACATAGCCATCAATAGCATCCTTCGATTCTTCCTTGATATAAGTAACTCCGGGAGGTTGTCCTGCAATTGCAAAAACCTCAGCAGTATTAGGAATCGAATTTTCACAGGGAATAGCAATAGAATCATTTGAATGAGACACATTTTCATGCGACTTAAAGAAATTCTCAATTTTCTTTTCAATCTCTTCCCCTAATCCATTTTCATCTTTGTTAGAAAACTCAAGATTCATCGATTCATTTTTAGCAGAAGCATTTAACAAAGTATTTGATTCATTCCTGTGATAAATTTCATTAGAGTCAAGAACATCTATCAAATCATTGGCAGAAGAAACAATAGGTTCAAATCTAGAAAATTCAATCTTTCTACCCTCAAATTCCATAGTTAGTGAACCTTCAAAACAATCAATCTTAGTTTTAGCCGTTCGCAAGAATGCCTTCCCAAAATGATCGGGGTTTCAGGCGTACCTTGTTCCATGTCTAGAATGAAGAAATTAGCTGGAAAAATCAAATCATTTACTTTTACCAACACATCTTCAACAACTCATCTAGGCTTAATACTAGAGCGATCAACGAGTTGTATAGTAACACCAATTTCACACAATGAATTGAGACCCAAAAATATGTATAAGTTATAAGACATAACATTAATTGAAGCACCTAGGTCTAACATAGCTTTAGTGAAGCTAGCATTACCTATCACACATGGTATAGTAAACATACCTGGATCTCCGCATTTTTCAGGCAATCGTTTCTGAAGCAAAGCAGAAACATTTTCGCTTAAACTTACCTTTTCCTTCATTCTCATCCTTTTCTTTCGCTTCATCGTGCATAACTCTTTCAAAAATTTCGCATAGCGAGGCACAGTCTTGATTAAATTAGGGGGAGTCGAAGCGCACCCAGGACGTATCCAGGATGCGTGTATTGGCGCACCCACTGAGTGCGCATCCAGGATGCGTGTAAATGTTAGTTTTATAAAGAAAATGGGATATCTAAGAAGAACCGGGTTAAAAAAGGGCGTTATAAAAGGTTCAACTTGCACGCATCCTGGATGCGTGTAGGCTTATTTTAATTTTTAAAAATAGCGTTGTTTTTTTTTATTAAAAAGATTTTAAAATGGCAACACACGCATCCTAGATGAGTGCAAACGCATCTAGGATGCGTGTACGAACCCTAAACCCTAACCCTACAAACCCTAAACTACCTAAAGTTCTAAAGGACACTCATCCTGGATGAGTGCACACTCATCCTCGATGCGTATGATCTATTATACCTAACAACATCAAATAAGAGTGTTTATAAAGATTTCCTAAATGTTCATCAACAAATATTTACAATAAGCCAAAGTCCGAGGTCTACCACTAAGTTCAAGGTTGATCTGAAACTCATAAATACGACTTAAAGTGTATACGCAGTATGTATCAATTTCGTCTACACTCTCATCACGGGAGTCTCTCAAATAAGTGGTGATCGCATGGGTTATATTTAGGGTTAGTGTTAAGGTTACGGTTAGGTTAGGGTTAGGTTAGGGCTAGGTTATATATACATGAAATGATGCATGGGTTAGAGTTAGGGTTAAAGTTAGGGTTAGGTTATATATATATATATATATATATATATATATATATATATATATATATATATATATATATATATATATATATATATATATATATATATATATATATGAAATCCAATCTTATTTGATGTATGCTAAGTGTTCAATATCGAGTTATCGACTATATACCCTAACCCTAACTTTAATTAAGCATACATAATAATCTAATCAATTTAATCTCGTATATTGTTAGATGAAATTCTATATCGTCAATATAAACTAATAATTAAATCTCTTTTAGTATTTTATAGTGATTTACGTACATACAATCGTTATAAAAAATGGAAAAATGGACAAAAATAATACCAAGTATCAACTTTTGGCCAAAAATAATACGAACTTTGAAATTGACAGTTTCATATACGAACTATCGCCCTATTAACCGAAAATAATACATGTGTATTCCGGTGAACTTTCCGACCAAATACGCCACGTGGACGCCGAAAAACACACATGGCATAAATTTTGCCACCTCACCAAACTTGTAAGTTTTGCCATGTCATAAATTTATTTTTCATTTTTTTTTAAAAAATAAGAAAAATTAAACAAATAGGCAAATAACTACAATGCGTACCTTTCGATGCTTATAGACGATTGCGCTTTCCGAGCATGGAAATATTTAAAGAAGTTGTGATGGGTGTAGACGATTTATAAGCATTGAAAGGTACGTATTGTAGCTATTTGCCTATTTGTTTAATTTTTCTTTTTTTTAAAAAAAAATGAAAAATAAATTTATGACATGATAAAACTTACAAGTTTGGTGATATCGCAAAAATTTATGTCATGTGTGTTTCCCGGCGTCCACGTGGCGTATTTGGTCAAAAAGTTTACTGGAATACACATATGTATTATTTTTGGTTAATAGGGCGATAGTTCGTATATGAAACTGTCAATTTCAAAGTTCGTATTATTTTTGGTCAAAAGTTGATACTTGGTATTATTTTTGTCAATTTTTCCATAAAAAATAGTAGAAATTAAATCAAAATATATTCACATGAATATGACTATCATTGTACATATTAACTCTCTAATCTAATTATTCAATCTCAGGTATTATAAAATGGAATCCAATCTTATTTGATATATGCTAAGTGTTCAATATCGACAATAATAATCTAATTCCGATAAATCCTAAAATATGAATAAATTGCTATAAATTCTAATATATAATATAATTTTAATTAATATTAATAATCATTTCCGAACAACTTTAATACGATTTGCAACAAATATGAATAAATTATAATTGAAAATTTGAACGATTCAATTATGATATAGGGTGCATTTACATTATTAACATTTCCAACATTATTACAATTCTTTAAACTGATATAAAGGGGTCAACAATTGTTTAAAAATTATAAAAAATTATCAGGGGTCAACACTCGTCTAGGATAAGTGTTGACCAAATTTAATAAAAAATGCCAAAAAATATCAGGGGTCAACACTCATCCAGGATGCGTGTTGACCAAATTTAATAAATTCTAAAGTCTACACGCATCCTGGATGCGTGTTGACCCCATTTATTAGCTCGGTTCCGCATTGTTTATAACTCGTTTTTTTTCTTCATAAACAACCACACGCATCCTGGATGCGTGTGGCTTGGGTGGATGCGTCATAAAGGCACGCATCCAGGATGCGTCTTGGATGCGCAACTTACAACCCTTAAATCAAAGAGTGGGATATTTACCTCACAATGAGCAAAGGTGTCATAAAGAATTTGTTCATCTTCCCACTTACGATCAGATCTTAAGGCATGAGGAAAAAGTGGTGCAGGTCTTGAAACCTCAGAAGACCACTCTTTGGAAGCTTCCTTTGGGGATTGAACAACTTCAGAACTCGGATCCGTCAAAGGAGATGGCGGCGAGCACCGTTTTCGCAGTGTGTCTCCAATTTCGTCTCTTCGTCCTTTTTGCCCAAATCAACTTCCTCTCTAAGCCTCTCTTCAACATTCCTAGTAGGTGTATTCAGTTGTTTACCTCCTCTAAGGATCATGACGCTTACATTTTCCTTCGGATTCACTACCACTTGTGATGGCAACTTTCCCGAATCTTTCGCTTTCAATTCACCAATCTCCTTAGCCATTTGATTCAGCAACTTCTCTTGAACACTCATCTTGTCCAATAGCAACCTCAATGTCTCATCGTTGTCATCTTGTTGAGTGTTTTTAGGATGATTCTCATATTGTCCTTTTTGAAAAGGAACTTGTTGCTGCTGGCCTCTCCCGTAGAATCCACTTTGGTAGTTTGAATTGTAGCCTTGATTGTAATTGTTAAAGTTGCGGCGAGGTCCATAATCCATAGCATTTACTTCAGTTGTGCCCTCCTGAATCAAGGGACACATATCATTCGGATGAGTTGGATCTCCATAAACTCCACAAGGTCTAGGCTGATGGGGTCGATTCATTTGCATAGCCATCTTGTTCACGATCTCCATAAGCCTATCGATATCATCATTGTATCCATCTTTGGAGCTATCCAACTTATGAACTCCTCTAACTCCTTGGTGTCTCCCATATTATTGCGATGCATTAGCCAACCCTTCGAAAATCTGCATTGCTTCCTGAGGTGTTTTATCCAAAATATCTCCTCCGCTAGTAGCATTGATGAAACTCATGTCGGTGTCAAGCAAGCCTTCATAGAGATATAGCACTAGATCATCCTTGGGTATACCGTGTTGCGGGCAACTACCCTTAAGCTTCTTGAACCGATCAACATACTCATAAAGACTCTCCGTAGGTGATTGCTCAATACTAGACAACTCCTTCTTAAGTTTGTTGAGGCAAGTCACAGGAAAGTACTTTTGCAGGAAAGCTTTCTTCAATTGCACCCAAGTAGTAATGCTTTCTGGGGGTAGGTAGTAAAGTCAATCGCTTGCAGCATCTTTCAAAGTAAAGAGGAACACTCTCACCATCAATTGGTCGTTAGACAAGCCTTGGGGTCTCAGTCTATCACATACGCTTGCAAAAGTAGAAAGGTGCTTGTTTGGCTTCTCCCCAGGCAATCCATGAAAGTAAGGCAAAATAGATGACCAATTTGACTTGAACTCAAATCTTGAACACTCAGGGAGATCAGGAAGACTAATTGCAAGTGGTTGAGCACTCAAATCAGGTTCCTTTAAGTTTCTCAGGGTCCTTCTTGACAGATTAACAACAATGTCTGCCATCTCTTCGTTCGTCTCAAACTCGAGCCTCCTCTTCAATCGGAAAGATCTTTCAACCTCGGGATCAAAAACAAAGACGATGAATTAGAAGATCTAGTTTAAACCATGCAAAGACAAAACAGACTCAAAATAAAGAGTAATTGATAGAGTTAAAGAAAAGCAAACTCCTTTCTTCTCCCCGAAAACGGCGCCAAGAAGTTTGATGCGGGACGAATGTCGTTGGCAAATTCGCCCTTCTCAAACTAGTGATAAAAATCCAAACTTAAACACACAACTAATAGATTAGGCAATCAAGCAATTGATAAACCAAATAACTACTAGTATAGCAAGAAAGTCCGGTGTCGAACCCACATGGAGAAGCGATTTCCTATTTAATAACTCTAGACAAGACTCTTTAAAGCGAAAGCAATAACCTTTAGACAAATAGCAAATATGAAAGTAATTAAATTGCAAATCACAAAGCAGATTGATATCAAGATAAAAAAGAACATTTCACCTATAATTCTCTGACAATGGTTGGAATTCATGGTCCTCGGATTGATTTATCAATTATTCATATTCTTAGGTCTACTTGACTAAAGTTGAGAGATCCGCAGAGATTCACTCATCTTATTCGATATCACTAAAGAATAGCATTAAGAACTCAAGTAATCAAGACCAATTGGCACATTGACTCTATTCAATCAAGACTAATAGGCGCATACCAAACTCAATCAAATATCCTCAACATAGATCAATTGAAATCATCCACTACAAAGACAAAGAGACATCACTATCATCAATACCTTTGTTTGCTATCAAGAAAACAACAACGAATTCAAAGCTAGAGATGCAATTTCTAACATGTTGATCAGGCATAGAAAGGAACACAAATATAAATTAAGTACAAGATGATAACTAAGAACATGAATAATCAAATAAACTCAAATCATCACAATTCAAACAACCATGTCTTCGAATCACAAGCAAAACTATGAGTTTAGCAACTCATAGGCCAATTCTCTCTCTCTAATGGTGTTCATAGTTTCACACAATAGCCACACACGGCTGAATAAACTCAAAATAACTTAAATAGAGTCCTCAAGGGTCGGCAAAAACCCTAGGAGAAATAATAAAAAAAATAATATAAATTAATTGTCTTCGGATCCAAAACTGTGTATTCGGGATCTGAGGCAACGGCAGGCGTCGTGCAAGGGGTGGCAGACGCCTTCTTGCGGTGCTCGACGTTCCTCATTTTCCTTCAACGAATTCCAATGTCGTGCCTCCTTGCTTCTCCTTAGCTCTTCCTTAGCTCCCATGTGCTCCAAAACATGCTTCTTAAACTTTTTCCGTAGTCCATCCAAGGTCGGAATGTAATTCTGCAGAATAAACACTGAAAATGCATAGATTCCGAACTCGAATACTTCACAAGTAATAAACTGAACTAGACTCAAAACATAGAAAAACCAATACCTAATAGCAATAAGAAACACCTATAATGCCTATATGAAATATGCATTATCAAGTAGCCATCTGAAAAGCTTTGTTAAGACTTGGCGTAGGGTCCTTAGATAACACATTACTGCGTAATGGCTCATGCAACCAGCAACGAAGATGCAAGTCAAAGCTTAATCTCCAATCTCAGATCTTCAATTAACCATTCAAATTGCAATTCAAATGGAATTGATTAACCAAGATTAATTAAATCAAGGCTAATCCGATCAATTAACAATGGAAAATAAATCCCAATTGATTGACTTTGTGAGCAAAATGAAATCGGATGAAACACGAAACAATTTCACAACGAGATTAAAAAATTGCTCCACCAATCATTAATCAATCTCGAGAGGATTACTGATTATGATTTTGACAAGCAAATTGGTGGTACAACAATTCGTGATCGAGGGAGGAGTGAAAAATCGCCTGATGCCTCATAAACGACGAACCGTAAACCAGATCTGAGAAGAAAGGAGAAGGATCGATGGTTGGAGGTGATATGCAGAAACGAAGAGGACGCAAAGACTCCCGGCAGCGTCGCTGCAGCAAAGGGAGCGAGGGAGGGACGAGCGCCGCATGATGGAGATCTGAAGATGAAGATGAAGGATTTGGGGAAAATAGAAGGAGGGGTAGTTATGGTATTATGAAAATATTTTGGACATTTACTAGCAAAGGCAAAACCCTAGGACAAATTGTAGCTTTTAGGCCAAATTTCTTGAATATATTATATCAATGTTAATAGTACGTGTCTAAAAAAAATCAAAATTAGAGAGCACTAGAAAACGCACGGTACATGGGTTTGTAGCAGACGGGACTTCATACGTCTATTTTAGATCAAACCGGAATCTCAAGAACAAAAGTATCGACTATCGAGACTGCTATTATAAAGAAATCTAAAACTCCTCAGAGCATCAACACCCATGGGTTTTCACCTCTCTCATTCCACTCTTTTTCCTTCTAAGAGCATCTGTATTCATGTGGTTTCAACTCCCCCACCCCACTCTCTCTCATCTTAAAAGGTAAACTGATGAATGTGGGATTCACCCTATCCATCAAGAGGGGAGGGGTTACCCTAGTGGAATGGGTTAAACTCATCCCATTCCCCATCTCATTTTCTATATAAAAAAATCACTTTATCTATTTTGTTTTTTTGTTTATTGAATTAATTAATTATTGATTGGTAGAGAATTATGGTGGGGTATAAAGAAGGTTAAAAAATAAGTAATAGGGTAAACTTATGATGTGGGGAAAATCTTAAAGAAAGAGGTAGAAGTATTGAAAAATGAGGTGTCGAAATATTATAAGGAGAGATAAAAAATTTGGGAGTAGATTTGCTCCATGAATGCGGATGCTCTAAGGTAGACGTGGCCATGGGTCCGACCAGCCGGGTCGACGGGTTGGACCCGCCGGGTCGGGAACCCAGGGGACTCGAGTACTCGACCCGAACCCTAACCCGAAATTATCACGGGTTGACGGGTTCGGGTCGACCCGTTGACCCGCTGAATCGACCCGTTGACCCGGCAGATCACCTTATTTTTTTAAAAAAAAATTAAAAATTAACTATTAAAAATAAATAAATAAAAGATATATGAAGATAAAATCTTCACAACACTTTTTATCACTTTGATATGAAGTGTTAAAAATATGGGAAGATTTTATATCTCCATACTAATTCTTTCATCCACAATAATTTCAATGTGGGATGTAAGAGGAAAAAAATATGAGAATATATTTTTTCTCAACTTCATTTCCAACTTCTTTTCCAATGTAGGAAATGTAGAAAACAAGTGAAGTGGGAGAAATAGGATAGTGTAATACATATATATAGCCTCATGGCTTCTCATTCAAACTCCAAAATTTCGATGTGGGATGTAGATAATATGAGGTGGGGTATAGATAAAGTTAAAGAATATGTAATGGGGTAGACTTATGGATGTGGAGAACAACTTAAAGGAAGAGGTAGAAATATTGAAAGATGATGTGTCGAAATATTATGAAGAGATAAAAAAAATTAGAAATGGGTTTACCCTATGGATGCGGATGCTCTTAGAAGGAAAAAAGGGCTTAATTCATGTAGTAAACTCCATAAATATTACTGCAATTTATATTTGAGTGGGTCAGCTCCATAATAATCAATACCAATATCAAATTAAACAACTAGAACTATGTAGCATCTAATCAAATTTTTTTTATATAAAATATATATGAATTCTGTAAAACCTAGATCCAACTAGAAATCGGTTTTGATAAGCGGAAGCGAATAAGATCTAAACGATATATGAAAGATCAAACGAGGATCACATGCAAGAAAACTCACAAAGCGATTTTACGTAGTTCGGTATAATACCTACATCCACGGGGCCTCAAGAGTTGGCCGAATCCACTATTGAGAGTTCGTACAAGGAATGATACAAGCAATGAAAGCAAGCAACCCTAAACTAACATGCATGTGAATCAAAGGTACAAGGAAGAAGAGAAAATCCCCCTATATGGGATAAACCAGAAGATCGAAGCGGGATTCGATCTCCCAAAACCCTAGATCTCAAAAGGCAAGGAGAGCGGCCACCCAGGAGGACGCCGGAGCTCGATCCACCTTCCAGAGGAGCCACCAGTAACCTTTCTTCTCCGAGCGCTCAAGAACCGACGGCAAGAGCAGGAGAAACTCCAAACCCTAGAAACCCTAGCGGAGAGAGCGTTTGTGAGGAGAGAGAAAGACGAAAGTTGAAGTGTGGAGCTCCAGCGTCTAGAAGCGACGCTTTATAGCTAGGTCAAGAGCCGAGCACCAAAACGATGCGCTTCAAGTAAGGAGGTAGGGCAAGCTCCGGATCTTTGGGCTACCAGCTCATCCAAATGTCGAGATCCATGGGCCAAGTAATTGGCTAAGGCCCAATACCCGGTAATGTAATCCTTCTTTCCATCATACCTTATACATATAACATATATAGCATAGTTTATACATATATGTTAACCCCGCTATAGTTATGGTCTCGTTAGAGGATCAAGCCTAAATAGACTCAATACAACTCAGTCGAGACACACACTATAGTGCATCATATATGTATAACATATACTATAAGTTACCTGTATAATCATCATACACACATACATGTCCATACATACATAAAACAATATTACATGCCAAAGGAAAAGCTTAGGAAAGTAAACACATAACATTACAAACACCCCTCTACTTTTATAAGTCTTGCACTGGGCAGACTCAGACTCAACAAATAAGTGGATTAATCTTCATGGCCAGGTCCGTCCTCAGCCCAAGCATACATCACACACAGAGATCACTCAAGTTCCTCCAAGTGGAGGAAGTTCCTGCAAAACACAAATTTATCATGAGGGACAATTTTAGTGCCAAAATCTGCAGGATTAATTCTACCATCGATTTTCTTAACATGAATGATGTTATCTTCAACCTTTTCACGAATGAAATGATAACTAACATCAATATGTTTAATACGCTCATGGTACATAGGATCTCTACACAAATACAGAGCACTTTGGCTATCTATATGCAGCACAGATGTATAATGCTTCAATTCCACTTCTTTCAAAATACCCTGTAGCCAGATAGCTTCTTTACAAGCTTCTGTAGCAGCAATGTATTCCGCTTCAGTGGAAGACAATGCAACTATAGGCTGTTGTTGGGACTTCCAGGAAATACAATTACCTGCCCCCCATGTATAAACATAGGAAGTAATTGATTTCCTAGTGTCCTTGTTACTAGCATAGTCAGCATCAACAAAGCCATGTAATTCAGATGCAGAAGTATGCTCAGAATATAACAATGACAGATTAACAAAGCCAAGCAAGTATTTCAACAAGTATTTCATGGATAACCAGTGCTTCTCAAAAGGATTAGACATGAATCTACTTAGAGTACTAATAGCAAAAGCCAAATCAGGCCTAGTACAGATCATAGAGTACATAACAGACCCAACAGCAGCATCATATGGTATAGACTTCATATTTTTCATCTCAATAGCAAACAAAACATCCTTAGACTTGGTCAAATCAAGATGAGGACCTAAAGGAATGTTATTCACTTTGTCACCAGAAATATGAAACCTGTCAAGCACCTTATGAATATAATCACATTGATGCAACCATAACTTTTTATGCTTTCTATCTCTAAGAATGGACATCCCCAAGATTTTCTTAGCAACACCCAAATCTTTCATGTCAAAATGCTTCTGCAAGTTCTTTTTAATGTCTAAGATGCAATATTTAGATTTAGAAATCAACAGAATATCATCAACATATAAAAGCACATAAGCAGCAGGACCATTTCTTTTAACACCTTTAAAATACAAGCATGTATCAAACTTACTTCTTTTAAACCCTAAATTGAATCTCATACATCTATCAAACTTAATGTTCCACTGTCGTGGAGACTATTTAAGACCATAGATAGATTTATTCAGCAGGCAAGCATAGTTGGGATGCACAGAATCAACAAAGCCCTTAGGTTGTCTCATGTATATAGTTTCATCCAAATCACCATGCAAGAAAGCAGTCTTAACATCCCTTTGCTCAAGTTCAAAATCATGCACAACAGTCATAGCAAGTAAGAGTCTAAGAGTCTTATACTTAACCACAAGAGCAAAGATTTCATTATAGTCTTCACCCTCTCTTTGGGTGAATCCTTTAGCAACCAGCCTGGCTTTATATCTAGGTGGATCAGATTTAGACACACCATCTTTAAGCTTAAAAATCCATTTGCAATCAATAAGTCTTGCATTTTCATGTTTAGCAACTAAAGACCAGGTTTGGTTAACCCTCATAGACTCAATCTCTTCATCAGCCCTTTTCCAATTCTTATAGTGAGCACACTTTAAAGCCTGTTCATAAGTCTCAGGTGTAAAAGTTTTAACCACATCAGACACAAGGCAAGCAAACTCAACAATGTTGTTTATGAACCTTTTATTTGGAATGACAGTCCTAGGACTCCTATCCCTAGTCAACTGCCAATCAGTGAGATCATGCCTCTCAGCAACTGAAGAACTAGAGGAACCAGAACCAGAAGCAGGCATAGACTCAACAATAACATCCTCATTCACAGAAGTAGGAGAAACAGAAAAGGAAGGCAAAACAGGTTCAACAACAGGTTCATTAGCTTCCCCACCCAATTGGTGAGGTTGCACAGTCACAGAATCAGAAGGGGTAGAAGAAACAGAAGAGAGAGTAAGAGGAGGGGAGGGAGAATAACCAGTATCAAACTCATCATCAGAATCAGTTTCATTGTTCTTAGGAACATAGAACTGATCACCACTGTGTACCTGTAGGTTATGATCATGGACAGTAGGAACAGAAATCATTTTAAAGTGAAATTCATTCTCATTAAAAATGACATTCCTACTCACAATAGTTTTATAAGCTCCATGTTGAACAAGTAACAATTTATAGCCTTTAACACCTTGAGGATATCCCAATAGGACACACTTTTGTGACCTGGGATTCAACTTACCTTGGTTAATGTATGAATATACAGTGCAACCAAAAGGTTTAAGATGATCAAGATGAGGCTTTCTTTTATACCACGGTTCATAAGGAGTCTTAAAATCAATCACAGAAGAGGGGGTTCTATTTATCAAATATGCAGCAGTCATAACAGCTTCACCCCACAGAGAATGCTTCAGACCAGAGGAAATAAGCATGCATCTAGCCTTTTCAAGAAGGGTCATGTTCATCCTCTCAGCAGTACCATTCTGCTGGGGAGTTCTAGGAATTGTCAAGTGTCTTTTAATGCCATTTTGTTTACAATATGCATCAAATAAGGAATTACAAAACTCAAGACCATCGTCAGTTTTTAAGCACTTAACAAATAAGCCAGTTTCCTTTTCAACCATAGACTTCCAATGTTTAAAAGTTTCAAAAGCCTCATCTTTAGTTTTCAACAAAACCACCCAAACTTTTCTACTATAATGATCAATCAAGGACATGAAATATCTCTTTAGACCAACATTAGACACTTGGGCAGGGCCCCAAAGATCAGAATGTACATAATCCAAGGGAGCAGTAGAAACATATGCAGATGATTTGAAACTTTTTCTAGTATGCTTACCTAGAACACAGTTTTCACATAAGTCAATGGAGCATGGTTTAGCAGGAATAACACCACGCTTGTACAAGTTCTCAAGACCTTTATTACCAATATGACCTAACCTAACATGCCACAACATAGAATCATGCATAGACATAGGCTTGTCGATGGCAGTAAAAGCAGCAGCAGAGGAATTCACAATAGGAGTAGCAATCAGTTCATATAAACCAGCCTTTCTCAAGCATTTAATCACAGGTTTACTATCCTTGGTAACAATCCTTACACCATCAGAACTGTACACATCATATTTCAATTCCTCAAGAGCACTTTCAGACAACAAATTTCTTCTTAAATCAGGCACCCATTTCACATCCTTTATAACTCTAACAACATTGTCAAACATTCTTAAAGCAACTGAACCAACACCTTTTATTTTAAGCACAGAATGATCACCCAGCATGACAGTACCAACATCATAGCATTTAAGTTCAGAAAACCAAGACTTATGAAAGGTAGCATGCATGGTACATCCAGAATCTAAAATCCAAGCATTGGAGTCACCAGAATTTAACAAAGCAAGCACTTCATGAGTATAATAAGGATGAGATTCAAGCACAGCAGAGACATTAAGCTTTTTACCAGCAAGCCTTTCATCTTTCTTTCTCTTAAAGCAGTGTTTCTCAATGTGACCAGATTTAGAGCAGTAAGAACACATAAGGTGAGATTTATCAGGTTTACCATTTTGATGAGTATCAGATTTACTGGAATCTTTCTGAGGTGGTTTATTGTTGTTATTGTTGTTATTATTCTTATTGCCTTTAAACCTACCTCTAGCAACAAGCACTTCATTCTTATTGTCAGGTTTATGGTCATTTTTGAGCTCATATTTGTTTTTAAAGACTTTCAAAGCATCATTTTTCTGAATAATGGACTCAAGAATAACTTTCTTTTCCAGTTTATCAGTACTATATTGCACAACATCTTTAAAAGTATCAAATTGAGCAGGCAAAAAATTTAACAACAAAAAACATTGCTGAGTTTCCTCAACTTTGTCACCACATCTTTGCAAATCTTGAATAATAGTAAGAAACTTATCAAGATTTTCAGACAAGGGGCAGGAAACATCCATTTCGAAATTGAACAGCTTATTAAACAAATTAACACGAGAAGGGAGAGATTTTACCAAATACAAACCTTCCAGACCTTCCCAAAGCTTCTCAGCAGTGTCAAGATTTAATACCTGTTTAGCAACTTCATTACTTAAGCGAAGCATAACTTCACTATGAGCTTGTTGATTAGTTTCAAGGATTTTTTTTCTTAGCAGTCCCATCTGGAAACTTGTTGGTTATTGCAATCCAACACTTTTCTTTGATGAGAATTGCCTTTATCTTTAATTGCCACATAGCAAAGTCAGTGTGGCCATTGAAGGGCTTTAGATATGTGCCTTTATCACCCATCGTTGTAATATTGTACCTGTAGAACAACTAAACAGTTAGTAAATGACTTAAAGAACACAAATAATGATTCAAAATAGCATGAATCAAACAGTGCAACTACAGATCCTATCAAGCCAAGCAAAAACAAGTAAACTTGAAGATCAGAAGCACCAGAAGCACACGATCTAAGCACATATGACCTAGATCTAGCAAACAAGGTGTGGTATGTCACGCAGGGGGGTTCGGCACCAGCGATGTCGCCTTTTAGGTCCGTCCGAGGCCCTACGTCCAATCCCTATCCCTAGAACTCAAGAATGAGCTAGGAAATCAAGATCAGGACACTCAAGCTCTGATACCACGTTGTAAAACCTAGATCCAACTAGAAATCGGTTTTGATAAGCGGAAGCGAATAAGATCTAAACGATATATGAAAGATCAAATGAGGATCACATGCAAGAGAACACACAAAGCGATTTTACGTGGTTCGGTATAATACCTACATCCACGGGGCCTCAAGAGTTGGCCGAATCCACTATAGAGAGTTTGTACAAGGAATGATACAAGCAATGAAAGCAAGCAACCCTAAACTAACATGCATGTGAATCAGAGGTACAAGGAAGAAGAGAAAATCCCCCTGTATGGGATAAACCAGAAGATCGAAGCGGGATTCGATCTCCCAAAACCCTAGATCTCATAAGGCGAGGAGAGCGGCCACCCAGGAGGACGCCGGAGCTCGATCCACCTTCCAGAGGAGCCACCAGCAACATTTCTTCTCCGAGCGCTCAAGAACCGACGGCAAGAGCAGGAGAAACTCCAAACCCTAGAAACCCTAGCGGAGAGAGCGTTTGTGAGGAGAGAGAAAGACGAAAGCTGAAGTGTGGAGCTCCAGCGTCTAGAAGCGACGCTTTATAGCTAGGTCAAGAGCCGAGCACCAAAACGCTGCGCTTCAAGTAAGGAGGTAGGGCAAGCTCCGGATCTCCGGGCTACCAGCTCATCCAAATGCCGAGATCCATGGGCCAAGTAATGGGTTAAGGCCTAATACCCGGTAATGTAATCCTTCTTCCCATCATACCTTATACATATAACATATATAGAATAGTTTATACATATATGTTAACCCCGCTATAGTTATGGTCTCGTTAGAGGATCAAGCCCAAATCGACTCAATACGACTCAGTCGAGACACACACTATAGTGCATCATATATGTATAACATATACTATAAGTTACCTGTATAATCATCATACACACATACATGTCCATACATACATAAAACAATATTACATGCCAAAGGAAAAGCTTAGGAAAGTAAACACATAACATTACAAATTCACTTCACTGTATTATTTTTTGCCACACATGGAAACATTTTTTTTATAAAAGAAATAGTTTACATTATATTCGTACTAGTGGAGTTCCCGTGTTGTTGGAGATTCGCACTTATCCTATCTTGTATATATTGTTTTGCATATCTTTTATCTTCTCCCTATAGATAAGATTTATTAGATATTGGTCGTACCAGTCCAAACCTTCTCCCTATAATTATTTATACGTAATCGATGAGAAAAAATGAATCATCTTCCACAAATCATATTAACATACATTGTATCAGTCTAAAAACTCCATTGATCCTCTTGCTTCAATGGTTGTCACTCCCAAGTCCCACCTCCTACTCTCAACCTCCTCTTATGGCACCAACTTCATGCCAACTTTCATCTCCCTAACTTTGCCATCCAACTACTCACTAGGGAGGAACACGGTTCGCTCCGCTCTTGAGACATTTGACTTGAAACATACATATATTAAGTTCAATGTATCTAGTCATTTTTAATACGATTGTGATAAATATAATATAGAAAACAAATGTTCACCGATGAATAAAAAATAGCCTTTTGATTAAAAAAACCTAACTTTAATTCACACATGTTAGCAAAATGCGAAATAATATTAATAGATAATAAATAGATAAGTATAGGCATAGATTGATGTAATATTTGGTTACTCTCTACTTCCTCACCTCACTAATCACTATAGATTCTTGAATTTTTTGTAGGTAGGTACTTTAATTATTGCATATTGTAACCTACGGAGTATTAAGCACTATACATTCGAATTTAAAGCCTAAAAACAAAGTATTTCTTTTAGAATAACAAATTTCAATTATTATTTTTTTTTAAAGTTGGGATGATGGATGATTTTCATATTTTGATGTATGAAACGAGTCTATATATTCATGATCCTAACAGAAAAAGCTTCGTCTTCGCTCATCAGCCGCTGCGTCTTCGATCCCCTAATCTCTCTCCCGCCCAATCCGTGAACACTCTCAAACACACAGTTCTACAGGTAAACTACCAATTCCTTTTTGCGCTTCCATCCAGTTCCTCGTGATCAGGTTTTCTTCACAAGATGCCCGGCCGGAATTCCTTATCGCTGCTTTGTACTTTTTTCCTTCTCCGTTTTTCCTGCTCTGATTGTATAAATTAGTGTCTTTGTCCCTGTGATTTTGAATCGGCTGAGTCAAATGTCACTGTGTCGTTCAATTGACTGATTATACATCGTTTTCAGTTTGATTTGGCCTTGTCATTGTTGACGGGACGTTCGTTGCTGCGTCTGAGATGTCGGCCGCGAAACTGGAGAAATTGGCGTCTATCGACGCGCAATTGAGGCTTCTGGCGCCGGCGAAGGTCTCCGAGGACGATAAGCTCGTCGAGTACGATGCTCTTCTTCTCGATCGCTTCCTCGACATTCTCCAGTACTTGCACGGGGATGAGATCAGAGAAACGGTATCTTGTCTTACTCCTTGTTTTTTCCGCCTTTGGAATTTGGTTATTTGGTATCATGACACGATACCTTTTTTTGAGGGTTTTGAGTTGGATTTGTGTACGTGTTCGACCGTCTAGGTTTTCTGTTTTGTTATTTTAAGTTTGTTTTTTTGTGTCTTGGTTTGCAAATTCTGGTGATTATGTAAGCGGAACGTGAAGGTGTTCAATTGATATTGGCGTGTCTTGTACTTTTTTATGCTGATACATATCTTGTTTGAAGTTTTGAGCTTTGCTGTAACTTTGGGTTTGGATGTTGCACAACAAAGTGATTGACTGGATTTTCTCTTCTGAAAGTCTTGTTTGCTAGATTCAGTTTGATCTACAGTTTGCTAGATGTTGATGCTAATGGTTGCTTGCTTATTAAGTGGTTCCTACGGCATTTGTGGTTTATAACATTTTATGAATTTCAATTTCTGTCGGCAGTTGGTCAAGAATGAAGTTCTAAATGTATGATCCCACAGAAAATTGAATGCTTATTTCCATTTTGATGATATATCTGCTTAAGGAGAGTACATTTTATTAATGACAGTGGCCTGTTTTGGCTGCTTTTCTTCTTTTATGCACTTCCACAGAAGTCAAATTGGTAACTTTATATAGCAGTTCCTTGTAATTGTAGTTGATTAGTTTGAAGATTTTTTTTTTTTGCCAAGTATAACTAGTTCGATGCATTAGGTAGACATGACATCTTAAGTTGGTTGAATTATTGTGAGGTTTATGGACCATTATTTGTTGTTGTGTTTCAGGTTCAAGAGCTGTATGAGCTTGCAGCTGAATATGAGAGGACACATGACCCTCATAAGCTGGAGGAGCTTGGAAATAAGATTACTAGCTTTGATGCAGCAGATTCCATTGTAGTTACCAAATCAATGACACACATGCTTAACTTGGCTAACCTTGCCGAGGAAGTTCAAATAGCTCATCGAAGGAGAATTAAGAAAGTGAAGAAGGGAGATTTCATTGACGAAAGCTCTGCAATTACCGAGTCAGATATTGAGGAAACGATAAGGAGACTTGTGGTGGACCTCAAGAAATCCCCTCAGGAAGTATTTGATGCTTTGAAGAACCAGACTGTTGATTTGGTTCTTACTGCTCATCCTACCCAATCTGTTCGTAGATCTTTGCTTCAAAAGTTTGGAAGGTTTGTCTTCCAACTGATATATATCTTCAGCTATTTTATACATGTGACTGGTCTTGCAATGCTTGTCTTATTGATGTTACATGGTCTACAATTGCTTGCTGGAAGTATCTCACCACCGTTTGTTAGAGCTTCGCATTTCGTAGATTTTACTCAAATGGTTCTTTTGTTTATGTCTCAGGATAAGAAATTGCTTGACACAATTGTATGCAAAAGATATTACTCCCGATGATAAGCAAGAGCTAGATGAGGCTCTTCAAAGAGAGGTATGAATTTCGGAGTACTAATGTTAAGACAATGTCTTTTTTTCCTGTTAAAAATCAAAAATAAATTTGTGATAAGAAAAGTTCAACATTTGCAAATAGTGATTTTAACAGCATGTACTTGCGTCAATAGTATGCAAGTGTTAGTGTGAAGGTATATGTGCTTTGACCTGATCATCACTGGTGTATGCTTGTAAATTCAATTATTCTTTCAAATTAAAATTTTTGCATGCATTGACCAAAGGTGGTTTACTGCCAGCCTTCGTGTGTTCCTTTGTATTATGATAATTCATTAACCGATTGAGATTTCTGCATTTTCTCAATAGATCCAAGCTGCATTCCGTACTGATGAGATAAGGAGGACTGCCCCAACTCCACAGGATGAGATGCGGGCTGGGATGAGCTACTTCCACGAAACTATCTGGAAAGGTGTTCCAAAGTTCTTGCGGCGTGTTGACACAGCATTGAAGAACATAGGGATAAATGAGCGTGTTCCCTACAATGCCCCTCTTATTCAGTTCTCATCTTGGATGGGTGGTGATCGTGATGGTACCATCTCTCCATAAAACTTTTGATTGGACACTGAGCTTTTGATACTTTTATCTCAAGGATTAATTTTTTCATGGTATTCTGCAGGAAATCCAAGGGTCACCCCTGAAGTCACTAGAGATGTTTGCTTATTAGCTAGAATGATGGCAGCTAACATGTATTTCTCTCAAATAGAGGACTTAATGTTTGAGGTGTGGAAAAATTATTTTTCGCAACTTTGGATCTTGACCGCTTGTGACAATGTTCCTCATTCTTGTATTGCTAACATTATTCTTCTTTGGCAGTTGTCAATGTGGCGGTGTAATGATGAACTGCGTGCTCGAGCTGAAGAACTTCACAATCATTCAAAGAGAGAGGCCAAACACTACATTGGTATGACCTTGCTGGTGAACAGTTTCTTCTTTTTGATGATGGTTCAGAATCAAGACCTTTTTATGCATGAACTTAAACTGTGTATAAATGAGAAGGGGGCAGAATTTACACAAGCGATTAATGGCAAAAGAGCTTGACAAATCCAAACATAATGCAACACAATCTATACCATACCTAAAAATGCCATTTACAAATTAAACGCAGTCAATGATAGAATTCTGTACATATTCTATTTTTGTACGAATTGGAACTGAGGTGGACATTTTTCCAGATGTCCCTATTTTAACTACTTTTGTAATTATTGTTCCTTTCCATCCTGTCTTATTGCTCAGTTCTAGTGATTGGACAAGGGTTAGGTATTGATGACAATAATGCACTTCTTTATATTTGCAGAGTTCTGGAAGAAGATACCACCAAATGAGCCATATCGTGTTATTCTCTCTGATGTGAGGGATAAGCTTTATAATACACGAGAACGGTCCCGCCAACTATTGGCAAATGGAGTATCTGATTTCCCAGAGGAAACAACCTTTACTCATGTTGACCAGGTTTGTTTCTTCAATTACCACATGCTTCAATACATCCCTTCACTTACAAAATTTCCCAACTCAGCATTGACTAGCATAGCAAATTACTAGATTGTGAACGAGAGTTAATATCATGATTTATATTATTGTTACATTTGAAGTTTAGAATTCCTATTTGCATCGGTTAATCTGACATTAGCAGCTCTTATTAATGTTCTCAACTGAATATTACCATTACAAGAGAAATGTCTTATAACCTAGGCCTCATGCTGTGGAACAAAAACCATGATTGTCATAATGCATGGTGAGCGTTGTGGATATTTAGTTTTATGTTCGATACATTTGTGACTCCTTTTCCTACTATGTGTCCTGCGTCCTTGTGGTTTATGTTTCATTTCGTTCTGAGTCATTCGGAAACACTCTCTCAACTCATTCGGGGAAAGAGTGCGTACATCCTGACCCCCAGACCCTGCATCGCGGGAAATACTGGGTTGTTGTTGTTGTTATATGTTCGATCCATTTGTGAGCTTTTCCTTGTTTTCTCTGGCTTGTTTGTAGTTCCTGGAGCCTCTTGAACTATGCTACAGATCGCTTTGCGACTGTGGGGATCGTCCCATTGCTGATGGAAGCCTCCTTGATTTCATGAGACAAGTATCTACTTTTGGCCTTTCGCTTGTGAGGCTTGATATCAGGCAGGAATCCGATAGGCACACAGATGTCATGGATGCCATCACAAGGCACCTAAATATTGGATCTTACAGAGAGTGGTCGGAAAAGGAAAGACAAGAATGGCTTCTTTCCGAACTCAGAGGCAAACGGCCTTTATTTGGTCCTGATCTTCCTAAAACAGAAGAAATTGCCGACGTATTAGACACGTTCCATGTAATCGCAGAACTCCCTTCAGACAGCTTTGGTGCGTATATTATCTCGATGGCTACTGCACCTTCTGATGTACTTGCTGTCGAGCTTCTGCAACGGGAGTGCCATATCAAGAACCCCTTACGGGTGGTACCATTGTTCGAGAAGCTGGCTGATCTGGAGTCCGCTCCAGCTGCTTTGGCACGACTCTTTTCCATAGACTGGTACAGGAGCAGGATTGATGGGAAGCAAGAAGTCATGATCGGTTACTCTGATTCCGGAAAGGATGCTGGGCGTCTCTCAGCCGCTTGGCAGCTGTACAAGGTTCAAGAGGAGCTGATAAAGGTGGCTAAGCAGTACGGGGTGAAGCTTACTATGTTCCATGGACGGGGAGGAACTGTAGGGAGAGGAGGCGGTCCGACCCATCTTGCTATTCTGTCTCAGCCGCCTGACACCATTCATGGATCACTTCGTGTAACAGTTCAAGGTGAAGTCATCGAACAATCCTTTGGGGAGGAGCACTTGTGCTTTCGAACCCTCCAGCGTTACACGGCCGCTACTCTAGAGCACGGTATGCACCCTCCAATTTCACCAAAACCCGAATGGAGGGCTCTCCTGGATGATATGGCTGTTGTTGCCACAAAGGAGTATCGCTCTATTGTCTTCCAGGAACCTCGGTTTGTCGAGTACTTCCGCCTTGTAAGTGTTCTTCTCTCAAGTTTATCAGTGTTGTGTTCAGAATCAACCCTATTTATGGTTCCTACCTATATTGTCATTATGTAAATGCTGCAGGCGACACCTGAATTGGAGTATGGACGAATGAACATCGGGAGTCGTCCATCAAAGAGAAAGCCGAGTGGAGGAATCGAGTCTCTCCGTGCAATTCCATGGATCTTCGCGTGGACACAAACCAGGTTCCATCTCCCCGTATGGCTCGGATTCGGAGATGCCTTCAAGCATATCATCAACAAAGATGTAAGGAATCTCGCAATGCTGAAGGAAATGTACAACGCCTGGCCTTTCTTCCGAGTCACCATTGATTTGCTTGAAATGGTGTTCGCCAAGGGAGACCCTGGGATCGCTGCCTTATATGACAAGCTTCTAGTTTCCGAGGAGCTCTTACCCTTCGGGGAACGCTTAAGGGCAAACTACCAGGAAACCAAGCGTCTCCTCCTCGAGGTAACTACGAGGAAACCTAATCATCTCGAACTGTTATTGGTAAGCTGACTCGAAAATCACGGTTATGTGCTTTGTAGGTTGCTGGCCATAAGGACCTCCTGGAAGGAGACCCGTACCTGAAGCAAAGGCTCCGGCTTCGTGATGCATACATCACGACGCTCAACGTCTCCCAAGCCTACACGCTGAAGAGGATCCGTGACCCCGACCACCACGTGACTGTGAGGCCTCACTTGTCGAAGGAGATCATGGAGAAGAGCAAGCCAGCTGCAGAGCTCGTGACGCTGAACCCTACGAGCGAGTATGCCCCCGGTCTTGAGGACACACTCATCTTGACCATGAAGGGCATTGCTGCCGGTATGCAGAACACCGGTTGAAATATAAAGTATTGCTGTCTACGGGAAACATATGTAGTAATAATAATAACACGCTTATGACTTGTGGATGTTTCTGATGCATCCGGTTATAAGTTATGGCTGATTTTGTTTTTTGTTTTTTGTTTTTTTTTTTAATTTTTCTCCCGGGTTTGTGAAACATGCTCTTGCATTCCAGCAATGGACGCTTGTGTGTTTGAATAAACTTTATGAGAGCTTTTTTTATTATTTTTTTTATTGATGAAATAAACGTGAAGGTAAATTATCTTTAGAAAAGCAAAAAAAACAATTAGAAGGTCTCATTTGAGCTAAAAAATGTGCAGCTTGATTGCCCGCCCTCCTAACAAAACTCCACTTGCACACTTCAAAATTCGCAGCCCTTCGCTTGAGCTCCTGTATGAGTACATCCGCCACACCCATGGGCTCTTCCTTCTTTCCCATTCTGTAGACAATGTGCTTGCAGTCGGTTTCTATCACCCCACGCTGAGCTCCCCTCTCCGCAGCTAGCCGAGTTTCTCAAATTACCGCCTCCAGCTCTGCAATAAAAGGCTCCGACTCTTGTTGAATGGTACTAGCAGCCGCCCACACAAGTGCTCCATCAGGATCACGAGCAATTGTACCAACCCGACTCTGACAGCTCCCATCTAGGGGTGTTATTCGAGCCGAACGAGCTGAGCTTGACATGTTCATGCTTGGTTTGTTTGTTAAACGAGCCGAGCCTAATTTTTAAATGAGCTTTTTATTTTGTTCAAACTTGGCTTGTTTAGGAAATGAACGAGCTCGAGCCGAGCTTTTTTCGAGCTTGAAATAGTTCTACTTGGTTATAACATATTAAATTAAAGGAAATTTTAGAAATTCTATAGAATTCGAGTTATTCGAGCTTTATTTAAACGAGTCGAGCTTTCAACCGAGCTTCAAATTTTGTTCAAGCTCAGCTTGTTTAAATAAGTGAACGAGCTCGAGTTGAGCTCGAGCTGTTCAGTTCATATAACAACCCTACTCCCATCGGACTGTTTCAGCAATGTTCTGCATCTTTCCACCGTCCCTTCAGCTCTCCGTTATTCCTTCCAGATGCCTTGCACTCAACTCCCTCGCCTCCTCAACCACTCTCAAAGGTTCCACAAGTATGTCCTCAAACACCCGTTTGTTGCGAGCATGCCAAATTCTAGCCAACAAGTAGGCCCACAAACACCGTTGTTGTTCATATCTACTGTCGTCGAGCCTTCCTAGCCACTCAAGCAACTCCCTGACCCCTTTCCCAGACCTCCACAACTCTGGCGCCTGCTTCCAGCATTGTCGAGCACTCCTACGCTCAAATAGAGCATGCATTACCGATTCCTCCATACCACAAATATCACAGAGCGGATCCGTCACAATCTTTCTGTTGAATAAGTTACTCTTGCATGGAATAACCTTCCGACAAGCTCTCCAGGCCAAGTTCTTCACTCTAGGCACCACCTTTAAACTCCACACTTTCCTCCAAACCCCTATCGACCCCCATCCCTCGACCCTTCCACGCCCCCTCCTCTATAGATAACCGGTTCATGATGAGATGGTAAGCAGATTTTACGCTGAAGTTTTCATCTTTTGTGTGATACCAAACTAGAGAGTCCTCCACCATCGGGTCAACAAGGTGAATTTTCATAATGATTTTAACATCACATGGTAGAAACGCAACCGTTACCGTCTCCTCATCCCAACCCCCTCTATCCCAATCAATAAAATCTATCACCCTAGTCGAAGTATCCCAACCCGTCGGGTTAGCTACCACCTTGAAGGACACAGGTCTAGGAATCCAGCGATCGCCCAACACTTCCAAGTTTGCTCCATTTCCCACCATCCATACCGAGCCACCCTCGTGCACCTCCCCAGCTTGAATTATGCTCCGCCACGTATAACTTGGATTGTACCCCACTCCAGCCTCCATAAAAGATGAGTACGGGAAGTATCGCGCCTTTAGTAGTCTAGACAATAGAGCCTTCGGTTCCTGACTTATTTTCCAACCTTACTTTGCCAACAAAGCTAGATTGAAAGCTTGCACTCCTCCGAAACCTAGACCCCCTTTGTCTTTTGCGTGACACATCCGCTTCCAAGAAAGCCAGTGCATCTTCTTTTTTCCCCCATCTTCTCCCCACCAGAAACTACTCATCAGTTGCTCAATCTTTTTGCAAAGATACTCAGACATCAGAAAGCATGACATGATGTACGTCGGAATAGCTTGTACAACCGCCTTCAACAGAACCTTCTTTCCCACCCTAGAAAATGTCTTCTCCTTCCATCCCTTAAGCTTTTTCCAGATACGTTCCTTAACACTAACAAAAATAACCTTTTTCGACCTTCCCACCCTAGTCGACAGGCCAATATATCGCTCATGTTTCTCCACCTCAGCCATTCCCAGGCTTTCCTGAATCTCTTCTCTAGTTCTCGCACTGTCTCACTCACATTTCTGCTAAAAGATAGCTCTGATTTTGATAGATTGACCTGTTGACCCAATGCTTCTCCATACAGACGGAGGATATTGCCTATTTCTTCGCTCTGTTGACAGGTAGCTCTAGCGAACAGAATGCTATCATCTGCAAAGAATAAATGTGACACTACATGGGCTGTCCGAGCAACCCTAATTCCCTTCCATCTATCTTATCCCTCACTGTTTCTAATCAGACCCGAAAAAGCTTATGCACACATAAAAAATAAGTAAGGGGAGAGGATCACCTTGCCTAAGTCCCCTTTTCGGCACAAAAGTCTGCGACGGAGATCCCCCTACCAACGGCGAGAAAGAAACTAATTAGCGTACACACCTCAAAAAAAATAATTGATATGTAAACAAAACTGAACAATTTCCAAAATATTCTAACATAAAGTCTACTACACGGTCTATAAAGACTTCCATACATGCGATTGGTGTTTCATGTCATGTATTGTGTATTCAGTTGGTTACAAAGCTAGAAAGTGTACGGATTTACCCTTGTTTGTTTTTAGGTAGGCAAAGGTAATAATTAACCACTTGAATCTATCTAGTCCATTTTTAAATTAAAATTCTAATCAACATTCTAATCATTATCATATTTTTCTCATTTTCCATACAAAATTTATTTCATTTCCCCCACTTAATTAACTAATTTTAGCAGAAGATAATCATACCTCTAAGATCTTCTAATCATTTCTCTCTTATTTAGTCTCACAAAAAAAGGGATGATCATATAATTTGATTGTTTTCCCTTCAATTCTTTTATAGTCAAACAAACAAGCCCTTAAAGTTTTGGTCTTGAGCTATAAGATCTAACTTGATCTAAAAACCAAACTCAGTCCCAAACTTTATTGAAACTCATGATCGAGACTCAACTTGACATGAGCAAATATTCAAAAAATCGAAACCGAATAATCCAAACCTGAAATGACCCGAGTATAAAGTCAAAATTAAAAATCTACATTGTTTTGTACGCACTTGAATTGAAATTATAACCTTTTGACTTAACTTGACAATGAAGCGAACTCTCTGTCCAATTCCAGAACTAAAAAATAGGGTTGTTTATTCGAGCTGAACAAGCCAAGTTTTGCTTGTTCATATTCAGTTCATTTAGGATATGAATGAGCTTGATCCAAGCCTAAATTTTAACTCGACCTTGAAAATGTGCTCATACTGGCTCACTTAGGAAATGAACGAGCTCGAGCCAAGTTTTTTTTGAGCTTTAAGTCGTTCTACTTGCTCATTATACAGTAACTTAAAGGAGATTTTAGAAATTCCATAAAATTCGAACTATTCAAACTTAGGGCCCGTTTGGTTCGAGCTAGGGAAAGGAAAGGGATTCATTACCTTTATGGGAAGGGAAAGGAAAGGATTAGTGTTTTATTGTGTTTTTGTTTGGTTGACTTAGAAGATGAATCATTGAATTCCCTATTGCCTTTGTGAATGTTTGGTTGAATTGATTAAGGAAAGAGATATGTTTAATCATCTCATAAATCCTAATGTTTGTCGTTTTTTATTTGTAACAAGTAATGATTATCAACACTAACTTGGAGATTTAGAAAAGCTCATTTTTGAATATTTTTTTCCTATAAATTAGAACTGGAATCATTCCAGATTTTTTCAGAATTGCTGCAAAACAAAGATATAACACCCTAAAAATTTAATACACACCAGAATTTAACAGAAGTTAAGACAATACACACCATAATCAAACAGAAGTTAAGACAATACATACTAGAAGCTAACAGAATTTAACAAAAGTTACCACAATACACACCAAGTTAACAGAAGTTTAGACAATACACACCAGAAGTTAACAGAAGTTAAGATAATACACACCAGAAGTTAACAGAAGTTAAGACAACACAAACCAGAAGTTAACAAAACTTAAGACAATACCCAACAGAAGATGACTTCAAATTCATAGAAGTATTTTATTTAAAGAAATAATAACAATCATAACCATATCAATCCATAGAAGTATGGAACCTGCGGAACAGTACATGTACACTTGACAAATATTCCTTCTTCAATTGATCTATTGCCATAAAACACACACACACACACACACCTTGTACAAGTTTGGGCTCACCCTCCCAGCCATATGCATATATATTTTGCCTTCAGCCATGAAGCTCTTCAATAAACGCAGCTCCGTAGCGAACAAATACAAAGGGTTTCACAAACACGCCTTCGTTTTGAAAGGCAAATGACATTGCAATTCAGCACACCCACACCGCTACATCAACATCAGCTAAAAGGAATTTTGACATGTAAATGATCGCATACCACCTATAATGATATCAGTGGCGCATACCACCAAGGCGGATGCCAACACGTCACTTTGTGGAAAGCTGCACAAAAAAAAAAGGATGACTTTATTTAGGTAATTTACATTGGGTGTTGTAGAATATTCGGGCGTACTCTGATGATGGGTATTGTGCATAAAATGGATGGATCACAAAATTAAATGGCACAAAAACAAAGAGGTATCGCAACAGGGAAAAAAAACAAAGGCAAGAAGAATGGCTCGGGAAACAAAGCATGAAAGTACTTACTGTATAGAGAACAACAAAGGCAGAAACTATAACAAGGATGAGTGGCCAAAATCCCAAGAAAAACGTCCCTCCCGATGTTAATAGCAGCTTAGCACGAGAAACCAAACCCTGCAATCAAGTCTAGACTTAGTTCCGATGGGTCAAACAAGTCTATAGCTTCGATATGGCCCAAATCTAAGACCATCAGAAATACACACACACACACCATAATCACCCATACTAACACTATGGGATTAGTCTGGTGGTCGTCTCAATCCAAGAACCCATATTAATTACAAAAAAAAGGTCCACAAATTAATTTCCATTTCAAGAAAAAATCAATCTTAACCGATTAAAAGGATGTCAGAGTATAAAAACATGTTTAATAAGATTTGATTCATATTAGAGAACATCTCATACTTATCTTTGCAAACGAGAATAACCTTCGCATACACAACAACAACAACAACATTCCCAGTTAATCCCGCCTAGGCAGGGTCTGGGGGGTCCCAGATGTACGCACTCTTTCCCCGACCAGGTCGAGAGAGTGTTTCCTAGTGGCCCAAGCACCTGCGAAAACTCATAGAACAACTAAAGATAGAAGTACAAAACAAAAATAGAGGACAGTAGGAAGGCAAGATAAGAGAATAACCTTAGCATAACTTTACATAATAAAGTGTTATTTTAGAAATGTTGTCATTGGTTGAACACACTTTGTTGTATTAAAGACTAAAAAAAGCATAACTTTACATAATCAGTCCATTCAAAGCAAAGTGGGTGACACCAAGCAATGGAGGTACATCTAGCTACTAGCATATAAGTATATATTATATGATAGTTTGCAAGCTAAAGTAATGGTAATTGGTGGACCCTAAACATAGAAAGCACACACCGTACCACAAATATTTATATTGGCTCTGATGGGAAGTAATGGTAATCCAGAATGATTTAATTTGCCTACCTCAATCTGCATAAACGGATTCTTGTTGAATGCATGCTACTAGTACATATTGACTTATTGAAGGAGTAGAAAGAGCCACAAGAGGATGAGATAGAATACACACAGACAAAAAGAGAGAAAGAAAAAGACTTACGTTTGATTGTCATCTATGATATATGTGAATGATGAATCACCCTCCTTGGAAACCTGGAGATTAGGTAAAACTTCAGATACTAACCAACATCTATATGTATTAAGAGTCGGCTAAAATTGCAGTCTCACAAGTACTGATACCAAAGCATACAGGAGGTCAAAAGAAACCAATAATTCGAGGAAGTTGTTGGCAGATGTTTGCTTTCTCTTCTTGAAGATTCATATGATATAAAAAGTTGAATACTGAATGGAATTCACCAAATTGCAAGAAAATATGGGTTAGTTTGTTTCCTTCCAAAAGAAATCATCCTATGGCTTAAGGCAAGTAATGCTCTCACATTTTAAACTACATTCCAACCCACCCCAACAAGCTAAAATCCACATAATTATCCAAGACAAAACTAAAGCAAACCACATAATTTCTGATAATGGGATCTCAACTCAGGTTTGAAGCATTCAGATATAACAATCGCCATCAAAGAAAGAAAGAAAGCACTGCTGGGATTATAATATAAAACACAGCCAAATACCTACTTGGATCAGCCGTTGAATTGCCAGAAAGAGCCGCTTCAAAGAAGGAAACACAAGACATCACGGGTGAGCTATTTCAGAGGTATAAGGCAGAGGCATAACAGAAAGAATCGAGTTAATGCATATACCAGTGAATCTTCGAGCATCAATGCCCAAGTGGTTCAGAAACTCTCTTTTTTTTTTTTTTTTGTAGATTAGAGCACATGTGCCCAAGTGGTTCAAATTCGAAGGAAGCACAAGGAAATAGATTTGAAAGGAAAATAGAAGGAAAAGCACAAGGAAACAGATTCCCTCAGATCGAAGGTAGAAATTACATGCGAAATTGCGAAGCTAGGGTTAAGACTCACCGAACGAGATTGAAGCCGACGACCGAGGATTGACACCATGGTACGGAAGATGAGCGAGACAGAGATTGGAGGGGCACGGTGGTGCAGTCGACGAACGACACCTAGGTGCAATCGACGGGGAGTCGCTTTCGGTCGGCGATCCATTCGATGAATCGATGGGAAACGATGGTTGGGGAGACTGAGCGAGACGGCAAGCAAACCCCGGAAAAATCGAGGGTAATAAATTGGGCCAAACTATTTGAGGCCTAAAACACTTTCTTACCCTTTGATGCCTGAAACAAACATTTTTTTTTTAGCCTAACACTAATAAAGTGTTTGTTGGGCTTTTTTTTTTAATGAACCAAACGGGCCCTTAATTTGAACGAGCCGAGCTTTGGACTGAACATGAAAATGTGCTCACATTCAACTCATTTAGAAAATGAACGAACTCGAGCCGAATTTTTATCTAGCGAATTCGAACTACTCGACATACCACCCCTAGAAAAATTCAGGTTCTTCACTTGGCCCAAACTGCCTTTGATATTGTTCCATCATCACACTGGGTTTCGCGGCCCAAAGGCCCAACATGAAATCTTCATCAATTGGCGCCCACAAAAAATGCAACGTGTCCCCCTGTCATTCGCTTGCAGCGATACAATCAGAGCAGAAACAACCTGGCACGTTCATCGAGACGCGTACACACGATAGACTTTACACCCTCGCTCCATTATAATATTCCCCTCCCATCCCCCTCCGTCGTCTCAAAAGATTCCCCTGTTCCTGTCATTCCCTCTCCCACCATCCCATTTTCCACTTCCCTTTCTCTCTCTACAAATTCTCTTTCCCCCTACCTTTATTCTTCTCCGATCGTTCTTCGAATCTGCGATTTTTTAGCGAAAGATTGGTGGAGCGAGGGAGAAGCAAGCGAGAAGCGATTTGTTCGAGCTTTAATCACTCAGATCTGTTGCCATGGTGTCCGGGAAAGAGCGCGAGACCTTTGTCTACGTTGCGAAGCTTGCTGAGCAAGCTGAGCGCTATGAAGGTTGGTCTGTTTATCCGATTTGCTTCACTGTTTAGCTTTGGTGTGCTGGATCTCTTTGTATGAACATATTCACTTGAATTCGATTCGGAAATTTTGAGCGCTTCAAGTCGAAGTGTTGTGATTTTGATGAATTGTTGCTTATGAGGTGCAAGTCTAATTGAACTAGTGAATCTTACTAAAAATCTGGGATTTGGATCAAAACTTGCTTGATTTTGCAGGCGAGAGTGGAGGAGGGAGTGTCCGTGAGTTGATTGAGGAAATTGTTTGTGGCCTTGTGTTAATTGTTTGCTTCTGTGAACAGAAATGGTGGATGCTATGAAGAGCGTGGCAAAGCTTGATGTGGAGTTGACGGTGGAAGAGCGCAATTTGCTGTCAGTTGGATACAAGAATGTGATTGGTGCCAGGAGAGCCTCGTGGAGGATCTTGTCGTCGATTGAGCAGAAAGAAGAGGCGAAAGGGAATGAGCAGAATGTGAAGCGTATTAGGGATTACAGGCAGAAGATTGAATCTGAGCTTGCAGGCATCTGTCATGACATCATGACTGTAATCGATGAGCACTTGATCCCCGCTGCAACAGCTGGTGAATCCAGTGTGTTCTACTACAAGATGTAAGAAATGCAGTTTAGTTTTGATTCATCATCCATCCTCTAGTTATTGTTTATGGGAGGTATGATGGAATATCCTCATTGTCCTCTGCAGGAAAGGTGATTATTACAGGTATCTGGCCGAGTTCAAGTCCGGTAACGAGAGGAAAGAAGCTGCTGATCAATCCATGAAAGCTTATGATGTAATTTAGTCTATCCGTTGATTGTTCATTCATACTTCTATTAATTAATGGTTTCCCATTCAGTTAATTCATGCATTCGAAATGAGTGGAGGTATAAATTCAATGCTTAGCAGTTAACAATTGAATCACAGAGTAGCTAGCAAACTTTACACAAGTAGCTATGTTGAAAGATTACCTTGTTGAATAACTTATGTATTTATTTTTTACTTTTTACAGAGTGCCACTAACACAGCAGAAACTGAATTGCCTCCAACCCACCCCATTAGGCTGGGATTGGCTCTGAATTACTCGGTGTTTTAT
This sequence comes from Persicaria maculosa, assembly GCA_963922045.1. NCBI lineage: Eukaryota > Viridiplantae > Streptophyta > Magnoliopsida > Caryophyllales > Polygonaceae > Persicaria > Persicaria maculosa. The sequence continues at coordinate 17,079,698 of OY998251.1, read as the reverse complement.
TATGAGATTTTGAATTCACCTGAAAGGTTTGTAGGATATTTAACTTTCTAGAAAACTTGTGTTTTTTTAATTGATATTAGAGCTTATCTCTCTCCCTCTTTTCAGGGCCTGCCACCTTGCTAAACAAGCATTTGATGAAGCTATCTCGGAGCTTGATTCTCTCAATGAGGATTCGTACAAAGATAGCACCTTGATCATGCAGCTCCTGAGAGACAACCTGACATTGTGGACTTCTGACATTCCAGAAGATGGAGGTAATATAATAAATCTTGGGAAGTTAAGAATTGATTTTATCACATTTAAGAAAGATATTAAGTTGGCAGCTTTTAGAAACACGTTAGGGTGGTGGTGTTAAAGGAGAAAAGGAGATTGCATTCCTTACTTGCCGCTAACTGAATTAATTATAAATTCGAATAAATTTTGTTCTTAGGTGAAGCTGGAGAAGCTCTAATCCCTCCATCTCTTCCTTGCGACTACTTATTAACATACTGCTTCTAATCGGAAATGTTTTTTGTTTTTTTGTTTTAGGTTGTATATTTGGTTCTAAAATGTGTGTTACAGTTAAGATAGAAAAAATAAAGAAGTGATTTTTCTTATTTTAGAAGTCCCTAAAAAAGTGTGCTGAAACCTAAAACAATAAACATTTCCGATGAGATAGATTAATTGATTTTTTTTGGTAGAGTGAGATGGATTAATTGATAATCAGAGAGTGTTATATGCACCACATTTTTTATTACCTTCTTTTGCATCATGTACTAGAAAAGCTGAAAGCACATTTGGATGCAAATTATCACAACATAGCTCCTTTATTCTTCTGTTATATAAATATACTTTTTGAGGGACTGTATTTGGAATTTCAATCTTGGACTTGAATCATTTCCCCCCTAATGCAGTACTTACTACTTATAACTCGAATTTTGATCCTTGAAAAGGAGTTTGTAGAAATGAATTTATTATAGTAAGGTGAAAAGCAACGTACATAACACGCACGCAGCCCTGCCTATAGTGGTAGTGGATTGGACCAAAGGTTTTGATGCTTGAATGAGCATATTGGACCATCAAGTAAATGATGTGAAAAAGTTGTGGTGGTGGTCATTTTCTTCACGTCTGAATTCCTTATAATCTATATCTATTTTGACAAAGCCAAGTTTCCACCTTTTCCGGGCTATATGTTGGTGTCTCCACTTGTTTCCCCTCCCCATAGCATATTATGGGGATGAATAATGTTTACTTATGCAATCTCCCCTAGAAACAATTTATCTTTAAGGATCAAAATTTTTAACATGAGTTTGAAGGGTTTATCTTTCTATGGTTGATTCCTTCTAGAAAAGCCTATTTATGATGATGACACTTACATCTGACATTGCTCTTCAATGGAAACAGAAGAAAACCAGAAGGCAAATGGCATAGCCAAAGCCACTGGCGGAGACGATGAGGTTGGTCACAACATTGCATGAATCTTTTGTCAATTATATCTCATCATTGTCTTCTTATAACCACTTAAGGACTAGCTCTATTCATATCGTCTGCAGTGAACTTACTGCAAGCTGCCAGCTGCCAGCTGCCGTTATGTGTCTGAAAAAGAGCCATCGCTGACAGTGTAGTGCAAGTTGAGGGGTCTATTGCGTTCACTGGAAGAAGAGGATGAGTATCATTTTTCCGCATTTATTATTTTGTGTTGGTAACGCGGCTGTGGTATTATGTAATCGACCCCGAATAACGTTATGAATGTCGAAGGTTGTTTTGTCCCCGTCCTTTTTGTTTTGTCAGCCATGGAAGAAGTCTCAATGAGCTGTGTGTATTGCCTTGGCATCTTATTATGTTTATTTGAAACATGTTTATTGTTTGCGTGTTTTTCATATACTTGCCGATAGTAAATTGCATAAAAAGTGTATTTTACACAATAACCGCTTGTCAAAAAGAAAAGAAATGGCGATGCAGGGGTGATTTCGAGGGCATCTTTAGAAGCTTCTCTAGGTTGGTTATTCACTTGTTTTTAGGGTTGTTTTTAGGGGTGTTATTCGAACCGAATGAGTCAAGTTTGACATGTTCAAGCTTGATTCTTTTGTTAAACAAGCTCGAGCTGATTCGAATGCGTTTTTAAATGAGCTTTTTTTTTGGTTGGTGTGGTTTGTTCCGATTATTGTTCGATTATTTGGTTATGTCTTTCTCATCTAGATATTCAGTTTGTGCATTTTCTCACTTCCGATATATTTGTACACTAAATTGCAACTTCTCTCACTTCCGATATAATTTTTTTTTTAACAAGTGTACACCCAACATAAGTTAAAATTTACAACTTTATTTCCTTTTCTAAAGTGTTAGATTTTGATTTCCTTTATATTTTTGCATCTTATTTGTGATACTTGCTGTTTCTCATGAAGTGTTCCAATTTCTTCAATCTCTTTTTTCTCTCCTGTTTATCGAAAATATTTTGTATAAGTTTACTAGTGTAATATATTAGGTTATGAATAGGTCAGTTTTAACAAAATCTTATTCGACTTGATTTGAAACTATCAAATTCATGACTCGAGCTCTAATAGGACTCGACAGTTATACAGATTCAAAACTAACCCATCCTGATAATAACCAATCCGAAGCAGATTCGACCCAAGTTTTCAATATTGACCCAGGCACGTAACTAGAGGCGGGTTGAGGTTTGCTCCAGCCCGTCCCATTTTTTTTAAAAAAATGAAAAATAAGTAAAAAAAAGAAAAAATTAATTTAAAAAATTATGTTTTTATTAGAATAATAGTTTTGTTAATGAAAATTATGAGCATATGAAAAATTTAGTCCATCTACCCCTCCCTAATTTTATTTTCTGATTCCGGACGTGATTGTCCGAATGACATATTGCAAGCTCTAAAGTCTAGCCTTGGGTCATACGGAGTAGGGGTGGGCGCAGGACGGGACGGGACGGGATGGGGGTCGTCCCGCGTCCCGTCCCGCGTAATTTTTGCGGGACAGGACCGGGACGGGATTCACTACTTTTTTTTCAATCCCGCGCGGGCCTTGTCCCTCACGGGACTGGGACGGGACGGGCCTTGTCCCTCAAATAAAAAACATTATAAAAAAAATTCTAAAATCCTATATATTTTGCGGTTTTCAAAAGCCATAACATATATATATATACATAATGTTTTTCATATATATACACATATTGATACACTAGTTATATATATACATTGTACAACGTATACCATTGCCATATATGCATCATACACACACTGTAAAAGTGCATATATATACCCAGCATTTACATTGCATATTTGTATACCATATATACACTGTAATATTGGTATAGATACACTGTAAAAAGGTATATACAAATAAAGTATATACTGTATATTATTATTATTATTATTATATTATTATATATGCGGGACGGGACGGGATTTGCGGGATAAGGAATCCTCGTCCCGCGTTCCGTCCCGCATAATTTTTGCGGGACGGGACCGGGACGAGATTAACTATTTTTTTCTCAAATCCCACCGGGATTGGGACGGGACCGGGACGGGCCCGGGATTTGCGGGATTTGTGCCCACCCCTAATACGGAGTACCATCATACTGAGCCCATATATATAGAGAGGTGTGGTGATTGTGGGTTTAGACTCATACGACCATACTGCCACAGTGCTGAAGGAGGTTACGCTCTCCGCATATTCATTTCTCGTCTTCGCCGAACGCAACCTCCCCCAAAACCCTTTCTCCCCGATCTCCCCAATCTCTCCCATGGCTAACAGCAATCTACCTAGAAGAATCATCAAGGTACCTTCTTCTGTCCTTCCATCTCTATTCCTCTTCCCAATTTTTCACTTTTTTGGATCTCTCCCCCAAATTTATCCTCCTCCGATGCCGCGTTCTGTTCTCGCTGTCGAATGATTTGTCCATTTGTTTTTTGTTTGCTTGATCAGGAGACGCAGAGGCTTCTTAGTGAGCCAGGTCTGTTCCTAACGTTCGCTTTTATTTGCTTTGAGATTGGTTTGGAAATCGGCAGATCCGCCCTTGGATTTCCGCATATTAACGCTTTCGAATTTGCTTTCACGGATTGTGTTTTTGGTCTTATTTTGAATTGAATGTAGCTCCTGGAATTAGTGCTTCTCCTTCTGAAGAGAATATGCGCTACTTCAATGTGATGATCCTTGGCCCTTCTCAGTCTCCTTATGAAGGTAAATCGGATTGGTTTTTTGCTTTTTTCTGTTAAGTTTTGCTCTTGATTGTTATGTTACGATTCTAATATTTTGTGAGGTTTTTGCAGTGTTAAAAATAGGATCCGTTTTGTTTTATTTGTTCTAAGAGATTTAGCTTCATCTGTCTTAAGAGGGAATTACCACTTGAATTGTGATTCTCCTTTGTTTTTGGTCTAATAATGTGAGTTTCTACATCTGATCATGTTGTCCAGGAGGTGTTTTTAAGTTGGAATTGTTTTTACCGGAAGAGTACCCTATGGCCCCTCCTAAGGTATCTCAAGCTCCCTCCTATATATATATCAACTGCTACAATTCTGATTACAGATTAGGACGGTGAATCTGATTTGTTTTTATACCGAATTTTCGCTACACACCCATGATAAGAAATAACACCCTATGTTATTCTGCATTTATTCTTTGATGGACCATTGGACTGTGTCTCATTAATTGATTTTATACAATGATACGGATGCAATTCAATGTTTCCAAGGAAGCCGGCTTGAATTGGAGTTGATGGAGACGTTATAAGACTTGAATGTATTGCAAATTAAGGTCTATTTCCATTGAACTCTTATATGATGGAAGAATAAGCCCAGATGTTGAGTTTCTCTCCTCACAGAATTGTTTTCAAATACAAAATACGATATTTGAATATGTTATCTATCTGATTCACTGTTTGCTAGATGATACAAGACTGACATTCTATGTTACATACTTTCAGAGATACTTTAACTGAGGTTCCAATGAAGTCTTACTGAAAATTATAGGAATGAGTTTCACTAGAAGTCAAGCTTATAGTTGAAATGGAGTATGGACAGTTATTTCCATAACTCCTAATTTAACTGCTGTATTTTCCGATAATTCATTTTCATGCATAGTTGTTGAGAGCAAATCCAATTTAAGTGAGTTCAATCCACATTTTATATTAAGTCCTATATAATTGTTGAAGAAGGTAAGTGAGTTCAATCCACATTTATAGCATCAAGTATGTTTTACTTTCTCCGAGAGATCTTGTTTGGTCAGATAAGTTTTGTGAAATCTTTCATTCTTTTTGACAACACTTGTTGAATACTGCAATAATTTTTTATGAATTTATGCAGAAAAAATCACCAAACACCAAAATTTTCTTCTCTTTTTTACTTTTTACTTGTCAAAGATACCATGTTTTGGTTTCATTATCCACACTGCTCTACCACAGGTTCGGTTCCTGACCAAGATTTATCATCCTAACATTGACAAGTTGGGAAGAATATGTCTTGATATCCTTAAAGACAAATGGAGCCCAGCCCTCCAGATCCGCACAGTGCTGTTAAGGTGATATATTGCTTCTTCGATTAATTTCCTAAAATTAAGTTGGAAAATTAGATGATCACCTTCACGCACAACATTCTTAGGAGCTAAAAAGGGCAATGATTATTCTGATTTCTCACCCGTATATGTTCTGCATCAGTATCCAAGCTCTGCTGAGTGCTCCAAACCCTGATGATCCCCTCTCTGAGAACATTGCCAAGCATTGGAAGTCAAACGAAACAGAAGCTGTTGAAACAGGTACTTCTCATTTCCCAATCCGGCCTTTAAAAGTTAGTTGAAGCAAATTCTTTCGTTTAGAAATTGTTACAGGTGTCCAAAAGAGATCAATTATTAGAATAAAATGGTTGGCTTGAGGGCACTATCAGTAATCTAACCAGCCATTTCTTTCTTTCTTTCTTTTTTTGCAGCAAAGGAATGGACCCGTCTATACGCAACAGGTGCATGAAAAGAGGTGGCCAATGACTTACAAATATTCGCTTCAGCCATGTATCTTCAACATCCAAAATGATCATCTTGATCTCGATTGAAGAAAAAAAAAAGAAAAAAAAAGGGAAAGCTCCACTTGCTTCAGATGTAAACTGTCTCCAACCCCATAAACCTATTTCTGATGAACCTATTTCTGTTTGTAGATGTTCTGGGACCTGGGTAGAAGGAAATTGCTCTGAGATCTGTTCTGCACAAATTATATTTGCCTTTTTAATTGCCTCAAGTTCCCTGCATTGACTAACCATCTTCTGGGGATTCTGTTCTTCTGCTACAACTTGACTTTTACTCCTTTGAATCGGGTTCTTCATGGTGTATGGAACTTGCAAGTATATAATGCAGGTAGAAACCACGCCTAAACACCGCATCGCACGTTCAGTGTATGATAACAAGAGTGTGCAATTGTTACATTACCCTTTTCACTGATTTTTTTTAAAAAATTATCACAATTACCTTTTGGGATAACTATCAACTACTGTACTATAAACTACATGCAGTGTTGCGGTTTCTGTTTCTTTTTTCTCCCTAAAATCAGTGTTTAATTTTTCGTTAAAGCATTTTAGACACTGGCCCATGAGGGTTAGCAAAGTGCCGGAGCTAGAAAAGTTTAAAGGGATGTACAATTGTATACAGGTGGTACAGTAATCTATTTTTTTTTTTTTTTTTTGATTAGGTAAAAATCCGAAGGTCAGACAAGCCTGACTCATCGATAGGCTAACAAAGTCGGCAGACGGCGAACCGTCAAACGTACAATCCTGAAAATAGAAATACAAACAAGCGAAATGAAGCAAACAGTAATAAACTCTACAACAAAACGAATCAAGAAGACCAACTCCAAGAAAGCTGAGGAAGCCGCCGAAGAACGAAGCCAAGCACCACCGAACAGTGACACCGCGGGCCAGCGTTACAGCAGGACTCTATCTCCTGTGGGTAGTGCAGACGAACTCCAAGGAAACATAATCTCGGATACGGAGTCGCCCTGAGCGCACCATCTCGACCCCAGCCAGACCCGACTCCAGACTCCATGCCCCCTAACCAAGCAGAAGACCTCCTCGAAACATCGAAAATAGAGCCGCAAATTGCTCGAACAAAACGCCACCAAGATTTCACCTACAAGAATAACGTCGATCCCTTGCGGGATATAAACAAACCCTTTCGGGTGGATTTACTCAAACCCTTTCGGGAAATTTTATATATATATATATTCTTTTTTCTTATTTTTTTAATTAGCGGTCTTGCAGAATTAATCCTTGCACGTCAAGGATTTACAGTAGCACTAATCACCAAGGCAGCCGACGGCGAACGGAGCCGATAGGCTCGCACGACGGCCACGAACCCACCCTGATGAAGAAGCGCGAGGAGATTTGACCCGGATTAAGGGAGGCTAGATCCAGAACAGGGAAAGAGGGAGACAACGAGCGCCAGACTAAACCAAGAACAACACCGACGAAGCTCCCGGATTGATGAGAGACAATTAGACATTAAGGAGAGGAGCGGAAGCCATTAAAGTATTAAACTTCAGAAGCCTCAACTCAATTACACAATCAAATCGGCCAACAAGGAAGAGGACAACCCAGCAACCTCCCCGGACATAACAAAACCTAACCGGACAGGGGCAGGAAACCAAGAGCCCTACCGGACCAAAAGTGCAATAAATCAGCGAGGACAGCCGGAAGAGGAGGTACACAGGAGGGAGAAGATCAAAGATGTGAACGAGAGCAACCAGAGGAAGGCCCTAAATCGGACGATAGGAACCCGAACCCGACAAGGACCAACCGGACAAAGCTTAGAATTCGGCCCTCATGCTTAAGATGAAGGTGATTAGATGAAGAAAGATCCGAAAGATGGTGATCGGAAGGGATGATTTGCCCATAGTTGAGTCAAATTGGAATTAGGATGCACTCGTTCCTCACGAAACGGATTAGCCATGGAGAGTTTCTCTCTCCTAAGAGAGAGAAACTCTCGATACTCATGGAATTAGTACGTTTCGTGTACTGGTACAGTAATCTATGTAATGTGACGATAACATGATGTTTTAGAATAAAACGCTATCATTAAAATGCCATTGCTTTAGGATAAATTATCGGTCATTTTTTATATAAAATGATGTTATTTTCTTAACATGTAGTAATGTAATTAAATGTAAAAACTTAAAATGAATAATATAATCTCTCATTTTGAAGCCATCAAGCTGAATTACTCCATCCATTCAATAATAGAAGTCCTTTTAGATTTTGCACGTTTTTAAAGAAATTAAAAACATAATAATATTAATTTTTTTTAATAATTTGATATTTATTACTAATAAGTAATAAGTATTAAATTATTTAAAAAATTGATGAAAAAGTTAATACTTTACTATAATTAGTTTCTATTGTTGAACAGAGGTAGTATAATATAAATGTCAAGCTAAGTGAAATATAAAAACATTCTAATTTGTTGAAATATAATTATAGTAAAAAATGTCAAGCTAAAGTGAAATATAAAAACATTCTAATATGTTGAAATATAATTAAAATGATACCCATAACTTTTTACTCGGATGTTATATTATTAAAGGGAAGCTATTGACAAATTCAATCGGAAAGGACTTGCGGGTAGTACCTACAGATTCTCGTTCGAATACCAGATGACCGCTCTTTATTTAACAAATTCAAGAACCTATATAGGTGTTGCATCGGAAGCCTCGTAGTTTATATCCATCCCGAGTTCGATTCCTTTGGCTTTGGAATTCCTCATGGGTGGACGATTGATAGGTAAGGTCCCTTTGTAAATCTCAAAGACGTCTATAGGCTCTTCCTGGTTGACAAGTTATCACAGGGTCATTTCATTAAACAGGAATCAAAACAATGGTAACTGAAAGCATTTCCGATTTCAGTATGGAATTCAATCCAGGTTTATTTAGGAGCTTTCGGTGGGATAATGGGTTTATCCCCTAAACGAAACTCAAGCTTAAAGATAAGCGCAACAAAGCGAGTTCAAGGTACAGATCACATGAACCAGTCGAGAATTCCGGGTAGGCCAGCACATACTTAGTATTTTGCAAGGTAGCTTAACAGGTACTAAAAGCATCACTCAACATCAAACAACTCTTTAAGCTACAGAAAGACATAACAAAATCCCTCAAGCAGTACATAACTATAGATGAGCAGCATGGAGTATTTTAGTTTCCTGATTGGCGCAACTCTGGGCGCACGAAATCTGCATCCGCAGTCACGGAGATGTCAACGGTGGGTCTCAGTTGGGCGCATACCTCGATAGCTCCATGAACCTGATCAGACAAGAAGTTGCTGATGAGGTCCTGGTTGATCGGGGTGTTCTTGTCCACTGCCACGAGGGCCTGCTGGGTGAGGATGTAGTCGAATCTCGGGGCCCATTTCCTTGAACCAAGCCTGGCGGTTGTGGAGCAGTTGTCGACCATGAAGGAGACGCCACGTGCGTGCATGAATGGGTTCAAGGAGTCAACGGATTCAATGACGCTCTCGTTGATGATCTCAGAGTAGGAGTGTCCCTTCTTTCTCAATACCTCAATCTGTATTGTCAAAATGAACAAGTCAGAGGCAGCATGCAAACTATGTTCTCTCATTGTTTGCCAAGGTAACAGCAAGTTGAAAAAGGTGCTCTCACCTGAGCCATCATACATGCAACGTAAACACCAGCTGTGAACGGATAGAGAGGACCAAGGTCACCTGATGGCCTTGTGGCTCTAACACGCTCACCGACTTTCCACATTCGGGTCTGATCAATTTTCCCCATTGGGAAGGCTGGAAGACCTTCCTTCTCCTGAAAATAAATATGCATTAACAATACTATGAAGTGAAATGAGAAAAAATGCTATGAAATTCATACTTCTTTGCAGATGGAAAAGGATACATACATAGAACCTGCGTCCAGCCAAGACAACACTTCGAATCTCGTTGCCACTAGCTACATCTTCATAACATTCGTACAAAATGTCCATGCAAGGGTAGTAAGCAGCGCTGTATGCAGTCTCGAATTCCTTTTTGTCTTGCTCTGACAAAGCATTATATACAGCCAGCATTCCCTGTTCATAGTGCAGTTTAAATTAATACTTCACATAGGATGTTCAGTACTACAAGCATGAAGCATCATTTGATTAAAAAACCAACCTTAGTAGAAATGGTCTTTGAGATGATTCCTGTTATGCTCTCAACAGTGTTCTTGTAGGCAAGATCTTCGGACATTCCGTTCTCAGTGTATCGTCTAAATAAGGACTCCACAATTCCGTGGACAGCACCAAGTAGAATGCCTGCACCAATTCATAATGATGTGCTGAAGATGGCGGTTGAATGAAATATTAATCAGCAATCAAGCTAGACCTATTCCAGGGCCTACATGGTGGACAAAGATATCCACAACGATTCATGAAAAAGAGAAAGCAAAACCTACCTCTTTCACCAAAGATGTCACTCCTGTACTCTTGCTCCAAGGTAGTGGCAAATGTGAAAGGAGAGCCAAGGGCAATTGACCATCCAAGTGCAACATCAGTTGCTCTTCCATCAACATCCTATATTTAGGCGAAAGTTATTTTACATGAGAGGAAGTAACCGAACAAATACAAAATACTCTTACAGATGAGATGGCATAATGCCACATATCAATCAAACTTAGGGAAGCACCTGGTGGACGCCAAAACTAGAGTTGATCCCAGCACCATTTATCTCCTTACCCTGGACATACAACCTCCTCACTGAAGGACCCATTCCCTTGGGGCAAACAGCAATAACACTAATGTTTTTGGGGAAATCCAGTCCACTTGACTGTAGATGCCCAAGCAAGAATCCATGGGACAATCCCAAAATGCTGTTTGGCTTCATGTGGGAAAAGATCTTCTCATAACTATCAGCCTGAAACAAAACAGAGACAGAGGGTTTATTGGATATCAGTGGGTCTATAAGCAATAGAACGAGACTGTGTAAACAGAAAATTGAACCCTTGAACACATGTAAATTGATGAACAATACTATGTATTCATTAAAGATGAACCAGATTAGACAAGTGTGGCCAATACATACCTGGGCAGCATCTGAGATCAACAACATAACAAGGTCACTAGTAGAAATAGTTTCCCAAATGTCACCCAAAGTCCCGCTCTCTTCTGTGAACCCAGCAACACGAGCTTCAGCAAAGGAACTAGATCCTTTACGCAGGCCAATCTGCAAGATAAAAAAAAACACAAAAAAAAAAAGAACCATCAGAAGAAATAATTATACAAAGCAGTCCTTATACAGTAGCAATCTCAAGGAAATGCCTATCATCAATATAGCTCCACAATGGGAATGGATCACTAAACCCACCTTAACCACAATATCTGACTTGATCTCGGCCAATGAATCCCTCAGGTTCTGGGCTTGAGCAGGACCCTATGCAGAAAAACACGTTCAACTATGAGTATCAGCATCAGCTACACTCTTGTTCAATGAAATACAGGACACAGCCAATAAGATACATAACAACAAGAGCATTGCAGGAGGATCCCAATTCATATATTTTAAAACCACAGTACTAAGAGCTTGTAATGAGCTGCAATTACACTACTTCTCAGACTTTCGGATACCATACTACCTCAAAGTGTATACTTATTCACACGTCAAAATAAGCTTATCAATGAAAAACCAAAAACTTATCCCATTCTATCAAAAAAAAAAAAACTAATCCCATTAGATTCAGAGGTGCCTGAATCTGAGATGTCATATATAAGGAATTCTCACCTGTGATCCCCAGCCAATAACTCCAATTTGCTTAATGCCCTTGAATGCATCCGGCAAGAGAGGGAACAGGTGTCTACCTCCTCTCACAATATACTATCAACAAAGAAATTGGGGGAACAATCCGCATTACAATTACCATCACAAAATCCACAAGCTCAATTCAAAGAAAGAGAAATTCAAAAACATTGCGAGAGATTAGATATAATAAGAGGACCTCATCGCGGCCAGCGAGGGTGACTTTCTCCTTCTGAAACACGGAGGTTTCGAAATCGAGAGTGGGCGGGGGCTTGACGGAAGGCATGGAGACCATGCGAGCGGAGAGAGCGGATCCTCCTGCGGCATTGTTCGACGGGAGCGCGCGAGCTATCAATGGCCTCAATGTCTTAGCAGACAAAGACAGAAACCCTAGGTTCAGGGACGAGGGCTTACCGGAGGCGTAATTGGGGGTTTTGGAGGCCGAAGAAGCCCCCGAGAGGGAAGTTGCCGCTACCGATGCCGAAGCCGCCGCCATGGATGGAGCTTCAGAGAGAGAAAGCAGTGGCCTTTAAGAGAGAGAAAGTGAGGGGTGACGCTTAACAAGTGGGGGAGATAAGAAATTGTACTGTTTAAATATGAGCGCACACACAACACACAGAGATACAGTCGCAGTTCCGAGCGGGCCCCACCGGCGATAGGGTTTCTGCTGCTGCTTACGGATGTTATATTCCGACTGGTTCGATCTCCGGTTGAGCTTGATTATTTATTAAAATAAAATGAATTTGAGTATAAATATAATTTTAAGGTTGATTAAATAAATTTGGGTCGATTTAATTTAATTTTGAATTGCTCGAGTTTTATAAATTTTAAATTTTGTTTAAAATTACTAGTGGAGTATGTTTTTTGGGAATTCCTTCCCACCTCTTGCTCCTCACCACTGGGGTTACTACTAGAGTATGTTATTAGCAAGTAAAGATGATTAGTACTAAAAAAAAAAGTTCAATTTAAGCTGTTTGTGGGTATAATTTTAAGCTCTTGTTTATAAATAAACTAAATATAAATAAATAATACTTGTATATAATTTAGGTAAAATATATAAAATGGAAGGATATATTGTTATTACATGAGAAAGATTAGTATCCGATTCCAATATCGAATTAATCAGTTTCTGGTTAGGTAATACAGATTCACAATATTGTTACTATTTAAGGTAATCCAATCCAAGGAGATGAAAGTGATGACAATGAAGTTAAACTATATAATTATCCTAATAAAAAATAATTAACCATGTCAAATAAAATTAAATAAATAACTATATTAATAACCTTTGTAATGGTAGTTTTTTTTTTTTTAAAAAAAGTATACATAATTACCCAATGTAGTTGGTTGTTTTGAAAGTGTACATTATTAATAACATTTCTAATGTTTTAAAAAGATTGCATAATAGGTATATAATACTAAGTTTTTTTATCCAAAATATTTTAGGATATTTTAAAACAAATATGAATGAATGGTAATTTAAAATACAGCTTTTCTATAGGATAAGAAGTCAAATTAGAAAGCATTTTCCCTAGTTATATACACACGATTTAACCATTTTTAAGTTAGATTATGGGGTTCATTCATTTCCTTTTAGGTTTTTTTCCCAATAAAGTATCCTTATCATATGCCCTTAAGGCACACAATAGACAAATCGTTTAAAATATGTACTTAATTTGTGGATTTGAAAATAAACTAAGTACATATTTTAAATAATTTACTCATTCTTTATGTACTTAATTTTTTTAATTTTATGTGAATTTTTTATAGTTTACTCATTCTTTATGTAAATAATTTAGTCTCCTTGAATATTAAAAGGGTTGTTGATGGTTTTTTAAAAGTGAAACACCAAAATTGAGTGATTATGTGAATGAATTATAATATATTTGTTATTTTATATAATTTCTATATGATTTTAAGAAGTTTGGTTTTCACAAATTTTTTTTGTCAAAATCTTGTGATTGGCATGTGAAGTTCTTATAAAAATTGGACAAAGACCAAACTCAATAGCTACCATAGCTACTAGATGAAATTATTCATTTAAAAGTATCAAAAATGATTTCAAAATCATTTAATATTGGCCTATCAAGTGTACTACCTTTAATGGTTGGAATTTTATAAATTTCATGTAAACTTATTTTTCTAACTCTATGGGATCTCGTTTCAATTTTACCTAGGAAAGCATTATTAAAAATGGTTAAAATCATCTAAATTTGAAAAATCTTTCTATTTGTAGCCTCTTATCATATACCCTATATTAAATTTGATCTATTTACCTACATGATACATCATCTCAACAAATACGAGATCAAGGAATGGAAGAATTGCTCTTGTTGGACATCATTGGTTACAACTTAAAAGTTACATTGGAATAGACAAGTGTTCGAGATCAAAAACTTAGTATAAGCTTAAGAAGTATAATATATAAGCTGATAAGCTACTTCTTCTATTACCAATTGGTTTTAGAATAGAACCTCACTCGACTTGTGTGCTAGGTTACTAGCACTACACACACACAAGACCCTAGTCACCGATCGGACTTTGATATAATATTAGAGTTGTTAGCCTGATGACTTTTAATCCTGGTCTAGGCCAGCTATAAAGAGAATGAGATGCTATACTCAGTTGTTCAAGTGTCGATTGTTGTTCCCTTAGCTGCACTTGCGAGGACATGTATGATATGAAAGGATAAGTGTCCCACAACGAAAGTTTGAGCTTAACAAGGCTAGTATATAAGTTAGAGAGCTACTACGTACTTTTATTGTCAATTGGTTTTAGGATGAAACCTCACCCAGATTTTGTGCTAGAGTATTAATGCGCATACACACGACCCGCCACCATTCCAAGTTGAACTTTGATAACTTATTCTTGCATAATAGATGTTAGATTTGATTAGTATATTAGTATACATTCTTTATTTATGTATTTACTATTTTACCCTTCTGGGTTTAGGGTTAATTAGTAGTATATACTGTAACTTTCACAAATTGAAGAAACGACGGCAATATCATCTTTTGGATTCAATCGTTTTTTCAACATGGTACCAGAGCCATAAACCCCTTTTTTCATTTCACCATCTGCTTTGCGTTCATCAATTTTGTAGAATCTGCTTTGCATTCATGAAATTGATTCGAGAGAGATGTCTACATTCGATGATTCAGGCAAAGGGAAGGGAGTTGATTCAGATGCATGCTCGGAGAAGAGGCCTCTGATCTTGAATCAGGCTTCACCTTACTACCATCATCCATCGGACCATCCGGGGATGAATATAGCACCAATTACTTTGAAAGGAACCAACTTCCAAGAATGGGAGAAAGGTTTGCGAAATGCGTTTCGGGCAAAACGCAAACTGAAGTTCCTTGAAGGGAAGATAGCCAAGCCGGAAGATGACTCCGAGGATATTGAGGATTGGTGGAGCGTGAATTCGATGCTTGTGCGGTGGATTTTGCAGTCCATAGAGCTCTTTCTTCGATCGATTGTCATGTAGGGTTGCTCAGAATGTGGCCCGGCACATAGCGGTTCGGGCTTCGGTTCCCATATTTTAGAAAATCGGTTTCGGGCCAATAACCGGATCCGAACCGAAATTTTCGGTTTTGGCCCGAAAAAACCGGTTTTTATATATAAAAAAAAACCCCTAGGTTTCCTTACCCGTGTCCAGTAGTTCCACCCCGTCTCTTTTTCATTATTCAACAAACATTTGCATCAACCGCATCACGCAGCCTCCTGCCTCCCAGTCCAGACTCCTGCCTCCCCGTCTCTCGCGTGGCTCCTTGGCTGTTGGCGCTCCTCTGTCGCAGTCGCAACCTCCAGTCCAGCAGCCGCTCCCTCTCTCGCGTGGCTGGTGGCTCCTTTCCCGCAGGCCGCAGCCGCTCTTCCTCACTGTCACTCAGGAAGCCGAAGAAAGAAGGTAAGGTTTGGGCAAATTTTCAAATTTTATTGGGGTTAATCTACTTGTATTATCAATAGTTTGTTCTATTATTGTTGTAATTTCAGATTTGCAAATCAATTTGTGATTGTTGTGAGACTTTTTGAAATCTAGGGTTTATGAGAAATTTAGGCTTTTATAAATCTATTTCAGTTTGTAAGCTATGAGAAATTTAGGGTTCATATTTGTAGACTTTGTAGTCTTCTAGAGAATCAACAAACAAGAGTTTCGGTTTTTTCGGGCCAAAAACCGAAATAACCGTATCCGAAGTTTCGGTTTTCGGTTCGGGCTTCGGGCCACCTCCCCCAAAAAATCGGGCCGTCGGTTCTGGCCCGGCCCGAATACCTCGGTTCGGTTATGGCCCGATCCGACCCGTTGAGCCACCCTATTGTCATGTACACCGACTCTGTGAAAGATTTATGGAATGGACTGCGTGTGAGGTTTTTGGTTGGAAACACCCCAAGAATCAATCAATTGTGGACTGAATTGGCACAATGTGAATTGAAAGGACAATCTGTGGCAGCATACTTTGGTCGATTGCAGGGTCTATGGGATGAATTGGCAACATATGTACCCATGCCAAGTTGTACTTGTGGTGGGTGTAAGTGCAATATTTGAGCCAAGTTGTCAAGGCGCAAAGAGGAGGAACAAGTGCATCAATTCATGATGGGGTTGGATGCGGACGCTTATAGTGCGGTTCGTTCCCATGTGTTTGTGCAAGATGTCCTCCCTGATTTTAATCGGGCTTATTCATTGGTGGTTCAAGAGGAATCCATGTTGAGCTCGAAGGCACAAAAGAACTTACCAACAACTGATGTGATGGCCTTCGCAGCAAGTCGAACCCCCAACAACAATCCTAAGGTGAATGCATATAGACTGGGCAAAGAGGATAAATCAAAATTGTTTTGTACACATTGTGAGAAACCTTATCATGATGTTAGTATGTTTTACAAACTCATCGGGTTTCCGCAAGGTTGGGGCGAGAATCGCTCTAAGCGTCCAGTGAGTGAGGTTGTCGGGAGGTCAACTACATGAGCTTCAATGTCTGGGCAACGTCTCCATGGGGCCGTTGTGGCCAATGCAGCAACTGGAGGGTCGGGATTGTCGACTTCAGGTCACACGATCACAGCTAGTGATCGGGTTGCTATGAGTCCCGCTCTTACTGATGTGCAGTTTCAGACCATCTCATGGGTCGAATGACCACCTGATGGGTAAGATAAGTGATCGTTGGATTTTAGATTCGGGAGCCTCGTATTGTAAAGACCGGGAAATTTTAGAATATTAAATTATTAAAATAGTGATTTATAATCATTCCGATTTCTAAGATTCAGGAGAATTGAAATTTCTGTTCGTGAGCTATTGGGTTTATTTTAAATCTTTCGAAACAAGTTCCGGCATTAATTAATTAGAAATTTAAAATATGCTATACTCTGCTTTTATATACCGAAAATTGGAAAATAATGTTCGGATTCCATTTATTAAATTCGGATTTGGAAAATTAAGAAGTATTTTAAACGCGTCGGGATAAAGTCGAGCGAGCGGGTTTTGAGTCTATTCCGCTATTTTGAATTCTATTGTGAGGACCATTCCTATTTTATTTTCCTTTTTCCTTTTCTTCTCCCCCCCCCCCCTTCTCTCTCTCTCTCTCTCTCTCTCTCTCTCTCTCGTTCTCAGAGGTATTGTTGAGGAATCCTCACCCTTGCCTTGCCACTCATAGCTGTAGAGATGGTCTTTTATGCAGCTTTTCACCTATCCCAATTTGCTCACCCTTTTTGTCCAAGCATCCCACAATAAACCCACAAAAGAATCCTTCTCCCCTCTCACCATTGCCCTCTGCAAAATCCAGGAACCACAAAAGGAAACCCCATCATCGAAACCACCACACATTGCATCCCTCCGTTTGACTTCGGAAACATCATCCTCCGGGCACCACCGTCGCACCCACAACACCAATCCCTCCCTCCTCCTCCTCGCTTCCACCACCAGGCTGCCGCTCAAAGCCACCGAAGCTCCTCCCACTGAACGCCGAGCCTCGCCCAAGCTTTCTCCGACGTCCTACTTCTGAAGGAAACTTCCAGGAGCCACCTCGCACCTCCCGTGACGCCTCCGAGTAGCAGCAGCCACCCCAGGGGCCCGGGGCGCCGAGGGCAGCCCACCTCGCCGAGGGCAGCCCACCTCTTCCTCTCTTGCTCTGGTTTGCATTTCCGGCTCGGTAAGCTTCGTTTTGCTTCGATTCACCCCAAAAACGAGCCAAAGTTCCACCTTTTTTATCTCCTCTCTCGACCCAGGCCAAGCAAAATCAGTTCGGGTCTCCGACGAGGCCGAATCGAGCTCCGATCGAATGTTTCCGGCGAGTCGACGCCCTCGGTGAGCTCGTGTTTCTTTCCTCCTTTTAATTGCACCTGTGTCCATTCATGTGTGTTGAATTTGGGTCGGAGCAATGTCGCCGGCGGGAGGGCCTCCTCTCTCTCCTTTTCTTCCTCCCGTCGATTACAGTAGATTGGGAAGGGAGATGAATAGTAATTGGTCCGGTTTTGACTGTTTTGTTTTTGGTCCGGTTCAGGGTATTAAAATAAAATAAAACCGGTTCACTTTTAAAAGAGAGACTGGGCTGAATTTTTGGATCCGGATTTCTTTCGGGTTCTTCTTTTCATTCAGGTTGGGCTCTCGGGTGGGCTGAGTCCGGTTTTGGAATGGGCCTTTTCATCCGTTGGGTTGTTGGGGTTATTATTATTGTTGTTGTTATGTTGTCACCTTAGCTTATACATATTCATTATATGATGTATGTGTTCATCGCATATGTTATGACTCGTAGTAATTTTTGACAGATTATTATTATTACATTATTATCCTAATTTTATGATAATTATATTTCTGAAAATTATTATTTATATTGAATTATTTTAAAAGAATTATGATATGATTTATTGTTATTGATATATAAACATGGTTGTGAAAATAGAATTGTTTTGGTGATTTAATGTCAGAGTCTATTTATATAATGATTTTGAAAATAAACATGCCGGGATCGTTTTAATAATGTGATTTCGGAAAGTATGGTTGGTACGATTTTATCAATGGATTTGATTGGAAATGAAATGATTTTGGTTGATGTTGATCATATCGGAAGGGTTTTGGAAAACGGTTTCACTATCGGTTGGTTTTGAGTATGTTGAGAACTTGAGTTTCGTGCGTATGAATGTTGGTCCGGTGACTTATGGAAATGGCTTGATGATAGGTGTGTATTGCTTTTGGATTGCTTTGGACTTGCATTTGGGCCCTTTCTTGTGTCATCTTGCTATTCTGCATCTTCAGGTAAGTTCCCTAGGGGGCTTACTCAGGTTGGACATTCATGCCTGTTGTTGCATTTTATGTTAGGTGTTGCATATGCATAAAAGCATGCCATGTAGTATCCTGTTTAGGTTGCACTAATTGAATGAGCATCTGCTTACTTTATGCGTTTGAAACAGAACGGCCGTTATCTGTGATAGTCCTAGAGTCTTTGCTAGGGTTTTAGGACGACCTAGTCCCATCGGGTCACGTCCTGAGTCAATCGAGTCATGAAACTTCCTTATATTATGAGATGCATGCGGGCTTTATTGTGGAGCGGGTTGGGCATGCGTGCCGCCCGATTATAATGGAATGCATTCACGAGCTGGCCAGTCTCCGCCCTATCGGAAGGGGGTGGAGGTAGGAGAGGGATATGCCACTTGGCATGCGGGCTAGTGTGTTTGACTTTTGTACTGCATTAGAGCATTTTTATTAGGTATAGCACATACTATGTGGCCTCAGCGAGGAATGCCGGTCCCGCATGAGTGGCTCGATCTGACTCCTTTTCCCGTTCTTTTTTTTAAGGTATTTTCTGCAGATTCCGAGTGCTCGATGTCTACATGACGGGGTTTTCTTTTGGCGAATTGAAGAACCTGGCTAATTCTCTAACTTGGTATAAACGGTAATCATTCGCTTACGTTTTGGTTTTGACCCGACTCTGTCGTGACACTTTGTATCTTAACTTTGCTTCCGCTTTACTTTCATTTGAATTGAATTTCGCGACATAGTCTTAAGACAGGTTAAGGGTACCCTACGACCCTTCGTGACTTTTAGGGTTGAAATCCCTATTTCTACTAACCTTAAAATGAGTTTGAAACCTCGACCCGTACCTGGATTGCAAGATCCGAACAAGGGGTTTCATCCCTTGAAACGTAACCCGGAAATCATAATTCTGGGCTGTTACACGTATCACATGACCGGTAGAAAAGACCTTCTAGTTGATCTCTGTGACGTTGAATTTGTTAGTGTAATGTTGCCCAATGGAGTTGTATCTACAGTGACTCAATCAGGAACAGCTCGGCTGGGAAATCTATTCTCGGTTGAGAATGTGTTATTTGTCCTTGATTTCCATTGCAATCTAATTTCATTTCTTACCTTGCTTGGTGGTATGAAATGTATTGTGACTATGACTGATAAGTTTTGTGCTATTCAGCACCGCATTACGAGGATGGTGATTGGTGCAGATGAAGCTCAAGGTAGGGTCATGCTGCTCGTGGGAAGTAATGCTACACCGAGATCAGGAATCGTTGCTTCAAATTTGCTTGGATTTAGTTTCAATAAGCTACAATCTGCAGGTACATGTTCTATTTGTTGTGAAGCTAAGCAAACTCGTGTTTCTTTCCCTGATAGCATTAATAAAGCCACAAGTTTATTTGATTTGGTGCATACTGATGTTTGGGGTCCTTATAGAGAAGTGTCTACATCAGGTGCTCGATATTTCTTGACCCTTGTGGATGACTACTCACGATCTATTTGGGTATTTTTGATGGCCTCAAAGTCAGCGGTGAGTGGTCACGTGCGAAGTTTTTGTACTTATGTTAAGATCCAATTTGACATGTCTGTTAAACGATTTCATTCTAATAATTGGGCGGAATTTGTTGCATTGCGAAACTATTTTGTAGATTCTGGTATTGTGTTTGAGACATCTTGTGTGGATACTCCTCAGTAGAATGGGCGGATTGAGCGTAATCATCGTCACTTGCTTAATGTTGCTCGCTCCCTGATGTTTCAAGCATCTCTACCCGTGACTTATTGGGGAGAGTGTGTACTTACAGTTGCATATCTGATTAATAGGACACCATCATCTCTGTTGGGTGGTAAGACTCCTTATCCTTGCTTATTTGGTCAAGACCCATCCTATGATCACATTAAGACATTTGATTGTCTTTGTTTTGTATTGGTTATTCCAAGAGACAAAGATAAGTGTCCCACAATGAAAGTTTGAGCTTAACAAGCCTAGTATATAAGTTGGAGAGCTACTACGTACTTTTATTGTCAATTGGTTTTAGGATGAAACCTCGCCCAGATTTTGTGCTAGATTATTAATGCGCATACACACGACCCGCCACCATTCCAAAGTTGAACTTTGATAACTTATTCTTGCATAATAGATGTTAGATTTAATTAGTATATTAGTATATATTCTTTATTTATATATTTACTATTTTACCCTTCTGGGTTTAGGGTTAATTAGTAGTATAAATTGTAACTTTCACAAATTGAAGAAACGACGGCAATATCATCTTTTGGATTCAATCGTTTTTTCAACAATAGATTTGATCGATCATTCTTGGCGTTGGAAGCTTGATAGGGACATCAACCAAAGGTTCATCGATCAATTATAGCTTGTTGAAACGTACTAGTACGTGCATCCATGTGAGAAGTCACCCGTTACGAATCATTGAAATCAACGTACTTGTTTGGAGGATTCGTAGTTTGAGTCTGAGAAGTACTGAAGACTACTGAGCTTGGAGGTTTTGGATACACTTAAGAAAATTGGGGGAAAAATCCACTCAACTAGCTTGTAATAGAAAAAGTGATTTGATTTCGTCGATGTGGATGAAACTCTACCGACATCAAATGTGTTTTACAAAACTAATAAATTCATTTAATTACTGTTTTGTTTTTAGTTTTAATTTTTGTGTACGTGTTCTATTGTAGGAAATTAGCAAGAGCAATGTTTAAAACACCCAAACCCTTGACCCCTTCACCATCGCTACGACGCTACCTAACAATCCCTCCACCACTGCCGTCGTCGCCGTCCACCATCGCCACCCTCATTGTCCGACCATCTTCTCGGCTCCCCTAACCTCTTCAATCATTTGGCTTTGATTTCATCGAGCCCCTATCGCGGTACCAAACCCTAAAATTTGGTTTCGCATTCTCCATCTTCAATCGGCCTTGTATTGGGTGGTTTTTGGGTCCTCGTTTTTTGTTTCCCCTGGTATTATCGCCGATTCGGGTTCTCGACTGACAACCGCTCTAACCTGGACTCCTTGAAGCCTCCATCTCTTCCACCCGTGGCGGCCTGCCGGTTTTCTCGGCTAGCCTAGTCTGGGTGCCTAGCCTACATTGATCCCCTTCGACGCCGGCTCGTGCTTCCGATCGCCAGTTCACCCACTCCCGTTTGGGTTCGATGGTGCTTCCTTGGGGCCCATGCTTAGGGTCCTTGGGGCCCAAGTTTTGGTTTCTTTGGGCCCAAGCTTCGGGTCCTTGGGGCCCAAGTTTCGGTTCCTTCGGGCCCTAGCTTCGGGTCCTTGGGGCCCGAGGTTTTAGAAAAAAACACACACACACACACCCGAAAAGGTTGAAACTACTCTTTGAGGAAACCCCGAAAGAGTATGAAAATCTCGAAAGGGCTGAAAATTCCCGTAAGGGTTTGTAGAACCAAATTTATGAAATAAATTTCTTCGAAAGGGATTATTAAATAAAATCTGGAATCTTCTCTCACTCTTCGCCCTCCTCACGGTGGTGCTTCATGTCCTCGTGTTGGTTGGTCGTCCGTGTGTTCGTGGTTAGTTTCGGTTGAGGAGCAGTTCTGCGGCCCTGGTTGATCGAAGTGATCGTGTTGGTGGTGTTTGTGGTCACCAAAGATCCCTCATCTAGGAGGGGGGGGGGGGGGGGGGGACGTCGTGTGATCCACACTTCCTCAGGAGTCGTCTTTGCCTTGCGAGGATTTCTGCTTTCCGTCTTTCCGGCGGCGAGACATCGTGTCAGCTGGTGCAGTCACATGCGCTCGCTATCCACTTCTCCACACCGGGCTTCCTTCCGCTCGATGTGGTGACTGCTTGTTTGCTTAGAGTTTGAGTTTTTTCTGGGTTTGCTTTGTTTGTTTTTTTTATGTATTCTGTGATTGTATTTCTTTCAGATCTTCGTGATCTCATCATTCGGGATGTTCTCGGGTTGGCTAACCACCACCCGAATTTTTATCTTTTAAAAAAAATAAAAATAAAAAAATGAACAAGAGTGATAACTCCCTCCCTTGATGAAAATCGGAATAAATGTTTCAAAGGCCTTGACAGGATGTTTGTGTCAAAGGTCTTGGAACATTAACAGTTGATGAAATCCAAAACCTGTTCTATATGTCCGAATATTATTTAATTTTATTATATACTTCCTTTATATTATATATATGCTTGACTAATCTTTCAGGAAGTTTTTCGAATTATTTCCTTCCTTGTGACAAGTGTTGAGAAGGTTCAAATCGGAAAGATTATGGCTTCATTTGTTTCCAAGTTTAGAAGATCTTAAAGATGGCCATGATCTGGAATAGCCGTTGGAGAAGATTCTTGGCGCCGATTTGTCTCAATAAATAAAGAAGGAAGATGAAGACAGAAAACAGAAGTATTACACGAGCTTTCATTCATTCAAGCGAGATCTGTCTTCCAAGTGTACTCTCTGCTAGCACTCAAGAGTTTGTTGTTTATTTCAAGCCTTTGAGAGTCACTGTGAGCTTATAGGATATATTCATTTATAGTGTTACTCGAGAGTTTGTAACTGGGGAAGTTGCACTAGGCTATTGATTTGTGAGAGTAAGAGGATTGTACTAGATAGCTGAGAGAGGTGGGGCTCTTCTAGATTGGTCTAGGACTCCAAGGGAACGTGAGTTGACTAGATTGCAATTGTATAGGAGAGAGGCTTCTCGGTGAGCTATTAGGATCCTAAGCTAAGCGAATCAATAAAGCCTTTTAAATCCTAGGGTTGTGGAAGAACCCTAGGCAAGGACGTAGGCCAAGTTCGTGCCGAACCTCGTAAACAATTACTCGTGTCCTTTATTTCTTTACCTTATTTCCGCACTTGGTTCGATTGTCTAACTTTGTGATTCAGGTTTATCTCAAAGGGTTTTATACGAGATCCAAAAGTCTTGAGACTTTCTGCGAAAAACGGGCATACTCTATTCAACCCCCCTTCTAGAGTATTTCTTATTACATTGTTTTACATTATCGAACCTTCAATTGGTATCAGAGCTTTACTCACTGTTTTTGATCTAACAATCTTGTGAGTTTTCGAAAATGTCTGGTGAAGCAAGCGGAGGATTTGCACAGGAAAGGTCCACAAGCAGACCGCCACTCTTTGTAGGAAACAACTTTGTCCACTGGAGATCCTTGATGAAGATGTTCATCATAGACCAAGATCTAGAGCTTTGGAACATTATTGAAAATGGTCCGAAGACTCCAGAGAAAGATGGACCAAATAATACCAAACTTACTTTATTGTGGTCTTAGCACTGATGAATTTAATCGTATTTCATCATGTAGGTCAGCTAAAGTGATTTGGGACAAACTGGTCGTCACCTATGAAGGAACGAGCCAAGTAAAAGACACTAAGATCAGCATCTTCCTTTGAAAGTACGAGCTCTTCAAGATGAAGCCTGATGAGACAATCAAGGCCATGTTCACACGATTCACAGAGATTACCAAAAACCTTGACTCTCTCGGCAAGAGCTTTACCAACGTTGAGAAAGTGAGGAAGATACTGAGGTGCCTTCCAAAGGAGAAATGGGGTCCAAAAGTAACAGCTATAGAGGAAGCCCAGGACCTCACCACTCTACCCCTTGATGACCTTCTTGGGAAGCTGATCACGCATGAGATGATCCTTAATGAAGACGATGGAGAACTTCCAGCTAGCACCAAGAACTTGGCACTCAAGTCTAAGAAGGATGAGTCCAAAGATGGATCTGAATCCGAAGATGAGGATGACGATGAGGATGATCCTTTTGCTCTCATCACAAGAGGCCTTGCTCGAATTCTCAAAATGAAGAAGCAATTCAACAACAAGGATGGATCAGAGTCGTCAAAATTTCGAGGTAAGCCTCAATACAACAAGTATGAAAAGAAGACTAAACCTTTGTCTTGTTTTGAATGTGGTGAAACAGAACATCTTGTGAAGGACTGCCCTCAAAAGACAAAGAGCTAGTCCAAGAAGGGTGACAAATGGAAGAAGAAAGCCATGGTGGCTACTTGGAGTGATTCCGACTCTGACTCCGACGATGAGAAGGCAAACATTTGTCTTATGGCCTCAGAAGATGAATCCCACGATGAAAAGCTTGAAGCTACTGTAAGAGAACTTATGGCAAGTCCAAAAGAGGTATTATCGGAATTCCTTTCCAATATGATTGCCAATGAAGAGAAGCTTATTGCTCAAACTAACATTCTTATTAAGAGAACTGTGGACCAGGAAAGAACTATTGAGGATCTGTCTATGAGGGTCAAAAGTCTTGAAGCTTCTTATTCAGGTCTTGACATTAAAGTCAAGACGCTTGATTCGGAGAAATCTGAACTCAAGCAAGATCTCTCCTCTCTAAGAAATGAGCATCATGACTTAGAGAACGAGAAGATCTCCCTGAATAATAAGATTCAAGACCAATAGACAGCCCTCATAAGTTTTACCAAATCCAAAGGTACTCTCGATAGGATGTTGGGTGAGCAACAAAGCTCTCTAAACAAAAGTGGTATTGGTTACAATCCAAAGTTTTTAAAGAAGCAACACATTACCACTTTTGTAAAGGCAAAAGGAAGCAGAACCTCTCCTATATGTCACCATTGTGCTAGAAAGGGACATGTAAAAGAGACCTGCCCATATAGAAGAAAGGATCCATATATTATTCGCAATACATTTCCTGTTCATTTGAGAAAAGAACGGATAACACAAGTTTGGGTTCCAAAAGGCACTATTTTACCAAATATGGTTTACCCCAATAATGGATCCAAATTTGCTTATTGGTCTAGCCACAAAGGTTGATGTTTGTCTTGCAGGAGATCACCAAGGTGAAAGAACACAAATGGATTATTGATAGTGGATGCTCGAGGCATATGAGTGGGAAGAGTTCTCTCTTTTATGATCTAAAGGAGCAATCCATGGGAACAATCACTCTTGGTGACAAAGGAAAATGCGACATCGTTGGTATTGGTAGTGTTGGAAGTGATTCCAGCCATAGTATTAAAGATGTCTATCTTGTTAATGGTTTGAAGTATAATCTGCTTAGTGTCTCTCAATTATGTGATAGTGGTAACAATGTCAGATTTAACAAGAAAAGATGTATAGTGTGCAGAGAAGATACAGGTGAAGTTATTTTGACTGCATATCGCTACAACAATATATACGCCGTAAATGCTGATCAAGTGGCACAAGGAAGTTTAACCTGTCTAAAGGCTTTGACGGACGATCCAAAGCTCTGGCACAGGAGACTCGGTCATGTGAGTCCACATACACTACAGAAGCTTGTAACCAAAGGGCTTGTAAGAGGGCTACCTGAGATGGACTTCAAAGGTATTGATATGTGCAATGCATGCACACGAGGTAAACAAACACGTAGCTCTTTCAAACCCAAAAAGGTTGTAAGTTCTTCTAGACCCCTTGAACTTTTACATATGGATTTATGTGGTCCTATGCGAGTCAAATCTCCCAATGGTAAAAAGTACATGCTAGTTGTTGTTGATGATTTTTCTAGATATACTTGGGTTGCATTTTTAAAAGAAAAATCAGAGGCCTTATTTGAGTTTTCAAAACTTTGTAAGGAGTTGCAAACTTTAAGAAACGAGCCCATAGTGTCAATTCGGAGTGATCATGGTAGGGAGTTTGATCAACTTCAGTTTGATTTGTTTTGTGCTAAATATGGCATCTCCCATAACTTTTCTGCTCCTAGGACACCTCAACAAAACGGGGTTGTGGAACGCAAGAACCGCACCTTAGAGGATATGGCCAGGACTATGCTTTTAGAAAATGTATTACCTAAAACCTATTGGGCTGAAGCTGTTAACACAGCTAACTATATTTTGAATCGTTGTCTTATTCGTTCCATCTTAAAGAAAACTCCTTATGAACTTTTCAAAGGCCGCAAACCACTTATATCTTATTTTAAACCCTTTGGCTGTATTTGTTTTGTTCATAACAATGGAAAAGATAACCTTGGGAAATTTGATGCGCGTAGTGATGAAGGTATATTTCTTGGCTACTCCACAAGTAGCAAAGCTTATAGAATCTTCAATAAAAGGACCCAGTTAGTTGAAGAAAGTATACATGTTATTTTTGATGAATGCAATGACGGTGCTTTGAGTGAAAGTGTTGCAGATATAGATCTTAACATCCATGAAGAGAACGAGGAAGTTGATGATGGTGCTACTAAGAACACAGAGAAGAGGAACATGCAGGAACAGATTCTTAACACTGAAGAATTGGCCCAAGGTGTTGAAGATTCGTCTAAAGCCCTTGGTGTCCAATCCAACAGTGTTGAGACGTCAGAAACTGCTGTAACTGAACCCAACAGGACCATGGAGACAGACGTACCACAAATCAATCCTACCAGTGTGACAAATCAAGGAGCTGAGACTAGCAAAAGGAAATTCAAATACTCCTCATCACACTCATTAAAGGATATCATTTCTGATCCTACTTCTAGTGTTCAAACTCGTTCTAAACTTAAAGATCTTTGTGCTTTTCACGCGTTTGTTTCTCTTATTGAGCCAAAGAAGGTAGATGAGGCACTTAAGGAGCCAGACTGGATCATTGCCATGCAAAGTGAGCTTAACGAATTTGAAAGGAACAAAGTCTGGACCTTGAAGCCTAGGCCAAAGCATCAATCAGTCATTGGCACTCGATGGGTCTTTCGAAACAAGCTAGATGAGAATGGTAAGATCGTGAGGAACAGGGCAAGGCTTGTTGCTCAAGGCTACAATCAAGAGGAAGGTATTGACTACGAGGAGACTTTTGCTCCCGTAGTCAGGCTTGAAGCTATTCGCATTCTATTGGCATTTGCATCTTTTATGAGCATAAAGTTATATCAAATGGATGTCAAGTGTGCTTTTCTTAATGGTTTCTTAGAGGAAGAAGTATATGTGGCTCAACCCCCAGGTTTTGAAACTTCAGAATTTCCCAATCATGTTTATAAACTTGACAAAGCGCTTTATGGTTTGAAACAAGCCCCAAGAGCTTGGTATGAGCGCTTGTCAAAATATCTTTTAGAAAATGATTTTAAAAGGGGGTTGATCGACAAGACTCTTTTTATCAAAACCAAAGGAAAGGACATTTTGGTTATTCAAATTTATGTTGATGATATATTATTTGGTGCTACTAACACATCTTTGTGCAAGGAATTTTCTGACATCATGTGCAGTGAATTTGAGATGAGCTTGATGGGTGAACTCAACTTCTTTTTGGGATTACAAGTTCATCAATCCAAGAAAGGGATCTTTGTCAACCAAAGCAAGTACACTAAAGATCTCTTGAAGAAGTTCAAGATGGATCAATCCAAAGCAGCCAAGACTCCTATGAGCTCAACATTGTCTCTAGATCAAGACAAGACTGGAATAAGTGTCAATCAAAAGGAGTATCGAGGAATGATTGGATCTTTATTATATCTCACGGCTAGTAGACCTGACATCATGTTTAGTGTTTGCATGTGTGCTAGGTTTCAAGCTGATCCTAAAGAATCTCACCTCGTGGCTGTGAAGAGGATCTTTCGATATCTCAATGGCACTAAGGAGATTGGACTATAGTACCCAAAGCAAAAGGATTTCACATTAATTGGATATTCTGATGCAGATTTTGCAGCCTATAAGATGGATAGGAAGAGCACATCAGGATGTTGCCAATTCTTAGGAGCATCCTTGATCAGTTGGCACTCAAAGAAACAAAATTCAGTCGCTCTATCCACTGTAGAAGCCGAATACATTGCAACTGGAGCCTGTTGCTCCCAAATCCTTTGGATAGCTCAACAAATGCGAGATCTTGGCATCAACCTCAAAGGCATTCCAATTAAGTGTGACAATACAAGTGCCATCTCCATCACTAAGAATCCTGTTCAGCATTCAAGGACCAAACATATTGATGTAAGGCATTATTTCATTAGAGATCATGTTGAAAAAGGTGATGTGTCCATTTCGTTTATTTCAACTGATTATCAATGGGCTGACATTTTTACTAAGCATTTGGCAGAGGACAGGTTCACCTTCATAAGACGAGAGATTGGGATGCTTAACAAGGATGCACTTTCGTAGGGGGAGCATTCCCTTTACGAAAGATATATTCTACTTAGTGTCAAGACCCTTGAGAACTATGTCAAGGTGTGTGAACTAAATGGTGGATTACATATATCGGATCATATATTTTTGGTTAATATCTTTTTAGATATTTAATCAATTATATTTTTATCGGATTTCAAAATTGCCTATTTATGTTATATTCTTAACCGTTAAGATATTTTTAATTTTGGAACTAAATCCCTCAGTTTTTCCGTCGATTTTAATGGGAATATTTGAATTTTGAATTGGAAACTTTTCAAATCTTGGCGATGTTATCATTACCCTCCCTTGGAACTCTAAACCCGTCCCATCACTCCATCATCTCTCTCTACTTATACCCACCTCTGTACCCGATTTCTTCACACTCTCAAACTGATCCAAACCCTCTCACCTTCTCCTTCTTCAACCTCTCAACCTTTTCTAAAGAAACCCTAGCCGATTTCCTCCATGGCACCCAAAACAAAGAAAGCTGTCACACCCAAAAGACTTGGCGCCACCCCCAATGGACATCAGGCCACTGCTACCTCTCCCACACCTGAACCCGCTCCTCAAGCCATTGTTCCAACTATTGTCCAGAGCACCATCGCTGAGAGCACGGCCACTGTTCCCAAGAGCTCTCAAAAGCGCTCTGCTAAGAAGCCTCTCAGTGCCAAACAGAAAGGGAAGAGAAAGATTTTGGCTGAGGAAGTGGACGAGGAAGAGGAGGAAGATGATCTAGATGCCATCGTGGAAAGAGATGCTGCCAAAGAGGCCGAGGAGGAAGCCCTGAAGAAGAAAAAGGCCGATGAGGAGGCCGAGCTGGCAAGGAAACTGGCCGAGAGGATTCGGAAGGAAGCCGAAGCCGAGGAAGTTCCATCCGAGGAGGAGCCTGAGGAAGAAGAAGAAGAGCAAGAGGAATCTGGAGATGACAAGGAAGCTGAAGGAGATGAACCGGGGTCCGGTGAGGACTCGGGGTCTGAGGAAGAGGAGGAAGAATCTCCCTCTCCTTCTCCTCCTCCACCGTCTCCAAAGAAGCGGAAAGCCCCTGTTGCTGTCAAGCCTCCATCTCCTAAGCGCACCAGGAAGGGCACCCTCAGGAGTCTTGAAGCGCCTGTCAAGAGAGCTGCTCCGACAATTGCTCGCAGAAAGAATGCCGACCCACCTGCATATATCCAGGTAAATCAATCCTTGCCCTCTTCTTGGTTTGAAGATGCTGAGACTGCTGGTAAGTGGGTAGATAAGTTTCGAACTCGTAGGATTTGTTGTTCTGATTTTTTGGACTTTGAGTTCTTCGAAGCTTTGAAATTACCCTGCATTGATCTTCTCAAAAAATCCCCAGCCTGGACCCTTCTCAATCTTGAAACTGTCTACTACCCCCAGCTTACCCGTCTATTCTACATTAACCTAAAAGCCAAACACGACACCAATGGTTGGTCTTTGGAGTCTGTTGTCAAAGGGGTTAGAATCTCTCTCAACTCCAATGACTTTGCAGATTTCCTTGGCTTACCTAGCCCAGTTCCACCCTCTGAAATACACCCCTCAAAAGAAAATTGCATCATTCTTGCCCGAGCCAAGTACCTACTACCCGAAGCATCCAACAGCACCTCAAAGCAACTCACCCACTCATCCCTAACCCTTGAGGCAAAAATTATTTTCAACATCATTGTTCGATGCCTCTTACCCCGTCTTAACTCTGGCTCACTCCATACTGACAATGCCAAGGTCCTGCTTTACCGCATCCTAAATGGCCTTGACCTTGATCTGGCCAACACTATCCTTGGAACCATTGCTCATGCTAGAAAAGCTAGAAAAGTCTCTCCCATCCCCTTTGCTACCCTTTTGACCCCTCTCTTCAAAGCTTCTGGAATTGATGTCAAAAATGAAGAACAACAGCGTCATATGGGTAAGTTCGAATCTAAAGGCCTTGAAAAGATTGGCATCACTCGGTCTCCCCAAGGGACCTTGAGTCTTGCCACTCCTTCAAAAGCCCTTCCCACTGCTTCAGCTTTCGATGAACGCATGGACAACCTAGAGTTGGGCTTGGAGGAAGTTCGCCTGGATATCAAGGAGCTGCAAAAGGAGTTTATGACGGAGATGAGCGGGATTTCTAAGATGCTACAAGGACTGTGGACGAGGCTCACTGATGATGCTCCGGACGACGAAGCCTAAACCCTACCCTACCCTACCCTATCTCTATCCTTGATACATTGCTGGTTTTTAGAAACATTTTCAAAACATTTGGTAACTGTTTTACCTCCTCCCTTTGTTGAAAGACAAAAAGGGGGAGATGATCTGTGGTTGTTTAGACTTTGAAAACCTCTATCTGCTTGGTTTTTGATTTTTGGTTTTCGGTTGGATGGCTTTTGCATGCTTTAAATTTTGATCCAACATTTGTCTAACCGATGCAGGTATTTAGTCCGATTTCTCTTATATTATTTATGCTTGACTAAGTTGTAGGGATGCACAGGTTTTGTCTTTCATCAAGGGGGAGATTGATAACTCCCTCCCTTGATGAAAATCGAAATAAATGTTTCAAAGGCCTTGACAGGATGTTTGTGTCAAAGGTCTTGGAACATTAACAGTTTATGAAATCCAAAACCTGTTCTATATGTCCGAATATTATTTAATTTTATTATATACTTCCTTTATATTATATATATGCTTGACTAATCTTTCAGGAAGTTTTTCGAATTATTTCCTTCCTTGTGACAAGTGTTGAGAAGGTTCAAATCGGAAAGATTATGGCTTCATTTGTTTCCAAGTTTAGAAGATCTTAAAGATGGCCATGATTTGGAATAGCCGTTGGAGAAGATTCTTGGCGTCGATTTGTCTCAATAAATAGAGAAGGAAGATGAAGACAGAAAACAGAAGTATTACACGAGCTTTCATTCATTCAAGCGAGATATGTCTTCCAAGTGTACTCTCTGCTAGCGCTCAAGAGTTTGTTGTTTATTTCAAGCCTTTGAGAGTCACTGTGAGCTTATAGGATATATTCATTTATAGTGTTACTCGAGAGTTTGTAACTCGGGAATTTGCACTAGGCTATTGATTTGTGAATGTAAGAGGATTGTACTAGATAGCTGAGAGAGGTGGGGCTCTTCTAGATTGGTCTAGGACTCCAAGGGAACGTGAGTTGACTAGATTGCAATTGTATAGGAGAGAGGCTTCTCGGTGAGCTATTAGGATCCTAAGCTAAGCGAATCAATAAAGCCTTTTAAATCCTAGGGTTGTGGAAGAACCCTAGGCGGGGACGTAGGCCAAGTTCGTGCCGAACCTCGTAAACAATTTCTCGTGTCCTTTATTGCTTTACCTTATTTCCGCACTTGGTTCGATTGTCTAACTTTGTGATTCAGGTTTATCTCAAAGGGTTTTATACGCGCTCCAAAAGTCTTGAGACTTTCTGCGAAAAACGGGCATACTCTATTCAACCCCCCTTCTAGAGTATTTCTTATTACATTGTTTTACATTATCGAACCTTCAAAGAGAAATGTTTAGAACGTGTTCATCAAGATAAAAATGCAGCGAGGAAAAGACACGATGCAAATGAGATGCCTTTGGAGGCTATTTAGAATTAAAAGTGGAAGATAAATTACTAACTTGCAGTTGCAATGGCAAAGCTTTTAATAAGGGTAACATCAAAAAATATTTAAATAAAAAAAAGAAAAAAAAGGGTCCAAATTTGTTGGTGAAGTTAATGTAAAATGCCAAGCCATAAACAACCCTTTATGTTTATGAATTGAGAGCTCCCTGCCTCGCCTCACCTTCGACTTAGCCACCCACAACTTGTTCGGCCTCCTCCACCACCCTCTTGGCCCACCGCCATGGCCTTTTTCCGTGAGTCGCCGTCTATCGCAAGCTAGCCGCCGACTCCGTCACGTTGGCCACCGTTACTCGATGTTTTGAACTATGTCGCTGCATCGGTTGGTGTTCGCCACTTCTGAGTTTCCGACCTCCGTCGTCGCCTTAATCGCAGGCCAACCTCCCCGGCAATTTGGGCTTGCCGCCTCTGTGGGCTTTCGCGGACTGTCGCATCGGTTCTTCCCGGATTTCTTCTGGTTGTTAATGTGGCTCCACGCCCACTACCTTCATAAGGGTTTCGCAATCACCCTCTTCATGACCGTCTCCGTCTTTCTTCTTGTGCCCACCAGCTTATACTAAATTTGGTTTATGATGAAACCGCATTTGAAAAGTGGACCCGCCCCCACGTCACCGTGGAGGGGGGAGAGCCACGTGTAATGATTGAATTGGTCAACGGTCTTACCTGAAGTTTTTCCCCATGTCTTTGATCTTAAAACACTACTACCATAGGGGGGATAACCTTTGCCTGTGCCGCGATGACCCTATGTCCTAAGACGGGCTTACCCGGGCTCGAACCTTCGCGGTCGGCGGTCGATACAAGCCTAGCGCCGCCGAGCCTTGTTCACGGCTCGTTCTACCTTTCGGGCGTCGATTTCATCAAAGCCCTCCGGATAGGATGGGTTCTTGCTCTAGAATAGAGAAAACGGATTGAGATGGGGCAATATTCGAACAGACCCTATTTATAATACCTGGATCCTCGCCTTCCGGGCGGTTATGGTGATGGCGACGACTGTGCGGATGAGTCGGTATTCTCTGGTTTGTCTCATTTTCCCTTCTCTTTGTAGTTCAAGACCCTCCTTTTGGTTTTCCGAAAAAACCTTATTCTTAGAGTTCCTCCTCGTTGATATAGCGCATGCTCGCATCCCTCCTTGAGTGGGGCATTTCCTCCTCACGGCCACTTGTCGCCTTATGGCTGCCACGTGTTCTAGGGAAGAGGACGCGTGGGTTGGGGGCATGTTCGACATCTGTCCGGTTTGCATGCCGCTTACGTCCGCGGATCGCTTAGCAGTTTTATCCGCGATGGCCCATCTTTCCCTCTTTTCATTGTCTTTTCTTTTTCCCTTTTCCTGCTATTTTTGGGTGTCGTCAGTTTGTTTTTTGGGTCCGCACTTTCAATCGCTTTCCGGTTCATTGTTGCTCTTTTTTGTTTCCTTGTCTCATTTTTATTGCCTCAATTTGGATTTATCCTTGTGGTAGCATGCTCATGATCTAGTTATCATCCTTGAGGGTTGAGATGAGTGCATGGGGTTTAAATGGGCAATAGTGTGGTTTGTGTTTGATTTTGTGGGTCGGTGTACTGTGCTGCTCTTGTTGTGTTGCAGGCTTCTTGTGAGCGGTGGTTGATTTGTCATGTTCGATGACGTCGTGGATGTGTGATCGACACCTGATGACTCCTTTTAAGTGCACAATCTGAGGTGCCTGCTTTCAGAGTTCTTTGAGTGCGTTGTCCCTTTGGCCGATCGTTTCGTTCATCTTGGCTTGTGATTTTCAGTGTAGGATGGCTTGTATCTTGTATTTTATTTATTTATGTCATTTGCTTCAGTAATTTTCTTTCTGTCATTTGCTTCAGTTATTTGTTTATGTAATTTGCTTTCAGTTGTACATGATGGTTAGTCCATCTACCGGTTTGCTGTTTTTTGTTCTGCACATCTTGCAAAAATCCTAGATAAGGGGTGTTTGTTTGCAATTTACATAAATTAATTTCATTAAAGTGTTGTGTATTAATGCGAATTTCATGTGTTGACGTGTTGTGTATTAATGCGTGCGTGTTTCTAATATGATACGATCCGATTCCACAGCGTTTATTGTTAGGATCTTGAGTTTTCTTCCATGGATGATTGCTTGGAAAGGTAAGGAGAGGAGACTGAAAGCTTAGGGAGAGAGAGCGAGAGATAGAAGAAAGAAATGTTCTCAATTGATTCATGAATGATCCCTACAATACACCGAGATACGTATTTATAATACCAATCCCCACTTTCTACTAATTTCACTTATTATCCCTATATACTAATTCCTAACATTACTCCCCTCATATAGAAGCTTTGTCCTCAAAGCTTATACAAGGTAAACCCAATACAATGTAAAAGTATTACTAGCTATGATCCAAAGTGAAAACAAAAATACATGCAAATGCACTCCCATATTGCTACTGATGTAGTGTTGTCCCTGCTAACCACTTCACCAGGTATGAGCTGCACTCGGCCCATTCACAACAAAATACATGCAAATGCAATTATATTGCTAGTTCCTTTCAATTTGCATTTCCATTGTTATGCATACCAACTTCTCTTTGCTCCCATGTTCATACTTACCAAATCCCCATCAAAGATTTGATGTCCTCACCAACTCCCCTGAACCAACTTCAAACGTACATTGACCATCCCAATATGCTATGCCTCTCAATGTTCCTGCACTTGAGATACTAACAGTTGAACATTAATGCAATTTGAACACCAGATTTGTGGGCTATCATCACCATTTCTTCCCTCCATTGTTGGTGATGCAAATTGAAAATGAATACCCATATGTGACAGCAACTAATTCCCTCTATTGCAACCCTTAGCATTTCTTCCCCACTAACAGTAGCCATAACCCACCAGGATAAAAAATCAGGTCCTCATCCGACAGTCTCTGTTTGCCTCCAATCGAAGTACTAACAAAGGCCACATTGACCCAAACACTGACATTCCGTTTATCTGGATCACCTTGATGACTGCCAATGCCAAGTTCAACGGTGTACTCCCTGATAGTATCAATTTTGCTGCAAACATTAACTATGGCCAACGAAGGATAAGCCGAGACTGATCCTTTCCCCTTATCATACGGCCAAGAATTTGCCATGGGTCCTTGTTCAATGCCAAAATCATCATGCCTTAAACTCAATTGCCATGGGTCCTTTTTTTCTTTTTCCGTTTGGTACCCCTGAACTTTTGAAAAAGTCCGCTCCATGCCTTAAACTCAATTGCTGACTTACCTCCGTTAAATATGGTTGATTTCAAGCAATTACTGAACTTCCAAAGGGCTGTTGCACTGCTGCGGTGAAACCTTGGAAGCCATGGCCGCCGCCAAGCCCGACTTCGGTAGCGGAAGGCCAACAAAGCCATAAGGCTAATATATAAGATGAATGTTTGGTTTAGAGATCTCGTTCGCTCCATTGATTCGAAACGGAGATCCTAAGATAGCAAACCCCCAAATTTCTATATAAAAAAAAACCAAATCAATTTATAGGGTTAGGGTTTTCACCGAACAATCACAGAGGAGAAGGAAGGCAGCTAGGGGCGACGACCATGGATGGCTACGCCACAAGGTCGGGGTGGCGTCGTGAGGTCGATGGCGGGTTGGTCGTCAAGGGAGATGTTGGAAAGATGTCGAGGCACGCTAGCTATTGACGTTGGAAAGATGGGACGGGTGTTTAATATACCTTGGAAGCCATGGCCGCCGCTAAGGTCGGCTCCAACAGTGAAAGGCCAACAAAGCCAGAAGGCCACCAAAAGCACGACGCAGAGAAGCGAATTCAACCCCCCGCCGGACGATAATCCGAATCCGAGGCAAAGCCCCAAACCAATTGAGGAAGAGGATGAGAGTTTGGTTTAGATTTGAAGAGGAAGAGGATGAATGGTTGAAGCCGAGCTTGGCGGTGGCCATGGCTTCCAAGGGTTCACCGCAGGATCCTTTGGATTTGAAGAGGAAGAGGATGAATTGCTTAAAATCACCCTTATTTAACGGAGTTAAGATGGCAACTCAGTTTAGGGCACGGGGCGGACTTTTTCAAAAATTTAGGGGCACCAAACGAAAAAATAAAAATTTTGGGTTACCAACCGAAATAGCATAAATCACAAGGGCACCAGACGGAATTTCTCTTTTTCTTCTATATTAAGGGGATGGGCAGGGAGGGGGGTTAATTGTTCATTTGTTCTTGTAGAAAGCTGGGCTAGAGTCGTTTTTTGAAACGACTTAGCCCCACTTTGACTAAATTTCAAAATACATTGTATTCTTGGTCAATTCCTTAATTTTCCCCCCTCTTTTTTACTAATTTGAAAAAAAATAAAAAATTCTCCCTATTAGGATCGCCTTTCGTCTCTATTTAATCAAAGACAACCCTTAGAAGCATATTTGATTTATTTCTTAAAAACCCACACAATTTCTCAATATTACACATCATATCCCTAAAAAGTTCAAATTCACTTTTTCCAACCAAAATACAAGTTTTGAGTGCGAAATAAAATGTTTTGAAACTTCAGGATTACTCGACGAAAATCTTAAAACTTTTATTTACCAATTGAATTAAATTAAATCACAGGGTTATGTTGCCAAAAAAACTGAATAATTAAATGGGCACCTACCAACGTGGTTAGTTAATGCAAGATTGGGGTCTTTTGTTAGGGCACTCTTCTTATAGCCGAAAGGCCGGTGCCAAATGTGGAAGTCGACGCATCAAACAACATAAAAAATATTACTCCCAATTTGCAATTTCCAATAAAATATATACAAAATAATAAAAAAAATCAAACGTAACCAAAGTCCATGACGTAAGCACTTACCTCACAGCACCAACACTAACACTAGAATCCACCCCAAATAATTATACTTAAATCTCCTTAATTACAATTAATTAATCAAACCAATTAAACGTTGATGTTGAAAATTTTCACAAGGTACATGCACTTAACTCAGTCCCGTATAGTTTGTGGAGTTTGCGATGAATAATTTAATAGAAAATCACTCAAATTGTACTTTAATTAGCTTATTTGGAAATCACACTTTTTTTTTAATAGCCACTGAAGCAACAATAAATATTTGTAAAGACTCTTTGTCAATATTGGAAACCGTTTCAGGTTAATTCCTAAACCATGGAGTTCATATAAAACTAAACCTTCGTAACCCACTGTTTATTACAAAGAGTCAACGGAACTAACACTTTTGAAATTATATAATGAAATCTGTTGGTAAATTATGAGATATATCTCAATAAAAGTAGTGAGCAAAAATT
This sequence comes from Persicaria maculosa, assembly GCA_963922045.1. Taxonomy (NCBI): domain Eukaryota; kingdom Viridiplantae; phylum Streptophyta; class Magnoliopsida; order Caryophyllales; family Polygonaceae; genus Persicaria; species Persicaria maculosa. Next base: position 17,041,865 of record OY998251.1, on the reverse strand, counting down.
GTTTTTTTTTCAATAAATCAATCTAGAGACAAAGATAAACTTGAAACCAACGGATCAAAGAAAGAGACTACCAATCGACATAAAAGATTTAGGAGTGTGAACAAAAATTGTTTATAAATTCTGAGACAGCTTTCCTATTTTACAAATTTTAGATTTTCTAATAGATTTTAAGTTTTTTTTTTATCTGACATATTCTTTATCTTGTTATTTAAAATAGTAAAATAAGGATAAAAAAAAATAAATCTACATCATTTTTTAAAGAAAAAATTTGTAAAAAAGGCACTTTTTTTGGACGGTTTTGTAAAATGCCCACGTTTTTGGACAATTTAGCAAAATGCCCACTATATATATAAAATTTGACCTAATTTGATGAACATTATCTCTCTCCTCTCTCCTGCTCTCTCGGTCGCTTCTCTCTTGCACAAATTAGCGAAAAGCTATGGCGACATAGTCGCCTTCTCCCTCGATCTCTTGCTACTGCTGATCTCCGCCGGAGTCTTGAAGCCCGGAGCGACGTCGCTGGAGACGGAATCGCGCCGAGACGAAGAGCGACATCAGCGGAGACGGAATCGCGCCGAGATCTATATCGATGCTGCCTCTCTGCTGCGGCTGCCGGATCTATATCGATGCTTGTTGCTGGAGACGGAATCGCGCCGAGACGGAGAGCGACATCAGCGGGGTGCCTGTCGGGATTCTGCTGCAGACGGAATCGCCGGAGACGAATTCGACCGATTTCCTTTCAATTGAAGATTATCCGATGATCCTGGCTCAACTTCACAAGGAATGCGAGATGCAGGTTGAGCAACAAGCATCGATAGCTGCAACGGAGGAAGGAGGTATGTGTGTGATATCAGTCATGGCTGATTCTCTCAACAAGCCATGTGGCTTAGGTATGTTATGTCCTGTTATAGTAGCATCTAGAGTAAGCATTGGAGAAAAAAGATCAGCAATTTGACAATGATGGTTCGAAATTGAGGATATACTAGCATCTGATTGAATAATTTTGGTGTTGATTTGTTGTTTAACTAATAAGCAGGCATGTGTAAATGTGTAATTGTGTATATACTAGCATCTGAATCAAACAATTCACAGTTTTGAGAATAAGTAGGTGTTGATTTGTTGTTTAACTAATAAGCAAGTATGTCTAATTGTGAATATGCGAAGCCAATGCAAGGCATATGCTCCAAATCTGTTGATGTGGTTCCTGTTTGGATTGTGGAGATGAGCTACATGCTACATGTTTAATTTATTTTTGAAGATCTTCTTTACTTCCCAAGCTTTCATGTCTTTCTGGTTGTGTGCTTGTTATTTGGTTGGTTGTTTTGTCTGTGAAGTTTGGTAATTTTTGTCTGTGTTGTCTACACCTTACTGTGAATGCTGCTCTTTAGGACTGTTCATGCTCAACTCAGTACGTAGTCCTTATTTGGCCTTGCTGGTGCAGTATTCTTTAAAGAAGATCAAGCAATAAAATTTTCAATGAAGCTCGAAAGCACCCCAGATCGGCTCAAGATTCCCAAAGCTTTCGAGCAGCCACTAATATATGTTATTTTTGCATCTATCATAGTTTTAAAAGCCTATTAGCTCAATGGTGAGAGCGATGTGTATACACACATAGATGTGGGTTCGACCCCCGCATAGGCTAAAATACATAATTTTGTATTAGTTGAGATTGGTTTAGATGAGAAAATTAGGCATGAAAGTTAGACAACTTATATATAGAGATGTCTTTGCTTGTCATATATGTCTAACATAAAGCCTCAATGATGGTTAATTCATCTCTTGCAAGGAGACACAACAAACACCTCTAACTAGTTCACTTCATACAAGCGCCCCTAAAATATGATAAATTTTGTTTCTCTTTTGTTTACCAAAGCAGGGGATGACATTTTTAAGCAGGCTTGTCTATAGTTCTATATACAGCATCCTTATGTATGGTTCATGAACTTTTCATGTAATATGTCAATCTTAAGGTCTAATTATGAGAGTTGTGTCACAGGGGTTGATTTTACTGTAGCTATGACTCAGATGGACAACAAGGCAACATCAATATCAGTTACGCAAATGGTAAGGAAAAATTCAGTTTGCTCGTGAGGGTTTTAGAGTTTTAGAATAAATTTTGACATATTTGCTCCACTAGAGTGGAAGAAATCAGAGGTAGATGACATACTCAAAGAGATGTTTATCCAAACTGCATTATAAATCTAGTTATAACAAGCAACTATGCAGCTTTTTTCTATCAAATGAACACTCCCCAAATTGTGCAACTTTAAGGTACTGTCGTGCAACTTTAAGGTGTAGTTGTGCAACTGTAATTAAGGGTTGTGTCAGCATCTTTTCAGAAATTAAGGGTTGTGTCAGCGGTGTTCGCAATTTTAGTGCTGACAGAGTTATAAAGAAAAAAAAATTGATCAATACATTTTCATCTCTAAAATTGCAAACATCGTTGACGCTAGTTGTTTTCTCTAATTAACAAAATACAAAAGATGCTGACACTACAGTTGTGCAACTCTAAACTAGACTTGGATCATATTTGCACAATTTATGGTTATATTTGCACAAAGTACTCTTATATTTGCACGATAAAAAGTTAAAAAAATAAAATAAATAAAAACTAGACTAGGGTCATATTTGCACAACTTATGATTAAATTTGCACAACGTCCTCTTATATTTGCACAACTTACTCTTATTTTTGCTCAACAATAGGTTATTTTTTGCAAAACAATCGAGATTTCTAAAATTGTTCTCAACATGATTTTATGTTCTCTCAATATTATTTTAAGAATTGCACGACTGTGTTGTAAGAGTTGCACGACTATGTTGCAAGAGTTGCACGACTCTGTTTTAAGAGTTGCACGACCATGTTTTAAGAGTTGCACGACTCTGTTTTAAGAGTTGCACGACTCTGTTGTAAGAGTTGCACGACTCTTGTTTTAAGAGTTGCACGACTCTCTTGTAAGAGTTGCATGACTCTGTTTTAAGAGTTGCACTACTCTGTTGTAAGAGTTGCACGACTCTGTATTAAGAGTTGCACGACTCTGTATTAAGAGTGGCACGACTCTGTTTTAAGAGTATGTGTCTCTCTACCTTTATAGGTTAATTTGCATCAACCAAAGTGAATAGAGGATACAATTCATGAACGAAAGTGGATAGAGCATCTTTTTAGAAATTAAATGTTGTGTCAGCGGTGTTTGTAATTTTAGTGCTGACAGAGTTATAAAGAAATAAAATTGATCAATACATTTTCATCAAATTAGATTAAAAAGTGCAAGAATAATATTATAATGTGACCAAATTAGATTTTTAGTTTAAGAAGAATCAAATTAGATATTAGTTTGTATGAATAAAACTATAAATTTCATGAATAACACTATGAAATTTTAGAGTTGCACGACGCTGTTGTAAGAGTTCCACGACTCCGTTGTAAGAGTTGCAAGACTCTGTTTTAAGAGTTGCACGACTCTGTTTTAAGAGTTGCACGACTCTTGTTTTAAGAGTTGTACGACTCTCTTGTAAGAGTTGCACGACTCTGTTTTAAGAGTTGCACGACTCTTTTTTTAAGAGTTGCACGACTCTTGTTTTAAGAGTTGCACGACTCTCTTGTAAGAGGTGCACGACTCTGTTTTAAGAGTTGCACAACTCTGTTGTAAGATTTGCACGACTCTCTTGTAAGAATTGCACGACTCTATTTTAAGAGTTGCACAACTCTGTTGTAAGATTTGTACGACTCTCTTGTAAGAGTTGCACGACTCTCTTGTAAGAGTTGCACGACTCTCTTGTAAGAGTAGCACGACTCTTGTTTTTTCCGTGTCAGCACTTTTTTTTCTTAATGTCAGCACATTTTTTAAAGTTGCACAACCGTATTTTAGAGTTGCACAACTCTATTTTATTTGTGTCAGCACCTCCAAGAAACACTTTTCATTCTATTTGTTTCCAATTCAAGTGGCTCAGTGCTTCAACCAAAGTTTACACAACCAACAACACGATAGCCTATACGGGATTTGAACCCGTATCTTTGTGTTTGTACACAACGCTCTACCGATTTGAGCTAATAGGCTTCACAAAATAATAAAACAAGAAGGGTGGAGATTTATTAGCAATATATATGTCATTTGACCAAATACACTATGTGTCATAGTTTGAATCAATACTACCTTCTACAAAATCAGAGGCTTTTCTAAACTACCTATAACTATATGTTATGCAGTTCACATTAGGAAGCTATTAATTGCCTAAAACCTGCAAAGTCCTCCTAAATTCTATCACTAAATAAATGTTCACCACTCTTTCGAACTAATGAATGAACAATATCAGCAAGAAGTAGTCAACAAAAGCAAATAAGACACTGGAAACAGAGATTTAAATCTTCCATTGGAATATATCGTAAAACAGGATACAAAACAAAAGGTTGTATGAAACAATAGAAGCAAGGGGTAAGTTCCCTTCACAACACTTGAGAACACAAAAGATGCTGGACCAAGCATCCCATATTTCTTACTGCAAGTACAAAAACAAAGTAATAAAGAGTTCATCCTCTGTAGAAATGTATTAAGGTAACATTGAAGTGACTGACTGATAGTCAAAAAAATAAGAGATGAGCAAAATGTGCACCTCCTAGTTAGAAAATAAAAGGCTACTTCTATGTGTCATAGTTTATGACATGAGATGAGCAAAATGACCAAAATAATCATCTCCTGTAGCCCAACAAAAAACAGCAGCTCAAAGCAACCTAAAACAGTAGCTAAAACAACATAAAAACCATAAAACTCTCATCAACAATCGATTTTTCTTATTAATCGATCGAAGATCGATTGATAAGGAAACCTCGGCTCGTAAAAATACAGTCACTCGGCCTATTGGGGCATTTCATCAAACAGGTTATGTGCAAAACATAAAACAACCTAACAATCACAAATATAAAACAACAAGGACAAGATTTCAGATTTCATTCAGCAATTGCAGCCATCACAAACAAAATCGAGTTCCTTATCAATCGATCTTCGATCGATTGATAAGGAAAACAGTCGAAAGCAAAGATCGATTGATAAGTAAAACATAAAAGCTCATCCACAAACTAGCAATGGCAAATTGAGCATATCACAAGGAAGGTAAATTAAAGCAACAATCATCCGATTGATTTTAGCATAAGATTGTCGATCTAATCTTAAAATTCAGATTAGAGAAATGAAAATGAGACGGACGACAGGAGGAAAGCAATCGATCTTCGATCGATTGATAAGGAAATCAATCGATCTTCGATCGACTGATAAGGAAATCAATCGATCTTCGATCGACTGATAAGGAAATCAATCGATCGAAGATCTGAGGTGATGAAGTCCCAAATGTCAATGATTAATGGAATTCGAAGAAAAAGTCCGGTATATTCAGAAGATTCGACAATTACCTACTATACACCAGATCTGAGGTGATGAAGGCCGCTCGCTCGTTGCTCCTCTGCGACAAGACCAGACGAATCGGTGTAGGTGACGAGCAGAATCGTTGGCTCGGAGAGATGATCGGCGTTGGAGAGAGCGAGAGAGGTCCGGGGAGAAGAGATCGAGAGAGCGAGAGAGGTCTGGGGAAACACGGAACGCGTAGGAGAGAGAGACGAGGGGTTTATATTGCGGCCATTTTACAAAATTGTCCCAAAACGTGGATATTTCGCAAAATACGCCCATTTTCGTGGCTATTTTGCAAACCCCCCTTTTTTAAATGGGTTTTCTATCTTATACTAATAGGGAAAGATTAATTAAATTTAAACTACTTTTAGCATTTATTAATATTAATTTTCTAGGGTCGCTTATTTATTTGATAGAGAATTTTTTTGATTAAAATTTTTATCCTATTCTCCCAGAGCATATGATAGAATAACTGTTTTAAAATATAAATATTTCAACAAATCAATAGAGACACAAAGATGAAATAGCAAATATAAAGGAGAAAACCCTAAACACTCTCTTTTTAGAGAGTTTGGGTTTTGCCGCCGCCGCCATCACCATGGCCTCCCTTCCAGCCTCCACCGCCTCACCGTCGGTTCTCGGCTCACCACCGCTCTCGGCCCACCCCAGCCTTATAAACGACCCTCCACCTAGGCTTTCCGTCACTTTCGGCCACCGCCACCGACCATCCGCTGCCTCGCCCAGCAGCTTCACCGCTCAACAGCCCCGACAGTCCTCGCCCTGCCGGCATCTTTCAGCCCCGTCAGCCTCGGCCTCCGCGGCTCCGCTCTCACGCTGAAGCTTCCCCGGCAAGCTCTCGTCCTGCAGCTCTAAGCCCCCTAAGCCCCGCGTCCTCAACCTCCCACGGCTCCGCTCCTGCCTCCCTCGGCTCCGCCTTCCAGCCACCGCTGTGGCACCTTCGGCTCCGCCATCCTGCCACTCTCCCCTTGGTTGCCAGCCTTCGCCTTGGGCCATGGTGATAGCGTTTGATCAACGCCTCCTTCTCTTCTTGGATAAACAAAATTAAAAATCCAATTTTCAATCTTGCTAGTCTGTATCCTTTCCTTTTGATTGTTGTTTTATTTTTTCGCCTATTGCTCATCTTGTCCGTCTCTATTTTGGCTTGCACTTGTGCAGCCTATTATGATCTTGTTATCATCCTTGAGAGGATAAGATGGGTTTTTAGGGTTAAAATGTGCAATGGTTTGGTTAGGATTTAAGCTTGCGGATTGGTGTGCAGTGTTGTTCTTATTGTCCTGCAGGCTTCATGTGAACGGTGGTCGATTTGCTATGTTCGTAGACGTCGTGGAGTGCGATCGATATCTGATGGCTCTACTGGAGTCCATAATCTGAGATATCCGCTAGGTTCCCCAGAGTTCTGTCTGTGTGCGTCTTCTCTTTGGCTGATCGGTTTGATTGTTCTGCTAGCTTGTAGCTTCGGTGTAGGACGACTTGTACGTTTTATTACTGCTTTTATTTTTTGTCATTTGCTTCAGTCATTTGCTTCTGTTTGTTTTTCGATTGTAAATGATGGTTAGTCCATCCACCGACTTGTTCGGTCCCTCGTTTCTCTAGGCTTGTCTGGAGAACCGAATTCTTATCTTGCTTAAAAAAAAAAAAAAAAAAGATGAAATAGCAAATGAATAATGGACATAAGCAGACAAAAGAAAGGGTTAACTAATGAACAATTTTCAACCAACAAGTTGAAGGCTAGCTGAGTCATCAAATTAGCAAAAGAGAGGCTTCCCAATTTCAATAATTCATCCTTCACAAAGATGTCAATGAAATTACATCAAGCTTGACAACGACTTAATTGATTCATAATCATGATTCCTTTTCACTTCCATTGGGTGATTCAGAGATTCCACTCGCAAATTGCAACTCCCTCCTCATTATTTTATTCAAATTTCCAATCAACTTACCTTTATTTTATTTTTTTTTAATTTTAATACATTGCGGAATCGGCTTCAAAAACCCCATCAAATCTCCGCGTATCCCATCTCTCAGCTCACAGAATCTCCATTGTTACAAATATAAAACCCCCCTTCAATCGGTTTCGTTTCTCAGCATAAACCAAACCCCCAACAAAGTCAACTCATCCTTCACTCAGATTCCGATTCGATCTGATCCGATCTGTTCCAGTTCCATCCCGATCCTCTCAATCCAACCCTAATTTCCCCCCAATTCGATCTTTCTCGGATCCATTTATGAGCAGCAACGCCCAACTCGACCATCTCTTCAACCCCTTCCTTGACAATTTGTATTCGCCGGGGAAGGCACCGCCTCGGATTTCTCCCACGGCTGATAAAACGGCCACCGCTTTGAAGAATCACAGCCAGGCCGAGAAGCGCCGCCGGGAGCGCATCAACGGTCATTTCTCCACTCTCCGCACCCTCATCCCCGGTTCCAGTAAGGTATATACATAAATCTCTAATAATTTTCCAATTCTCGCTTAATTCAGATTGTAATCAATCCAAATTAACCTAATTTGTGATGATCGCAACAATCCGAATCCTCAAAATCAACAATTTCAAATTTCAACCATCTCGATCGTTCCTCCTTTATAATTGACATTCGTGGTGATTTGTTGAGCAGATGGACAAAGCGACGCTTCTAGCGGAAGCTATAAGGCACTTGAAGGAGGTGGAGAAGGCAGCAACGGAGGCGACAAGGGGCTTAGTGATACCACTGGACTCGGATGAGGTCATCGTGGAGGAAGTAGTGCTAGAAGTATCCGAAGGGAGGCCCTTCGTTTGCGTGAAAGCATCGGTGTGTTGCGACCACACACACGAGCTTCTCTCCGACCTGAAGCAAGCCCTTAGCTCCCTTCAGCTCAAGCTGTTGAGAGTGGAGCTTGGGACGTTCCGCGGGAGGATGAAGAGCGTCTTCTTCGTGTCGTCGTATGGGGAAGGAACGAGCCAAGATGCGCGGTCACATAACAAGTCGGTCTCCAGGTCCGTTAAGAGGGCCTTGAGATCGGTGCTCGATAGGTTCTCCGCGTCTCAGGAGCTTTCGTTGTCGAATGACCTGTTTTCGAGCAAGAGGCAGCGGGTTTCATTGCTCGGGTGCTCGAGCGCAATCTCGGCATCAGGGGATTTGTGGTGAGGCAATGGTTGTGAAATTCATGACTTGGATCCCTAATTAAATTAAGTAGAAGGGGATTGCATTGAGAATGTTTTTGAATTGTGTTTTAGATAGATCTACTATCAAGTCTTGAGAGTCATTTGATGTAATCTGGTTTTGTTTTTTGAAAATCAGGATTTTACAAGGGTGCTTTTTTGAAAAGGAAAGAGATTGAAACCATAAACATATATTAGAGAATGGAAAAGCTAAATAAAAAGATCATGATATATAAGTGATAAAGTAAAGTCGGGCAACTTGGAACAAGAAAAACAAAGAAAGCAAGATACATATGATTAAAATGATGATGCTTTCATACGCGACTTGGAGTAGTATATTGGATGAATCTTTGTTGAATTTTAATCTGAATTTGTAAACGATTTCATATGGTTTTCACCAAGACCACGAGCTTTTACATGGATATATATATATATATATATATATATATATATATATATTTTTTTTTTGACGGATGAAAGATTTAAAAGGCGTTAGTGTCGACTGGTGTTCACAAAAAAATAAAAAAAGTGTCGACTGGTATGTTAAGCAATAGCGTTCCGAAGGATGCGAGTTTGGAGCTTTGTATGCAATGAAAGAGAGGTAGAAGAGTCCACTTGGCGTAGTTTGACTAGACAGTCTGCAATGGAGTTGACTTTACGGAAAATATGCCTGAAGTGCACCTCCTGGAAAGATTGTGCTAGAAGTTTAATATCCGAAATAAGCATTTCAATCCCCTAGTGACACTGACAAATACCATTCACGGCATTGATGAGTACCAAATTATCCCCTTCCAGCAGCACATGGTGGGGGCGAACCGGCTAAGCTCTTTTGTTGCCATCACTCCCGCGTGAAGAGCTAAAGTTTCAGCTATCAGTGCAGATTCTGACCTATAAGAGAGCTAAAGCTTCAACTCTGGAGGATGGAACCCTTATGCGTCTGATTTTATATGGATACTAGATTTGAATCGATCACATATTTCACAATATTTTAAAAGTCAAATTGCAGAAAACCACCCCTTAAAGAGCCCAATTTGCTTAAAACTACCCCTTAAACACACAATTGCAGCAAACGACTCATTAAAACCCAAAAGTCTGCATAGAACCACCCATCCTTTATATATAGTACCGTTTCAATTAAAAATGCAAAAAATGACAACAATATCCTAATCAAAACATCAAAATTTCTTTTGTATACCATTCAACAACACCCAAATCATTCTTTATTGCCCTTCTTTGCAATTTGTTAGATTGATAGGGGTTAGGACTAGTTTGTTAACCCCATGATAGATGTTGTGATTTGTACACCTTCCTCTTATGTCATTGTTGTGGTTAACCAAGCTACGTTTCCTCACCCGCGACTTTGGATTCATCCCCGACTTTGCATTTTTAATTGAAACAGTACTACATTTGAAGGATGGATAGTTCTACGCAAACTTTTAAATTTTAATGGGTGGTTTACTGCGATTATGTTTTTAAGGGGCAATTTTAAGCAAATTGGCTATTTAAGAGGTAGTTTTATGCAATTTGGCTATTTTAAAAAGATAAAATATTGCACCAAAATGGGGCAAATGATATTGGCCAACAGAAAACATGGCCCCAAAAGATATCATCAGCCCAAAAGAAACTTAATGTACGTTTGGATTACATGTACTTACATATGATTTTTTTTTTTTTTTTTGTGCAGGGGTGGGCCCAAATCCCTCAAATCCCACTGGGATCGGAACGGAATCGGGACAAATCTCGTCCCGGAAAAATAATGCAGGACGAGATGCGGGATAAGACTGTGGGATCCTGCAAATCCCGATCCTGTCGCGGATATATTATATACTGTATAATATATATTTAAAATAAGTTTTAATTTTAATAATAGTACTTCTTTATATTATATTATATTATATTATATTATATTACATATATATTTTAAGACAACATTTCAATTTATTTATTTACCTATTTAGTTAGTGTATTTTATTTACGTTTAAAGTTGAAGTTTGAAGCTTACCTTTAAGGCTTTATACATTTACAATTACATACTGTAAGTGTAAACTAAAGTCTGTAAATGTAAGATTATTTAGGGCTATTGAGGCAACCAAAATCCGAGGCAATACCACACTTGTTTTCTTCTCAAATCCAAAATCTCAGTTGTGTAGTTGCAGGATCTGATCGGCGGAAAACGACACTTATAATATGTTATTATTTTTATTTGAGGGACAAGACCCGTTCCGTCCCGTACCGTGAGAGATAAGGCCCGTGTGGGATTAAAAAAAAAAGATGAATCCCGTCCCGGAAAAATTAAGCGGGACGGGCCCAATCCCAGTCCCGTCCCGCGCCCGCCCCTAATTTTTTTATTCAAAATATTCATTAAAAAAATATTTATTTACATGAATAATCACATCTACAAAATATTTACTGTTATAATATGTGGAAGAATAAGAGTAGAGAGGAGGCATAGAAAAGAGAGAATAGATCTCTATTATTGTGTATTCTCAAGTAAGGTTACAAGTGACGATGCCATAGAAAATAGAATTATTACAAGGATATGACGTTATAAGTAGACCACTCAGTGCCCTATCATCGATCTAAAGGAACATCGCGATCAGAATCCTAACATAGGTAAGCATACATCTCATAACAGGACCCATCAGTACCTCGAGGTCCTTTAGGGCAAAGACGAGCAGCTCGCTGGTCAAGCACCTCCCCTCTAAACAGTACCACGTGTAGCGCCTAGCTCCCTAGCGTGAGGGCATGCATTACACGTGTCCCCTATTAACCCAAAGGGTTGCCAACAAGCTGCTTGCTTAGCCTCCCTATAAATACCCCCCATCCGACCTCCAAGTAAAGGATCCGTTTCAAGAGAGAAGAAGAAGAGCTCTGCATATCTTCTTGACCTAAAACCCCTGGAGTCGAGTTCTTAAGGTCTTTGGTCGGATAAGAACGTATCTGGAATAAAAACATCATCTTACTTCCTTTAAAGACGACGATTGAACAGTAACTACCCCTTCGCGAGCCAAAAACATCATCAACGCTTATCAAACCAATAAACGTATAAGCTGACCCCCACCCATCTTGATCAGGCTTGCAGGTATACTAAGACATTTTCTCGTCACCCTGTGGGAACCTTTCACGATGAGAGGTTCCGCGTATCTATATACTTTTTTACATTACATACTTTCTTATTGTCGTTTTTTATTATTTGCTCTATTCTTCGTTTTTCTTTTACCATTAATCCCGTTTAAATTAATAAGAGTACCCCATTTTTTCACTTTTAATACTAACAAATTTTGCAGGAATCATGAATTTGGGAACCAGCATCATGATGTCGAAGAAACCGATGACCTCAACCTCAACAATCCCCCCAACGAAGAAGCTCAACATCACCACGATGAGAATGTCACTCAACAACTTCCTTGGGACACGGCTCAACCCCCTCCTTTTGCCCCCTACGGGATGTGGGGTAGTTACCCCCCGTACCAATTCTTTGTGGGCAAGTACCCACATAATCCATATTTTGGCCAACAAGCAAACAGAATGCCATTCCAGCGCGATCCCCACGTCCACTATCAACGGTAGGGTCCTATACCTACAACTGTCAACCACTTCCCTAACCCTGCTGACGACTGTCTTAATCCAGGTCTAAAACACAACAAGAACATCGACAAGAAGGCCCGCGACTACAACACCAGGGACGTGTCGTCACGCTCTAATTCTCCCGGGGCACCTGGCCCGACTCACAAAGGTGAGCTGACTTTCCCATCTGCCTTTTGCAAACAGATACGCGAGGCGCCTGTTCCTAAGAGATGGAGGGATGTGTCCATCGCCAAATACAAAGGAGACACTGATCCTAATGATCATCTCAACCAGTTTACAACGTCGATGGGAATGAACGAGGACAATGATGCTATGTTTTCCCCTCGTTTCCATCCACATTAAGCGGAGTGGCTCTAACGTGGTTCACTAATCTGGCCCGGTCGTCCATCAATAACTTCGCACAATTGTCAAGCACATTTGTTGCCCATTTTGGTAGTGTCAGCACGAGAAAAAGAACTATACTGGACCTTAATTCCATCAAGCAGGGATCAACCGAATCTTTGGGGAGCTTCTTCAGTAGATTTACTAATATGGTGGTGCAGATCCCGAAGTTTAATCAAGAATCCGTGGGCACGATATTGATGGGCAACCTAGTTGAAGGGGATTTCAAGATCTGTCTATTCTGAAAGGAGCTAGAAAACTATGACGTTCTACGAGAGCTCGTCACAAAGCAAATCCACGCTATGGAAGCTGCAAGTTCAAGTTCGCGACCCATTGAGGCCAAGTCTTCTTTTTACCACAAGATCCCTGTTGTTGCAGGAGGATGGTCAAGTATGAAATATAAATAAAATATAAAGCAAACTGACTCCCTGCCTTAGCAAATAAATACAAGACTTCCTCCCGTTTTAGTAGAAGGCAGTCAGGATTGTATCCACGAGGAAGCGTGTCAGCGCCCGCCTTTTCAGTTCCAGACACTCAGCACGATTTCGACCAGAAGAGTCCTCGACTTCGAGTAAAGTACTCGACTTCGACCACCCTGTCGACTAAAAAAGAAAGCAGAAAACAACAGAAAACGAAAACGAAAGCAAAAGATTAGGGACAACAAAAGGAGAGTGGGCTGAAACCTTACCACTGGTACTATGGTAATACAGAACCTCAGCCAAGAGCCCAACTAGAGTAACGCCATTCACAATGGCCTTTGGAGTCGACGAGATCATCCTAGTAGAATTGTTGGTACCCTCAACCAGAATTGTTGATTTCAACAAAGACACCAACGACGAAGCCCTTGAATTGGAACTCCACTTCCGAGAAGAAAGAAGAGACACAACTTGTCTCAAAGCAAACGAATATCAGCGTCGACTGGCTGAGGGGTACAATAAGCGTGTCTTCCTACGCCCAATACAAAAAGGAGATATGGTCCTTCGACAAGCAACAACAGGGGAAAAACTTGAACCAAAATGGGAAGGTCCTTACGTCATCCACAAAGAAGTAGGTAGAGGTTCCTTCAAGCTTCAAAATTCAGAAGAATCTATCCTCGCGAAGTCATGGAACGCCACAAATCTCAAGGCTTATTTTGCATAGATATTAGGTATGTTGGAAACCTGGTGACTTAGATTTTCCATGTATAGGGGTCGCTGGGATTCCCGATGGGGTACCCCTCTTCATATATATAAATGAAAGTTCCAAACCCAAAAATGATTGTCAATACGCATACATTTAGCAATCGCGTGTCTTTGGAACACGGATGTGCAAATAAGCCTCCAAGGAGAATAAATTTAGCAATCGCGTGTCTTTCGAACACGGATGTGCAAACAAGCCTCCAAGGAGAATAAACTTAGCAATCGATTGTCTTTCGAACACGGATATGCAAATAAGCCTCCAAGGAGAATAAATTTAGCAATCGCGTGTCGTTCGAACATGGATGTGCAAATAAGCCTTCAAGGAGAAAAAATTTAGCAATCGCGTGTCTTTCGAACACGGATGTGCAAACAAGCCTCCAAGGAAAATAAACTTAGCAATCGCGTGTCTTTCGAACACGGATGTGCAAACAAGCCTCCAAGGAGAATAAACTTAGCAATCGCGTGTCTTTCGAACACGGATGTGCAAACAAGCCTCCAAGGAGAATAAACTTAGCAATCGTGTGTCTTTCGAACACGGATGTGCAAATAAGCCTTCAAAGATAATAAATTTAGCAATCGCGTATCTTTCGAACATGGATGTAAAATAAGCCTCCAAGGAGAATAAATTTAAGAATCGCGTGTCATTCGAATACGGATGTGCAAACAAGCCTCCAAGGAGAATAAACTTAGCAATCTCGTGTCTTTCGAACACGGATGTGCAAACAAGCCTCAAGGGAGAATAAATTTAGCAATCGCGTGTCTTTCGAACACGGATGTGCAAACAAGCCTCCAAGGAGAATAAACTTAGCAATCGCGTGTCTTTCGAACACAGATGTGCAAATAAGCCTCCGAGGAGAATAAATTTAGCAATCGCGTGTCTCTCGAACACGGATGTGCAAACAAGCCTTCAAGGAGAATAAAGTTAGCAATTGCGTGTCTTTTGAACACGGATGTGCAAATAAGCCTCCAAGGAGAATAAATTTAGCAATCGCGTATTTAGCAATCGCATGTCTTTCGAACACGGATGTGCAAATTAGCCTCCAAGGAGAATGAATTTAGCAATTGCGTGTCTTTCGAACACGAATGTGCAAACGAGCATTCAAGGAGAATAAATTTAGCAATCGCGTGTCTTTCAAACACGGATGTGCAAATAAGCCTCCAAGGAGAATAAATTTAGCAATCGCGTGTTTTTCGAACACGGGTATACAAACAAGCCTAAAAAAAGAATAGATTTGACAATCACGTATACATTGGACACGGATGCACAAACAAAAATAAACGCAACACGGTCATTATATTACATCCAAAGCGAGATACAAAAATGATTAACAGAATAGAGTTCTTACAACAAAAGTCTGATAATAGGCTAAAAAGGAAAACAAAACAAAACCAAATTTCGATCCAACCTCACGAAATCATTCACTCGCTTCCAGAACGATTATCGTATAACGATTGGTCCCTTCATACTTAAAAATGATAAGAGATCCCTTGACACGTAACCCACTATCTTCGGCAAAAGCACGCCAGCCTTCAGTTAAAATATAATGACCCTGGCTATCCCGAAATACCCTTACGCGAAATTCTCGTCCGGTAGGGGAAACTAAAAAAACATGGCTCGAGACCACACGGCCATACATAGCACCAAAAGAGTCCGGCAGCGAATGGGTCAATAGAAACCTCTTTTGCCACACTTATTACCCGGCTTCGTGGGAGCTCTCCGACCACAAGCCGGCATTTGTTTCTTTGTGTAGGAATGAGAGGAAGAAAGGGGGAATGTTCAAATTCCTCAACCTTTGGAGCCAAGATGAGAAGTTCCTTGAGATTGTAAGGGCTAATTGGAATATGCCTAGAGGTGGGTCATTCCATTTTCGCCTTTGCAAACTTCTAAAGGGGCTAAAAAGACCCCTTAAGGTGCTGAATTGCAAGGAGTACACCCACATCACCGAGAGGGCCAAGAGAGCCAATGAAGGCTTGGCTTTGGCTATGGAAGAAGCGGTGGCTAACTCTAGTTGTGAGGAAGCTAAGGTGGCCTTGGCTAGTACAAGGCTCTTAGCTAATCGGCTCAACAAAGCGGAACATGCCTATTTGAGACAACATGCCAAAGCTAAGTACATTCTCCTTAGTGATCAATGCAACAAGTATTTTCATTCATTAATGAAGTATAATAGCAATCAAAAACAGATTGTCTCTATGACTAAGTGTGACGGTTCTATTACAACTTCAAGCCTTGATGTTGCAAATGAGTTTGTCAAGTACTACAAAAATCTTCTTGGTTGTGCAGGACCGGATGTGGAGATCGACAACTCATGGTTCTCTAGAGGAGCATCTATCCGCGATGAGGACAAGAGCATGCTCATGGCACCGGTTTCGAATGAGGAGATCAAAGCGGCTATTTGGAGCACTGGAGAGGACAAGGCCCCGGGACCGGATGGCTACTCTTCTTGCTTCTTCAAAGCCTCATGGAATGTCACGGGACCGGAGCTTTGCTCGGCGGTCAAGGAGTTTTTCCGGAATGGGAAACTATTGAGACAAATGAATCACAAAATCATTAGCTTGATCCCTAAGAAGGATGAGTCGATTAGGGTTGAACATTTTAGGCCGATCTCTTGTTGCAATGTAGCATACAAGGTCATTTATAAGATCCTCACTTTGAGGCTTGGGAAGTGCCTTGGCTATGTTGTTGATCTTGCCCAAAATGCTTACATCCCTAACCGACTTATGTCAGATAATATCTTTTTGGTGCAAGAACTTCTTCGCAATTATAATGTTAAGCGTGAAACTAGGAGATATTTTCTTAACATCGACCTAGCTAATGCTTATGATTCTTTATCATGGAAGTTCTTACGCTTTGTGTTATATGAATTAGGTTTTCCTCCGGAGTTCATATCTTGGGTGATGGAAAGTGCCGAGACGACCTCCTTCTCCATCAAGGTGAATAACGAAATACATGGCATGTTTGAAGGTAAAAGAGGACTTAGGCAAGGTGATCCACTTTCTCACTTACTTTTTGTCTTAGCTATGGAATTCTTCTCTAGGATTGTCAAAGTTGAGACTAGTAAGGTTGGTTTTCACTTCCACAAACATTGTGAGAGTGTTAGGATTGCCCACCTAATGTTTGCGGATGATATAGTGCTTTTTAGCCATGGTGACTTGAGCTAGGTTAGGTGCTTGATGACTTGCCTCCACCGCTTCGAGAAGGTTTCAGGGCTTGACGGAGGGAAAGTCGTTGATTCACCTCGCCAAAAATAAATCCCAAACAAACAAACTAGTATAGTATGCAAGTAAGGGGTCGAACCCTAGAGAATCAAATATTTCTAAATATTGTGTATTTATCAATATAAAAGAAAAGATTTTTATGAATAAAAAATAAAAGAAAATAATATTGACAAAAGAAAATAAAGGATAGAAGAAAAGCGTTTCCACCTACAAGTTCTCAACAATGGTTGGTTTTATTGGTCATTGAATCCTTTTCAAGTTATTATCGTTTCCTACGAATTCCTCCCATCTTGGTTTAAATAGATTAAAAGTCCTACGAGTCCAATTAATCCCTTACACCTCAATGCAACCTTAACACGGTCAAGATTTAACAAAGAGATAGCAAATAGTCCCAAGAACTTGAGCATACAAATAACACCAATTAAACATGGTAAATCAATGTTTAAGATATATGTCAACTCCCTACATAATCATGCTTCAAACACGGAATCCACAATCTTATGCGTGCTACTACGGAAATAACACAAATACGAAAGTATTAAATCCTAGCATGAAATCAATATTATCAAGGTAGCTAATCAAGATAACATCAATAACATAATCAATATCACATAAAGAAGTTGAAAGAATTATAGAGGAAAAATAATTTCAATTAGAAACTCACTAACCACCAACCAAGTCTCGAAAGTGTAGGCGAAAACTAGAAAATTAGCCAAACATGGCTTACCTAAGCTTTCTTCTCTTTAAGGGTGATTTCTCTACTTGAATCCATAGAAAATTAATCCTAAAACATCCTATTTATAAGCCTAAAGTCTAGCATAAATAAGGTAAAAGATAGACAAATAAGATAGAAACTTCCTAAACAAACTAGATAAAAGATAGACTTTCCATATACAATCCGGAGTCATTTTCGCTGGCAGCGAATAGAATTCCGCTAGCAGCGAATGGCCTTAATTAAGCTACTGTCGGATTTTCGCTAGCACCTCGCTACCACACTCGCTGCTAGCGAATGCTCATGCCTTAGAAATTCGGCAAGCCTCCTTGATTCCGCATCCGCGAATCCACCCAGCCGCTGCAGCGAGAGTAACCTTCCGCTGGCGCTAGAGCTCCCACTCGCTGAAGCGAGTCCGGTCTTCCGTTGAAGCGACTCCATTCGCTGGCAGCGAGTCGTGCTGCTCCTGGACATGCTGCCGCTGACTCCACTCGCTGGCAGCGAGATTCCATTTGCTGGCAGCGAGTCATGCTCAGGCCACCTTCTCGCACATGTTGTTGCTGACTTGATTCGCTGCAGCGGAAATCCATTC
Source organism: Persicaria maculosa (assembly GCA_963922045.1). Lineage (NCBI taxonomy): Eukaryota > Viridiplantae > Streptophyta > Magnoliopsida > Caryophyllales > Polygonaceae > Persicaria > Persicaria maculosa. Next base: position 17,023,642 of record OY998251.1, on the reverse strand, counting down.
GCTGTCAGCGAATTTCCAGCAGAACACCATCACGTTGATCTTTGAAAGAGCTTTCCAACACATGCTCATATGTGTCGATCGGAAACCCGAGGCCTCCGGAAAGTGCGTTACAAGTTCAGCTCGCCGGTTGGACAGCTTTCACGACTCGCCCTCGTTTCCACTCTTAGACCTTGATTTCGTGCTCCGTTGCTCCTTAGCTTGTTCCATGCTTTTCGGGACTTCTTCCTTAAGCTCTCCCAAGTCTCGCCGTACCCTTACTTAGCTCCGTTCCTTGTGTTCTTTGCCTCGGCTCTACGAATCTACATAAAAACATCGAAATAGCGTAGATTCCGAACTTTCCCACAAAATGAATTCTAATATAATTAACACTAAAACGTCAATATATGACAATAAAATGCACGTAAAATAATCTATAATTCCTATTGGAATATGCCTTATCAAACTCCCATAAAAATCATCTCAAGTATGTGACAAGGCTAGGTAATTCAATCATACTATGGAACATATATGGTAAAACTCATAAAAATAAAATAGAGGACAAACTAAGGCAAGATGAGTATTTGAATAACACATATATGCAATGCATGATCTTTTTGGATTTTTGTTTTATTTTTCATTTTTTTTTCATTTTCTAATGCAATAAAATAGCGGAAAAAATAAACATGAATGCATAACGGAAAAATAAATATGAATGGATGCATGATTCTATTAATGCAACCCTCCCCCACACTTAAACTCTTCATTGTCCTCAATGAAAATCAAAGACAACAAATCATAAAGAATATGAGAGAAAGAAGGTAAAGAATAACTCACATTTTGGGAAAAGTTTTGGTGGCAAAGGTGACAAAGCTTGGACGAAGAATGATGATGAACGAAAATGACGAAGATTAACGAACCACGAGCACGAATGAATGAAGATGATGAAGAATGAATAAGATAGGTTGCGACGACAACAGATGAAGACTGTGCATGAGCTGCTGGATTCGCTGTCAGCGAGTTTTGGTTCGCTGTCAGCGATGTCATCTGGGCGGCTGTACTCGCTGGCAGCGAATCATGATTCGCTGGCAGCGAATTTAGTAAAAATCTCTATTCTCCGGTCATTTTCTTTTCTCTTTTTTTTTTCTGCATGGTTAGCTCCAAAAATATTCTGAACACATCTATCTACCATATAGAATAATTAGGAAATTTCTAATTTATTAAACAACAAAACTAATTAACTAAATAGGAATGAAATAACCAATTTAGGAAAACCTACCTCGGGTTGCCTCCCGAGAAGCGTCCTTGTTTATCGTCATAGACTCGATGGTTTATTTGTCCATGTGTTCAAGATTCACTCGGACATTGCCAACGCTCTCTTTAGCAAATCAACTCTGGTGCACACCATCTATGTAGGCGAGCACCACATATAAAGAAGCCGAAGTCAAAAGATGTGATGTTGAAGAAGGTCTCCAACTCTTCATATGCTCGAGTGTGACTTCCCGCCGAGGGTATGTAGTACCACCAACACAGTTCCGTTGGTGGTTTGTTGAAGTAATGCTCCCAAGGATCTACATATTCACCAAATTCCACAAAAGTGTAAGAAATATCATTACCTTGCTCGAGAGCCACATAAATCGGCTCTGGACTTGGTTCCTTAATGGATGAGTTGGGGATGATTTATATAGGTGGAGTAGGTGTCAAAATACATGGTTCCTCATGCGTGCACTCATGAGACTCCATGTCAAGGGGCATCGGGCTCCCTTCTCCATCTTCGATTGAAACATTGGAGCTTGCGTCTTGGCTTCCCTCATGTATCTCGCCCACCATGGGTTTAAAAGGTAAAGGTATGGATGTCAACTTGTAGTCTTCTTCCACCTTTGCCATGTCACCCACGCAAAGGAAAAGATCCCACAATTCCGACCAATCCAAACTGTAAAAGCCTTCATCTTTCAATGATTGAGCGAATTCTCATATCTCTGGAAGCATGCCATCTTGAACGCAAAGTACTCGTTCTTTCAAATCATCTTGGATACCCCGTGAAACATGGTCGTCACCTAAATCTTGCACTCTTGTGAGGTAATGGTGAAAGTATTCTCCTTGGTATTGTCATAACTCCAACTCCATTGCAAACAATTAGTAACGAGGTGCCGTGAATCGTAAGATAGGTCCACGACGGGGATAGATATATATATACAAAAATTAATAAATACACAAAATAAAGAAATAAACTTGATTCCCCGGCAACGTCGCCAATTTTGACGGAGGGAAAGTCGTTGATTCACCTCGCCAAAAATAAATCCCAAACAAACAAACTAGTATAGTATGCAAGTAAGGGGTCAAACCCTAAAGAATCAAGTATTTCTAAATATTGTGTATTTATCAATATAAAAGAAAAGATTTTTATGAATAAAAAATAAAAGAAAATAATATTGACAAAAGAAAATAAAGGATAGAAGAAAAGCGTTTCCACCTACAAGTTCTCAACAGTGGTTGGTTTTATTGGTCATTGAATCCTTTTCAAGTTATTATCATTTCCTACGAATTCCTCCCATCTTGGTTTAAATAGATTAAAAGTCCTACTAGTCCAATTAATCCCTTACACCTCAATGCAACCTTAACACGGTCAAGATTTAACAAAGAGATAGCAAATAGTCCCAAGAACTTGAGCATACAAATAACACCAATTAAACACGGTAAATCAATGTTTAAGATATATGTCAACTCCCTACATAATCATGCTTCAAACACGGAATCCACAATCTTATGCGTGCTACTACGGAAATAACACAAATACGAAAGTATTAAATCCTAGCATGAAATCAATATTATCAAGGTAGCTAATCAAGATAACATCAATAACATAATCAATATCACATAAAGAAGTTGAAAGAATTATAGAGGAAAAATAACTTCAATTAGAAACTCACTAACCACCAACCAAGTCTCGAAAGTGTAGGCGAAAACTAGAAAATTAGCCAAACATGGCTTACCTAAGCTTTCTTCTCTTTAAGGGTGATTTCTCTACTTGAATCCATAGAAAATTAATCCTAAAACATCCTATTTATAAGCCTAAAGTCTAGCATAAATAAGGTAAAAGATAGACAAATAAGATAGAAACTTCCTAAACAAACTAGATAAAAGATAGACTTTCCATATACAATCCGGAGTCATTTTCGCTGGCAGCGAATAGAATTCCGCTAGCCGCGAATGGCCTTAATTAAGCTACTGTCGGATTTTCGCTAGCACCTCGCTACCACACTCGCTGCTAGCGAATGCTCATTCCTTAGAAATTCGGCAAGCCTCCTTGATTCCGCATCCGCGAATCCACCCAGCCGCTGCAGCGAGAGTAACCTTCCGCTGGCGCTAGAGCTCCCACTCGCTGAAGCGAGTCCGGTCTTCCGTTGAAGCGACTCCATTCGCTGGCAGCGAGTCGTGCTGCTCCTGGACATGCTGCCGCTGACTCCACTCGCTGGCAGCGAGATTCCATTCGCTGGCAGCGAGTCATGCTCAGGCCACCTTCTCGCACATGTTGTTGCTGACTTGATTCGCTGCAGAAGAAATCCATTCGCTGTCAGCGAATTTCCAGCAGAACACCATCACGTTGATCTTTGAAAGAGATTTCCAACGCATGCTCATATGCGTCGATCGGACACCCGAGGCCTCCGGAAAGTGCGTTACAAGTTCAGCTCGCCGGTTGGACAGCTTTCGCGACTCGCCCTCGTTTCCACTCTTAGACCTTGATTTCGTGCTCCGTTGCTCCTTAGCTTGTTCCATGCTTTTCGGGACTTCTTCCTTAAGCTCTCCCAAGTCTCGCCGTAACCTTACTTAGCTCCGTTCCTTGTGTTCTTTGCCTCGGCTCTACGAATCTACATAAAAACATCGAAATAGCGTAGATTCCGAACTTTCCCACAAAATGAATTCTAATCTAATTAACACTAAAACATGAATATATGACAATAAAATGCACCTAAAATAATCTATAATTCCTATTGGAATATGCCTTATCAGGGCTTTCGGTCAACAATGAGAAATATTCCGCCTTCCTAGCTTCGGTTCCTTCTAATGAAGCTCATGCTATTTTGGGAGCAACGGGGTTTAAGAAAGGAGATTTTTCCTTCCGTTATCTTGGAGTTCCCATCAGCCCTCACGGCCTCCGGGTGGCGCACTATGGTCCTCTCTTGGACAAGATCGGTAAGAAACTAACCAATTGGGTTGGTAAGCACTTGTCCTATGCAGGGTGAAGGGAGCTTATAGCGCCGGTCATCCAAGGGATGGAGGGGTTTTGGCTCTCGGTACTCCCGGTACCAGAGTCTATTATACAAGCTCTCATAAGCTTGTGCCACTCCTTTCTTTGGAAAACACTTAGAGTGAAATAGAGCAAGGTGTGCAAGCCTAAGCTTGAAGGTGGACTAAGGCTAATTGACATACGGCCTTGGAATGATGCCTTCATGTGCAAGCACTTGTGGAGGATCAAGGATAAGAAGGAAAGCCTTTGGGTTCGGTGGGTGCATCACCGGTACCTTGGAGTGGCGGAGGTGGAGACTTGGGAAGCTCATCGGAGAGACTCACCGCTCATTAAAGCTATTATTCAGGTAAAGAATAAAATGTTGAATTTGAGTTCTAACCTTAATACTTTGCTTGTTGAATGGTGTGATGGAGAGAGGTTTAAAGTCAAGAGGGCCTATGAGGATTTTCGAGACAAGGAGGTCAAAGTCCATTTTTATAAGGAGGTTTGGGCGAAAGGAAACACCCCGAAGCATAGCTTCATCCTTTGGCTCGCTACCTTGGGTAAGCTCCCTACCTTGGATAGACTTTTCTTCCTTGATATTAACCATTGGTGCAGGTTTTGTGATGAAGACACCTTGGAGTCCCATGACCACTTCTTCTTTGAATGCCCTTATACTAAGGGTATTTGGAGGAGAACGAGAGAGAGGTTCTTAATTCCGGAAGGAGTTAATAGCTTGGCTCGCGGTCTTAGGTGGCTCCGGAGATACAAAAGGAAGAAAGGTTGTGACGCTAAGGCCAAAACCTTTGCTTTTTCCGCTGCCATCTACTTCATTTGGCATGCGCGAAATGCAAAGTTGTATGATGACAACCATATTCCTGAGGACATGGTAGCTAAACTTATAGCCACTCATGTCTTCTGTCTCCTTCACGACACCTTTCCCCTTGATGATGTTGAGAAGATCCAACCCTTGGCTCATATTTATGCTCTCTTGGCTGTTTGGGTGGACTGTTGAGACTTTTGGATGGTGTCCTTGGGCCTGCGAGCCTCTAGTGCCTATGTGCACTCGGGAACCATCTCCGCTTGGTAGGGTTTTGGCTTGTGTCCCTTTGGGTACCTCCGTGGCCCGGGAACAAGGTTTTTTGGATATATTTTGGAGGTGTGTTGGGTTTGCATACCCTAACCGCTCCCTTTTCTTGTTTCTTGGAATTTTGTGTGTGCTCGTTCAAGCTGTGTCTTGTATGGGACATACATCCATTATTTTATTTTAGCTTTGAACCCTTGTTGAGTTTTGGCTGCGTCCGAACTCAAAAAGTGGCTCAAGCTATTGATGTATGATCCTTTGGATCCCCCATTCTTTCATTAATATTTACATAAACCTCCAAAAAAAAAGAGTCCGGCAGAAGCTGCGAACAATCCAATCAAAACTCTATTGAAAAAACCCAGGAATACGACAACCATGAATGAAGGGTCAGAAGAATTATCAGCTATTCAAGCTTCTTTTCAGAATCAATGGAAAGGAAGAAATCACGACGACTGGGGTTTGAGAGAGGTCATTGTTCCTCACTTGAAGTCAGAAAAACAGGAACAACACACAAGGAGGATTAAGACAGGCTACTCCCTACGCTATCATATATACGATAAATAGAACAAATCATGTTCAATACTTGCATCACAACGACATACAAGAGACCGCCTCAGTCCAAAAATTTTCTAGGGTAAGCTGCATGAAAGGCAAGTGGCGAAGATGTCAGACCACACCTCTACTACCCTATCTATCCATATCACGTCAGGGAACAATCACATCCAACTCATAAGCAAACAAGAAAACACGAATATCGAAATCTCGCTCGAACATTTGTTATTATTATCAATAGTACATTACATAATATCCCGCGATTAAATCACGATACTGGTTATATCATTCAGATTAATAAAGGTACGAAACAAAGGCATCTACCCTATTACACCAACATCGCGATTTTAATGCCCTATTCATCTTCAAGAACAAGAATCTCAAAGCGATGCCCTCCCATGTGTTTGAAAAACACCATCGATGCTCCAACACGAACATCATTGTTAATCGCCAACCTACCCCAACCATCGGTCAACCACCAACGATTGAAGCTATCCTTCGAAACCACAACGCGGAAGTTTTTCCCAGTTGTGGAAACCAAACAAACATGGTTCGGATACGACATGACCGTACATCCTTTCAAAAGCACATGGAAGAGGCTATAAGAAAGAACATTATTCCATAAAGATTCGAAACTGAACAACTATAAAGCACACCAGACATTGAGATCTTACCAAACGAGGAAGCCTTTCCTCTACATCAATACAACGGTAAAAATCTCGCATCTCAGAATTGGGCGATGCCATCTCTCCTTCTATCAAGCAAAAGTAATAAACGATTTAAAACAACTAGGTAAGCGGATTATAGATAGCAAATCTCACACCTTTATATATCCAAAATAAAGCGATACAGACCCCAAAAGCTGCACCAACATTTATTACATACGCTGAACGAGGAAGGGGGTCTGAATCGAGATTTCCCAAGATATCCTGCATGGCCTACATATGGCAAGAATCTATTCAGAATCCAACCAATTCATCTGTACATTTCAAATCCAGAAACAGGCATTGATCACGAGAAGTCCCGAACCCTTCTTACACCACTACAAAAAGTTGTCCTACCGCTGCACAAACCATCACCTACAAGCAAGAAAACGGCAACCAACACAGCAACTCCAAACTCAAACAACCCTCTCATCTTCGATATTTACTTAGTGGGCGAGGAGCAATACATACGCATGATGTTGCCTTATTGCTTCGGCGAACATTTCGAGCCCCAGGTATCGGAACAAATCTTTTTATCCACTCGCATCGTAAAGGATTTCCCTGTTCATATCACAGGAGGTGCCTACGATTGTCATTGGGTGGCACGAGGATGGAGAGACTTTGTCGAGAGTTACGGCCTCGAACTAGAGACACCGATAGTATTCACCCATCTAGGCGAAGCAAGGTTTGAAGTCCACTTTCTGGACAAACAGGGCTACACCATCGAAGAGGAGATGGATGCCACTAGATACGATGGACCAGACGCAAATGGGTTCTAGTTTATCTCCATCTATAGTTCGCTAAGTAGTTATTTTTATGATAAAATACAAATGAGATGTAATGCGAACTATCAATGAAAAGCTCCCATTTTCCGTTACGATTAAAATTCAACCAGGTATCTTCATCGCATAGTTTTTTAATCAACCCCCTCAGCATCAAGGACGCTGGAGATTGCTTTCAATTTTCCAAGTCTCTTCATCGCGTAGAATACGCTGAAGATTACCTAGTTTTTTAATCAATCTCCTCTGCGTCAAGGACGTTGGAGATTGCTTTTAATTTTCCAGGTCTCTTCATTGTGTAGAATACGCTGGAGATTTGTTGTGAGCTGAATCTACCATGTTTTACAGTTGCTTTTATATCGTTTTCTGCATACATTTCATGCATTTGGGCTAAGATAATACAGAATCTATGTAGTTTATGCTTATTTGCCAAATTATGGAATCTACACCAGTTTCTGTTTAATTTCGCAGAATTCGAGACAAATTACAGTAGTTCTAAGAAAGGCTGAAAAAGCTCAGAAATCAACTACAGAAGTCCAAGGTCAAGAAGCAGCGGAACTAGACGAATCAAGCTGGAAACCCCACTTTACTCGATCTAGAGTACACTTACTCGATCTCGACAAAGGTTGTCCGAGCACACTTGGTCGAGCAGAGCTGATCGAGAAACTGAGAGTCCGAGACAACCCGACTCCAGAAGCCTTACTCGATCTCGAGTAACCTTGTCGAGATCGACAACTTCTTGATGCCATGTCCGGAGTCGAGGAGCTGTGCCGAATCGAGAAGCCGAGGACGGAGACGCCGAGCACCAACTCTACTCGATCTTGAGGAATCTCCTCGATCTCGACGAAACCTGTGGAGCCTGTCCGAGCTTGATCGAGTAGCAGCAACCCGAGACGCCCAGCCGAGCCATTGTCGACGACCACGTTACTCGATCTCGAGTAAGCCCTACTCGATCTCGAGGAGATCTTCTGGAGACGCGTTACGCGGTGAGCTGTCCGAGTTGTCCTACGCGGTTTGGGAGTCCTTAGAGCCGAAGGAATCCGAGATCTATCCACAACTATCAAGTTCTATCTATGGAGAAGACCTACCTACCCATGGAAGATATTTTGCTACTTTTAGATATAATTTCCCCTTATAGATTTAATTCCTTAATTGCATTTATTTATCTTTAAGTCTTTAGATATAGATTTAGATAAAGCTAGATATATTCTATTCTTGAATAGCAAGGAATATAAGGCTATAAATAAAGCCTTAGGGGCTGATTTTTCATCATTCAATTTCAGTCAGAGACAAGTAGTTACACATAGAGAGAAGAGGTTGTAAGTTTGGAGTTTATTTAATGCAAGTTAGTTCTTTTTCATCAAAGATGTCTGCTATTGCGATGAAGAGCGAGTAGTCCACCCACTTCTGGGGTTGGGGTGAGCCCGACGGTGGCCATGTA